>JAUPFV010000001.1:290631367-292102464 GCA_036936605.1 Limnanthes douglasii subsp. nivea
GTCACCTCAACAATAAATAATATATAAATTTAATCATTGATTCGAATTTTATATTTAAAAAATATACCGGCTAAAATCAACCGGTTATTCGCACTTAAAACACATATATATATCGTAGGGGCGTATTAAAATTTTGAAATTATATTACAAAATAAAATAATTTTATAATAACACTTGTCAATATCGTGAGAGCAGATAAAACTATTGGCATTAAGTAGCATAGTTTCCCACTTAGCAAGTTGTTTTGTTGGGTTGTAACCCACCAGTGACGTTTGATTATGAGATGAATGGAGATAAGCTTAGAACTCCTCAAGTTAGGGGAGGTACCAACATCCATATTAAAATAATGTTGCTCCTTATTGTTTTACTAAACACAATTATCTTCTATTACCTAGACATATTTTGCTTTATCATTTCTAGTAATTAATTTTATATTTTATTTAAAAAGTAATCATAAATTTTAGATTTCAACCCCAGCTTTATATCAAACATTCTTTAAAAAATATTTAAACAAAAATATATAAAACTAATATTTGACACTTAAGATTTAAAATTTAAAGTCTCAAACTATAAATCCGATGATAAATAATATATATATATATATATATATATATATATATATATATATATATATATATATATATATATTAAAATATATTTTGATAAATAGTATATTTAATTTAATTTTAATATAAATTATTTATCACTAATTTATTATTATTGTTTTATTTTATTGTTTTATAAAAAAAAGTATATTTCGATCGTAAACTATATTGTTTTGAATCAATATAATATGTATAAGCACGATTTTATGAATGTCGTATGTCGTGAGCTTATTTTTATGGTTATTTAACACATATCTTTAAGAGTGGTGAACAATTCATATTATAGATATTTTACACAGACATTTTTTCTTTTTGGAATCTATTTTTTTTTGTGTTCTGACTAGACTGGACTTTCCAAAGTGTCTTAACTAAGTGGAGCATCATCAGTGATGTCGTGTGTGGGAACAGACATATATTCATATAAATATATTTCCAAAATCATTAGGAGAAAGTCACTAACTGCCACTATTTTTCGTTTGAGTAATGAAATATCGTGATGAGTCTGAGGCTCCACCGGCACCGAGATATATTAAAATTATAGGAGCCTACTTGATCTCATCTTCCTCCAAACACAACTGGAAGAGGAGTGTTGAGCTCATGCACCAGAGATAGCAAACCTTCGAGGTTTGGTTGAGAATATAGGTATAAGGCATCTAAGATTAAGGTCTGAGGTTAGAAAATTAACATTGAAGAATAATTTTTAAAGTTTTATGATGGGGTGTCAGAGTCACACATGAGGTACCGGGTTGATCGATTTGAAGATAACTCACAGAAATAGCACGACTCTCGCTATCATGTCACTCGTCTTCATGAAGCAAAAATTTAATTGATCTTGGTTGATAATTAGAGTTCTTGTGAGGCATACGACACCAACACTCAATTTTCTGACATCAAGGTCGAGCGTGGGGTTGGCACCATCAGAATATGGCTCATACCCAAAATCAGGGGTGAAGCATTGCCATGCTCAGACACCATAAGATCCACCTCAGGTCTGACATCTAAAGGTACTTGAGCATCATCTTATGCAACCTCATCCTCAGTTGATGCAGCTTCCTCATCAGCCTATACAACCTCCTCCACAACCTCAACATCACCTTACGCCACCCACTATATAGTATGTGTAGCAAGCTTTTCAACTTCCTCATCTAATTTTGGACATATCTTGAAGTGATTTTAAGAGTCGGACAATATCATCCAAACATTTATGGTCATACTTCATATTACCCAAACTCGTACTTCTCAAGTTCCAACTGGTCTTATCTAAAAATACTAAGGTTATGATCGAGATCCGGAGCTAAATGACACTAACAATGGGTCATTCAAATGCCTAACATATCGAGGTCCCTTTTGACACTTGAGACTTTGGCTCGTGAGTTATCTCAAAAACTTTATCAGTGCAAAATGAAAAAATATGATAGATCTGGAGGTACCGAACATCATATTGATTATTTTATGAATGTAATACTAAGCTTAGGCTCGGATGACCGACTATTCTGCAAAGTCTTGTTTATAACTTTCAAGAGAAGTTCCCTTACATGGTTCAATTAATTACTTCTCGGATCAGTCTGAATTTGCAAGACACTAACGTCATTGTTCAGAGATTAGTTTGTGGGATATAAGTTCATAAAGAGATATGGGCTATATCATATAACTTAAGCATGATTGAAGTGAGAACCTAAGATATTATAATACCTCTTTTTGTATAAATAAAAAGAAACCTTGAGGATTGTTATGAAGATTGCCATTGTTCATAGATGCATGCAGTCACTTCTATAATATATTAGTATCTTCCTTATATAGTATGAGGTGAAATGGAATCATAAATAGAAAATCAAAATTCGGCACGAGAGAGCTATGTTGTCTTTCTTTCTTTGTAAAAAAAATATAAAAATCATAAGGGTCTTGCTTTATTTATAGGGATTTAATGACACTCGCGCTTTGAGCTTAGTAGTCCTCGGCAAGAATAAAAAGGTCCTTGAGCTTACTGAGAGCAAGTGTTTGAAGTTTGGTAACACTCTTTCACATAGTTTCTGGACTGCCTTACTATCGTGTTTAACTAACACTTATGTATGTTATCTTGGAAATCCAAAGATGTTACAAGATTACCTCCTGAAATTATTTTTCACAAGTTATTAGTGAATCCAAACGTTTGAACCATCATTTAAAAAAATAAATGCTTTCTCTATATAAAATCAAAAGATACTCTAGTCGATGTAGATTAATTATCAAAGGTCAAATATATTCGAGAGCCTATATATCTTGTCTGGACTACCAACCCAATCCTTGTCTAGAATAAGAAGGAGAAGTGAAGCATGTGTGTGGACTTCATTGACCAGAACAGAGCTTCATTTTTAAACCCATTCCCATTGTCACGTATAGATAAGTTAGTAGATTCAAATTTAGGTAACAAGATCATGTCCTTCATAGATGACTACTCAAGGTACAACCAGATTCAAATGCACCCAATAGATCAAGAATGAAATACTTTCATTACTGACCAATGCATTTGTTGAATATAAAGTAATACCTTCGGATTGAAGAATGCAGGGTTGACTTGCCAAATATTTGTCAATGAGGGTTTTTCTAGTCAGATAAATTGGAACATGGAAGTGTATATTGATAATATGTTTATTAATATCCCTTGCGATGTTGAATCAATAATAGACTTAAAATAAACTTACAAAAACTTGAGGGTCATTAACTTGAAATTAAATCTAGAGAAGTGTGCCTTTGGGGTTCGGCCAGAGAAGTTTGTAAGTTACATATTTAGTAAAAGAGGTATAGAAGTAGATATATCATAGTTGGCAACCTTAGCATTTATGCCCCACCCCACCTCCTACCCTCACCCTCCGGGTTAAACAAGAAAGTATAAATATTGATTGGACGACTGACAGACTTGAATAGGTTTCTATCTTATTTCTCGCACAAGTTATCTACTTCTTTCAAGTATTAAAAAAATATCATTGTTTCTAATCTATCTAGTAGTTTCAGATTATGTTTTAAGTGTGCAATTTCAGATTATGTTGTTAGTAAGAGAGGTATATGTTTTAGGCAATCTACTGTGTAAGCAAGAAGCTCCTAGATGTAGAGACAATGTAGCTCCAAGTAGAGAAACTAGCACTCATTTTAGTAGTGGCAACCAAGAAAATGAGACTTTACTTCCAAGGACATTTGATTATTGTCCAAACCTTGTCCTCGTTTCTGAACATACTATAAATATCAGACGTCTCAATTCGTCTAACTCGATAGTCCCTAGATTTAAGGGGACTACGATATATATTATAAGCCAATGGAGGTTATAAAGATCCAGGCATAGTTGACTTCTTGATTGAATTCCACGTTGAAAGGAATTTTCCTACTGTAAGTGCCTTAATCAAGAATGGACACTTCAGATATATGGTGGGTCAAGTTCCTCAGGGTGCGAGCTAGTATTTAACTGACCTCTCTTTCAATTGGGGCAACGTACCATGATATACGCTTCGGTTTACAAGCTACTAATAACGAGCCTAAGTATAACGATATGATATCAGGACTTTAGTTAGCACAAAATTTTAGTAACAATACGGTGAAGTTTCTTAGTGATTCACAACTAGTATTAAATCATTAACTTGGATAAACGGAGTCCTAGAAAGATAATGTCATACAATACCTGAAGGTTCTAAATAATTTGGCAACATAAGTTTAAAGAAGTACAGTTTGAAAAAGTTCTTAGGGCTAAGAAGTCCTTGGTCGATTCCATAGCCACGTTTGCATGTTTGGCGCCAAACCTATGGGTCATATTACGGCAGAGACATCCATCGTAAACGTATCTGACCCGCACAATAACAGTACAATCGAATTCAATGCATTAGATATATACGTGGATTTGACGAGTTCTTATCTAGTACTATCTTCTAACTAGGACATTACCAAATGATAAGGCTAAAGCCCGCCGCCTAAAGCAAAAATCAAACAAGTTTGTTTTCTTACGAAAACATTTGTATTGCATAATCTTTTCAAAACCCATATTACAATGTCCGGGCCAACCTGAGTTTTATTATATTCTGGTTAAGATATATTATGGGGTAAGTTCGGAAAATTGTGGGCCTAAAGTCCTTGTAAAAATAACATTTCTAGCATCTTACTATTGGTCAGCTCTTACAATTAGGCTAGTCAAACGGATATTTTGGATATACATCTGCTTATATCTGAATCTAAATCTAAAATCTGAAATCACAATTTAAATCCAAACTGAATCCAAAAAATGTATAAAAAATTATATATGAATCCAAACCCGACGGATATTATCCGGATACGAATAACATCTGAATTTGAATATTTGAATTTCAATTTTTTGGAATTTTTTTATTATTATCATTTTAAAAAAATTAAAATAACTTGGATACGTTGATCGTGTTTGCACAGTAGAGGCGTAGAAGATGAAGCAAGAGAGCGAGATAAGAGAAATAAGAGCCCAACAACTGTAGCATTGGATCTTCATCGATTGTGATAAAGATGCAAAGATGAGGCGTAGAAGATGAAACAAGAGAGCGAGATAAGAGAAATAAGAGCCCAGCAACTGTAGCACTGGATCTTCGTCGATTGAGATAAAGATGCAAAGATAAGTGTAGGAAAGAGGAAGAAGAGTTGGAATAGCTTGTGGAGTTGCTTTTTCTGAAGACTGGTTGATTTTTTCTTTTCTAGTATTTTCTTGAGGTGGATTTATATTATAGTATTTAACGTTTGGATCACTATTTTTTTGAAGGTGAAATGGTCGCTTTGATGATGGATTTCATAGTCCAAATTCTCCATTTGAGAATCAAAGGATTTTCTTGACATAGGGAGAGAACATGATTATTGTTTGTTTCCAGAGAGACAAAAAGATAGAGAACTTATATTAGCAATTTACTACTATCATCTTGACCGTTGAAATCAAAATTAACGATAATTTTTTTATGCGTATATATCTACGAGTATGAATTTACTAATATTTTAACAGTAAAATGAATTGTTTTTTTAATAGTACTACCCAAGATAAACTAGCTCATTCTCAGTTTTATATTTATTTTTCTTTATCTCGATTCTATTTTTTAATATAGTTATTTATATAAAATAAAATTATTACGTTTTGTATAATAGTGTATACCCAATTCAATTTGTGTTTTATTATTAGTCCGGTAAGTATTTAACTTCGGTTTAATAAAAATAATTTTTTGAAAATATATATATTATATATTATAAAAAATTATTTATTTATTTATAAAATTTTGGATATCTGATATTTTGAATGCAGATATGTTTAGTATCCGCTATTTTTGGATACGAATTCGGATATGAATATTATCCGTTTTCTTTTGAATACAGATACTATCCGCTTTCTTCGGATCCGATATCAAATATTTTTGTCGGATATCAGAATTTTCGGATTTTTTTACAGTCCTACTTATAGTCAATGCTAAATAAATAATGGAAATTTGATACTTTTCAGTAGTTCGCCAATATCATATATAGATCGGTTGTGTCATTAAACATAATATCTAAAGCACTTCATTTTGATCGGTGGGGGTTAAACTTGGTTGGACCTCTTCCTAAGGCGTTAGGGTGGTCGGTTGTATGTTCTAATAGGAGTAGACTACTTCTCTATATGCGTTTAGACTGATTCCCTAATAAGGATCATGGCTAAATATGTAGTTAAATTTATAAAGAATAATAAGTTTTAGAGTTTCAGATTACCAAAGGTGATTACCACTTATAATGGTATCCAATTCCAAAATATTCAGGTTGCTTCATTTTTTCCAAAATTAAGACATTTAGCAACATTATTCAACACGTTTCCATTATCAAGATAAATGACAAGTTAAGGTTACAAACCTAAGTATGATTGATGACACGAAGAATACGTTAGAGGGTTGGGCTACTAAGTGGCTTAAATTCTTGTATGAGGTCCTTTAGGCCTACTAACCAAACCCCTTTTGTCTTGGTCTATGGAATAGATATGATAGTCCCAGTAGAAACAGTTATTCCTTCTTTCAGAGTTGTAAATTATGCAGAAGAGAGAAAAAATGAAAGAAGTCTACAATTACCATTTCTCGAGCGTAGTAAATGTTTCCTTTGTCGATTCCAAGAACTTGGAAAACTAACGAAAGAAATCTACAATTACATACAAATATAAATTATTATGAATTACAATTTTCACAACAATTTATAAAATAATAAAGTCGGAAAATAATTTGTTACTTCTAGAAGACCAATTTTGAGGCGTTATGGGTTAATAAAGTAGTTGACCAATCTCTCAATTTTCCTAAAGAACACAAAAAAAAAATCTACATTTTTTGGAATCGTGATACTACGTAACGAATATATGATGGTTTGCTAGTGAGAAATAGTATTAATAACTTTTGTAATTAAGTTATTACTAGTTTAATAATGGAATATAAACATCTTAAATGGATAATTTGTCAGTTTATAGACCATTATTAAGGCAACTAATGGCCTTATTCGTTGCCAATCAGTTTGTTTTGTACACATTTGGGTTACTTAAATTAAAATAAAATAATTTGGGGTGTAATGGTAGTCGGACCATGATACCAAACAAACATGTAAAGAAAACTATCTCATGCACCAACCAATCGGTTGGTGTCTCTCTCACCTTTGGTAGCCAAACCACGATGTTGACAAGAATATCCCACTCTACCCTCAGGTCTGATAAAGTTTTAAACTCCTAGCAAGCATAAATCTCGTTCATCACTATATCTTGTGTCGATCTATTTTTAATCAAATTTATGGTCTTATATGAGAATGGAAAACTATATCATTTTTTATATGAGAGGATGAATAATCGCAAAGATAATAATTTATTATTAACTATGTTCTCATAAAAAATTATTGATTTTTGTATAAAAAATAATGATGTAACATAGATGTTGGCCTCATATGGATGAGACACTCTGCATAAGTCGTTTCATTCGTTCAAGCATCAATCTCAAAATCTGAATCCTATGAATCAATTGGATCAATATTCACAACAGATACAATATCTAATTATTTTTATGATTTTGGTTGTTAGACCTTTCTCCACTACATAAATTAGGAATCTCTAATTATGAAGAAAAAACCTATTACGGATAAAAAAAACCTAAAAATGATGAAACAACAGATAAATAGAGACTAGAAATTATTTAATCAACTACTCCTTTAGAATGGTTGGTAATACCAATTAAAATCAAATAGACAATTCATCCACTATCACTACCCATTTCTATAAAGGTTGGGCTTAAAAAGAGCAAAATATTCAGAATTAACAACCAAAGTGAAATATTATTTATTTTTAACCTTATTAAGCTCTTTGTTCGTTTTTATTTGATCGTTCCTTCTAGCCAAAGGTATGATTGACTGCTTTGATGTCCAGATGGATGGACAAGTGGAATAAGGAACAGTGACTCAGTCGGAAAAAAAAGAGTAACCTCTCTAGATACCAGAAAAATCATTGTTGATGAATTTCCCAAGTAAAGCATCAATAGAATAAAGAATCTAATGTTATTAATTTATATATAACAAAATCGGTACTTTTGCCTATTTAAAAAACTATACTCAAACTATAGCATAATATTAGTTATAAATATGTAAATAGTATGCATTTGAAGCAATTCTAGTTGAGAAAGATCATAAATGAATTTGAGTACCATTTTGATCGCCTTTTTGGTTATCATTCTAACCTTTCCTTGCATCGATCAAGTCTCATTGAACATTTATTTTATCTTATATGACCACTAATTTGATTAATAAATTATTGTCCACATTTGCATAATCACATCATTCAAATAAGAAAATAAAACAAGTGAAAGAGTGAATGTCCAAAAAAAAAAGAATAAGTCTCAATCTCGGATAGATCAAGATCCAGATGGATATTTTTTTCTAATACCATAACTGGCTTCGGGTCTTTTTACTTCCTTATGTCAATAGATGCAAGAGGAAAAACTTTATTACAACTTATGGTTGGTCGCTTCATGCAATCCTTGAAACAGTAAAAACCGGACTGGATAGACCAAAGTTTATTTAACCAGGCCTAATAGACCCAAAATGACAACAGCAAGATCCCAACGGCAAGACATAATATATTTGACAATCCATATAATCACATTTTTATGATGGATATGGATGTCAAACTCGATTTCATCCGCTCTTGAATGATTTAAGGGAGATTTTCACAAATAAGAGGGATCAATATTCATTTTGATTATTTAAACCATCAATATATGAGTCTTGAGTAATGCATATAAAATTTCGACTCAGTTGTAGCAAAGATCAGTGTTTCGTTTTCTCAGATGACATATTTTCAGCTTCCATTTATCTATTTTAGTCTTTCTCTCATGGTTTGAAGCATTATAGATATACAATGGACATATACAAAGCAAATTTTCAAACTCATTCATCATCAACCCGGTTATAACTTTTACTACGAGATACTAACTACTAGGAAATCAAAAAACAAATCACACCTCTACTTTTTTTCTTTTGATAAAAAAATTTCAAAAGAGTTTTGGATGAGGGTGATCTTAACGAGACAAGAGTAAGGACAATAAACCTCAAGACTCTTAAGAATACGATCATAATTTTTTGGTATCTCGGCTCAATAAATAATATGTGGTTATGTTAGATCATTTATTATCACATCACATGTTCGGACAGACAACCAAGACAACCAAAACAAAGGTCATCTAGAAAATAAAAGCTCGGGTAAACGATGTTGAACTAGATTTAGCAATTAGTTCAAACGGTTTATATGACTTGGACTTGGAAATAATTTAACCAATATATCAAACCGCATGATGACAAAACACAAAAACAAGGTTCAATCATTCAAAAAAATCAGCTCATAACCCTACCTCGATTTTATTGAAACCCCTAAAAAAGAACTAGAGATAAAAGTACGAATAATAAAAACCTAATCCATATAGTCCAAAACTCTAAATATGATCATTTAACATAACTAAATCATATTCGTATATATGTAGTTAAGTTTCACTTTTGTAATATCTATATATAAAAGCATCATTGTCTATTCAGAGTTTTTGAAGACTTTTTTCAAAATGAACTTTAACATCCTAAATTTTTTTTTCAGATATTCCGCCTACTTCGAACACTGCCGTTCTCTACTAAAACTTACCATTTTCTACTCTCTCATTTCCAATATTTATTGCTTCCACTAAAATTTATTATATTTCTCCACTAAAACTTGCGTTTTTCTACTTTCATTTCCAAGATTTACCGCTTCCAAACAAGACTTATCGCTTCCACTAAAACTTATCGATTTTCTACTCTCTCATTTTTCTACAGTTTTTCTACTCTCCCTTTTTCCACTCTCCCAATTCCAATATTGGACGAGACCAAACATATAAATACACTATCAACAACACATCATAAATTGTTAAAATGTTATTATGATCACAATTGTATAAAGAGAAATTGCATCTAAAGTACTTACTCAACTATTATACTTCCATCTAATACCCAACTTTTCCTTTATTATTACTTAATACACATCTCCACGATCTAAATCAAACTTAATACTCAACCTTGTTTTAATACCCTAAATACCCTCTACCCAATATATAAGTAAAAAAATACGTTTTTTCCCCTTTCTAGCTTTTAAACATTTGAAAATTACAAGCCGCTTCTAACAACCTTAACCTTACATCCAACAAAACTACCAAGAAACCTCAATTTTCAGGTGATGGGAGGGTTTAAGTTCAGTATAATTATGTAATCTCTATATAAAATGCATCTACCAACTATTTTTAGGTTATACTAGGAAACTGAATGTTCATCTGTGTTTTAGGTGCTCTGTTTCTTTCATTCTACTGTTTCAGTAAGTATTAGTTTCTAACTACTTGTTTTTATGTTATTCTCTTGATTTTCGTGTTAAACCATGTGTTTGCACAGTTTTTTGAGCTGGAATCACCTACATGAGTGTGATTCATGGTTTTTTTTTCTATAGAACGAATATACATTAGGGAAATTCAACAATATAATCGTTGTTTAATCAGTTATATACTATTGTTTAGTGTACTATAAGTATTTTTGGGCTTAAAACAATATATTAATTCGGCATTATTGTTGTCCAGGCATGCGTGATAGAGGATGCGATTGTTTGGGTTTTTAAAGTGTAGAAGATGTGAGTTGTTTGTTTTATATTATGTATATGAACATGCGAGTTTAGTGTACTTCAAGAAAGCGGGTTGTTTTATGATGATAATGTGAGTTGTTTTGTGTTGCTAATTACATTAGACTGTGAGTAAAGTGTGAGTTGCATTGATAATGTTGATAATGCGAGTTGTGTTGCTGATTACATTAGACTGAGAGTTGTATAAAGTATTGTGTTCTTTGTATAATATTTCACAATGCGGGTTGTGTATATTATATTGATAAAGTGGGAGTTGCATTGACAACGTTGACCGTGCGAGTTGTTTTGTTGATTAAAATAGAACCGGAGAGTTGTGTACATTATTGTGTGGTTTTTTGTATAATAATCACAATACGAGTTGTGTACATTATATTGAGAAAGCGAGAGTTGCACTGATAATGATGATAATGGAAGTTGTTCATTAATAGTATTGAGAGTTGTGTTTATAATATTGCGAGTTGTTTGTATTATAAAGGTACCTATTGGTATCTTTATGCCACGTGACTGCTTTATAATTGTTCAATGCACGGTAAGGTATGTCTAAAACACGCAGAAAGCGATATACAGTACATGTAACTGCAAAACCTAATGTCCACCATTAAAAACCTAATGTCCACCATTAAAAACCCAGTAGCTAAGATCTTACTCATGATCGTAACTACGTAATATCAGTTGAACTAACCAACGTCAATCGTGAATAAACACAAACATGCATTTCAAACTCAGTAAAAACGCAAAAAAGAGATACATTTTCGACAGAACTCTGTAATTGTAACTGTACCTGTGGGTTTCTTCATCGGCTGGCGAATACTCAACGGAAAAGGGTTGAAGGCTTCATGGTTAGCGGAGACAAACTATCGACGACGGCCGTCGGTCAAATTTCAGTGAAGAACTGTGTAAAGAAGAAGAGGACGGCGAGGAAGGCGAGGGGTTTAGTGTTGCACGGTATATATACGGTCTGTGAAGAAAGAGAGAAAAAAAAAGACTATATTTTGGGATTAAGGGAGTCTCAAAAGGGGGGGAAATAGTTTGAAAGAAAAAAAGAATATGCAGTACGGAGATATTTTTTTAAAATTTTTAAGTTGATGTACCAAATGCTAGTTGGTAATTAGGCAAGTGATTGGATACTTACTAGTATTTTTCTTTTATATATTAAAAAGGTAATTAGAAATATAACTTTTATTTATTGTTTGATTTTTTTTAATCTGCTTATAATTGTTTGCAATTTTAATTGTCTGTACAAGTTTGAAAATACTGATTAAACACTATAGCACACATTCATCACCGAGAAAAATAGGGTAGTCTAAATTAAACTATAAAATTAGTAAAATAGGGTAATCTAAATTAAACTATAAAATTAGTATGTTCATTATGTTAAATACTAAATTTATAATTAGTGCGATACATGGACCATTACCACCACGAACTATGTTGAGTTACAAAATTGGCGTCTAATGCTTTTTCCTCACCCCATTCAGAATTAATAAAACCAACTAGTTTCCAGTGGACTGCCATTTCAATTGCTACAGATTGGACAGGGGTAATATATCATTAAACCTCTCTTCCTCAAAAGGAAACAAGTTTTGGAGTAAAAGTATTATTATATATGAAACTAGAAAGTAAATAGAAACAAGTAGTTTATGAAGTGCTTAGAAATCTCAAATTTACTAATGCCAATATTCATTCATATAACATAAATGACATACAAACATCTTTAAATTCCTGCAGATGTCCAAAACTTGAAACAGGAATCAAGTGAGAGTCATCAGTGGCAGCTCAATAAAATTCACTTGAAATGCCTTTTTACCAGAAGCCATCATGCTACATGTATATTAACACTTATATTAGAACACTCAGCCAGATGGCCATTTTGCATCCAACTTCGGTTTCAATGTCACTGCTCGGCTTTAATCTGCGCATGTATCTCAGATCAAACACCAATCAAGTAAACTTATATTTGAGATACAGTGGTTGTCTAAGAAAAGCTACTTAAAAGTGGGTTTCAAAATTCTATAACATAAATAATGTTGACATATATGTACGATACAGTTCGTACCAGCTTGATTCTTTTGCTAAATAGGATGAGCTCAAATAACTTTTTTCTGTCCCACGGGGAATATAAATATTAAAAGAAGTTCCATAGCGGGATCAGTCTGACTAATACAGTGTATGTGAATCAACTATCGAAAAAAAGATAATTAGAGCAGTCCACCCACCAACTTTGAAGGTTAAAATACAATTTTTGAAACATAAGATATATTAGATCAATTGAGTTTTAACACAACTTACAGCTAAGTTTGAATACTTTGAAGCAGTATATCATCACATTTCATATAAGTTGTGCCTTTTTCAAGTCAGAAACAACTCCTCGGTCTTCGCTGCCCCTTTCATTGTATAGCACCTGCAGGAGATGAATGAAAAATATAATGTAATAAGTAATAAACAACAAACTAGATCTAATATTTGATTGGACAAACCTTATCTATGATGCCATATTCAAGAGCTTCACTGGGACTAAAGTATTTTGGGCGTCTGATGTCAGCTTCAATCTGCTCAGCTGTTTTTCCAATATGCTTTGCAAACAGATTGACCTTCAAAAATCAATGATAAAACTTGAGATTAACACTCTTGAATAGTTTCAGAACAGAAGAAGCTTGTTAGCCATATGCCCAAAGAATTAAACTATATTCGGATATCAGAAAAAATATAGGGAAATGAAGAAAAAACACAAAACAGGTTTTTCTCAAATCTTATTGCTGCAAAAAAGTAGAAAATACTAGTGCTTCAAACAAGAAACTGTCGAAATATAAATCTTCTGATACAGTTCTTTCTTAAGAGCCAATAGTAGCATGACAAAAGTAACATGCGTTTGTGCTCATCCAAACAAGCATTGTATCGATACCATCATGCCATCCTTTGTCGAATGTTTCCTATACTGTCAACAGTCCAAGGGCTTCTCACATTAATTACAGATATATGGAAAGTTATACGACATTAAACATAATATACACTGTCAATGTAAGAACTGAAGGATCGATCCCTCATTGGGTACAATTTATACACTGTTCGTGTCAATCTAAAGGTTTAAAACATCCAGGTTTGAACATCCTCACAAACTCTGGATAAAACTTGAATAAGTCAATCTGAAGATTTGAACATCAAGGTCATATATATTACTTTGAGTTGCAAACAAACATACGCTTTTATTACTGCTTTTGTACTCGCTTCTAGTTCAGAAATTGTGGATAAAACATGAATAAGTGAAACCAGAATTGACTGGTTATAACTGGTTAGAGTATGAGTTATAACTGGTTAGATATCTTACCAACACGCCGAAAATATTAATTGAGTATGAGTTTTAACTTGTTAGATATCTTACCAATTCTGTTTTGACATTTGTTACTTCTTTTCTTGCCAGCTCTACATCTGATGCTTGACCCTGAAACCTTGCTATCGGCTACAAAATTATAAAAAGTTGAAAAAAGGATGTCAGCGTTCAGATCATGTCCACTGGATATGAATGTGAACACACAGAAACTGTATCAAAATCCTCAACAACACAGAATTGAGTTAGAGTTTACTAGCCAAGAAAATACCTGCTTTATCATAATGGTCGAAGACGGTAATGCAGAACGGTTTCCTTTTGCACCAGCAGCCAAAAGTAAGGCTGCTTCCCCCCAGGCATTCCCAATACAAAGTGTAAATATGGGTGGCTTGACATACCTGCAGTGGAAGAAAATATATGAATTAGAGGAACCCCTCAAAACAGAGTAAAATTTCAATCAACGGAAATAAATAAATAAATTGTTACAGATATACCAGCCAAATGCATAAGAGAATATTGGGGGATTATACACTCACGTGCTACATTGCCACAATTTTAGATGAAAATAAATATATTATAAAACATGAAAAACCCCAACTGGTTAAATGAAGCTATGAATTTTACAAGACAAAACTCACTTTGTTGCCCTAAATAAAAATTGGCACGGATGTTATCAATTTTCATGTTGAAGTGACAAAAATAATGGTCATGCAAAATGCAAGCCAGGGTTGCATGAGACCTGAGCCGGTTTTACTTTCTCTATATATGTGTGTCTTTACAAAGGTAAAATAAATTATTGTTCTCTAAGGTAACACAAGTGAGATAAAGGCAATAAAAAAACTTTGATTCTCAAAGCCAAGCCTGCACTTGAGCTTGGTCCACCGAATAAAATATGTTTGAGCAAAAAATCAAATTAAGGATGTGAACTCTCAAAGATGCATCAGTGAAATGGAACAAACTAAAGAAGAGAACAAAGTTAATTACCCCATAACATCATATATTGCGAAAGCCTCTGTCTCATAGCCCAACTTTTCACCACCCTGAGAGAAAAAGGTGAAGTAAAATGATATTACTTGATTTACCATTGATGGTGAATTCCAATTCGGAAAGCATCATATATGTACTAAATTAATGATACTATAATTCTTGTATTGCAGGTGCAACAGTCAACCCAGCTACAAAGATCTGATAAAGAATCAATTGCTACTAGCTTGGCATCAAAACTTAATCAACCAAAACAATGAACTTAAATCAACTCACTACCAGGGCTAAAACTACTCTGGTCCGACTTGGCAGGGTAACCAACACACAGAGAAAATAAGAGCAATCGCTATGTCAAATGAAATATTCAATAACATTTAGATCACAGTGAAAACTCTTTAAGTGATTATCCGCAGGGAATTCCATCTAGATACCTTTGCAATATAATAATACATATCAAATAAAAAATCATTACCTACTGAAACTTTTTTATACGCATTTACGGCTGATAAAGCTCAAAACATCCAAAACAAACTTGATCGACTATGGAAAAATATAACTAAAACTACCTTGGTTGTTCCTGTAGAGTTTATGTATAGGTAGATAGGTTTGTCAGCGTCCTCGTATTGAAGGTAAAGAAATTCTGCTAGTATAAGCTCTGTGACCGAAGGAACAAGAGACATTCCCAAGTATACAATTCTATTTTTGTACAAGTAAGACGCCAAGTCCGGAGGAGGTTGCTCCCATGCACTTCCTCTTGAAAATGGAATAACCTAATCGCAGTCAATTCGACAATCAGAGCATATAACTGATAAAAAATATTTCATTGTAAAAAACAGACATATTTTAAGTGCTATTTGAAGGGATATAAGACCATAACAGCCTTAATACTTTTGATCTTAGCAATACAGCATAACCATAGTATATAGATCTCCCTCAACATAGTACAACACCTCCCTACTAAGATCACCCTTCAAAGAAACACCAACATACTATGAATGTCCGTTCACTGACTTAAAAGCTCAATACAAGAGATGAAATGAAAATTATAAAGATTTTCTTTGTGGGTTAATCACCTTATTCTTCTTGAATTTTTGAACTTGGACTCTACTATGGGCTTTAGCTCATGGAGACATTGTACTACATTATGAATCTTATGAGGAAAAACGACTTCGATTTCAGTCTTCTATCGAACATAGCCCAAATAATAACAAGGAATGATACACAAACCACTAACCTAGCACCACTTTCTACACAATTTCTTAAATTTTTTACTATAGATACAGATGAACAGTTCACCGCCAATTCAGAAGGCGGACTCCAAAACCCTAGAGAAGCAAAATGCGACAACATGAAGATACAACGAAAAGTAGAAGTATACCATAGTCACAACACCGCGTTTGGGCTTCGAACTTGAAAATGAAGTCTCTTTCGGTCGGATTTTGGCACCGGCGAAGTCGCCGGACCCGCTGCCTCCGACAAATGGTGAGAGGAAACTTGTGGAAAGCGAGGCTCTGATAGATGAAGCAGATGGAGTATGGATACTTTTAGCGTTCATAGTTCTAAGAGAGATTATAGATGAAGACGATGCCAACGGTGTTGCTAATCTGCGCGGGTGGAGCGAACGGCTCCAGGATGCTGCCGTAGATACCTCCATATGTGGCGTCGTAAGAGAGAGAAAGAGAAATGAGTAGATAGAAGGTTGAAACAGAATAAGAACATGGATCCGACCCGAGATTTTGAACCGGTAGTTTGAAGTACAAATAGGTGACTGAAATTTAAAGAACCAATTTTAAAACAATGTAACTTACCGATAAGAATTTTTTCTTTTTTTTTAAAGTATTTAAGGTTCATCCATAACTATTTGGTACGTAAAAATAAATTTAAATACCTCTCGTGCATAAAAACAAAAAAAAACAAAAAAAGAGTTTATTATTTTATGGAAAATTGTACCTCTAATACCCACTCAACTATTTAATTGAAATCTAGTACCAAAGGTTTAATCAATTATCACTTAATATCTAACACAACTACCTAATTGTCAATTAATACCTAACATTATTTTAATACTCTAACTACCCTTAACCCACTATATAAGCAGGATTTTTTGTTTTCTTTCTACTTTTCTAGTTTTTAAGGATTTGAAATTGTTAGCCTTACGAATCACCATGAAGCACGACTGAAAGCACAATTCCGGTGATCGGAGCGTTAGAAGGTCTGTTTATTTCTGTAAGTTATGTATAAAACCTAACTAACCACTGTTTTCAACGAACAGGATCTGATCGTCATTGTTGGAATCTGTTGTTTTTTAGTAATCGTGTTGCTTTTAGGTAATCGTGGTTAACTACCGATTTCGGAGTTATTTGTTGGATTTCTGAGTTAGAATAGGTGTTATTCTACTGTTTCTGTTCTTAGTAAATCTTGTTCGAGCTTTTCTCTGTTTTTTTTGTTTTTGTTCCAGTGATCTGTGTTTATTTTGTTAATATTTGTTGTGAATCCTTGTTTATGAAGTTATATACTCATTTTTAGTGTATTAGATTTTGATTTCGAACGTGAAACATGTGTAGACTATGAGTTTTAGTTGTCGAGGCATTCGCGACATAAGATGTGAATTGTTTTATGATTTTCTAACGTAGAATATGCGAATTATGTGATGTACTCAATGAGGAAGCTGCTAATTGTATTACCAATTCGCATGGTTTCACGAATCCTGCAATTCGCAGCTTATAGTTATACACAAATCGCATGATAAGATGCGAGTTTCTCAGTGCAGTAATTAATAACTTGCACTGTTTTTTTGAGATTAATAACTAATAGCTTGTTCAGTGCAGGATAAGGTATGTCTTAATCACGAGTTTGTATTTTTAAACATTGTCACCAAACCGTAATTGTGCCTTTCACGAAGTTTGAAAGCTTTCAAAGTATCCAAGACTATGTGGAGAATACATGGGAGGAGCTTGTCACAGGTGACTATCTAATTACCTACTCCTGCGGGGATCACAATAATTGTTTCTTTAATAACCAGAATGATTTTGTTGGGTAAGTGTTATATCTTCATTTGAAGCGTTTAATACGGGTTAGTTTTCTCATAGAACAACACGTCTTCGATAAAGGTTTTGGTGATAAGTGTTTTGGTGAAAGAGTTTTGGTGGTAAGGTATCTGGTGATAAGTGTTCTGGTGAAAAAAGTTTTGGGGATAAGAGCTCTGGTGGTAAGGGTTTTGGTGTAAAGCGTAAAGAGTGTAACATAAGTTTGGGAGAACCATCTCTTAATCAACTAGTTAGCGGGGATAGTAGTAACGGTTAGTTAATTATGATCAGAGAAAAAAACAACTTGCTACTGTTGGTTAGGCTAATGATATTACAGTATTGAGTCAAGCTTTTGAAGAAGGTGTTGCAGGTCTCAGGTTATATTTGTGTAAGTTTTCTTTAGAGTAGGGTTTTTCTTTTAAATACCTACACAACACAGCAACCAAGATCACTGCTTATTGCAAAAATAAGTTCACAAGCAGGTGCAAATGGAGGCTTTATGCATCTATTGATTCCAGCATCGGCTTGATGACGAACAAGAAGTATGTTCTGCACCATACTTGCAGTCCTGTTTTTTCCCAGAAACATAAGCGGCATAGGCATTTAACATCGAATTTGATTGTAAAGTAAATTCAGGATTCTCTCCGGACTTGCCATCCGTTGACAGCCAAAACCATAAAATCGACTGTCAAACAAAATTACGGTCTTGACATCTCTTACCGTTTGTCATGGAATGCTTTAGAGAAGGCAAGGAGGGGAGTTTTCGGAGATAGTTCAAGTTCTTTTAGTTTACTAAGCGGGTACTTCAAGCGATTGAAAAGCCGTGATATTACTACAGACTACCGGTTGGAGTTATCAGCTGGAAACCGCTTCAAGCTTTGTTTTGTAGCATTCGGTTCGTCTCTTCAGGGTTTCCATTCATGTCGTCCAATGTTGTTTGTCGATAGAACCCACTTATATGACAAGTATAAGGGTACCTTGCTTACTGTCGTAGCAAAGGACAACAACAACGGTTAGTTTCATTTAACTATTTAATCTGAATGATTATGATGTTTTGTTTGGAATTTTGTAAACAATTCGCATCCTATAGTAGCACACAACTCTCATGAAATCCTGATATTTCAGAACAAATCGCATGAGAGGATGCGAACTGGGCAGTAACTTGATTTGCAGACAATTCTCAAGGGAGGATGCGAATTAGACTAGTGTAGTCATAAAACTGTGAACAATTCGCAGCCTATGGTTGTACTCATTTTGCAGTCTAAATCTGAAAACAACTCTCAGGAAAGCATGTGAATTGTTTACATTTTTTACATGCTTGAGTTCTACTGTATTGTTCATTTGAGGTGCTTTTTTCCAAGACTATTCCATGTTGCTCTTGGTATAGTTAGCATTGAAGATTGTGACAATTGGATGTGGTTTTGGGGTGTTTGAGACCACATTTGTTGGAGCGCCAAATCACATTTATTTCAGACCATCAATCTGGTATTATTAATGTTGTTTCTGTCTTGTATCCAAACTGCTATCATGCGTATTGTTATTTCCATCTCATGCAAAATTTGAAAGCAAAATTGGAACATGCTAGCAGAGACTATAAAAAATGATGTTGAATTTATTCTATCGTCTTGCTTATGCTTCCAGTCAAGAGCTTTTTAAAGATATACTAACAGATTTTCAATGTGAAGGTGTGACAGAATGAGTGATGTTCTTGCTAATTTACCCCCGGAAAAGTATGCGCAGGCTTACGTTAAAGGGAAACGATACGGCTCTATGGCTTCTACTGCGGCGGAATCTTTTAAAAATCAGATCAAAAAATATTGCGGCCTACCCATTGTTGAGTTTATTGACTAAATTAGAGTCTTTCTTATAAATCAATTTTCACGAAGATACGAAGAGGGGTTAAGCTGGAGTACTAATTTTGTCCCCGAGTATGAGATGAAGCTAAAGCAGAATGTTGACATGTGCCGAACTTGGGTAGTACGTAAATCGTCTACCGTTATGTTCAAAGTCTTTTCAAATCTTATGGTTGTTGTTAATCTATTAGATTTTAAATTTTCTTACGGATCATGGCAACAAGAGTGTTTTCCATGTTCTCACACTTTAGCGGCAATACAGTATACTGACCAAGATCCCTTTACTGTAATAGAGCCCTTTTTTACGGTTAAGAATTACATGGAAAGTTACTCTTTCAGCATACCATCTATAACCGATTTCGGGGAAGGTTTCGGCGCTAACGATCCTTCGTTTGTTGAAATTCTGCCTCTGAACGTTAAAAGACGCTCCGGAAGGCCTAAGAAAAAGTGAATCCCATCTAGAGGAGAAAACTCAACCAAGTAGTTGAGATGTGGTCGTTGTTCAAAATCAGGCCATAACAGGAGGACTTGTGATGTTCCAGTTTAAACACAATTCGTGTTGTGGACAATTATCGTTGGCCACATTGATTTGTAATACTGTTATTGTTGTGGACAACAAACTAAACATTTTTACAGTTGTTTGTTCATTTACACATTTTTTTGTATTACAATAAAGAAACGTTAAGTGTTTGAGTTGCATGCAATTCGCATTCACTATTGAGAATTGTGTGCAATATCTCGATATCATATTGCAAACATCTCTCAGGTTTTCATGTGAGTTGTGTGAAACTCCACTAGAATGCGGATTGTTTGCATCTCAGCCTACTGAGAATTGTATTTTCAAACAAATAGCATGACTTTTAGTTGCTTACAAATCTCATGATATCCTGCGAATTGCATTTTCAAACTAATATCAGGACTTTTGGTTGCTTACAAATCTCATGATATGCTGCGAATTGTATGGAACTACAAAGAATTACAATTCTCAGGTCCGCATGCAAATTGTGTGTATATGAGTAATATTGCTAAACAACATCTCAGGTTAGGATGGAAGTTGTTTGCAAATAGTAATAGGGTGTGAATTGTGGGCATTCTTTCACGTTCACACATATTATAACATATTCACATATGATTAAAAGTTTATACAAAAAATGGATTCCAAAAAAAGGATTACAGGCTTCATGCACTAACAAGTTTCAAACAATCACTACAACCTTTTAGTGTTTGTTAGTTGCAATCCGAAAAAAACAGACACTATTAGTCATCACTAGAGGATTCTTCACCATCTTTCTTATATTCATGCTGATCATCAGCCTTTCTATTGTGCTCTTCCTCCTCATTATCTACGTCCATTATGCTTAAAAATTTGGTCCTTGATGGACCAGCATTGTCCTCCCTCTTCCGTTTCTTGTTTGAAACCTCTACACTCTGAGTTGGAACCTTTGCTGGCTGAGGTTCAACAGTATTCAGGGAAACCACTTTTACTGGTTCAGAGTCAGCAGAAAAGTAGTCCTGAATGTCAAAATCCATGACAGAGGTTGGGCTGTTTGGTGGTGCCGCCTGAGTCATTAAGTCTGAGATCTAGTTGGTGGTTATGGATGACCAGGAGTCACCGAGAGAACCAGAGGTGGTGGTGGTGGAAAATGACATGATTTTTGGAATTTGAAGAGAACCAGAGGTGTTTTGAAAATATAGAGTTTGTTTTTAAATTAGCCTCTGGTTACTAGTGTTATTTATAGGCATAGAGGGAGTCTGAGCTTATGAGGTGGTGTGGCTATATTAATCATTACATAGCCTCCTTGTCCAATCAACAATTAATGGTCTGTGGTGATTAGATTGCTTTTTGCGTGCTCAATGCACTTAACGTTTACCAAGGCAGACGTCGTAGCCTATTCGTATTCTTCAACGATGATTTTGAATTATCTAATTTATATCAGGATAAGATACGAATTGTTTAGTGGTAGTTTCCCAGCCTGTAGTTATTGATGTGGTAGTTTTCTCAATATATATCAGGTTAGCATACGAATTGTTTAGTAAGAATCTTGTCTTTCTATATATACCAGAGAATGATGGGAATTGTTCGAATACCAACTAATCTTTATATATCAGGTTAGCATGCGAATTGTTTGATAAGAATCCTGTTTTTTATATATGCCAGGGAATGATGAGAATTATTCAAATACCAACTGTTCTCTAATGTCAGTTTGAAAATCTCATACATTGCACATTTCTGAAACAAAAAAAAACTCTATATACACAAAAAAGTTACAAGAAATATATGTACACAAAAAATATCATAATGTCATACAGAAAAACTATATTACTTTTAGTACGAGTTGGTGTCATCATCATTTACGAAAAAATAAAACATTTCTGCTCTGAAGTCGGGAACCATATCTATATCGTAAGTATCCGGCACACATCCTCGTTCGATAATATCTCTAGCGTATTGACAGACGAAAATACCACAGTCAAGGGTGCCAGGTTTTTGTTGTGGAATTTTTATGTTATTTTTTATGAGTCCGAATTCAGCATGCTCCCTGGACAGGGACAGATCGGTCCAAGGCCTCCGGACCGGACAGATCGGACAGATCACATGGACCGGACAGATCACTTTGAACACTATGACCATAGGACTGTTCGAACTATGACAAAAGTACTAAAAAACCTAAACACTTCTTGACTAAGCTACTTGCTCTCCTGCTTAGAGCTCATGGGTCTTTGAACATGACCCGGGTCCATTAAACATGACCCGAAATCCCATAAGGGCCCAAACATCAGGGTATAAATACCCAACCACCTGCATTAACTAGGGGTAATAAAAATTAACTGCTACCAAGCTGCTTAATTAACTCTCTACTCTCTAAACACTTAAACACCCACACACCACCATAAAACACCAACTGAAATTACCATCCTACCCTCAGGCGATTATTATCCACACCAAATTGGCGACCACAGTGGGAGTAGAAGGTGCCTGAATCAAGCATTCAAAACCAGCTAAGAAAATCTGTCCGAATGAATCCGGACAATCCAGAACTTCCACCAACTTTGCTCGAAGTGGTGGAAGAGAACGATGAATACACTGTCGAAGAGCGTGATAGGCTAAAGTGTGAAATAGAAGCTCTGAGGGCAGAGAAGGCCAAGATGGGTGTAAAGGAAAAATCCAAAGCATCGGTTGCTCATCACACCGATAACCCCAGAGAGCATGAGTCTTCGAAGACTCATGTGAGCACCAAAAAGACTCATGCCAGTTCTAAAAAGTCTCACCGGTCCAGGCCTGTGGAGAGTTCTGACTCAAGCTCAGAATCTTCTGATAGCTCTTCAGACAGTGATGGAGTTGAAAAATCCTTGTCCTCTAGCAGCGATGAGGGTCGAACCAGAAAAAAGCAAAAGCAAATTAAAAAATATTCAAGAAAAAGAGATAGGCATGGAAGAATGAAAAAGCATATTGGCAAGGGGTCATCTCATAACCTGAGGCATGTGGACAAGATGTTGATGGATCCCTTTGCCTTCCACGATGAACCAGGTATCTTTGCGACTCCCAATGAGGATACTGTGTTCAGTCGTGGAAGGAATTGGAGGCAATCTTCATTGTCTTCTAAAATTCTGTCCGAAAACCTCCCCAAGAGGTTTGACAGCACCAAAATAGAGAAGTACGATGGCAGTACTGATCCGGACAACCATCTGGAGCAATTTAAAAACTTCATGATGAACTTTGACGATGATGATAAACTACTTTGTAGGGCATTCTCCCAATCCTTTACGGGAGTGCTCTGAAATGGTACAACAGCCTGCCTCAGGGTTGTATTAAAGATTTCGATACGTTTTGGGTGGCCTTTCAAAGGCAGTTCGTAGGGAGTAAAGAGCTGAATGGCAATGGAGATACAATAATCCATTGTGCCCAGGAACCAAATGAATGCTTGAAAGAATATATAAGTCGTTTTGTGAACACCAAGAATGGGTTGGCTGATTTCTTCGAACAGGTGGCAATAGCATCCCTAAGGCAAGGTTTGAATCCATGCAATCTAGCTGATTCAGTAACCAGAAAGAAGGCCATGACCTGGGGAGGGTTGCTGAATCAGGTTGGCAAACAAATAAACGTTGATGAAACAAAGAAAACCAGGGTGCACAGGCAGGTGAGGTCTACCCCGGTGACACCAAATCCCAATCAGAATCAGTCCGGGAACAAAGCAAGAGAAACCGGACAGGGGCATGGTAGGGCAAAAGCTCAGTCTCAGCCAGCTGCTCCTGCTCAAAGTCAACAATCCAGAAACAAGAGAGGGCCATGGGTCCAACCAGAGTGGTTCGCAGAGTTAAAAGAAAGCGTGGCCACTATCTTTGATAAAACAAAGGATGAGGTGCATTACCGGAGACCGGCAACACTACAGTCTCCCAGAGAGCATCGCAACAACTCTTTTTGCCAATATCACGATGATATTGGTCATACCACTGATGATTGCATAGCATTGAAACAAGAAGTTCAGAACTTGATTGAAAGGGGAAAGCTGGGGGCCTATGTGAAAAGAAGAGGGGGTAACAGGCCTGATAACACTCACCGGGTTGGTCCAAGTAATGCTGCTCCGGAGGGAGCCATGGTTATAGTTGAAAGGTTTGACGTGGAATCTGAGTACTTGGATCCCGATCCAACTCGGAACAGAGTGGGTGCTATAGAGGAATGTTCTAGGTCGGTCTCTGGGCTCATTAAGTTTTTCGAGTCGCTTACAATTTTCGGAGGGGACACTATGACAGCTCCTACTGCTTCTTCGAGGAAGAGGCATGTTCATACTTTGGCCTCCCAGCTAGAAGGAGGCATGACATCTTATCAGTCACCAAACTCATTTCCCTTCATTGTGTTTGATGAAGATGATTTAAGAAACATTACTGGCCCTCATGAGGATGCTGTTGTCATAGGAGCATCTATAGGGGGTAATGACATATGACGAATCTTGGTGGATACTGGAAGCTCAACCAATATCCTTTTCCTAACCACTTACAAGAAAATGAAAAATCCAGCTGTAATTCAGAATTCGGACAGGTCAATCGTGGGCTTCACAGGCAGCTCAGCAGATGTGATCGGGGAGTTCGAAGAAGAGGTGTTATTGAGCAAGGGCGCTTTCAAGAAAATGGTCAGAATACTCTTTATTGTGGTGGATTGTCCCACTTGTTATAATGCTATTCTAGGGAGGTCTTGGCTCTCTAGGATGCATGCAATGGCTTCAACTGTCCACCAATGCTTGAAGTATGCTGTTCAGGGGCAGGTTGGAGTTGTCCGGAGCAGCCAAAAGATTGCAAGAGAATGTTATGCCACTGCCTTGGCTCCTCGAACGCTGGGGGCAGTCCGCATTGATGAACAATAGCAGTTTGAGGGCCTTTCTGGGGGTGAGGGTGAAATTGATGATCCCAGAGAGACCCCCGGAGTGTTGATACCGGTTGAAGAGGTAGAAACGCACTGTTTGGAATATGGGAAAAGTGTCAAGATAGGATCTAAAATGCCGCCTGTGTTGAAGAATGAGATGTTAAAGTTTTTGAAGAACCATCAGCATGTCTTTGCTTGGTGCAATGCTGATGTTACTGGAGTTCCATCAGAAGTAATATCACACAACCTATCCGTCCGGAGAGACGTAGCTCCAGTAGTTCAAAAAAGAAGAGCTTTTTCCAAAGAAAAGGCTGATGTCATTGTGCAAGAGGTTGACAGACTCACAAAGATGGGGCACATTAAGGAATCTCAATACCCTTTGTGGACTGCCAATCCTGTCTTGGTAAAAAAGAAGAATGGCAAGTGGCGCATGTGCATTGATTTCACAGATCTCAATAGAGCTTGCCCAAAAGACTTGTATCCGGTCCCCCGGATTGATCAGTTAGTAGACTCTACCTCTGGGAACAAGTTGCTTTCCTTTATGGATGCCTTCTCCGGATACAATCAGATTCAAGTGGATCCGAAGGATCAAGAGCATACCACATTTGTCACTGACAGAGGTCTTCATTGCTACAAAGTTATGCCATTTGGTTTGAAAAATGCTGGAGCTACTTATCAGAGGTTAGTCAACAAGGTATTTGCTGATCAAATTGGAAGAAATATGGAAGTGTACATTGATGACATGATGGTGAAGAGCGTACATGAGCAGTTGCACTTGTCCGATCTCCAAGAAACTTTTGCCAACTTGGTAAAAGTGAATTTGAAGTTAAACCCTGAAAAGTGTGTGTTCGGAGTGCAGTTCTGGAAGTTTCTAGGTTATATCATAAGTGAGCATGGAATACAACCCGATCCGGACCAGCTAAATGCTCTTTTTCAGATGGAACCTCCTCGAAACATCAAAGAAGTACAGCGGTTAACGGGGAGATTAGCTGCCTTAAACAGATTTATCTCAAGGTCTTCGGACAGGTGTGCTCCTTTCTTTCAAACTTTGAAGGGTGCAAAGGGCTTTGATTAGACCCCGCACTGCGATGAGGCTTTCAATGAGATCAAGAAACACCTGTCCTCCCCCAAAACTTTGTTCAAGTCAGTCGATGGGGAGACTCTCTTTGTATACTTGGCAGTTTCAAGTTGTGCCATCAGTGATGTGCTGGTAAGAGAGGTCGATAGTCATCCCCATCCAGTGTACTACATCAGCAAAAGCTTGATAGATGCAGAGAAGCGTTACTTAAAACTGGAAAAATTGGCATTAGCCCTGGTAATAGCTGCAAGGAAGATGAGACCTTATTTCCAGGCTCATCCTATCATCGTTCGGACCTTATTTCCCCTAAAGAATGTCCTTCAAAAAGCAGACATCTCGAGCAGAATGACTAAGTGGTCAGTAGAGTTGGGGGACTTTGACATAGACTTTGCTCCCCGAACAGCAGTCAAAGCCCAAGCTGTGGCTGATTTTCTGGTCGAATTCCACTCCGACAGGGATTCGGAGCAAGCTACTGATATAAAAGATAAAAAAGTATGGGTCGTCCGAACAAATGGTGGATCTAGCACAATGGGATGTGGTGCAGGGGTATGCTTAACTTCCCCATATGGAGACAAAATGTACCAGGCTATTTGTTTTGCTTTCAGGGCATCTAATAACGAGTCCGAATACGAAGTAGCTATAGCTGGGCTAAAATTGGCCTACATTTGTGGGGCTAAGAGGGTCAAGTTGCTAAGCGACTCCCAACTGATTATCCACCATGCCCAAGGCCAGTCTGAGGCTAAGAAGGAGCAACTTGTGAAATATTTACTCCTCCTCAAAAATGAAGCGCTTAAGTTTAAAAGTGTTGTCTATGAACACATTCCCCGGGCAGAAAATGAGCTAGCAGACTCACTGCAACCATAGCATATACGGAGTCATATCCATGGATCCATGTGCTTGAGAGCCCCTCCATTCAACTTTGTAAGGGTAAAGAAGAGGAGATTTTTGAAATACAAGCAAAACAACCTCAAGACTGGAGATTTCCTCTCATGCAATATCTCTCTGATGGTGTTGTGCCTCCGGATAAGTCACAAGCCAGAACATTGAAACACAAGGCTCGTGGTTTCATCATATTGAGAGAAGTGTTATACAAGAAGTCTTACAGTAAACCTCTCATGCGCTATTTGGGGGATGAAGAATCACAAATGGTCCTCTCCGAATTGCACGATGGTGAGGGGTCAGCCCATTGTGGGTTTAGAGCTTTGACAATAAGGGTTTTACTCTTCGGTTATTATTGGCCATCAATCATGAAAGATGCTAAGGAGATAGTAAAAAGGTGTGACCCATGCCAGAGGTACAGCAATGAAATTCATGTACCAGTCATTCCTTTAGAATCAATTTCTGAGCCTATTCCTTTTGCTCGATGGGGATTGGATCTAGTGCGGCCTCTCCCTGTGGCATCCGGAGGGCGCAAAACTATAATTGTGGCCATTGACTACTTCTCGAAGTGGATAGAAGCAGCCCCTATAGCAGGGACAACATCAAAAGCTGTTATAAAATTCATTATATCCAACATATGTTGCAGATTTGATGTCCCACAGAAAATAACAACAGACAATGGGCCACAGTTCGACAATAGAGAAATGGAGAGCTTCTGTGCCTCAAGGGGTATACAGCATTGTTTTTCTTCACCTTTCCACCCACAAGCAAATGGGCAGGTTGAAGTGGCTAATAGAACTATATTGTCCGGTTTAAAGAAGAATTTGGAAGGGGCTGCTGGGAAGTGGCCTAGTTATTTACAAGAAGTCTTGTGGGCCTACCGGACAACACCTAGGGCTGCAACACAAGAATCACCCTTTGCCTTGGTCTATGGGATGGATGCAGTAGCTCCCATAGAAGCAACTCTCCCCTCTTTTCGTGTTCACAACTTCTCCGAACACGCTAACGAGGTGGCAATCAAAGGTCAACTTGATTTGATAGAAGAAAGACGAGTTAAAGCTCACCTTAGGGTTGCACACTATCAAGGCTTGATGAGGAGCAGGTTTGCTTCCAAAGTCAAAAGAAGAGATTTCCAACCAGGGGACAAAGTATTAAGGAAGGTCTTCTTACACACTAAAGAAAAGCTCTTCGGAAAGCTGGCCCCAACTTGGGAGGGTCCGTATATGGTTGTTGAAAGAATTAAGCCTGTAACTTATTGGTTGGAAGACAAAGATGGCAGAGTTTTAACCCATCCTTGGAATATTGAGCATCTCCGGATGTACTTGGAATAGCACTTGTGTAAATATTTACTTTTTTAAACATCCATGTAAATATTTGGGGGTATACTCTTTCCTCCCCGGTGGCACGGAGAGGTTTTAATGAGGTGTTCGGGCTGTTAAATAAAATTCGATGCCTTCTTAAAAAATTTCTAAGTGTTTTTTAAAGTTTTGTCCCTTGTCATACTATACGGACTGAAATATCTAAGGGCTATTTAAACTCTAGCCAGAGAATTTAAACACTCTCACAATGCAACAACTAAAGGCTACTTAAACTCTGGCTATCAAAATTAAAATGAACACAATAAAAGAAGATGATGGTTGTACAAAACAGAGATATTCATTGAATGAAATAACTTAAACTTGCCTTGGCCTTCCAAGGACTTTTAAATAGTCAAGATACAACACAAAAAACCTGTCCGGTCGAGCACCGGAGACCATTACAAAAAAGAGTGCCTTGGCCTTCCAAGGACTTTAGTCTGAATAAAAAATAAACAAAGTAAATCATAAGTTAAGGTTGAGCCTTTGAAGATGGCTCACCTTCATACACCTTCTTGCCTTTGAAGTCGCATTTCCCTTCGTCTACCTTATTGCCTTTGGGATCGTCTTTCTCTTCATCTTGGCTCTCCCCGGTATGCTCTTCATCATCGGATGAGGACGCACTCGAGACTCCATCCTGATCCTCATCGGCCATTGTATGATATGGAAGGTCATCATCGTCTACATAGCGCCACAAGTCCCCTAGGTTCCTCTTCGAATATTTTTCATGAAAGAGTAGAACCATGTCAGACCTCACCTTCTCAATCAATAGCTCTTCACTTTTAATCATCATGGTTGGCATAGGCATTGATCCTGGCTTGGATCGTAGCCTCTTGATCCCTTAACAAAGTGGTATTCTCCTCGGCAGCCTTGGATGCTGCATTCTCAAGAGCAATCTTATGAGTAGTTAGGTTGGTGATGATCTTGTCATTTGCCTTGGTTTCTTCTTTTGAGGCAGTAAGGTCTTTCTCCACACCGGACAGCTTCTCCCGGAGGCCTCTGATAGTTTCCTCTAGAGTAGAAACTTTTGAGTTGCTTTCCTCCTGATTCTTCTTCAACTCCTCATTCGCTTCCTTTAGCATGTCAGCATTGGCAGTAGCAGTACAAAGGTCTTCGGACAGCTTTTCCTTCTCAGACTTAAGGTCTTTGATGGTGTCTGCTTGACCCCGAACTTGTCTCTCCAGTGTAAGTACCGACTGCACATTGCTTAGCAAGGAGTGGGCTATGGTGTCCTTTTCACTAGAGACAATGAAAGTCTTACCATTAAAGTTGATAGTGTTAGAGCTGCTCGGAGGAACGTAGGGCCCTGCGAAGTCGTCTCTGGGGAGGTTGAGGAAGTATTCGCCAAGTTCACCAAGACCGGTGATGTCTACTTCGTCAATGTTGAGCTCTCCTCCCTCAACTTCATCAGTATGAAAGTCCCTTGGGATCTCTTCAGCATGTGTTGGGTCAGCCTAGAAAGAAGGCTCCGGATCCCGGAGAGCAAGCTCATCTCCCTTAGCAGATTTTTTCTTCTTGGCTGCTCGGTCTGCCCCTTCACTCTCCTGCTTGCGATTCCTCTTGGAAGCCCTTGGAGGTCTTGGGAGGTCTGCTTCCTGCCTTTCGGACTCTTGCTCCACTACCTGCAAAAGAGCAGCATCAATTTGGCTCTGAGCCGGCCCCTCCAGGTCTGTTGGAGCATCCTTCTCAACATCAGCAGGGTTAGCATTGCTCACCACCTTTTTGCCTTTCTTCTTGCCCTTCATTTTTCTTGGGGCTTTGGCCCGGCCTGGCAGGAAGAGTGTCCCATCTGCTTCATGGGACCTCTTAAGCATTTTGTCCGGAGAAGGTTGGGTGGTGAGCTCCTCCCAAGTCAGGTCTCTCCGACCTGTGGTGTTCCACAGGTGAGACCTTGCCATATTTCCACTAGTGAAGGCATTGTGGAATCGGTTCCCCCAGTTCTCTGCGGCCCAGGCATTGATTTTGCCACAAGTGACTTGTCCGGCCTTCAAGTAATCACTGAACTCCTTAGGCAGTTCTGTTAAGACAAAAAAAAGACCAATTAATTTAAATCAACTATGAGAAGGAAGAAGTAGACAAATATTTAAAGTGGGAAACTTATGGTCACTCCTCCACCTGCTTCTGAGGAGGGTTGGGTTCACTCCGGACTTGATCTTCTGTCCGTTTTCCCCATGCGCCACTGACAAACAAAAACTGGCTCCTCCATTTGCTCTCAGACTCCAACAGATCATCAACAGCTTTGAGATCGTTCCCCATATTGAAGTGGTAGAAAGGGAATTGGTGATGTTTGCAAAGATTTACCACTGCTGCAAATTCTTCCATAGGAAGAGGGATCCCGGACAGCCTTGATGCCATGATGCATGACATCAGAGTATACCAGCCGTTGGGGCTCAGTTGGCTCGGACAGAGTTTGACCAGATAAAAATATCTGACAATCTTTGGGTCCAATGGGAATCTGAGTCCCCAATTAAATAACTCCGTGAAGATGACTATTTCATTCAGCTTGCAATCTATAGGAGTTTCAGGATCTATGGGAATCCTTATCTTCACATTTTCTGGGATCCCCCATTTTGTGCGCATTCGACCTAGTTCAGCCGTGTGGATGAAAGCATACTTGGTCTTTTGTAAGGCCAAGAGATATTTAAGTTCGACCCTGTGAAAACAAGGCCCTACCTTCCCTTCGAGGCACTCCGGCAGCTCCGGATGCCTCAAGCATAGTTTTTCTTTGCCCTTATCTTTTTTGGTAGCAGCAGTGTTACTAGTCTGATCGGATGGCTCAGGCTCAAAAGGGACTTCTTCAACAGAGTCCTCCATTCTTTCCTCCATGATCGTAGGAGGAATATCAGTGGCCCGGGGAGAATTCAAACTTGGCTCAGCATGGCTTCCGGACTGCTGGTTTTCTGTGTTTTCTTGACTTCTAGTCTCAGGCTGGGGCTCTGAGGCAGAAGTCTCTCTTTGGACTGCTGGGCTACTAGCCTCCGGACCGGGTAGTCTTTCTTGGGGAGCTCTGATAGGCACTCCAGACCCAGAACTGCTATTTTTTGCCCCCGATTTTGAGGGAGTGTTCTTGGAGGCTTGCCCCTTAACCAGCCGGCTTGTCCTCTTAACAACCAGTTTCTCCAGAGAATGCTCTGTGTCTGATCCCATTGCGAGAAAAGGAGAAGGTTTCCTAAAACTTGTGACTGTAACTCCTGGTTCAACAGTAGGCACTGACTCCTGAACTGAGGAGCCAAAGACTATGGGGGAGAGAGTGGATTGAAATAGTTTTTTGGGCTTAGTACCTTTAGAATAGGACGAGCCTCGATCTGACTCTGTAGCAGAGGAGATTGGTCTGTCGACAGGCGAGGTAGGTAACCCTGCTGCGATTCGTCTTTCCTTCTCGACTTTTTGTGCCTTCTCCAACTCAGAAAGGTTGAGCCACCCGCCTTTGATCAATGCAGTCCTTGCTGTAAACATAAACTACCAAGAAAATCTTTGCTTTAGAGAGAGAAAGCTCTAAGTAAATATGCAGAGTAAATATGAAAGAGATAGTAAAACAGTAGAAAGTGAGTCTGAATTTATAGTAAATCTGAAAAAGCAGTTGATTCCTAGGAGAATTCGAAAAGTTTGGCAATGATTAAAAGACGGCGCCGATGTCACCATGTGTAATTAAAGAGGTTGATTTTTGAAGAAGGTGGGTTCGAAATTCAAGGTGAAAAAACAGCTAAAGCAACCAATCAGAGTGTGACACGTGTCCCACGAACTCTGGCAAAAACCGTTTTGAATTCGTGAAGCTTTATCTGTCCGGGTAAACCCATAGACCTGTCCGGATTGAAAACTACTTCTGACGTCGGACTGCTTTTCAGGTCTCTGACAAGAATACTTGCTCAAACACCTAAAAAAGGGGCTCCTGATGAGTCCGAATTCAGCATGCTCCCCGGACAGGGACAGATCGGTCCAAGGCCTCCGGACCGGACAGATCGGACAGATCACATGGACCGGACAGATCACTTTGAACACTATGACCATAGGACTGTTCGAACTATGACAAAAGTACTAAAAAACCTAAACACTTCTTGACTAAGCTACTTGCTCTCCTGCTTAGAGCTCATGGGTCTTTGAACATGACCCGGGTCCATTAAACATGACCCGAAAGCCCATAAGGGCCCAAACATCAGGGTATAAATACCCAACCACCTGCATTAACTAGGGGTAATAAAAATTAACTGCTACCAAGCTGCTTAATTATCTCTCTACTCTCTAAACACTTAAACACCCACGCACCACCATAAAACACCAACTGAAATTACCAGCCTACCCTCAGGCGATTATTATCCACACCAATTTTCACCTTCCACCCTGTCTTTGTAGTAGGTAGGTATTCTTTATCCAGTAAATACTTATCTGGTTATAATAATTTATGTCAGAAATCAGCACAAATACTTATACTGTGGATCTCAAACAATTCGCAGCCTATATTGCGAATTGTTTGGCAAACCAGTCCAAAATGTGAATGTCAAACAATTTGCAGCCTATTTTGATAATTCTCTCAGGATATGCTGCAAATTGAATGAAACTCCAACGCATTACATTTTCAAACAAATATCAGGACTTCCAGTTACCAACAATTCTTCGGACAACATGGGAATTGTTTGTATTTAAATACAACTGACTTGGTCACAGTTCGCATGATATCCTGATCATTGTTTTTAAAATGTGTTTAACAGTAATTGTAGCAGTTAGGAGTTTTACCAGTTGTGTCGGTGTCTTTGTTGTGTGGTCAGTCGCTTTGAGTTTAGGCAGCAGTGGGTTGTAGTTTGTTGTCGTCCTGCCGTCTACATCAATGACGAGTAACATCCAATGGTTTACTCGGTCCTTCGTCTTGTTGCATATTGGAATGATGATGAGGTTGGGGTTTTTAGGCGCTTTGCAAAAAACTGTGTCGACTAAATTTGTTACTTCCCACCCTAATTCCATATTATGCTGCATTCAAGCAAAAGTACATTACAACGAGAACATGTGAGGAACTTTGAAACTTACAATAGCTAAACTTACCGTAGTCATGGCCGAAATCAGTATGCAGTCATAATTCACTCCTGGAAAAGCTTTGCATGGAACTTTGAAATTTACTTCTTCGAGCAAATTTCGAATCCAAGCGTCCACAACCTATAAAACGAGTTGTTTATTTACGTCAAATATATGAGACTTGTTTGAAACATTAAAAAGAGAGTTGACTGTGGTAAATTTGGACGATGGTAAATTGTTTAAAAGTGTTTGAAATTTAAAAGTGTTTATTTACGTCAAATATACGAGACTTGTTTGGACAATGATAAATTTCATACTACTGGATCAGTGCTGTCATACTCACTGGCTTTAATTATCTGTATTTTGTGGTATTCAGCGACATCGATACGGTCAGTTGTCTGTGTTTTCTTTGGCCAGTTGGTGAATGTTACTTTTTGTGGTTGACGTTCTGTTATAATTATCTCTTCCTTTTACTCTGCCTCTGGATGTTGTTTTGGTGTCACTAGATTAAAAGTAGGCTCCTCTATCTCTTTACTTGACTTGAGCTTATAAAATAACAAAAATTAAAAGAGAGTGTGTCGTGCATTATAATATTAACTTCCCCAAACAAGTCGCATGATAACATGCGAATTGTTTGGGTTCTAATTGAATATAATACAAGATAACTATCAGGATATCATGGGAATTGTTCGAGTTTCCACTAAAATAGAATGTTGAACATTTCGCAGGCTATCTTGATATTTGTTTGTAAATCGTAAAATACATCCACACAAGTCTCATGATATGCTGCGAAATTATTTAAATTAGCCCTTACCACAGGGTCAGCAACAACCAATGTCATTGACTGGTTCGGAATAATCTCTGGATCGTGTCAGTAAAAATCATTTATGTTATCCTCCGTCATATTCTCCAAAGACCGTTGTATTGCGCCATCGAACTCAACATTATCAAGTTCATTTAAAAATGTCTGTGAAACTTGAGTGTAAATACCATCAACAGAAGCATCAGGTATACATATTGTGTTATTGTTCGACTCTCGAGCTTGCGGTTGATTCGGTACTGGTACTATAATCTGACCTTGGCTTAACAATTTTGACTTTGCGTAGGCCACTGTTGGTCTTTGAGGTACATCTTTGTCTCGGTTTTTGTCTTCTAACCATGTTTCTCCCTGGCTAAGTAGCTCTAGCTTCTCACAGGGATTGACAGATTCTGACTCTCTCGGAGCTACGTCTTGTGTTAGCCTTTCTCTATTTGCCACCGTTATGTGTTCTTCTTCTTCTTCTTCTTCTTCTTCTTGATTCTGTTGTTCTTGTTCTTTTTGTGGGTGTTGTTGTTGTTGTTGTTCTCGTTGCTGTTGTTGATGTTGTTGTTATTGTTGTCTGTCGGCCTGTGTTTTATACAAAATTCAAAATAAAAAGGTAGAGGGGTTAAACATACTACAGTCTGAGTTGCAAACAAGTCGCATGTTAACCTGAGAATTGTTTGAGATCAGAAGGTCAAACAAATCGCATGCTAACCTGGGAGTTATTTGAGATCAGAATATCAAAAAACTCGCGTGCTAACCTACGATCTGTGTGATACCCAAATCAATATAATATATAACAAGTCTCAGGATATCCTGAAAATTGTTTGGACAACACTACACAATAGTTCTGAAATTTGTTTGAAAGTTATCCTAATTCGATTTGTTTGAATATGTATACAACGATAAAACCCCTGACAGTTTTAAATACATACATTGATTTTGTTTGAATATGTATACAACAATAAACATTATTATAGAAACAATTTCATCACAACAATAAATTTAGATATTTGAATCTTAGTGTACTTTTGATCCACTTACAGCTTCACGGCTACCTGCGTCTGTACGTCTAGATTTTTACGCTGCCACTTCCTTCTCACGAGCTTCTACCTCCTTAGCTCTGTTTTGTTGGCAGCCTACCTCTTCTGATATGTGAAGTACGAGCTGTTGCTCATTCGTAAGAGACTCGTGTCTTTCTTTCTCCTTTGGAGGACTCAAAACTGTCGCTGCCTCCTGTGTAGGAGGAGATTTATCTGTCTGTCTCTCCGTGGTGTCCACCTCTGTGGATACCAATAACTCTTCTTGTATTTTACCAGATGGTACCAGTACGGATGAATGGTTCACATCATCATCCCTCTCTTCCGGAAGTACTCCATCATGCTTTTCAGCATCCTGCATTTGCCCGTCCTGATTTGGGTCCTTATCCTGAATTTCAGCTGGCACATATGCCTGAAATTCAATGGACGTCGCTTTAGATGGAAATGTTGGTAGTACAGGTACATTCTCAATTGCAGGGCTTCCAATTTGGCAAATTGGTTGAGAGAGAGCATTGTGGAGTTGTTGTGCTTCAAGATCCGTTATCTTCAATTTTAATTCTTCCAGCTAAAAAAGTAATAGCAGACGTATTATAACATATTACGTGCTGATTAAAACGATCATGTAAGGCTCAATTTCATACTTACTTCGTTTGCCTGTTTTTCTATCTTCCTCTGGTACTTGTTCTTATCGGTGTACGTCTTCAAACGCTTTGACTCCCCTACAGTTCCAGACTTCTTTGGAGTAGCCGCTCTGCGTTTGAAGACAAAATTACCGATTGTGTGACTCATACTAGTGGTGCCCTCATCCTCAGAATCCTGCTGGGATATGTCGATCGGCGTTAGTATAATCCTTGGCTAGGGGACTGTTTGTGGTTGGGGTCTAACTGATATCACCTGATTGGATTCTTTCTGTTTATGTGATACCCGTTTCCTTGGTTTTGGGGCTGTGCTTTTCTTCATTTTCTTTGGTCTTTCTTCTGGTGAAATCGATTCAGCATCTACATCTCCACTACCTACTGCTCCTCTGAAAGCTTTGCTTTCAGCCTTAGTAAGACATTGTGGACCTTCAAAAACCTACCAAGGGAGGAACATGAAAGTAAATAGCTGCACACAGTTTGTTTGGAAAATATCATGATATAAACTGATTGTTTTTTGCAAACAGTTCGCATGATATCCTGATAGTTGTTTGGAACTTTTATCAGCTTGGAGTTGCAAACAACTCGCATGATACCATGCGAATTATTGCAACTCTATCACTTATTAGATTTCTAACATCTCTCAGGTTTCCCTGGGCATTCTTTGCAAATTATAAGTTGCGAATAGTTTGATACCTTAATTTAATAGAATACAAAACAAAACTCAGGATAGGCTGCGAATTGTTTAATACCCCAATTCAATACCTATAGAGATCATACCTGATCATCTTTCATATTGGGTATTATAACAAGAAGCGACACGGTAGATGTTTGGCACTATAATCCCAACCATTTGAAAAAACCTTGGAATCAAGGTCGACTTTACTACCTATAGCCCGATTGTTGAGTGCTCCATGATGAAGGGTTGCATCGGGACAAGTATTATCATCAAGATGATTTGTATATAACTAATATTTATACTGAATAAATCAGTCTTACAATTAGAAGGTCGATGCAGCCGGCGACTCTATCGGGTTTTTCGATAGCTAAAAAACTCCTGATAGACTGGAGAAGCTTGAACATTATTGATCTGAACCAGTCGTAATTATTTATTTTGCTGAGATCTTCAACAAAATAAAGCACACTCCAACCAAGGATATCTCTAGATACGAAGTAGAATAGGGTTGAGCACAAAAACAGTATCAACAGTCGTGCAACATCTTCCAACTCATGCTCCCCCTTTTACTTTTGGCTCTTTCTATACCTGCCTATAATACCCACGACAACATGCTATGTTAGTAATGTACAACATCTTGCTTTATAAGATGAAGTCTATTTTACAAGTACCTTTAAAATGGCGTTCTTTATGATTTTAGTATTCATCGGTCCCATCTTCCTGGACGTTTGACCCATGAAGTATTTCTTTATCATCCTCGATTTGTCCTCCTCGCCGTTTACGTATCTGTTGTGAAATGCTCCGGATTTCGTTAACGGCATTTTCTCCGTGCCATGCTTCATCTCGAATATGACCTTCACATCGTCTGCCGTTAGCTTCATAAACTTTGAGCCAAAAAGGAAGACGTCTTCATCGACGGAGAACCTCTCTACAACATACTGAATGATCGTATAGAATTTCTTATTTGTAAACTCTGCCACATTACGGATGTCGAAAGTCATTTTCAAAAGCGTGTAGAATGGTGTGTTTCTTGCAGCTTCGATGTGGGCATGGGTAATACGGTTCTATTTCAAGAGTTTGAGAAGTCTCATCAATCCTGACCTGCAATAGCTTGGTTTGATTGTCATACTTCCTGCACAAATACAAATCAGTTGGAGTGTCACACACCTCGCATAACAAGCTGCGAACTGCCTATCTTTCAGTTGGAGTGTCACACAACTCGCATGATAAGTTCTGAACTGCCTATCTATCAGCCCGTATTTGCAAATAATTCGCAGGTTGGCCTACAAATTGTTTATAAATATAAGCTGCAAACTGTATGATATACACATTCAATCAAGCTGTGAATTGCTATGAACTATAAACAGAGATGAAGCTGTGAATTGTTTTCATCTTACGTGATGAAGATGCGAACTGTACTACAACGCACACGTACAGGCTGCGAACTATTCTATTTTTTACATACACGTTGCAGAGATCTGGGAAAGATCGAAGCAACACCAAAATCAACAAGTGCAATCAATTACCTGCAAATCTAACACACATCATAATTCTGAAGAAAATATTAACATTACATGCAACCTAACAAACCCCTGGGTTCGACGATAAACCCAGAAACAAACAAACCAACTGTTAACATTAAATACTTGATCCCGGTACAAAAAAAGCAACATCAATCGTGAAATAACATAAACAAGTGGTTCGAAGTCATAAAAACGCAAAAAAATACATTTTCCACGAGAATGCTGACATGGTTACTGCAAAACACTGTAGTTTCACCGGTCAGCGACCACTTGACGATAACTTCTCCAACAGAAGGTGGTTAATCGCTTGCCGAAGTGCAAGACGGTGACCGGTACAATTTCGATGAGGGTTCAACGAACATTGATTTGGAGAGAGGCTCGAAGGGTTTCTGCTTGGAGAGAGAGAGACTGGAAGTCGAAAGGTTTTTTCTGGTGGTTTCTAAAACATTAGACGTGTTTGGGTTGGTTTAGGGTGCTGAGAAGGGGGCAAATGTGTTTGAAGTGAAAGTGGGTATATATAGTCGAGGGTAATTTTGTCCAAAATTTAAGTGGAGGTACTAAGTAACACTATCCAAAATTTGGGTATTACAGGGTAATTACATACTTGAGCGGGAATTTACTGGTAGTTTTCTCTTATTTTATCCGGTCCGCGAACTATTATCTTTAAATCGAATAAATTTCTCAAATTTTATATTCTTAGAACAAACTTTAGTCAAAATTCGAAAAATTTCAGCACAAAACAACTACTAAACTAAAATTTTAAGATGAAATTACTCATACTCATTTTTAGTTTTTTAATTGATGCGTTCGTAATTATATGTTTGATCTAAGAATGTTTTGTTTTGTTGGTTTGTATACATTATTATACAACAAAAAATACAATTAGTAACCTATAAACTACTTGTGTGCGCACATATTTAAAGGTTCTCAATAATAAAAAATCACAACTGGGTTGTACGTATTTACGCAACCAAAGGTAACAGTTAGTTTCAATACAGTCTACATGTATTTTAACTTTGTAATGTAGATAAAAAAAATATCAAAAGAATCAGTATTCCTTAAATCAAAGTTACAATTTACATATACATCTTGAGATCGAAGAAAAAATAAAGAATGTTCAGGAAGAATTAAAGGATTTGAAGAATGTATTACAACATATAACTTCATTCATATTTCATAACAAAAAAACTAAATTCCCACCAAAGTTACACACAGTTACGCAACCAAGTTACTCACAAGTACGTAATTAAGTTTAACTCATCTAAAAATGTATTTTCACAGCATGATTGCGCATAATACAACCACGGTTTGACAAATCATTATTTCTTTTTATTTTACAGTAAGAATATATGGTGTTACTCTTAAAAATCGTGTTGAAAACTAATAAAGAAAATCAAGCTATTATAAAGATCATTCAAAAAGTCATATTACGTTAAATGCAAGAAAAATTTGCATCAAATAGAAGAGCATAAAACGTTTAGTTTATTTCGTAACAATTTTTTTTTGTAAAAGTTATGTCTCTAAAGTACACTTTTTCTAGTATTATTTTTTTATCGTTTATTTATATATTGTTATTTCATAACTGCAACCATTTTAACGTAATTTTGCAATCAATTAAACCCTAATTTCACACCACAGTTACAACTATATTTTTTCATAGCAAATGTCTATATACGCAATAAACTTGTTATTTTATAACAAATTAAAACTCAATTATACAACCCATCATTAGGTAAGTTCGCAACCAATTACACTAGTATTTTTAAAGTAAATTCGCACTTAACTAACAATATTTACTTTCATAGGTAAAAAATGTCTAATTCCAAATTGTTAATGTAAATATAAATCACCATCTTCCCACCTATTTTATCATATCAATATTTAAACTTGTTAATAATTTTTTATAAGGTAATTAATTTTTTGATTTGACAAAAGTAGATAAATCATCATCAATGCGACTATAACTACAATGGTTATTTCACCAAAAAAAGAAATATACTTTAATTATTGAATGTGTGGTTCTAAACTTTTGTTGTTTCAAAAGGGCTCATATAATTATAGTCTCATATAATGATGACTCGTTTTTTCAACAATCGTGATGACTTATCACCAATTGATACCTCACCATAATGATAATAAAACTAGAAAATGACAATCACGAAATAATATTCTTCATCTTCTTCAAATGATAGAAGAATGGTCCGAAGAAGAAGATTTTTCTTACGATATCTTAAAAAAATAACTTCAAAATTTGTTTTTTTTTGTTTATGTTTCAACTACAATTATTATTATTTTATAACTTCACACCTAACTATCACATAAATCAGTAACCTAAAACCAAAAGACGATATAGTCATTACAAAAACCAAGTACACATAATATTCTTAGTTCCGCAACCAAACATAATGTCTGATACAACATAATTTTACAATCCCTTTACGCAACCACTTACAATGTGTTGCAACCCTTTTATACAACCACCTATTACATAATTTCTAAACTCTTTTACGCAACCAATTGTAACGTATTTTACAACCTGTTAATACATAATGTTGCACCCAAATTTGTTAGCCCAAAAATCTATTTTCATATAATTTTTAAAAATTATATGAATGTATGAAATCAAAGAATCAACATAACTAAAACAATCATATAATCATAAAATAAAAACAAAATAAATCGACTAAATAAAAGAATACCAAAAACAAAAAACAAAAATCGCTTGTGAATCGATAAACAATCGATAAATGAGGAAAAAAAATACAAACGATCGACAATTGCAGAAAATATTAATCAAAGAAAAAAATTGATCTCAAATCGAAAAACAAATTGATCGAACGAAAAAAAAACACATTAAGATCACAATAAAGAATTACGGGTATGATGAGTACTAAAAACGTTTACGTTGTTATGAGTAATTTAGTTTCAAAACCAGATGGTTATTAGTACTTTCTCAAACTTTGGGTTGGTATAGATAAACCGTTTTAATTCCACGTGGTTATTGGTAAATAATTTCCAAAATTAATACGTTTTGGTTGAATACATTTTTTTTAGAAAAAATTATATAGTTGAGGTGAAATTTTTGATTTTTTTCGTTAAAAATGTTAAAAAGCAAATACAATTCTCGCGAAATAGTCTTTCAATATTTGTTCAGTATCAAAATCTTTTTTATATTTTAATAATGTTATATTTTAATTCATTGTTTAGTATTAATCGAGATTAAAAATATAATTTTAAATTATTTGCAAACATTAGGAAAATATAGAGAACTATCTAATGATTTCCGGTAAACATATAAGGCTAAAATACAACAATTTTAATATAAAGAAATCTGTTTTGATTTATCTACATTGACTATATTTCTCTATTAACTCATAAAATTTTATTGTTACCTATATTTCATTTTACATTAAAAAAATCACATCTTTTATATAATTTAAAATATTTATATTATTTTTATATAATTAACTATTATCATTATTTAAATTCAATATTTTCAACTCTAATTTTTAATTATTTTAATAAGTTTTGAACAAGAATCCGTCCTTGTCTAGGGTTGTTTTCTAGTTTTGATGGAACCTCACTGAACCGCTAAGCTTATCGGTTCGGATCAGACCGAACATTTAAGCTTTTGGTTCTAGTTTTTTTAGCTGGACCTCACCGTTAAGTTTTTTGTTCTATTCGTTTCGTTCCAGTCCGATCTAGTTTAGTTCAGTTTTGATTCTACTTCGATCCAATTTCGATTTGGTTTGGGTCTGTTTTGGTTCCATTTCGGTTTCATCCGGTTTCAGTTTGATCTGTTATTGGTCCAGTTGTGGTTCAGTTTGTTCCCTTATTAAAATAAAAAAATTATAATTTGATTTTCAATTTTTTTACTTAAATAAATTATATAAAATTAAATATATAAAATATTATATATTTTTAATTGGTCTTTACCTAATAATTTTACAATATAATGTAGAAAAATAAATTTAAAAAATCAATTGACTCTAACGGTTTTATCAGTTCGATTCCGTATCGGTTCTACTGATTTATCGTTTTTATCGGTTTGGTTCCATATCGGTTATATTGGTTTGGTTTCAAATCGGTTTCACCAGTTTATCGGTTTGGATCTAAACAAGTTTTATGGTTTTGGTTCCTTATCAATTTTAATTTTTAGAATGGAACCGTGAACAGAACTATTAAGGTTATGTCCGGTTCTCAGTTCGGTTTTATCGGTTCGCGGTTGTCATGAATCATCAACATCATTACCCTTGATTATCCATTTTGGATAAATTTAGCCCCTCATACGTTAACTATCCATTTTCGTGAGAGATAGTCCATTAATTATTTATTTTTTATAAAATTAGTCATTTGACTTTTCATTTTTGATAAAGTAAGTCTCTTAAATAAACATGTGCAAGAGACTATCTTTATTCAAATTGATAGTCAATGGACTAAATCTGGACCTTTTTAGTCGATAAACTATATCTCACCAAAATGGATAGTCAATGGACTAAAACCATACTTTTTTTTAGTCGATGGACTATATGTCACGAAAATAAATAGTCAAAGGACTAATTCTTGTTCAATGCCTACTTTAATACCAAATAATTTGTTCAAAATATGTAATAATTTATTTCTATTTTAAACGTTTTGAAAGTTGTAAAATATCGTGATAATTTTAAGTGATACAAAAGCAACAATTTTTTATATTTTGTTATGATTTGTACACAATAATTTTTTGATATTTTTCTTACAATATGTGTAAACTTTTTTTTATTAAAAACTACATAAATATAATAAAGCTTTTCAAAAAATTATTAAAAAAATATATTTTATATTTCCACGAATATATACAAACTTTTTTTTTGCAATAAAAGAAAATTTTATTAATTAATTAATTAAACGTTACATGATTTAAGCCCAAATTTTGGGCAATGATTTACCCAACATAGTGAATAACAACAAAAGCCAAAAAACATAGTGGTTTAAGCACTAATTTTGAAATAATATATCCCTTGATTATCTATTCGAACAGAGCCTGGGAACATTATAAGATTTTAAGAAAAGCTACTCCAAAGTTTGACTATATCTTCTTGGAAACTCCATTCTTCTTCCATTATATTACACAAGATATTATGGAGTTGTCTCATCCTTACCTTTAAAATTTTCATGTCCAAACATTTCCTATGAGTATTAGTCTCCTGCTATTATTCTTTAAGCAAGGTATGACAGTCTGCAAACAAATTTGTTTTTCAGGTAATGAAATCTGCATTGAAATTCATTACTTGTCTAAAAGTAAATTATGAATATTTTTAACTAGCTAGAAATGATATTCTTTACTAGATTTTGAACTTAATTTAGCTCTCTAAGAAAACCAATTTCAAGACTATCAAGAAATGCTATTGCTCTAAGGTAATTAAAAATTTGATTAGAGTGCAGATCTTGCTTGAACTTGCATTTGTGTGTCTATTTAGAGAGCTAATTTATTGCTACATTTTGTTATATATATATATAGGTAATTGACATATTTATAGAAAGTACACTCTTGCAGCAATTAATCAAAGGTGACAGAAACCAATGAGCATTATAGTTAAGAATCATAACAATTAACATGTTAGTGTCAGTCTCGATAACTATGTTAGTATTTTCATTTTAGAACATAAAAGAAGACCATCAAGAAGTTCCCGACTTTCATTTGTTATTGGCGTCTGTATGCCATAGACTCATCCAATTGCAGCTATGATTTCACCTCGGTTATTTCGAATGGTTGCAGCACCACAGTCTTCACCAGATAAGAAATAATTATTATCAATATTAAACTTTAGTCTTGAAGCAGACACGGGTTTCCAAGTAATGTATGCAATTATTTTGGTTGTGTTTAAATGGTTAAAACATCCCAGATTGTAGGCTCAATCATTATCATTTTCCCAATGAATTCTTTTGAAAGTGTTTGCAACATCTATCTTTTGTAAGGTGTTGCTTATGTGATAAATTATGTCCTTTTCGGAAGTTTTATTTTGTTGATGGTTTGCCTCGTTTATGTATATCCATAGACACCAACAAATTATAGTTGGAAGAATAACTCGAACATGTTTATCCTTATTAGTTGTCCAGAGCCATGTTCTTACAATACACTGCGATATCATATGATTAGCAATGTTAATGTGAAAAATAAATCTAAAATATAACCATCCATCCGAAGAGACCCTACAAGAAACAAAAAAAAGGTTAACTGTTTCACAATGACCACAAAATTGGTATTTGGAAACAAGTGTTAGGTTTCTATGTTATAAGATAAAATCCACCGAGATCCATTGATTTGTTATTCTCCAAAGATGGAAGGCACACTTCTTTGGAGTGACAAAGCTCTAGATTTTCTTAAATATAAGAGAGTTGGTTTCTTTGTCTCTTATCTTATCCCATGTTACTTTAGTGTTAAAGGTATCTGAGTTAGAAATGATCTAATGTATAGAGTCATATTCCAATTCATTGATAGATAATGTATTTATTCTTGCTATGTCACAAGTTAGAACATTATTTAGCAGCTTAGAATTATTCCAGTTCCCATTAGTCAAAGAATATTTGATTTGATTTTGACACTACCATGCATTTGATTTGTTTTGGTTGAGAGAGATTAAAGAGAGCTTATAGCACCAGGTATCTAACCAAAAATCGATTTTCTATTTACCCAGCTTCCATTAAAAAAATCAGCTTGACTTCTCACACCTATCAGTCTCTTCCAAGTTCATAATTTGACTTTTTTAATTCAACCTCAAGAGGATTCTGAGTTGAGAAATAACTAGAATGCGTGAAGTTCGCCCATATGGTCTTGTTTTCTCAAAACATATACCAAATCTTGTATGAGAAAAGCTTTTAAGAATCCTCTAAGCTTCTTATATTAATTTATATTTCATCATAAGGTTTATAGATGGCATGCCAAGTTATCCAAACTATTGCTTTGTGATTTTCGTTTGTGCCCTATAAAAATATGATAAAATATAATTTCAATTCTTATCATGATTGTTTTAGGGATTGTAGAGTTTCGGAGGTGAAACATAAGAATAACAGTAAGCACAACTTGAATTAATATAAGTATACCCCTGAAAGAAAGCAAGACACGTTCCCACTCCTGAATTTTATCTCTAGTTTTTGTCATAAAGTATTCGTAATGTCTAGCTTGAATTCTGGATGAATATTAATTCCCAATTATTTATCAACATGTTGTCATCTCGCATCTTCTTGTTTAAGTATTTGACCAGCTCTTGAGTTAGGAGGATACTGTCATCAATTATTCTATCATGAACATCCCAAATTGCTCAACAAAAATCAACTTAGGAATGAGGGATGCAAGCCTATCATTTATCATCCTAGCGATAAGTCTATCAAAGACAGTGCATAGACTTATTGGTCTATAGTCATTCCACGTCTACATGGGGTATTTTTTAAGGATAAGACATAGAGCAGTAGTATAGACACCCTGTGGAGCATTGTTATTTTTAAAGAAAGTTCATATAGCATTGCAAAGGTCTTCTTTTATTGTTGTCCAACATTTCTGAAAAAATATTGTATTGAAATCATCAACACCTGAAGTGCTTGCTGAGTTTAGTGCCTTTATATAGTTATATATCTCATCATCAGAGGGGGATTCATTAACATTTTATTATCATCATGAGTAATAATATTTGGAATGATTTAAGATAGGTTAGGAAAACTTCTATCAATTTGATGCTCAATAAGAAGCTTTTGAAAATGAATAACTGCAGATGAGGTTATCTCCTTATGATCTTCGAGCAAAGTTTTTCCATCTTTAATTCTTATTATTTTTATTTTTTTCATTTTTTTCTTAACATGATTATGGAAAGCCGCTGTGTTTTTATCTGCATTTTGGATCCAACTGACAGAATATTTAAACTTACAAAAGATTTATTCTCTTGCAAGAAGTTGAAGGTGGTTTGCTTTGGCTTGAGCAAGCTTAATTTTATCTTCTGTTTCTCTTTATTATTGGTAACAATTTTAAAGGAACTGGACCTCATCTGATTGAGTGAGAGCACTAAATATATTACCAAATGTGTCTTTATTCCATACTTTTAACTTAACCTTTAATATTTTAAGTTTTTGCTAGAACTTGTGAAGAGGAGGACTCTGCATATCTTTGTTTCAGTTATTTTCAACTACCTTTGTGAATTCATGATGCAAGCACCACATGTTTTGGAATCTAAAAGTCTCTTTAGTTTAAACAAAGTGTGTTGCCATTGTGATCAAAAGGGATTATGATCAGAACCCATTCTAGCCAAGTATTTTACTAATGTGTTATCAAAAAATTCAGACCAAGCATTATTATGGAGCACTATGTCCAACCTCTTCTATTTGTAGGAGTTTTTCCAGGTAAACTTTAAACCTTTGTAGCCAAATTATGAAAGTAAGCAGTCACTGATTTCATTATTAAAATCGTTCATGTTCCTTATGCAAAGAGGGGTACATTAAAGTTTTTTTGAAGGATTAGTGACGATATTGAAATCCTTTATCATTAACCATTCAAGAGTTTGATCTGAAATTTGTCTGATATAGTCATACAACTCCAATCTTTTATCCCTGAAACATTTGGCATGAACAAGTAAAAGTAAAAAATATTTGTTAAGGAACAAATAATTAACCTTGACATTAAGTAATTTCTCCCAATCCTCAAGAAGATTAACTAGTAGTATCATTATTGCAGAAGAACCATATTTTGTTTGAGACATTTTCCAGACTATTTTAAAAACTAGGGGTTTTTGTGATCTTTTCTTGATTAGAGTTATCCACCACAGCTTCTTGGATTTCAAGAAGCTTAATTGATCAGATCTTATAAGAGACTTGATCATTTTTTTTATTGGCAATACCTCTCATATTCCAACAAAATGATTTTTGTTGTCATTTGGTTGAGTCATATTGAGACCTGAAGAGTATTTTTGTTTGTAGTGCTTTGGTTGAGGGTTGGCTTTTGGATATTTTTGTTTGAACTTTCGTCTTTTCTTTTTGCAGGATTAATTCGAAGTCTTTGTGGCTGTGAGTGGTAGCTTTTGGAGAAGTTAGAAGGATGATAATGGTAGGTTTAGTTCGTGAAGTAATGTTAACTTTGGGATAGTGTTGGCCAATATATTCAACTATTTCAGAGGTCATTTTCACAACATTAAAAACTTTTGAAATCTTCTTTTCGGGGGATTCATGAACTGTATTAGGAAATTGAAATACTGGTTAGCTTAGTTGTATTGTTTCATTTGTTGTTATTCTTGGTTTTGAGGATGGTATTTGTGATGGTTGAATTTCGGGTTGATTAATCTTATATTATTTTGGGGTATGATGTGCAATAGTTTTATCAACTTGAGCAGGACTAAAAGGTGTTGAATTGACCTTTGAAGAGTCTTGAACAATGATAGACTTTAACTTGGATTTTCATTGATGAATCATTACAGGTTGCTTTGATTTGTCTGTTTGTTGACCATAATCTTCTTGATTGCTAAGTTTTATGCATTCTTGTTGTTTATGACCAATGTGATGACATGCTGGGCAGTAGTTAGGCCTTTTTATATACTTTACTTGTTGTTATAACCCATCCGATTAGCCAAAGCCTATCCATCTCTTGGTAAGTAATGGTTTAGATTGGTCAAGTTCTATACAGCCTTGCAGCAATTGTACATGACCTGGTTTTTAGAAGGAACCCAAACTGTGAAGGGTCTGCCGAAAGACTTTGAGATGACATTAATGTAGTCTTCATTTATACATGATGGTATATTAGGAAATGTAATTCAATATATGCAAACTTTATGTGTTGTTATGACATATTCACTTGAAAAGAATTAGTCTGGCATCCTAAGTATTAGGAACGCTAACTAATATGGATTTTCACTATCTAATGAACCGATAATCAATAACATGTAGATATAAAAATAAAATAAATATTTAGATTCTATTTTAAATTAAAAATAAAATATATAAAACGTTAAAAAAATTATGTTGATAAACAGAAACTGATTTAAATGTAACAATGTAGATGTTTAGAAAAAAAGAGTGGAAATAAATAACGTTAGGATTAAAGAAGATAAATAAGAGCAAAAAAAACTTTGTTATCTCTCAGGGTTGAAATTAGATAAATATATAGGCTTTGAACAGTACATCGTCCCTCGACTATCACGTTTGGTGGCAAATAGTCCCTTGACTTTCAAATGTCCGTTGACAGTTCCTGGACTATCGCGTTTGGATAAAGTTAGTCCACCAGATCCTCTAATCCATGAGAGGCTGCCATGTGTCACCATAGTCCCCAGATTTTTGTATCACCACTAGTCCCTTGAGTTTAGTTTTCTGTAATTTTCTACATTTTGGGTTTGACCTAAACTCAAGGGACTAGTGGTGATACAAAAATCTGGGGACTATGGTGACACATGGCAGCCTCTCATGGATTAGAGGATCTGGTGGACTAACTTTATCCAAACGCGATAGTCGTGGGACTGTCAACGGACATTTGAAAGTCAAGGGACTATCTGCCACCAAACGCGATAGTCGAGGGACGATTTACTGTTAAATTCCTAAATATATATAACGAATAGGATCACCTGATCTAAGAGATAAAGCTTTTGAACCCCGCCTAAATCGAACAGGCAACCTACACGATACCATTGCACCACGGATCATTCGATCTTGTTAAACTGCATACACAATGGATACAAAAATGTAATGAAGGTCGTCGACTAAGGAAAACTAGTATGCTTTATACGCTGACCAGAGAAAATTGACGAACTTGTTTTTGCTACTTGTCTTATAGACAACGCTGCAGATAATTTAATTTAAGCTCGGTCAACGAACTTGTTTACCTCAATGTCATACTTTGGCTATCGAGATTCGACTCTTCTCATGTAAAAGAGAAAGAGATGGAATGACTCCATTTCATTATGCATTCAGACAAAAAAATCTTGACATTTTGATAATCTTTCTTGATATTTGTCCACAATACATCAAAAACATTATTGTTCGAGGTGAGAACGCTTTGCGTATTACATTTTAATGTAATAGCTATCAAACTTTCAAAACTCTTGAGTAATATCAATTCAACTCTCGGATATCTTTGGTATAACAATATCTGAACCTTAATCCTACTTCGAGTTAAAGATGAGAACTCAAAAGTGAGAAATAAAACTTACTGCTGCCTCATTGGAAGCCATGGGAATAAGGGCATAGCCTCTCTTAACATCTTCAAGCTCACCAAACTCTACAAGAAACTCTCTTAACTTTTCGGCAGGATGACCCGCGGCCCTCGCGTTTGTTTCCCCAATCCCTTCTCTGAATTGATAAGAAAATTATATACCTGGAGCATGAAATTGCAATGAGCAAACTCACACAGCCAGAACAGAATGGAGCAAATTGCTAAACTCAAAATAAAAATGTAAAAATTTGAGCTGTTTTTCTATCCTAGGAAGTAGGAACTACCTAATGAACTAACAAAATGTATTGAAATCACGGACTCATGTCAATTAGAAAGGCAGCATCAGACATATGGTACTTCTAGTGTTTCACATTCACTTGTTTTTGCAGAGAATCGAATTGAAAACTAAACAAAAATAAATTTTGAACCCGACGTGAATCGAACACGCAACCTTCTGATCTGGAGTCAGACGCGCTACCATTGCGCCACGGATCCTTTTGTTATTCCTATTCATAATTACAAGTGATATTAGTTATAAGTAGTTATATGGAGAAGAAGTTTACAGCTGGGAGAATGGGAAACTACTCAAATAATTAGATGTTCAAAAACTTCACTTTTTGGTCTTATTCATTAGAGATGGTGATTTTAAATCCCTTTGTGTCGTTCTTTTAATACAATTAGTAATATAAACAAGAGTAAACATATTATGTTTTTATAAGTATAATGGGTGTCTATCAGTAGCTCCGTGAGTAAAGATAGGAATGAGTATATTATTATATAATTGGACCTTTGAATTTAAATTAGATTATTTATTGTTTTTAAATAAATATTTATGGATCAAATTAAATATATTTTGTTTATATTTAAAGGTTGAAGTTAATCAATTTTTTTATTTATTCCATAAATAAATAAAAACTTCATTTTGTTATTTCCTGTATAAAGGAAATAACAACTTTTTTTTATATCCTAAAACTCATTCATTCTCCAGCAACTCCATCGACTTCTACCACCATCTCAACCATCTCAACTATCTCCCATCACATCTCAACTATCTCCCATCATACTCACTTCTGCACACCCAACCAACCCTATTAGCTTCTCACCATCAATTATCCATAAACCCTAACCCCAACCTAGCCTAGCCAATATAAAAATGGCTTCCTTTTCATATTTCTCTTCAAATCTTGAAAAATAACAAACCCTAGCCACCTATTCGATTTCTCTTCTAATCTTGAAAAATAACGGCAGTTTTTCTCGAATTCGTCTAGTTATGTAAAAAAACACTTAAAAATGCACTATTATTTATTGAACAAATGAAATGCACCTAATTCTGAGACGACATCTTGGAATTAAGTGCATTTTTATATAAAAAAACGCACCTGATTCCTATATGCTGTCTCGGAATCACGTGGTTTTTTTTTAAAAAAAGCAATTGATTCCTATTTGTTGTCTCGAAATTAGTTGTTTTGTGCTAAAACCTGCACAAATCGGAATTTTCGAAAATATGTTTTTTAACATGGATTTTTAAATTACATGAATGTAAAACTAAAAAAACAAGATTAAATTACTTTGTTGGTTGGTATGTTGCTCTTCCATGAGTAATCTTTAAGAAATTTGGGTTTTTTTTGTTTTTAGAGTTTAATTTTAGAAGCTAAATCATATATGTTGGATTGAATTTGGCTTAATCATGTGTTTGTTGATATAAAGATTTCATAATGGTTAATGACATCAAGTTATAAATTAGAATGTAAAATGAGGGCAATATAGTAAAAGCAAATGATAAGTCTTTTTCCTATTTTAAAACATGGAGGAAATAAAAAAAATATGATGGGGAAATAGCTTCTCCATAACGATTATTGCATTCAACGTTCCGATTTTAGAGGGGATAAATTTATAATATTTTATTCGGCTTAAAGGTGATTTGGATTCTATGGTGTTAGAATTTAATATTTTTATTTTAATCAAAATATCACATAAATTTTGTTCTGTGTGGAAGAATAAAATAATCGAATTACTCTCATGTTAATGTCATAAATGTTGTTTAATATGTTTTATGTTCGCCTTAACATATTTGATTTTTTGAATTGAATCATTTAAAACTAGTTCCCTCGAACTATCAAACTCCTAAGTTTTATTCTTGAAAGTATATTGATCAATCTTATTCTCATTTCAACTTCGTTTAAAATTTTATCGAATAAAATAATTTTTTGGAAAAAATCTAATTTTATAACGGAAAATATATAATTATAAATATTACTGTTTCGGTAATCAACGTATTATGGCAAGAGATTCGATCACATAATCATAAAAATATTTGTTGCTGAAAATGTTGGTATTTCCAAAGGTGGTTATCCCACCAAACATTGAAGCAATAGTGCAGAAGAATTATAAAAAATACATATTAAGCCATAAAAAGCATTACCATCGGTTGACGAACGGAATTTTCGAAAATATGTTTTTTTAACATGGATTTTTAAATTACATGAATGTAAAACTAAAAAAACAAGATCAAATTACTTTGTTGGTTGGTATGTTGCTCTTCCATGAGTAATCTTTAAGAAATTTGAGTTTTTTTTTTTGTTTTTAGAGTTTAATTTTAGAAGCTAAATCATATATGTTGGATTGAATTTGGCTTAATCATGTGTTTGTTGATATAAAGATTTCATAATGGTTAATGACATCAAGTTATAAATTAGAATGTAAAATGAGGGCAATATAGTAACAGCAAATGATAAGTCGTTTTTCTATTTTAAAACATGGAGGAAATAAAAAAAAAATGATGGAGGAAATAGCTTCTCCATATCGATTATTGCATTCAACGTTCCGATTTTAGAGGGGATAAATTTATAATATTTTATTCGGCTTAAAGGTGATTTGGATTCTATGGTGTTAGAATTTAATATTTTTATTTTAATCAAAATATCACATAAATTTTGTTCCGTGTGGAAGAATAAAATAATCGAATTATTCTCATGTTAATGTCATAAATGTTGTTTAATATGTTTTATATTCGCCTTAACATATTTGATTTTTTGAATTGAATCATTTAAAACTAGTTCCCTCAAACTATCAAACTCCTAAGTTTGATTCTTGAAAGTATAGTGATCAATCTTATTCTCATTTCAACTTCGTTTAAAATTTTATCGAATAAAATATTTTTTTGGAAAAAAATCTAATTTTATAACGGAAAATATATAATTATAAATATTACTGCTTCGGTAATCAACGTATTATGGCAAGAGATTCGATCGCATAATCATAAAAATATTTGTAGCTGAAAATGTTGGTATTTCCAAAGGTGGTTATCCCACCAAACATTGAAGCAATAGTGAAGAAGGATTATAAAAAATACATATTAAGCCATAAAAAGCATTACCATAGGTTGACGAACGGAATTTTCGAAAATATGTTTTTTTTAACATGGATTTTTAAATTACATGAATGTAAAACTAAAAAAAACAAGATTAAATTACTTTGTTGGTTGGTATGTTGCTCTTCCATGAGTAATCTTTAAGAAATTTGAGTTTTTTTTGTTTTTAGAGTTTAATTTTAGAAGCTAAATCATATATGTTGGATTGAATTTGGCTTAATCATGTGTTTGTTGATATAAAGATTTCATAATGGTTAATGACATCAAGTTATAAATTATAATGTAAAATGAGGGCAATATAGTAACAGCAAATGATAAGTCTTTTTTCTATTTTAAAACATGGAGGAAATAAAAAAAAATATGATGGAGGAAATAGCTTCTCCATATCGATTATTGCATTCAACGTTCCGACTTTAGAGGGGATAAATTTATAATATTTCATTCGGCTTAAAGGTGATTTGGATTCTATGGTGTTAGAATTTAATATTTTTATTTTAATCAAAATATCACATAAATTTTGTTTGTGTGGAAGAATAAAATAATCGAATTATTCTCATGTTAATGTCATAAATGTTGTTTAATATGTTTTATATTCTCCTTAACATATTTGATTTTTTGAATTGAATCATTTAAAACTAGTTCCTTCAAACTATCAAACTCCTAAGTTTGATTCTTGAAAGTATAGTGATCAATCTTATTCTCATTTCAACTTTGTTTAAAATTTTATCGAATAAAATAATTTTTTGGAAAAAATCTAATTTTATAACAGAAAATATATAATTATAAATATTACTGCTTCGGTAATCAACGTATTATGGCAAGAGATTCGATCGCATAATCATAAAAATATTTGTTGCTGAAAATGTTGGTATTTCCAAAGGTGGTTATCCCACCAAACATTGAAGTAATAGTGAAGAAGAATTATAAAAAATACATATTAAGCCATAAAAAGCATTACCATAGGTTGACGAACGGATTTTCTTTCAATTTTTGGGTGAACAATAATGCTTGACTGTTATCATACATGCGAGGAGTATCTGTATTACAATTATGACTCCAACATGGAAAATCAAAAACATAATTTTCATAACCTTCATAATTACACATGTATTATAATACATACATATTACAATGAAAAATGTTTGAATAATCACACGTAAGGTTATATTAAGAGGGCGCACTCATAATGATCCACAAGTGATTGAATTTATGTCATTATGATCGTTGATCTAGGGTCTTATGAGTCGTTCAATCTATTTCATCTGATGAACGAGATTTCATATTAGCAAACGAATCATAATCATTCGTTTGGTGATAGATCGCCGCCTGAGGAAAGTGGTTTTTTTTTATAGTATGAGAAATTAACATTGTGCTTCCATAGTTTCATGCTTGCTCTAAGTACTTCATACATAATTTTTAACTTGTCTAAATATTTTTTAGTCTTTATTTCTTCTTCTAGGATAAATTTTCTGAAGTTAAGTGTCCTCTCAATATCTTACTGGAGTTCGAACCTGTGTGAGATGATGAATGAGAGGAAGATAAAGAGGTTAAAGAAGACGAAAAGGTGGATTCCATGATAATGGACAACCCTAGTCCTACTAAAAAGGACTTTAAAGCTCTACATTCCCTAGTTAAAGCTGCCATCAATACTTCACTTCCAGTATCTAATGCGATGCTCAACGCTCTTGGTAACGAGTGATAACTTTCTAATTGGTTGCTCTCTTTTTTATCTTTGAACTCAAAGGCTCTAAATGTCTGGTGCAAATGTTGCATTTTATTTTCCAACTAAAACTCCTAAAAGTTCATGGACGATCGTGGAATTTCGCAATGTCTGTTTGAACCCGTGTGGTTTTTTATTTCATCGTTTTACTTATTTGTACCTTTCGTTTTTTTACCTTCTTGAAATATCTTATGATTATCCCGATGTGATCATCCCCATGGTGATTTAAAGTTCATTTTAGGATTAAAAAACAATCGATATTAGTAACCAATCCTACATTGACAACCGTTGAACCTTGGCGAACACTATGAGCTCATTAATCTTCATCAACCAATATTTATTGGGTATTTCTACGAGGAAAAAAACTATTCAGACCTTATTGGTCACTCTAAACTTAAAGTTCTTCCTCAACCAATATATTGGGTAATTTTACGAGGAGATGAGAAAAAGAACTACTAAGATCTTTCTTCCCACTTTTAACTTGAAGTTCTTCCTCAACCATTCTTCACTGGATACTTTTATAAGGATAGAAACCTAAATTTAATATACTTGTATTTAGAAAAAGTAAAAGTATTTGTACAGTAAATGTTTCATTAAGTTTTTTTATAAGAGAGGCACTTTGGTAAAAATCTTCATACACGCCCAAAGGGGGAAATGTGCCACCGAACCTTTTTCCATTTTACAGTAATTTTTATTCAAAAAATAAAATGTTTGAGATATATATAATTTTTACATAAGATAGATCCGGAGATGCTCAATGTTCCATGGGTGTTGAAGTCTTCTTTCTTCTCCATCAATCAGTTGATAGGTTCATGTATTATTTTTTCCATCATGGTGTATGTACCTTCCCAATTTTGACCTAACGTTTTTAGACTTCGATCTTTAGTGTGTAAAAAAACTTTTCTAAGGAATTTTTCACCTACATCAAACTCACGCTTTCGAAATTTAGACGCATATCTACTTCACATAAGAGTTTGGTAGTATTGGACTCGTAGGTGACCTTTAGTCTTTTTTATTTGATTAAATCCAACCTATCCTTTATTCTTTCTTCGTTTAATAATTAAAAAACCTGTAAGGGGGTAGGGTTGTCTCTGTCTGGACCACGACGTTCATGCTATAAACAAGGGTGAAGGGCGTTTCTCCAATAGTAATTTGAGTAGTTGTCTTGTAACCCCAAAAAAATTCCCATATATAATTTTTTCACTTTCTAGTCACTTCCACCAAACATTTCTTAATGCCTTCCGAAATTATCCGGTTTATTACCTCTACCTGGCAGTTTTCCCAACGGTGGAAAATGGTAGAGAAGTATTTCTCTATTTTTCTTTTGACAAAATATGTCAAGCTTGAAATTGTGCAATTGAAGACTGTTGTCTGTGGTGATTGACCTCAGGACGTCAAAACTATGACAAACGTTAGCCAAAATGAATTTGATCATATTCTTGGTTGTGATCCTAAAAAACGGTTCAACTTCTGCCTACTTTGAAAAGTATCACACATCAACAATGATGTGCTTGCGTTCTCTTAAAGCGATAGATAGAGGCCCGACTAGATCTAAACCCCATAAGTAAAATTATAGCGCTTCAGAGATCAACAGTAATGGCATTGTAGGGACGTGAATAATTTTAGCAGACCGTTAACATGGGCTGGCTTGTTTTACTAAGGCCTTAGCACTGGCTGGTATGGTTGACCGTAAAGGCTGACTTAACCCTCGCTTGAAGAGGGTGCCACCCAAGATTAGAATTTTTTTCTTTGAACTCCAATCTTTGCGTGACAGTGTCGTTCTCAGGACGAACACCTCTTTCAAAGAATTTATAAATATCGACCCTATAGTCTTCAGCCTTGACTGCCCCAACTCCAAGGTCTTATCATGATCAGGCTCATACTTATTATCAATGGAAGAATGATCATGAAATATAACCCATGGTTCCGTCTTTGAAAAAAATAATAAAAAATAGAGCGTCTTCTTGGAATTTTTCTACTCTTAGACATGTTTGAAGCTAACTTGTTTGAAAAATTAAGCCTGAGATTTCAACACCCATAGGTACTTAGCCAAGTGGTTCTTTTATCCTTCAGTCTATCCCAGAGCATGATTTATCAAAATTTGGAAGACATTTATTAATCAAAACTTTTTTGAATCACACACGTGGGCCAACCTCAAGAAAAGTAATTACGGCCTCATACTCAACCTCATCACTCAAAACCTGGAAGCCAATCGAGCACCTCCCCAGATCGATCAATAAATTAGACATTTTACCCACAATCCAAAATATTCAAACCTCCATCCTTATGGACCATCCACTCTGAATATGTTGATTCAGTTAATGGCTCAGGCATTTCAGCGTGGAACTCTGTGATAAAATCCACCAAAGCATATGCTTGATAGCTTTCATTGGTTCGAATGTGATAGCGAAGTCTCCTAAATCCACCTACCAATGGGCTAGCCTCCTTGAAATATCATGTTTTTTGCATAATATTTCGGAGTATGAAGGAAGTTCAAACCGTCATAGATTGGCCATAAAAATAAGGCCTTATCTTTCTGGTAGTTATGATCAAGGCCAATGTCCATTTTTCTAACTTTAAGTACCTTGTCTCCGCGGGCAGCAAGCTCTTGGTTACATAATAAACTGGTTTGAGGAAATTCCATTTCTCTATGATCAATACTGCACTCACTGCATGTTCAAATACGACTAATAAATATATAACTTCTCCATAGGATAGGCTTTCATAAAATCTTTAGGTAGGCAAGATCCCTATTTATTTAACTAAACACCTCACTGCATTGATTGGTCCACTGAATGTTGTTAGTCTTTTGAAGTACTTGGAAAATATGGTACATTTTCCTGACAATTAGAAGATAAGTTTGTTTAATGTCGTGAGCCTTCCAATCTGTATTTGGACTTCCTTAATTTTTAGTGGTGGTTGCATGGAAGCTAAAGCATACAACTTCCATTGATCCTCTTTTATGCTATTTTTACTTATTAAATACCTTAAGAACTTCCTCGATCTGAATCCAAATGTACACTTCTCTGGCTTAAGCTTTAAATTTACAACTCTAAGCTATTGAAAAGTCTTCACAAGATCAAATACATTATATGAGTCATATACATTATTTACAAGCTTGTAGTTAATGCAGACCTCAATATTTCTTCCAATCTCAGAAGCAAAAACATTCAATTCAAATGACATTACCTTGTAGTAATAAAGTACTCGGTCTGTTGCAAAATTCATACTTTTTTGGTCTGATGGGTGCATCTGAATTTGGTTGTACCCTGAATAAACATCTATGAATGATAAGAGCTTGTTACCCGATGTAGATTCTACCAACTGGTCTACCCAAGGCATCAGGAATGGGTCTTTTTGACACATTTTATTTACATTGGTGAAGTCAATACATATACAACAACTATGTTTTTTCCTTTTTACCAATATCAAGTTAGCATCCATGTGACACATTTGGACTCCCGTATGTGTTTTATGCTATATAGCCTATCTACATCGACAATAATGGTTGTTGACTTATCCATAGAGAAAAAACTCATATATTATGAGATAGGCTATAAATTTAGGTTGAGTGACAACTTATTGTAGATTATGACTGATGGGACCCCAATTAAATCCTTTATTGACCAAATAAAAACATCCAAGTTTTTCACCAAGAAACCTACCAACTCTATCTTCAAAAACTTTGATAGAATAATGCGAATTTATAAAAAAAATCCATCCTCAAAGTAATGCATATGGGGATCTTCCATATGCACAATAAAACTATGGGACTATTTTAGGTCATCAACTATCTTGACCCCAACCAAAGGCCCCCAAAACTATTATTCCTCTATAAGAATTTTTTCTTTCATATCCTCACTTTTGGCCTCTTTATTATGTTATTTTTTTGCACTAATGAATTAGAATATCACGCACTTTCAACCTTATGGTTGCTTCATACAACACCTACCATATACCTTATCATGTACTTTAGGAACTTGTGATTGATGGAGGCTACTACATCCACTTGATCTAACTACAATCTATCGAAAATAGTGTTGTAAGAATCTAGGTGATTTACCACGATTCGTATTTGAAATTTAGATCATCCTAAAATTACATATGTTTTGACCTTTATAGTTATTATGGCGCTCATTCCGTTAAACCCAACAAAAATTTGGTCCAAGAGATGCATAGCAGGGGGGGCTTCTCATACAATCATAAGCTCCCCTAAAAATAATATTAGTCAAACCGCATGTATCTATTAAGACCCAACATATTTCCTCTCTTCCAATATAATCATTTATTTGAACATCATCCTCATGAAGTCATACAACACTCTACAAATCGTCTTCTTCAAAAATAATGGGAGGATATATAGGCTCGAGTAATATAAGAAAGATGTTCCCCTATAGTTGTGTTGAGATTCCCCTGACGTATCTCTTTTAAGACGAGATGGTGGTCCCTAAAGCAGTATCACCCCCATTGATAATAAAGTGTCCCATAACATTATTTAAATCATTTTCTTCTGACACAAACATGACCATATGATTCTCAGAGTCCGAGTCAAGATATTTTTCTCCAAAGATGACGTGTACGCCATGACAGTCTAGTTTGAGGTATAAGTATTCATTAGTTATATCGTAACCATTTGCGTCCTAAATTATATTAATCATGTTTTTATTTTATTTTTTTTGAAACGACTACGTGGGTCCCTGAACCACTTGCCCCGATGGAACCTGCTTTATTCCCAAAAGTTCATTGTATCTTGTGATCATCTGTCACGTACTGAATTAGTTCACCGTTATCAATCAAATTATGGATTTCCTCCCCAAGCGTTATAAACTCCTTTATCTAAAGACCAGCATTATTATAATATTGGCAATGCTTTACAATTCTATTCTCCTGAGGTTTGAGGGAGCCTAAAACAGACTTGGCCCTTAGTTTTTTGCTAAATTAGTTCTAAAATCTCTGTTAACTAGGTATATTTATCATGTTTTTACTATTTAATCCTTTGTTCGTCACGTTTCTGACATGAAGAGACATTTCACGGTGGCGATGCATGCGGTTGTCATGGAGTTTGGAATTGAATAAGTCGTTTATACGTCAGAGCCTTAAAGGATGAAAGAATGGAATATGAAATTTGTCATCATTAAGATACATATAGTACACCATACGTGGTCGAGGTAGTCACATGAATCAGATTCAGAGACTGATAACTTTATCTCGATGTATCGTCCGTAATCAAATAAAGATGGATAGTCTCCTCGATCCGGATATGGGACTTGACTTGAGCCAGAAGAACCCCAAAAGTCAGAGATTGTTTTCTCATAAATCCCTCCCCAGATTGGTCTCCGAGATGATCCTCTACCTATATGAATAAATGACTACATGTGTTCCCCATAAATGACTCACAAAATAATCTTCGAAGAAGTAAAAAACCACCACTAACACTGTTCATGGTGTCCCACCGACAGACACAGTGGAAGAAAAAAATTCCTAGATAACTATTTTTACCGCCTGTCACACCTTTATAAAAATCTAAGTCTCAAAGGGCTTCTTAGGTTTAGATTAGTGTACAATTTTGCTAACTCTGTAATTACTAGACTTCCCGAACTTGGCGAACATCAACACCATGTTGGAAAGAGGGAGACCTGTTTATACACAATGTTGTTCGACTGGGAACTCCGACTACCCTTACCCAAATTAATAAATGAGTTTTTTAGGTATATCTGAATCTGTCCTACGTAGCTGATGGCAAACGGATGGTGTTTTTTTCTTAGTATTGTACTCAGTTCTAAGTTGTTAAATAGGAAGATTAGTATAGCTGAATTGTTTTTAGCATCGATGCATATAAGCTTTTAAAGAACCCATATTACTACATATCCACTCGTAGTAATATTGCTATACTTCTATATTTTGAAGAAACACTGGAAGCATTCTTTTATTTTTGTTTTTAGGAATTGAGAGACTCTCATTTCCAAGCATAACTTTCAACTAGAAAGACGATGGATGAGCGCACGTAAGCATTGGGTTGGTTTGTTTCTTTACTGCCTTTGTCGTTTTCTTTTTTCTACTTTTGATCTGTTTTCTCTTTTTTCTTGTTGAAAGTACAAACTCAAGAAAATACCAAGAGTCGTGGAAGAAATTATACAGTTACGGGAAGCAAACCCATTAGACCAACTGTCATTTGCCTATACACAATGAGAGTCTAAATACCCTCGCTTATTCACATTCATTCATTTTACTATAATCAGGTTGTGACCATTACCAGATAAACAAATGTCTAACGACAGAGATGTTACGCTTATTTCTATCGGGGCACCCGTCATTGCAGAGGTCATGGGGTCTACTTGACGGAGAAGGTGTAAGTTGATAACCCCATGGGTATTATACTTGACCTTCCTACCTGAAGACTAAAAGATCCTGAAGACGGTATTGATGCCACTGTTGGGGAAAATAGAACCTTTGGGGGTGGTTAAACCAATGAGGCCAAACCCAAGAAAATAAAAATGTTACCCGCATTGTTGCTACTACTTATGCTTCTAATACTTCCACCGCTTCAGATTAATGAGACTCCAACAATTGTGTTGTAATATCACCGATGAGAAAAGAATGGGAGAGAATATGACGTAGTAGTCCATCCACTCGAGGGTTTTGTGAGATATAAAAATGTGTTAAGGAAGAATGAGACCCCAGTAATTAGCAGCCAAAAAAGGTTTAGAGAGTAGTCTCTTACTATATTGGATAGTTTAGCTATGGTGGATAGTGTGAGCCTTCTCTCTGTTCATGATCATGCAACTTATGGTAAATTTGGGATTGGGGGCGTTTCTACCGGTGCTAGAAAAGAACAAACCCCTTCACTTGGTTCAACCAACCATAGTTGAGTTGTATCCGATACCTCTCTTGCCAAAGAGTTGAATGTCCATCATTTGGCCTCGTTGCTGGTGGATTTAAGTAATTTTCAACCTAATTCTAGCATTATCACCTTTGACCCTCCAAACATTACTGCTTCAATTGGTCATGTTGCTTTAAAATCTTTCTCTCAACCTGAATTACATGATCGACCCCTTGTTGTTAGCATGCCAAATCCACATGCTCTCATGTTTCAACAATTAAAACATTACCATGAGATGACCTTTTATAATAGCATGAGCATGTTAGATCTCTTACAACGCCAACTGGAATTATTGGTAGAGCTATGTTTTATGTTTTTATTATTATTAACAAGGTAGTTGTTGCATTTTTATTTCTTTTAATTCCTGAACATTTTGTTTATGTAGAATTACCATAATTCGATGGTATTGGCTTACCAGAGGATGAATACTACTGACTTTAAGATAATTGATGACTCTCAGCCCGAACCCTTTTCTTTTGGTTATGTCAAAACCCTCACTGTCGATCTTTCCCGCTACAAAAAAATGATACAATGCTTTTAAGGCATATTATGAAAAGATGTTGAAGAAAAAATCTGATCTAGGTAACCGCATGTCTGTTGTTACCTCTGCCAAGGATGAATTAACCAAGACTGTGACAGACCTGACGAGTCAAAATGAAGTCTTTTCTAAGCAAGCGACAAAACTTATTTATCAAAATTCTAGGCTACTGATTGAAGCTGAGAATTCCTCCATTTTCAACAACCAGGTTCGTTTCGGAAATAATACTATTTGGTCTGAGGAAACTTGGTTGATATTAGAGCTAGATCATACTGAGAAATGTCTAAATAAACTGGTTACCAGGGCTCATGCTGATGGCCAACAAGAAGCATTGGGGAAAATGAAACCAAACCTAGAGCAGATTCGGAAGGAGACCATTATTGAACTCTGGAAGTTGAATGCTGATATGGATCTGGGTCAGTTTAGGGGTTTTGTGCCAGATGAATAAAATTCATGGGTTACTGATGATGATGAAGAAAAAAGAAGTGATGGAAAAGGAAACAAAGGTGGTTGCCCCCCTCGTTCAAGGAACCCCCTCATCGACTAAGGGGTTATCGGTTGATCCCATTGTTATTTTCACTGATACGACATACTCTGAAGTAGTATTAATAGAAAGGGAGTCTAGCAAAGAAGGTGGTACCAGCGAAGATCATGTATAATTTATTTTGAAGTTAAATTTTTATGTAGTAATTATTTTTGTTATGTTAGTCATAACATGGTTTCTTTGAACTTTTATTCTCCTAAATATTATGCTTGTTTATTACTTTTATCATCTGCTATTGTGATTTGCGTTAGTCTAATTGAATATTGGGAGGGTGAAGGATCAATATTACGATTTGGATAAGCATAATGATGTTTGTTGCATGGCCATAAGAATTACTTATAGGCTTGCCCGCTTTATAAGCTTTATCAGCGTGGGCTCAGTATCGCCCATAGCATAGACTTATAGACTTTTACTTATTAGTTAATTCATTTTACTCAATTATATAGCTCGGGCTAAGTATGGCCCCGAGTGTAGCCTTTAAGGTTTGTGGTATGCATTATTTTGCTTTAATTGACTATCTTAGTACCGGCTCAATATGGATCGTTGCGTAGCCAGTTAGGCGTGGCTCATTTTAGTCATTTCGCTTTCATGATAATTAGCGACACCCCATCGATTTGATTACTATATATTATGGAGATTCATATTTTCTATATTAATGAAAATGCAACGATAACTTGGCAAAAAAGGTGACTTTATTAATAATTTTAACTTACAATGCGCCTCATTAAAAATCCTTAAGCACCATCAAAAGAGAAAAGAGTGCACAACCACTCTTAAGTAGCGGGTTATACATTTTTATTGATTTAAATTCCATGGATGTTTCTATGCATTACCATCTAAATCTTCCAGTCTATATGCCCCCGTGATGTCCTTTAGAAACGGCTCTTTACGGGCCATCCCAATCCGGAGTTAGCTTTCTCGATATTATTATCTCTATTGGTACTACTTCATTCATTCCATATACTAATAATTAATATGTATCTCCTGTTGTTGATCGATGAGTAGTCTGGTATGCCCATAACACCTCATGTAGCTTGTCTGGCCATTTTCCTTTTGAGCCCTCGAGCTTCTTTTTAATTCCTGATAAGATCATTCCGTTTGTAACCTCGGCCTACCCATTTTCTTGGGGAGTAGTATGGCGTAGAAAAATATTGGGTGATTCCATATCTTTGGCATAATGTTGTCATGACTCGTTTTGAAATTGAGTTTCGTTGTCAATCATGAAGATCCTTGGAAATCCAAATTGAGAAATGATCTGACTTTGAAGAGAGTCACATATCTCATGGGATCTCGTCTTTTCTAAAGCCTTGGCCTCAACTCACTTAGTAAAGTAGTCAACTGCCACTACGAGGAACTGTCTCTTACCATTAGTCATAGGAAAGGGCCCTACTAAATTTATCCCTCATTTATAAAAGAAACACGACACTGGTACAATTCTCATTAGCTCACTTGGTAGATTTCGTTTGTTTACAAATTGTTGGCAAGGATGAAATTTTTGTACTAAGGCTTGAGTTTCGGATGTGAGCTTAGGCCAGTAAAATCCTGCAAGTAGAAAATTCAAGTTATTTTTCTCCCGAGTTGCTTTTCACAATCATGCCATCGATGTAAACTTCCATATACTGACTCAGTTGTCCTTCAAATATCTTGTTGATCAGCCTCTGATACGTTGACCCAATATTCTTGAGTCCAAATGGCATGATCTTATAACAATAAATTCTTATTTGAGTATAATTATCGTATTTTCCTCGTCTGTCGGGATCGATATATGATTATATCCTGAATACATGTTCATGAACGATATAAAATCTTTACCATAAATAGCATCACCTAATTGATCAATTCTTGGTAGAGAGAAAGCATCCTTTAGACATGTTCGGTTGAGATAAGTGAAATTTATGCACATGCACAATTGCCCATTCTTTTTTTTACTAACACTAGGCTAGCGATCCATATCAGGTATTGCACCTGCATGATGTAGCCCAACTTGACTAACTTATCGACCTTCTGAAATATCACTTCTGACTTTTCTAGGGAGACATTTCGTTGTTTCTGTCTTACTGGCAGAACACTAATGTCGATGACTAGGGAATGCGAGTTAATGTTTGGCTCTACTCTTGTTACTTTATCTGCATCCCATACAAATACGTCCTCACTTTTCTGCAATAAAACTATCAAACTGTGTTTTAAAATCTTGTTCAAATTTATAACCTATTCTGACGACTTTGCCCTCTTCTAATGTGATATTTTCCTTTTTGTGCGGGGTTTCGTCTTCCTCTTCATTATCTATGGGGTCGTCCACCTCTAAATTATTATGATCAATCGGTCGTCGGTGGTCTCACGCCTCATAGCTCATTATTTGATATTTGGTTGCTTTCGAGGGGTCCAGCGTTATGGCATATCATTTTCTCGTCGTCTGCTGATTACCTCTTACTATTCCTATTAAATTCCCAATAGGATACTTGATACATTGCCTAAATGAACAACCCGTGGCCTCGAGCTTGGTCTCCCCAATATAGCGTGGTAGGAACTAAGGGCCTCTGCAATCATAAACAAAGAATGAATTACTTTTTTGGTGTTTTCATGCCCTATTGTGACCGAAAGTTCGACCTCACCCACGCATTTAGTTGACTTCCCCTCGTAGCTGACTAGTTGTCTGTCTATTGTCTTGAAGTGAGGCACTCCCGACATCTACTCGTAGCTCACCTTAAAGATAACATTGGTCGAGCTAACATTATCAATTAATATTCTTGTTATCATAACTCCCGAAATATTAGCATTGATTGTTAGTTCGTCTTCGTGGGGGTGTAATAATTCCCCTCAAATCATCATCATTGAAATCCAAATCTGCTACCGGTTCCCGAAAATTTTGATATGAAGAACTGCCAACTAAATGAATATCTGGGTCTTTATGATGCCACTTTTGTGCCGTTGGGTCAGTTCTTGACAAGATGTCTTCTTTAAAGATAGTGATAATCATTGTTGTTTTTCCATAGGTCTGTCCAGTGTCTATGTCGGCATTGCATTAGGTACCCCTTCTTCTACTACTGCAGTCTCTCTTTGCTTAACGAAATGGATGAGGTCCCCACTGTCCATCAATCTTTGAAAATCCTCTTTCAACTGCCAACACTCATCTATTTGGTGCCCATGATCGTTGTAGTAATCAAAGACTTTGACACAGGTATTTTCTCTATGTTTCCGCTAACATACTCTTCGGTGGTTGATATTTGGCTTTCCCCTTGGTTTTCTCGTCGATAGTGGATATATTATCCGTCAGGGGTGTGAATTTTTTGAAGGGATTCTTATAATAGGAAGGGCGCGGCCGGTTGGTTTGTGAACAAGGCACAATTTGGGTCCCTCCTTATAATGCTTCTTCTTGTTGGCAGAAAGTTTAAACTCTAGGTTTTCTGTTAAAAATTAGTCATGGGGTTTTTTCCCTCTGTAGTTTTACCAACATTCTCTTTAGCGCTGATGTTGGATTAGTCATCATTCTGGTTTGCAATTACATAAATCTCCTGATGGTTAGTTTGATCAACTCCCACAATTGCATCGTCGTTGGGTGTATTCTCTAGGGTTTCTTGGTTGCCTTGCACACCTTGCCCATGAGGGGCTTCCATATTCTCTCTTTCAATTCCTGACATATTCCGCACCATTAATTGCCCTGGTACGAGCTACGCGTTGTGCGATTCCCATAGACGACACTAAAATCTGGTGGGGGAATTTTGTGATAGGTATGAAGTATGGAAACCAGAAGAACAAAGTACGATTATCTTATTGTTTTGATAGGAAAACCTTACATTATTTTAGGATCTTCTCTCCTTTAGAAAATATTTATGTTTTTGAAATTTAAGAACAAACATTATAGTCGAAGGACGATGAAAGAACAATTTTTAAATATTTCTAATGATAGTTTATAAAAATAAAAATAAAATATCAAAACTAACTAATTGTAACTAAATGAAGAATAATTTTTAACTTTTTCCAGTGATATTTTAAGAATTGCTAAAAAAACCAAAATTACTCTGTGAAGTCGCTTGTTTTGATTTTTTGATATTTATAAAATTTCCACGAATAAAAAATCCAAAAAATTCTCTAAAAGTTTATTAAATACGTTTTATGCCATTATTTACTTCAGAAAATTTCAAAATAGAAAATCTACTCTAACCTAACATTTTATTTCCTAAAACTCATTAAGATCATAAAAACTCAAAACTTAAACTAACCAAAACTTTTTTTTCAACTTTGTAAAGTTTAAAAATTATAGCCGAAATGGTATCAAAACTTGTTTTTTTACAAACCAACATGGACATGGACCCTTCTATCAATCTGTTTTTTTGAAAAAGTGATTTAGAAAAAATAAAAAATGCTCGATTCTGGGCGACAATGGCGTCCAGGTGGTGTTCGTCGCGACCAACCTGTCGAAGAAGATATATTTTCAGTCGGAAAATGGTGGACACAATGACCTTGACGCCATGCATGGCGGACAAGATGGTGTTGGCACCATTGCATGGCGGACATTGTATCATTTTTGTTTCTAATTTTTTGACATTTATATTTTAATTTTGTCTATTTTTGTAATATTTAAGTAGGTTATAACACTAACTAAAAACAATATGAATTTATAGATATATGATTAGGTGGTTTTGAAGGTAAGGAGTAACATTTAATTAATAATGATAGTGTTAACTTATTTAGTCTTAATTTTAGTTTTTCTAATTTTTTTTGGAAGAACAATTGTGTTTAGAGAGAGAAAGTCAATAAAAAGTAAAGAAATTGCAATTTTTAAAAAAAATTATGGTAACTTCACCGAGTAATTTCTTCTATTTATAGAATTTTGTGAAGGGCAAAATCTTCAAATAATAACGTCACTGTCACAGAGTAATTTTTAAAATCCAAAACAAACGACTTCACTAGATAAAAGTATTCCCGATATTTTATTAATATAAAAAAGATTACAAATATAAAAAAAAAACATAAAAAATTAAAATATAATTAAATTCAGCAGTTTTGATATTTTAGGTAACCACTCCCACGTATGGTTCAATTTTTTTTGGAAAGTTTTTATTTTTATTTTTTTTAATTATCTTTATATGTTTTCTAAAATTACTATTAAATAAAATGTTATTTATTTTCACAATTATTTTAATTTAAAAGCTAGATATAAATATATGTGTATAATCAATTTATTTGTTACTTAAAAAAATTAATAAACGAGTTATATTTTATTAATTATTTGAATTTAAAAACTATATAAAAATATGTGTATAGTAGCGATTATGGCTATTTGATATTAAAAACAAAAGATTAGAGTTAGATGTATAATTTATTTTATAGTTTAATATAATTTGTAGTTTTCGGTATAATTATATAAATCATAATATAATTAGGGATGGCAATGGGCCGGGTTCGGGCCGACCCGTTTAGGCCCGTTTTTTTACTCGAACCCAAATCCGACCCGACCCGCAACGGGTTTAATATTTTCAAACCCGAACCCGTCCCGTTTATGTCCGCGGATCAGCCCGACATGGTCCGCAAACATTGTTTTTACTATTCGGGTTGACCAAACCTGTCTCACTGCTCAAATTTGACTTTATTTTTAATTTGAAACAAAAGTTTAAGACATAATTTTCTAAACCAACGTACCTAAAACACAATAGCGGAAGAGAAAACCATCTAAAGAACTTGAAAAGTTAGAAATTAGGATTTGGAGTATATATATATATATATATATATATATATATATATATATATATATATATATATATAAAAGATCTGAAAAAATTATTTATAATTTATGGAATTAGTTTATGGAAAAAGAATATAATTAATAAATATATTATTTACTATAAAAGTAAAATAATAATTACTCAAATACGGTATATTATTGGTATACATATAAATGTCAGTCTTCTAGTAATTAGTAAGTATATTTATTTTAGTTATATTTTACAAATTTACAATTATTTTTAATACATTTTTTATTTTTTATACTAATTTATATTTGCGGGCCGGGTCGGGTTGGACAAATTAAAAATCCATATCTGACCCGACCCGCCTACGGGTCACAAATCGTATATATCCGTACCCGCCCGTTAAATGTTCGGGCTGGACAAAGCCCGACCGGATTAGGCCGGTTCGGGCCGGTTTGGACCAACATTGCCACCCCTAAATATAATGTTATATATATATATATATAAGATTTTACGATAAAATATATTGAATTAATCGAAATAAAGTAAAAAAAATGTTTTCATTAATTGTACCAATATTTATGAATATTTTTTTTAAAAAAAAATTATTATTGAATAATTCGAGTTTCCAATATAGATGTTTTATGAAATGAATGATGTAATTTCTTCAAATTATATTCGGATTGTTGAAATGAAAAGATCGAATATATTTTATAACGAATATATTTTATAACAGCTACATACATATAACGTCCGAATATATTTTAACCTATAAACTATTCCATGTAACGTCCGAATATATTTTAACTTATAAACTATTTCATGTAACGTCCGAATATATTTTAACTTATAAACTATTTCATGTAACGTCCGAATATATTTTAACCTATAAACTATTCCATGTAACATCCGAATATATTTTAACCTATAAACTATTCCATGTAACATCCGAATATATTTTAACTTATAAACTATTTCATGTAACGTCCGAATATATTTTGGCAGCTTTAATCTAATTCTACCACTGTCAATCGTATATATATATATATATTATTCTAATCCTTCTAACGCACAAGCATATATATATATATATATATATATATTATTCTAATCCTTCTAACGCACAATTCGATGCATATTCATATCGCTCCCATATATATGTTAACCTTTAATGAGCTAAATAAGGTGGGTTCGAAATGCATAACAAGGATGAAGTGAGAACTCTATCAAATAGTATATCAAATATGCCTAGCAGGTCACTAATCTAATTAATGAAAATAAAATTATATGTAAAATATACATGCAAAACAAAACTACCACTGCTCGTGCTACAATGGCCAATAATATAATTGATTGTTTCTCTGTGGCCAAATAAGAGAAGGCAACCTACACTTTAAGCAGGAATGATGAAAAACAAGATCAAGTTCTGGATATATTATTTCCTGAGTAATTAATATTAATCAACCCATGAAGATACTACTGTGACCATCAGAAAATGAAATCACTGAGCTGGCTGCGTCCATCTTTCGCTGTAATGTAGGCGCTGTCCTCTGCACCTGCATTTAAGCAATTCATTCTGTGCCTGTAGATAGTAAATTAAGTGGTTATTAAAAGCACAAAGAGAAAAAAAGTGCAACTTATGTAATGTTGGACTACCAATCAAAGTGGTCTTCACAGCAAATAGAACCCCAAATAATCGAAAGTCCAGCTCCTTTCCTGTCACCAGACAATACTGGGTGTTCATTTACAAAAACAAGGTCTCTAATAAATGTTGGTAATAAATGAAAACCTCATCTCATATTTAATTGAATTATTATTTTATAAGGTGCAACCACTGAGCTGTAACAGCCATTGCGTAGGCCATAACAGTTTAAACACAATATACTACTGAAAATCCTTTATAATCTTTCCATGTATGGTTTCTTATTTCACCTCTTATCATTTTTGAAAGCCTAGCGAACTTGAAAATAATGGTGCATCTCTGTACTCAGAATATACATGTAGTACACAAAATGATTTGACAAAAAAGCCTGACCAGAAAAAAAGCAGTATAGTACTAAGTAATATAGAAATAAAAGGCGAGAAACTACATGAAAATTAGGACAGTTCGAAGAAACAAATCACATACCAGGCTGCGCTGTACATATCATAGAATTTGTCAAAGGCTTTATCAAAGCAACAATGACAAACCAAAAGATCCTTCAAGTGAGTCACCTTGCATGTAGATTTACAACACTTCACCTGCATCGATAAATATTGACAACATCATCTTAGACTAGAGACAACAAAAACACTAAATCTTTTTATCTAAACACGCACAACTGTACTGAGCTCTGATTGTAGGTGGCTTTTAGTGAATAAACTTGACAGAACTTCATAATGCGTTTTAAGCACCGGAGATAAGAGCCTTTTATTACCACTCTCCTACATATTGGGTTGCAATACACAGATTAAGTGAGAAAGGGATTAAACTTATGACACGGTAAGATCATAGTTGTCGATTTTCATTTTTTTTATCATGAATCGTAAAATACGGTGATCTACTAATACACAATATATATATATATATATTATAAAAATATATTATAAAATCGTTCATAGTTCAATATTATTAGATGATATTAGAGATTTTCACTCTTTTACAGTTTTTTCTAAGTATTTTTAAAGTGATTTCATATTATTTACCGTTAGTTTAGTAAATTTAAAAATATTATAATTTTAATATTAATTTTAAATCGCGTAATTGTATAATTTATGGATTAGATAGTGCCGGTCTTCATCTTTGATATCAAGATTTAGAATTTAGACAATAGATTGTTTTGCAAGTGTTATTAAAAGATGCAGAATGACCATATCTAACTCATAAATTATACAAATATGGTTGGTTTAAAATTATAATATTTTTAAAGTTATTAAACTAAGTAGTAAAAATATGAAAAGTTTTAGAATATACACAGAAAAATACAGTAAAAGGATGAAAACCCCTAATATTTTAATAATATTGAACTAAAACTATTTTATAATATATATTTTATATAATATATATATATATATATATTTCAATAGATCACCTTATCTTACGATGGGATGTATCTTAAAAAAGGATACACGAGATAAAAAAACCAAAACCAATATCTTAAAAAAGGATACACGAGATACGAAAAAAACCAAAACCAAAATACGATACGATAAACGACTTAAAAACTATGGATGAAACCTACTAAACTCAAAAGGCAGAATAGAAGCTAAACCCACATATTGCAACATGCTCAAAAAACATATACACCTGAACGGAATCTCGAAACTCCTCTACAAGCATGTAATTTAAAAGACAACTGAGACTATTCTTCTATTCACGGGACTATCCATAAAGAAGAAATTTGAATCAAATATCAGTATTGACAAAACACCACTTTAGCACATCGATAAAATTAAGAAATCGCAAAACCAAAATGAGAACAACCCAAATTCGAACAAGATGCATAATCCAAGTGATAAAGCAATGTTGATATTTTATATAAGAAAAGTAGGGAAATATAAGTTTTTTACCAAGCGCTTCAGTTTATGAGAGTAAAACTGTTGATGGGTTGGGTATGCTCGAATATGCTCATTTAAATGACCTGCACTGTGATTTTAATCCAAGGTTATGTGCTGAAGAGATATGATGCAATGGCAAGTTATTCGCATGAATAATTGAAAAAGTAAGTCAACCGCCCATCAAACATAATTGATTCAGAAAACAGAAAAACAAGTAATACTGCCCACCTGTCACAAAATACAGCACTACAGTCAAGGCATGTTGCTAAACTTAATGAACCGCGGCATGTATTGCAATTTGTAGCTGATATGTTCTTTCCTATCTTATGGCACCTGCAATGCATGTACACTTAGATTCCTTCAAAACAGAGATAGAAACTCAAACTGACAACTAATACTCAAAATCCAAGAACGTCTTTCACATGCAGAACACATATCATCAACTCCTTTTATTGCATCTCCATGGTCTGTGGTTGACGGACCACCATATAACAAAATCTTAAAGTAAGTAATCAATAAATATGGGAATAATCGAATAAGTATAAAACTTGGTGCTATTAATTTTTTTAAGGGAAATGCTACAAAAAATGCTAAAATCACTATGCATAGTTACATCAAAAAATAAAATAATATTTAATGGATATTTATATGTCTTCGAATATAATGTTTTTTTAAAACCAAAAAATGTAACTACATTTAGTAATTTTGGCTTTTATTATAGCCATTCCCTTCTTTTAATGAATGCAGTATGCAGTATGCACACCAAACAATCAAGTCGAAAGTTCTAAGAAATGACATTTTTCCCCTAATTCATTAATGAATCTCATACTTAGCTCAATAGTAATATAATTTTGAACTGCTGATTGAACATATACAGACACACATCATATGTTTTTTAACATGGTAAAATATAGAAGAGCCTAACAGTCAATGTATAAAGTTTCTTCACTGCAATGCCCTCGGTAACAATTCTAAGCAATACCGTGAGCAGAAGGTTAACAAAGTCATATATTACAAACCTTCGGTACAGTTCAAGCAGATCTCTTGATGCCATATTGGACTTATGACGGCCAGCCATCATCTACACACGAATAATGTTATTAAATTGCTGGTATCAACAAACTGCAGAGTTTTAAAAATGGTTCTTTACGATATCAAAACCTGTTCAGACGTAATCACAAGACAATCTTCAGCAAGATGACCAGGCTTACGGCATTTCCAACTGACATAGCACAACCATAAGCAAAATGTAAGCACAACAGTTGAAACAGAGCAACTGTGACGATACGGCACAACTAGCTGTTTTACTCACTTTAACACGGGTCATTCCTTCGAGCTCCTTTATAATGATTATAGAAAAATATAGTATAATGCATGAAATAGTTCCAAGACCAATAATTTGAGTTGAATAAACGACCATTTAGGCCAAAGCTCTTCAAAAAAATTCTAGAAGACGAAAATTGACAGGATAAGGGGTGGATGCAGTTTGAAGAAATACTTGCTCCCATTCTCCCCTCAGAGATGTAGGGTAAATTTTTAAATTTTTAGCCTTTTCATATTGGTGTTTATGCACCTACTATATGCAACAAACAACAGAATGAAGGTCAGAGAAATGTACCATTCATATGTACAAAGAGTAGATCGCTTTTTAGACCAACAGCTGCGCTCAGAATCCCAATGATCAACCTCAAGCGAAGGATTAGGTAGGGTGCATTGAAGTCTAGAAGGGATAACATATTGATTTTGGTTGTTCTGAGGTGGCTGAAAGAAAATCAGAAGAAAATGGAAATAAGGCAAACAGAAAGATAGTCATGCTGTTCATCATCTAAAAAGTTGAAATACAAAAAACACCTTATTAGGTTCACGTCCTTTTAGAAGTTCCGCTTTGCACTCCAGGCTGCAGATATCATCATCAGTCTATCGAAACAAAGACACTCATGAGTTAGATTGAATTAGCAAAAAGAGTTGCAAATGTTGAATATACCACCTCGTCGCATATGTATTCTCCGTATTTGCCACACATCACACAAATAGGTTCTCCAGGATCAGGGACACGCTGCTCATGATCTATATCCTTCGTTTGACCTACAAAATGTAGTTTAACTGTAAGCAAGCCCAGAACTGGAGTCACTCTAACTAACTTACACATGCTTAATAAGAAAGGAGGGTTGACTAAAAACAGTGATTGAAGAAGAAAAGATTAAGAAACAAACCAACATCTGGCAGATCTTGAGTTTCTCTACAGTCTTCTGAAGTACTTTCATCACCTTATTTTGTAAGAAGATCACAATGAGTTAATGGGTAACTTTCTCTGAAACATTAGTTCTAATCTACCAAAGGTTATCACACGAGACATAATCCATAAATTCTGATATATGTGAAGCTTTCATTTATTAATACACGCCAGACGAAATTGGAAATACAAACTACGAGGCATAAGTTACACAACATGGATGGACATGAAGATATGAAGAATAAAGAAAGAGTTTGAAGAGTTGATACCCAAAGTTCATCACCACAAGAATTTCTTTTCGAGAAACACAAAAGCTTCTTACTAACTTAAGTTATATGGAAGCATATCACTAAATCAACTTACTCAGTGAACAAATATAGATTTTGAATTCAAGCTGTTGATGGTTGCCTTAGTTACGAATCATCTAATTATACACTAATTTATCGTAGTCGCAATGGTATCACTATTCTAGATAAAAGGACCTCAGATGAAGTGATAGTAAGACTTACTCTCGTAGCCCACCAAATTTGTACTCTCCTTACAAGTTCCCTGTGACAAACAGTGATAAATTTATAAGATAACTTCTCATTTCTACATATAGTTCACCATTTAGCCTCACCGTTGTAAGTGCCAAAACATCCACCGGCAATTCCTGATACGCCGAAGATGAACAAACTTCGTTCCTGCTCATGGTAATCAAATAAATAGTTCATAAGAAAAGAAAAAAAAAAGACAAAATTTAGATTCAATCAGGATACTAAAAAAGCCTTAACCAGACTACTACATAAGCAATCATGCATTATGGTGGGGGGAAAACAACAAAGCATGTACAAAACTACATTTTTAATAAATCCTTTAGCATATTGACTACTTTCTTGGTCCATTTTTGTGTATACGTTTAGTCCATAACAATAATTTGATTTCATTTGCAATAGCGAACATCTCTATGAAGATAAAACCAAATTGAACACGAAATATTATTGACGATTGTATTAAAAAATTGCCTTCTCTTTGCAATGTAATCTTCATGCGACAGAGGACCGTCGTTCTCCTCGATTCCTCGGTTAAGATCCGGTGGTGGCTTGGTTAAGCAGCGACGTCTTTTAGGGTTGAATCGTTTATCGTCAACCTGAAGCTGTTGTTCCTCGATGGCCGGAGCATTTCCAGTAGCGATGTTGTAAGCTAACAATTAGAATGTGAATTCAGGCGATAAGATAGTCATTTTGCATATAAAGTTGAAGATTGTGAAAATCAGAATAAGGGGTAATCGGGAAAGATTACCTCGTATATTTTGAAGAACAGAAGAGAGACTGAGGTCTTTCTTGTAGGAACGAGAAGGATTTTTGTAGAAATTGCTTCTGGTTGTCATCGTTCCGGCTGCTCCGAACAAAGTTTTCGCGTATCACGAATAAATATAAATAAATAAAAGGGTGATCGCCCTATGTAATGCAGAATTTTCTTGGTAAGCTACCAATGCAACCTAGTTTATATACGAAGAAATTGTTCTGAAAATTGGATATTTTATTTGTGTAAAACAAAGTTTGATTAACAATAAAATATAATTTGTTTGTCCAAAGATCATAAAACTACCCTTTAATAAGAAAAATAATTGGATAAATATAATTTTCGATTGTGAATAAGTATAATAGCTCCCAATCCAATAACTTTTGTTTGCTAGGTATATTTAATCATTTATCACTTGAATGTTATAACTTTATATTTTGGTAGAATCATTTTAGAAACAATTCCGCCATTCAAATATTTTTCAAAAATTAATACACCATTAATATCATCATATTTCATTACAAGTAGTGAGCATATAAAATCCTTCATACCCACCTTTATAGTTATTTCATTCATCATCTAAAATTCTTATATAAAATATTTCTTTTAAGATTGGAGACTATCTCACGTTTGTTATGACTTTATCAAGTCATGCAGATAATTTGGGCCTCATACTCCTCGTTATTTTTACAATAAATGACTAATCAATTATGATTTGTCACCCTCAAATTTCTTGAAGTGTTCAAACGAGTATTTGTTGGATGTCATATGAATTATGCTCCTTAGTCCAAAAGTCACTTGTTACCATACCTGCAAGTCTAAACCATAAGTATATCAGTGAAATCATAATTATCAAAAACCATTAAGGCAACTACAACTTCAAACTTCTCTTGATTGTCTTCATTCTTTCTCTCACAACGGTTCTTCATGATATGACCTTCTTTCTTGCAAAACCAACATTTTATTCCAAAACTAGTATTTAATCATTGAGATTTAAATCTTGATTTTTTTTGCTTGAATCTCTCTTCTTAGGTCATTTTATTATATTCAAACTATCTCCCTTAGAGTCATTCTTCAAATCAACATTCATTTGAAGATTTCTTGAAATTAGAGCACTCTTCACTTCTGAAATGGTAATAGACTATCTTTCGTAGATTTATAACGTCAATAAAGTGCTTATACACTTTTCGTAAAGAACTCAAGAGGATAATTGCTTGATCCGCATAATCAACTTTCACACCTACTATATTCAAATAAGAAATGATCATATTCAAATCATCAAAGTATGTTTTACAAAAGATATCTTCATTTAGATACTTCATACACCTTCTTAATTACTTCATCCTCCAAACTCAAGATCAGAGAACAGGGCCTTAAATAACACTTCGACATCTATACCCTTTGCAGTTTTATCATCAATGACATCATACAATCCTTTATTTACAAAAAGAGCTTTAATTTTAATTCTCCCGAGATTAAAATCGTTATCTTTGGTGAATTTATCACATCAAACTTCATTGAACTTATTTTCAGTGATATTTATCTTTCCTCTCCATGTTGATCATCACCAATCAATTAATTTCTATATCCACATCTAGATCTTCACTCTCACTGCACCACATGTTACTAGAAATTATGAACAAATCTGTATTCGAGAAATCAAATTTTGAACCTCCATTTATGCTCTTATAATAATTAAGAACTTAAAAATAAATTGATACGATAATTACGTGCTTTTTATTATTGAGTAATCCTACATCAACAGACAATTATTCTAAATTTATTGATGAAAAAAGTTCACAAAAATATAAGAACACTAAATGCAAACTTAAAAAAAAACTCGAACGTTTCAGAGTTTTTTCTTAGCTCTCAAAATTTCTAATGCTTAATAACACTATCGTTCTTTTATGTTTATCGATTATACTACTAGAAGGTTGGATGATTTACATGTAATGTTTGACATCCTAACAGTGATATTCTTAAGCAGTAATGGTCTCATGTTCTTGTATCTTTTTTTTATTGCTTTGGATCTACACTTTACTTGTTCATTCGAACAACATACAAATTTATATGATACATTAAAGGAATATAAATATATATCTCTTTATATGTGAAATCAATTAAGGTTAAATTTTATCGTTAATTGCATTCACGCCTCTTGGTTAGATTTGTGGTAAAGGACCATAACCTAATTAATTAATTTATTTTATTTAATCCATAAACAATTAGTTCGGTCTTAAATGTTAATATTTGGACCCAATCATTTATAATTTCCAAATTTAAGATGGTCTCTGCATAACCTTTTTCATAATGGTTTTTTACTTATTTATCCAATTACTCAATTAATTTAATCATATGATTACTTATTTAGCTGGACAATGTATGAATGATAACCAAATACATCATTAAGCATGTAATAAATCATTTATTTTCAACAATATTATACTTGGATCTCATATTCTACTCAATAATGTATTTGCTTAATAAAATTCGTGAAATAAATTGTCTATAGAAGAACTAAACAATTCGATACATTACGATTAAAAGTAAATGACTAAAGATCTCATCCTCGCAATGTGAGTAACTGGATGCAATAATAATCACATTATCACCATCGACCAACTACATGAATCAGTTATGTGTGTAACATAATAATATAAAATGTAAGCATATATTTATTCTTAAATGATTAAATTTAATTGGAGATCTTCCCAATGAATTAAAGACATCAATGAACTTAACTGAGCCAAATAGCAATAAACCAAATTGTATACAACCAAATATGAACTATATACCAGTTCAAATTACAAAAATCTCACTTACAATTGATGATCATCTAAATAAACAACAGTTATTATAATGGTATGTTCATGAAAAGCTTAAACTATTATTATTTTATAAAGAGGATCTGCTACCATAAAGTTTGTATCGGTGTACTTATTTAACGACTTTTAACTCTCCATTTGATAGACATGAACTTGACATCTATATATTTGGACTTAGACAAGCTCTTGTTACTCAACTGTAGAATTTTATCACACATAGCCTTATGGAGCTTTATATCCTTTCTATAATGACTTAATTATTTAACCATGGTGACTGGTTGTACGTCTTATCAAATTCAACAGATTCCACTGTCATAGAAAGAATGCAAGTAGTCTTGCTTTGAACTTTCCATAATATAGTACATATAAATTATAAGAATATGCTTATTAAAATGATTCCAAATATGTCCACACGACCTACTAAAGTTGAGTCTGAATACCTATTTATCTCCAAATTATCACGACTTCTTATATATCAACACTGGCTTTTTTGTTTGATTCTTATAATATAGAGTTTTTTTGTTTTTTTACGAATGGTCCATCTCGAGATTGCTTAAATACCATCCAAAAACCTGACGATACTGGTTAATGTCCGGTCTTGTATAAACTTAAGCTTACATTAGACTCGTGACTGCTAAAACATATGAGTCATTTTGGATTTTCTCAATACCAAAGTTTGTTTTTAGACATTGACTCATAATTAAATTTTCTACTTTTTCAATAAAAGTATTCAAGGGTTTACAAAAAATATGAACTTAATCCAACTGAAACTTTGATACCCACATTCATCTCAAAACAAAAAAGACTAGTATCTCAAGGAACTTGCGGATTCTCTGTCATGTTTAAGCCCATAAATGTATTTTATAAGTTTGCATACTATGGAATTTGAACCACCTATTACAAAGTACTTAGGTTGCATCATATAGAGCGTTTACTCAATATCACCATTAAAAAATGATCTTAACATCCATTGGATGAAGCTCTATATCAAAGTGTGAAACTAATGATATGATCATCCTAAAAGAATCATTTGATAATACCAGATATAAAGTATCTTTAAAATTAATCTCTTCATGTTGAGTATAAGTTTTTGCTACAGTGCGTACTATATGTCTCTCCACATTACCCTATGAATCATGTTTGGTTTTGTAAATCTATTTACAACTAATCGACATTTTTCTTCAGGGAATGAGACAAGTTCTAAATGTTATATTGTATTGATGTATACTCTTCCTTTATAGCCGATCTAAGAATCATTTTTTAAATCCCTTATATAAATATTTATGATCTTGAAGATACGTTATATAATCCAAATATATAATGTTCTTTTTATATCTAGTGGATCTTCATAAAATATGGGTATTATTTATCAACTTTGCATTTTCTTGATGGTGTAAAGTTTGAACTTCTTTGAATAATTTCATTTTGTTTCCTATGTGGAAGATAAATATTATATTGAATAACTTAATGTTTAAGACATCAATGACTGATATTGAAACCAATCATCTAATACATGAGTATCAATTCACCAAAAACCTTATTTTGGGTCGATATATATTAGCTTCATGGCCTACTTATATTTGTTAAAACTTTTATGAATCTCTAGACATTTCTTCTCAAAATGAATATTTGTTTTTAAATTATTCCCCCAAACTTAACATCCTCATAGAATCTTACATTCTTGTTTCAAAATATACTTATTCTGAGAGAATTATTAAGTTAAAAGTCATGTGAATGTTTTGAATATCTAGTGAAATAACAACTAACCGTATTTATACCCAAGTTTTTTTATTAAACATATAAGAATTTACTTTAAAAGGACATCCCCAAACATGTAAATTATGTTAAACTTGTGTCCACTATAAAATACATATGGGATCTTAATGGTTGCTTTTATGAGAACTATATTAATAATATATGTATCACATTTTCTATCTAGAATGATATTTGTACAGTTGAATGACTAATTATACTTCTCACCATCTTCTTAATCATACTGATTTTGTTTATCAGATATGCCTTGTACGATGGGTAAATCAGACATCATATTTTGAGGAAATATACCGCCCGCACTCATCTAAGTACTTTAAACTTATCCATAACATTGCGCAACCAAATTTTCAAATCGGTCATAATATTCACTACCATTGCCAGATCAATATTTTTAATTTCCTTGCCAAGTTGTTTAACTTCAGTCTTAAAAACAATGAACTTATTTTGAGGATTCCGATATCTCATGAATAAATTATAGATATTTGTACCGAGATAAGTCATCTATAAGTAACATAAAATATCATTGCATGTTCTATAATGCCTTTCGAAACAGTCTACAATCATCGATATTTATCAACTCCAAAAAAAATATTTTAATTAATATGCGCTTACCTTTTTCACCGTGGTCTATTTTGACTTGATGCATTTTGGTTTGGTTTATTTTGGGGTTGAGGGTAGTTTGGTAAAAATAAAAAATAATTTTTGGGGTGTTTTGTGTTTAGTGTGAGGAGTAGTGAGATAATTAAGCAGTCTGCTAGTATTAAATTCTAATCACCCTCATTAATGAGAGTGGTTGGGGTATTTGTACCTTAATTATTGACCCATGGGCTTACCGGGTCGGGTTGTAAAACCGGGTCGAATTCAAAGACCCATTAGTTTTAAGTAGATTAGCAAATAGTTTAGTCAAAAGTCATTTACGTTTGTCCTGTTCGGATTTATAGTGGTGTGATATGGTCTGAATTACTCTTGTTTGGATGAATGGGTTGGTTGTGACTGTAAGATCTGAACTCATCAGTAGCCCATTTTTAAGCCTTGCAAAGTATCTTTGGAAGGGTTTAAAAATTTACCAAGTCAACATCAATTTTGTTTGATCAGTTTGCGTCGTCTGAATTGAAAAGCTTCTTTTCACAAACAACCTTGTTCAAATTTTATCAGGACTGATTTTTCTTTCCAAAATTCTAAGAGTTTTTTCTTAAATCGTGGGAGACGTGTTAATATCTGGTGTGACCTTCCAGTCGTTATTTCCCCTAGATCGTCGCACCCAATAGGTCTAGAAGGTTACCTAGGTTTTGATTTTTCACACGGTGTGCATCCCTTAATCATTGCGAAAAACCTTGTTCATCTTCTCTTTGGTAACTGTCGCTATTTACACGTTATATATATATATATATATATATATATATATATATATATATATATATATATATCTTTTTACTATTCTATTGTCTTCCACACTCAAAACCTACTTAGAGATAAAAAATCCTATTTCATCTTCAAACTGTTCTTGAAAGATATATGTTCATAGCCAGAAACACCTTAGTTAAAGGAGGTTGGTTGAACTTATCTGAGTTAGAGAGAGCAAGAAAAGTAGAGAGAGAAAGTTGTATCGCCGCCGGTCTCCCTGTTTTTCCAAGTGAGAAAAGTGATCAGCCAAAACAGGACGCCGATCAGGGGTCATCTTCCTCAAGAAACCATAGACCTAAAAACTTCCATTCATACCAAACCTCTCACCCCTGCCTTCTGGTTCTTCCGTATAAGAATCTCAACACCCTGTTTCCAAGGAAAATGATGTTTCAAGCGTTAGAAAACCCTAACCGTTTATAACGATGGGCTCTGATACAGAAAAGTCACCAGATATGATAACTCCTCGCCAAACGACTCGTCAGACAAAAACCAATTCAACACTATCATCTTTAAAACCCTCCAGATTGGAGGTGGCTAAAGTTACTCCACGGGCCAAAACCTCCAGACAACAACCTCTACCAGATATCAGGCCCTCAGAGGCAACAAGTGCACAACCACCCGAACAACTTCTGATGAAGGAACTGAAACAACCTTCTTCAAAGACAACTGAAAAACCTTCCACAATGATGGAAGAGAATATAGATGGCAACATTGAAGAGGCCCCTTTCGAGATCAAGGCATCAGGTCAGACAAGGGATGCCTCAGAAAGGAAATGTAAAGTTAAAGTTGGCGTGACTCATCCGGACGCTCTTCCAGAGATTCCAGAGGATAAAGTAGGCCTTTGCTTTAAACATGCCAGCGTCAAGTATTTGCTGGCTTTGCAAAATATTAACTATGTCTACACCCACACTGCTGAGTTAGGTCGAATCCAGACCAAATATGGGATTCTTGAGTCTATAAAAGTGAGGATATCAATCACTCCGGAGACCCGAATGGACGGTAAATTGAACGAGGTGGTAGTATACACCGAAGTGCTGAACTGGGGACTTTGGTTCCCTTTAGACCCAGAGATTATCAAGTACTTTCATCCGGTCAAACTTTATCCCAGTCAGCTAAGCCCCAACGCCTGGTATACATTCTTAGCTTGTATCATGGCATCTAGACTGTCAAAGATCCGTCTTCCAATGGAGCAGTTTGCTGTTGTAGCAAGTCTGTGCAAGAATCATCAAATTCCCTTCTACCACTACAACATGGGGAATGATTTCAAGGTTGTGGACGACCTGCTAGAGTCCAAAAAACCTTGGAGGACACAGTTCCTTTTTGTCAGTGGGACATGAGAGAATGTAGGAAGATTAAGGCCAACACAAACCCTAGTTTGCTCACCAACAGATGAAAAAACACTAGTAAGTTTCTCTTTCTTTTCCTTTTTACTTTTTAAACTACAAATTTTCCTATTATGACTAATTTATTATTTCTCTTCAATTCTGCCTAAGGAGTTCACCAGCCACTTGGAAGAAGGGCAAAAGACTTGTGCAAAGCTCAATGCATAGGCTTCAGAAAATTGGGGGAATGTCTTCCCTAATTACTTCAAGTCGGGAAATTTTGTGAGGTCTCACCTGTGGAATACCACACGAAGAAGAGACTTTTCATGGGAAGAACTAACCACCCTCTCATACTGACGTGATTTTGAAAAGGAAAGAAGCTAAAGATGTCAAGCTGTACCTGCCTTCCAGTGCTAAAGCCCCTAGCAAAATGAAGAACAAGTAGAGGAAGGCTACAACAGACCTGGCTCAAACAGCTACGGAGGGGACTGGTTCGAGGAACCAGAGTGGTATTGATGTGTCCTTGCTAAAAGCGGTAGAGGTTGAGACTATAAGGGAAGCTGAAGGGTCAAAGAACCCACCAAGGCCTCCTAAAAAGGACAGAAAGCGCAAGGCCAGAAGTGACGAAAAAGCTGCCAAAAAGAAGAAGGTTAATCTCGAGGAAGAGATAATCATTCGCCCCCCAGAAAATTCATCCCCAGTTCCTGTTGACCATACTCTGCAATAGGAAATCCCAACAGACCTCCAGTCCGGACAGATTGTTGTGGAGGAAATGACGAAGTGGACCTTTCTGCCCTTCAAGACATCAGTCTGTATTTTAATGACTTTATTTAAAATGATATTGCAGGTCCTTACCGTCCCTCTAGTTCCTCCAACATGGTAAACTACAATGGGAAATATGTTTCCATATCCGGAGAACAAGATACCTTAAGTCATGCTTTTCTCGGTTATATCCGGCCAGTACTCGATCTGGAGAGGCATGAAAAAATTCAAACCAATGTTATCAACTCTCTCACTTCTGACAAGTAATCTGTCTCAGACAGTCTTCTAAGTTCTCAACAAAGCATAGAGGTGCTGAAGAAGTAAAACAAGGATTTGGAAACCAAGCTAACCGCATCAGAGGCAGCCATTATTGAGCTCCAAACTAAGTACTCCGGCCTAAAGACTTCTTCCTCACAAAACCTCACAGATTTGAAGGAGCAGTTGAAAACTAAAGATGGTGTTATCCAAACCATAATCAACGGGAAAACTAAGTTGGAAGGCACTGCCTCGGAGATGACCAAGGAAAAAGAGGCCCTTGAGCGTCAGCAAGAGCAAGTTATCAAAGAATGTATTGAAGAATATGCCAATGGAGTAGTAGACTCCTTAGAAAAAAAAGATGATGGGATCAAATCTAACATGGTACTGCTATTTCATGAGACCTTCCCTAAGAGAACTCTTGGTCCGTTATGGAAGTATGTGGAGTACGAAGACACCCCATTTCATACTTTGGTCAACGGCGACAAGCACAATATTCTAGTAGATTTGATTTTACTGATGATGAAGAAGGTACGGGTGAGAGTTCAAGTACTGAACTCAAAGGTCCCCAAAAAGGTGGCGGTGAAGAAAAATCTGAAGGGAACAAGCCCTAAGGTTTTATTATGTATTTTTCTCGGTTTTTTAACAATCAAAATCTTTGGATGGCCAAGGCACTTTGTGCACTACTGTTCGGTTTAAGTCTGAAGGAGTCCTTTGAACAACCAAAGTCATTGGATGACCAAGGCATGTTTTGTACTACTGTTCGGTATTAGTCTGAACAGGTTTTTTTATCCAATTTCCTTTTTGTTTAATGCTTTGCTTTAAATCATTCATGGCTAATGTTTAAGTATCCCCTAAAATTTCAGAAGTATTGAATTATGAGTGTTTAATATCTCCAATGACATGTATTTAGTATTCATGATCAACCACTAATTTTATCTGATCTACTAGATATTCAGGGTATTGAATAAGTGATTCATACTTAAATTAAATTGAAGTAAAATTACACGAGACTTTTGAAGAAGGCATCATGTATTATTGAAGAAAAAACCGGACACATCATTAAAACCTCCCCGCGCCACCAGGGTAGGAAAGAGTATGCCCCATAATATTTACATTGGTATTTAACAAGTAAATATTTACATAAAAACTTTATTCTAAATATAACGTGAGATGCTCAACATTCCATGGGTTCTTCAAAGCTCTCCCTTCTTTGTCTTGAAGCCTATATGTCCCAAGTTTGATTTTCTCACAGAATTCATAAGGGCCTTCCCAGTTGGGAGCCAATTTACCAAACTGCTTCTCCTTGGTATGTAAGCAGAATTTTCTTAATACCTTATCCCCCGGTTGAAAATCTCTTCTTTTGACTTTGGAGGCAAATATGCTTCTCATCAAACTTTGGTAATGTGATGTTCTTAAGTGTGCTTTAAACCTTCTCTCTTCTACTAAGTCCAACTGATTCCTAATTGTAATCTCATTAGCTTGTTCAGAATAGTTATGGACTCGGTATGATGGTAAAGTAGTCTTTATGGGGGTAATTGCATCCATCTCATACACTAAGGCAAAATGAGATTCTTGTGTAGCAGCCCGAAGAGTAGTTCGGTAGGCCCACAATACTTCTTGTAAATAGATTGGCCATTTTCCCGCAGCCCTCTCTAAATTCTTTTTTAATCCAGACAAAATGGTTGTGTTTGCAACTTCAACTTGGCCATTCGCTTGCAGATGGAAAAGAGAAGAAAAATAATGCTGAATGCCTCTAGAGGCACATAAATCCTCCATGTCTTTGTTATCAAACAGTGGCCATTGTCTGTAGTAATATTTTGGGGGACTCCAAATCTACAACATATATTGGATAAGATAAATTTAATGACAACCTTCGATGTGGTCCCAGCCAAATGAGTTGCCTCTATCCACTTTTAGAAATAGTCAATAACGACTATAACAGTTTTGCACCCCCTGGATGTCATGGGTAGAGGTCCAACTAAATCCATCCCCCATATAGAAAAAGGTATTGGCTTATAAATAGACTCCATAGGTACTGCTGGCACATGAATTTCATTCCCATAACTTTGACATGTATCACATTTATTCACAATTTCTTTAGCATCTGCCATTATGGTTGGCTAATAGTATCCAACTAATAAGTGAAATCAATACACATACGTCATTTTACGTTATTTTTCTTGGCTAACACCAGATTGGCAGCCATAGAGGATATTGGGACTCTTTAATGTGTCCCATCTTGGTCAGCCGATCAACCTCTTGAACTATCATATTAGTTTTCTCCTTAGAAAAAACTCTTCTTTTTTGCACAACAGGTGCAACATCGTTCCATATAGACAACTTGTGTGAAATAACATCTGTTGGTACCCCGGTTACGTCACTATTGCACCAAACAAACACATGCTGATTGTTTAGCAAAAAAGACAACAACTTCTTCTTTAACTTTGGCGCCATCTTGTAACCAATCTTGACATTTTTACCCTCTGCAAGGGAGTGAGTTTCAACTTCTTCAATGGGTATTATGATACTTGGAGCCTCTCTGGGATCATCAATCTCACTGTTCTCAGCAGAAGGCTTCAGTAAATGCTAATCTTTATTAATTTGAACTACCTTCAATGTCTTAGGAGCAAGAGATGTTGCATAACACTCCTTGGCTATCTTCTGACTACTTAGGACAATGCCTACTTTCCCCTGAACTGCATACTTTAAACACTGATGGTATGTTGAGGCTACAGCATGCATTCTGGAAAGCCAAGACCTCCCAAAAATCGCGTTGTATGATGTGGGGTAATCTACCACAACAAACAACACCTTCACCATATTTTAAAAAAGCCCTTTACTCAACAACACTTCTTCTTCAAACTCCCCAATTACATCCGCAGAACTACCTGTGGAACCCATAATAGCTCTGTTCGATGTTCAATAACAACCGGATTCCTCATCTGTTTGTAGGAGCTTAAGAACAGGATGTTTACCGAACTGCTCGTATCGATCAGAATTCGGCGTATATCATTCTCCCCTATAGAACCTCCTATAACCACCGCATCCTCGTGAGGCCCAGTAATATCCCCCAATTCATCCTCATCAAAAACTATGAATGGGAAGGGGGGCTGACACTGATGGGAAGACACCCCCTTCCAATTGAGTAGCCAAATTATGGACATGTCTCTTCCTTGATGAAGGGGTATGTGCAGTTACAGTATTCCCTCCAAAGATAGTTAATTACTCAAATAAAGTGATCAGTCCAGATGTTTTCTTGGTGTTTTCTGTTACCACCCCCACCTTATTCCGAGTTGGATCTGGATCCAGACATTTAGAGTCCACATCGAACCTCTCAAGTATTACCATTTCCCCTTCTTGAGCAGACGTTCCAGGATTGTTTGTAGGACCTGTCCGATGAGCATTGTCAGGTCTGTTTCCACTTCGTATTTTAACATATGCTCCCAGTTTTCCTCTCTCAATAAGGTTCTGAACTTTTTGTTTCAATGTTATGCAATCTTGAGTATTATGGCATATATCATTGTGATACTGGCAAAAACAAGTGTTTCGGTTTCGAAAATGTACTTCATCCTTAGTTTTATCATATATTGTGGCTATATTTTCCCTTAACTCTGCAAACCACTCAGGCTCAACCCAAGGACCCATCTTTCCCCTTGATTGTTGGCTCTGGGTCTGGTTCTGGTTGGATTGAGTTTGCTTAGACTGGTTAGATCCTTGTCCGGTCTCCTTAGCCTTGTAACCGGACTGGTTGGCGGCTGGAGGAGCTGTTATGGTGGACCTAACCTGACGATGCACCCTGGTTTTCTTTGTTTCCTCCACATTAATCTACTTTCCCACTTGGTTCAACAAGCCATCCCAGGTCATAGCTTTCTTCCGGGCTACAGAATCAGCTAAGTTCTTAGGATTCAACCCCTTCCTTAGAGAAGTAATTTCCATCTACTCAAAGTAATCTACTAATCCGTCCTTTGTATTTATAAATAGACTTATGTAGTCTTTCAAAGAATCATTTGTTCTTAGGCACAATGAATAATGGTATCCCCATTACCCTTTAATTCTTTACTCCCAACGAATTGCCTCAGGAAGGCAACTTAAATATATCAAAGTTTCTAATACACCCTTGAGGTAAGCTATTATACCATTTAAGAGTACTCCCTATAAAAGTTTGGGATAAGGATCTGCACAGTAGCTTATCATTATCATCAAAATTCATCATGAAGTTCTTGAATTGCTCCAGATGGTTGTTCGGATCTCGACTTCCATCATACTTTTCCATTTTGGAGCTATCAAACCTTTTGGGAAGATGTCCAAACAATATTGTTGTGGACAAAGGTGATTGCCTCCAGTTTTTATAGTGACTAAACACTGTATCTTTATTAGGAGTTGCAAAAATACCTAGTTTGGACTAAAAGCAAAATGATCTATCATCAACTGATCAGCATGTCTCTGGGACGACCCTTTGCCGAGATGCCTTTTAAGCCTACCATGCTTGTCCTTCTTTCTTGAGTGTTTTTGTTAATTTTATCTTTTTTTTCAAGATCTCCCCTCTTCACTGCTTGATGACAAAGATTCTTCAAGCTCAGCCTCATTTGAAAAGCTACTAGAGGACTCAGACCCAGAACTTTCAACAGGCTTATACCGATGTGTTTTCTTTGAACCGAGATGAGTCTTTTTTGAACTGAGGTGAGTCTTTAGTGATCGTTCATTCTCCCCAGGATTGTCAGTATGATGAAGGACTGGCGCTCCATATTTCTCCTTGATACTTTTCTCTGCTTGTTTTATGGCCATTAGTGCCTCTATCTCTGTCCTCAACCGATCTCGCTCCTCAACAATGTATTCCGTATTTTCCTTCACCGTTTCCACCTCAGGAGGTGGAGTACCTTGCTCATTCAGATCCATCCGAACTGTTTGTTTCACAGGTTTTGAATGTAAAATTCAGGCACCGTCGCCTTCCACTGTGGTCGCCAATTTGGTTTGGTTTATTTTGAGGATGAAGGTAGTTTGGTAAAATGTTTTAATAATTTTTGGGGTGTTTTGTGTTTAGTGTGAGGAATAGTGAGATAATTAAGCAACTTGCTAGTATTAAAATCTGATCACCCTCATTAATGAGAGTGGTTGGGGTAACTATACCTTAATTATTGACCCCGTGAGCTTACTGGGTCGAATTGTGAAACCATGTCGAATTCAAAGACCCAGTAGTTTTAAGTAGATTAGAAAATAGCTTAGTCAAAAGTCATTTACGTTTGTCCTGTTTGGATTTATAGTGGTGTGATATGGTCCGAATTACCTCTGTTCGGATGAATGGGTTGGCTATGACTGTAAAATCCGAACTCATCACATTTGATGCAAGACTAAATTTTAATTAACAAAGTGAACTTTATAAACCTTTAAATAACAAAATTATCCATTTTCCCTATAGATATTACCTAAGTTTTTGTGTTAATGATTACTTAAATTTTACTTTTTACAATTTAGTTTGTCAAATACTTGTATGTTCATTGCTTCTTTGTAATGCTTAATAATATTTGATTAATACAAGTTATTATTCATTGATAAATATCTAAGGTCTATCACATGATCATGTAAATAAAGAGTCATTTAACTGTTCCTAACATTTAAAGGCATCTTTTATATGAAAAAATCAAATTCCAACTAACATATTTCATATACGAAAAATGTTCACTAGAAAAAACCATTGAAAATCACAAATGATATACACGAAGCATAAAATACCCTTTACTTGATGGATGGAACTTTCACCATCACTGAGGCTTCAAGTCATTATCATAGTAACTGTATCAACTCAGTATGCGTTTCCTAAAACTAAAACTATATTGATTTTTACATAAAGCAAAGTTGTGAGATTACCGTTAGCTTTTATTTAAGTTTCGTAGTTTTCACACTCCACTTTGATGTCTCATCTCTTATAAAATAAATATTAACTTGCACCACGTGATTCTTTAAGTTTCTTTTCTCATGAACCGAAAGCCTTATCAAATGCTTTATTACATTTTCCTTCTCCATTTTCATTATTGAAAACTCACCTTATGGCGTTCTTATATAAGCCTATCATCCTCATAAGTAGCATGAGAAGCTAGTTTACTAATTGTCCACTTCTAATACTGAGAAAAAACCAAAACGCAAACGTTATTACAACTTCTTTGGAAATGTCAATCTTAAGTACCTTTAATATTGAGGCATTTATTAACACCCCGAAAATATGTTGCCTTATTATATTTTTTGACATGAAAATTTATGGCGGAAAGCTGAAATAAAAAACATCTTAATCTTCATCTTATTAAACTATTGTAAAAAAAATTGCATCCTCTCTGATAAACTCAATTGTATGGGCGATCTCGATCGGGACAACCCTATAGAATTCAAATATATATATATATATATATATATATATATATATACAATGTTATGATTACCAAGTGTAATCTAAATAATTTTTCTAATGCGTCAAATGCTTTCTTATCCTCAAAAGAATGATCTTTATTGAGGGGCATGATATTCTTAGTATTTAATGATAGGTGAAGATCACAACAGTTCAAATACAATTCCATGTTTTCTATTCATTAGAATAGTTAACAAAAATTGGGGTTTTGTTGCCTTAAAAGTTAAAAAGCAGTAATTATAACTTTACAAATAAAAATATAACATAAGATTTATTTTATTCGACATATAAGTTTTAAACTTAAATAATGTTTAAACAGGACATATTACATGTAAAACATAATATACATTGCTAATAAGATACCTTTGGTCAAACATACTAGCATGCATTTTATGAGTTTGAGAAAATCAATATTACTCTATTTTTTATTAACTTAATATTGGTAAAACTCTCATTTGGGTTGGTTTTCCTATTCCATTTAAAACTTATAGATTAATTTATAGATAATAATCTTTGTTGATGATTAAATATGTTAACCACTGACATTTCTTTGGCCCGACAACATATGCAATAGTATTAATCCATGAAACGTCAAAACCCTAAGATCTTCAATTCACCAACAACCTTTATTTGGACCAATATATTGGCTTTATGATTCAATGACTAAGTTCATGGAAACCTTAATCATGTAATTTCGCTTATCATTTAAACACCAAAATTAACCACAAACAATAAACAACGTGTCCAAACATATTACATGGTTACATGTTTGAAGGAAAACCCAACGAAACACCCTTAGGTGTGCTGATGCAGGGATGAACTTTTCGTTGTAGCAGGTCACTGTTGCCGCGATAAACTAGGCCATGTCATGGTGAACAAACAATTTTTTCGCGAGGATAAAATAAATTATTGCGGCGAATATCACTCGACAACACTTTGCTACAACATAAAGGGTTTCCTGTGTTGTTCTAATTTTTACACTCGATTTAGGATTTGTTTGTGGCAAAATTCTCATTTTTTCAACAACAAAGAAACCCTAAATTAAGTGATAATCTATAATTTTGGCATGCAAATAAATCCAAATATAAAACATGGAATCCCTATCATGATTCTATGAATAAATCAATCAAAATATGCATTTACATCCTAAATCCATACCCCTAAGTGAGCTCAAAGAACATTTATTTCTCGTGGTATGGATCTTTTATAGAAAGTTAAAAAATAACATTTTTTAACTAATTTATACATACAATTCTATTAATTCATTTATTCGCTAGGGAAATAGTTATAATACCAATTGATTGATTATTTTGAATCACTCAAAATGTTTATTGTTTAATAAAACAATTGTTCTCTTATATTGATCGATTATACAGATAAAGGGCGAATGAGATACATGTAAGATTTAACATCTTAGAGTAATATTGACAGAGACAATGTATCAAAATAAGTAATTGCAGATAAACACTAACCGTATGGTGGACATAACCACAAAAGTTCAAAAAAATATCAATTTATCAAAAAGTTGTCTTTGAAAGTGGGGTTTTAGACCTTAAAATTGAATATGCTCTAAAACATAATCCAAAATTACATAAGTTTTCCAAAAGCAATAAAATACGGTTCAGACAAATCTGAACACAATATGAATTGCTCAGTTATTTTAATAAAATCCACAAAGTATTTAAAAGTTACAAAAAAGCACAAAAAAGTGTTTCGGAACCTTATACAATGAGTTTTACCATACGACGTGGTCGTCGAGATCTTTGATTTGAGTACTTAAATGCCCAAATTCGATACCCAACTCAGCACTAAAGCGTGATTGCGTTTATCCATGATTGGCAAGTAACAGTGGACTTGTTAGGCTACATCAAATCCTTAACAATATTTGATCTGATGTTCTTATACTTTATTGCTTAATTACTTCCGATATACTTTTCACTTGTGATCTTGTTCGTTATCTTTGATAATGTAAAGAAAAAACCACACGAAAAAATATAAAATTGTTTTTATTCTTCTAACCATTAAATCTGCATGCAAAAATCATATAAACTTATCTTTTATGTGCGAAAGAAATTAAAATAAAACATCATTTAGTTAATTTTGTGACGAAGGACTATAATCCTATTTATTTATTTAATTATATAAGCAATTAGTCTAGTTTTAAGCGTTAATATTTGGATTCAATCTTTATATCGTCTAAATTTAATTCCAAAACTTTTACATATTAATCTAATTATCGAATTAATTTCATTATTTATTTAATTAAGCGCGATATAAAAAAAATTGACCAATTACAACATCAAAGTGATCTATTTATTAACATCAAACAGGATCTATTATCTATTTCTCCTAATTTTTTTAACCAGAATTTTATAATGGTAGATTGTAGATTTTGTTATCCTAGAGTCGCTTACCTTATTTACAGCAATTGGCCGTGAAACTGAACAACTGCATGCAACTTTACTTTTGAAATTTTGAATACACCGAAAAGTGTGTAGTCACGAGATGATATGTGAAGAACAAACAAAAACAAGAAATCGTCAGTACAAAAGTTACTTTCTTTTCTTCTACCAATTATAAGTTAAAGTTTTTACTCTTTTATGGTTGCATGTAATGCAACTTGTTAGTGGCAGTCTTACATGTCACTGTAGGTTAGTAAAAACATAGGTACTAATGCCTAGGCTATAGTCACGAGATACAAATAAGATTCAGCTATATGTAACTACACTACACTAGTTCTTTGATCTTTCCTTCACTAAGAAAGAACCTTAGTAGTAATAATCAGTGAGCATGAGCTCAAAACTTGTAGCTATGCTCTTAATTCATATGTATCTAATGATGACCACATTGCCACTAATTCAAGTTTGTGCTATTTGGGGAACCCCGCTTCCACCACAGTTCTCCTCCTCCTCCTACCTCCCTCACCCGAGCCCAAAGCCCCTAACCCCCGGAGCGGGGACATCCCCACCAGTCTCTAATCCTCCGGTGGTCAGCCCCCATCCTATCATAAAGCCTCCAATAGTCGCACCACCTCCTAACCCAAACCCTAACCCTCCAGTTTCAAAACCTTCACCACCACGTGCTGCCGGCAATCCAACTTCTCCTTCTGGTGGTGGTGGACACGTAGAACCAAAATGTCCGATATATGCATCAAAACTAGGGCTTTGTGTGGATGCCCTTAGAGGATTTGTGCATGCAGGTTTAGCGAATCCAGTGGAGGATGTATGCTGCTCTGTACTCAAAGGATCGCTTGATGTGGAAGCAGCTGTATGTCTATGCGCTGCAATTAGACTCAAGCTTCTTAACATTAGTGTTTATCTTCCTCTTGCTCTTCAAGCACTTGTTTCTTGTGGCTTCACTCCTCCTCCTGGTTTTGTGTGTCCTCATAATCTTACTTAATAGTTGCTTACTACTTTTGTTATGTCAAGTTAGTTAATTATTACTAGTTTCCTTAACCTTTCGTTGTCTATCAGTTTAACTCTATATCGATTACTACTTTAGCCGTTTCAACAATTTTTGTTATTCTGTACAATCAGATGTTAGTTTAAGGCTGTTTCCATTCATAAGATTGAGCTTGGACAAATAGAATTTGAGCAAGGTTTGAAACTAGAGTTTTTTTGCGTTTGAGATCAAATTCGACTAATAGGTTCAAATCCAAACCGAACTCGAACTGAAACCCTAATGTAATTGTATTATGGTATGTTTTTCTATATTGAGATGTATTATTAGTTCAACTTCAAATTGCAACTGCTGCCAGTTTATTCTTAATAGAGCGTGTTGTTTTTCTCTCTTCACAAAAAATCACTGCTGAGAACAATTTATAACATAACTCACTTTATTTATAATAAGAAAGAACCAAAAGTAAGTAATGTTTCAAACATTACATAGGGAAACAAGTAAGTAGTTCGGGGTGGCGTATTTCAAATAAAAACACCATCAGTTCTTTGTGATGCAATTTAAAGAACATATTGATGTTTCCATCAGAAATACATACATGCATACACTTATTCATTAACACTGAAACCCTGGTGGAACCTTTTCGCCACAAGCATTAAGGAGCAAGCTCAAAGAAACAGGAACATTAAGATTAATACCCAAAACATTAGCTCTAATAGCCGTGCAAAGACAAGCAGCCGCTTCAAGATCAGCCAGGCCTTGTATCAGAGTGCAGCACGGCTCAACTGGGGGTGCTCCAATGGTTAGGTCAAGCAAACCATTGAGCAAGTTTGCGCATGCACCGAGCTTCAGGGCATCCCTAGGGCACCTGGCGGGGCTTGGTTTTGGCTCTGGGTTTGGGGTTGGTTTTGGCTCTGGGTTTGGGGTTGGTTTAGGTTTTGGAGATGGACAGCCACCGCCGCATGGGGGGCAGTCACCGCCGCACGCGGTGGTTGTGGCAAAGAAAAGGAGATTAAGAGCCAAGAGAATAGCTAGTGAAGCTGAAAGTTTTATGGCCATAGCTTAAAACTAAAATCTAAGGGACTTGTATATATGATTTAGTGATGGAGATGGATGAAATAAGTATGAGTAGCTGGATTTTATAGGGTTTGAAGAGAGTGAGTCGGTGAGTAGAGATGTAACAAAACACCTTAGTGACTAGTCCTGTATGATAAACAGCAAATGATGATAAGGATTTCAGTAAATATTAGATTGCAGAGTTTGGCTTTTTCTAAGAACCCCGGGACCATTGAGGTAAAAAAACATTCATGTATGACAAACGATTTTGATAAATAATATTGCGGTGTTTTTTATACTTTTGTAAAATATATATTTTAATATGTCTATATATATTTGAAAACAAAACTAACCATTAATATCTTTGTTTTGAATTTTGATGATTTTTTTTTTATAAAAAGAACTCATTATTTATATTGATATTTTATAAAATGATATATTTCAGCTAGATTCTATTAACTTTTACCCCTATCCCTATATATATATATACACTATATTTTGATTGTGAAGCTAAATTTATCTAGTTTGCTACGGGACACTATTTTATAAGCTTTCTTAACGACTATAAGTAGATATTTCAACTGAACGCATAACCTTTAAATAAAAACCATTGCTAGCACTATTACCAAATTCTGGTAAAAAATACATTAGTTTTTTCTAGATATATATGGTTACATTGTGTCCTTAAGTTTTTTTTAATCAAAAATATATTTATTACCAAATTAAAAGTTTTACAAGCTTTTGGATTCAAATAAGAGTTTTAATATAGATTAGGGGCCTCAAGACAAATTACCATACAAATAATTTGGATTAGGCGCCTTATATTCCCGTCTCCATGGATTTCAAAATTTTTGAAGAGAAAGCTTCTATTCCACCATGAGCATTCCCACGAAAATACCATCAACCCTCTTCAAGCATCGTCAATAGCTTAGACGAATCCAAGCTCACGGCTGCTACACCAATTCTCTTAATCTGACATAACACACCATCTGCCCTCTTCCAGCATCGTCCATAGCTGAGACAGATCCAAGCTCCCAGCTGCTACACCAAAGTATTTTCCAACTTGCAAAACTTCTACTGCATTATTCAGTTACAACATCCTTCAAATTTTGCTTATCGTCCTTTCATCCTCCTGTAACCTACATTAACAGACAAGAAAACAACAGCAATTGGAAGTATCTAATTTTCAGCAGAGTTTATGTATCCCAACCCAATATTCTCTAGATGAGCAATGACAAGAAGAGAGTTTGGAGCGTTGAGTTGATTAAATTGAATATTCTCTTTGCAAGTTAAATTCCATTTCGCTGTCCAATCAGCAGCCTGATTTTGGACACGAGAAATGAACTTAATCGACATGCTGGGAGCAATAAGATTTCTACAAATGGATAGAGTAAAAGAGAGGAAGCATGGGTACTTTCTTTCACTAAGTATATTAATCAGAGACAGACAATCGGATTCAATATCTACATGACACTAGTTTCTTTCTTTACAATAAAGCAAGCCTTCCAACAAATCTTGAGCTTCAGCAGCAAGATGAGTGAGCTTCCCAAAAGTTTTTCCCAGTCCTATCACCACTTCACCATTGTTCTTCCTGACAATCAAACCCCCACTCGCTTCTCTATTGGTTAGACATGCTGCATCAAGATTTAGTTTTAATCTTCCTCGAGCTGGAGTGAGCCACTTGAGGTAACTCACTTTTATATTTCTACTCATTAGAGAGAGACAACCCATAGTAGTACCTACATTCGTAACTTATGTCAATGCTTAGTAGTAAATAAGTTAGAAGAATCAAATCCAATTATAACCTTGTTAACGATCCTAATTGCAGAAGTATAAGTTTGCTTAGTGTTATTGAACCTAGAACTGTTTCTGTTCTTCCAAATTACCCAACAAATTATATCTAGAATCACATGAGTAATGTGCATATTTTGCTTTGAAAACTAAAACCAGTTTCTTAATAAATGAGTGAATACCATGTATCTCTCTATTCTAATGTTAAAAATGTCACTGAAGTGATGCCAAATTGACCAAGCGATGTCAAAATTAACAAACACATGATTTATATCCTCACTATTAGCACATAGTTGACATTTATATACGATAGTAAAAGATATTTTCTTAAGCACATAATCAATATGTATGAAACCTTTATTGATTTTCCAAAGGAGAAAAAAGAACTTCATGGGAGTGATGGAGTTCCATATCTTGTTGAACGGACCTGATTTAGTTGATTGTTGCCTACTACTCTCACATGTAAGCTTAGTGTTGAAGTTGTGGTCAGGTGACAACTTCCATATAAGCTTATCTTTCTTCTTCTTGTCAACCTTAAAAAGATTGATCTGAGCCATTCTGTCTTCAATGATTAAACCATTGGTATTATCAATATTACAACCATCATTCTTCCAAAAGGTGTTAACATTAGCATTTAAAAATCAGTTACAGTCATTAGTATTGTTGATGTCAATAATGGGTTGCCAATTGTACCAATCTTCTCTCTAGAAGTCTAAATCTAATTTTCCTATGATCCATCTAATTTTGCATTCAGCTTGAACCCTTACACATACAAGCCATTTCCAAACTAAAGAACCATAACCAGTTATGTTAGTGTAAAGAGGATGAGAATTTTTATTGTAGATATCATTCATAATGTTTGACCAAAGGTTATTGTTCTTCCTATAGTTGAACCACACCCTTTGAGAGAAGGTCTCTTGAATATCAGAGAGCCTTCTGATATTCAAACCTCCTTCAGCAAAAGGCTTGCACAGATTTTTCCAAAAAGACCAATGTATACAAGGCTCCTTAATCTTGGATCTTCATAAGAATTCGTTGAAAATCTTTTCCAAACTATAAATAACACAGTTAGGAAAAAGAGTATTATGCATCCAATAGCAGGGAATAGAAATAAGTACAAAATAAATAAGGCAGAGCCTTCCCCCAAAAGAAAAGAGCTTGATATCCCATTCATTTATTTTAGTATTAATTTTGTCCATAATTGCATTGAAATTGCTAGATTTGTTATTGTTGTTGACTTGAGAATGATCCCTAAGATAGGTTGAAGGGAGATTCTCAACAGTAAAGCCAGAATAGATAGCCAAGTTGTTAGCTTTTGTTTGCTGAGTTCTATTAAACATAATGATCCCGGTCTTCTCCGTGTTTATGGCTTAACCTAAAACAACTTGGTAATTATCTAAAAAACAACTTTACTTGTTAATAGAAGACTTTAATCCATTTGTAAAGATGAGAATGTCATCTGAAAAAGTTATACAAGGAACAATTATATCAGTTCTTGAAGCATATAACATTTCCTTATTAGAAGTAAACAAATTATTTAAACCAGGAAGTAAAACTTCTTCACCAATGATGAAGAGGCTTGGAGACAAGGGTACCCCTTGTCTCAAGCCTCTTTCATTCTTAAAGTAGCCAATCATATTGCCATTTACTAGCATAAACATTTAACATTCTTTATCAACTTGCATATAAGATTAACAATACACTTAGAGAAGCCAAATGAAGTGAGAACCTTAACAATAAAAGGAAATGACATTATGTCGAAAGCCATCGACATATCCAATTGGATGCGAATGTTGCAATTTTTAGGCTTCCTATTTATATCATGAATCATTTCTCTAGCAATTAAAACATTTTCATTGATAGATTTGTTTTTAACATAAGTTGATTGATTATTAGAGATGATTTTAGGCAAAATGTCAGCTAGCCTATTATTCAGAAGCCTTGAAAGGATTCTATTGAGCATTGAGCACAAACTGATTGGCCTGCAGTTGCTCCAAGAAACAATGTTTAAAACTATAAGGATGAGGCGGATGCTCGTAGCAAAGATGACAACATGGATGTTATGAACTTTAAGGTAAGAGTTTATAGCATTGCATAAATCCTTTTTTTATGATAGTCCAACAGTTAGTATAGAAGATGATGTTATAGCCATCAATACCAGCAACATTATCCTTGCTCATGGTATTGACGGTGTTCCAAACCTCATCATCACAAGCATGCTTCAAAATGTTAGCATTATCGCTATCAGTAACTAGCTTAAGAATAACATTGAATATGGTATCCTGCATTCTGATTTTCTCCTCACTCATATCTTTATAAGGATTAGAAGTAAGGACCTGATTGAAGTATGCTTCAGCAGAAATACCTATATTTTCAGTGTCATGAATCCAATTGTTGTCAACCTTGATGCTATGAATGATATTTCTCCTTCTCTCATTGGCAACAAAAGCATTATAAGCCTTGGTGCTACAATCACCGTCCTTGAGCCACGAGTTATAGCATTTCTACATCAAAAAGTTATCTTCATGCCTTAAAGATTTAAGATGAAGACTTATAGTTTTGTTAAGATTGCATTTAGAGGAGTTGCTATTATTCAAGATATGCAGTATTTCCATGATATCAATATTCTTTTTAGTTTCTTTAAGTTTACTAAAAATATTACCAAACTGGTTGGTGTTCGAGTCCCTTAAAGATTTTCTGAGTCTTTTTAACTTAAACCAGAAAACCTCATTTGGACCACCATTGATTTTAAAATTCCAATTATGACTAACAATATGTAGAAAATAATCATGGTTGGTCCACATGTTCGTGAACTTGAAACTCTCTTTTTTTTAAAATCATTTGTTTTTTTAAAAAGTTGATATTAGAAGGGGGGCATGGTCAAAACAAGTTCTGACCATGTGTTGAACCTGAGTTTTGCTGAAAGTGTCTGCCCATGAACTGTTGAACATTACCCTATCCAGCCGTTTCCATTTGGTACAACTGTTCCAAGTGTATTTGTGATCAACATAGCCAGCATCCTCCATGTTGCAGTCTATCATCATCTCTACAAAATCATCCATGATTTTGTGACAAAAGCTAGAGCACCCCAACTGCTCTTCAGTAGTAGCAATTACATTATAATCTCCCATTATTATCCAACACTTGTCAGTTAAAGTCTCATTTCTTAATAGCTCCCATAAGATGAGCCTTTGATTTCTCTGGCATTCCGCATACACTACTAATAGGAAAAAATAATTTTTTTAAAAAATTTAGTGTGGACTACTTTCATGTGCAAACACGGATCATGATTATAGAGAATAGTAATGCATGAATAATTGGTCCAAAACATCCATATTTTATTAGAATTATTAAAAGAAAAGTTTTCAAACCCCAGTTTTATAGCAAAATCACTTATCTTATTAGAAAAAGTCAGAGGTTCCTGAATAGCTAGAATCTCGATGTGCTCCTTGTTAATTATAGTTTTCAGTCTACCAACTTTTAGCTTGTTATTGATGCCCCGAACGTTCCAGTTAAGCATCCTTATCATTATCAGATAATAATTTATACCTATTGTTTGTCCCTGAGAGCTTCAAAGACTTTATGATGAGTTTGTTTTGCTTTTTGAATTTCCTGGCAGATTTGATTTTCTTGATCAAGATGGCCTTGAAGTCATGGTCAGGGAGCGGAGCATTTCTCAATGGAGTAATCAGATTGCTTCCAATGTTATCTTGATCCGGTGACCCAAAATCAAGAATGTCGTTGTCTTGAGAGTTGTTTTGATTGTAAGCCTGACTAAACTGTTGAATGAATTCAACAATTTCTCTTGCATCAGGGGTAGAGTTTATTATATTATTGGGATCAATAACTTGTTGACTGTCCACAATTGGATTTGGTATATGATCATCTGGAATAGTCTGATCAAGATCCTTCTTTTCAGTAACCTTAATGTCTGGTCTATTTCCAGCAACCACCTTCTTTTGATTCTTTTGGAAATCCAAAGGACTGTGGCCAATGTGATGACATTGAATGCAATATGAATGGAGTTTTTTGTAACTTAAATTAAGCCAATATCCATCACTCATTCCAAAACCTGTCCAAACTTTGTTGTGAAGTTTTTTTGAGATATCCAGTTCCACAAGAACAGACGCAGCATTCATGTGTGCTCTGTTTATCTCTGGGAATTCTATTTTGTATGGAATGCCTAATGAAGCAACTATGTTTTACATAAATTCTGGCAGTTTTTGAATCATTATCCATATGAAAGATACCAGACTTTTCTTTTTCCGTTAAATTCAGGACTCTAACGGAGTAAACGCATAACAGAGCCATTGCCATAATTTGATGACATCCTCTTTAAGATCAAATTCAATGAGAACATGATGAGAGTCCCATATCCTCCAACTGTAAACTCCGCTAAATTTGAAGGAGATCAAGAAATGATCATGATCAGAGTTTTTTGGAAAGCCATTCGTGAACTTGTCGATCAGAGTCGTTTTGGAGTCCTTCATAAGCATATCTTTTGTTTTTTTAGAATATTGAATATATTATGGTCCAGCTTCTCCTAAACACTTTATGGCTGAAGATCATCTCTTGTTGTTACCATTTTAGTTCTAACAGAATCAACAAACGATTTTTTGAACAGAGAATTGACACCATTTTTATATTGGTTTCAGAAAGGAGAGCAGGGAACTCTTCGTCTTGAAACAATGCTTTACTTCTGTTGTCCAAGGTAAATAAGGGAAGTCTCAAACGAAATCAGGGAATCAGGAAAAGACTAGGACAAGTCTTTAGCTTTCTTGGAGAAGATCCATTTATTCTGTTTTTTATAGCTTTGGTAATTTAATTTGTCCAGAAAAATCATTTTTTCACATTGTGTACTTGGGTTTTCATCAAAAAAGTAAACTCGTAAATTTATAAATAATATAAAAGATAAAGTATTATTTAATAATTATTTTTTATTTAAAATATTAGTTATTGTCCTCTATTAATATTTAATATCTAAATATAATTACTCGTTGTCATTTATTACTAATATTTGTTTTAACACTTTAATATTTTTAGTTATTATAAAAAAAAAATCAATATTGTTTAAAACATAATAAAAAAATCCAAAAAAATCATCAGTTTTATGTTTTTAAAGATGAATAAAATTAAATTTATTAAAGATATTTTTCTATTTATCTTTTTTTTCAAACTTAGTTAATCTTTGGTTCACGCTTGTTAAATGTGAACCAAGGGATAGAAGAAACGTGAAATAAGGGTCAAATTTTATTTTTATTGATGCGAACCAAAGGATAAAATAAACGTGAAATAAGGGTCAAAATTTGTTTTTATTGGTTTAAATGCTAATTGCGGACATAGATAATACGAAATGTGAAATAAAAGTTAAAGAAAATGCGAAATGCGAAACGATGATTAAATTTAGCGATTAGTTTTTCTTGCCTAAGTGAAAATTATGAGCATGGGTAAATGCAAAATAAAAGTTAAAAAAATGCAAAATGCGATAAAATGTTAAACTTAGTTTATTTTTGTTTAAGTAAGAATTGCGGACATGTGACGATATGAAATGTGAAATAATGGTTAAAGAAAATAAGAAATGACAACAAATAGTTACATATTGATTTTTTTGCTGAAGGACAACTTGCTAACACGAAATGTGAAATGTGAAACAAATCTTAAAAAAATGCAAAATCTGAATCAATATTTAAATTTGGTTCTTTTTTATCTAAATGCAATCTGTAAATAGGTAAATGTAAATTGTGAACGAAGGTTAAAATAATGGTGAAATGTGATACACATATTAACTGGTCTTGTAAAATATAGATTTCAAAAATATCATGCATTGATTCAGTTTGTTTATCTTGTAAAAAATCCACAATATTTTTTCCAAATTATTTTAAAAAATATAATTTTGTAAAAGATTAAACTAGAAAAAGAAAAGTTATTATTAATGATGAATTATACTAAAAAGATATTTTGTTAAAAATAGTTAATTGACATATATTTTTAGTACCTTGTATTTCCATGGTAATTGATAATTAAATTATATATATTTAATAATAAGCTTTCTTATTATAAATATATAAATCTCACTAAATTGTACAAACTAAATATTAATTAATATTAAACACATCAATAAAAAATTATTATAAAATCAAACTTCAAAATGCATTTTATATTTTTTTAAATTATTTGTAGTCGTCTACTTTCGTGTCATCTTGTTATTTCGGTTTTTAGTCATACCAATATATTTGGTAGAGTTTTTAAGTCTCACACTTATATATTTATTTTGTTTATTCTTTAATGTTTTTTTCCTCGTATGTAGACACAAGTGGCAATGCTCCACGTGAGATGATGCTATATTTGTGACATTCTTTGAATTATTTGACACGTCAAAGGGTTCTAACTTTGATGCTGCTGAGGTGTGATGCTAGTTCGCTGATATATGTCAGCTCAAAAATTTCGTCAGCTCCATTGTTTAAACTAAATAGTCTACCATGCCGAGTCTTGTTAGTGGTCATGTTCGAGTTACCTTCGTCTTCATTCCCGAAGGTTCTTTGTGCCCCAAATCTCTTCAGTCTCAGACCCAATAAGTGTCTGAGAACAAATAGGCTCATCAAGGTGTTAATTTCTATGAGCTTCATCTTCTTCACCATGTTCTCATACTTCCTATCGAAAGTTTCCCATATGATTTGACGTCATTATTGTGGCCACCTTGATCAAGTTTTTATGTCAGATTACGTGAAAAGAAAAGCTTTATTATGATGAATGAATGAAGAGGGTATGCATGATTCTCTATAATAATAATAAGCCCACAAATACCTTCCAGTAGGCTTAAAAGAGGAAGTCATTGACCATGAACATAATAAAGGATTACTTTGTTTCTCACAATGATGTCGTCCTTGTTGAATAAGGTTCTTCTTCTGATGTTGCTGATATCATTTGTTTTAATGCCCTAAAAACCTTTGGTTGAGTAAGAACTTAGAGAAGGTGGACGAATTCAAAAATATTTTACGTGAGAGGTGTAAAAGATTGAGGCAAGTATTGATTGTTGAAAGGGTCATCCATATGGCCAGTGTCGAGAATTAAGATGTTGCCTTGCTGGTCTCTATGATTTGATAGAAATTTGTGCGGAGGAAGCTGAAGTGTAGCAGAAACACATGGAGAGACTTGTCATTATATCCTATGAGAAGGTTCTTATCTCTTATACTAATGTGTTTGAGCGTTGTGATCGTGTCATGGTCGTTAACACATCAAAGATATGTATCATGATTTGGTTCATGATCCTGAGCTTGAGGCTCTTATGAGTTTTTACTTGGAGCGTCATCCTTCAATAGTCAATGTTTCTCTAGATAGGATGTTCGAGCTTTCAAATAATGAGGTCGGTAACGATGAGGACACTGCAGCCTCTTGTCCTGCTGAATTTGTTTCTTCTTACAAATATCTTAGCCAACTCTATGATAAGCGGCTCACAAAGATATTGTAGGGATTTGATCTATCCAAAATATCTTGAGATGTCTATTGTCGAGAAGAAGAAATCCAGTAATACTCGGAGGTGAATCAGCTTGAATTACAAATCAAGCATCAATGTTGCTCATTTACGAGGGGTTCTTTCCAGCCTACTAGACGATTGTTAATCTTTGAAAATGACAACCAGACTCGGGGTCCCCTACCTATGGTTGAAACTAATGAGGGCACGAGTCAGACTTATAAGTAATGGCTTCTAGTCAAGGAACATGCGGATGATCAAAGATTAAAAACCAATATTTAGTATTGTGGTTAATCGTAGTTTGTGTTATTATTTTTTGGACTTGTTATATTTTGAACTTGTTATATTTTGTGGTTGTTAAGGATGTATGTTGGCATGTATAGCCTTTTTTTTAATTTTGCTTGTAATATGGATGTTTTTGTCATATTTGAAGGTGTATATTTCATTATATTTTGTAGTCAATTCATGACATTTTAATGGAAAGTATATTTACATATATATTTTGTTATTTCACTTATGCTATGACTCCTTGTGAGTACCTACTCCTCCTATTTACTATTAAATTTTATCCATATTCTGATAGATCCATTTGTTTGACCAATGTTGGAGCACATCATACAAGCTACTTTCGCCTTATGGTCTGAGCTGGCGTTGCTATTTGCTGGTTTACCTAAGCCATTATTCTTTTGTGTAAGATGACACTTGTTTAACCTATTTACCAATTTTTGTAAAGAGAAATATATCGATCTAGATTTTACCCATATGTTGGCAAGATATGGGGTTAAGGCGTAAACTTGTGTGAAAGAAGAAACTATTCATGATCATGGAAGCAAAAACGACTTGTAACTTCTAAACTAAAAAATCATCGGTTCCAGCAGTAGGTAGCCGAGGATATTCTTAGGATACATCCAAAATGATAATAAACTTTCAAAATATAAAAAAACACATGTTGTTATGGTATTCTCTCATGATTTGGGCTTGCCAAACGTATATCGATATTTTGGATTCATTAGCCTCAGGTTGACTGCTTTTGGGCTTCAACCAGACCTTCGCAAGCCACCTTCTGATTTCCTCACACTATGCATACTCTCTACCAAATATATAATATAAGAACTTATGGTATATGGAGGACACCACTTTGAAGATGTGTAGATATGACCTACCAAGAATAAGGATATAAGGGGTGAGGGTCTCTAACACCACGAACTTGGTCATTTTGGTTTTGAACCATCTTTCGGCTCCAATTGACACCTTTAAGAGCTTTGTCCCTAACAGTATGATGGATTGGATATTAAAACCCTATACGGATGGAAGGCTGGGCAAATGAGGTTTTAAATTGGAACTACCTGATTGTGGATTTGAACAACATATTCACTATTTCCCCCGTGTCCACCAGGATCCAATGCGGCTTGCAACTTGCAATGTTATTTGTTATCAAAATTGGATCATCATGGGGATATACGACATCTTACATATATTTTTTTTCAGTGAAGAACATCATTGGTGTTTAAGTTCCCCTGTGTTTACACAGATAAAGTCTACTCTTAGTGTATCGATGACTAAACTCAAATATGAATGTATCGTTTGCGAGAGCTTTGGGTGTACATGGTTCAGCTACTGCGCCCATAAAGGTCAGTACGTATTGGGTTTCCTTTCCCATTCTTTGTTTCTTTTTGCATGGGCCTCTCATTTGCTTACCTTTCCTCTAAATTACTTGCCTTGATTTTGAGAATCTGTGGGTACAATACGCGGATTGTAGGGTTGTATCGGTTGGTATTGGTCAAATTTTCCAACCTTCTCCATTAAAGGCCCTATTTCAACATCTTACACTCTTATTTTATGTGCCAATGATCTCGGTGGTACTCGCACCTCTTGATCCGGTTTTGCACTATTGAGTGCAAAGTCATTCTTCCTAGATCAGCCAAGAGGTCGAAGTTTTTGATATGGTCATAAAGGTTAATGTTTGATATGGTCACCGATAAATGTTTTTCTGGAACAACTAGTGTCTTTCCTTTTTTTGGGACGCGTCTTTGTTTCCTTTTTTTTATAGTTTTAGGTATCGCCGCTTCCTCGATGTTGATATACTTATGGGCTTGGGCTATGAGGTCGGCCGTGAATAGAGGTTCCACCATCTTAACAAAGTTTTAGAATGAATATTTGGGGAAAGGCCTTGGTAGGCCGACGATGCTTTCAGGTGGTTATGGCGATCCACCATTTTGGTACTTAGGTTAACGTACCTTGACTAGGACATCCCAAATATTATCTTTTATTTTTATTTTTCAGCATCCATATATACTTTAATCCTCTCTTTATTTCCTTGTTGAACGAGAAACATGTCATGAAATATTTTATCAACAGAGGGAACGTGTGGACCAAACTTTAGGGATTCGACATAAACACATTAACACTTTACCTTGGAGGTTGAGGTGAAATGAGAAACACATCACCACATTTTCACTTCAAAAGTATGTCATCGACTTCTGAAAATATAACATGTGGCGTTCGGGACCAGTGGATCCCGTAAAGTATTGTAATTTCATTATGTCAATCCCGGCACATATTTCTTTGATGAGTATCCTTGGTGCTAGTGATGAGTTTCATACTCCTCTATGTTAATAAAGGTCGGTATGACCGCCAACGCATCAGGTGTTAGCGATCGAGCACACCTAAATTGGGGAATGACCCTTTGAGAAGTGTCTCATCTTTCAAGATGTCATACATGCTTTCTCATTGAGTTGTAATCAGTTTTGTATCCACGACCTCTAGTGTCTACACTTTTTCCCCGTTCGAATGACCTATAGTTTTTCTCAAGTCAAAATCGTTGATCACACTGTCCAATATTTATTCTCATAAGGTTGACCTCAGATTGGTATAAATGTTACAAGTTAAGTTTTTGATTTCTAGTTGCGACGCGATGATCACGTTGAACCTATCCGGCTTTGTCATGATGGGTATGGTCAGGATTCATACCTTCCGACCAGAGCACTGGCTGGTGAAGCATACCACTTTCCTCTTAAGCGACGGTAATACCTTTCACCATATGTACCAGATCACTCACTTAATGGGCTAGGTTGTCGATCCTTTCGTTTCTCATGATGACCAGGCCATCGTCTTCCTCCTTACTATAAACAAATATGCAAGTCACATAATCTTATGCGTTGGGGAAAGGTATTGCAAACGCCACCTCTTGCTGAAGGTTTCCTACCCTAGCGCGGGAGCTCATCTTTATCTTCTAAAGCTATTATTCTTAACAAAGTCAACTGTAGTGTCGATATTCTCTGTTTAGTGGCTGGCATTGTTTCTGATCTCAAATTTATTTTTAAGAAGAAATTAAAATTATTATGAACTAGTGAATTGTGATATAAGTTGAATTATTTCTAAAAAAACCAAAATGATGAGATAAAACTCACATAACCGTTTGAACTTAGAATATAAAACACGAACAAGATCAAAGAGACCAATATTGTAAAAACGTCATAAACTTTTAAGATGAGCACCACTATTTATTTGATGAATCTTATTAAAATAACTATGATTCGTTTTTTACATAGTTCACTCCAACTTTCACATAAATTCAAAATGATTATAATACTTCTTATATAGTATCCTCGATTTAGGGGATTCCTAGGTAGGTGATTTCTTATTGGTTTAGCCTTTTATGTCCTCTTTGTAATCGGTACGTCTTTTTTATTTCACTTCATACGGTGCTAGATGCTTTATTCATATGGTTTCAGACGTGGTCTCCGTATGTTATTATATGTCATGTTCAAACCGTTGGCGATATACATAGAGAAGATCAGTTCCCAAGGTGTTCGACCTGTCTTCGTGTCATGATGTCCTTCATAGCTTCGTTGGTGTCTGGCATAAAGGCCCAATGAGGGTCGCACTCCCGAGAAAAAACCCACGTAAAATAGACTTGGCCAAATGGCTAAGTCCGGGGGTCGTATGTAGGAGTGAAACCTCGTTGTAACTTTGATATCATCCTCATATCGTTGGCGATGTAAATAGAGAAGATCGAAACCCGAGGTGTTCGGTCTAACTTCGTATCAGGATGTCCTCCATAGGGTTGTTTATGCGTTAGATGAAGTCTGGCATAAAATCCCGATGAGGGTCACATGGGCTTTCGGGTTGACTTATGGATTCGGGTCGAGTTCAAAGACCCATTTAGTTTTAAGCAGGTAGTTAATTAGCTTAGTCATGAAGTGATTAAGTTTTTAATACATTAGTTCTGTCCGGATGGTTCAGTGGGTGGATGTTGTCTGAATTTCCCCTCTCCGGTTCTCATAAAGAGTGACAACAAATTACGGACTCATCAGTCGCCCATTTTTAGGTTGTGTTCGAAGGCCTTTGACAAGACTTAAAAAATAGCTCAAGTGTAATTATAACTTTGTCCGGACATTTCGAAAATGTGTAACGACTTTATCCGGACAGACTGAAACCCTTAGAAGCTGAGCAGTTTCACCAGAAATCATAGGAACCAGCCACACCGGCCGTTTTTCTCCTAGAATGGCGCTCCCACTTGTTTCAAAAAGAAACTTCTTCATTTAATGTGAATGACATCAGCGCCGCCTATAATCATTGCATCTACCCTTTCGAATTCTCCTAGGTATCGAAGCATCATCTTCCTGATTAGTATAAATCAGTTCACTTTTCACTATTTTATTATCTCTAATCTCTCAAACTCCAAAGCTTTTATCTCTCAAAAAACATTTCTTTTGGTGTGAGTTTATGTTCACAGCAAGAAACACTTTGGTATAAGGTGGGTGGCTCAATTTATCAGAGTTGGAAAAGGCTCAAAAGGTTGAAGGAGAAAGGCGCATCGCTGCAGGCCTCCCTGTTTCCCCTGTTAATAAACCAAAAACACCAAGCTTAGAGCCCGATCGGGGTTCTTCTTCAACTAAGAGTGCTAAACCTAGGAGGTTGTTCCAGTCCAACCTTTCGCCAATCGTTTCGGGCTCACCGGTCCAGGAGTCAGAGCTTGTTGTTGAACCAGGGCAGGCAGTCACAAGTTTCAAGAAACCTTCCCCATTTATTGGCATGGGTCAGATGCTGATATCTCCTTGGAGAAGCTGGTAGATAGACGAAAAGGTCGTCTGGTTAAAGTGCAGGCTTCTGGCACACAGCCTAAACCAAAATCCACGCCTTCGACATCCGGGAAAAAAAATTAAAACCACAGGGTCAGAAGCACCCAACAAAAATTCCAAGGAAAAGCTGTCCGGACCGGAGGCAACTAGCTCAAGTCTTCGAAAAGAGACCTCCGTGTCCGAGCCTCAACCGGACTCTAGACCCCAAGAGGGAAAGGATGCTCAACAATCTGAAGGGCCTACTGAGCCAATCACCAACCCCTCTCTTCCTAAGACAGCTGACAACCCCTCCATGGTAATGGAGGATATAATGGAGGATAGCATTGAAGAAGCCCCTTTTGAGACTGACGTCTCTGGGAAAACAAGTGAAACTTCCATGGCTACGAAGAGCAAAGGCAAGGAAAAAGTATGTTTAAAGCACCTGGACGTGCCGGAGTGCCTTGTGGGAAAAGTGGGGCCTTGTTTTCACAAGGTAAACGTTAAATACTTGCTGGTCATGCAGAAAATTAAGTACACATTCATTCACACAGCTGAACTTGGTCGCATAAGGACAAAGTGGGGTATTCCAGAGAATTTCAAAGTAAGGATCCCAATCGATCCGGAGACGCCCATGGATTGTAAGCTCAACGAGATTGTCTTCTATGCTGAGCTGTTCAAATGGGGACTAAGGTTTCCCTTGGACCCAGAAATAGTCAGATATTTTCATCTGATTAAGCTGTGCCCAAGCCACCTAAGCCCCAATGCATGGTTCACCCTTATGGCATGTTTAATGGCTTCAAGGCTCTCTAGAATTCCTCTTCCGATGGAGCAATTGGCTGCCTTGGCAAGCCTCTGTAGAAATCATCTCATCCCTTTCTATCACTTCAACATGGATGACAACTACAAGGTGGTGGATGACTTGCTTGAGTCAGATAAAGGCTGGAAGACTCAATTTATGTTCGTCATCGGTGCTTGGGAGAACGAAAAGAAAATCAAAGCTGGTGTTAACCCAAGCATGCTCACCAGCAGATGGCGAAGTGATGGTAATAATCTCACCAGATATTTCTACTTTTACTTATAATTTTTTTTATCTAACTCTTTTTACTTTTGCTTTTTGGTAGTGCTGCCCAAGGATTTCAACGATTACCTAGAGGCCGGGCAGGCTACTTGTGCCAAGCTGAATGCTTGGGCAGCTGAAAAATGGGCAAACCGCTTCCACAACTGCTTTACTGGAGGCAACTTAGCCAGATCTTATTTGTGGAATACAACAGACCGGAGGGATCTGTCTTGGGAGAAGTTAACTACTCCACCCCCTCCGGGAGTGATCCTCCGGAAGACAGAGGGAAAATATGGAAAACTGATATTGCCGGGCAGAGCTAAATCCCCAAGCAAGATGAAGGGAAAAAAGGCTAAGGCCGGGCCTGGTGTGGCAGAGGCCAATCTTACTGAGGTGGAGGAAGTTGTCCCAACAAATCCCGAGGGACAAGGTCAAGGGCAAATCGATGATGCCTTACTACAGGTGGTGGAACACGAGAGAACCAAGGAAGCTGATGGGCCTTCAAAGCCTCAAAAGGTCCTTAAAAAGGACAAAAAACGAGGAGCAGAAGATGGAGGCCGGGATGCCAAGAGAAAGAAAACTTCCAAGGGAGATGAGGTTTCTCTCCGGGATACAGAGCCACTACCTCCCGTTGACCCTACTGATCCTACGAGAGCAGAAGAGATCCCTGGTGACTTTCGAACCGAAGAGGTCGGAGGAGGGGATATCAGTATTGATGGTGTCGACATCACCGGGATTGAGGGGATTGGTCTCTATTTTAAAGGCCTCCCGAGAGATGATTTCGTTGGGCCCTACCACCCTCCAAGTTCTTAGAACACCGCCACATTCAATGGTAAGTCTTTTGCTGTCTCGAGCGAAAGGGATGTCATTGCTCACTCCATTCTGAGCAATGTCCGACCAGTGCTTATTTTGGAAAAGCAAGTACGCAATCAGTCAGCCATCATCAACACCCTCAATTCTGACAAAGAGAAACTGTCTAACGATCTTCTTAGTGCCAACCAAAATACTGAGGCATTGATGAAAGAGAATGAGGACTTGAAGAAACGTCAGGAGGACTTAGCCAACAGGTTAGCCACTTCGGAAGGAGTTGTCAAAGAACTCCAACTAAAAAAATCCGTCCTAGAAAGAGACCTCTGGACGTCAAAAGAAGAGGTGAAGGCCAAATATAGCACCATTCAGGCCTTAACTAATGACAAGGTCTCTCTTGAGAATAGTGTGTCCAAAGCTGAGCAAGAAAAGGCTGACTTGTTGAGGGAGCAGGAGAATACAATCCAAGCTAGGATGGATGCTTACACTAATGAGGTGATAGATTCTCAAGAGGTAAGGTATGCTGAGGTTAAGTCAGATATGGTTCTACTATTTCATGAGAAATTTCCGAAGAAGACCTTGGGGGATTTATGGCGATTCGTGGAGTACGAAGACATTCCTCACCATACCATGTATGTTGGTGATAAGTACAACTACTCTAGTAAGGACACCAGTGATGAAGAAGAAGAAACCGGAGAGAGTCCGGATGATGAGAGTCCGGATGATGACCCAAAGGAGAAAAATCCAAGTGAGGCTGAGCCATCTTCAAAGGCTCAGTCTTAAAGTATCAATTATCTTTTATTTCTGTTGTGATTGAACCAAAGTCCTTGGATGGCCAAGGCATTTTTTGTAACCGTGTCCGGTCCTTGTCCGGATAAACCTTTCTTGTTTTGACAATTCAAAGTCCTTGGATGGCCAAGGCATTTCGTATGTTTTAATGAGTAGTTTTATTTTGCATAACTCTTGCATCATTTCATGATTTTACTTTTGGTGGCTAATGTTTAAACAACCCTTAGTTATTTCACAAGTATTTTAAAGTAAAGTGAGAGTGTTTAAATTCTCCGATGACCAATGTTTAAGCAGTCACCACTCTACCAATTTAATCCGGTCTGTTATTGATAAAAAAATTCAGAGAACGCTTTTAATTGAAACACTCCGAATATTTTAAGAAGACATCAAATTTTATAAAAAAGCCTGGACACCTCATTGAAACCTCCCCGCGCCACCAGAGTAGGAAAGAGTATGCCCCCAAATATTTACATGAACTTTTAAACAAGTAAATATTTACATAGTTTCTATTCCATGTACAACCGGAGGTGTTCAATATTCCAAGGGTGATTCAAAATCCTTCCATCTTTGTCTTGGAGCCGATATGTCCCAGGCTTAAGCTTTTTAATGACCACATAGGGTCCTTCCCAAGTTGGAGCCAACTTACCGAACTGCTTCTCTTTAGTGTGTAGGAAAACTTTTCTCAACACCTTATCCACTGGCAAAAAATCCCTTCTCTTAACTTTAGAAGCAAACCTGCTTCTCATCAAACCTTGATAGTGTGCAGCTCTAAGGTGAGCCTTAACTCTTCTTTCTTCTATTAATTCAAGTTGGCCTCTGATTGCCACCTCGTTAGCGTGTTCGGAAAAATTATGAACTCGAAATGAAGAGAGAGTAGCTTCTATGGGAGCTATGGCATCCATCCCATATACTAAGGCAAAAGGAGACTCTTGTGTTGCAGCCCCTAGAGTGGTCCAGTAAGCCCACAAAACTTCTTGCAAATAACTAGGCCATTTTCCTGCAGCCCCTTCTAAATTCTTCTTCAGACCGGACAGTATTGTCCTGTTGGCCACTTCGACCTGACCATTTTCTTGTGGGTGGAAAGGGCAAGAGAAACAATGTTTTATGCCTCTAGAGGCGCAAAAACTCTCCATTTCCTTGTTGTCGAACTGTAGTCCACTGTCTGTTGTTATCTTTTGTAGAATTCCAAATCTGCAACAGATATTGGATAAAAAGAATTTTATAACAGCTTTTGATGTTCTACCTGCTAATGGAGCTGCTTCAATCCACTTCGAAAAGTAATCAATAGCAACTATTATAGTTCTGCGCCCCCCGGATGCCATGGGTAGAGGTCCCACTAAATCCAACCCCCATCGAGCGATAGGTATTGGCTCAGAAATTGACTCTAAAGGGATGGCTGGGATATGACTTTCATTGCTATATCTCTGGCATGGGTCACACTTTCCTACTAACTCCCTAGTATCTTGCATTATGGAGGGCCAATAGTACCCAGCTAACAAAACTCTTCTTGTTAGAGCCCTGAATCCACAGTGAGCTGATCCCTCACCATCATGTAACTCGGAGAGCACTATTTGAGACTCGTCGACCCCCAAACATCGTAAGAGGGGTTTACTATAAGAATTCTTATAAAGAATATCTCTTAGGATGACAAAACCACGAGCCTTGTACTTTACTTTTCTTGCTATTGATTTTTCCGGGGGCAAGATGCCATCTGAGAGATATTGAAGGAGAGGAAATCTCCAATCTTGAGGCTGTTTTATCTGTTTATTAAAACTTTCTTCTTCCTTATCCGGAGTAACTTGAATGGATGGTCACTCTAGCACATGAATCCAAGGGTAGGACTCAGTATAGGCTATGGTTGCTAAGGAGTCTGCCAGTATATTTTCTGTTCGGGTTATGTGCTCATATTTGATGCTCTTCAAATTAAGTGCCACTTCTTTAAGAAGAAGTAAGTATTTAACCAACTGCTCCTTTTTTGCTTCGGATTGACCTTGTGCATGATGGATAAGAAGCTGAGAATTGCTAATCAACTTGACCCTTTTGGCTCCACAAATAAGAGCTAATTTCAAACCACCTATAGCAGCTTCATATTCGGACTCATTATTAGATGCCCTGAAAGCAAAACATATAGCTTGGTACATTCTGTCACCGTACAGAGAGGTCAAACATACCCCAGCACCACATCCCATGGTACTTGATCCACCATCAGTCTGGACGACCCAGACTTTTTTGTCTTTTACATCAGTTGTTTGCTTAGTATCCCTATCTGAGTGAAATTCAACTAAGAAATCTGCCACCGCTTGGGCTTTGATTGCTGTCCGAGGGGCAAAATCAATTTCAAAGTCTCCCAATTCCACTAACCACTTAGTCATTCTACTTGAAATGTCGACCTTTTGGAGAACGTTTTTTAAGGTAAAAGACGTCCGGACAATAATGGGATGAGCCTGGAAATAAGGTCTCATCTTCCTCGCAGCAATCACCAGGGCTAGTGCTAATTTCTCAAGCTTCAAATAGCGATTTTCTGCATCAATCAAACTCTTGCTAATGTAATACACCGGACGGGGACAATTATCTACCTCCTTTTTCAATACTGCACTTATGGCACAACTAGAGACTGCCAAGTATATGAAAAGAGTCTCTCCGTCAACGGGTTTAAACAAAGTCTTGGGGGAGTACAAATGCTTTTTGATTTCATCGAAGGCCTCATCACACTGTGAGGATCAATCAAAATCCTTTGCACCTTTCAAAGTTTGAAAAAACGGGGCACACCTATCGGAAGACCTTGAAATAAATCAATTTAATGCAGCCAACCTCCCAGTCAATCGTTGTACTTCTTTAACATTCCGAGGAGGCTCCATTTGTAGTAAAGCATTAAGCTGGTCCGGATTAGGCTGTATCATTTGCTCACTTATTACATACCCCAGGAATTTCTCGGACTGCACTCCAAACACACACTTTTCTGGGTTTAATTTCAAATTTACTTTCACTAAGTTAGCAAAAGTTTCTTGGAGATCTGCCAAGTGTAGTTCTTCATCCATACTTTTCACCATCATGTCGTCGATGTAAACTTCCATGTTTCTTCCAATTTGATCAGCAAAAGCCTTGTTTACTAACCTCTGATAAGTAGCCCCATCATTTTTAAACCCAAATAGCATCACCTTGTAATAATGAAGTCCCCTATCAGTAACAAACGTAGTATGCTCCTGATCCTTCGGATCCACTTGAATCTGATTTTTTCGGAGAAGGCATCCATAAAAGATAGCAGCTTATTTCTAGATGTGGAATCCACCAACTGGTCAATCCGGGGGACTGGGTATAAATCCTTTGAGCAAGCTCTGTTGAGATCTGTAAAAACGATACACATACGCCACTTGCCATTTTTCTTTTTCACCAATACCGGATTGGTTGTCCATAAAGAGTATTGAGACTCCTTTATGTGCCCCATTTTAGTAAGTCGGTCGACCTCTTGAACTATGACATCAACCTTTTCCTTAGAAAAAGCTCTTCTTTTTTGTATCACAGGTGTTACGTCCCTTCGGATGGACAGTTGGTGTGATATAATATCTGCTGGTACTCCGGTAACATCAGCATTGCACCAAGCAAAAACATGCTGATGGTCTTTCAGGAACTTTAACATTTTACCCTTTAATTCTGATGTCATCTTGCACCCTATTTTGACATTTTTTCCTTCAGCCAAAGAATGTGTTTCAACTTCTTCAATCGGTATTAGAACTCCAGGGTTCTCTCTGGGGTCATCAATTTCACCCTCTGCCCCAAAAAGCCCCTCAAATTGTTATTCATCGTTGATCCGAACTACCCCCAACGTCCGAGGAGCCAGTGCTGTTGCATAACACTCTCTTGATACCTTTTGGCTGATCCGAACAACTCCCACTTGTCCTTGCACAATATATTATAGACATTGGTGGACTGTTGAGGCCACTGCATGCATCCTACAGAGCCAAGACCTCCCCATAATAGCATTATAACAAGTGGGACAATCCACCACGACGAACAGTATTTTAACCATCTTTTTAAAAGGGCCTTTGCCCAACAAAACCTCTTCCTCGAACTCCCCGATCACATCTGCTGAGCTTCCAGTGAAACCCACAATTGACCTGTTTGAACGCTGAATTACTGATGGGTTCTTCATTTTTTGTAGGAAGTTAAAAAGAGAATATTGGCTGAACTCCCGGTGTCCACCAAAATTCGTCTTATGTCATTGCCCCCAATGGATGCTCTTATGACAACAGCATCTTCATGAGGACCAGCTATATACCTCAAATCATCCTCATCGAAAACAATGAAGGAAAATGGAATCTGCGATTGATAGGAAGTCATGCCTCCTTCCAGTTGGGTAGCTAAAGTATGAACATCCTCTTCATTGAAGAAGCAGTTGGTGCTGTCATGGTGTCTCTTCCGAAAATTGCGAGTGACTCATAAAAGCTGATAAGTCCGGACATCGACTTGCAATGTTCTGCGATAACACCCACTTTATTCCGGGTTGGATCAGGGTCCAAGTATTCCGATTCTACATCAAACCTTTCGATTTTGACCATAGCCCCATCCGGAACCGATGTGCTTGCATTGTTTGGACCAGCCCGATGGGTGTTATCAGGCCTATTTCCTCCTCTTCTTTTAACATATGCTCCCAACTTTTCTCTTTCAATCAAATTCTGGACTTCTTGTTTCAAAGCAATACAATCCTCAGTGGTATGGCCAGTATCATTGTGATACTGGCAGAAACAATTGTTGCGGCTCTCCCTAGGAGATTGTAACGCAGGCGGCCTTCTATAATGTACTTCGTCTTTTGTTTTGTCATAAATGGTGGCTATATTTTATTTTAATTATGCAAACCACTCCGGTTGAACCTAAGGCCCTCGCTTATTTCTAGATTGTTGACTCTGGACTGGTGCAGCTGGCTGAGACTGAGTTTTGGCTCTGTTATGACTCTGCCCGGCCTCCCTAGCCTTGTTTCCATACTGATTTTGGTTTGGATTTGGTGCAGCCGGAGCAGACCTCACCTGCCTGTGCACCCTAGTTTTCTTTGTTTCGTCTACATTAATCTGTTTTCCAACCTGATTCAGCAGACCTCCCTATGTTATGGCCTTTTTTCTAGTTACTGAATCAGCCAAGTTTCTAGGGTTTAAGCCCTGCCTCAGAGAAGCTATTGGTACTTGTTCGAAGCAATCGGCTAATCCATTTTTGGTGTTTACAAAGCGACTTATGTATTCTTTTAGAGATTCGTTCAGTTCTTGGGCACAATGGATAATTGTGTCTTCATTGCCCTTTACCTCCTTGTTTCCAACAAACTGTCTTCGAAAAGCCACCCAAAAAGTATCGAAATTTCTGATGCAGCCTTGTGGCAAACTGTTGTACCACTTCAGAGCACTTCCCGTAGATGACTGGGAGAATGCTCTACAGAGCAACTTGTCGTCATCATCAAAATTCATCATGAATTTTTTAAACTGTTCCAAGTGGCTATCCGGGTCTTTACTGCCATCGTATTTTTCCATTTTTGTACTGTCAAACCTCTTAGGGAGGTTTCCGGAGAGGATCTTGGAGGACAATGGAGATTGTCTCCAATTCCGGCCACGACTGAAAACGGTATCCGTCATTAGGAGTTGCAAAGATACATGGTTCATCATGGAAGGCAAAAGGATCCATCACCATCCGATCTACGTGTCTCCGGCTATGAGACGATCCTTTGCCTACATGCCTCTTTAACTTTCCATGCCTATCTTTTTTTTCTTGAGTACTTTTTTACTAACTATTGTTTCTTTTTCGAACGGCCTTCATCACTGCTGGATGACAGGGATTCTTCGACTCCATCTTCGCCTGAGGAGCTGCTGGAAGATTCTGAGTCTGAATCAGAGCTCTCCACCGGTTTAGACCGTTGAGAATTTTTTGAGTTAGCATGAGTCTTTTTCGTGCTCACATGGGTTTTTGAGGGCTCATGCTCCCTTGGATTGTTAGTATGATGAGCTATTGACGCCTTAGACTTCTCTTTTGTGCCCATCTCTGCCCTCTTGGCAGCCCTCAGAGATTTTATTTCAACTTTAACCTATCTCGCTCCTCAATGGTATATTCATCATTTTCTCCCACCACTTCGGCCAAAGCTGGTGGTACTTCTTGCACGTCCGGATTCATCCGAACTGGTTTTTCCTGATGGTTTCGAATGCTATATTCAGGCACCTTCGTTCTCCCACTGTGGTCGCCAATTTGGTGAGGTTTATTTTCGTTTAAGGGTAATTTTGTCCAGAGTTTTGTGGTATTTTGAAGGTATTTAATGTTTGGATAGAGTGTAGAGGGAGAATTGAGCTGCCTGGTTGTATTTAATTTTCATTACCCTCATTAAATAAAAGTGGTTGGGTATTTATACCCTTAATTACGGGCCACATGGGCTTTCGGGTTGACTTATGGATTCGGGTCGAGTTCAAAGACCCATTTAGTTTTAAGCAGGTAGTTAATTAGCTTAGTCATAAAGTGATTAAGTTTTTAGTACATTAGTTCTTTCCGGATGGTTCAGTGGGTGGATGTTGTCCGAATTGCCCCTGTCCGGTTCTCAAAAATAGTGACAACAACTTCCGGACTCATCAAACTCCAGTTAAATAAACTTCTTTTATGCGAACATAGTTTGCCTAATCACCAAAAAATCATGGTCGATTATTTTCTACTATAATCATATATTTTTTAGAACTCTTATGCCTTAACCATAACATAACCCACTCATGAAAATTCACATCTCATGACTCTATAGCTAAAAATAACATTCAAACCCCCTAACCAAGATGACTCTTAATGCCATCATCTCTCAACCATCAGACATTGATTCTTATACTGCTTCCCAAGCCCTAAAAAGTTTCAAATAAACACAAACTATAAATGATGAATTTGATGTTATTCCTTGAAATGGAACCTGAGAGATTGTTCCATATATTTCTCTTTAAAATCGTGTTAGAAGTAAGTGGGTTTTTTTAAACGACATCATAATGGTTATATTGACATGTACAAAGCTAGATTAGTTGTCAAAGGTTTTCACCAGTGGCACAAAGTGGATTACCATGAAAATTTTAGTATGATTGTTAAGCTGACAATAATACAGCTTGTTTTAAGCCTGACAGCCAGTCGAGGTTAGCAATAACAAAAATTGGATGATAATAATACGCTTTTTCAGGGTTATTTTTACAAAGATGTCAACATGGCGGAGTCTCTAGGATTTTTTAATTAATTAAAATCCAACACATATAATAAATAAAAAAGACTATATATGAATTTAAGCAGCCCCCGCGGGGTTTGTACCTTGCAATCGCCAATTTCTCCTTAAGTCTAAGTTAACAAACTCTCATGCAGATACTTTTTTTTTCATCACTCACGTGACACTATTATATATCTACTTATTTATATGGACATTATTATTATTATAGATACCAACACCAATATTACCCAACACTACATTATCTTTTTGACACAAAGATCTCCAATCAAATATCTTGACACATTGTGTAATTTTCTAAGTATTGACATTCTAACTACTTCATCTAGGTTTCTAACTCAAAAAATGCTAGATCACTGATCTTCTTAACTGAACAAAAATGATTGGTTCAAAACTTGTTGTTATACCACCTTTTATAAATGAAAATCTCAAACTTTACTATGGTACAACTCTGACTAGATGCATAAAATATAGAACATTGTTGGCCTTTTACAATATATTTGCCTCACTAGCCCAGACGTAACATATATTATTAACAAACTTTTCCAATTCATGCATCACTATATGTCTGAACATTAAAATACTACAAAACGACTGATTCGATATATGTGTGGCACATTAACTCGTGGATTTTCTATTCACAAAGAAAATACATTTTTTCTTAATGTCTCCTCATACTCTAATTAGGCTAGAAATAAAGATGGATATTTTTTAATGATTGTGTATATAGTATATTTTGGTCGTCATCCTGATTTTTGGTTATAAAAGAAACAAGTAAAATTATTTGATCGTTCATGAAAGTTGAGTATCGATTAGTTTCCGCTACTATTAATGAACTTAATTGGATTTGTTCCCTTCTCATACAACTTGATATCACTCTTCATACACGGAAGGTGGTTATATTTCAATGAGTGCATATAATATCTATTTTGCTCATCAACCTACTTTTTGGTCATGTAAGAAACAACGTATAGTTACTTTATCATCCATAGTTGTTGAGTATCGATTAATTGTCCCAACTAATAATGAACTGTATTGGATTTGTTCTTTTCTCATAAAACTTGGCATTACTCTTCTTACGCCACATGTTATCTATTGTAACAATATTGGTGTCATTTTTATTTGTTATAATCCAATCTTCCATTTATGTATGAAACATATTACAATTTACTATTACTTTATTCGGGATGAAATCCATTAGATTCTCTTCATGTTACTTATGATTTCTTATTATATCAACTTTTCAACGTTCTTACAAACCATTTTCTAAAATTTGCTTCCAAAATCTAAGGGTCAATATTATTATCTCTTTTGGAGCTCTATTTTAAAAGGACATTTTGGAAAAATCATTATTAAAATAACGTAAACTATTCTAGATTATTATAGAAAATATAAAAAATACGGAGAAGAGAACCACCTTCCAAATATTATAACATATTTTTGTATTTAAAATATCTTTTGACATATTTATATACTTAAAATATTCAATATATATTTTTAAAAATCATAGACAACACCTCCTAAAATTATATATAGAACTATAGAAAAAAGAAGTTTCATTTTCTATGTTAATAAATAAAAATTAAAAAATAAATTATAAATCATTGTTTTTCCATATTCTCTATTTATTTATTTATTTATTTTAATATCGTTTTTTAAAATAATGTAAATTATGAGTAATTATCAATTTATTAAATTAACTTTTATTTATCCGTAATATTATATTTTTGTTATTAGAATTTTAAACTAAATTATTTAATTATTTAAATCTTATTTAAAATTCTAATACCAAAAGGGTGGCATGCTTCAAGATTAACTACTTAAATTGTTTGTTTTAATTTTAAAATTTTGCTTTCATTCGTAGATTCAATTTAAATTTGATTTTATATTATTAATATTTATTTATTTTCTTGTAAAGGTTAAACTATTTGGCCACAATAAAATTGGTTTTATATATTAAAGGACCATGTTATTTGAAATTTCAAACTTGGTTTCCAATCAATTTTTTAAAGATTATTTTTTGATATTTTTACACGTTAAACGGATTGATTTAGTGTTTTTTATAATATATATTTTATTGGATAGTTTTATTTGATTGAGATTTTTTTTATTTTACCTTGAATTTTATAGTTAAACTTTAAATTTTTTGTTGAATTCCATCATTCATTAAAGATTTTTGTTAAAATAATTTGTAGACTGTATTTATATGTTTACAGTTTAGTGAATAATTAAATATCAATCAAATTTTATCGAATATCGATTTTCTTTACGAAACAAATAATACAGGTTACTTCCATCCTCTCTATCGTTCGAGTCTAAATCTATGAAATCTCAAAATCTATTTATTCTATAGTTTTGTTAAAACAAGAAAATTAATAGAAATATCGATCACAAGTTTTATGTATTATTCTTTATATTTTATAATATATAAATATCTGTTAAATAAATGATTTTTGTAGTAAATAAGGGAATGAAAAGAGAGAAACGCTCCAAGATTTTCTCTTTTCATTTTTGAGCACATCCCCAACTTTTTCATATCAAACCCTAAGAGCTTATATCTCTTAAAAACTATCATAAAATCAAGTAATCATTCTTATCTGGAGGGTGAATTGCATTTAATTCAAGAAAAAAAAGTATAAAAACCATTCCACTTCGAGTTCAAAAGTCAAACTTCCACCAACACAAGATAGCCATCATCAAGATGACTTCCCATTTTAACCCAAAGTCAAGAATCCTAATCTTCAATTGGGGGTCCTCAGTAAGCAATCTAGTTTTTGAACAACTCACCTCCTTAAACCAACAAAATTATTCAGGGTCAAACAACAACAAGTCTCTCAAAAACGAAGAAGTGGACTACCAAAAAAAAGGAAAACGTCAAGCACTTATCTTCAAGGATACATATAAGAATTTATTTATTTTTATCTCCAAGTATACACTAGTAGATAAATTCTATTTTGGTCGACCTAGGGTAAGAAAAATTAAAACATTTTTAGACTCTAATAAATTTTTCGGTCTATGGAGTATATTTGTCTGGGATTACACATATATACTGATAGAATTAGAAAATATTGAAGACTTAATTTTTTTTTGGAAGAGAAATGTATATACTATAGAAAATTACTCATTAAAATTATTAAAATTGAATCCTGAATTTAATCACCGAGTGGAGTCACCACAAAATCCAGTTTGGCTTTCATTTCCAAGAATCCCTGAATATATAATTAAGATTCGATCACTCAAATTGTAAAAGCAATTGAATTGTCTATGTCAATTAGGGTTTTTTAAACAAACTGAGCTAGCTTTAATTGTTTTAAAGCTTTGCTCATTATGGACATCTCAAAACCACTTCCCCAAAAACTTTGGATAGATTTTGGGAAAGTTGATGTGATCTAGAAAAATATCACTTATAGTGACATGCCAGCTTATTGTTAATCTTGTAAACATATGGGTCATAAGGAAATAAATTGTAACAAAATTTTAAACAATCAATAAAATTTATTACCTAATAGTATTCAGTTTACCACTATTTCAAACTCAATAAAAAAACTTAAACCCACCTCCTCAACAGGAAGCGTGGGTTCAAAATATAAATCTGTAATTGTTAATAATATTTTACAACAAAAAGATGACAACTTTAATTCTGATAACAAATTGTAGAAAACAGACAACAATACACCGTTACAAGTAACGGACTCTTCATAATCTATATCTAAATCCAAATTTCATGCCTTCGAAAATGTTAAAAACTATTATAAATATACTAATTGTTAACATGCACATGTTCTACGTAGCATCTCAGTTGTTGTCTTTGTTAAAAAGAATTAAAAAAATAGCCGCCAGGAAGCGGCTAGGGTTTTGTGTTTATTAGAGAATCTTTTTTTTATTATTTGCAAACCCAAGTAAGGCTCTCAATATATAGAGAACTTAAAGGCCTATACAAGAAAACTTAATATACTGAATATTCTAACACTGCGTGTTTTTTGTCCTTGCAAAAGTGTGTCTCCTAGTTGCTCCATCAGCTATATATTCTAACAATCCCCCTCAAGTTGTGTCGTGGGATCACCAATACCCAACTTGGATAAAACTGATTCGAATGTTCTTGCAAAAACCGCTTTTGTCAGGATATCTGCCAGTTGGTCTTCGGATCTAACAAAACGGAAGTTCGACTGTCCCATCTTCAATCTTTTCTTTTATGAAGTGTCTATCTATTTTAACGTGCTTTGTTCTATCGTGCTGTACCGGGTTCTCTGAAATCTTAATCACAGCTTTATTATCGCACATTAACTGAGTTGGACACTTCAGAGGAGATCTGATTTCTTTCCTTATCTTCTTTAACCAAAGTATCTCGGTAATCCCCTTAACAATTCCTCTAAATTCTGATTCAGCACTTGACAGTGATACTACTTTCTGTTTCTTACTCCTCCAAGTCACCAAGTTACCTCCAAGAAGAGTAAAGTAGCCAACAGTTGATCGCTTGTCGTTAGGATTCCCTCCCCAATCAGCATCTATGAATACTTCAACATCAAGGTGTCCATTTTCTACAAAATTATGCCTCTTCCTGGCGTGCCTTTGAGATATCGAATAATCCTCATTACTGCCTCCATATGGTGTTCCTGAGGATGATGCATGAACTGGCTAACTACTCTCATCGCGTATGCAATGCCGGGTCGAGTGTGAACCAAGTAAATCAATTTTTCCACCAACCATTGGTACCTTTCTTTACTCGCTAGTCTGGCCCCTTCAATTATCTTTAGTTTGTGATTCACAACCATAGGAGTGTCATTTGGTTTGCAATCCACCATGCCAACTTCAACTAATAAATCCAATATATATTTCCGTTGGAAGATATAAATCCCTCCTCTTGACCTAAGAACCTCGATTCCTAGGAAATACTTCAATCCCCAAGGTCTTTCATTTCAAACTCCTTGAAGAGGTTTTTCCTAAGAGAGCTAATTTCTTCTTCGTCATTCCCGGTTATAATCATATCGTCGACATATATTATAAGACAAGTGACTAATTCTCCTCTCTTTTTGTAAAACAATGTATGATCCCCATTACTCTGTTTGTAGCTATACTGCTTCATTGCCATTGTAAATCTCCCAAACCAAGCACGAGGAGACTGTTTGAGCCCATATAATACCTTTTTCAGTTTACATACCTCATTTTCTTGAAAACCATCAGAGAACCCTGGTGGGGGTTCCATATATACCTCTTCTTCCAAGTCTCCATCTAAGAAATCATTCTTTACATCAAATTGATGAAGAGGCCAATCTTTATTCGCGGCTATTGAAAGTAAAACTCTAATAGTGTCAATCTTTGCAACCGGATAGAACGTTTCAGAGTAGTCTATACCATATGTTTGTGTATATCCTTTGGCAACCAATCTTGCCTTGTGTCGCTCAATGGTGCCATCGAATTTATATTTTATATTAAACACCCATCTACACCGGACTGCTTTCTTCCCTTGTGGTAACACACAATTCTCCCATGTACCATTTCTTTTTAGAGCTTCCATTTCGGTATTCATTGCCTCATGCCATTCAGTCATCTTTTTAGCTTCTTGAGCTGTTTTAGGGATTTTTTCAGAGAGAATAGTAGCTGAAAACACCTTTGCAATCTTCGTCATTCCTTTCCTATCCGTTTTACCGGATATGTAGAAGCACGAGGAACGTGTTCCGGTGAATACCGGTCAGGAGGAACCCCTCTATTTTTTCTTGTAGGAAGAACCGGAGTTTGAGTTTCAACAAATGAACTTCCTGAAATGTCATGGGTCAATAGCATTTTGTGAATTATGACATTGTAAATTGTTTACCTCTTGATGAACATTTTCTTCGGCTGATTCGCTGGTAGTTCTATGGCATTTATTTTTTGTTGGACATTGTCTTCAGGAGAATCATTGGTGGTAAGAACTGCCTCGTCAGTCTCCTTTATGGTGGAAGAGGCGTGTTCGGTGGATCCATCTACCGACTCTGTCGGCACATCCTCAAAGTAACTTTCATATAGCAACCAGTAGAGTGATTCACTTACTTTCTCCCCCTGAGCACGAGATTGGTGGTCAAAAATATAATCGGATTCTAAAAAGTTACAGTCCATGGTGGCATGGATTCGACGAGTAACCGGATTGTAACACCGATATCTCATTTGATGAACACCGTATCCAACGAATACACACTTTTCATCACAAGGATTAAGTTTGTTTCGACTAGTTTTAGGGATATAAACAAACACCAAACAACCAAAGACACGAGGTGGTAAGCTCATAACAGATAGAATTGTAACTTGGGTGGCAAGCACTTCTAATGGAGTTTTATTTCCTAGACATCGGGTTGGTAGACGATTTGCAAGATACGTAGCTATAGCAAGAGCTTCTGGCCAAAGAGAATGAGGAACTCTAGATTCAATCATAATAGTACGAGTTTTTTCAAGTAAAGTACGATTTTTTCGTTCTGAAGTACCGTTTTGTTAAGGTGTGTTTGGACAAATGGTTTGATGGATAAGACCATTTGTTTTGAAAAAATTATGCATTGTTTGGTTGACAAACTCTGTTCCATTATCAGAACGGAGAATCTGTATTTTTTTCAAATTGAGTCAAAATCATTTTGTAAAAACAAACAAATATTTCTGGTACTTCCGATTTATGTTTCATGAAGTATATCCAAGTCATTCTTGAGAAATCATCCACACATAAAACAAAGTATCTGATTTGATTGTTGGTGGAATTTGGTGCTGGACCCCAAACATCCAAAATGGATTAGCGAAAAAGCATAATCAACTCTAGTATTACTTTGATTAAATGAGACCCTACGATTTTTTGCAAGAATGCAGGTTTCACATCTCTCATGAATGGAATTATTCAGAAAAAGGCTAGGAAACAAACTCTTAAGATAGCTAAAAGAAGGATGACCAAGTCGCCGGTGCCATAACCAAAGTTGCCTTTCGGTTGTTTCGTGAGCAAGCATGGCATGTCCCTTATGAACTACCTCATCAACATAATAGAGACCTCCTTGTTCAGTACCACGCCCAATGATCTCTTTCGTACGAATGTCCTATAAAAGGCAAAAAAATGGATACATAAGAACCACACAGTTGAGTTGTTTTGTCACTTGACTAACAGATAATAACTTTAAGGATAATGAAGGAATATAGAGGCGGTTTTTAATTTCCATATTTTCCGAAAAAATAATTGAACCTTCCCCTTTTAACTTCACAAATTTCTCCACTAGCAGTCTCAATATGGAATATATTTGGAGATGTCATGTCACCAAAGTCTTTAGGATTATAAGACATTGTGTCCGTAGCCCCGCAATCAAAGATCCAATTCATTGATTTCTCAAACCTTTTACCTCCAATTTTTTCATAGGAGTTCGCCGCCATTCCTCCAAAACCAGTACCACTTCCTTGCTCATTTTTAGTCGGATCTTCATCGTTACTTGTAGACGAAACCCGTTTGACATTAGATCTGAAACGCTGGTTATTTTTCTCTTTATGACCGTCCTCCCACCATTCTGGATAGTCAACCAGCTGGAAACATGTCTCTTTAGTGTGTTTCTTCATCCCACAATGAGTGCAATACAACTTGGATTTATCTTCTTTCTCTTTGGATCAGAATTTAAACCTCTGTGCATAATCTTTAGCAGCCAAACCCATTCTAATTTCAATCGATTCACTATCAGAAGAACTTGATTTTAGTATATTAAGTCTGACCACTTCCCTTTGTATTGTAGCATATGTTGTTTCCACGGAAGGAAGATGATCCTTTTTCAGGATATCTCTCTTGACTGGTTCCAGCTTGTCATTAATCGTCATTAGCAATTGATAGAGTCTTTGTTCTTGAGTTTTCTTATTGTAGATCTGAATGTCTTCTGTGTCTTTCATAGGGTTCGGATCTCGCCTATCTATAGACATCCAGATGTTCTGCAGTTTGTTCCACAAGTATCTAGTGTATCGGACCCTTGCCTTAATGAATTATCCCTCTTATGAAGGTCAAACACCTGTAACAAATCTGTACCAGAACTGTATGTGGTGGCTAACCCATCTCAGAGGGCTTTTGCAGTGGGATATTGTGAAACATTATTCACCAAGCTGGATTCAAGATTCTGGATAATCCATGTGAAAACATATTGATCATCTTGTTCCCACCTTGTATATGTTTTGTCAGTTTTGGATGGAGGTGTCGGCTCCCGTGTAATGTGAGAACCTCTCCCCTTTTCCCCATTTTCTTTCTTCATCAGGTTTGCCAATAGGGCATAGTTGTCACCACCGAGTTTAATCCCTAGGGATAAATTCCCGGGGTTAGTTGTTTGTTGTTGTGTTTCGAACGGCAGCAATCTCCATTGTTAATTCATCAGGGATTTTACTGACCACGACTTCATTGTCAGCCATCTTTGTTGAGGATAACATGCACATGTTCTACGTAGCATCTCAGTTGTTGTCTTTGTTAAAAAGAAATAGAGAAGTAGCCGCCAAGAAGCGGCTAGGGTTTTGTGTTTATAAGAGATTTTTTTTTTATTATTTGCAAACCCAAGTAAGGCTCTCAATATATAGAGAACTTAAAGGCCTGTACAAGGAAACTTAATATACTGAAAATTCTAGCACTAAGTGTTTTTTCTCCTTGCAAAAGTGTGTCTCCTAGTTGCTCCATCAGCTATATATTCTAACATTCCCCCTCAAGTTGTGTCGTTGGATCACCAATACCGAACTTGGATAAAACCGATTCGAATGTTCTTGCAACAACCGCTTTTGTCAGGATGTCTGCCAGTTGGTCTTCGGATCTAACAAACGGAAGTTCGACTGTCCCACTTTAATTTTTTCTTTTATGAAGTGTCTATCTATTTCAATGTGCTTTGTTCTATCGTGCTGTATCGGGTTCTCTGAAATCTTAATCGCAGCTTTATTATCGCACATTAACTGAGTTGGACACTTCAGAAGGGATCCGATCTCTTTCATTATCTTCTTTAACCAAAGTATCTCGGTAATCCCCTTAACGATTCCTTTAAATTCTGATTCAGCACTTGACAGTGATACTACTTTCTGTTTCTTACTCCTCCAAGTCACCAAGTTACCTCGAAGAAGAGTAAAGTAGCCAGCAGTTGATCGCTTGTCATTAGGATTCCCTCCCCAATCAGCATCTATGAATACTTCAACATCAAGGTGTCTATTTTTCTAAAAAATTATGCCTCTTCCTGGTGTGCCTTTGAGATATCGAATAATCCTCATTACTGCCTCCATATGGTGTTCCTGAGGATGATGCATGAACTGGCTAACTACTCCCATCGTGTATGCAATGTCGGGTCGAGTGTGAGCCAGGTAGACCATATACTTAAATGAAAATCTCAATCCTGAATTGGAATACCGTGATATTGATAACAAATGCTCAATCATACGAATTAAATCAGTTGTTAGAGCTGTAAACTCTGATTGGGTCTCAAATTGGGTCTTAAAGAATAAAATCTCTTGTGACTTCCAAATTTTTGATGTTCCTGCTTCATTAAAGGTTATCTTATTTTTGGAATGCATAAATATGAGCTATATTATAATAGATAGATGAAGTATTGGCCAAATATGGGGTGTTAATATATAAAAAACAATAAAAAATATTTCATAAATGTTACTAACCTTATCGAGAGAGGATAAAACATAACTTCAAAATCAAATTAGTTTATTATTTTAGTCTTGCAGATACATAGAAAAGACAATCATGCGAGACATGGTGAAGATATGATTAAAAAAGGTGCAAGAAGGACATTTGTGGACTATGGTCATCTATGGATTCAGTAAAGATATTCAATGCTTGGAATTGAGAACATTATCCTCTCTTGTAACATAAGGTCACAAAGCAGCCAAAATCAATATTTTTTTCTATATATTACGATTGAATTCAAATTTTAAACATCAACATGTGTGATACTAAAATTCAGTTGGGCTTTCAAAATTTTAACCCAAACTTTAGACTTTAAAAGAATATTAATGAAAAAAATCGGTTAAATTTTACATAAAAATAAAATCATATTTTGTATATAAGATATAATATAATTATGTAAAAAATATATATTATTCTAATTATTATCTCCCTGCTAATTTAAAATATAGTTAATTCAAATATTTTTATTGTTACTAAAAATGGTTCATTTAAAATTTAGATGTTTATTTGAAAGTCATATTTTTCGAGCAAATAAATGCTATTTTTTAAAACTAAAAGTTAAAAACCGAAAAAACAATTATTGAGAGAATTGTGAGTGTGTAATATGTATGAAACAAATGACGGTAGGATCTTAAGATTTTGAGCAGAAAAATATCATTCAACGAATAATCCAGAAGCACAAAGAAAACATTTGAAACGTTGAGTGAATGTGTCTCTCACATCTTCACCATTTCAATACATAAACCAAATCACCTTTCGGGGCATATCACAATTATAGTGGATATATAGTGTGGCAAAATTAAAACCTAGCCCATCTACAGACTAATATTAAATAGCCCATATAAATTTCATTCTAACCCTAACACTCTAACACCCCCCCCCCCCCCCCTCTCAAGTTGGAGCATGAAGATTATAAATTCTCAACTTTCCATGCAAACACTCAAACTGATGTTTGCCTAGTGCTTCAGTATCGATGTCTGCATGCTGAGACTGAGTGGACACGTGAGATACGCAAATAATCTCATCAAGTATCGCATCCGTAGAAAATGACAATCTACTTCAATATGCTTTGAATACTCATGGAACACAGGATTGTGGGTGAGATGTAAAGCTGACTGACTATCACAAAAAACCTGCATAGCCCCTGAATGTGAGACCCCAAAATCCTTGAGAAAACCGTGCAACCACTTCAACTCACAAGTCAATCCTGCCATAGACCGATAGTCTGCTTCAGAAAGACAATGCAACAATACCTTGTTTCTTAGTCTTTTAAGAAACAGAGGAATCACCCAAGAACAATATCCAACCACTCACACTGCACCGAGTTTTAGGAATTTCAACCCAATCAGAACCACACCAACCTGTCAGAGTGAGATTACAACTACTCGGTTGACGAATTCCTTTATCTGGGCTCCCTTTCAAATAACGAACAACTCGTAATGCAGCATGTGAATAATCTTCATGTGGTTTATGCATAAACAGAGATAAAATATGTAATGGAAAACTTATATATGGTCCCGTAAATGCCAGCCAAATCAGGTTTCCCACCAACCTGCGGTACGCGGACCCGTCAATGAGTAGCGCCAACTCGCTCTTGTCGAGCTGGTGTTTTTTCACCATGGGAAATAGTGCAGGCTTGCTGCCAAGTAAACTTGTCTCTAAAATAATGTCCAGATTATATTTACATTGACAAAGAAAAATATCTGTGGGACTCCGTGCTACTTCAACTCCAAGAAAATATTTGAGATAACCTAAGTCCTTCATATGAAAGCAAGTGCTCAAGTATTTTTTAAACTCCACCAATGCATCAAGGTCATTCCTAAATAGAAGAAGATATTCAACATACACCAAAACATGCATACGAAAATCATTCATGGAATAAAAGAATAAATAATAATCTGAATAAGATTGAACAAACCCGTACCTCTTCAATATAGCCACTAACTTGGCAAACCAACACTGAGGTGCCTGTTTTAGTCCATATAACGATTTTTGAAGGCGACAGACTTGCCCTTCTCGCCCTCTCTCAAAACCTGGAGGAATTTTCATGTAAACTTCCTCATCCAGATCACCATGAAAAAAGACATTATGTACATCCATCTGATGTAACTCCCAATTCTTGAGTGACTGCAACCGCCAAGAAAAGACGTACGGTAATAATCTTGGAAACAGTGGTAAAAGTCTCTCTATAATCAACCTCTTCTACTTGGTGATTACCAAACACTACCAAACGAGCTTTGAAGTGCTATACTCTCCCATCAATATGATATTAAATTTTATAAATCCATTTACTCCCTAAAGCTTTCTTCACTGGAGGTAGATGCGTCAAGATCCAAGAATGATTATCCTCTAGTGCATGAATTTCATGTTACATTGCATTTTTCCAACCATGGTTCTTCATAGCCTCTTAGAATGACTTAGGCTCATACCTAGAGGTAATGGATACAAGAAAAGAGCGGTGTGCCAACGAGAAACGAGAACTGTCTATATAATGAGTGAGATGATAAGGCATACAGTGATCATGAGATGGACTAGAATCAGGAGCATGAAAAGCAGATGGCATTGAATGTGCTACTGTAGTCATTATAAAATCCTTCAAACGAGTAGAAGAAATTTTACTAAGCTTGCCTCGTCCAAGATTTGAAGAAATGCCTGGAGTATCTGAAACAACATCAGAAACTACTGGCGGATCTAAAACACTGCTGCCACCAACCGGAGGCGGATATTGCGCATCACCAACCTCGACAACCTCCACGAGTGGCGCTACCATACGGACGTCATCATGTTGTGAATCCCCATATTTAATTGGAGATGCTTTCTCAACTTCCTCCCAAAACTCCAAAGCAGTAATAGGAGGTGCAGTGACCCCAGTCTCAGGACAAGGCAACTCAGAGAACATAGTACCAGATACAAATGGAAATATATGTTCAAAAAATTTCACATCACATGAAACAAATTAATCTTGACTCTCCAAATCATATACTTTCCAGCATTTCTTGCCATGCGCGTAGTCCACAAAAATACACCCACGACCATGACTCGAAAACTTGTCACCCTTAGACCTCTGATCATGCACATAACACAGAGACCCAAACACACGAAGCTCATAGAAAACAAGAAGCACACCAAAAAAACATCTCAAATAGAGTCTTGGAACCCAAAAATCGAAAAGGAGTTCTATTGATCAAATAGCCGACAGTCAAAATACACTCCCCCTAAAATTTAACAGGTAAGTTACCTTGAAACCTGAGAACACGAGCAAAATTCAAAATATGTTTATGTTTCCGTTCGAACCTACCATTCTTATGAGGAGTATCCACACATGAAGATTGAAAAACAATACCTAACTCATCAAAAACACGACGCACAAATAAAAATTCAGTGCCATTGTCACTGCACATTGTCTTAACAACTCCATTAAATTGTTTATTAGCCATTGCGAGAAAATATAAAAACATTGACGTTACTTCTGTTTTCTCAGCCAAAAAATAAATCCATACAACACGGGAGTAATCATCAACAATAGTGAGAAAATATTGCGCACCACAAGAGGACAAAGTATGATAAGGACCCCATAAATCACAACAAATTAATTCAAAGCAAGTGGTCGCTTTAGAATCACTGACAGAAAAATACTCACGAGTTTGTATAGCGTAGAAACAAACATCACACGAGTGAGCTACACTCTTATAATCAATACTAGAAACAAAAGGTAAAGACTGAACTATATTAGCTGAAGGACGTCCCAACCTATGTTGCCACAACTCAGCATCACTATCAACCACTACAGCACTACAAACTTCGGTTTTCTCAACACCGCTGAAGTAATACATTCCACCTTTTCGCTTACCTAGTCTAATCACAGTCCCTGATCGTCGGTCCTGAATAATACAACCAAACTTAACACAGTAAACAATATAATCGAGATCACCAGTCAAGTAAGATACTGAAGACAGATTAGAGGTAAGCTTGGGAACCAAAAATAGATTCTGCAAAGACAACTGACAAGACAAACGCACACTACCACAATGTGTAGCAGTAACATGAGAACCATCAGGCAGAGATACTACACAAGCTGGCATAACAGTAACATTTTGTAATAGAGAGTTGTCACATGTCATGTGATTAGAAGCCCCAATATCAATAATCCATGGGATACTAAACAATTCACTACTCAAAAGCTCATCAGTCTGTGCAACTGCTGCAATTGACCCAGAAAGACGAGAAGCCTTGTCTGCAGGTAACTCGGTAATAGCCGCAACCAACGGACCCACGGTGGTTGTCCTTACCGCCGTGTTGCGCGGCCTTGGAGCGCCGCCATCACCTGGTGGTCCGCGGGGACCTCCTTCTCTACGGTGTAAGGTGGTGTAGCGCTCGGACGTTTCACCCAGCTTGCAGGATACTATGTTTGGCATAGAAATTAGATTCCTCATGACCAATTTTGTGACAATAAGTACAAAAATGCTTAGAATAACGTGGGGTAAACAAAGAAGTACCTTGAGGAGTAGACTGAACCGCAAATGCCATCAGGGGCCTTTGAAAAAATACTAAAAAAACGTCGGTGATGAGAATACAAACATTACTAGACCGATAATACGTCGGCGCAAGAGGAAAAAAACTGGAAATGCGTTAGTCTCAAGAGAACGAAGGTTGGATAAACTTCGGTTGATGAATACTATGGCGGAAACACGTGGCGCAAAGGAAAAAAACTGGAAATACGTCGATCTTGAGAGAACAAAGGCCGGAAACGCGTCGGTTGATGAAGACTATGCTGGAAACACATTGGCGCAAAGGAAAAAAGACCGGAAATACGTCGGTCTCAAAAGAACAAAGAACGGAAACATATCGGCTAATGAAGGCTATGCCGGAAACACGTCGGCACAAAAGGAAAAGTTTGGAGGATAAAGTTTTGGAATTGTAAATGTGTAATATGTATGAAACAAATGAGAGTAGGATCTCAAGATGTTGAGCATGAAAATATCATTGAGTGAATAATCGAGAAGCACAAAAAAACATTTGAAACGTTTAGTGAGTGTGTCTCTGACATCTTCGCTCTTTCAATACATAAACCAAATCATTTCTCTGGCTATATCATAATTACAATGTATATATATATATATAGTGTGGCAGAAAATAAACCCTAACCTATTTACAAACTAATATCAAATAGCTCATATACATTTTATTCTACTTTCATTCTAATGGTAATCTAATCGACTATAATATTTGTTTGATACTTTTTTTATATATATTAAAGACTTTTCTTTGGGTTTTGTGAATTTCTGTTAAATCTGTATAATTGTTTTGGTAATTTGGGTTCTCGCTGTCATTTGGAAGTTGACGTGACTTTCCTATAACTAATTTATTTTTAGATTTCGATTTTTAATAATAATTTATGTATGGAGTTTGGATTGGTAAACTAATGTATGTTTGTTATTCGTTCCTATAACTAATTTATTTTTAGATTTCGATTTTTAATAATAATTTATGTATGGAGTTTGGATTGGTAAACTAATGTATGTTTGTTCTCCGAACGAATAAGAGATTAAAAGTCTAATTCGGAAATTCTAGAAATAACGAAATTCGAAATTAAAGGAAATAGTGCCCCTATATTCTGTCAGCAAATGCCATAATACATTTTGTATAAATACATGTTTTTAAAGATTTATATATAAATATTTAAAAGGTTAACAATTTATTTTCATTAAAGAAAATCAATTGGTAAAATATAAAAAATATATTTTGCGTCCATAAAGACTTAAAAATGAGAGAATTTATTTTTTTGAGAAAACGTATAAATGAGGAGTGAGGAAGTAATTAAAATTTCAAAACTTCGGTGTTATAAAGAAAAATAAAAAAGTGATATGTGTGACAGTGTGAGTGTGAACTAGAGATGTTATGGCTGGCGCCTGGCGTCAAGAGCAAACGCATTTCAATAAAGGGAAGTTGGAAGGTAGTGAGGTGAGATAGGCAGATAGGTACGTACGTGTTCCCTATTTAGAACTGGACTTCACACGTCACTCTCACATTTGGATTTGCACACAAATGGTGGACCTCTTCAATCACGTTAATAGTATTAGTGTATCGTTTTGGCGGTGATTTTTGTTTTTCTTTTAATGTGGTTTATAATTTCATTTTTCTTATAACCAATTTTTTTTTGGTAAAAAATATTAAATACATAAAAATGTTCGCACAAATATTTATGACATATAAAAGAAAACAAAATAGAATTAAACACATAAACATACTAAAAATGCAAACAAAATGAGATAGATTGAAATTGGTAAAAAAATTATTAAAGACAAATATTTATAATCACAAAAAAATGCAAAAAAATCCAAATAGATACTAGCATAGGAAAGTATATATACTTAATAAAAGAGACGAATTGCAAACAAATTTAAGTTAGTGGATGTGTGGATGATTATATCAATCAATCTTAGTTCTAAAAAATCTGAAACAGAGATCAGATAGCAAACAATATGAGACAGTAGAGGCCAGATTCGGAGGAGCCAAATATTCTATTGTTTCTTTCACTCTAAATATGATATATAATAGTATCAAAGCAAACCCGCCATAGATGGCGTGAGCTGGAGGGGATCAATTGGAAACCTTGATGCTAAAGAAAATTAATACTCTTGTGGTAATAGTCGAGATTAAAATTATATGTTCGAAACAATTACAAAATAAATGATTTAGTAATGGTACAAGTTAAGAAAAAAGTTAACTAAAATTATCATCAATAGTTAGATTTATGTTTTGAAAAGGACTTATGTAATAAATAAATAAAATTTACACTGATTCAAATTGTGAATAAATCATGTATACATGACTAACAAAATAATTCTTTTTATATAAATATAGATTATAAGAAGACTCTCTCAAACACAACTAACCTAACCACTCGTTTTTTTTGTTATAAAACACTTTCGGCTTACAAAAGGAAATACAACTATTCAAATTTTCTCTCAATGTTTATTTTCTACCTTACTTATCTCTAAAAGGCTTTGAACAGTACATCGTCCCTCGACTATCACGTTTGGTGGCAAATAGTCCCTTGACTTTCAAATGTCCGTTGACAGTCCCTGGACGATCGCGTTTGGATAAAGTTAGTCCACCAGATTCTCTGATCCATGAGAGGCTGCCACGTGTCACCATAGTCCCCAGATTTTTGTATCACCACTAGTCCCTTGAGTTTAGTTTTCTGTAATTTTTTACATTTTGGGTTTGACCTAAACTCAAGGGACTAGTGGTGATACAACAATCTGGGGACTATGGTGACAGGTGGCAGCCTCTCATTGATCAGAGGATCTGGTGGACTAACTTTATCCAAACGCGATAGTCCAGGGACTGTCAACGGACATTTGAAAGTCAAGGGACTATCTGCCACCAAACGCGATAGTCGAGGGACGATTTACTGTTCAATGCCTCTCTAAAACTAGATAACTAACAAATTTATCTCTCTAGCAATTTTTCAGTCGTTATGACGCGCAAAATTTCAATATTTTTTTACATTATATATAGACCCAAAGACGTGGAGTATAAAACATCGGTCTCACATTAACAACCAAAAGGATATTCCTTCCCGCGACCAAATAATAAAATGGTAGCAGCCACCCTGACACTAGTACGATTTGGGCAGAAGTGGTACCATTACTTGACACATACTACATGTATTGTACTTGCTCCATTTTCTGCATATTATAGATTAATCATCTTAATAAATGACATAGATCTTACATCAAATTCAGAATACTTTCATACAAGTGATTAAGTTTCTTTTAAGAACAAAAAAGCATATCCGGAATATTCCAACAACATGTTCTTGCACCTTTGGTCCAACAGGTGATCATCATACACCTTTGGTTCCACCCGTAACATAACTCTTGTCTTTGGTTAAAATTAACCCTTAGGTTCCTAGAGATGTCTTTTCACTTTAATTTTTGGCTGAGATTCGACCATTTAGAGAATCAACAACAACAACCCTTAAGTTCTCAACTTACTTAAGTATTTGATCCTTAAGTATTCGGTTGAGGTACAACAGCCATTTTTAGTCTACATTTAACAATTCTCCATCTAGGCTTATAGTGAATCTAGTATTAATTGCCCCAATATTCAAACTAATCCTTCGAGACATCCATTTAACCTACCTCTAGGACTCGCACAAGACTCATACAGTATGTGCACTATGAAATCAGTAATGCTTTGGTCATAACATCTAAATGATTTTATTCACTTGAAATCTTTGCCACATTCACTTCCTCTCTCTGCACCATCTTGATATCTACATGTTTAGTTCTCTCATAAAACTTCAGATCATCATTAAATAAAGAGCACTAGTATCATCATAAAACAAAGTCACAACTTGTTCTATACCGATGATCTCACTTAACAAGTATTTCAACCATATGTCTTCCTTTATAACAACTATATTTTTTCATTTATATTGCTATTGTTCTTAGGAATTTCGAAGATATATAAGGGTCGCAAGAAGGATGCAAAGGATATTTTTACGAAGCTAGCCATCTGGGCAGAAAAAGAGTGGGGGTAATGGGTTCCACTCAGCTTTTCTGCCCATCAACTTTATCAATAACCACTTGTGGAGGATCACCCTGGGTGCTGACCTCTCCAAAAACCATGATGGAGCCACCAAATCTAAATTTAGCTGTGAAGATACTGGTAGCACATGATAGTAAAGTGATTCTTCATGTGAGAAACAAATTGGATAGTCATCTTCTCGCAAAAAAGAAAGAAAAAAATAAAAAATAAAATACTTTGTACATCTGGTGCTAGCCCTTTAGAAAGTTTGAGCCCTTAGAAGAAGGCAAAAAGGAAGACAATTAATACCAGGCTTCCTATAATTGAACAAGAAATCAAGACATGATATTTCTCAAAGAGAAAGAAAATTGTTGCCTCAAAGAAGAAGAAAAAAAACAGCTCAAAAACTTCTCATGCTAAGATATCAGAAAAATATCTGAAGAAACTGCCTCTGAACTTCCTCCCACCGAAACTAAAAACACTGCAACAGAAGATCTTTGAGGAGGAATTACAACAGATGATAATCAAGGAGGAATTACAAGTGATGATAACCAAGTTTTACCTTGATCATCAAGTTTTACCTCTTCATAGTCTGAGATGACATCTCGATAAGCAAGTTTTACATTGATCCAACGATTGGTAGCCAATTTAAACTCCTTTTGTAACTGGTCAGTCAATACGATCGTCTATCGAAACTGCTGGTGTGTCCCCGCATACCAAACGATCTTTGAGATCTTCATGACCATAGATATTGTTCTCTTCTTTAGACCTTGATTCAGATGAAATCAGAATTCAGAAACATGTTTGCCCCGTAGCAGGAACTGAGGCTCTAATACCAAACTGATGACGCGGCTAAAATAGAAGAAGAAACATCGATAGATGAAACCCTAATTCAAGGGTAACATGATGAAACCTTAATCTAAGGGTAACAAAGATTGAAATTTTCAGAGCTAAAAAATATATTATTCCAAAAACTTAAAATAACTTAAGGCATATGAGGCTTTATTTAATAGCTTCAAAAACCATAAATTAGAATACAATGAAATAAAATAAATGTATTAAAATAAAATAAAATAAAATCTTAATATAATTATATTTGATTTAAACAATATAAGATATTTGAATAAAATAAAAAAAAAAAAAAAAGTTTGTGTTTGGACTTTCTGGACTACATCAAAACCATTGTGCCAATGGAGTTTGCAACAATTTTAAAATACGTCAAACAACACATTTTAATATAGGTATCAACATATTATAGTATGAATAATATTCATAGTTTGTTTGTCTTTTTTCTTACAATTCCAATAGTTTGTCAAAGTGTGTTATAAATTAGAGTCATTACAATTACATATATGTTATCAAAATGAATTCATATTTATTTTGCATATTTAATTCCAAAATATTAATGATGAATCTATTTTATTTTTTAATTTTGGAAACAACATATAGATTTTAAGAATCTAATGATTTTTTTAATATTAATATCCACCTAAAGTTGATTAAAGATAGGAATTTGTTCTATTTTTTGAGCATGTTTTAACTATATCATTTTATTTTGTTTTGTTTTCAAACTCATATCTTTGTATTTATTAGAAAACACGTCTGGTTCAGTTATTTAATTTATTATAGACTGAGAAAGAAAAACATATAAAAGGTTTCAGCTCCATAAATCAAGTAGAATAATACGTTTTAAGATTATTATTTTTTCTCACTGAGAAATCAGAATAAAATCATATAAGATCACTATGTTTACCCATCTATCTCCTCAGATGTTGTCTTTTGTAATAATTACAAATATAGTTAAGTTTGTCAAATCTTCGTATTTTTAGTTATATATCATGCCAACTATGTTTCAAAACAAACATATTATTTTTTACACTCTTGAGGTATGGAACCCATAAAGGCTCCCATAATTTTCCAACAAAATTTGATTTTTTGATACCTTGATAATTTTCTCCATCCTTCGGATACCCAAAAACCTCTTCCTTAAAAAATCTCACAAACAAAATTTGATTTTTGATACCTTGATAATTTTTTCCATCCTCCGGATTCCCAAAAACCTCTTCCTTAAAAAAGCTCACAAACTTTATCTCATGATATTCAATGAATCTTATTTTGATTGTCTTTGGTTCCGCAAAATAATATGATAAATACTATTTCCAATTATTGGCAGATCTTGCACATGAAGTCTTGCACATGAAGTCTTGCACATGAAGTCTGTAAAGTGACAAACTTCAAAAAACATATGGCTTAATTAAAGTAAAAAACATTCATCGAGATAACCATGTTGGCATCCATCTAAAAGTCTACTTTTTAGATTTAAATAAACCTGATAGAATTAAGAAATAACATTATAAAAAGTAAAAGACTACAACGAATATATTAAAATGTCCAAACTCTTGTATTAGATTTGACACTCTTCTTTACTATCAATTTTTGTTGTTCAATATGGGTATATGTAGGAAGATAAACACAAAACGTTTCTGAATTTATCTTTTGCACGATTTAAATTCATAATGAAATAAATCCCCCATAACCGTCTTAAGATTTTGAATATCTCCATACAAAACAATACCAAATCAACAACATAAGCTAAATAAAGTACCAATATAACTATCATAGATGTGTATATCCAATAGAAAGCTAATATTTAAGAAAATGGTTTAACCTTCGAGACAATACACTTGCAGTAAACAAACATAGAAAAAAAAAGTTGATATTCTTGCTTAACTCCTCTAGTAATTAGATCAGTATCCATTTTATGACCGTTAACTAATATGAGAGTCTAGAGCTTACCATGTACATTTAACTAATATATATATATATATATATAAATTTCTAAAAAAACCATTTTTTCTCATAACCCTGGACATAAAAACTCAATCTACTATATCGTATGTTTTTATAATGTATAATTTTATCATTACATTTTCCTGTCTTTTTTGTTCACGTGTCTGATAAATTCTTGAAAAAATAATAATATTGATGTGTATTGATCGATCTTTAATAAAATCATATTGTTCATTTGAGACCAAGTTTGATAATACTTTAGACAGTCAATTGTTGATAATATAGGTGATAAACTTGTATGAAAAGTTATATAAGCTAATTGGCCGATAATGCGCGCAATTATTTTTTTATACATTTTAGGTTTGACATGAGCAAACAACTATTTAATCCAAACATAATTAGATTCTCATTGAATATTCATTGTATTGTCGTATGAATAATTGGTTTTATTAAATACCATTTTTTGTTAAAAAAAACTCATATAAAATCATCTAGACTAGCACTATTAGTCGTTCAATGTCAATTTGTTTTTCCTTGATTTCAGTTTGATCTGACACACTTGATAACCCGTTGTTATTATTAGAGAAAAGAATATTAAAAATTATTGTCATAAATTTGTCACTATTTAAAGTCTCATATCTGAAAAGTTGACAATTATAATAATTCAACAATTCATTCTGACTTTTTTTTTATCTTATTCTAACCAAGTTCATTCATCCGTCTGAAGTGAATGTATTCACAAGTGTTGTTTTTTTAACTGTGACCATTGTATGAAAGAAGTTCGAGTTTATGTGTCCTTTTGTGAAGCATTTCAAGTTAGTTTTTTGTTTATAGAAACTTGTCAATATTCTTTATAGTTTAACTCTAACTATTTGAAAATTTAAATAATTTAGATTAAGGTATCTAATTCAAGAAGAGTGTGTGTTTCTTCTAATTTCACCTCCACTGTGTTAATATTTTCAGATATATTACCCATTTTATAACGACTCAAAATTTTAATTTTTTAAACATTCTACAGTTTCTCCAATAGTCGTCCATGTGTTTTTAAGGAAGCCTTTTTTTATTTGACACTTTTTTCTTTGGAACCTTTAACTCATGACTAGTGTTATAATTTTTATACAAATGCTCTAATATAATACCTTGCAATTTTTCTGGATCGGTTGCTTCTCCCTTACAACAAACGATAGCTTCCCATCCTCACCCATGATAAGTTCGGGGATGGGCCAAAAACCAGCTAACAAAAAATTGAGCTTTGTAAATAGTGAATATAACTTCAAGAACCACACCAAATACGTTGCAACCGTAAAAAATCATCATTAGATTTATCTCATTAACATCCAACACCTTCCTAAAGAGATACTGATACTTCCCTAAGTTTTTCAAATAACACAAGACAAAACAAGAACATTAGCATCGAAATATCATTTTAACCAATTAACTTTTACTTAATAAAATTTTTCTTACGCGATCGGTCCACATTCGGAGGCACTTTGGTAAACCGTTACAAATATAAATGAATTCTTCCACTTATGATCACCCGTTGGATAAGTTGACAATTTTATTTCCACCTCAAATTGACAAATAATAGAAGGGAAAATTAGTGTATTTCAACACATCCACATTAGTCGAGAATTCTTCTAAATATAATAAAATGTTAAGAATCCTCGATCTCAGGATAACACTAAGTATGATGTGCCATCCATTAACACTAAACTAGGTATGGAATATGAGCACATATCTAAATAAATCTTGAATAAATTTAGATAAAGGAAATCATAGCCCCCAGTGAAACACTATGGTGAAAAAACATATTTCATCATCCCTAGGCTGGTAAGGCATTTCCCCATGATTAGGAATGCGCATCACGACCTCATCTAGAATACCATTGGGAAACCTTAAATTGATGATATTATTTCTCGGTGATATGGTCATGTGCACCAGTCAACTGATGAAAATAGTGGTCCAAAAACTATTGTTTCTCTGCAAGATTTACAGGAGGCAGGACTCGGTCGACTAAAATTGGGCCATTTTTCCTCGTTGTAACCATTTCTAGGTAAAGAGAATAAATTTATTAGTCATATTTCTACACTACTCTACGTTTTTATGTTTCGACCTACACCACTCGAATCAACCCATCATGGTGTCAACAAGGACTTCTTACACACATGAACCTCGTGTACTACAGTTTGACCGATGAATTACTAAGCATATATCACCCATAGTTGATTAAGTTTTTCCTAATCCAAAACTATCACAACTAGCCACTGACCCATACAGGTCACCACTATTTATTCATAAATATTCATTAGGAAGGGTCGATGTACTACTTACTTGTTGATTGAGTTAATAAGGAAAACTATCTAAGAAATAATCATGATTAAATGCAAAGGATGAAAATCCCACAACATTTGTTAGAGAGAGAAATTACTTTTAACATTAGAAATGGAACATATGATGGTTTTTAAGGAAACAATATGGGAAATTTTTGTTTTAAATTTAAGCCATATGATTTAATCAAGATCAAATTCCTTTATAAATCCATGACACAAACCCTTTTACTCATCATTTATGCAATATTCAACATGAAATTAAATATAACAAATTGTCTGTACATCTCAAAAAATTAATGGGTTTTTTATCTGTGTTAGCCACCGTATGTGGGTTATGACGGTTTTACTTACACGTATATCCACCTATGCTTTTACAAGACTTTTCTGCACGTTTAAACTTTATAAAAATAATTGCATCATCTTATGCACCTTTGTTACCTCGTTCGCATTATTTTGTTTAGTCCTTTAAGAAATTATTTTTCCAAAATTAATCTTGAGAATTAAAGGGAGTCCTGATAAGAGTGTATCCTACAAGTAGCACACACTTTTTAAATTGATGAGGTAAGATTATACTAAAGACTAAAAAAATAGTAACTGACAACTAATACAAGACAATCAAATGAGAAGGGGCATGCACATGAGATGAGGATGACGAGCCGCATATGACAAGGTACACATGAAAGGAATAAGACGAGGGCTAGTAAAATAGTATGAGGATGCTAAAAGATAAAGCAATGTGAGACGAACCGAGGGTGACGAGCGGAATAAGATAATAATCATTGACTAGGTGTTGAATTTGAGAGCGACAAACGACATAAGCTGAGGAACATGGAAAAATCAATACGAACCTACCAAATAAGGAATATACATATATAAGAAAAGGTGGTGAGAAATACTAGATGAGAATCATACCAAGAATACAAAACTAGCATATAAAGCATTCGAACAGTCACAATTAAGTAATGTGTATCATCATTTTGTCAGTTACCAAACAATGTTTTTGTGCATTTATTATAGAGTGTGACCAACATAAAAAAAAATTAATACGTTCAAACTTGTAACAAATAAATATTAAATATAGAGAGAGAAAGCCCTATGAAATTAGTATAAAAATAGGAGAGCGTTGAAGGAAAAAAGTAATCAAAATTTATACAAAAGAGCTTAATACATATAATTCCCTACTTCTTTCTCGATTTTCATATTCATTATCTTATCTTTTGGTTTGATAAAGAAATTACTTAATACTAATAGCCTAATAAAGGCTATAGTACCCTTAAAGTCTAGTCCATCGGATTACAACAATAGTAAAACCTAGATGTTAATTAACTGAACAAAATAGAGTTTTGGGCATAATAAATAAAGAGATAATTGAAGGACCCATATATAATTTAGCGAATTACATTCACTAAATATAAATAGATCAAAATAACCCTAACTTAGAATTATAGGCGTATGTATATTGTTTCCATCGTTTCAAGTTTTCAGTTTTCATTGGCTTTTTTCACTAACAATTTTTACAAGTTTTTATTCGATTCCTCCATCAAGTCCTCTGCTTCTTATCCTTCAGGAACAGACACGAGTGCACCTAGATAACCTATGCGAAGACCATCTCTTACAAACCCCTAGTCTTAGCTAATCATATTAAAGCTTCCGCTAGAATTCTCAAATTGTTGAACTAGAAGATGTAATGATCAATGCAAATATTTTTTTCTTATGTAACTCTACTAACAAGAGTAATTAGTTTCTTAAGATGATCAAGGGTTTAAAACCCTTGTTATTTGTGATTTATAATATAAAAATTTGGTATGATTTTTATCTGATCACTCCATGTTTGGAGATACATATATTCGATCAAGTCTCCCAATACTCCGATTTGATGTTTGATTCAGTTTAGGAGAATAAACCCAAGTTTATTTTCTGATTTGAAAGTTAAAGAATGTTTTGGTAATATTGAACATGTAATCTCATATTTAAGATTGGATAGTGCATTAAGGGAACATATTTGGTTATATATATTTGTATGTTTCAATTGTCGGATCGATTCTATAACATTCAGGATAAAACTTTAATTCAAACCAATTTGGGCTTTGTCATTTTTTTAGAATCGACAAAGTTCGCCGAAATCAAAGGTAAGATCACCGACAAACCACCTTCAGTAAGAAAGTTTACATAGGCAAACTTTTTCTCATTTTAATGAATTTTTGTTTCGCTGGTGAACTTTTGTTTTGACATGGAGACAGACTGGTAACCCTTTCGCTATGATCACTACTATTGGTGTTCGTGGTGAACCTATAAAATTGTCAAAAAAACATCTTACTTGATATTTTCTTTGAATGTGTTTGGTTTTATTGAACCACATGGGTATATCAGTAAACAATTTAGATCCTGAGTATCATCGATATTATATGTATTATTATGTCAAGAATATTTAGAAAAATCACGTATCTTTGATATTACAATGCGTCTCTTTATTCGACTTTTTAACATGTTTAGAGCAAGAACCTTTAGGGTGGACATTTTATTTCTTATGCCATGTTTATGTGAATTTCTATATGTTTAAGGGTTCAAAATTATGTAACCCCATATATATACACATTGATAACCATATAGTGATGATGATTGTATGGCCTTCCAGATGTGATGTTATTACTTATTTTTGTTGGTACTTGGACTCTGGATGTACAGGGTGATATCTTTAATGCACATGGATTTTTTGTTTTAGGTTATAGATTTTCATTGTTATTCAGCTCTCTTGTGAAATCGAAGCATTTCACGTGATGTTTTACAGCTTTGAACCAATTCAGATACTCAAAGAGTATTAAAATACAACACATTAAGGTATGATAAGGTAGGATAGAAAATTTAGTAACGTTTGTATAAATTATAATACAAGCACTTTAAATGTTCTATGAAACTTATTGACATACATGGTACCCCATATGCGTGTGAAATGTCAAACGAGTCATGAAAGGAAAGAAGTCTGAGCCTCATAGCTTAATGAATAAATATTGTGACTGTAGGTCGGCCCCAACGGAAGACTACCTCACATATTTCCTGATGGTGAGTACACGTTACATGATATAGTTGATATATTTACACGTACCATACTCATATAAATATGATTTTCAGTGTTAAATAGTCCATTCAGTTTACCATGAATCAGTCAAGTACAGACCAAACAGAAGGCTTGTCTAGTTTTAGATATGGTTTGTAACCAACATTGTCTACCTTAAAATACTAACTTCATAGGCCACATATAACATGTGGGCGCCAACAATCTCCACTAATGATTATGACAAGTGTAGTAAATATGAATGTCCAATCACAATTATCAGTATGATAAAATTCAAGTACTTTACGTTATACTTGTGATGATTAAGATTACGGGTTGTACGCAGAAACTCTAGTTATACCTTTAGATGACCTATACCAAACTATTAGATAGAATAAAAATTATGATATGTTTGTTAAGTAAGAATACAAGGATATGCATCTCACTATGGTACTGAACGACTTTTCTTTTTACTATGAAGTTAAGCGACATATATAATGAATTCATTAAGGAGGTTAAAATATAGCCATATATAGTGATAATATCCATGGAAATTCTTTAAACATATCATTGAAGATTTTCTAAAGAGAATGTTAGGACGTTTTTAGACTTTATTGCAAAAAATTAGAATTTTTAGTGCTTAAATTTTTCAATTTTTAAAGTTTCCTGAATATGGAATTAATTCAAGTTAAGACTTTATTATCGATAAGGTCATTGGTATAATTTATAAGAAAATAAAATTTTAAATCTAATTACAGGTTCAAGTTTCATCTTTTAACATTTATTTTACTCTAAAATAAGATCGCCAATATTAACTACAAACTTCATATTTCTCAATCTTAGTTAAGCTACGATGAGATTATTCAGTACTATCAATATTAAAGGTTGAACAATAATAAAAAAAATATATATATTGTATTGACCATTAAAACTAACAAAATTAAAATTCTTTAAAAATATATACAAGAATAATTATATTGCACAAATTTTTATAATTTTGGTATCCTTAATCCATATTTTTCATTTATGTAATAGATACAATAAATCGTCAAAACTAAGTGATGGTAAAACATCTTTTAAAATACTAACAATTTATTGTTATCTTACAACCCTTATAGATCTCTAATGGATTAATACAACTCCAACCATCATAATTTCTTTTTACTCAGTAAATGCATTAAATTACCAAAATTAAGTGATGTAGATTTTGTTGAATTCCCTCCACTACGACTAGTGCCTACATGTAACCTTGGTTCATGCTGAGATTTACTAGTGCATATTTGTGTTGAGGTTGGTACAAATATGAAGGTACTTGATAACAATTTTGTTAAACCTTCTGAGTGTGATGCAAAATTATTCTGATAGCCATGTACGATTCCGATGTTGCCATAAGAACTTGATGAGGGTTAAGTTGAACCACCAAAAAAAGGTTTGATGATTTGACTGGAACCCGTAATATGAAAACACCTCCTTATGGCTCGTCTAAAATCCCAAAAATGTCTTATTGGGGTTTGTTGTCCCCCAAAACATGGAAATGTATGCTAATGACTTAGCTGGAACACTAGAGGAGCTTGTTGGTAATTTGGTTGGAGTCTCGATTTTGCCGGTAGAGCCTGTTACCCATTTGACTAGAGTAGATCACTTTCTGGTACCAAGCCTATAGTTGGTGGGCCTTTGCTTTTAAACTTTATTATGTCTTCATTCGTAAAGAATTTTCATATTAGGGTTTGCGCATTATTTTACTTCTCTTATTACATCAATGTCTTTCATTTTGGATGTGGATCTTCAACTCAAATTTTTGTTGTTGTTATCAACTTTACCTTCTCAAAAATGAATATTACGCCTATCTGTAGTGGTTTTGTGGCCCTTCACTATCATGGCTCTCGTTGGTTAATCTACCTCATCCTCCTCATTATCCTTTGAATCCTGGATCATTGATCATACTTGTTGGGTTGGAATGTCCTCATAACTTGCAAAATTTTAAAATCATTAACTTACTCCTTATATAGGTATTGTGCTAGCTGGTAGAAATATATGATTAGAACTGTCGGAGCAGGTGGCCGAACGAATGAAATCACTATTTCTATGCCTTCATTAATACATGGAATTATCCATGTTTGAGTTCATCATTAGTTCTTTTAATTCTACTTTTTTGGAAGAAAATCTTTAGGGTAACAATTACTCCCCATTTAAGATAGAAATTTGGCGTGTCAAATTCCGGTTAAGAATATATGAAGCTTAAATTGAGCGAAGAAAATAAATAATAAATATAATAATAATAACTTATTATTTATATTACCATTTATACATTAAGCGATTTCATATTTATAGCAACACAATATTTCATGTAGTTAGTGAAATATATATACAAGTGTATTTACTATTTATGTTAACCTCTTTCAACGTGTTGTCAAATATGTTATGACACGATTATCTATCCGTTTGATCTTAATTTTGATTTTTAATTTACATGTCAATGATTTTTAACCTCTAGCGGGCCGGGTAATTCTATTAGACGGATTTCACCCTCATCAGTTTCAATTACTATTATTATTTCACTCGATCTCAAATATAGATAGTGAATGAAATATACAATGCAGAATATGTGCTACCATTATTGTTCTATTCTGAATCCAAAGACTAGAATTTGTACATATTTTATTCTTAATAATAATTTTATTATATTTAAATATATGGATACATATTCATCAATATCAACAATTTGTATCGGGTTCACTACGAACCATACATTCTTGCTTTAAAATCTAAAATAACATTTGGGATTGCTATTAATAATGTATCACATTTTGGGCTATAGGTAAATAAAAATAACCTAAATACTTTATTTTACGGTTACAAGAAAGAGGCGTTGGAAATTCTCTATTAAGATTAATAGTCATACACTTATATAATACATTTTCTATTATCAATAATAATATGATTAATAATTAATCACATAAATAAATACTATACTAATAGAGGAAAATATGTTATGAAGTTAATTATGTAGATATAAGATCAAACTTGTATTATGTGAAGGACTTAAGTTTAAACTAAAAATTTATGGACTAATATGTAACGAAACAAATAGTAAAAGGTTATGGTCTCTCATGAGAAAACCTTAATAAAACAATAATTATACTTAGTGTTACATTAAAACACTAATTCCACTATTATATGAAGGTAAGTGGTGTTGAGCTTTTTAATATGACGACAAAAAAAAATCCAGAGTTTGTGATGGTTAGAAAATTTGATCCTTAAAATTAAATCTAGAATTATAATATCTCACACATCCCTGTATCTTCTTTATCTTTAGATATTTCTCAACTAGATTTGTGGCGCCAAAGAATATAAGGTTTAATTAGAAAAATAAGTAGAGAAAAGGAAAGAATAGAAAGACTTAATTGGTTCTTTATGTAAGTATTATGCTATATACTTTAGAAAAGAACTTATATATTTAAAAGATTTTATGTATGTTTAAGATTAATATCAAAAGAAATAAAATACAAGTGGTATTATAACAACCCTTTAAAGCTTTACTAATAGTTAAAATGTTCTTTAATCATTTGATTTATTTTTTATAAATGATCCACGCCTGTAAATTGATTGTTGATTAATTTTGTAGAGGTGTGCAAATATACAGTTTAGATTGCATGATTTTTTATGGATTATGGATTAAAACATGTTAGATTATGACGTTGAATAAATTATGTTGACACTCTCGGGTTATGTTGTCGTAATATTTTAAGCGCAAATTTTGTCCAAACTTATTTAGGATTTATTTTACCGCTACGTCTCTAATGGTTGCCGCAAAAAAATCATAGTTTGAATTCATTATCGCGACACCTCATATGTTTATCGTGACAACATCATGAAGTACCAAAATTCACTCTGTTGCTTCCATATGATACACAATTATTGCTACAGCAAAAAGCTCTCGCTGCAGCGTAGCACGGTATGACATATATTAGGGTCACTCAATTTTAGTGTGTCTTTACGGTTGTTTAGTATTTATATTTTATGTGGATGACATGATTAGTGTACCTTATTCTTGAGAAACATAATCCTAGATAATTTTATAGCTTTTAATAGCACAATTGAAAAATAACTTGTTAAGAGCATTAAGTGCGTTATATATGACCGTGATGGTATACACTATGATAGATATGACGATTTGGGTGAACAACATCATGGACGATATGAAAAGTACCTAGAAGGATGTTGTATGGTTCCTCAATATATAATCATGGGTTGTCCAACATGAGTGATGCATCTGAACGAAGAAACCGTACACATATGGATATGGTGAAAAGTATTACTAGTCATTCCAATATATAAATATCATATAGGATGAGGTTATCAAATATGTTGCATATTTTCTCAATATAATTATTAAAAAAGTAATCATTTAAACCTCACGTGAACTTTGTATTAGGCACAACCTTAGCTAAATGCATGTGCATGTTTGGGGATGTCTATCTGAAGCAAATTCTTATAGATTATATCAAAATAAATTGGACCCTAAAAATTTTAGTTGTTATTTTATTGAATACTATGAAGATTCAAAGGGTTTTCAGTTTTATAATCCTTCCATAAGAGTATATCTGAGATGAAGACAATAAGATTCTTTGAGGATGTTAAGTTTGGGATAAAATTTAGGAATAAATATTCATTTTGAGGAAGAATCCATAGAGATTCACGAAGCTTATATTACCCATGTATCATGTGATTTTATTTAAGTGTCGGTCATTTTATCCCAGTTAGAACATGAAAATACTAAAAATGGCAAACTAAATAAATAATACCATTAAAAAGGTCAACTAGAGAGATAAAGACCAATATATCTTTAAAGTTTATAATTTATCTTTAAGAATATTAAGATTCGTGTGATGTAGTGGAATTTTTTTATTATGTTTACGTACGAATATGAAGAGTTATGATTCTCAGTTGTGGCTAACGATGTAAAGAAATATTATAATTCAATGCAAGATAACACAGTTTCAGAGCCCATTACCCTGAGAAAAAAATATGATTGTTTGTAAGTTGGTTTATAAAACCAAATGAGATTCTGAAGGTAATGTGGAGAGACTAAAGAACATGGTTTGTGAAAAAAAGTTATATTCAACGTGAAGGTATTGACTTTAAAGAGACTTTCTCTCTAGTTTTTTTTGAACGACTCTTTTAGAAAAATCATGGTACTAGTTGTACACTTTGACCTAGATCTTTAACAATTGGATGTTAAACCCAATTTTTTTAATGGTACCATTGAGAAAACAATTTATAAGATACAACCTCAGATATATATATATAATAGGTGATTCAGAGTGAGTGTAAACAAAAATTAAGAAATCTATTAATAGTTTCAAACATACTTCTCGATAGTGGTATATTAACCTTTGATTTGAGATGAACTTGGTTGAGGATTGTTTGTATCAAAATTTTGGTAGGAATAAGTGCATTTTTTTATTGGAGTATATGGATGACATAATGGCCACGGACGATAAATAATTTTTACATACTCTAAAGATATTTTTGTTAGAGAAATTTGATATGAGAGATCTTGGTGATGCGACTTATATATTAGCAACTCATATTCAACGAGATTATTCTCGTGGAATCCTAGAATTTTCACAAACGATATATATATATATATATATATATATATATGGAGTATGAGTTCATAATATTAGTTGCAACGGAAAAATAAGTTGAATGCTTGAGAAACCTATTGTTAAAATACTATTCACTTCTAAAGAAAACATGATAATCTAAATACATTATGATAGTCAAACAGACATACAGTCTAAGATTTGAGTATGTTAAACAATTAATTCAGAATGTAATCATATCGGTCCCGTACGTGCATTTTAGTGAGAACTTGGCAGATTTATTTAACAAACCATGGGTTCGAAAATTGGTAAACTCATCGTTGAGAGGGATGAGACTAAAACTTTATATTAATATCTTGCAAATAATGACAAGTCAATTCGATAACAGAATATATATATATATATATATATATATATATCAAATTTTCAATATGAAACAACAAGTATATTTGTGAAATGTTCGGCATATTAAAATGAGTTTCATTTATGATTTGTGATATATGATGGTCGCTATTGTGAAAGTATAATTTCAAAAAATATTTAATACAATTTTGTATACGTGTGCCGGAAAGATTTAAAATATAATATTGTAGGTTTGTTGCGATAACACAAGAATAATATCTTACTTTGAATTAATTCAAATAGATTTATCGATTGACAATTTTAATCCGACAGCACGAGACTCACCGCAACGAAAATTGCAGCGATGGAGAAACGGTGAATTAATATTGACTCGTCATAATGATCTTATCGATGAAAATATGTATTTTCAAAAAATATATCCTTTTAAATATATATTTTTTATCGTACAATTTTTATAGATTTTTTATAAATTTTATAAATAAACTACTTGAGTAAGAATAAAAATGCGAGAGGTATATTTTCCTAGTTTATTAATGGAATTATTATTATTATTATTTTAAGCAAAAGAAATACTGCATTATTAAAATGGAAGTTTTACAAAGAATAAGGGGCAAATTGAAAAAACAACACAAAGAAGGGGCTTCAGAACAAATGGCCCTATTACATGACCCAGATTGCCAAAAACCCGACTTAAAAAAAACCCAATTGAAACAAAACTATCTTCAACCTCTCGCTCTTATTTCAGAAATCCCCAAATCACCAAATTGAAAAACCCTAAATCGAATCAGCCACTAACTTCAACCTCACGAACCCACAGCAGAATCCACCCAAGCTCCCTCAATCAACCAATCCCGAGCCAAAATTAAGCCAAAAAAGCTCTCATCTGCAGCCACCAGGTCGGCGCTAACTCCGTTGAACGCTTTTCTTCCCAAGGGGAGGGAAGACGGACCGGGGTGAGGTGCACCAGGCTTCAGAACTCCGGTCGACGCTCACCCTTGCACAGGGTGCAGTGCACCATCAGAGAGCAGACCCAGAAACTCAACCACCACCCTTTCAAAATCCCTTTCAAACTTCCAACTGAAGCTTCCAGGTTGACGCTAAATCCGTTCGAACGCTTCTCTTCTCCAGGGAAGAGAAGACGGACCGGGGTGAGGTGCACCAGGGCTTTAGATCCCAAAATCTGCACTTTATGGTCGACGTTCACTTTTAACAGAGTGCAGTGCACCAGAGTTCAGACACACCCCCACTTCAGTCAATCCAAAACCCTAATCAACATCTATATAACCCAAGCCCAAGATTTCTAATGTAGAAATTGCTAGAAGCTGAGGGGAGCATTCCAACCCTCAAAAGAAAAGCTTTGACGATCAGAAATTGATCTCTTCGCTATCCAGTCCGCAGCTTGATTCTGAGCTCTGGATATGTGACGGAGAGTCATTCCAGGCCTGATCAATGTTCTGCAAAGGATACCCAGAGGTTCCAGAGAAGGGGTATACAGACCATTAGCAAACATCTTGATTAGATCCAGACAGTCTGACTCTAAATCAACATTATCCCAACCATTGTGCTTGCAAATGAGGAGCCCTTCGACAACAGCCTTGCATTCGGCCTGAAAAAGGGTAAGATTCCCAAAAACAAAACATTTTCCAGTAATAATATCACCTTTATCATTTCTAACAATCAGTCCTCCACTTGATTCTCCAGAAAAATGGCACGCACCATCAGTATTGACCTTCAAACTGCTTGAGGGAGGAGCCATCCCTTTCAGGTACACAACGCCTTTCTTCCTTTTATTAATAGACTGACAACCCATCGCAGCACCTGCGTTACAAGCATAAGACCAATGCTTAGACCTTAACTTGTCCCCAGAATCAATAGCCTGAATGACTCTATAAATTCTATTAACAGCACCCTGAAAATCATCATGGGTGTTGTTAAACTTAGAATTATTTCTGTTGAACCAAATGGTCCAGCAGGTAACTTGGGGGACTACATGAGTTATATGAAATTTACACTTAGAAAAACTGAACCAAGTCAAGAGAAAATGATTTAAAGTCATATATCTACAAATAAGGACCTTGAACAGCCACCCGAAATAATTCCAAATGGCCCAAGCATAGTTGCAGTTGATGAAGAGGTGATTTTTCTCTTCACAACTGCAACAAAATTAACACTTAGAAACAATGACCAAATGTCTTTTAGAAAGGATACTGTTAATAGGGACATAATTTTTAATGATTTTCCAACATAAAAATGAATTTTTTTTGGAATAAAATGACTCCAAATCTTTTTAAGATAACTAGTTTTATTGAACTTACATCTGATAACATTCCAAGTATCAGAAGTGTTAAAATCCCTGTTTTTAGATAACTTCCAAAAAATCTGATCATCCTGATCAGATTTGATCTTTAAAGTATTAATGTGGTTGACTTGAACTTGATTTAAAAAAACCAAAAGATTTTTAATGTCCCAACAGTTCCCTTTCCAAAAAGTCATTACAGTAGCTGGTAAAAACCAATTATTACCCTGACTAGACTGAAAAGGAGGCATATCATGCCAACTATCTAGCCAGAAGTCCACATTCCCCTTACCAAGAGTCCAACCAACATACTGCTCAGCCATATTCTTAACAGCATAAAGCCTCTTCCAAACAATAGAATCAGAGACCTTTAAACTAGCTTTTATAGGGTGAGTATGAGGACTGTAAGTTTTATGCATTAAGTCAGACCAAATATAGTTATTTTTACGAAAAAGAAACCAAAGTTTATAGCTGAAAACAAGCTGAATATCATAAAGTCTTTTGATATTCAGACCACCCTCATCATAGGGTTTTCACAACACATTCCAAGAGGTCCAACGTATAGATTTCTCATTATACTTGGACCTCCAAAGAAATCGATTAAAACAGAGGTCAAGCTTGTTAACAATAGAACTAGGGATAACACTATTCTGCATCCAAAAGTAAATAATAGGATGAAGCACATTAGATATTAGAGACAATCTGCCTCAAAAAGACAAATTTTTAATATCCCATTCCTAAATCTTATTGTGAATTTTCTCAATAAGGGGAAAGTAATTCTTCCCTTTATTATTTTCAGAAATTGTGATCCCCAAGTAGACAAAAGGAGCCGATTCAATATTGAAGCCAGTAGCAAGCTTTATTCTAGTTGCACCATCCTGGGAGAACTTAGAAGAGGTAATAACTTTCGTCTTTTGCTTATTAATAGCTTGGCCACTAATCTGTTGATATTTGTCAAGCAGGTCACTGAGCTTAAACTATTGGTGAAGATAATGATATCGTCTGCAAAAGCTAAACTAGGTAAAAGATAGTTAGCCTTATTATAATATCTCATATTATCATTAGCATTGAAAAGCATCTGAATCCCTCTGATTAAAACATCTTGAGCAATAATAAAGAGACTAGGAGACAGGGGATCTCCCTGTCTCAACCCTTTGCATTGAGGAAAATACCCAACACTCATACCATTGATTAGAACAGACACCATAACATTAGAAATTAAAGTATTCACAAAGCCAACAACCTCCTTAGAAAACCCAAAACAAGATAAAACCCTTAAGACAAAGGCATGAGACATTCTGTCAAATACCTTTGTCATATCCAATTGCATAATGATATTACCCTTGCCAGGCCTTTTATTAATATTATGAAGCATCTCCTTAGCAATTAGAATATTCTCATGTATGAGCCTATCCTTCACAAATGCACCCTGATTCCTAGAAACAATTTTAGGAAGTAAAGCAGCCAACCTATGATTTAAGAGACTAGAAATAACCTTATTGAAAATAGTACACAGACTTATAGGTCTGTAGTTGTCCCAGTTAATAGGATTAGCACCTTTAGGAATTAAACAAATTCCAGTGGCAAAGACCCATTTAGGAACACTACAACCCCTAAGATAGGCATTCAAAGAGTTGCACATATCAACCTTAATAATATCCCAACAAGCTTTAAGGAAAAAAGTATTAAACCCATCAGTGCCAGCAGCACTATCTTTCTTCATAGTGTTGATAGTAGACCAAACTTCATCAGTACTAGTAGGACTAAGCATTGAGAGATCGTCAGAATCTGTTATGATCTTAGGAATATTACAAAGAATTCCATCCTGCATATCCATATCAGAAGTGTTATCATGAGCATTAATAGAAAGAATAGTTTTAAAATGAGATTCAGCAGACTTAGCTATTTCATTTTGACTATATAGTCAGGTTCCATTCTCCTTGATACCACTTATAAAATTCTTTTTACGCTGCTTAGAAACATATCTGTGATAGACCTTGGTATTGCCATCAGACTCATTTAACCAAGTGTTGAAACACTTTTGTCTCCAGTAGGATTCCTCATCCTTAAGAGCCTGAATAAGAGTACTATTAGATAAGTCAAGGCTAGCTTTAGAACTAGTGATGTTCTCTCTAAGATGATTAGCCTCCATAAGCTTAACATCCTCAGTAGCCTTCTTCACCTTATTGAAGATATTTCCAAAATGATTAGCATTCCAATCTCTAAGAACCTTCTTTAGTCTTTTTAATTTATACCAAAAGACATTATTGAGACTGCCCTGACAAGGAATATCCCAATTCTGCTTGACAAGACTTAGAAAATTAGAGTCATTATTCCAAGCATTTAAGAATTTAAAATTGCATTTGTTGTACTGTAAAACAGAATTAGAATTATTAGATAGAGAAATAAGCAAAGGGGCGTGGTCAGAACAAGTTATGACCATGTGAAACACCTGAATACTACTCACAGTAGAGGCCATACAATTGTTGATAAGAGTTCTGTCAAGCCTTTTCCAGCAACGATTATTGCTCTAAGTAAATCTAAAACCCACAAACCCTGTTTCTTCAAGATTACAAGCTCTAATAGCTTCATTAAAATCTTCAGAACTTCCGATATCAAAACTAGAACAGCCCATTTGATCCTCAGAACTAGTGATAGAATTAAAATCACCCGCAAGAAGTCAAGGATAACTATCATCAACAATAGAAAGTAAATTTTCCCAAAGAATCTTACGAAGAGAACGCTGGTTCTTAGCATACACAGAAGTAAAGTTAAAAAATAAGTTACTGGTGGTAATAATCATATGCAAAAACTGATCATTATCAACCTTAACTATAAGATTAACATCAGAAGCCCAGAATACCCAGACTTTACTAGAACAATTAGAAACGAAATTAACCAGCCGAATTCTCTTAGAGATCTTCCCCATTTTGTCCACATTAGCCATAGGCTCCTGAATAGTAAACACTTTAATTTTTTCACTTTGAACCATAGAAGTAAGCCTAGATAAGGTATAAGAGTTATTAATGCCACGAGCATTCCAGCTACATATCTTTATCATTATCAGATAAAGATTTCAATCTTTTTCTCTCCTTCTTCTTTAGAGAGTTAACAGACAACTTCTTACTATTCTTTTTCTTATTGACAGATGTAATTTTTTGAGTAATGATCTGATTAAAGTCAAGACGAGGAGAAGTAACACTAGGGGAAGCACATAAAGAACTTAAACTTGGAGAAACATCACAACTACCAATATTTCTCAGAATTGGAGAAACATTACGCGAATTCTGTTTTTCAACACTATTATGAAACACCAAATCCAGTTTATGGAGAGCACCAATGATCTCCTGATCATTCTTGGAGGAACTGCAATCTTCAACCATAATTGGAGCAAAATCAGAAGGATCCTTCACAACACCATCCTTCCCAGACACAGCATCTTTAGGAGTAATTATAGATTTTAACTTCCTATTGTAAACTTTAGTAACTGCTTGTAACTGAGAACCTATAGGATCTTTTAGATCTTGAGATGTATTCACAATATTAACAGAATTCTTGGAATCTTTTTCTAATAAATCTTTAACTTCATTCAACTGATCTTTATTATCTTTCTTACTTTCAATCTTCCTGCAATCTTTAACAATGTGACCCAGATGATGACAGTGAGAACAATAACCAAGAACGTTCTTGTAACTGATCCCAATCCAAACATCATCATTCTCGCCAAAACCAACCCACATGCTTCTTTTAAGATCCAAAGCAACATTAATCTCTACCTGGGCATAGCAAGCATTACTATTTGCCCTATTCTTATCCAGAACCACAATACGATGCACTATACCAAGTGTTGAGGCAAGATCGTGAATGACCGATATGTTGTACATGAACTCTGGAAGCCTTTCAAACCTTACCCATAACAGCACAACAGGGCTTTCAACATTCTTATTGAAATCAGGTCCCCATTTCAGAAGCCTCATACTCTTCCCATCGACAGCCCATACACCTCTTGACCAGAGAAGACTAACGTCTTCCTTAAGAAAAAATTCAATTAAAACATGGCGAGAGTCGATAGAGGTAATACTAAAGGCACCCCTAAACTTAAAAGATTCCAGAAAATGTTGAAGAGAGGATCCCTTGGAATTCCATCAGCAAACTTCTCAATCAACGTAGTTCTACTTTGCATTAACAAACGCTCCTTAGTCTCACCCGAGTATTGAATAGAGATGTGACCAACTGAATCTTTAACAAATTCTGGAGATGTTTCTTTAATCAATGGTTTCTCTTTGACCATATCGAAATAAGATTTTTTGATTGTCGATACAGCACCATTCAAATCATTCTTTAAGGCTGGAAAATCATCATCTTTGAAGACTCTGTTCTCCATTGTCAAAACAGAGCAAGAGATTTTTAAGAAGAAAAGCTGATTGCTGAGAAGGCAATCAAAAGAAGGCACCGGAACAGGAAGGAACAACAATCAATAGAGCCAAATGCCAGAGATGGCACTGGAGGCGAGATAAAAAACTGCCGGAAAAACTACGGGTTCTTGGAGAAGACTCTCATTCTTCCAAATCTCTGTTTAGCTTAAAACTTTAAAAGCATCAGTTTATTAATGGAATTAGAACAAAGTTAAAATCAAAGCAATATATTTTTTTATAACTATCACAAAATTTTGTTTTTAGGAAATATTTCCAACAAAAATTATAGGTTGTAGTAAGTTTTGTTCCGTTAGTATTTTTCTAACAGACTAAACTTTACAAAATGTATGTACCTAAGAAAATATTAAAAGATGGAGCGTGTTTTGCACGGAAAAAAACAAACAACAAACACACTTGTATTGCTTCCCATAAAAAAGTGAATGGTTACAACATTCTGGTCTATACAACGAGAACTTATAAGAACCCTATAATCAACTACTCGTGAATTCCAGATGGCTTTGAAGAAGTTTTCACTATGGATAACTTTGTTTCTCATCAACATCTTCTTCTCCAACCTCGAGGCGGCTGGTGTGCCAGCCTTAAGCCCTAACGCTACAACTCCTATCCCTCCTTCTATACCACCTCCTGTACCGATAGATGATACTTGCCCTAGAGATGCTCTCAAATTTGGGGTGTGTGCTACCTTGCTAGATGATATTATTGAAATGGGACCAGTGTTAGATACACCATGCTGCTCCGTGCTCGGTGGCCTAATTGAACTCGAAGCAGCCGTGTGCCTTTGTTCTGCAGTGAAAGCTAATATTTTAGGGATGAACATTGACATACCCGTTTCAATCAGTTTTCTCTTCAACGCTTGTGGAAAAGAACTGCCTCCAGGTTTCTTATGTGCCTAATCAGTGTTTAACAACTTGGTTTCTACCTATTTTATTGTATTTTGTGTGTTTTTTTTTAATTACAATCTCTTATGAAGTTTTTTGTTTGTAGTTTGAGCTTTATTTTTTTCTAGCTTTTCCATTTGAGTTTTTTTTTTAGTGGCTATTCCAGGTGACTTAGTTGTTTATGTTATTTGAACGAAGGTCACTCAATAAGTTAAAAGAAAAATCCCAGACAATACTTGTATAAATGATATTGGAATGTTAAAGATGAACATTTTATATATTTATAACTGTCTTTTAACGAAAATGCACGGATATTAATAATCGTAATCATAACTCTAAATAAACTAAATTGATTGGTTACACCGAATTACTTTAATGAGCTCATTTTTATTTAATTGGTCCGATAATAATTATTTATTTATTTAATATTCAAAAGTTTGTTGATACACGAAAACTGCGGATAAATTGAAACATTTAATTTTTTTTTCCAAAGCGACACTTATTTAGAAAGACCGAGTAATAAATATGATGAAAATGATTATTTTGTCTGAGACACGATTAAATGGTTAAATGACTGATCGGAAAAGGCAAAATGCAAGTACATTAACAAACTGCATAGTGTTTATGTAAAACATATCGGCAAATAATCTATGGTTGTCCTCGGGAGTTATTCCTACCATATTATCCTGATAAATGAATAAAGTTTATATTCTAAACATCACATAGTTCATATTTTACTGTAATTTATCATTAATGGCAAAAGAATAATAATTAAAAAAGCATCTAGAACAAATAATATATGAAATAAACACCCAAATAATAAAACTAAGCAAATTGATATTTTTTTCTCTTTTTTTACAGTTATTATTGAAAAGGGAAGTAGAATAAATATCGAATTTCTAATTGTGACTTGACTACGTATGAGAGTGGGAGAGTGGGAGAGAGTGGTACCACTACTACACAAACAGGATTTCGAATGAGAGAAAAAAACTACTTTACCAGAAATTATATCTGCCCTACAAGAGAATTGACAAACTTACAAAAGAATTATTTATCGTCGTTCCGATATTCCGCGTGTAACAAACTCGGAAAACATGACTCATATATTCCGGACGCCATCAACTCAAGATAAATTTATTTGTTCTGCATTATTCCGAAAGTTACAAACAATCAGTTGAAACAACCGTGACAAAATAACAGAATTATAATGTTACTCAAACAGTGGCATCACGTTAATTTAATACTAAAAGTATCTAAAAGTAATATCGAGCTGCTGCTGTATGCACATGTCAAGGATAAAAAAAAATTGAGTTCCAGCATGGAGCAAATATATAGCAACTTGAACTATGTATACCTTGAATGAAAAGTTTGAACAAAGTACATGTAATGATTTTAAAGGAAATATTTTTATTAAACACAGATACATGAGATGAGATGAGACGATGAAAGCAATATCTTTCATGGGCAACGAAAGTACAGCAATTTTTGTAAATTTGAACTGTCCAAGCTCGTACTGGAAATCAAATAGACACAGAATCATAGGAAAATATTTGAAAAAGTAAAATGTGAATAACTAAAACGTGTCTTACTTATCAGACTTGTGAATGCAATGAAAAGCATCATAATAACATATTTAGTCTAGAATTGCATATACCATAAAAGGATAATTTAACTTGCAGAAAAAATGCACCTGAATCAGAGTCCTCAGGGTCCTTAAGGACATTGGACAAGTTCATCACTGAACTCACCAAATATATCCGGGCATTCATCCCATTTCTTTTGCTCTCTTGCTTCCCAATAGCCACCCACGTATTGAAAAGTTCCATTTTCATCTTCTCTATGGAACCATCTTGGTTTCCACCCATTCTCTTGTAGTTTTCTTGACTGCATAAAATGACACATATATGAAACAGCAACAACCGAAAAAAGAATATCAAAACATATTTTTAAAATGTTAGATGATACAAGATAAACTGTTGTGGGAGCAAAATGTTATTGAGCCACATATTTTTTACTCAATACTATATCACCATTTATCATAAAATAATACCATCTTACACTTCGACGATTCAGAAAGCCGTATGTATTCACAGCACCCTACCGAAGATGGAGCTGGTACATTTGTGATAAGGAGGCAAATACGACAAAGCGAATTGTTTTTCGCATGGTGCAACAAAAAATAGCGCATCATGCGGATAGCAACATCTAGTAGACGTCAAAAATCATTTTAGGGGTAAAATGGGGTAGTACTTGAAAATTGGTAAAAACATCTAGTGCAAAAAAGCAGTGTTCTATCTAAAATTTGTCTACGATGCTAACTTTCAATTTGATATGTATCACGATTTCTCTATAAAGATGGAAAGAACCCAGTAAACAATACACAAAATGGTATTAAACTCTCCTTCACTACCCACTTAGTAGCAGAAGTACTATATTAGGAGCATCTATCATCACAAGATCCAGACCTCAAATAAGGAAGTCTAGCAATTATTTAGAGCTATATAGCAGCTGAACATGTTAAACACGACACAAAATATAGGGTAATGATTCTGAAGGTATTGTGCTCGTTAGGTATCAGAGGTGGCAGAAAGTACCATTCTTTGTCTTCCCTCTAACCGTTGTTTCTCTGAATTTGCCTTTTCATATTCACCATTCTCCAGGTGTCGCTGATCTGGTCTAAGTCTGGAGTCCGTAGGTGGGAGCTTATCCTTAGTTGGGAATCAGAGACACACAATCAGATAGGTATTAGAAACAGTTATATGGGCATCGGCACAACCTAAGCTAATTTACCTGCAATCCTGATGTCAACTCATTTAGTGTGATTGCAAATGATGTCAAGTTGTATCGAGTGAGATTAAGAGGTGGGATAGTCCTTTTCCATAATAGGGAGTCATTTGACGAGGAATTGCAATCCTTTGGCTTGTCCGTCCCATCACCGATAACATAATGCATGCTGTCATCCCATTTACCAAAAATTGAAGCAAACTTTTTTCCAGAAACATCTTCAACAAACCCTTGAACCTACAAGAAAGTATATTATATTACAATTGATAGTTGATATTTTAGCCGTGGTTCAACTAGTTATATAGCAAATAAATGAGAATGTAATCAAAGCCACTATTCACTTCTCAGTATCTTTGAGGAACATAAAAAACCTTTAACGTGTCTAAATAACAAGCATCAGCAACAAAGTAGCTTAAAAAGTTTCATATGACCAACCTGGCGAGGATTTCTATCGAGAATAGACTGCTCCTTGAACTTGAGTTTGCATGAATATTGACGATTACCAATAATGTGCATCAATCCATGGTGATGACAGTACACTTTACCAAGTATAAGATTATAGATAGAGGTTGTAACCTAAGATCAGAATAAACATAATTAAACATTTAGACCTTTCTGAAAAAGGATGCCACGAGCAGAATCAGTTTCCAGTAAATGAAAAGGTTAAGCAGTAGACACCTTACTCCACTGAAATGTTTCTCCGTCGTCAAACTCTACAGTCAATACTCCGACAGGGTCAAGTTGAATAGAACGGCCCCAGAATTTCGAGCGGAGATTAGAGTCACCCCAGAATTTCCACCCATTGCCTTCACAATGGCAGGCAATGAGGGTTGGGTGGTGGCTTACCTGTTTCAGACAAAAATATCACCAAATTACATTCTTCGGTTTCAAAAGCAACATTTTAAGTTTTGGATACAGAATGAAGAACATGCACTGTTCCAGTTGAAGTATAGGAAAGAGGAAACACAAGTTTTACTATGAGAGTCTTCGATTTTGGTGACATTTTGGTTCTTTTCAAATACCGATAACATGTCCTTGAATAACACTTTAGTTTTCATAGTATAGACCTCTAAACATATAATTGGTAACCAAACAATTTAGTTGTTAAAATAAAATTCCAGAGAGAAATAACGAAATGTATAAACATTTTATGTGATTTTAGAAAACAGAGTAATATACTTTCCGTGCTCAAAGAGAAGCAATTCTTCTTCCTCAAATTTTTAGCTTCGCTTGTATTTATATTAAGTTTTTTTTTTTTGATTTGTTGGAATCCCCTAATATTGTACTTCTCTTCTTCATAATACTAGACATTTGTAGATATGTTATAGATATGAACCTTCTCAGAGAAAAATCTAACTCCCTTCTCAGGATAATCGGCTTCATAAGTTTCTCCTAACAAAGGATTAAAGGGTTTACAGTGCCGGCCTTCAGAGGAAGCATATCCAGACACCGCAAAAGCAGCGACATATAATGCTCTTAGAATCCTGTTTCCCTAATAACATACGTAACAAGAAAAGCTATCAGAATCACAGATGCACAAAAACAAATAACTTTTATGCTTGGAATGAAGAGAGCAGTAGCTGATACACAGAAGTAAAAGAAATAGAAAAATTATTTATAGAGGACATTATGCATTAAATCATCACATTACATACAAGAGTTAAATAAACAATGAAACGCGAGTTTCCCACAAAAGTTTGGCAGTTCTTAGTCCTTTCGAGATAAGCTAGCATAGGCATAGAAATTGATAAAAAAAAAAAAGGTATTAACTTGAAACTCCGGCAATAACTATGGTAGAAGTTTTACCATAGGCTTACGGATTCTACCTGAGAGTAGCCACCTCTTCTCAAAAGATTAGACCAAAACAATCATCCACGGGTTTTAAAGAGAGAATTTGTTTAGGAAAAAAAGAATAATTGGCCTTGATACTTTCAAAATCATTCTACAAGTGATGTAAATAGTTGGTCTGCTCATCACTCATCCAATTATCCTAAACCGATAAGATCAATATCTGCTTATAGTGCAGCAAGCTCACGTACAAGCCTATTGACGAATGCAAGGACAAGGCTTAATATACATAAATGATTAGAAAAAAGATATTGAATGCAATGCATACAATAAAAATAAATCAAGAGTGACTCCTCGAGAGGTTTTCACAGAGGGGAAACCAACAATACGAACGAGGCAAATTCCGTATTAGAATAGAAGTTGCTTCACCAATTATCATTGAATAAGGCATTGATCTCTAATGTTTCAATCTAGAGTTTCTAGACATATCGTGTCTCATTTTGAATATGTTGCACGTTAATGTCAATCAACCCCAAAAAACCAGTGGATAACTCAGAATAAGTGATCCCAACTTACTGCTTTTCCGTGTTCATATGCTCGGTCCAGTAGGTCAGAGTACTCCAAATCCTCAAAACATTTCTGAAGTGATGATATTGGTTCATTAAAGTAAACAGGAAGGCAAACTCGTGTTAGATCCTTTCCAACATTGTCTTTGATCATAGACCAAAGACTGACCCCTTTTTCCTTTTCGACTGGGTCTGGAAGTTTCTTTCGTCTTTCGATTTGGTGATATCCAGAACTAACAACTTGCTTGTTGGCAAACATTTTTTCCGCATTATCAAACTGATCTTGAGATTGATTATGCTTTTCTGCATGATCTGATCCTGTTACAGATCCACAGCTCGTGGTTCCTTCAATGAAATAATCTTTTGTGTCATGAAAGGAAGGTTCATCTTCATCTGAGACGTCTTCAAACTCTTGTTTCTCAACATCATCAGATGATTCGGTTGTACTGTATTCTAAAAACCAAAAGATGTGAAAAAGTAAGAAAAAATATTACCGAAAAATAATAATATACATGTCATAGGATTCTATAGGAGTCTATGCGTTGAGAAAATATATGTAGCTGAGTGAATAAGATACCTCTATTTTGATTTCAGTAAGAATTAAATGATACAAAAGCGGATAAATTTTAGTTGTCAGCCAGATGGCGTTGTTCAATTGATTTAATGAAGTTAGTTACTTTCCAAAATGTTCCCAATAGAGACCAACTTCTGAAGTTTTGAAGATAAAACACATTCAAGAGACTAGAGAGAGAGAGAGAGAGAGAGAGAGAGAGAGAGAGAGAGAGAGAGAGAGAGAGAGTTTGTCTTACCACTATATTTTCCACGACCTAGGCTGGAAAATTCATGCTTTGTCAATTGGTATACACCATCTTGAATCCCTGAGGCTTCAGCTTCAAGGTTAGCTGCCTTTTCCCGACAAAAGAGAGACGTTAAATGCACTACAAATAACAGCTCCAAAATAATAAATGCACCAACTAGAGTAAAAGAAGTATATCAGTTGTATATGATCAACCCTCTAAATACCCATCATGTCAAAGCAGAAGCAAATTAAAATAAAAAAATAGCCTTCAAACAAAGTAATTTTGGTGAATAATGAAGATTAACAAAAGTATAATAAGCAAACCAGCTAACAGCAAGGCTCTTTTGAAAAGTAGTTCCAAAATAAGTGGCTAGTAGATTTATAGGCAACATATGAACCTAGGACAGATGAAGCTTGAAGTTGTTTACTATGTTATGGTATTAGCACGGTAGCTTTAGGCCTTGTTTTTCCTCCACATCATTTTCCATTAGCTCTCCCATGTATTTATGAGAATATACTTTAAGATCTCATACAATAAAATACGAGTCAGATTTTGATCAAGACATTTCAGATATTTTAAAGACCATCTGGATGTAAACTTCAAAAGTCTAATTGTTGAGACTTGAACTTGCATGTTGCTTCACAAAATTTAGATAATAGATATTGTTTTTAAAACATAGAAGAAACTGGAGGACCTCTCTGATTAAGAAAGCAAAAAAGTATTCTTTGAGACTCTGCCTGGGAGGAGGGTATGGAGGAAAGAGAGTACAAGAAAGGTCAATTTACCTAAAATATTTTATTTAGGTACCTTGCACATTGATAACATAATTTCACTAGTGCGTCTGATAAATGTGACAGACTTCATAATGCCTTAGGTTAAAAATTACCTCCAACTGCCTCAGTATGTCGAGCAGATTTGATCTTTCTTCGTATAGAACTTTTAGTTGTCCTTGCACTTCTGAGAATTCTGAAACCACAATTTCTTCGCATTCCTTAACAAGGTCATCACCAACTCCGTTTTCAAGTAAGCGTTTTTTAAGTCTCTCGGTTGAAATGGATAGGTCTTTTGGCACAGGGGAGAGACTATCATTCAGTGATCTCAGAGGAAAGAGGCTTCTGGTTAAGACTAAGGCTTGTATCCAAGCTACCCTATCCCTTTTAGTGTCAGTTCTCAAATGAAGAGTTTTTGTAGCAGTAAATATGTAAAACTTCCTATCATCAGATTTACTTTCCCTGAACGATGATATCTGCTCAGACAAAAATATAACATTCACGTCACTTGTAGGCAATATACAACTTGGTGAGATTTATTAACCTCTTCCTACTTATATAAATAAATACATAAACACAATCGCTAAAACTAAAATAACACCCAAAACAATAATAAATAAAATGAAGAAGAAATAGTCATATATCTGCAAGAATGTATTATTTGGAACTTATTTCTCAGCAGTCAGCTGAGATCGTAAGCTAACTTAGATGGTGTTTGTTCCCAACCTTGCCACAATCTGGTGTTGAAAGCAGTGAACTACAACAAGCCTGATAAAGAATCAGGCATAGCAATGAGAAGAAGTTTGGTGACTCCACCTTTCTGCCCTAAGTGAACAAACTAAACTGGAAACCTCCTCCCAACTGTATGTATGTCCATAAGAACAAAATACAACCCAAGTACTATCACAAACAACCCAGCAAAATTAACATATAAATTTACAGAGAAACAATGAAAACAGATCCACGGAATGGATGAAAAGATCTGTAAAAGACTTAAAAACTAATAATATATATATATATATATATATATAAAGCAAAGAGTAGATCCACACATTTTTTTCTAATTAGACAAAGACCCACCTACTAGTCTCAAGTCCCCACACTCCATTATTTTGATTAGTATATTTTATAAATAATTAAACCCATCCCTCAACAAAGTCCAGGTAGCTGAAAAATAAAGCAGCTTACCCACTGAATTAGAAATCCAAACTAAAAAAGTACAAACATTAAATAAACTATATATTTGGAGTAAAAAGAAATTGTAAAACCCTTGTACCTTTCAATTACTGTGCTTTTCTGGTTTAGATTTCTTCCAACCCAAACAAAAGATAGATTGGTTTGGCTGATAAAGAATAATGATAGATAATGTTTGTTCAAAACAGTGCCAAGGCAATGAACCAAATTTGGTAGATACAATAAGAAAGTTTCTCTGCCAAATAGTGAAAAATAAAAGCAAAAAAAGAAGAAAGATCAAATAAAAAATCTGATGGTATAGAATCATTCATCCATTAATCTATCTATAGAATGACCAATAACGATTAACAGATGATGTGACCACAGTGTAATAGCCCCAACGCGTACAAGACACCTCACTATAACCCACCCCACACAGAGAAAAATCCCACCACCACCACCTGTTGATGTGACCCACTCGTCGCTAACAATCAGTTAAAACTGTAAATAAACCAAGAGTTTAAAGGTGATAAAAGAAAAGATGAGATCAAGAATCCCTAGGAAACCGATTAGAAAAGTCCAAACACATCGAAAATGGATTCAATATTGCAGTGAATAGTATGATGAACAATGCTAGGGACCATTGGTCCATCCCTTTTCGTTCTTGGCTCGGATTCCGATTCAAATTTCGAGAAAAGAGTAGAATTACTAGAACTCGAATAGAACGAGTTTAAATCCTTCTCTGCTTGGATTGAAGAACTCTATCTTTATCTTGCTGATACTAGCGATGAGTTCAACCGTACGTTTTCCGATCAAAAGAGGTAGAGAGGTTCGTCTGCCCATCACGAAAGACGAACACTCTATATTTTTTCAATATTCAGCTCAAGAACAGAAAAAAAAAACTGCAAATCGCAACTATTTCACCTACTGAATTAGTCTAAACAGTCATCATTTTTTTAAAAAAAAAATTATCGTTACTAAATGAAATGTACCTTGAGATGAACAATGCCGACGGTTTTGTGGTGTTTACGACGAACGCTGCGACTGTCCATCCTCGAAAGCCGGTCGATGGAGATGTTACCGATTAGCCTGACATCATCAGACGGCGATAGAAGATTCAGATTTTCCGGACGACGGATCTTGGAGTAAGAGAGTATCCCGTTCCGGAGAAGAAACCATCGAGATCTCCACCCCTTGCCGTAGTTAGTCCACTTGTAGAGTATCCCGGCAACAGTTGCTGATTCGGATCCCGGTAGTAACGGTTTGCCGTCGGATCCACTGAAAGCCGTGGCCGGTAAACTCCGCGACCTCGCCAACGACGTAAATAAACTCGACGGCTCCGGCGACCGGTCGCCGATCGAGTTGGCACTCTCTAAGTTGATACAGCATAACGGATGCATCTCTCTCATCCGCATTTCTCTCTCTCTCGATTTTTGGAAGTCGATAAACACGAAATCGAAATCAAACTCGGAATTAAAATTGGAAGAACAGCATTATGATTGCCGTTTGTTTAGAGAGGAGAGTTTTTGAGTATGTAGGTATGCACCGGAGAAATGAAGTAGTATTACTCCTAGTATCAAATTTAATAGGAAATGCAGTTAGGAATCCTAGGGTTGGTACGGGGAGTCAGCAGTTTTCCTCGGTGAAGGAGACGAACCTCTGAACTGTGAAACTGTAAAGAGAGAGAGTAGGAGAGAGAGAGTCGGAAAGAGAAAGAGGAAAGACTTCCTTTAACTTGAAAGAATGGCGAAGTATAAGTCACTCTATAGGATCTATATATAATACTCCTACTAAATTCTGGAGTTTGCTAACAAAGATATTGCTAAACCATAATTATAGGATATTTTTAAGCAAAAGAGATACTCCTACTTTAAGTCTACTAGCTATTATACCATCCTCACTCAGATATGAGAGTTTTTAAACATTTACAAATAAGTTGCTAAATATCTAAAATTTAATACTTAATAGAGTAAATTAAACTTTTAAATTTTCAAATTTTAAATTTAAATATATATATATATATATATATATATTAAATAATTCAATTTAGATAATTTAAATTTTACTATCAAACTAAATACTCCAATGCGAAGTTATTTAAAAATTGATGATAAATCTAAAATTTGAAAATATATAACCGATAAATAAATAAACGCAACCTATTATAATTAGAAGTATATAAAAGATACGATATATATATATAATTGAAGTGAGACACTTGTCCAATAAACCTATTATTATAGGTTAAAAAAGAAAAGGTTAAGAGATTTTATATTTAAAATACTATTTTATATAAAATTGAGCAAACAAAATATTTTTGGATTAACAATACCAATAGTTTTTTAATTGTTTTTAAATATATATTTTACATACATTTCTCATCTATCTAGTTTCGCATTTTGATTTAAAAAGGTTTTGTGTTATATGGTTTTGCATCTACCATAGTGGACTGGTTTCACATCTAGTTATCTGAAATCCTATTTAGCAGTAGCAATACAAAACTTAAACAAGGTTTCGCGTCTAGCAAAACAAAGAAGGTTTTGCATTTTTTTCGTTTACACTATATAAATTTTATAAAGATTAAAGGTTTGTATCTTTTAAACCGTAACTCGAAAAAAAAAATCTGAAAATACCACTAGTTTTGCTTTTTTAAGATGAACAAAACTAGTACCACTCGTGATTCTTTTGGATTTTTTTTTATATTCTACACATGTTTCCCATCTATCATAGTAGGTTGGTTTTACATCTAGCAGTATAAAATTTAAACAGGTATCGCATTATGTAATTTCGCATCTATCATAGTGGGTTGAATTCGCATCTAGCATCTATCATCGTGGGCCTGAATTTACATATAGCAATACAAAATTTAAACATGTTTCTCATTTAGCAAAACAAAGAAGTTTTCGCATCTAGCAAAACAAAGATGGTTTTGCATCATTAATCGTTTACACTATAAATTTTAAAAAAAATCGTATCTTTTAAACCGTAACTCGGAAAAAATCCAAAAATAATATTGGTTTTGTTTATTTAAGACGAACAAAAATAGCACCACTCATGATATTTTTTTTAATATATATATTCTCATATAAGTGTATTTAAGATATTATTGTGATATAAATGGTAAATATTTGAGTGAAATTGGTATTTTTCGGAAATACATGAAAATGTGGGTCTTAAGTGGATAATAGTATTGTTTTTTGTCTTAAATGGTACTTAACTCATAATTAAAAATAATATAAAGTATATAAATATAATATTAATCAATCGATAGTAAAATTTTATTTATAAAAGACAAATCCCAAAAAAAATTATTAATTTTATAGTTAATTACACAATCATGTAGAAAATCATTATTTTATACGTATAAATCTTCTTTCATTATTTGTTTATTCTCAGATAACAGTCTAACGGGATTCATGAATCGAATAATTTTCGGACAGATTCCATTTTTATCGATAACTTCACGGTCTTTGTGAGAAAATCGATGAATGACTAAAAATTTGTTTGATGTTCATAAAGCATGTTATCTTTACCATTGAATTTTTATGATGTTTTTTGTTTTTTGGATGGATGTAAAATCATATCACAATTTAGGTTTTATTAGACTTTGATGAGTCTTGAGGTAGGTTGGTTATGTCTTTTAATACATGAACTAACTCTAGTCAGGCCAAATCTTATAGTCATATTTGAATCAATTTGTATTAACCTTGTTCTTAGGTACATTAACAAAAATAATTTGTCGACCAAAACCTATTTTAAAAATACAAAGGTCAATTTTACCAACGAAAATTAAGTATAATGACCGAAAGCTCGCACGGGTTTGTTTTTAGTCCACTTCCAAAAGACCTCATACTATTTGAGACATGTTCTTACTTATATACCACTGATTATTCCCATGTTTAACAAATGTGGGATGTGGGACTTTGGTCGTCACCCTAACAATCCTCATCTCGAACAAAGTACCACTTAGTCTCCTCTCAATTGAATTATCATTCGTCCACTCTAATCAGGTTACTTTCTCATCTGATTTATATAGCATTACATTGGATCTCTATTTGTTCACTCATATCACCATACTGCCTTGTTCTTTAGCGCCAATCTTGACATATGTGCCACGAGAAAACCAAACTAGGTCATACTTCCTTATTCTTTAGAGCCACTATTGACACATGAGCCACGGGAGAACCGGGTGCCACTCTTGAGTGATGAGCCACAGACAAACCGAACTAGGTCACACTGGTGATCTTATAAGAGAAAATCATTAACCTTGAGCATGACTTCTGGTACATCACGTTTGACATTTGAGAATTGCACCAACACCACCCACAACATCACGTTCTGTATGGGCATGGTGCTCTGACACCACTTTTGGGGAATATGGGTACCGCATATTCCGTATACGTATATAAGTAAGAACAATCGATATCCACACTAGTATGATATAGTCCGCTTTGGGCCCGAAAGCCTACACGACTTTGCTTTTGGTCCACTTCCAAAAGGCCTCATAATAGTTGAGATATATTCTTACTTATATATCACTGATCCTTCTCATGTTTAACCGGTGTGGGATATGGGACTTTGGTCGCTACCATCTTTTGTTATGAATAAAGAAATAATTATATTGTTATGGCTAAAACAAATGATTATGAAAGTAATAAATGCAAGAGGTACACTCATGCATGAGGTATGATAATATGACTACAAAATTACAGTTGACTGTGAGCTAGTCGAATCTACTAATGATTGAATGTGCCTCGCTGAATTTTGGTATATGCATAATTAAAATGGGCAAATATTTGCTTTTGAAATTATAAATGCAATTGTTTTCATAGATTGGAATGTGAAATGCAATTTATGCTAGATTCATTATACATGTAGCATTTCAAGTCTTTTTAAATATTGAAAGAAAAACTTTAGAGACAATGTTATTGCTCAAGATTGAAGGTGAAACCTATATGTGATCTTGCCAAAAGTTGTGAATCATCGTTGAGGTTGGTCAAAGCTTTATGGTCATAGAAAGTCTCGATCATGGTTGTGCACATGTACTTGCGTATATTTCCATAAGCTTTATACGATCATGTTGATATAGTCGAAGGGTGCCAATGTTTGTTCTAAACTGCTGAAAGGCGTATTGAATAGAAAGTCAAACCAACTACTACAACTAACTCGTTAGAAGAGCATGTAGATTCTCGCTTAGATATATTGAAGCTCGTCTCCATTTTTTAGTATTGAGGATAATTCATTCAATACTTTCAATAATGAGACTATTTTATATTACTAAAATCTTGATCACAAACTTTGACTTTATCTTGGATCAGACATGTGTGATTCTTTGATAATACTCAGTTGTGTCTAAATCAGTTGGTATTAAAAGATTTAGAAAGTCATTTATGCAACATTCATTTTATTGCATCACGTGTACAATAATTTTAGTATGACTGGATTATTTATTATAAATATAATCATTGAACATGTCAAGTCATCATACTTAATCGTAGATTTATCAGCTCTAGGTCATCCCTCTACTAGGCAATCATTATAGGAGAGTGAGCATTACACTAGGTTGAGAAGAAAAGTTTTCGGCTTCTGTTCTTCGTGTAAAAAGCTCTCGGTATGGGAGTATTTATCTTTAGTGATATATGGTCCAAGTTTTTTGTCATTTTATCATTTTATGTAGGCAAAGGTCCAATAGAGGGTGAAGTAGTAGAGCATGAAACCCTTCCAAAACATTTGTCGAAGGTTGGGGCGTCCATTTATTTGAGGCATGCATTGGTTGTTTTTTGAATATTTTGATCATTGAATACAATGAAGAAGAGTCATTTTTTTAAATAATATAATAATGGCTCCTATCATAGGAATTATGATTGGTAAAAGAGGATCCCTAGTGGAAAGGAAAACCTCAACCTACAAAGAGAAAGGGAAAATGTCAATCCATGGTATGTCGTCAAAATTATGCAAAATAAACTTGATTTTGGAAAGAAAAAGGAAAATAAGCAATGATAGGGACCTTCTGAAGCCTAGAAAGAGAAATATGAAGAATGTTGTAGTGCGGTGGTTCTCGCCTAAGGTCTTGCTGTTGTGGTAGCTGAAATTCACACGTTGTTGATACCATTATGGCTTATCCTAGATGCGGTTTGGATGTTGTATTTTTAGCTGGGGTATGGTATATATTTTTATATTGAAAAAGATTCTCGGACTCGATAGTTGATTTGTAGTTGGTGCTAGTATGAGGGATTTTGAGGACAAGTGTGGTCAGAGTCGTTAGAACGATTGTAGCTTGAGGTAGATTGATCGGTGCCTTCACTTCCAAATTATTCTTGGATCTGAAATCTTGCATACATCTCCACTACGAAGGACATTGTTGAGATTGAGTTATAGCTTGTTGAGGTCAAGCCATATTTTGGTGAATTTGAGCCGTGGTTGGGCCGAACGAAGATATTTCCTTTTTTAGGCTTTTTGATAGTTTGGTTGGATCACTTAAAAGTTGGATGACCAAATCTCTTGAAATTCAGGTAGACTGATGGATTATGAATGTTCATGGACTCTGGTTGGATAGCCTCAACTCTTGCGTCTCATAATGGTTATTTGGTGGTATTTTCTTAACTTTGAGATCATCGAGTAATCATCTTCATCATCTTTATAATATTTTGGACGTTGGATCATCGTTCTTATTCGTTGGATTGGATCGAAAATATTATCATTATGCTCGACGCAATTGGTAGAAAATGGATGAGTAAAAGGTTTGACTGGATGGAATTTTTCATCCTTCTAAATTGATATAACCAAAGTTATTCCCAAATTTTCATTTATTTGGTTGAACTTAGATTTCTACAAATAAAAAATTAATGATACACACAGACTTACAACCATTAGATTCTTGAAGAAGGTTGCTGGATATTTCAATGTATTTCAAGGAATGTGAGAACCCTATGACATCGCTTGGTTGGAACACTTGAGAGGTTTAGTGGTGGAGTTTTGTCTAGAACATTTGAGGAGCCTACTACAGATTCATGTGAAACTCTATTCGTTGCTGGTGGGATCTGTCGTTCATACGGCTTGACCTGAATGTTTGTGGTTAGTTCGGCTTGCCTTTAACTAATCCCATGGATAAAAGGCCCATTCTCGTACACTTTCTCCCATCTTCTTTCACTAACATGTTTTGATACAAGAGGTTTTGATTATTTTATTTCTTATTTTATTGTGTAGGCGTCTTCCACTATGGTCGGAGGATCTTCAACTTACGTATCCTTGTTTTTATTAGCTCTAGATATTGTGATGGTAATTCACACTTATGTATGATGTTATAAAAATGACTTCTGAGTATAGAATTGTGATGACATTATCTCCATATGATGATGCAACTCATTCTTATGGATCTTGAGTAGTCTTAATACGTTATTTTATTGGTGTGAAAGTCGCAAGGAAGTTTTTGGACATAAGTCCCCTGACTTTAGGAATGTCTTGGTTATTTCATACTATGTATATGTGTAATATAACTTTTTTTATTTGTAGAACGCGTTTTCAAAATGGTTATGTTTGATTAAAAATGAATTTTTCATGTTTTTTTTATCTTTTTTATTTTTTTAATTTTCAATGTTTGTGATTTAACTTCATTCGAATAATATATACTCTAATGATCCGAATGAAGTGATTAATTTCAGTAGGCATAGGCCAAGGGAAGGACCACATGGGATTCATTATCTGGAACATGCATAAATATAAATATACATAATGTGTATAAGGGGGCATAACTCCCTTGGGGTTATTGAATAAGGACCCATGTAGCACATTGCATGTCACTAGAATTGTATCGTAACATGTGGAACGCTTCAAGATATATCGGTTGTAACATGTTTGTTGGATATATAGTTGATATGCATCGGTCGTAGGGTAAAATTGGCTTAATAGAGCATATACGTTACGGCCCTAGCCTTGAAGAAGCTTAGTTGAGCTGGACTATTACGAACATAGCCATATGTTGGCCCGATTAGTCTTAGAGTGCTTCAACCTAAGGCTTGTATAAGATTAATTAAGCTTATAATGTTTCAGTTAAAGTCTTATGTGGCTCCAAAACGATTGTGAGTCTCGACTGAAGCCGTGAGGTGACACCAAATTACTAAGAAGGCTCGGTTGAAGCTATGTAATAACCAAAAATTTATCAGAAGGCTATATCGAAGTCCTGTAATGACTTAAAAGTTTTGGCAAGGCTCGACAACATTGGGTAGTGACCTAAAAGGGTTGGATAGTCTCGAATGAAGTTTAATGTAAGCGTGGTTGAAATGGTGAGGATATATTTTTTCTTTATCCCTAGAGTCACGATGAACCTTGTGGTGCTACTTTTATGAAAATGTGATCCATTATTGGTATTGATGATTCATGGTATTCCATACCTATAATATATCTTAGAGTTGATGAAATATATTACTTCCTTGGTCGTGATGTTTGCCAATGGTTACTAGTCGACCCATTTAGGGAAGTAATCTACTGGTACCAATAGATATTTCCTTCTTTATTTTACTAGTTGTAGTGGCTCTACAATATCGAGGTATCATATATTTATATGTACTACTAGAACATTGGTTGGGTTAGAAAAGCGATGACACTTATCGTAGTGTTGTATCTTTCTCTTTGTATCTTATAATATTATGAGCCAATAATACCCGTGTAACATGATTTTTCTAGTGTGAGCCAATAATACCCGTGTAACATGATGTTTCTGTGTGCCCGTAATTTGCACTTCATTCTCCTTTGTAGAGTTATTCTACTATGAAGTTGGATTTATCGGGCCAAGACATCGAAATAAAGGGTGTGCGAAGCTTCCCCGGTACAGTGTGTCGATGTTCCAGATAAATTATGTTGATTGGATTCTGACTTTTATTACTTTGGTTTATCATTCTAGAGAATTTCTCGTGCAAGATATTGGATGATGGGTGTTCGAAAATTGTCTGTTTGGTCGTCTTCTTTTATTAATATTACTTCATTCGTCGAGATAATAGAGATGAACGTATTGGGTAGTTTAATGGTTTACTTTATAGTTTTGAAAAGCCCTAGGGCTTGATGAACGACTAGTAGAAAGTCGATGTATAGTTGAACTATTGTGCCCCTAAATACCTTTGCAAGTCGCATGCCACCAATTGATTATTTGTATTAGGTTTCATTGTTAATATCCATAAATCTAAGCTTGACTAATTGTTTTAGGATATCCCTTATTTGTGAGATTAACTAGATGTCTACCCTTGACTATTTGCTACTGACTTCTCCACCAATTTGTATCTTCAAAGAGGTTTCATATTTTATGTTTGTACAGATTGGTCCTTCTGCTAGAAACTTGGTTAAAAATTCCTCTAAAGGATATGCTATGATTATTGTACGCAATGTGAATTTAACATCGTAGTCCTCTAGCTCGACTGACCACTTGGTAAGTCTTCCTGAATTTTTATTTTGTATAGATGTTGCTTAGAGGGAACAATATTTGAATAATTATTGTATGATCTTGGAAATACGAGTATATTTTTTAAGAGCTACCACCAAAGCAAGTGCTAGTTTCTCTAATTGCAAGTATCTTAGTTCCGGGTTGAGTAAGGAATTGATCATACTTTATATCACTCGTGATTATTTGTATTCCTCTTTTATTATCATGATTTTGACGGTATAGTCTGATTAGTACAAAGTATAGATTCAAGATTTTCCCTTGTTGGGGTTTCATTAGCACTTACGGGGAAGTAAGCAATTTTTTTATGTTGGCGAAGGCCTTTTCGCATTATGAGGTCCATGCAAATTTTATGCTCCCCGAAGATATTGGGATAAAGTTTGGCACTTGTCTGAAAACAAAGAGATGAATCATTTTAACGAGGCCAACCTTCGAGTTAATATTTGAACTTCCTTCTTGATGTGTGGGGCTTCCATATATGTTAATTTGGAAGATTTTTTCTATTGTTTTATATGTCACATGTTGTTATTAATGGACAGAGTGTGGTATATTATCTCGGTCAAGAATTTAGTGTCTTCAGGCCCACTTCAAGCGAATATGTCTAAATTGTTATGCGAAAAGTTAAGTAATTTGTATCTTACATATGTTGCCAGGTTACGTATGATTCGTAGGGTCTTATTATTTTCCATACAGGTGCATTTGAAATCTTATGATGAATCAATATAGCTGGGAGGCTCTTTTGGATCTCTTATCTCGTTAAGGACGATCACCTCCTATGTTATTTGTTATTTCTTCAGTGATAGGAAAGTTGCATAGTATTTCTAGAAGGTTTTATGATTTCCTATAATGGCTCCTACTTTGTCATTGATCGGGTACCGAATACATATGTGAGCCATTGGGACATGCACTTGATCCAACCATGATCTTGTCCAAGATAAAATTATAATGAAACAAAGCTTCTACTATTAAGAAGATGCATTAGATCTTCTTTCTAAACTCTCATAAACAAAAAATAATGCCTAAGATGAGTTTGCCTAGAATATTACTATGTATTTTGGTGAAACCTATAAAGACTTTTCAAGGGAGGATAAATCACTAGGCACCTCTTACCTTATCGTATGTGTATTTGTACAAGATGTGCCAAACTTCACATGACAATTATGATGTGGTTCACTACTACTCATGCAAGTTCAACTGTAATTAAGATGAAATCATTGTGTGGTGACACCTCATAAATCATCATTCGTATATCCCAATATCGTACAGTTATGGGGATATATATCATTGGTATTACATTTCGAGCTCATATACATGTCACTTTTTATATTTTTGCGAGACTAATGAGTAAAAATCTGATGCTTTGTTGGTTTGGTTCCAGATTGAGGTACTATTCATCTAGAATCTCAACGATTGCGGTCGTCAACGACTCTCGGTATTTCTTCAGTAGGTTATGTTATTCTTTCTTGTCTTGGTAAGGTGTCACGACCATATAATTCATGTCGATGTTCGTTTTTGTTTCTTCTTTACGAACTCTACCAGTTCTTTTATCCATTACATTATGAATTTGGTCTTATAGGCCCAACAATCTCTTATGTAGTGTATGAAATATCCATGGAACTTATAGTGGTTGATTTTATTTATGTGTTCATGGGTGATTGTAACTTCTCATGTAAAAGATTTTATTTTCAATAGATGTCACTATGGACACCATGTGATCTTATTTGGTAATTTTTTTTCAAATTGTTAAGTATCGCTAATTGTTCATTGTTTTCCGGAGGAACTTAATGATGGTGTTTAATGCGCAATTGTGCCATAATCAACAACTCATTATCTTTTGCATGAATTTGGTAAGAAGGATAAAAGCCTGTAGTAAAAGTGTTTCTATTTGTTATAACCCTTCTAACCCATGATGTGAATTTCCTCCTGCCTGAGAAGGTATCCAAAGTTAAAGGCTTTATTTTTTATTATAGCTTCTGATAGTGGCCCTTGTAGAACTCCCTCTCTAAGGCTACTACTTATATCAAATTATGACAATTCTAAAATTTTCTCTTTGTATCTAAATATATAATTTTACTCCCCGAGTGTTTATTCAATTGTTTCTTGTAGTGGATGATGTAATCCTCATCTCCTATGTAAATGAATTTTCTCCGAAAGGTCGTTGAAAAAGTTATACACTTTATTTTTTTACTATCCGAAAATGCATCGTCTCATTTTTTAACTAATAAATATGATGCCTGTGATCTCCTCCGTCGTTGTGTTTGTCCATATTATTGTTGTTTTAGATGGACAACACATATTTGTACATGATGTTTGAAGCTAATGCCTAACGAGGAACCTTCATCTAACTTATCGTCATCTTGCATGGTTCCATAGTCGTTCATTAGTCCCATAAAGAGGTACATTTAATGATGTTCCGGTCCCTCTTAATTGTTGGTTGAATTTGCATAGCTTGGTTAATGAGTAGAGGTCTAGAGACATGTGGATGCTGGCGAAAATGTATGTTTGGAAAAACTCTTTACCGAGACCCCTAAGGTTCAGTTGGACTTGGTGCTACTAGGTTGCAAATGGTTGTTGATTGCCCCCTATAGTGTAGCATTTAATCGTATAAACGGGGTATATTTGGTCTCGTGTTACTTTGATGGCGGAAGAATGAAGAATCTTCACTACTAGAGTCTCGGTTATATCGTTGGGACTGACTATGCGTCCTACTGGATCTCATGATGTTATTAAGAATCATCCGGATGCACTCTGAAGTGTAAAGGGACCTATTGAAAGGGCTAGTGAACTCCAGAGATAGACTATTATACTCCCGAGTATGCTGGAAAATATTGTTGGGCTCTAGGCTGCTGTAGGAGGTTTAAATAGAAGCCAAGTTATAGTTAGACTCTAGGTTGTGGCTGGAAGCTTGGATGCAATCCATGTTACGATTGGAGGCTAGAATATACTTCAAGGTGCTGCTAGAGGCTCGAAAAAACTCAAAGATGCGATTGGAGGCTTGGCTACAATCAAAATTACAAGTGGAGGTTTCGTTGTAATCCATTTTACGGTTGGGTTTGTTGTTAATATTTTAACGGAACGTAGAATTCTCCTTGTTGGAGTCTTGGATGAATCCCAATAACTGATTACAAGTTTGGTTGGATCCTTGGTGGCTTGAGTAATATTTGACTGCACTTTGGAGTTTCAAGGAGTATGTTGAAGGATTCGATGAGCTTCACTAATTGATTTTTGGTCAGACAGTATTCCAAGATATATTAGGAGGTACATTTGGACTACATAGTGTAAAGGAATATTTGTTTGGACCTCAGGCAGCTGGTGGCGATTCGGTTGGACTCCATGTTGCAATTGGATATTGAGTTTGACTTGATGTTAGAGCTTGACTTTTGGTTAGAACCTAAGATGATGGTGAACTTTTTTCGGGTATCTAAGATTTTGTTGGAGGTTTGGTGAGGCTCTATGTTGGAGGCTCTGTTGGAATCCAAGTTGTCGGGTGCTTGATATTGCTCGATGATACTTTTGTAGGTTTGACATGTGTTCAAGTTGTAGTTGGAGAATATAATGGACTCTATATTGCAAGTGGAGGTTCGAATTGAACGCATGTTGTGTTTGGAGGTTCGGTTGGACTACATGATTCAAGTAAACCTGATGCTCTTGAATCTACGTTGGGTTGATGCTTCACTAATTGGTTCATGCTTTTAGCCTAAAGTTCATGATACTCTGGCTTTTGCCTCTTTGCTATCATTGACATAATTTGACGCATGTCTTGTGTCTTTCGGTAGAAGATGTGAGGCGAAGTCGTTAGGGCTATAAACAAAATTTTTGGGGAGAATGTGAGGGTTGCACCAACTGTTGAAAATTGGGGATGAAAGCGAAACTTTTGTAGCAAAAACATATTATGCACTAGCTGCTGAAAGGTTGGAACCAAAATCATTAGAACCAGAAGCAGAATGCTTGGAGCCAGCGTGAAGGTTGCTCCAACCACGGAAAGGTTGGGTCTGGAAGAATTCTTTTTAGCAAATGCAGGTTTTGCGCAAGCTGTTGGAAGGTTGGGGTCAGATTCTTTGGGGCCGAAAATGAAATATCTGGTGGACTCCATGGTGCTAGAGAGCTCTGGATTGCAGTTGGATGTTTTTTAGAGGCCCGAAGTGCAGTTGGATGCTCGATTGTGCTCCATGGAGAAATAAAACATGTTGTAGTTGAAGCAGGATGAAGGTTCATGCTATAATACTCATATCATACTCTTGGTTGAAGGCTCCCGATACTCGAGCTCTACCTCGTTTTCCATTTGAATGTTTCGACACTTGGGTGTTATGAAGGTTCCTGCTAAAGTACTCATACTATGCTCTTTCTGTAATGTTATGAAGGTTCATGCTAAAGTACTCATACTATGCTCTTGGTCGAAGGCTCCCGATACTCGAGCTCTAGTTTTTTTGTCGTTTGAATGTTTCGACACTGGGGTGTTGCTACTCTACTTTATTTTCCTATTTTTGTGATATTTTCCGCCTTTTCTAGAGAATGCTCTATGTAAATCGTTCTTTATGTTTAAGATTTGATTGTTACAATGGTCGTTGATGATTTATTTTGTTGTGGAAGAGATGTCAATATAGCTTGGAAAATTTTAAAATTAGTGTCCAGATGCACAGGTAGATGTTGTAAAAACTGTTAGAAATTCACGGTTGGAGTGGTTAGGGCTGGAAGAAAAATATGCATAATAACCGGAGCCACCATGACCAAAGCTTGTGGTTGAATAATCACGACGGCCTAAGTAAGAAACTCAACTGAAGGTTTAGTCAAGGCTGTAAGTCTACCCAAATAGGTCATCGTAAATGGAAACTTAGCAGACGGAGCGACTGAAGCAAAGATCTAAACCGAAAGGGTCGTCACAAGTAGAGGTGAAACACCAGAGCTCTCAGTCATTGCTTCATTAATAATAAGAAGGTCTGGATTTAAGTGTAAATCATGGTTAATTGGGATTCAAAGATTGAGGATGATATAATTGATAAATAAGTAAAAAAATCAATTTTAATGGGAGAATATGAAAAATATGAGATATAGGTAATATGGTCGGAAGTAATGAAGAACAATATAATTGAATATATAAAAAAAATATCAATTGTCATTGCATGTCTTTATCGCTTTATTGCATATTGAAATATCTTATTTACAGCCACACGTTTTTTTATAATCGGTAATTCACCAAAACCTTGTAGAAGATCATGTTCTTCACACGTACAATTGTTTTTCTTTGTCTTATGGTTACAGTTTAATGAACTTTAATTCATACTGGATCAAATATTTTTATTGGACTCGTTTTACCTTTACAATAATAAACTACAAAAATAAATTGATATGGTAAAATTGATATGGTAAAATTTAAATATATAACTTAACTAAACCTAAATAATGAATCATTAAGTTAATTAATGATTTGTGATATTATTGATCAAACCAAAATTTAGAAATGAAATAATATATTTTGACCTTAGGTTTAACGGTTAGACTAATTCAAATAATAAAATAAATTTCAGTTAAAGAGTATAAAATAATGTTCATTTTTTCATATATATTAAGGATATGACTCTTTGCAATTAAACTATATAAATAAGACCAATACTCATGGAATTAACTACACATTTATTTTTATAGTTTTGACATACTTAGCTAAATTATTCATTGACTTTTTACTTACTCACTTTGTTATGCTAAAACATCATTCATGGTTCCACCCCACATTAAATTAATATTTAACATAACTAAAATAGAGATAAACACATCATTTAGTGTCATTTGTATGATACGAAGTTCCCTGAAGATACCAGATCATCAAAGTACCTCTTATTTCAAAAAATACTAAGTTACGTCGTGTCAAAATCACCTGCTGACAAACCCAACATTCCAATAGTTGAGGATCACATTCTCGAAATGTAGTGGCATATAGATGATATGTGCCACACTAATTCAGAAAAATATTGCACCTTCAAAAATATGATCTCTAACCTGCGCATGAAATATGTAGAAGGACTACGATAAATAAATCATAGCCCTCATCGTTCAGAGTATTTCGCTAAAGATAAAATTCCTAAACGTTTTCATCGCCCTAGGTAGAAGCACTCCCATTCATGTAGGATAACTTGAACTTTTTTTTTATCATCATAATAGTGAAAAATCATGGTGTTTTGGACTCCGGGAAGACCCATCGAAGAGTGAGCCAAACCATCTTGAAAACTCGTCAAACCATTGGAATAACAATGTGCTTCCCAATTTAGACTCACAATTTCCCAAACAACATCATATGTTGAATCTTTTGGTTAACCTGCAAATTCAGATATGTTAAACTACAGATATCTTGGGTGGGGGACACATGATATGAAGTATAACTTAATTGCATATCTTAGATATGATATTCTACAATTATCTTGGATGAAGGCAACAAGATACAAAGTATAACTTAGTTGTATCTTCATTATTTCCAAAAATACTAAAATGAAACCTATCTTCTAAATTCAACCAATATAAGATGGACAAGTAAGACAATATTAAGCATTTTTTTAATAAAATGCTTGGGTTTTGAGAAGAAAATCAACTTTTATGTATTACATTTTCCGTGACCTCTCGAGGTAGCGCCCTCAAATGGTTCAATCAACTACCTCTGGTCTCAATATATAATTCAGAATAATATGAAAATTCTCTAGAGATCAATTAATCAAGATTAAATTAATACAAGGTAGCAGAGATTACATAATTCACTACAAATAGGAGCATAATTAAAGCTTTCAGGAATACACGGGGAGGTTTATCCAAACTAGTTTGAAGAATTTCCATGAGGTTGTGGTGTGTATTTTATATCAACAAGGTATCTTCCCTTGTATTTTGGTAAAAAATATTATGAAGCGAAATGCTTTGACCTTTAGTTACCTCATTGGTTAGGTCAAGATGCTAATCAAAGTCGATAAAACTATGTGAATGAGACTTAAATTATTTTTGAAGATGATAATTTGAGAGAGCTGGTAACACACTATGAAGATGTAGTCATAATTATCGTAGAGATTTTCAAGAGAATAAGAAAGAAAATAATGATCAAAGCTCGACCAATATATTATTGAAGAAAATCTATGACCAAATCCGAGATATAGAATCATTAACATGATCGAAGAGGGTCCCGACTGGTTTCACTAGGTTTGACACCACGATCATAAAAAAACTCAAGCTGGATAAATCCTCATGCATCAAGAGTGCATAAACAATCTGCAATGCTTATTTATGGTGATAGATGGATCATCATCTTATAATGCCATCTTTGGATGACCATATTTTAACAATATGCATGAAATCATATGTAGAATTCATCAATACCTTTGGTACATAATCACTGGGAGGATCATAGTAATATGAAGCAATCAATACACAACCCGATAGTGCTATGTCGGTGGAACCCAACATATTACAATTTAAGTGGATCGATTGTCTTAGATGTTATGAATGATCTAACATCTTCTCACTGAATAGTGAAGCCAATGGAAGTTGTGAAAGAGATGATTATGGGAACATGACAAGTAATCTGCATCGATAAAGACTCATATGGATTCATCTGAATGTATTTACTAACATTATTATAAAAACAAATGGATGTGTTTGTATGGTTCATTCAAGATGTAATATGAGTACCATAAAATGTCACATGCTACAATTTACCAATAGATAGCAAGTTCATATTGATCAAGAAAAAATGACAACATTTCTCACATAAATAATTAAGGCCAGCATTACCAATTTCGACAGACGAAAGAAAATAAACCACATCAGTGAGGCATTTAATCTTATATGGATTGTTAATCCATTGTTTAAAAATATACCACATGGCACATGTATGTAGACTTCACCTACTTTGACCAGAGTGTGCCTAAAGGATCCATTTATGGTCCCACATATCGATCAGTTGGTGGACGTCACCTAGAAATATAAAATATTATCATTCATGGATACTTAATATATGTACAACTAAATAGTGATGCACCTGGACAATGAAGAACACAACACTTTCATGACCAAACTAGGGTTTCATTGCTACAAAGTAATGTCTTCAGGTTTTTAAATGTATGAGAAACTCACCCAAAATTGGTAAATACAATATACTCTAACAATCGTGGATAAAATCTGCAATAATATATTGAATATATGCTAGTTATAACAGTCAAGACACCAACCTATTGGCGGACCTTGTATAAACCTTAAAAAACATCTAGAATACGAGCTTAAAGCTTAATCTAAAGAAGTGCATGTTAAGAGAACGGTCAAGAAAGTTTATGTCTTACGTGGTCATAAAAAATGAATTAAGGTGGACCTCACGTAACTAACTAATTTTGGATCTATCGAACCTTGACGCGGCATCAATATGGTCCATATTTTGGCATGAAGGTTGTCCACTCTCAATAGTTACATCTCTTGATCTTTCGATACATGCTTCTTATTTTTATAAATCATGAAAGAGGTTGAAGACACCTAAAATGTAACACATACTTCACATCTATGAGGGATCATTTAGCTTTTCCCGATTTTCTAATCAAAACTAACCCATGTGATACAACATATTTATACCTAGCAGTATCTGACCATACTATCAGCGTAGTATTAGTTAAAGAATAAAAAAATGCATGAAAACTCATTTACTATGTTAAAAAATCACTCTCCAATGTTGAAACTCGATAGTTAAAGTTGGAGAGGCTTGCACTAACATTAATGGTGGCTGTTATTATAATAAGTCTATATTTTTAGGCATATTCAATCATGGTCAGAATATCGTTCCCCTTAGAAAAATTATATTCATTCCTAAAAATTAACACGATGGCCAATCAAACTAAGGGACTTTGACATAAGGTTCGATCCTTAGACTGTCATCAAGGCCCACGTATTGACAGACTTCTTAACCATATTCAAAAAGAGATGACAACCCCGTCGAAGAATAATCTCGAACCCATATGGGTAGTCCGAACTGATGAAGACTCCAAAATACTTTGCTATAGAGCCATATTATAACTAACAACCTCTTCGGAGGAAGTTCAATACCAATCAATCGATTTCAGTTCTAAATTCAAACAATGAACCCAAATATAAAACATAAAGAACATGATTTTGAACAAGTCGAGCATAACCAAATACATCAAGTAGAAGATGCAACGACTGACACACTTATTTCCTCAAGATGTATTGAATATACTCGATGGGTAGTCCATCAAGAGAAACCAATCATTTCAGGCATGGGTAAACCAAGTAATCAACATCATAGGCCATGACTACTAAAGAACCTCCAGACCTATGAACTCAAAAAATTCATTATCAACCAAAATATTGTTCTCCTCGAATAAAATGAAGGCCAAAAGCATAAAAATAAGATCTACCTCTGATATGTGGCTATCTGATATAATTTACTGACATGGGTTAAACAAGCCACTCGTGAGATTCCTCGGGCCTAATAGGTGCACACGTTAGATACAAGACTTTTCACATGTGTCCCTTGCTAGCATGATAATTTTGGAAAATTATATAAGACAAATACCGAGGTATTTGTATAATATTATGACACCTAGCTGTGTTTTGCCCTTTTTCCGAACCTCTAATTATAATAAAGGTACAAAAGAAAACAACAAAAAGGAAAAATAGGATTTGATCAAAGTAAATGAATCAAAACTCACTTACAGATGGAGCATTATCAAACATTAATGTAAAAAATGTACAATTCTATTATTTTCATAATTTTTACATAGGAGATCAAGATGATATTCCTTTACACCAAATATAAAACCATCGGTAAACGACTCGAGTTGGGAAGGATCTTATACCACCGGGAAAAAAAATAAAATTGGAAACTATAAGTTAATGGATACATAAGGCCAGATTTTGCCAAGCCCATGAAATGGAATACATAAATCTCTACATTTCATAAGGAGTACTTTCTCTTCATTATATTTAAACTTGTAATTTCATTTTTTAGATTATAATTTCATTATATTAGCAATAAAAATATGCATTAAAGCTTATGATCTTTAGTACCAAAATGCGTATCAAGCTTCCGAGCCATAACACTAAAACACATTATACTTACAAGCCAAAACACCAAATGTGCATTAAACTTCCAACTGTAGCACCTAACCTATATTTTCAGAAGTGATCACTCCTTAAGAAGTACGAGTTCACATGTTATTGTGTGAATATAGGTAGAACAAAATAAGCAAAACATTGCTTCTTCTCAAATTCCTCTTGAGATTTTTGATCGAATTACATACCAATTTTTCACTTTTTCTACTAAATTATTTTCAGATTTCCTAATGATTAATGAGTAATTATTCTACATGGGTCTATTTCATTTTAAATTTCTTGCAATCCTACATAGACATAACCAAAACAATGAACTAAGGCCTAAGGCTTGTATCTGCACCCTCTTATCTGTCTATATATTCTTTAGCATGGAAAAAATAAACTAGAATGTATAAAAATTAGAATTCAGTCATAATAAACTCATATAAAAAAATAATAATAAAAAGGCAAAGTATTTATATTAATATTGAGCTCAATTTACAAACATGCCAGATTAATAAAGAACCGACCTTCATGAGATACCACCTCTCCTAACTCGAGGTTTTAGTGGTGCATGGATTTTCTTACCACATTCATTCTTAGTACGTCTCTTAAGAGACCACTTTCAGGAATAACACATAGAGTTCAAGGTCAAAAACCTTTTCTTCTGAAAGTACAACCAAAGTTGTGTTAACGATGAATTAAGAGCATAAAACTCATTTGAATTCTCAAGAAGGAGTTCAATGGGATTTAAACGAATTTTGATTTCTTAGCCTCTTCGAATAACCTTTCTTAATTTCCAATTTTTTCTTTTGTTTTTGGATGATAAGAACCTTTGAGCAAACTCTTCTTGCATATGTTTCTCCACCATGAGCGAATAATCGGTAGATTTGGATTTCTTATCATTAGCTTTTCCAAGCTATATTATTTTCATCTACGAGATCCTTCATATTTTGTGCCACCTCGGCAGGTTGCGATACCACCCTACCTTCCTGAATAATTATCATTTTCAAAATGATATAAAGGACATAATCCTTACGTTTCTTGGGAGATATATTTTTTTGATTTAAAAGAAACAACCATATGGTCAGTCGACCCCGCTTCTCAATCTTCTACATTTTCTCTACAACAAATAAACCCTTGACAACATGAAAGAACCCATCATCTAAAAGTTAATATTCTGAAGTAAGAAATTATAGGTAAGCTAAAGAGCAAATGATGTATTTCCCCTTAGTTTTTCTGGGCAACCTCTCACAAGTATAAAAAAATTGATTCAACCACCACCTGTAAATTAATAAAATGGCGCAAATATTTTGCACAAACGAAAAACAAGTTAGGATTTGAACTCCTAAAAAGGGACTAAAATAAAAAAATTACTAAAAAGAGAAAGAAATTTACTTCTAAAGGTCAAAGACCTTGGACTAGAAGGGTACCAAATAGGCTGAAACATCTCACAATCTTTGCTAATAAATATCAAAAACTTCTTCCATTCCTTTTTGTAGTCTCGAAGGTCATTCCCACCATGAACTAGTTTGGCAGGGATAAGCAATAGTCTCGAAATCAGTTTCGTTCCGCTAAAATAACTAGGCGCGACAACGTGCAAAATTTAAACGCAAAACAAACAAAAAGTTCAGATTATACTTAACCCAAACCCATGAACCCGACTCCTTAGTGAAAGACTCAAAAATTTAACGACCCAACTAACAACGTTTTAGTTATCCGACCTCAACCAAACTTTATAGGTTTGGCAATACAGTCATTGAAAAAACTTAGCAATTCAACGTTATAAACTTATGCTTACGGATGGGATAATATGTATTAATATGGAACTTTAATGTTGAACTAAGTAAAATAATTATTTCTTTTAGCCTTTAGCTTATTAATAAAAAGATAAAATTTCAATCTTATCCCATTTATTTTAAGCAAGACTTTAAGTAACAAAAAAATGTGAAAAACCCACAAATTAAAGAACTAACCGTGCAACTTTTATCATTTATGGTTCTGGAATATTTAGTTTAAGTATTTGCTTGCTTCTTACTAGTTCAATTCGTTACGTTAAAATATTATTTGTGGTTCATTACCGTCCATATTAATAATTAACCTAATCAAACTGAAATAACACATGTCATATCATAATATAAATTAAAATAAATATAAAGTAATTACTAAAAATATTTGTCATTTATTATAAACAAATCTAATAAATATTAATATATAACGGATAAGAATTAGTTAATATTTTTAACAAAAATATAAAATTATTATTATTATTTTTAGTTAAAAATGCAATAAATAAATATAAAAATGGTTCTTAAAAATACACCGGACATACGACGTGAAAGAAAATAATATAATAAAACGATAGCCCTAACTTGACCAAACCAGTACGAAAAAGTAAGCAAAAGTGCAAAGAATTGAAGGATCAAGGAGACTAAAACATTAGAGACCAAAAACAAGCTAGCGAAAACAACAAACAAGCTAGGAAGAGGAGAACATAATCGACAAAAAATAAATAAACTTAAGTCAAAGATTATAAGGATTAAATAGGCTAGACAACTTTGGTACTAAAGAACCTGAACCGGAGGTAAAAAATCATGTGATACGATGCGACAATAGCAAAGGTAGAAGAGGTGCCAAAAATCATATCATTCCTCCCCCTCTAGACTGATAAACAATCTCACCAAAGCAGGCAGACCAAATATGGTGTAAACTAAATTGAGGCTAGTTGGATGCCTCTTGAGTCCAAGAGATCCAATTGGTATTATTACTTAAAGAGAATCCAATACTGGAGCTTGCATAACCCTAAATGCTCAGAAAGAAGCTACATTCATAGAGGGTATTACTGATAGTTTCATAAGCAGAATTACATAAGATAAAATTCAGGGATGGTGTTTAAACCCCAATTCAGAAGTTTATCACGGGTGGATAACTTATCCAGGATATCAAGTCGGAGGATAAAAGAGTGGTGGAGAATATTAAATTTATATCATACTAACCCGGCCCACCTGACACAAGGATGAGAGTACGAATGACAATGTAGGTGTTCTTGATCGTGAACTTGGTGATTCCTCTGTTAGAAGTCCAGTAGTGGAGGTCTTTAAAAAAGGTTATAAAGATACGTGAGGTAGATGATATGGTTGTTAACTTCTGGAGGTTGTTGCAATTTCTAGTATTGATAGATCTAAATGAGACGACCAAATCCAGAGCTCATCGTGGAAAATGTCAAAAACTTTAAGGTTTTTTCCTAGACTTGAATTACGGATGATATCATGCCCATAATAGGTTACACGAGAATAATGGAGAGGCCAATGATCGTACCAGAATGAGGTATTTTTATCACTGTCGATCATGATCCTGTACAATTTACTAGCCTCATACCTAGGACATAAAATTTTCCTCCAAGGCCGTGAGAGAGATGAGCCAAGATCTAAAGTCCATAAGTTATTATTTTTAATTTTATTGGTTTTAATCCAGTTGTATCAGATTGAGTTCTTCTTATTACTAATAAGGACAACAATAACAATAATTTAAGGATGACTTCATCATCTAGATTTTTTTATCAAGAATCCCAAGGTCTTCCGGTGGTTAATATTGATATTATTATGCTAATAATTAAAATACTTTACATAAAAATTATTAGTAATTTAACATAATAAAAAATATCAATCTTCAAATATAACCAGTAATGTTGACATTTTATGTTGTGAAAATCTATTATTTTCATGTTATTTGCTTTATGTTAATTTTTTTTGCATGATTTATGGTTGACTTTAAATTTATTTATTTATTGATACTAACTTTTCAAAAACCTTGAATTCCTACAAACATAAGATTAAATCTTATCTAATCCAACTTATACTCTTAAGGTTTAATAATTTAAGCCATCAAAACCAAAAATATATAAACCTAAATCAAGCAAGGACAACCAAATTGTAGAGAGAAAATAATGAATCAATGTCGTATAATGTCACCCAAACCACTAACAATGTATATTAATCGCGCGTTGAAGTAATAGATTTATCATAAATAAAATAATAAACGATTTAAACAAAACATGTAAAAAAAATCACAAAAGTATAAATGAGATTATGGGACAAATTCTTAGAATCATCTACTTTCACAAAAATAATTGATTTTAAGACCAGCCCTCAAAATCAACTTCTGTTAAAATTAGTTTTTTAAAATTTATAGTTATTTTACCAAGTTAATAATACTTTGTGTTTTTATGACTTAGATACTCGAAATTTCCTTCAAACCTTATAGTAAAAAATCTTATTTCCCTTTTCAATTATGCTCAAAAAATTTGGCTTAAACCTTACACTGAAATGTTCTTTTATGTTTAGACTACTAAGTCCAAACATTTTGGTAACAACATAACAAATTGGTAAGCTTTACGTTTTATAAATTAATGCATGTATTATATTATTTTTGTATTTTGAATGAATGTTTATTTTAATGAATATATGGGTGGAAGGTGCACATGCCTCCCTGAAATATTTCCTCTGGATGAGGCAACTTGTATTTAAATTATATGCTTCGTCTGAGATACAACCCATGAAGATAAACAAATCGTTCGAGAAATATTTTCCCTTAATTGTTCATTACAACAATACATAATGATAGAATAATAAGAACCAATAAAATAGAATGCGAGTGTGTATGTTATTAGAATGGTGCATAGTTTCTCTTGAGCGTACAAGATTGGATTATTAGTAATACAGTTTCATAAATTTGATGTAAGTATGGTTTACAAAAGCTGGAAAATCTTGAACTTGTCTAAAGATTACCAGTATAACGAAGATGATTATATCTAGGAGAAAATGTTGACGATTGGTTATTTGGTATGTGGTTACGATTGCGAACGTAGGCTCCATATCATAATTAAATTTTTTGAAGTGTTTGAACCTACAAAATTGAAACAATTCCACACGTTGAGAAGGCGAAGGCTAAGGACAAATATATTACACGTGCTAAAACTAATTCAACCAAAAAAGAGAAAATGATTTTCGAACATGTAGTCGAGCAAGATTATAATGTGAAAACCATGTCGCGTCTAAGTCCAATTTTCCTTACTATATTTGAAAGCACTGTTAGATAACTAGTTAGTCAAACAAAAGCTATATCAGCTAAATATATAAACCTCTATAGATACCAAGCTTCCTAAGGTAAAAATACATAGTGATAATTATTATTTTTGCAACAACTTCCCTAATATATCCGTCAATTCATATACAATTGCAAGAACGTGAATTTGGATGGCTCCGTAGGCTCGATTGTGTATTCATAATTTCCACTCACTAAAATTGGATGATGATTCTCGAAATTTGTTTCATTTCTACAACTGTATTTAAATACATCATATAAATAGTTTTTCTTCATCAATCACGAATATATTTTGGTCGCTAAAAGGTATTTAATCCCTTTTTACTTAAATAGAAGAGATTGGTATTGCTCATGTGCACGATAATCACTTTATTAATGTAAGTAAGTTTTTAATAAAATAAAAACGAAGTAAAATTATTATTTTTTGCATCATACCTAGTATACTCATTGATTGTTTATTACCGTAACTTTAAAGAGACGATTGCCGGTAATTTACCTTTTATATCCTACCTATATTTTTTGTAAAGGCTAAAGGTTGGTTACCCTAATTACATTAGAGGATTTTTACATTTGTTAGAATCAAACCTCTGAATTGTATGACTCAACAAAACCCACAAGTGACAAACTTAACTGCTAATCAAAATCATTAAGTTATTTTTTTGTTAACGTTCTACTATATGTTTGTAACATTTACTTATGCCATATTGATTTAAAACTACATGTTAATTGCACCATTCATGTTTGTCGCTTCTATCTTCTTTGTCATTTGCTTTCAAAATAATATTAACTTGGTTAATACTTTTGATAATTGTTAAGAAAACAAACGGTTAAATCGATAATATGGAAAAACCAAAACAATTACAACGATAATGTAAAAAACTGAAATTAGTTGAAATTGAAAACAACGAGAAAGACGACAAAAATTACTTATATGTCCGACCAATTCCATTTATATGCCTTTTTTATCATTTGCTTCTGTAAAGTCTTCAGTGTAGATAATTTCCTCTCCATTGATTGTAATGTGGTCATTCACACTATTGATCTAGTCGAATTTTCATTTTCTTCCTTTTCGGATGGTTGTTCCATAGTCTCAAATTATGATTCTCTCTCATACGCACGTTCGCTATGTCTTCTTGATATACACGTAGGATCATCAATTTCTAAAGGCAATGGTTGCTCAATTTTAGCCTCGGTTTCATCAGCACGTGAATAAGGGGAATCTCGAAATAAATTCCTCAACATTTTCAGAGAACCATCCTATAAAACAAAAATACAAAACATTAATAACTTTAATTATATAAATGTTAATAAACACATATAATGTTTTTTTTACATAACATGTAATTCTCAAGGCGTGTATCAAAATTATATACCGTTTTTTTCAATGAACTAAAAGATGCAGGGAACTTTTGTGAATTAAAAAAAAACATCGCTATATGTATACCTTTAAGTGTCATGAGATTCATTATATCATCAATATTTTTTAAAGTACCACATGTAGTAACCGTTTGATGTTTTGAGTAGTACTAAATTTTATTATCAAAAGTATTTTATAATAAATACTAAGGAGTCGTCTTAGTAAACATTCAAATATATGTATTTTTCCACACCAAACACTCGGAGGAAATTCAAAACCTAACTAAATAAAGATTCAAGTGTGCAGTTTTTATCCTTTAATTAAAAAATCCACATAAAAAACTGCAAAGTAAAAAACTGTAGGGAACTAAAAAATCACAAGAATTAGTTAAGTATTTCAAATGGAGCATAATCAACTAAAAACAACAAAATAAATTCAAAGTTAAAAAATTAAAATTTTTAAGTAAAACCAAAACCAACCTAACATAACCAACGATACAACACAGTAATATAACATAATTTTCAGGTTGACATGAACAAAAATGTTACTTCAATACTGAATACTCAATCACAAAACAACAACATAAGAATAATGCTCAAAGTATTACAAACATGTTACTTCAATGCTCACAGTATTAAAAACCAAATAAAAATAGACGTCTAGCATCATGAGAACCTCAGTTTTAAACAAGCAAAAAACAATACAAAAACACACAAACAACATTCTTAAACTCAAACTGAAAAACAACATGTGTTTGAAAAGAGCAGTCAAAGAAAGTAATAGACAAACAACATCTATAAACATACACTAAAAATGAAGTTTATTGGTTTAAAAAAGCTTTCAACAAAACTTTATTGATTTGTCACTTCCGTCGTGAGTAAAATATGGTTTTCAACGTGAAAAAGGTTGGAAACACTATTTACTGTTTGTTTGCGGTTTCCAACAAAAAATTTAACATAATTTATTTATGAAATATTTGAAATACTATGATGAGAAGTTTTAAAAAATAGTCTAAATTAAAATAAATATGATTTAAAACTATACAACAAATGGCTGTCGGATGTGATTTATTGAAGTAAAATAAACAAATTATATCGATTGTATAGAGAAAAATACTCATAAATATTAACTCAAGTATCTCATCACCATATAATATCTAAAAATTACATACTACCTATAAATAACTCCATCATGGAGAAAAATAACGAGTAACCTCTTTCATTTTTGAACCAAAATTTTCTTTCTAACCTTTATTTTAAAAAATCAGTATTTTTTAAATCGTAACTCGTAGTAGTTAAGTAACACTAATGTATTATAAATAAAGAGTAGTTAAGTAATGATAATTTATTATAAATATCTAGAGTGTTATAATAAAAATTGAGATTTGAATGATAGTTATTTACATAAAATAAATATTAAGTAAACATAAATAATAGTCTAGGTATTAGATGAAAGTATTTTTTAAAATATAAAATAAAACTAAACTAGTATTTATTTATAAAAAATAACTTTCACATTAAAAATAACAAAAATTCAAATCCTCTAACAATGGGAAGTAATACTAAAGGTCAAAGTAAGTAAAAATGATATTCGCTCCAAGAACTGAGAAAGCCAGAGAATAGGGGACGCTCTTCGTATGATCAGCTCGATCATGAATCTCTATTCTTCTGAAGAATTTCCCGTTCTTCATCCTGTTAGAACTGAGATCCAGCAACCAAGTAAGAGATTTGTTGATTTATTCAACCCGGTGAAAAATTTATCATCTTTAAATCCAGAATTTGTAAAGAAGACAGAGCATCATTTCTCGGTACAGTTCAACGATCAGGTCAAACAGTCTCTGATCAAGAAGTCAAGAACAACTTTAATTGGAAAGTTTAGCAATGGTGTTCCAAAAAAACAGAAACTTGAAACTTTTTTGGCATCTTTGAAATTCAGGGGATCGTTCAGTTTCGCTGTCTGGGATTCCCACCATATTTTCTTTGAGTTTGAACTGAAGGAGGATGTATTAAGGATCTGGTCCCGTAATGTATGGAATTTTGATGATATGGTTATGCGTATCTTGAGATGGAGACAGAATTTCAACAAGAAAGTTGAAGATCCCACTGTTCTAACCCGGGTCATATTCGAAAATTTGCCTGAATGTTTGTATGATTCTTCATTGATTAATGATATTGCTTCTCTTATTGGGCCAGTTTACAAAGTTATTGTGCCGCATAAAAATTGCGCACATACTAACGCCTGTTATGCTCAAGTGGAGGTGGATATCTCTAAAAAAACTACAAAGAAAGATGTGGATCAACTTTGGTGTTAATGATGGATATTGGATATCTCTCAGTTATAAAAATGTGCCATCGTACTGCTTTGGCTGTTATCATATAGGGCATTGTCAATCTGAGTGTAAAAAATCTCCTAAGAAGGTGGAGGTTTCTGTTGATCTTCAAGAAACTATCAAGGTTAACTATGACATGGTTGAGAAGCAAGAGGAGAACAAAATAGAGCCTTCTGTGGACACGAATGTTTCAAGAAACACTATTAAGGTTTACAGAAGAAAGCTCAAGTCAATAGTTACGCAAAAAGATTCTAATGAAGGTAAGATGGGCAGTAACAAAGATGAAATACAATTAAACTTTACACAAGTTCAAATGGACAAAACTACGCAACAAAATTATGGAAATGCTGAGGATGTTTCCCAAGATACAAGCAAAGAGATTATAGAGGCTATTAACAAGATTGATGATGTTCAATATAGCTCTCCTGATCGCAATATAGGCAGCTGTTCCCCAATTCCAAAGCTTTCTCCACCGCATACTTTTAATGAGATCATTTCATCCAGATTGAAGGCTGCAAAAAAAAGAAGATCTAAAGATAACTTAACCATTAAGTCTCTTAGTTCAAGAGACAAAGTGTACAAATCTTACTCTGAAAATGATCAGAGTGATTAATTGGAATGCTAGTGGTGTTAATAACAAGCCCACCTTGAGAAGTCTTAAATCTATGATAAATTCGGAGAATATCAAGGTGCTTGTTATTCAGGAGCCAATGTCTAAAGGGGATAAGATTAAAATTGTGGCTGAGGTGCTTGGTTTTGGTAATTATGCTGCTAATGTGTCTGATAAGCTGTGGGTCTTCTGGGTGTCTGATGTTAATATTAATATTGTTCTTGATGTTGATCAATGTATCCATATGGAGCTTGATTATCCTAGTATCAATGATAAGATTTATACAAGTATTGTGTATGCTAAATGTAGTCGTATTAAAAGGTTAGAGCTTTGGAATTGTCTGAAGGCTATCTGTGTCAATAAAAGGCCTTGGATGTGTGTGAGGGACTTTAATACTATTTCTGCTCATGATGAGAAATTGGGTTGCGTTTCTTCTTGTCAAGCCAGTATGAATGACTTTAATGATGTAATAAGAAGTTGTAACTTGAATGATGCTGGGTATTGTGGTTTGAAGTTTACTTGGGCTAGAAGTAATAAGTGGAGAAGGCTTGATCGTGCGTTAATCAATGATAAATGGGTGTCCATGTTCTCTGATACGAAGGTTTTACACATGGTCAGAACTTGTTCTGACCATGCCCCTCTCCTTATCACTGTTAATACTCACAATTCTAATGATGCTATTAACATGAAGAAGAATTTTATGTTTCTTAATTTCTGGTGTAATGATGAATCCTTTTTAAGTGTTGTTGAGTAGGATTGGAGCCAACCTCTTCATAGCCATCCAAGCAACACTTTCTGGTACAAGCTCAGAAGGCTCAAGGGTTGGCTTAAGCTCTGGAGCAAAGACAAGTTTGGTAATGTTTTTGATAGTGTAAAGGAGGCTGAATGTAAGGTCAAGGCTATGGAGGTCGTGCACTACACTAATAATGATCATCAATCTGCTGCCAACTTAGCTATGGCTAATGGTATGTATTTAAAAGCTTTAAGAAATTAAGATTCTTTCCTTAGACAGAAATGTTTCAACAGTTGGCTTCACGAAGGTGATGGGAATTCTAAGATGTTCTACAATTACATTGCCAAAAAGAAAAGGAAAAACGAAATTAGAAGTATTAGAGATGGTGCTACCTGGATTACTGATAAGAAGGACATTGGGACTTCTGCTGCTACTTACTTCAAAAGCATTCTCACTATAGACCCTTACAAAGACAAGGAAGAGGAGTTCAGGTTACTTGATGACAAGAATTTTGATTGTATCCCTTCTATTGTGACTTTTGAGGACAACAACATGTTGCTGAGTAATGTTACTAAAGAAGAGATTTGGGCTATCATAAGCATGATGAAGAAGGATAGCTCTCCTAGTATAGACGGTTTTAATCTTGTTATCTTTAAGCATTGTTGGCATATCATTGGAAGTGATTTATGCATTGCATTTAACTCTTACATTAAAGGTAGTTCTATTCCTACTGGTCTTTTTGCTATAGGTATTTGCCTGATCCTAAAGCTTTCTAATCCTACCCGGTGGAATAGTTATAGACCTATTGGTCTGTGTACTTTTGTCAATAGGATTTTTTCTGCTCTTATAAACTCTAGACTGTCTGATATCCTTCCTAAAATTGTGTCTACTTCTCAGTCTGCCTTTGTAAAGAGTAAGCTCATTCATGACAACATTTTATTGGCTAAAGAGCTACTATTTGATATTAATAGGAAGCCTAAAACAGGAAATACTGTGGTCCAGTTAGATATGTCGAACGCTTTCGACAGAATCTCCCATCCCTTTATCCTTAAAGTGCTGCAGTCTTTTGGTTTTAACGTTAAGTTTGTTGAGCTTATTAAAAGTCTAATTTCTGATGTTCATGTCTCTATGCTTATCAATGGAGACACTTATGATTATTTTAAAATGAAAAGGGGCCTTAGACAAGGAGATCCTCTTTCTCCTTGCCTGTTTATTCTTGGTCAACAATTTCTTAGTAGGGGCTTAAGCATCTTGTTTAATTGCAATCCTTCTATATGATATGCTTCTCGATGCTCTCTTATCATCCCTTGCATTATGTTTGCTGATGATATTTTGATTTTCACAAATAGCAAGTCTAATTCAGTTGACATTCTTAGTGGTTTTTTTGATCTGTATCAGCTTACTTCTGGTCAAGCCATTAACAAAAGCAAAACTAAACTGATTGTTTCTCTTAAGGTTAACTCTTATAGGGTGCAGGATCTTAAATTGCAAACTGGTTTTGAGGTTGATTTTCTTCCTCTTTCTCATCTGGGTGTTACTATATCTAACAACAATAAAGCTAGAGTCTTCACTCCTATTCTTAATAAAATCAATGATAGAATATCTGACTGGGACAGTAAATCACTATCCTATGGTGGCAGGTTGTCTTTAATTACTAATGTCCTTCTCCATATTGCTTATTATTGGATTCAGTGTTGTGATATGCCTAGATCTGTCATTTACAAGATTGAGCAGACTCTGAACAGATTCTTATGGATAACTAAGCAGAGTCAGAAGGCAATACATTGGTCTTCTTGGCATTACATCTGTAAGCCTTTTGGAGAAGGAGGTTTAAATGTCAGAAGTCTTCTGGACATTCAAAACTCTTTCTCTCAGAAACTCTGGTATAGGTTTAGGATGAATGGATGTCTTTGGTCTAATGTCATGAATAATATCTATTGTAAAACTGCTCATCTTTTATACACTAACATAAAGGGTTCTCTAGTATGGAATAGATTGTGCAGCATTAGACATCATGCTGAAAAGAACATTACCTGGTTTCTTGGTAGAGGTAACGTCGACTTCTGGAAGGACTCCTGGCACAACCTTCTTGCAATTGCCACTGAGAAAAATTTAAAATGGTATATAGATGTAAAAGTAAATTCATTTTGGCATAATAACTCTTGGTGTTTAAATGATGTCCAAGACAGTATTAGTACTGATAGAATGCTTAGGATCAGAAGTATTCATATCACTGATAAGGATGGTGTTATCTCTTATAAGCTTTCTGATAATGGTCAGTTTAACTTCAAGGAGACTTAAAGCATTTAAGAGCTAAGCATAACTGCTCTAGTCTTTACAAAAGGATTTGGAATTCGAAAATTCCCACGAAGTTCTCTTTTCTAACTTGGAAGCTAATGCATAATTTTATTACAGTTGTTTCTATCATGATGAGAAAACATTTTAGCATGGCTTCAAAGTGTGTTTTTTGTGAAAGCTGTGAGGTTAAGGATCATTTATTTGTAAATTGTTCTTTTGCCTGGCAGCTTTGGAATTGGTTTGCAAACATTTTTAAGATTAAAATTAAAAGATCAATGGTTCTTACTCATATTCTTAGATGCTGGTTTTTGTTTTCAAAGGCTAAATTTCATGTTTCTCATCTTATTCCTCAAGTGATCTGTTGGATGGTCTGGAAGGCTAAAAATTCTCTTAAGCATAAGGGTGTTTATATAAGTGTTAACATGGCTATTGATAGCATTAACACATTGTAAAAGGTTTAGATATCAATAGCTGCTTTAGTCACAAGCACTGGTCGAAGGTTTGCAATGCAGGTGTGATTTTGGGATGTCCTTCTATTGAAAAGAAAAGCAGACATGTGTACCTTAGATGGATCCGTCCTAACAATGCTCGTCTCAAGATGAATGTGGATGCTTCTTGTATCTTCAATAGAGAGGCTGCTGCTGGAATAATCTTCAGAAACAGTGAGGGTGACATTGCTGATGCGTATGGCTTCCTTCTTGGTAAAGTCTCTCCTCTCCAAGCTGAAACGTTAGCTATGATGCATGGCCTTTCTATCTGCTTAAAAAATAAGTGGACTTGTGTTGATGTTGAGTCTGATTCTCTTGTTCTCATCAATCAACTCACCAGTACCATTAAATCTGATTTGGAGGATCAAAACCTAAGCTATTGTAGAAACTTTCTGAACAACAACATGACCCTTAAGCACATTTCAAGGGTCCAAAATCAGGCTGCTGACTGGCTAGCCAAATGGACCCTTAAGTGCAAGCAAAAACTCTATCTTCATCAGCATAATGCTCCTCATGCATTGCTTGCTATTACGTTTCTTAAGAGCTTGGACTTAGGTTATCTTGTTTGGTAAAGCGTTGTACTGCTAGTTCTTGGTTTATTGGCAGGTATGGCGAGTTTTTTTGAAGCTTAGAGGTGGAGTTGCATTAATGAAGGGTAGCTGAGGAAGTCTTGGAAGTTAAAAGGATGAAGGTGTTGATTGGCTTATTGATGAAGATTAATGGCGAAAAAGCTTTCGAGGAGTTGGTTTGTAGAATTAATTGCTGTTCAAGTTTTCAATTTTGGATTCATTTGTTAGGCGGGAAAATTTTGCGCATCTTTTTCTTTCCTTGAAAAATTGGTCTATTTGTATTTTGGGTCTCATTTGTTTGTACCTTCACATTACTTTTAATAAAATTTCTCTTTTGATTAAAAAAAAAAGTATGTTTCTATATTTTTATTTTTAACCGTGTTTTTTTTACCTTTCTACTTTTTTATCTATAATTTTTCTCCAGATATTAATAATAAAGTTTTCCTTTTAACGCAGCTAGTTGCCCTGCCCCTTACAAAAATTTAATGTGGACGACTTTCAAGAACTACCGAACTTAGATTGTGGCAGATTGGTAATTTAGTAAGTGACGTGTTTGTTAAGAGAGAGAAAGATATTGAAGATATATCGGGAGTGGTATTTTTTATCCGTCGATCATTGCAAGACAATAAGATGCGGTGAGTACGTGGCAGTGAAAACAGATATCGTTCCAGTGGGCATTTAGTGCATGATTATGAAATTTCATCGCCGAATTAAATCTATAATGGTTCGAGGAAGTACCAATAATTAGGGATAGTTATTTAGAGATTTTATTAATATCAATATATTTTTCAACGTTTTGTTTTAATATAATATTTTTTTTAAGTTACTGTTGAAAATAATAATATAAATGTACTATTAATTTTAGATTCGTGGAATATATCTTTTGATTTGTTTAGAACAAAAAGGTTTGTGCAATAAGATTTTTTTTAGATTCCGAATCGGTAGATATTTGTATTTGAATGCCTGTGTGGAACAAAATGAATTCAATTTTATAATATATGGATATACTATAGAGAAAGGAAAGCAAGCGCTTCGGTTCATAACTTCAAAACGATTACTCATTTTATATATTTAATTCTCTTTAGATATGTTTTCAATTCATATATTTAATTCTCTTTACATATGTTTTCAAATGAGATAATTGCATCTTCAACACAGCTGCATCCTTTTGCGGAAGACGGTTGAGAGTTATTTGTTTTTTTTTTTTGGTTTTCAAGTCTCTAAACTTACTTTGGAAGTCTGGTCGTGTAATTGGGTGGTGAAATAAATATGATGGTAACATAAGTATGATTGGTGAAAAAATAAAATACAATTTGTTTTTATGAAAATAAATGTTAATTAGACGTGAAACAACCAAATTTTTGTAGTTGCTAAAATATAAACATTTTTGTGTTTAAAAAACTTATTTTTAAAAAGAGAAAAAAAGAAGTTAGATTATGTTAAGAGTGTGTAATTACAAGTAATCGGGTTGCGAAAGTAAGAAGAAGAAGAGTTTCATAAATATAACTTAGGTGATGAAAAAATAATAGTGTTACAGTTTTCTTTTAAATGTCATATCTTTCAAATCATAACTCCAAAAATCATATCTTTCAAATCATAACTTCAAAAAGATACAAAGATACCATTGATTTTATTTTTTGAAGATGAACAAAACTAATCAATGACAATTTTTTTACTACATTTGGTTTGGTTTATTTTGGGCTGGTGGTAGTTTGGTAAAGTGTTTTAATAAGTTTGAGGTATTTTTTGTTTAGTGTCACGAGTAGTGAGATAATTAAGGAGCCTTTTTGTATTAAATATTGATCACCCTCATTAATGAGAGTGGTTGGGGTATTTATACTTTTAATTAATAACCCATGGGCTTACTGAGTCAAGTTGTGAAACCGGGTCGAGTTTAAGGATCTATTAGTTTTTAAGTAAATTAGCAAATAGCTTAGTCAAAAGGTGTTCACATATGTCTTGTTCGGATTTTGTAGTGGAGTAATATAGACCGAATTACCCCTGTCTAGATTAACTGGTAGGCTGTGTCTGTAATATCCGAACTCATCAGTAGCCCATTTTTCTAAGCCTTGCAAAGTATCTTTGGAAGGGTTAAAAAATTTACCAAGTCAAAGTCACTATCAATTTCATCCGATCTATTTATGTTGACCGATCTAGGAAGTTTATTTTCAACACCAACCCAGTTCGAATTTTGTCAGGAATGGTTTTTCTTCCCAGAATTCTAAGAGTTTCTTCTTGGATCGTGGGACCCGTGTCAGTATTTGGTTCAACATACTAGCCGTTATTCTTTCTAAATTGGCGCACCCACTAGGTCTAGAAACTTACCTAGGTTTTGATTTTTCACACGTTTGCGCAGCCCTTAATCATTGCGGAAACCCCTTTCAACTTCTCTTTGGTAACTGCTGTTTTTTACTGTTATATATAATCTTTTACTATTTCATTGTCTCCCACACTCAAAGCTTTCCTAAAGAGAAATTCATATTCACCTTCAAATTATTCTTGAGAGATTATATGTTCACGGCCAGAAACGCTTTAGTTAAAGGTGGTTGGTTGAATTTGTCAGAGTTAGAGAGAGAAAGAAAGGTAGAGAGAGAATCGTATCGCCGACGACCTCCTAGTTTCTCCAGGCGAGAAAACTAGTCAGCTAACTTAGGACGCCGATCAAGGGTGATCCTCTTTCAAAAACCCTAGATTCAAACAACTTTCATTTAAACCAAACCTTTCACCCCTCCCTTCTGGCTCTTCTGTGCAAGAGTCTCAACACCCTACATCTAAGGAAAAAGTCATTTCAAGCACCAGAAAACCTTCGCCGTTTATAGCTATGGGATCTGAAACAGAAAAGTCTCCGGAGAAGATAACCCCTCGTCGGATAACTCGCCAAACAAAAACCTAGTCCACACCATCACTATCAAAACCCTCTGGATCGAAGGTAGCTAAATCAGCTCCGTGGGCCAAGCCCTCCGGATCACAACCCCTACCAGACACTAGGCCTCTAGAGGAAACAAGCGCTCAATCACCCAAACAACTTTCAGTGCAGGAAACTGAACAACCTTCTTTAAAGACAACTCACAAACCTTCTTTAAAGGCAACTAACAAACCTTCCACAGTGATGGAAGAGATCATGGAAGACAGCATCGAAGAGGCCCCCTTCGAGACCAAGGCATTAGGTCAAACGGGAGATTCTGTTTCTGATAGGAAAGGTAAGAGTAGGGTAAAAGTTTATATGACTCATCCGAATTCACTTCCGGAGTGCTTAGAGGGTAAGGTAGGCCCTTGCTTCAAACATGTCAGTGTCAAATACATATTGGCTTTGCAAAACATCAACTATGTCTACACCCATAGTGCTGAGTTGGGCCAAATCCGAACCAAATAGGATATTCCGGAGTCTGTAAAGGTAAGGATACCTATTAATCCGGAGACCCCTATGGATTGCAAACTGAATGAGGTGGTAGTGTACACTGAAGTGCTAAACTGGGGACTCCGGTTCCCTCTAGACCCAGAAATTGTTAAGTACTTCCACTTGAACAAGCTCTATCCAAGCAAGTTAAGCCCCAATGCCTGGTACACACTCCTTTCCTGTATCATGGCATCCAAGCTGTCAAAGATCCCTCTTCCGATGGAGTAGTTTGCTGTTGTAGCAAGTTTATGCAAGAACCATCAAATTCCATTCTACCACTACAACATGGGAAATGACTTTAAAGTTGTGGATGACTTGTTAAAGTCTGAAAAAACTTGGAGGACACAGTTCCTGTTTGTTAGTGAAACATAGGAAAATGGTAAGAAGATTAAATCCAATAGCCACCTTAGCATGCTAACTAGTAGGTGGAAAAGCACTGGTAACTTTCTTTCTTCTCCTTGTTGTACAAGTTTCTCTTCTTAAACTACAAGCTTCCTTATTCTGACTAATTTGTTACTTCTCTTTAGTTCTACCGAAGAAGTTCATTGTCCATTTGGAGGGATGGAAAAAGATATGTGCAAAGCTTAATGCATGAGCTTCAGATTGCTGGAGGAATGCCTTCCACAATCACTTTACATCGGGCAATTTTGTGAGGTCTCACCTCTGGGACACCACAGGCCGGAAAGAACTTTCATGGGAAGAGTTACTCACCCCTTCTCCTCCTGATGTGATTCTCAAAAGGACAGAAGCCAAAGATGCCAAGCTGTTCTTACGTTCCAGGGCTAAAGCTCCTACCAAAATAGAGAACAAAAAGACGAAGGCTACAACAGAGCTATCTTAAACAGCTGTAGAAGGGACTGGTTAGGGGAATCAGGGCGACATTGATGCAGCTCTGCTCAAAGTAGTAGAAGTTGAAACAGTGAGGGAATCTGGAGGGTCACAGAACCCACTAAAGCCCCCTATGAAGGACAGAAAACGCAGGGCCACCAGTGATGAGAAAGATGCTAAGAAGAAGAAGGTCACCCTTGGGGAAGAAATAATTCTTCGTCCTTCAGAAATCCAACCACCACCAGCCCCAACTGACCCTACTTTGCAAGAGGAGATCCTAACAGACCTTCAGTCCGGAGAGATTTCTGGTGGAGGGAATGATGAAGTAGACATTAGTGCCCTTCAAGACATTGGTTTGTACTTTAACGATTTTGAGAATGATGATTTTGCAGGTCCTTATCGCCCTTCCAGTTCCTCCAACATTGTGACTTACAATGGAAAATCATTCTCCGTATCCGAAGAGCAAGATGTCTTAAGCCACGCCCTCCTCGATTATATCCGGCCAGTACTTGATCTGGAGAGGCACGTGAAAAGTCAGACCAACTTTATCAGCTCCCTTACTTCCGACAAAAAATCTATGTCAAGCAGTCTCCTAAGCGCTCAGCAGAGTATAGCGGAACTGAAGAAGGAGAAGGAGGCATTAAAGAAGGATAAGGAGTATTTGGTAACTAAGCTAGCCACATCGGAGACAGCCAAAACTGAGCTCCAAACTAGGTACTCTGACTTAGAAACTTTTTCTTCACAAAACCTCACAACGTTGAAGGAGGAGTTGGAGACTAAGGATGGTGCCAGTCAGACACTGACCAACGAAAAGACTAAGTTTGAAAGCACCGTTTCGGAGATGACCAAGGAAAAATAGGTCCTGAGGAATCAGTAAGAGCAGGATATCAAGGCAGGTATTGAGGAGTATGCCAATGGAGTGATAGACTCTAGATGATGGGATTAAGTCTGACATGGTGTTGTTGTTCCATGCGACCTTTCATAAGAGGACCCTTGGTCCCTTATGGAAGTATGTGTAGTACGAGGACGTCCCATTTAATACTCTAGCAGATGGTGACAAGCGCAACTACTCCACTGGAATAGATTCCATAACTGATGATGAAGAAGGAACAAGTGAGAGTTCGAGTGCCGAACTCAAAAGCCATAAAAACGGTGATGGTGGTGGTGAAGCAACGTCCAAAGGGAACAAGCCCTAATGTTTTACCATGTATTATTTTTTGTCTGTGTGAACAATCAAAGTCCTTGGATGGCCAAGGCACATTTTATATTACTATTCGGTTGAAGTCCGAATAAGTTTTTTGAACATCCAAAGTCCTTGGATAGCCAAAACATGTTTTGTATTACTGTTTGGTTTAAGTCTGAACATATTTAATTTATCAACGTTTCTTTTTGTTTAATACATTTTCTTATAACTTTTCATGGCTAATGTTTAAGTAGCCCCTAGCATTTCTGAAGTATTAAAGTGAGAGTGTTTAATATCTCCGATGACATGTATTTAATAGTCATCACCAACCATCAAGTTTATCTGATCCACTAAAGACCTAAGGTATTGAACAAGTAATTATAATTGAATTGAATTTGTAGTAAAATCACTCCAAAAATTTTAAGAATGCATTATATATTATTGAATAAACCGGACACCTCATTAAAACCTCCCCGCGCCACCAGGATAGGAAATAGTATGCCCCCTAATATTTACATTAATATTTAACAAGTAAATATTTACATAAAAACTTTACTCTAAATATATCCTGAGATGTTAAATATTCCATGGGTGTTTCAAAACTCTCCCTTCTTTGTCTTAAAGTCTATATGTCCCAGGTTTGATATTTTCACAGACCTCATAGGGGACTTCCCAGTTGGGAGCCAACTTACCGAACTGCTTCTCCTTGGTATGTAAGAAAACTTTTCTTAACACTTTATCTCTTGGTTGAAAATCTCTTCTTTTTGACCTTGGAGGAAAATCTGCTCCTCATCAAACCTTGGTAGTGAGCTGTTCTTAAGTGTGCTTTAACCCTTATTTCTTCTATTAAGTCCAACTAATTCCTAGTTGTTATCTCATTAGCTTGTTCGGAATAATTGTGGACTCTGTACAATGGTAAGATAAGTTCTATTGAGGTAATTTGATCCATCCCATATACCAAGACAAAAAGAGACTCTTGTGTAGTAGCCCGAAGAGTAGTTCGGTAGGCCCACAACACTTCTTGTAAATAGCTTGGCCACTTCCTCGTAGCACCTTCTAAATTCTTCTTGAATCCAGACAAAATGATCTTGTTGGCAACTTCAACCTGGCTGTTTTCTTGTGGATGGAAAGGAGAAGAAAAACAATGTTGAATACCTCTCGAAGCAAAAAAATTCTCCATGTATTTGTTATCAAATTGTGGCCCATTGTCTGTAGTAATATTGAGGGACCCCAAATATGGAGCATACATTAGATAAGATAAACTTGATGACAACCTTCGATGTGGTCCCTGCCAAGGGGGCTGCCTCTATCCATTTTGAAAAGTAATCAATAACAACTATAATTGTTCTGCTTCTCCCGGATGCCATACGTAGAGGTCCAACTAAGTCCATTTCCCATCTAGAAAAATGTATTGGCTCAGAAATAGATTCATAGGTACTGCTCGCACATGAATTTCATTGCCATACCTTTGACACTGGTCACATTTCCTTACCATTTCTTTAACATCTGCCATTATGGATGGCCAATAGTACCCAGCTAATAAGACTCTCCGGTTTAGCGCCCTGTACCCACAATGTGTTGAGCCTTCCCCATCGTGTAGCTCAGACAAAACAACTTGAGATTATTCAACCTCCAAACAATGTAGGAGAGGTCTACTGAAAGATTTTTTATATAGAATTCCCCTTATCATCAAAAAATCACGTGCCTTATGTTTAATCTTTCTTGCCATAGCTTTGTCCGAAGGCAAAACACCATAAGAAATATATTGAAGAAGGGTGTATCTCAAGTCTTTAGGCTGAATCACATGTATGCTCATACTTTCCCCATCTTCTTTGTTTCGAGTTGGCTGTATGGACGGGCATTCTTGTATGTGAATCCAAGGGTAGGAATCAGAATATGCTATAGTTGCTAAAGAGTTTGCCAATGTATTCTACGATATGGGAATATGCTCATAACAAACACTTTTGAAGTCTGCTCCCACTTCTCTCAAGACGAGTAAGTACTTGATCAGCTGCTTTTTTTTTCCTCAGTCTGACCTTGAATGTGGTGGATGAGCATTTGAGAGTCACTCATCAACTGAACTCTCTTAGCCCCACACAGGAGAGCCAATTTAAGACCAACTATAGCTGCTTCATATTCTGACTCATTGTTAGAGGCCTTGAACCCAAAACATATAACTTGATACATTTTATCACCATATGGAAAGGTTAAGCAAATTCCAGCTCCACAACCCATTGTACTTGATCCAGCATCAGTTCGGACCACCCATTTTTTCTTGGTCTTATCTTCTGAAGTTTGCTTAGAGTTTCTGTATGTGTGAAATTCAACTAAGAAATCAGCCACTAACTGAGCTTTAATAGCCGTTCGGGGGGCAAAATCAATGTTGTAATCGCCCAAATCTACTGACCACTTGGTCATCCTGTTTGATATATCTGCTTTTTGAAGAACATTTTTAGTGGGAAAGATGTATGTACAATGATGGAATGAGATTGGAAATATGGCCTCATCTTTCTTACTACAATCACTAAGGCTAGTTCCAACTTTTCTAGCTTTAAATACCTTTTCTCAGCATCTAATAAAATTTTGCTGATGTAGTATAGTGGTCGAGGATAATTGTCCACTTCTCTTACCAGAACTGCACTTATAGCACATTCTGACACAACCGAGTATACATAGAGCGTTTCTCCTTGAACGGGTTTGAAAAGAGTATTTGGTGAGGATAAGTGTTTCTTTATCTCAACAAAAGCTTGGTTACAATGCGGAGACCAATTAAAGTCTTTAGCATTCTTCAAGGTTTGGAAAAATGGAGCATATTTATCCGAAGACCTTGAAATAAACCGGTTTAAGGTAGCCAACCTTCCGGTGAGCCTTTGGAGTTCTTTAACATTCCGAGGAGGATCCATTTCCAACAGGGCATTAAGCTGATCCGGATCGGGCTGGCTACCTTTCTCACTTATCACATAACCTAGAAACTTTCAAGATCGGACCCCAAACAAACATTTTTATGGATTTAATTTCAGATTCACATCTGCTAAGTTAGCAAATGTTTCTTGAAGATCAATTATGTGAGAATACTCCTTCAGGCTTTTAACCATCATATCATCTATGTATACTTCCATATTTCTGCCAATCTGACTAGCAAATATTTTGTTCACCAACCTCTGATAAGTACCCCCAACATTCTTTAATCCAAAATGAATCACCTTGTAGCAATAGAGACTTCTGTATGTTATAAAGGTAGTGTGATCTTGATCCTTCAGATCCACCTGTATCTGGTTGTACCCGAAGAAAGCATCCATGAAGGACAACAACTTTTTTCCAGACGTAGAGTCTACCAATTGATCTATCCGGGGGATATGATAAAGTTATTTTGGGCAGACTCTGTTAAGGTCAATTAAATCAATGCACATACGCCATTTCCCGTTCTTTTTCTTGACTAACACCGGATTGGCAGTCCATAAAGGATATTGGGATTCTTTTATGTGTCCCATCTTGGTAACCTGATCAACCTCTTGAACTATCACATCCGTTTTTTCCTTAGAAAAAACTCTTCTTTTCTGTACAACAGGTGCAACATCACTCCGGGTGGACAACTTGTATGAGATAACGCTTGCGGGCACCCCGGTTACATCACTATTGCACCAAGCGAAGAAGTGTTGATTGTTTAGTAAAAAAGACAACAATTTCTTTTTTTAATTCTGGTACCATCTTTGAACCAATCTTGACATTTCTACCCTCTGCAAAGGAGTGGATTTCAACTTCCTCAACTGGTATCATAATGCTAGGAGCCTATCTAGGGTCATCAATCTCACTCTCCCCCTCTGAAGGCTCCAGTAACTGCTAATGTTCATTAATCCGTACTACCCCCAAAGTCTTAGGAGCAAGATCAGTTGCATAGCACTCCCTGGCTATCTTCTGACTACTTTAGACAACACCTACTTGTCCTTGAACTGCATACTTTAAAAACTGATGGACTATGGCCACAACATGCAGTCTGGAAAGCCAAGACCTCCCAAAGAGCGCATTGTATGATGTGGGGCAGCCTACCACAACGAATAATACCCTCACCATCTTTTTAAAAGGCCCGTTTCCCAACAACACTTCTTCTTTAAATTCCCCAATTACATCCGCAGAGCTCCCTGTGAAGCCTACAATAGTTATGTTTGAGTGCTGAATAATAGCCAAATTCCTCATCTGTTTATAGCAGCTTAAGAAAAAGATATTTCTCGAACTACATGTATCTATCAAAATCCGACGTATATCATTGACTCCAATAGATGCTCCTATAACCACCGCATCCTCATGAGGCCCATCAATATACCTCAAATCATACTCATCAAAAACTATGAACGGGAAAGGGGTTTGGGACTGATGGGAAGACATTCCACCTTCCAATTGAGTGGCAAAACTGTGGATATGCTTCTTCCTTGATGAAGGGGTGGGTGCTGTCACAGTATCTCCTTGAAAGATGGTCAGTGATTCAAAGAAACTGATCAGTCCGGACACCATCTTGGTTTTCTCTGTTATGAGGATCCAGGTACTCAACATCAACATCGAATCTTTCAATAATCACCATTGCCCTTTCTTGAGTAGATGTTCCAGGATTGTTTGTAGGGCCCGCCCGATGAGCATTGTTAGGCCTGTTTACACTTCTTCTATAGACATAAGCTCCTAGTTTGCCTCTTTCATAAGGTTCTGCACTTTCATTTTTATTGCTATGCAGTCTTAAGTGTTATGGCTTATATCATTGTGATATTGGCAAAAACAAGTATTTCGACTTTCTATGGGAGACTGTAAGGCTGGCGGTTTTCGAAAATGGAATTCTTCCTTAGTCTTATCATAGATTGTGGCCACATTTTCCCTTAGCTCTGCAAACCACTCCGGCTGAACCCAAAGACCTCTTTTACCTCTTAACTGTTGGCTCTGAGCCTGATTCTGGTTGGATTGAGTTTGTTCAGTCCGGTTGGATCCCAGTCGGGTCTCATTAGCCTTGTATCCGGACTGGTTAGCGGTTGGAGGAGCTGTTGTGGTGGAGCTTACTTGACGGTGCACCCTGGTTTTCTTTGTTTCTTCCATATTAATCTGTTTCCCCTCTTGATTCAACAAGCCACCCAAGGTCATAGCTTTCTTCCTGGTTACAGAATCAGCCAGGTTCCCAAGATTTAACCACTATCTCAGAGAAGCAATTACCACCTGTTCGAAGCAATCTGCTAATCCGTTCTTTGTATTCAAAAATCGACTTATGTAATCATTTAAAGACTCGTTTGGTTCTTGGGCACAATGGATAATGGTATCTCCATTTCCCTTCACCTCTTTACTTCTAACAAATTGCCTTCGGAAGGCTACCCACAATGTATCAAAATTTCTAATACACCCTTGAGGTAAGCTATTATACCATTTAAGAGCACTTTCCGTGAAAGTTTGGGAGAAGGCTCTGCACAAGAGTTTGTCATCATCATCAAAATTTGTCATGAAGTTTTTGAATTGCTCCAGATGGTTGTCCGGATCTTGACTTCCATCATACTTTTCCATTTTAGAACTGTCAAACCTTTTGGGTAGGTTTTCCGGACAGTATTTTGGCAGACAAAGGTGACTGTCTCCAGTTTTTATTACGACTAAAGACTGTATCTTCATTAGGTGCTACGAAAATACATGGTTCGGTCTGAAAAGCAAAATGATCTATTATCAATTGATCAGCATGCCTGTGGGATGATCCTCTGCCCAAATGCCTTTTAAGCCTACCATTCCTATCCTTATTTCTTGAATACGTTTTGATTAACTTCATATTTTTTCTAGATCTTCCTTCATCAGTGCTTGATGACAAATATTCCTCAAGCTCAACCTTATTCGAAGAGCTACTAGAGGACTCAGAATCTGAACTTTCAACAGGCTTAGACCGATGTGTCTTCTTAGAGCTGAGATGAGTCCTTTTTGAACTAATATGATTCTTTATTGATGGATCATTCTCCCTAAGATTATCAGTATGATGAATAGTTGACGCCCCTGATTTCTCTCTAATACCATTCTCTGCTTGTTTTATGGCCCTTAGTGATGTTATCTCTGCTCTCAACTTGTCTCGCTCCTCAACGGTGTATTCCTTGTTCTCCGTCATCGTTTCCACCATAGGAGGTGGAGTAACTTGCTCTTTCAGATCCATCCAAACTAGTTTTCTTACTGGTTTTGAATGTGAAATTCAGGCACCTTCGTGGTCCCACTATGGTCGCCAATTTGGTTTGGTTTATTTTAGGCTTTGGGTAGTTTGGTAAAGTATTTTAATAATTTTGAGGTATTTTTTGTTTAGTGTGAGGAGTAGTGAGATAATTAAGCATCATGCTTGTATTAAATGTTGATCACTTTCATTAATGAGAGTGGTTGGGGTATTTATACTTTTAATTTATAACACATGGGCTTACCAGGTCAAGTTGTGAAACCGGGTCGAGTTTAAGGACCCATTAGTTTTTAAGTAGATTAGCAAATAACTTAGTCAAAAGGTGTTCACATATGTCCTGTTCGGATTTTGTAGTGGAGTGTTATGGTTCGAATTACCCCTGTCTGGATTAACTAGTAGCCTGTGTCTGTAATATCCGAACTAATCAGGATTTAGTTACGAAACTAGGAGTAATTGGGTTGCGTAGTTAAAAACGTTGCGTAAATAAGACTTTGGTTGGATAATCCATACCTCCAAAAGTAATCCAAAGATACTATTGGTTTTGTTTTTTCAAGAAGAACAAAATAAGATTTGTGAATTTTTTTTTAATTTTTTTTAGTGTATTTGGTTGAGATATTAGGATTATCGGGTTGCGTAATTAAGAGGAAAAAGCTGCGTAGATAAGACTTTGGTTGTGAAAAAGTATTTGTGTTAGAGTTTTGTTAATGTCATGTATTTCAAACTATAGGTCCAAAAAATCCAAAAATACCATTAGATTTTGTTTTTTAAGAAGAAGAAAATTAGATCCATAAAAAATAATTTTTTTGAATCTTTTTACTACACGGATAGCGTAATAAGAAGAACAAAAAGGTTACGTAAATATAACTTTGGTTGTGGAAATAAATTGTGTTAAAGTTTTTTTTTATAAATGTCATATCTTTTAAACCACAGCTTCCAAAGTCTGCAAATATCATTGGTTTCATTTTTTTAAGTCGAACAAAATTAGATTCATGAATGATTTTATTTTTTACTGCATTTGGTTGCAAAATTAGGAGTAATCGAGTTGTGTAATTAATAAGAAAATAATTGCGTAAATAAGACTTTGGTTGTGAAAAAAATAATTGTATTAGAGTTTTTTTTTAAATCTCACACCTTTCAAATTATAACTCCAAAAAATTCGACAATATCATTTGTATTGTTTTTAAGGCAAATAAAACTAGATCAATGAAAGATATATATATATATATATTTACTGCATTTTATTGTGAAATTAGGAGTAACGGAGTTGCATAATTAGTATAGAAAAATATTTATTTTCTAGTTGTGTAATTAAAAGTAGTTTGGTTGTAAAAATAAGAAAAAAACAGAAAAAACTCCAAAAATATCACTTCTGAAATTTCATTTTGTTTTTCTTTAAAAATAGAAATATGTATATTTTTGGATTTTTTTATTTAGAAGTACGTAAGAATGTGATTTAGTAGTTGATTTATGTTGAAACATTTTGAGAAATATGTTGTTTCTTACAGACAAAAGAAACAAACGTGCATATCTCACTTGAGTGTATAATCTGTGTTCATAATATTGGTTGTGACGGGAAAATAGGATGAATAATTAAGAGACCTATTGCTAAAAACTACCATTCATCTCTTAGGTAAACTTACCATCTAAATACATTGTGATAATCAAATAAATATAGATCAATATATATTGACATCTAAAATAGTAAGTTTAGACATATAAGTCAAAGATATGAGTATATTGGATTGTTGATTCAAAGTAAAATGATATAAGTCTCGTCTGTGCATTATAGTGATAAGTCAACATGTCTTTTACCAAGACATTGGCTCAAGAATTGGACTATACCTCTATTGGGATGATATTAAAAACTCTTAAATTGATATTTTACAAATAATGGTAACCCAATTTGGCTATAGAGAACCAAAATATCTAATTTTCAATGGGTAATAATAAGTTATTTGTAAAACAATTAGCATATATAAAAATAAGTTTCAACTGTGATGTGTGTATTATACGTTAGTCATTTAAATAAAAATCGGTCTGTATGTGAAATGTGTTTCTAAAAATGATGAAATATTGTAAGTATTATACATATAAGAATATAGAGCTGGTGCAGTATTGCATGAGAGAATGAGCTCATCTCAAGTTATGATTCTTGAAATAGATAGAGAACACGGCCAAAATAGTGATAAAAGAACCACAGACAAATAGACTGGTAAAAGGATTGCGTGTGTGGATCATCAGTTAGGTCAAATTAGAGGTTGGTTCAATGTTATGACTACTAAAGTTTTCAGATCAAAATTTGTTATACTCACACTAATGTAAAATTAAAATCGAAAGATATTTTGTTTTATGTGCAAAAATTATCTTAGTGAGAAGATATATTATGCCATTTATGTTGATGGTTTTCCTAATTAATGTTGTTGGAGACCAAAATACTAATTGATTGGTCAAAGACTTGAATAATGTATTCTCGATTTAAGAATATTATTCAATTATAACGAATATTAAATAATATATTCTTGATTTAAGAATATTATATAATTAGGAAGAATATTACTATAATTGAAAAAGATTATATTAGTAATAAATATTATTATGTCACTGAAATAAGATAATATACTAATATAAATATAAAATATATACACGAGAACATATAAAAATCAATAATAATCTTCTTCATTTTTTTATCTTTCTATCATGGTATCAGAGTAGTGTTTTTATGAGATTTGGAAAAACATTGTATCTTTGAGCAGAAACACAAATTAGCCAACATGTATTCTTGTGTCCATAGCCAAAATGTTAAAAGAAAATCAAACATTACTGGAAACAACAACCCAAATACTCCCGACGAATTGATGTTACAAATTGTAAATATTCTTGAAACAAATTGGGCAATCAACAATCAATTGAAATCAGTTCTCATAGCCTTTTAATTGGCTTCAATCTCAACAATGAAAATTACCCTTTGTGGGAATGCCTTATAAAAAAAAGGTAATTTTAGGAACAAGGGAGACACAAAATCTTTCTTGTACACCACGGGAGGCGACATATCCAACATATGTAAGATGAGAGCAATCCGACCAAGCTATGTTTACTTGGATCATTCAAAACATTAAGCCCTCTTTGATTAATCATGTTGCACAGTATGCGATGGCTATAACCTTGTGCAATGGATTAGCTATAACATAAGGTAGCGGTGGAGACTCATTCCAAATATATGAACTATACAGAAAGATGAGCAATATATTTAGGAAGTGATACTCTTTAATTTTTTTGGAATACTTTACAAAATATTTGGATGAACATCGATAGGAGATCACCAAATCCCATGAAGGGTCGTGAGGATATAGCCATGTACATAAAATTTTTGGTTGAACAAAGATTTTACCAGTTTTTTACGGCCACTGATGATAGATCTAAGCAGTTCAGAGAGATATCTTGAAACAAGACCCATTTTCCTCAATTGAATCAGCCTATACAAAGGTTAGAAGAGAGATAATCAAACTACAACATTTTAAAGCCAACAACCAACAATAAGGTTATTCCATCAACATCGGAATGTGATTAACATCAAAATCAGTAAGCTTTAAAAACAAACCAGAATTATAAGGAAAATGATAAAGTGGTCATTCAGAATCTAGTGGAAGTCAGTGGAAATACTCAGTATGGGAGGATAAATCCAACTTAAAGAGTATACATTATGGAAAATACAAACATACCAAGGATAATTGCTTTGAATTGGTAGGCTACCCGGAATGGTGGGAAGACAGCCATAAAAAGGCAAAACACATGTCGTTAATATCATTCTAGAAGTCCATTTAGGCAATGTCATCAATCAAGGGTCAAAACATAATGAGTAACAATGATTTATAAGACTAAGTCATGAAGGTAAAATAACATAATGAATTTTAGATTGTGGGGCTACAAACACAATCACCCATGACTCATAAGATATTATTGTTCGAGTACCACCTTCAAAACCTCATGTTGAAACAACAAATGAGGGTTTAGCCAAAGTTAAAGAGGAAAAACCTATTCTTATTTCTCCATAGTTGAAATTAAAAAGATGCATTCACGTTCCATAATTATCTTGTAAAATCTTATCCTTGAGTCATGTAACATATGAAGTGAATTATGTAGTACTGATGTATCATCGGTTTTGCCTTTTATGTGACATTCATACAAAAAAGATCATTAGACATGGTACTGAGCGCAGAGGTCATTACTATGTTGATGAAGTGTTTCACCGGGGAACAATCTTATTTTCTCAAATGACATCTAATAGATAAATTTGGTTATGACACTGATTCTTGGATCACCCACCCTTTAGTTATTTTCATATTTTATTTTCTGCCATTTTTCAAAATAATTATGCCTTAAATAATGCTCATTTGTCATGTGAAACTTGTTATTCGTTGATGACTTCTCTTGCATGACTTGGTTATACTTTGTAAAACATAAATATGAAGTGTATGATAAATTCATTAGTTTTTTCAAAATGATCCAAACCCAATTCAACTAGAAAATCAAAATTAGTCAGTCTGATAAAGGAAGGGAATATGTTAACCATTATATGAGAATATTTTTTCTTAAAAAAATGTCCTTATTCATCAAACCTCTTGGCCAAATACACTTCAACAAAATAGAGTTGCAGAATGAAAAAATCAGATTATTTTTTAAGTGACTAGAGCTATGATGATTGATTTTAATGTTCACAAACACTTCTGGCCTAAAGCCATTGCCACATCAACCTATCTAGTTAACCATTTACCAACAAAAATTCTTGGCCATAAAACCCCACTTCAAATCCTGGAAACCCAAACAAATAGACCACATACCTTAACTCTCCCACCTCATATCTTTGGTTGTTTTGTATTTGTTCATGTTCCAAAGGGTGATAGATCTAGACTAGATCATTATTTAATAAAATACATTTTTGTGGGCTATGCACTTCATAAAAAAGGTATTGATGTTATAATCCAGTCAATCATCAGATCTATGTCACCATGGATTGAAATTTTCTTGAAACATATTTCTATAATATTACCCAACCTCATTTTCAAAGGGAGAACACAAGTTACTCACTAGGCTGGTTAAGTTCCCCGATCATTCTAGATATTGTATAAAAAAAGCTACCCATCGACATAGAACCGACCAATTACTTTATACCTACCAATGATCAACCTTCAAATGATGTCCTACAACAGGTAAGTGAGCCATTTCGTCCAATTGCTTCCCTTATAATTGATGATTATGTAAATGTTGACACTAGTGAAGAAATGCTCAAAGAAGGTAGATATGTTTTAACTTTCATGAATAATGGTGGAGTCACACCTACACGTTAATCACCCAACCATGTTCCTCGAGCTAGCAGATATTCTATGGAAAACTTCGTTAGATGGAGGATATTAGAAGATGCTATGGTATTTACTACAATTCTCTACACCTATAAAATTCCAAAAACTATCAAATAGGGAACATAAAAGAAGAAGTGAAGGTTAGCCATGAATGTTGAAATAAATTCTCTTGTAAATAATGGTACTTGAGAGAAATGCAAACGTCTAACAGGGAAAAAACTAGTTGGATGTAGATGGGTCTTCACTATCAAACACAAAAGTGATGGAACCATAAAGCAATACAAGTCTCGATTTGTGGAAAAAATGGTACACACAAACGTATAAGATTGATGATTCTGAAATTTTTTATCCACTGGAAAAGATAAACACAATTCGAGTTTTATTCTCAGTTGCAACAAGGAAAAATTGCCCACTTCACTAATTTGACGTAAAAAATGCATTCCTCCATGGATACCTGAAACAAAAAGTATATATATGAAGGCTCCACCAAGATTCTCTGATGGGTTTCGAAAATATGAAGTATGTTGGTTATAAAAGGCGTTGTATGGGCTTAAACTATCCCAGTGAGCATGTTTTGGAAAATTTACTATAGTAATGAAGCAGTACGAGTACACACAAAGTAACTATGATCATCCTTTATTTCTAAAAAAGGATAACATGATCCCTTTCTTAATAATATATGTATATAACATGATTATCACATGAAACGGCACTGAAGAAATTGGAAGGATAAAGAAGAACATGTTCAAAGAATTTGAGATGAAAGATCTAGAAAGGTTAAAATACTTCTTAAGAATCGAGGTTTTACGTTCAAGCAAAATGATCTTTATATAGCAGAGGAATAATATATTTTATTTACTTACAGAAATACGAATGGTTGATCGTAAACCACTTAAGACTCCAATGTAGATTAATCACGGGCTCAAAATGGTTGAATGTGCCGACCTGTCAGAAAAAGAAAGATATCAATGGCTAGTTGGAAAACTAATTTACTTGTCACATAATCGACCATACGTAGCCTTTGTGGTTGGGGTTGTAAGTCAGTTTATGCACCAACCATAATTAGATCATATAAAAGCCGTAATGAGGATGTTACGATATTTAAAATGCACATTACGGAATATAATTATGTTCAAACGAAATAAACATATAAATATTGAAGTATACACTGATGCTGATTGGGCTGAAACCAAAATGATCACAGGACTACATCAAGTTACTTTAAGCTAGTTGGACTTAGTGACATGGAGAAGTATGATGCAGAAAGTTGTAGCACTTTCGAGTGTTGAGGCAGAATTCTGGAGAATTTCTAAATGAGTAACATAAATATTATGGATCAAGAAATTAAGGGTTGAAATTGGATTTCTCTCATCTCTTTCGAGTCAACTTAAGTGTGACATTAAAACATCAATAAGTATTTCGGAAAATCATGTTCAACACGACAGAACTAAACATGTGGAAGTAGATTGACACTTTATAAAGTAAAAGATTGAAGATAGTACAATTGAACTTCATTTTGTAAGATTGGAGGATTAATTAGCAGACATCTTGACTAAAGTTGTAAGATAGAGAATCTTCACTATAATTTTGAGCTAGTTGAGTATTTGAAATCCGAATATTCAACTTGAGGGAGAGTGTTGAAGATTTTTCTAATTAATGTTATTGGAGACCAAAATATTAACTAAAGATCAATTGATTGGTCAAAGATTTGAATATTATTGATGTAAGAACATTATTAAATTAAGAATAATATTTTTATAATAGAAAAATATTATATTAGTCAAAAATATTACTGTGTCATTGAAACACAATAATATACTAATATAGATATAGGAGACGCACAAGAGAACATAAAAATATCAATTTTTTAATCTTTCTAAAAATTTAATAAACTGAAAGATTGTTAAAAATATTGATTTAGTAAAATTATCAGAGATGAAGTAGAAACGACTCTGAATCATTGGAATTAACCTAGAAGTGAAAGAATGAACTAGGAAGGAGAGTATGCAAATATCCAAGGTAAAGTGGTAAAAGACAGCTCCGATCACCACAAATATTGTTGGGCTCGTCGTACTAATTTTAGCACAATAACCTAGAATTTGAAATTACATGTCTTTACCACGATAATACTGAAATTTATGAGTCTTTGTCCAAACAACCAATTTTAGCACAATGCCTCATAATTTGAAATAAGAGTAGTTGAGGTTTAAACCCTAGACTTGTGGGTTCTTATCTCTGATTTTTCCAATACGATAAGATCTATCTTGCTATCTATTTATGCTTATTAATGTTAAATATGTTAGAGATATTAGGGACAAACTCATTAACTCATATATTTTATCAATAAATAAGAGCATATATATAGTCTTTCTAAATAATAAAACCATAGTCGTCTTTCTTTGTTTATATTTTTCTACATGGTATCAAAGTGTAGGTTTAGATCTTGAGCTTAAGCTTTCATGTCTTCCGGTGTGTCGGTGCACATTTGTTTTAGCTGTCCGTTAGAGGAAAACAAGAGATAAAGTTTTTGGTTTTCAAATCTGGCGTGTGCAGCCGAAATCAATAGACCTAATCGAGAGGCAAACAGTGTAGATTTTTCCTAAATTTTTGAAAATGGGTTCGGGACATCTAATACTTCAATCTAACTGGTTGGATTATTATTTGGTGTTACAGTTTAGGAAAAATCTCCACGCTAATGGAATAGTGCATATTTTTATTGGTCTAATCGTGCATTCGATTCTAATTTTGATTTTGATTGGTAATTATATTTGAATTTGGATTTGATATTTGGATTTATTATTGAATTTAATTTTGGATTTGGATTTGGTATTTGGCCTCTGCATTCAGATTTCATTTGGATTTCGTTTGGTGTTTAGATTTTATTTGACGTTTGCACTTTGTATGATGTTTGCTTAGATCGACGTTTGTCGTTTGGATTTCGTTTCGGTGTTTTGGTTTTGTTTAACATTTGGACTTTGTCTTACGTTTTCTTAGATCGATGTTTATTGTTTGGATTTTGCTTTAGTGTTTAAATTTTGTTTGATGTTTGGACTTTGTCTGATATTTCCTTATATCAGTGTTTGTCGTTTTCATTCATTTGAATTTATTTGGATTTGTCTGGATTTGTTTGGTGTTTAGATTTCGTTTTTTGTTTGGATTCGTTTGGTGTTTACATTTTGTTTGGAGTTTGGATTTTGGAGTTTGAAGTTTGGAATTTTGGAGTTTGGAGTTTGGCGATTGGCGATTGGCAATTCGAGTTTTGAGATTGAAAATTGACGTTCGATTTTGGGTTTTCACGCTTTAATTTTGGTTTTGGATTTTTATTTTGATTTTTGATTTTGATTATGGTTTTGGCATTTGGCGTTTGGCTTTTGGAGTTTGGATTTGGATTCGATTTTGGTTTTAGATTCAATTTTGGTTTTTATTTTTGAGTTCGATTTGGAATGATGTTTGGGCTTTGACAAACATTTAGAATTTGATGATTTGATTTGGTTGAAGAAAATGATGAGGTATAAGAAATGCGAAGAATAATATGTGAAAAAGATGGATGCGAAAAGGTACTTGAAGAAGATTTATGAATATATAAAAAGAATATCAAATTTCTACTCATCAACAAAAGAGTTCTCTAGTACCTCATTGTTGTGCTTCTTTCTTTACCTCTGGTTACTCAAAAACTTTGGGTCCATTCCTTTGGTTGGAGTGTTTATGCTCCTCTTAGGTTTTTATTCTATTACGATGAGCCGTGTGGGTCTGGTTGTGAGCGGTGTGAAGAAGATGCATGAATAAGTTATAAATATTGAAGATAAATTGTGGATTTCTTCACACATATCATTTAAAGATGATATTTTCACGAAGGCTTGGTCAAGAACGCGATTTCATTTGCTTTGTGACAAATTCTAAATGTTTATAATTGTTGCTTGCATTATGAGTTTGAGAAAGAGTGTTAGAGATATTAGGCACAAATCCATTAACTCATATATAATTTATCTATAAATAAGACCATATACTCTCCCTTTGTAATATGTACGCTTCCTAAATAATAAAACTATAGTTATTTTTTTTGTTTATCTTTTTCTACAAAATATAAAAATTAATGGGTTTCCATATCACACAAATACCACGGTAGCTTCGTCTCTGCCAAACATTGTGTTGTTGTGATAAAATATACAAAAATTCAATTCAATAGTAGTTTACCGACAGTTTACTACCACGGCTCTTAAACATCGATGTGAGAAAATAAAAATATTCCGAAATTGATTTTTTTTCTCTAAAATAACTTCTCCGCGTAAGAATTTTACAAATCCTATAAATAACATGTTAGATAAAAGAAATCCAAATATAAAAATTATTATTTTTTAATTACTTTTTTATATTTTTCCATCACTATCGATTAATATATGCTTTCTAGTGAAACTTTTATAGGTTAAAAATGTTTTAATAAAACAATGGACATAGTAGAGTGATTATAGCAATATATTTTTTAAAAATATATATCTAACACGTATCTTAAATTTTAGTTTTTATGTTTGTGATAATTTTTGGACGAAAATATTCTGCAATATCATGTAAATAATTGTTTCCCGTACTACATATTTTGATACTAAACCGATCGAACCATCAAAACTATTAGAACAATCAATATGCGAAGTATCATTTTGATGTTTTCTTACATAAACCAAGCTCGAAACTCATCCATTTGGACCAATCTAGACGCTGATTGCTCTCAAACTAAAATTTACATACGATAAAATCAGTAGTTTAGTTTGGGTGAAAAACTATATTTTAGTAATATCGTTATTCGAGGGGACCTCAAATTAATTTTGGAGGTGGTCACTATTGTTTCTTATTTTTCACCTTGAAATTATAATTATAAAATTATAATTATTTATCTTTTTCATTTGACTCGTGAAATAGAATCAGAATTGGATGGACCCAGCACTTGTCATGGTATTAAATGCATTCATAGGAGTTTCTATTTGGATACCTAAATGGAGGATCCATTTTTTGTTTGGTGAAAGTGACTAAACAATGGAAAACGTCAATTTAAATTTCACATGTAAAATGGGAGGAAAACGATAATACAATCCATATAATATTAAGTTGGAGGATGGCCAAAGTCTATTTTTATATTCTTATTTCAAGCTCTAGATTTAAAAAAAATTAGTGATAAATTGAACTAAGGTGTAGCTCGTAATTAAATTATATCAAACATTTAATGTAAATTTTTGAAAACTTCTAGGTTTTTTTTTTCGATATTTTTTCTCTAATGGATGTTAGATTTAGATACATGTATCTTGAATACTTTTTAAAAGTTCAATTTTGAGTGAGCCTATTATTCTATCAGATTTTTTTTTTTTATAATTCAAAATCTAAAAAACACTAATTATTTGCTTTTAGTATTGGTCTTTACTTTATCTTATAATTTATAATTTTATGTCATTAACCATTCTCAAACACTTATATGAACAAACACAAGATTTAACCCAATTGATTCCAACATATAAATGTTTTACTTTATAAAATTAAATCCTAAAAATAAAATAAAAACATAAATTTGATAAAGATTAAGCACGGAGGAGGAAGACACCCAGACCAAAGATTTAATAGCGAAGAACATCACACAATCAACCATCAATGTAATTTAATCTTATTTTCAAGTTGTACATTCACGTAACTTGAAAACCTGTATTAAAAAAAACCATTTTAGAGCAAATCCCGATTTCTGCAGGTTTTAACGACAAACACCTGATTCCGAGGTGGTATCTCGGAATCAGTTGTTCTGTGCAAAAACAACTGATTCTGAGGTGGTATCTCGGAATTAGTTATTCTATAAAAACAAATGATTCCAAGATATCACCTCAGAATTAGGTGTTTTTCGCTAAAACCTGTAGAAATCGGAATTTGTAATTAGAAATAAGAAAATGATAAATATGTTATTCCTTTATGGAAGAAATAACAACATGGAGTTTTTTCTCAAATGTGGAGGAAATAACATATCTGATGGGGGAAATAGCTTACCTATGAATCTTATAATAGATAATTTGTTTGTATTTAATTGATTTAAAAGATAAATGAGCAAACATAAATTAGATCGTATTAGTAAATTTTAAATAGGTTTTAAAGTTTTTTAAAGATTTTTCTCAATAAAAAACGAGACACTATAAATAATTTCAAGTAATATAATTCGTTAAATAGTTATTTTCAACTTCTCTATAAATTCCAAGAGACAGAAAAAGGTAACAATTTACCATCTTTGTTTATCAGTCAAAACTAATTTTTGTTAGTTACAAATACATCATTTACAAACCAAAAGGGTAGTAAATGGATCTCTTTCTTTTAAAGCAAGTTTTAAATTTTCCGATGCTTGAGATTTTGACTTATTTTCTTAATCTTTAGAAGGTCTATGTTATATGCTATTTATATGTGTGACTCTATTCCAAAATGGCTCATCGGTCTCACACTCTCTATTCCACAGCTAACTCAAATAGCCTCACAAATTGATGCTTTTACTAGCATCTTCAATCTCTAGTATGAGCAAACCATAATACTGGGTCAAAGTAGCCAACTATTTACTATTCCATGGCACTGGTTTCCCATGCTCCTAAACCGGAAAAACAAATACCTTCTATACTTACCAAGCAAGCAACCTAAAGAACATATTGACTTTCGGTGAACTGAGTGACCTTTACATTTTAGCTCTAGAAGTTTCATTCAAACAATTGCACTTACCAAGTTAGCCACTTGGTTTCTTCTGCCTCCACCTGTTCATGTCAGTTATGCTTCAAGAACTGATTGACTTTCGATGAACTGAGTTACCTTTGGTTGTATGGTTCTCTTTTCACCTGGAAAAATAAAAACCTCATAAACCTTATTGCTTCAAGAATTTAGTCGGTTCTTGTTAATAGTGTTTGTGATGATTTTTTCCTTATGTCAATAAGTAATGTTGGATTTTTCCACTTTAAGGATCATTCCACTATTAAAATTATTTTGGGTTCCCCTATATCACATAACAAAAAACCTTTTAAATTTTTAATATATGAAAAATCCATTCTTCTTTTAATGAGCTAGTGTTTGCTTCTTAAAACCTTTCGAGCTATGTTCATGGTATGAGATTGGTTTCTTAACATCTCACTCGGCTTCAATTTCCCTCCATGACTCTAATTTTTAAGTATATAACGGTATAAGCTCTAGTGTTTTAATTTCGTGAAATCAACTTTTCTCGACCCACTCTTTTAACTAACGACACCCATAAATATTTTTTTAGTCTTTGCCGAGATCGCTACTTATTCTCTTGCTGAGGAATATTTATATACACATAAGTCTAAAAAGACTTGGCTCAAGCTTGAGGACCGTAACACTAAATTATTTTATAATAGTATAAAAAATGCATTCTAAGAGAAACAATTATCTCAGTCTCAAATAGTAACGAGGACCTTGCCACTTCCTTAAATAAGGTGGCAAGCGTCTTAGTCAACTATGTTTCTAAACTTCTTTGCACTAGGTCTCTCATGGGATACTTTAGGCTTGCTCGTATCTTCGCGTTTTTTATACTAAAGTGAATCCACAAGACAAGTTTTTGATGGTTTATCCTATTACTTGCGTATAAATTAAAAGTTCTCTTTTAGTATTGATATCAATGAATCTTAAGGGCCCGATGGCTTAAATGCAGATTGTTTCTAGCGTTCCTGGAATCTCATCGATAAAGACATTTGCGATGGGATCTTAATATTCTTTAGTACAAGTCATCTTGAGCCTTCATGGAATGCTATCATAATTTTCCTAATCCCTTATAAGGACGACCCCTTATATCACCGAGGATTTTAAGCCAATTTTTTTATTAGTATGTGGTTTACACGATTATTTCCAAGATCATGGTTGACAAGATCGATGACTTTTTCCCATATCTGATTGAAAAATCTTAATCGGATTTTATGGTTGGCCAAAATATTACGGCCAATATATTTCTATCATAAGAAATCCTTAGGTATTACCAGACTAACTGTAAGGGCCCGAGGTTTTCTCTTAAAATCGACATGATGAAAGCTTTTAATAACATTCGTTGGCATCTTATCCTTGACATCTTGGTGACCACGAATTTCTTGGAACAAATGATTAACTATATTATTCAATATATTATCACCTCTTCCTATAGTGTTAATATTAACAGTGATCCTCATGAGTATTTCAAAGGCGAAAAGGTCTTACACAAAATGATCCATTATCCCTCTTATTATATGTCTTGTTTATGTAAGTTCTCTCTTGTATCTCTAAGGAGAAAAGTAGTGACGTGAACTTAAATTTCCACTGGAAATGTCATAAGATTAAAATTGTCAACATCGGCTTTGCAGACGACCTGATGATGATATTTTATATTGATATTAATTCTCTCAATCTTATCAAGGATAATCTTAAAGATTTCTTTGATCTCTCAGGTATTAAAGTTAGCCCTTAGAAAAGCCACATATTCCTCAATGGGTTTAACCCTATCTTAGATCGACTTTGATCAATATATTTGGTTTCAATGTAAACTCCCTCATTGTTAAATATATAAAAGTCCATCTTTTCGAGTTTTGACGTCTTTTAGAAAAAATACTACCTGTATTGCCTCATGGACTTCCAAACACCTCTTTTATACGGGTTGGCTTCAACTCATTAAATATTTGTTGTTTGGGACAACTTTATTGGTGTTTAATCTTCATTCTGCCCGCTAGAGTTCTTAAAACACTCTCATAGTCTCTCTATCGTTTCCTCTGGTCTAGCCATGAGATGAAGGTTACATGTGCTAAAATGGATTAGTCTGCTTTGACCTTCTCTTTGTTAGAGAGAAACCTTGGAATTCTAAACCTAAAAACCAAGAATAAGGTATTCATCCTCAAACATTTATGGTCCATTATTAGTAAACATGAAAACTCAACATGGTGTGACTGGATTTACTCTAAGGAGATTAAAGACAAAAAACAATGGTCTTTAAATCTTAGGCCTCTTTTAAGAAAATTATACAGGGTGGCAATTGGTAACAGGGATAATACCTCATTCTGGTTTGACTCGTAGTTTCTCTCAACCTCTCTAGTCAGCCACTATAGGCTTAGAATTATTCAAGATTCTCGTATAAGGAGAAACCTCAAGGTTACTGATATCATTTAGGATGGTGTTTGGAATTGGGCGCTTTACTTTAGGTATGTTAGTGGTAGAAACCACCAAACTGTCCAAGATATCAACCATCTCATCCTCCCCCCCCCCCCCCAAATATTCTACAAACGACGTCTGCTATTGGATTGCTACGATCACCAAATTCACTATTTAGGACACCTACAACGTCATTCATACACCCATCCCCTATGTTGGATGGGCGGGGTTAGTATAACATAAATTTAATATTCCCCTATATTCTTTCATCATTTAGCTTGTTATCTAAGGGAAACTTTACATCCACAATAAACTTTTGAGTTGGGGTTTAAAAACCCTCCCAAATTGTGTCTTATGTAATTATGCCTCTGATACCATCAATAATATATTCTATGACTGTAGTTACACTCAATATATCTGGGGTTTTGCAAGATCTAATCTTGGTTTTTCTTAAAAATACAATAATAATTGAGTCTCTTGGATCCACGATGCATCAAACTAGTCTCCATCTATTTTTTGAAATTTTTAGCGTGCATGCTTTGGCGCTATCGTCTACCATGTATAGTGTGAGAGAAATGCTAGAATTTGTAGCTCTTCTCATACCCTTGCCTTTGTGGTATCTTACCGCATGCTTTCTGACCTCTGGTTCAGATTTCTTGGTACCAAGGTTGTTTGGCCACTCGAATCCTTTAGTCTCTAACTTAATTTTAGATTGATGTAACCATCTACCCTTACTAGTATGTTGTTTTTGCTCGCTTACGATGTTGCTACTTAGGTCTTTGCACTTTCGTATTGCTTTATTGTACTCAATGTTCTTCGATATACTTCCTTCATTACTCTTATGCCACTCCTATGGGTATGTCGGCACATATATGTAAGAACATTTTTTTTTATATTTTTTTAGTTCATTTTTCAATAAAAATAATAAACTCATGTAACAGACAGAAGAATAAATATTATGTGTTTAGTTTTTATTATATATTAAATTTTCTTTAAAATATAGTGTAATTAAATAATTATAATATAAAATAATAATGATTATAATACAATAAATACCATTACGATAGGTGATCTCATTTTAATTATGTGTGAATTTGAATTGAAAACCAATAATTTTAATAATAATAAAAAAATAAACAAACAAAATGGTTTGATGTTACAATTATTTTAATATTTTTATTTATATATTTATAACAAAAAAACTAAAAGATGGCTGGAAATTTTATTCCGCACAAAAATTCTTCTTGTTCTTTGGATTAATATTGATGAGTCCGAATTCAGCATGCTCCCCGGACAAGGACAGATCAGTCCAAGGACTCCGGACTGGACAGATCAGACATATCACATGGACCAGACAGATCACTTCGAACACAATGACCATATGACTGTTCGAACTATGACAAAAGTACTAAAAAACCTAAACACTTCTTGACTAAGCTGCTTGCTCTCCTACTTAGAGCTCATGGGTCTTTGAACATGACCCGGGTCCATTAAACTTGACCCGAAAGCCCATAAGGGCCCAAACATCAGGGTATAAATACCCAACCACCTGCATTAACTATGGAAAATAAAAATTAACTACTACCAAACTGCTTAATTATCTCTCTACTCTCTAAACACCCACACACCACCACTTAAACACCCACACACCACCATAAAACATCAACTGAAATTACCAGCCTACCTTCAGGCGATTATTATCCTCACCAAATTGGCGACCACAGTGGGAGCACGAAGGTGCCTGAATCAAGCATTCAAAACCAGCTAAGAAAATCTGTCCGTATGAATCCGGACAATCCAGAAGTACCACCAGCTCTGCTCGAAGTGGTGGGAGAGAACTATGAGTACACTATCGAAGAGCGTGATAGGCTCAGGGGTCAAATAGAAGCTCTGAAGGCTGAAAAAGCCAAGATGAGCGTGAAAGAAAAATCCAAAGCATCGGTTGCTCATCCCACCGATAACCCTAGAGAGCATGAGTCTTCAAAGACTCATGTGAGCACCAAAAAGACTCATGCCAGTTCTAAAAAGTCTCACCGGTCTAAGCCTGTGGAGAGTTCTGACTCAAGCTCAGAATCTTCTGATAGCTCTTTGGACAGTGATGGAGTTGAAAAATCCTTATCCTCTAGCAGCGATGAGGGTCGAACCAGGAAAAAGCAAAAGCAAATTAAAAAATATTCAAGAAAAAGAGATAGACATGTAAAAATGAAGAAGCATATTGGCAAGGGGTCATCTCATAACCGGAGGCATGTGGACAAGATGCTGATGGATCCCTTTGCCTTCCATGATGAACCAGGTATCTTTGCAACTCCCAATGAGGATACTGTGTTCAGTCGTGGAAGGAATTGGAGGCAATCTCCATTGTCTTCTAAAATTCTATCTGGAAACCTCCCCAAGAGGTTTGACAGCACCAAAATAGAGAAGTACGATGCCAGTACTGATCCGGACAACCATCTGGAGCAATTTAAAAACTTCATGATGAACTTTGACGATGATGATAAACTACTCTGTAGGGCATTCTCCCAATCTTTTACGGGGAGTGCTCTGAAATGGTACAACAACCTGCCTCAGGGTTGTATTAAAGATTTCGATACGTTTTGGGTGGCCTTTCGAAGGCTGTTCGTAGAGAGTAAAGAGCTGAAGGGCAATGGAGACACCATAATCCATTGTGCCCAGGAACCAAATGAATCCTTGAAAGAGTATATAAGTCGTTTTGTGAACACTAAGAATGGGTTGGCTGATTGCTTCGAACAGGTGACAATAGCATCCCTAAGGCAAGGTTTGAATCCAGTCAATCTAGCTGATTCAGTAACCAGGAAGAAGGCCATGACCTGGGGAGGGTTGCTGAATCAGGTTGGCAAACAGATAAATGTTGATGAAACAAAGAAAACCAGGGTGCACAGGCAGGTGAGGTCTACCCCGGTGACACCAAATCCCAATCAGAATCAGTCCGGGAACAAAACAAGAGAAACTGGACAAAGGCACGGAAAGGGGAAAGCTCATTCTCAGCCTGCTGCTCCTGCTCAAAGTCAACAATCCAGAAACAAGAGAGGGCCATGGGTCCAACCAGAGTGGTTCGTAGAGTTAAAAGAAACCGTGGCCACTATTTTTGATAAAACAAAGGATGAGGTGCACTACCGGAAACCGGCAACACTGCAGTCTCCCAGAGAGCATCGCAACAACTCTTTTTTCCAATATCACAATGATATTGGTCATACCACTGATGACTGTATAGCATTGAAACAAGAGGTACAGAACTTGATTGAAAGGGGAAAGCTGGGGGCCTATGTGAAAAGAAGAGGCAGTAACAGGCCTGATAACACTCACCGGGTTGGTCCAAGTAATGCCGCTCCGGAGGGAGCCATGGTTATAGTTGAAAGGTTTGACGTAGAATCTGAGTACTTGGATCCTGATCCAACTCGGAACAGAGTGGGTGCTATAGAGGAATGTTCTAGGTCAGTCTCCGGGCTCATCAAGTTTTTCGAGTCGCTTACAATTTTCGGAGGGGACACTATGACAGCTCCAACTGCTTCTTCGAGGAAGAGGCATATTCATACTTTGGCCTCCCAGCTAGAAGGAGGCATGACATCTTATCGGTCACCAAACTCATTTCCCTTCATTGTGTTTGATGAAGATGATTTAAGAAACATTTCTGGCCCTCATGAGGATGCTGTTGTCATAGGAGCACCTATAGGGGGCAATGACATAAGACGAATCTTGGTGGATACTGGAAGCTCAGCCAATATCCTTTTCCTAACCACTTACAAGCAATTAAAAATCCAGCTGTGATTAAGAATTCGGACAGGTCAATCATGGGCTTCACAGGCAGCTCAGCAGATGTGATCGGGGAGTTCGAAGAAGAGGTGTTATTGGGCAAGGGCCCTTTCAAGAAAATGGTCAGAATACTCTTTATTGTGGTGGATTGTCCCACTTGCTATAATGCTATTCTAGGGAGGTCTTGGCTCTCTAGGATGTATGATGTTCAGGGGCAGGTTGGAGTTGTCCGGAGCAGCTAAAAGATTGCAAGAGAATGCTATGCCACTGCCTTGGCTCCTCGAACGCTGGGGCAGTCCGTATTGATGAACAATAGCAGTTTGAGGGCCTTTCTGGGGGTGAGGGTGAAATTGATGACCCCAGAGAGACCCCCGGAGTGTTGATACCGGTTGAAGAGGTAGAAACGCACTGGTTGGAAGATGGAAAATGTGTCAAGATAAGGTCTAAAATGCCCCCTGTTTTGAAAGATCAAATGTTAAAGTTTTTGAAGAACCATCAGCATGTCTTTGCTTGGTGCAATGCTGATGTTACTGGAGTTCCATCAGAAGTAATTTCACACCACTTATCCGTCCGAAGAGATGTAGCTTCAGTGGTTCAAAAAAGAAGAGTTTTTTCCAAAGAAAAAGCTGATGTCATAGTGCAAGAGGTTGACAGGCTCACAAAAATGGGGCACATCAAGGAGTCTCAATACCCTTTGTGGACTGCCAATCCTGTCTTGGTGAAAAAGAAGAATGGCAAGTGGTGTATGTGCATTGACTTCACAGACCTCAATAGAGCTTGCCCAAAAGACTTGTATCTGGTCCCCCAGATTGATCAGTTGGTAGGCTCTACCTCTGGGAACAAGCTGCTTTCCTTTATGGATGCTTTCTCCGGATACAATCAGATTCAAGTAGATCCAAAGGATCAAGAGCATACCACATTTGTCACTGACAGAGGTCTTCATTGCTACAAAGTTATGCCATTTGGTTTGAAAAATGCTGGGGCTACTTATCAGAGGTTAGTCAACAAGGCGTTTGCTGATCAAATTGGAAGAAATATGGAAGTATACATTGACGATATGATGGTGAAAAGTGTGGATGAGCAGTTGCACTTGTCCGATCTCCAAGAAACTTTTGCCAACTTGGTGAAAGTGAATTTGAAGTTAAACCCTGAAAAGTGTGTGTTCGGAGTATAATTAGGGAAGTTTCTAGGCTATATCATAAGTGAGCATGGAATACAGCCCGATCCGGACCAGCTGAATGCTCTTTTCCAAATGGAGCCTCCTCGAAACATCAAAGAAGTACAGCGGTTAACGGGGAGGTTAGCTGCCTTAAACAGATTTATCTCAAGGTCTTCGGACAGGTGTGCTCCTTTCTTTCAAACTTTGAAGGGTGCAAAGGGCTTTGATTGGACCCCGCAGTGTGATGAGGCTTTCAATGAGATCAAGAAACACCTGTCCTCCCCCAAAACTTTGTTCAAGCCAGTCAATGGGGAGACTCTCTTTGTATATTTGGCAGTTTCAAGTTGTGCCATCAGTGCTGTGCTGGTAAGAGAGATTGGTGGACATCCCCATCCAGTATACTACATCAGCAAAAGCTTGATAGATACAGAGAAGCGTTATTTGAAACTCGAAAAGTTAGCATTGACCTTGGTGATAGCAGCCAGGAAGATGAGGCCTTATTTCCAGGCTCATCCCATCATCGTCCGGACTTCTTATCCCTTGAAGAACGTTCTTCAAAAAGCAGACATTTCGAGCAGAATGACTAAGTGGTCAGTAGAGTTGGGGGACTTTGACATAGACTTTGCTCCCGGAACAGCAGTCAAAGCCCAAGCTATGGCTGATTTTCTGGTCGAATTTCACTCCGATAGGGATTCAGAGCAAGCTACTGATATAAAAGATAAAAAAGTATGGGTCGTCCGAACAGATGGTGGATCTAGCACTATGGGATGTGGTGCAGGGGTATGCTTAACTTCCCCATATGGAGATAAAATGTACCAGGCTATTTTTTTTACTTTTAGGGCATCTAATAACGAGTCCGAATACGAAGCAGCTATAGCTGGGCTAAAGTTGGCCTCATTTGTGGGGCTAAGAGGGTCAAGCTGCTAAGCGACTCCCAACTGATTATCCACCGTGCCCAAGGCCAGTCTGAGGCTAAGAAGGAGCAACTTGTGAAATATTTACTCCTCCTAAAAAATGAAGCGCTTAAGTTTAAAAGTGTTGTCTATGAACACATTCCCCGAGCAGAAATGAGCTAGCAGACTCACTAGCAACCATAGCCTATACGGAGTCATACCCATGGATCCATGTGCTTGAAAGCCCCTCCATCCAAATTTGTAAGGGTAAAGAAGAGGAAATTTTTGAAATACAAGTGAAACAACCTCAAGACTGGAGGTTTCCTCTCATACAATATCTCTCCGATGGTGTTGTGCCTCCAGATAAGTCACAAGCCAGAACATTGAAACACAAGGCTCGTGGTTTCATCATATCGAGAGAAGTGTTATACAAGAAGTCTTACAGTAAACCTCTCCTGCATTGTTTGGGGGATGAAGAATCACAAATGGTCCTCTCCGAATTGCACGATGGTGAGGGGTCAGCCCATTGTGGGTTTAGAGCTTTGACAAGAAGGGTTTTACTCTCCGGTTATTATTGGCCATCAATCATGAAAGATGCTAAGGAATTAATGAGGAGGTGTGACCCATGCCAAAGGTACAGCAATGAAATTCATGTACCAGCCATTCCTTTAGAATCAATTTCTGAGCCTATTCCTTTTGCTCGATGGGGATTGGACTTAGTGGGACCTCTCCCTGTGGCGTCCGGAGGGCGCAAAACTATAATTGTGGCTATTGACTACTTCTCGAAGTGGATAGAAGCAGCTCCTCTAGCAGGGACAACATCAAAAGCTATTATAAAATTCATTCTATCCAACATATGTTGCAGATTTGGTGTCCCACAGAAAATAACAACAGACAACGGGCCACAGTTCGACAATAGAGAAATGGAAAGTTTCTGTGCCTCAAGGGGTATACAGCATTGTTTTTCTTCACCTTTCCACCCACAAGCAAATGGGCAGGTTGAAGTGGCTAATAGAACTATACTGTCCGGTTTAAAGAAGAATTTGGAAGGGGCTGCTGAGAAGTGGCCTAGTTATTTACAAGAGGTCTTGTGGGCCTATCGGACAACACCTGGGGCTGCAACACAAGAATCACCTTTTTCCTTGGTCTATGGGATGGATGCAGTAGCTCCCATAGAAGCAACTCTCCCCTCTTTTCGTGTTCATAACTTCTCCGAACATGCTAATGAGATGGCAATTAGAGGTCAACTTGATTTGATAGAAGAAAGACGAGTTAAAGCTCACCTTAGAGTTGCCCATTATCAACGCTTGATGAGGAGCAGGTTTGCTTCCAAAGTCAAAAGAAGAGATTTCCAACCAGGGGACAAAGTATTAAGGAAGGTCTTCTTACACACTAAAGAAAAGTTCTTCGGAAATCTGGCCCCAACTTGGGAGGGTCCGTATATCGTTGTTGAAAGAATTAAGCCTGGAACTTATTGGTTGGAAGACAAAGATGGCAGAGTTCTAACACATCATTGGAATATCGAGCATCTCCGGGTGTACTTGGAATAACACTTGTATAAATATTTACTTGTTTAAACATCCATGTAAATATTTGGGGGCACACTATCCGGAGAGGTTTTAATGAGGTGTCCGGGCTGTTAAATAAAATTCAATGCCTTCTTAAAAAATTTCTAAGTGTTTTTTAAAGTTTTGTCCCTTGTCATACTATCCGGACTGAAATATGTAAGGGCTATTTAAACTCTAGCCGAAGAATTTAAACACTCTCACAATGCAACAACTAAAGGCCACTTAAACTCTGGCTATCAAAATTAAAATGAACAATGAAAGTAGATGATGGTTGCACAAAACAGAGATATCCATTGAATGAAATAACTTAAACTTGCCTTGGCCTTCCAAGGACTTTTAAAGAGTCAAGATACAACACAAAAAACCTGTCCGGTCGAGCACCGGAAACTATTACAAAAAGAGTGCCTTGGCCTTCCAAGGACTTTAGTTTGAATGAAAAATAAACGAAGTAGATTGTAGGTTAAGGTTGAGCCTTTGAAGATGGCTCACCTTCATCTGCCTTCTTGCCCTTAAAGTCGATTTTCCCTTCGTCTACCTTCTTGCCTTTGGGATCGTGCTTCTCTTCGTCTGGGATTTACCCAGTGTGTTCTTCATCAACCGAGGAGCCACTAGAGTAGCCATACCTGTCACCTTCAGCCATCGTGTGGTATGGGAGTTCGTCGGGCTCAACATAAAGCCATAAGTCCCCTAGGTTCCTATCCGGAAATTGTTCATGGAAAAGTAGAACCATGTCGGACCTCACCTTCTCAAGCAATAGCTCTTCGCTTTTAATCATCTGGCTGGCATAGGCATTGATCTTGGTATTAATCGTAGCCTCTTGATCCCTTAACAACGTATTTTTCTCTTCGGCAGCCTTGGACACTACATTCTCAAGGGCAATCTTATCAGTAGTTAGGTTGGTGATGATCTTGTCCTTTGCCTTGGTCTCTTCTTTTGAGGCAGTAAGGTTTTTCTCCACTCCGGACAGCTTTTCCTGGAGGTCTCTGATGGTTTCCTCTAGAGTAGCAACTTTTGTGTCGCTTTCCTCCCAATTTTTCTTCAACTCCTTATTTGCTTCCTTTAGCATGTCAGCATTGGCAGTAGCAGTGCAAAGGTCTTCGGACAGCTTTTCCTTCTCAGACTTAAGGTCTTTAATGGTGTCTGCTAGACTCCGAACTTGTCTCTCCAGTGTAAGTACCGGCTGCACGTTGCTTAGCAAGGAGTGGGCTACGGTGTCCTTTTCACTATAGATGATGAAAGTCTTACCATTGAAGTTGACAGTATTAAAGCTGCTCGGAGGAATGTAAGGCCCTGCGAAGTCGTCTCTGGGGAGGTTGAGGAAGTATTCGCCAAGTTCACCAAGACCGGTGATGTCTACTTCATCAATGTTAAGCTCTCCTCCCTCAACTTCATCAGTATGAAAATCCCTTGGGATCTCTTCAGCATGTGTTGGGTCAGAAGGGTCAGCCTGAACAGAAGGCTCCGGATCCCGGAGAGCAAGCTCATCTCCCTTAGCAGTCTTTTTCTTCTTGGCTGCCCGGTCTGCCCCTTCACTCCCCTGCTTGCGATTCCTCTTGGAAGCCCTTAGAGATTTTGGGAGGTCTGCTTCCCGCCTTTCAGTTTCTTGCTCCACTACCTGCAAAAGAGCAGCATCAATTTGGCTCTGAGCCGGCCCCTCCGGGTCTGTTGGAGCATCCTTCTCAGCATCAGCAGGATTAGCATTGCTCACCACCTTTTTGCCTTTCTTCTTGCCCTTTATTTTGCTTAGGGCTTTGGCCCGGCCTGGCAAGAAGAGTGTCCCATCTGCTTCATGGGACCTCTTGAGCACTGTGTCCGGAGAAGGTTGGGTGGTGAGCTCCTCCCAAGTCAGGTCTCTCCGACCTGTGGTGTTCCACAGATGAGACCTTGCCAGATTTCCACTAGTGAAGGCATTGTGGAATCGGTTCCCCCAGTTCTCTGCGGCCCAGGCATTGATTTTGCAACAAGTGACCTGTCCGGCCTTCAAGTAATCACCGAACTCCTTAGGCAGTTCTGTTAAAAACAAGAGAAAGATCAATTAATTTAAATCAACTATGAGAAGGAAGAAGTAGACACAGATTTAAAGTGGGAAACTTACGGTCACTCCTCCACCTGCTTCTGAGGAGGCTTGGGTTCACTCCGGACTTGATCTTCTGTCCGTTTTCCCAAGCGCCACTGACAAACAAAAACTGGCTCCTCCACTTACTCTCAGACTCCAACAGATCATCAACAGCTTTGAGATCGTTCCCCATATTGAAGTGATAGAAGGGGAATTGGTGATGTTTGCAAAGATTGGCCACTGCTGCAAATTCTTCCATAGGAAGAGGGATCCCGGACAGCCTTGATGCCATGATGCATGACATCAGAGTATACCAGCCGTTGGGGCTCAGCTGGCTCGGACAGAGTTTGACCAGATGAAAATATCTGACAATCTCTGGGTCCAATGGGAATCTGAGTCCCCAATTAAATAGCTCCGTGAAGATGACTATTTCATTCAACTTGCAGTCCATAGGAGTTTCAGGATCTATGGGAATCCTTATCTTCACATTTTCTGGGATCCCCCATTTTGTGCGCATTCGACCTAGTTCAGCCGTGTGGATGAAAGCATACTTGGTCTTCTGTAAGGCCAAGAGATATTTAAGTTCGACCCTGTGAAAACAAGGCCCTACCTTCCCTTCGAGACACTCCGGCAGCTCCGGATGCCTCAAGCACAGTTTTTCTTTGCCCTTATCTTTTTTGGCAGCAGCAGTGTTACTAGTCTGACCGGATGGCTCAGACTCAAAAGGGACTTCTTCAACAGAGTCCTCCATTCTTTCCTCCATGATCGTAGGAGGAATATCAGTGGCAGTGGCCCGGGAAGAATTTAAACTTGGCTCAGCATGGCTTCCGGACTGCTGTTTTTCTGTGTTTTCTTGACTTCTAGTCTCAGGCTGGGGCTCTGAGGCAGAAGTCTCTCTTTGGAGTGCTGGGCTGCTAGCCTCCAGACCGGATGGCCTTTCCCGGGGAGCTCTGATAGGCACTCCAGACCCAGAGCTGCTATTTTTTGCCCCCGATTTTGGGGAAGTGTTCTTGGAGGCTTGCCCCTTAACCAGCCGGCTTGTCCTCTTAACGACCAGTTTCTCCGGAGAATGCTCTATGTCTGATCCCATTACGAGAAAAGGAGAAGGTTTCCTAAAACTTGTGACTGTAACTCCTGGCTCGACAGTAGGCACTGACTCCTGAACTGAGGAACCGGAGACTATGGGGGAGAGAGTGGATTGAAATAATTTGTTGGGCTTAGTACCTTTGGAAGAGGACGAGCCTCGATCTGACTCTGTAGCAGAGGAGATTGGTCTGTCGAGAGGCGAGGTAGGTAACCCTGCTGCGATTCATCTTTCCTTCTCAACTTTTTGTGCCTTCTCCAACTCAGAAAGGTTGAGCCACCCGCCTTTGATCAATGCAGTCCTTGCTGTAAACATAAACTACCAAGAAAATCTTTACTTTAGAGAGAGAAAGCTTTAAGTAAATATGCAGAGTAAATATGGAAGAGATAGTAAAATAGTAGAAAGTGAGTCTGAATTTATAGTAAATCTGAAAAAGCAGTTGATTCCTAGGAGAATTCGAAAAGTTTGGCAATGATTAAAAGACGGCGCTGATGTCGTCATTTGTAATTAAAGAGGTTGCTTTTCGAAGAAGGTGGGTTCGAAATTCAAGGTGAAAAATGGCTAAAGCAACCAATCAGGGTGTGACACGTGTCCCACGAACTCTGACAAAAACCGTTTTGAATTCGTGAAGCTTTATCTGTCCGGGTAAACCCATAAACCTGTCCGGATTGAAAACTACTTCTAACATCGGACTGTTTTTCAGGTCTCTGACAAGAATACTTGCTCAAACACCTAAAAAAGGGGCTCCTGATGAGTCTGAATTTAGCATGCTCCCCGGACAGGAACAGATCAGTCCAAGGACTCCGGACCGGACAGATCAGACAGATCACATGGACCGGACAGATCACTTCGAACACAATGACCATATGACTGTTCGAACTATGACAAAAGTACTAAAAAACCTAAACACTTCTTGACTAAGCTGCTTGCTCTCCTACTTAGAGCTCATGGGTCTTTGAACATGACCCGGGTCCATTAAACTTGACCCGAAAGCCCATAAGGGCCCAAACATCAGGGTATAAATACCCAACCACCTGCATTAACTATGGAAAATAAAAATTAACTGCTACCAAACTGCTTAATTATCTCTCTACTCTCTAAACACCCACACACCACCACTTAAACACCCACACACCACCATAAAACATCAACTGAAATTACCAGCCTACCCTCAGGTGATTATTATCCTCACCACCATAACTTCCATTGTCAGTCACCGTCAAATCAACCCTCCATCGTCAACACTACTGTACTCTTTTCACTTGGTAAGATATATCTCTCTCTCCCTTTTTTTCTTTTCCAATTAGTATTTTGAAATTAAAGATCGAGTGAAAGATCAAATGTGGTCTACAAGTTGGTTATACTAACTGATCAGTTTGTTGGATACGACCTTGAATTTGGATGCAAGTGAGCCATTCTAAGGGTTTTTGAACCATTGGCTGTTTGGTATGAAGTGGTGTTTTTTTAATGCGAGAGGTATTCATGATGGGTAACTATAATTCGGGCAAGACAGATCAGTGAAAGGTTAACAAATTTTAATCCCTTTGTTTGATTCATCAATTTAAGAGAGCTTCTTTATTGAAAATGACATCTTTAACTCTATTGTGGTGAAATACCTTGATATTAGGGCCCATCAAACATACTTGAAAAATCCAATACCATTTTTCAAGTTTCGGATTTGATCATGGTCTCTGTATTCCTTTAGAAAATTTCACTTATTATTATGTAGTTTGGACTCACATCCTCTTAACCAGCTAATGCCGCTTGGCATATAATTCAAGCCTTTAAGGTCTTGTGTACAATGCGGTGATTAAGCCCTCCGTTGTGAATCTTCACATCCTTATGATTTTCGAGACAACATCAAAATACTCATTATACTATATGGAACAGACCCTTGAGCTGTTTACCATGACCCATGAGTCGTTTGCCATTTTGGGGTGATTGTGAGTGAATACATCGGTTCCACAATTGATGCTCAAAATACGGTATCTATGAGGGAGGTATATTCATCTAGGATACTAAGATTTTCCATTTAACAAGAGAAAACTTTAGTTGGTAGTTGTGGTAAGGTGGAGGCTACCAATAAGAAGGTTAATCAATATGTTGCGGACCTTCCTCATGATCGTAGGTTACTGAAGGTTGTCATTTTGAGTCGGGAGAGTCCTATCTAGGTATTGACTGAAAGGTTATGAACTTTGTGCGAGAAAAGTCTAAAGAATATGCTAGGTTTGGGATAAATATGAAATGAGCGGTGAATATAAATGCGAGAACTTATAACAAGCTCAATCTTGGCTTTCACATCATGGTCGGTTTTAAAATCTTACATGTCTTAGGTTTTAGCCAATACATTAATATGCACAATACTTTCCCGATACCCCCAAGGGGGTAGCCGAGTTGGTTGAGTATGGCATTCTGATGACCAAAATGTCACGAGTTCGAGTCCCTCTACATACGCTTTCACGGCTGAGCCTGTCACCTTGTGTGGTTTACCTTCTGGCGTTGGTTTGCAGGCTATCGCGTCAGACTGAGGGTTTACCCTGTGCACACTCATTGCACTCTGAGTAGCGGCTGCGGGTTCCCTCCGAAAAAAAAACAATACTTCCCCGACCAGGTCTACTAAGTTTAAAAGGCGTTGGCTGACACGACCGATACTACATAATAATAGATTTCCTTCTCAAATGTATATTTAAGATGCTCAGAAACAATCAAGAAAGAATATTGCTATGAATAAATTGATCTTTTTAAATTAAATATGATCAACCTTTACATTGAGATTTTTACCCTCATTTATACCATTTATAATATATATTCTCTCTCTCTCTCTCCATATTTGTTCTCTAACTATTATAAATATTGTTCCATAAATGTCTAGCCATAATTTCTAATAAATATCAAACCATGTTTCTTAGTAGCCTATAACGCGATGACATATGACATTCCATCTTAACCGTTTAAATAACTTCTCCATACGCTCATATTGTATCTTTTTTATGACCCTTGTCTCATAATTCTCCATAAATCTTGTCTAGTAGCTTCTTCATGATCCTCGTCTCGTTTTTTTCATGACCATTGTATGGGGTACTCTCTGTAGTCCTCGTCTTATGTTGCTTATAACTCTCGTCCCATGCCCCTCGTTATTCGGTTGTTATAAGAAAACTTTGATATGAACTTACCTCATTATTATAAGAAATATATCATATCTACAACATATAACCTTATTAGGACTCATCATAGTTCTTAAAGTTATTTTTGTAAAATAATTTCATAAAGGACTACCAAAAAATACTTAGATGAAATAACCTACAAATTGGATAATAATAAATATTATTTTCAAAAAATTGGACGTGAACTAAAATCGTATAGTCTTAGTCACACTGGCACGGGTAATTCTGTTGGAAACCATATATAAATTGACATATTTAGCCTTTCTATTTTTAAGGTATTAAATCAGTTTGTTTTTTTTCTTTTTTTAGAAATAAAAAAAATTAATTTGTTTATGATCGTTGATCTACCTTTACTCCGATGGTGCAGATATTCTGCGAATAAATCTCATATCTATATACTAAACGACTCATCTTCTTCAGATTTTCTTTTTTGTTGGCCAATCTTTCTTTACAATTTATTTCTTTTATGTACCATCTCTATTTGAACTCCAACCTTTACGACTCTGCCTTCGTCTTCAACTTTTCTCAAAATGTATTTGTTATATCGATTCCTCCTATAGTTTTGAGAATGTATTGCTAATGAAATTTTGTTAGATAATGAGTCATAATAGTTAATTAGGAAACTTACTTAGTCTTATAAAGTAATTTTTTTATTTTTGTTTCATCATTCAAATGCACTAGTAACTTTATTTTCTCTTCTTAAAACCCCCCTCACTGAAACCAAATTGCATCTTCTTGAACAATTGGTAAAGTTTGTTGATACGTTTTCTTCTCTTTACCTAGAAATGGTTCCCAAAAGGAAACGAGCTTCAAAATTAGCCAAAAACGACCTTCCTCTTATAGGTGTTATAGAAGAAAAAAATTTCTAGACCAATTCTTGGGTTAGAAATTTAGTACACATAAACATATATATGAACAAGACATAAACTATTTGGGCTTAAAGACGATATTCGTGACGATGTTGTTACCCGCATTCTTAAACCCAACAAATTTTCTTTACAACTATATTTCACTAGGGTCTTTGATTACCCATTCCTTAATTTATCCATAATGTTTTTATATATGTTCGTATATGCCTTACCCAAATAACTGCCAATGGGTGATGCACGATAATCAACATAATACTTAGTTCAAGGATTATGTAAATCCATATACATCTGCCAGATTTCGTCATAAATATTAACGTCTCAAAATTTTAAAAAAACCCACTTTATTATATATATATATATGAGGCAAGAATAAAATCATCAATTTACCCACTTGTGACCATCATTGGAAAAACTCATTTATGTTTTATGTATGAAAATTTGGAGAATCAAATTGAAAAAATATGGTCAACTCGAATAAAGGTGGATGAACACACATAATATAAGATACGCATAACTATATTTTACCTTGCATTTTTGTTGCTTGCTTTACTCATTTTTTCTTGTATGCTTTACTCTTTGGCATATTCTGGTGCAAATATCAGCAAATTTGGAGAAATATTTACGAAGGTTATGGCATAAATCCTTTACCAAGACTATCGATCACTGCCTACCTAGTTTGGTCTCTTCAATTTCATACTTTTTTGGAAGAAAATTTCTTGTTAGTTGGTCTGTGGCCTATCACAGAGCTTACCATAACCTCTGATGGAAAAGTTATCCTAACTGTTACTAGAGAGAAAACTACTCTTAAGGCTCTTAAAATTATCGTTCTGCAACATATGTATAGAAAAACAAATTTAGGATTGGGTTGAACATTCTCAAGAGGAAAATAACAACATATGATTCTAATGCCTCTCATAGCAAGACCGCTGGCCATAAAATATAAACCTGCCATGATGCAGGTCCTTAATGTCAAAATGATGAGTTCAATGATCCCCAAGATAACCTTATTAGCAAGTGGAAGAGAATTAATTGCAGTGTAATTCCCGCGTGCCCGAGTGAAAATCTCGACACTGCTGAAGTTGATCTTACACAACCGGAATAGCCTCCAAAAAAGAAGGTATGTCAGACACTACAAAATTACAGAGTCGGTGTTGCTAAAAACAAAAGTATTTTCTTTTCTGATGAGATCTCTCATCTCAAGAAAATATTCCTATATTTGATAAGATCCCCACTAACATCAAGAACAAAGCCTCCACATTCAATAAAGTATTTGCGATCAGCAAAAATGATGCTTCCACTTCTAGCGCAATTTCATCTACCAAGGAGAAGAATATTTCCTCAATGGATAAAAATCCTGTTGTTGATAAGCAACTTGCGTCCACCTCGTTTGGTGAGCAGACAAACAAAGAAGAAGTTGATGAGCCTAATATAAATTCATCATCGGGGCTTGAGGAGAGAAAATGTGATAATTTGGCCATTGCGAGCCTTTCGAATCAAAACATGAACCAAGACAATGCTCTTACTTCTGCTTCTACACAATCTGGCACCCCTCTCAGATGCGAATGGTAAACTTTCCTACTCTAACATTATTGTTGTCTCACTAGCTCAAATATTTTCCCGATATGTTATATTACAATACCATTAATATGGTTGACACCTTATAAAGACAATTTAAAATTCAAATAAAGGTTCGATTTCCCAATATTATACTTTATCCAATGATTGTGACAAACATTTTATTTTATCCCTCATTGTTTTGTAATTTTTTAGAGTCATCACAATTCAATGATAATTGCATATAAAAAAAGGACCCAATTGGACAGCAGAGCAATGGATAGTTTCAAGCCAGAACTATAGTATTTTGATATGTTAAAGAACTTAACAGAGACTTAGGAAAATTTAAACTAGAATATGTTTTTTTTAAAAGAAAAGGTCTGATAAACATACGAAATAAAATTGAACTTGACGCCATCATTGTTAAGTTATGTGCTAAAAGTGATGCCCTACAGGTTCAAAATGCAAAATCGATCGCTAAAAAAACGTTTGTAGTCAGTTAAAGAATGAAATCTTAGAATGTTAAATTGGTGTCGCAAAATGCTGAATTGACGGATCAAATTGATACTTTGTCTATTAAGATCAGTACAATGATTACTGAGAACACCGATTTGAATTCTGAAAATGTTGGTTTTAGTAAGGGTATAATTTATTCGGACCGAGCGGGTCGGTGAATTTTTGGATGGGTCAATCCATGTATAGATTGTGTAATTTAAAGTGACACAAATATGTAATATTGAGAGTATATAATGTAATAATGAGTGTCTGAGTAAGATTAGCAGAATAAGTGGGAAAATAATCTTAAGTGGGTCATCTATGTGCATTTGGCCCACCACTTTTACTATATAAAGCAATGTTCCTTTCTTTTGGGAAGAGTGAAAAATTAATAAACGATGACCATTTTTGGAAATTTCTCTCTCTATATCCTCAGTTTATGTCTCTAGCAACTGGTACTAAAGATATTTGGCAGCTAAATTGCCATAAATATTTCTGGAATTATCATTTGCACCGTCTGTGGGAAACAGTTAATACCCGAAGTGATTTTTCCAAAATCATTATTTTGTTTTCAAGTTTTTTGAGATGAACATGAAGATAGAAGAGGAACCTGATATTGGGATAGAAGGCTTGGTGACTGAAGCTACATTTGAGGATCACCGTCTCGAAGAGCAACAAATCGATGAACAACATTACCACGATCACTTCACCGAGGAACAGCTCGAGCAGTCGGCCTTGGTGGCATTAAGAAAATAACTATTAGAAGACATTGCAAAGTTAAACTCGGAGAAAGACGTAGTAATGGATACTAAGAGGCTTAGGCCGGTGGTTCAAAGAGTATTTGTCAGAAAAAAACAAAGTTGAGGATGCACATAGACTAGTGATAAACGCAAAGTGCACAGACGACGAGGTCGTTACTCTTCGAAGAAAAAAAATAAATTCCAAGCGTCGGTATGATTCTACTAAATCTAATGTCTAGTTTTGTCTACAATTCACACGGGTCATCCTATATGGAAAGGGATGAACGATGCAAGAGAAACAGTAAGAAAAAGGGTTCAAAGAAAGGCAAAGAGAATGGTCGAACATCTCATCGAGCCAAGAATTCAAAGAATGAGAGAAATAATTAAGACAAAAGAGAACCTAGGTCCGAGACACTGATTGAGCGGTAACTGTTGATAGAGGAGAGAGAGCAACACGCCATGTTCAGTTTTTGTCAAGGATTCATAGCTTTGAATATCGTGTGAGCAATCAGTTCGCAAACCTTTCGAAGAAGGGTTTGTACATGGTTGTGAACGAAGGTCCATGCATGTACAAAACTTAGCATAATTAGAGATCGTCCCATCTATCTATTGTGATCCTCTCAGGGCATATGCCAAATGGGTTTAACATTTTTAGACTCAAAAAGTTTGATGGGACTCAGGTTTTGGACAACGACATGGAGGAATTTAAGAAATTTATGATAAAATTTGGAGACGATGACAAGGTGTTGTGCAATGAGTTCTTCCAAATATTTGAGGATGGTGCTTCGAAGTGGTACAACTGTTTGCCTCAAGTATGTATCATTAACTTTGAGATTTTATGGAATATTTTCTGATAATATTTCATGGAAAGCAAGAAGTTTCGTGCAAATGTAAGTTTGTGAAGATAAGGTGGCATTGATAGTGTTCATGATGGGACTTCTTTATAATATTTTAAAAGAGAATGAATCCAAAAAAACAAACTATGACATTTAGAGTGTTCTTGATTGAGTCGAGAAGTGGATTTGAGTGAAAGAGAGGAAATCATTGGAATGGGCTTCCATGTCTCAAATAGAAGAGAACCACCAATCTCTGATAGTAATCTACTAGAAAGTACCCACGCAGACACCGCAACCTCAGCCATTATAGACTTAGCACTCGTCAACCAATATTCGACCGAGGGTAGGGAACCAACAACCCCCGAGGCAAATGATGAACCAATATTTGGTAAGTACACAACAGGCTACCAGACAAACGTCAAACAAGTGGGTTCGACCTACTATGGTCGTTGAAGTGACCGAGTGCATGGCTACCATTTTTGATAAGGCCTATATTCATATAGAATTCCAGTAACCTCCTCAGATCGAGACTCCGAGGGAAGGCAGAAGAAATAGGTATTGCACGTACCATGACAATATCGAACACGAGACAAATTATTGTATAGCGCTAAAAATGAAATCCAAGTGTTAATAAAGAACATAAAATTGACCACGTTCGTTAAGAAGTACTCTTAGTGTGATTCAATGGTGAGGGAGGTTGTTGTGGCTTCGAAGCAAGAAAACACTCTGATGATTTTCGAGCCCATTGATTTGTTTGACGTGTCTCTAGAATAATTGGACCCCAAGCCGGGAAGGAAAGTGGTTGATGGTGGAGGAGCCCGCAATAAAAGGAAAGCTTAGTGAAGTCTAGAAATTCTTCAAATCCTTAACCATTTTGGGGTTGATACTATTTCATGAACTACAAATCTTTCTTGGAAAAAACACACAATGAACCTCGCTACTCAATTGGAAGTCGGTGTTGGAAAATACATAACGCGAGCCTTCTTACTCAATTGGAAGCGGGTACTTCACCCTATATGTAAAGAAACCTATCCATATTACTCTGTTTTGATGACGATGGTATGAGAGAGGTAGCAGGGCTGTATGAAGATGCAATGGCTATCGTTGCAGACATCGTTAAATATGAAATATGAATAGTTCTGATAGACACAAGTAGTTATGCTAATATTTTGTTTATAATAACGTACAAGAAGAGGGAAAGTCCTCTGGTCATTCTATAATCTGATCAGACGTTAGTTGGATTTAATGGGGTAACTTCCAATGTGGTCAGACAATTTGAAGGATACACCCATGTTGTGGATACTATTGTTTAATGTTGTGGATGCACCCATGTTGACAATGCAATATTTAGAAGCTCTTGGCTATCTGTAATGCATGCTGTTGCACCCAGTGCCTGAAGTATGTGGTGAGAAATAAATGTGGGAATGTTTTGGATTAGCCAGAAAATAGCGAGAGAGTGTTATCCAACATCTTTAGCCCAAAATTTGGTTAAATAGGCAAAACTAAAGAAAGTGTAGCAATCAATGAGGTCCTCTTTGGGGTCTGATCCCGTTGACGACCCGAGGGAGACCCCCAAATTCTTGGTCGCTAACAAAATTTTTAAGGATCACATTTATCCTAATATGGAAAGTTTGAATATCGGTACGATGTTGTCTCCAGATGTGAGGGATAAATTAATTCATTTCCTATCAACAAACTTGCACATGTTTGTGTAATTCACTAAATATGTTACAGGGGTACCCACTGATATTTCCTGCCACATATTGGTTATCTGCAGCAGTGTACGCCTAATTATCCAAAAAATAAGATCATTATCTCAGAACAAATCCGAGATGATTATAGACGAGGTGGATTAGTTATCGAAACTGGGCCACATACGAGAATCTCAAACCTTATTGTGGACGGACAATAATCCGGTCTTGGAAAATAAAATAATGGTAAATGGAGAATGTGTGTGGATTTCACCGACTTGAACAGAACTTGTCCTATGAATCTTTTTTGGTTCCTCAAATCAATCAGTTGGTAGACTTCACGTCGGAAAATCGGTTGTTATCTTTTATGGATGTGTATGTAGGCTATAACCAGATCAAGATAGATCTGAACAAATAAGAGAGCACATAGTTCATTACTTGAAGGTGCTGCAAGTCATGCCATGTGGACTGAAAAATGTTGGGAAAACTTATCATTTGTTAGTGAACAAAGCTTTTGAGGCTCAAATCAGGCGATATATTGAGGTATATATTGACGTCATGTTGGTGAAAAGTACGAAAGATGAAGATATTTCATAGATTTGGTGGAAACGTTCGAAAAACTGAAAGCAATAAACTTGAAGTTGAATCCGCAAAAGTGCATATTCAGAGTCCGGTATGGTAAATCATTGGGATACATAGTCAACAGAAGAGGGATAAAAGCCGACCCGGTGTAATTGAATACCTTGAGAACTATGGACCCTCCTTGATCAATTAAGGATTTGTAGATATTAAACTCGGAGATTCACAATTTTAAATAAATTAATATATAGATCTTGTACAAGTGTGCCCAATTTTTCTAAGTACTAAGATAGGCCAATTGTTTCAATTATACCTCAGAGTGTACCAAAGCCTTTACAAGAATACAAAAATATCGTTCTTCTCCGGAGATCTTGACAAAGCCTAGTCCGGGTGAGAAATTTTTCATTTACATAGCGGTGTCCAATTATGTTGTGAATGTCATGTTAATTCGAGAAATCGATATGTGCCTCCAGCTCATTTACTATGTCAGCAAAAGCCTCCTCGATGCAGAGAAAATATATCTGAAGCTAGAAAATATTTCCCTTGCTTCAGTAAAAGTGGCTCGATAGATGATACCCTATTTCCATGCTCATTCAGTTCTAGTTCGAATGTATTTTCCCATGAAAAATGTATTAAAAAGGCCTTATGTGTCGGGTTGAATGATTAAATGGTCTGTGGAACTGGTTGATTTCAAAATTGATTTTGAGCTGCAAGTAGTAATCAAAGCTCACGCGTTGCCAGATATTTTGGTAAAATTCCACTATGAATGACCAAATATAGATATTTACCATGAAATATTAGAGGCCGAGTGAACTATTCAAACTGATAGAGGTTCAAGGGCTTGGGGATATGGGGCGGGGATCGAGTTATTTTCCCCATCCAGGGTAGTAATATCTCAGGCTATACATTTTGGTTCTCAAGCATTGAATAATGAAAATGAGTACGAGGTTGCTCTAGCAGGATTAAGACTCGCCCAAATCTGCGGAACAAAAAGGGTTTGGATGATAAGCGATTCACAGCTCCTCGTAAACCATGCCTCCAGATAATACGAAGCGAGGAAGGACCACTTAGTAAAATATATGAAAGCTTTGAAAGGGTTGGCAGTCATTTTCGAAAGCGTAAAATAAGAGCACGTCCGCAGAGCCAAATTTTTTATGACTGACTCTTTGGCGACTACGACATATTCCGTACAATACCCCTGAATACTCACACAGGAAAATCCCTCGACTGGTAAAAAGTACCAAGAAAAATATGATTTTGAACGAGGCTTTCCAGATCTCAACAAGTGGTGAAAGTGATTGAAGACATGATATTAGGGAATTTCGAGCCAACAACATCTTCCCCATTGACAAGGAAACGTCTAAAAAGGTACAATTCAAGGCCCATGTTTACACGATACTCATAGACATCTTGTAAAAGAAATCTCTAAGAAGCCCATTGTTGCGTTTCCTTAGATACAACGAGTCACAAATAATATTTCTTGAACGACATGATGGTGAGAGGTTGGCTCATTGCGGATTCAAGCCTTTGACCAGGCTGTTATTAGCCCACAATTACGTCTGTTGCTAACGAATTGGTAAAAAGGTTTCACACTTGAAAATTCCATTCACATGTTAGCGGTACCGCTTGAACCCACCTTGGAGGCACTACCCTTCGAACGGTGGGGTATAGATCTAGTCATACCTTTATCGATGGATTCAAGAGGAAGACATCGAGCATTGGTCGCAGTGGATTATTTTTTCAAATGGGTTGAAGTAGAGCCCCTCTCCGGAAGAAGGGAAAAAGACATAATAAAGTTCATTTGGTCGAATATATGTTGTCGTTTTGGCATCTCGAGGAGATTGACCATGGACAATGATCCACAGTTTGATAATAAGGATATGAAAGCCGTTTTCTCTTCCCGAGAAATACAACAATGCTTTTTGGCACCTTTTAATCCATAAGCAAACAGACATGTCGAAGTGACCAACATAACGGTTCTCGATGGCCTCAAGAAAAACTTGGAAGGAAGGGTTGTGAACTGTCAAAGTTATTTACAAGAGGTATTATGAACGCATTGAACCACTCCTCACACCACAACTCAAGACTCAACTTATGCATTGGTATAAGGGATGGACGTTGTAACCCCATTCAAGGCTATTCTCTTTTTGTATCATGTTGAGAGTTATTCCGAGGATGACAAAGAGGAAATACCACTTCAACACCCCTAGAACATCGAACACGTAAAATTGTAACTAGAGTAAAAGTTTAGCGTATTGTACAATTCTTTTTTTATTTTATTAGTAGCGGTCGGTAACACACTCTTTCCTACCCTAATGGCATATGAAGCAACCTTCTCCATGATAGTAGTTTCGGCCTCTGTTTATCCGTGATAAATTTTTCTTCACTAAGGTCGCTCTTGGAGGAACACCATAGATAAATGCTAACCAAGTCCACCGTCGTAAAACACATGTGGAATTGGTTGGCCCAATTCTGCCGAGCCCATGCGTTAATCATTCCCGAGGGTAAATTAAACGGGTACGATCAAGCCATGATACATGATATAAGACCGAACCATGCATTCAGACTAGCCTGAGTGGGGTATAATTCCACAAGTTTGAAGTATCTAACGACCAAGGGTTCCAGAGGAAGTCGGAGTCCCCAAATGAGAATATCAGATAATATTATCAACTAATTATTATTTATGTATAAGGGTACCTCCCCAACGTTAGGAAGACGCACGTTGAAAGATACCAAAATTTTCTAGCATTTGTCAGTTCGGCAACTTCATCTTTAGCATAGCAATGATATTTACCATTGTAAAACCTTACAAGGTGTTCCTTTTCCAGGCCAAGAAGATGACTTCCCAATATATTTGTTATTTTTGAGGGTAATACATCATCAATCTCAATTTTTGGACCTTCATTTGTGGTGGCAGGCTATTTACCCTCCTTATATTTGACAATGTACGTAGTAGACGTTCCAACCCTGACGTTTCCAGGGGCTTCAAAAATGGGCTATTGAGTTTCAAGGATTTCATGATCTCTTCGAGCCCTCAGGTTTTGAATAATCCCTTGGGAGCGGTATTAGTAGTAGTTTTGTTGTAGCGTCGAGACTGGGCTATGCGACGTCAAAGGTTTCTTGTTTTCTCCCGTTGGAACCTTCAGCTACATATGAACCTTTGGGGGTCAACGAATTGTTGATACCGTTCATGACACCAATGGTGAGAGACTTTATCTTTACGAGTCTAGAATTTTTATTGTGAGAAGAATCAGAGTTGAATCACCCATTGCTAGAAAACATGAATTGAGATGACCCTTTTTGGTTGGAGCTTCGGGTATATCGGTTGATTCAGAATCTTTCGGTCAAGAATTTTTTGGTTCCTATTTTTTATTTAAAGTAGTACGTCACTTAGGCTAATGTGTTGTGTTTTTGTGCAAAGGTCAAGGCGATGCGAAATTACATGAATGATCTGGTTCAAATCTTTAAATGTTACTCGTGTCAAACTTTCCATAGGTGAAAGTTTGGGTAACTTCTCTTTTCAAGTTTTTGATTATGTCCGCAGCCCGGAATTTGTAGGCTCTTTCGGTAGTGGAAAACTAATCAAGGACATTGAATATACTTCTTATAAATTATGGTCACTCCGAGGTGATTAGGTCATGAACAAGCTTTCCATCTCTAAAATTTGAGGTACAAGAGCTTTTTTTTCTCTCTCTAGAAATATTATAAAAATTAATTATGAGACATATAATATTTTTTATAGTGGGACCTCTTACCCCCAACGGTTATTTGCATAGGGAAGGGGAAACGTTTATGCTTCAGAAAGGTCAAAAGTCATTTTCTCAAACTTTTGAGTGGGTTGGCCTAAATGAAGAGAAGACACATGTAAGGAGGTGTAACGGTTAGCATAGTGTTATTGGGCCAAAGCTAACCGATACAATGTTATTGGGCTTGAAGTTAACTATCCTGGATATTGATGTAAGCACCTCGAACCTTAAAAAACTTTGATACTCTGGGATGAGATTATCCAAGGCTACACCCACTCAATTCCAATAGAAACCTAGTCTAAAGTGAAACTGCGTAGTCCTTGCTTGACTTTCTTGCAAGGACTAGAGGGGCTACTAATAAGGGTGTAATCTATTCAAAATGGGTTAAGATCGGTCGAATTTTGGATGTGTTTGTCCAAGTATAAATCTTGTAATGTAAAATAGCACAGATAGGTAATATTGAAGGTATATGATAATGAGTATGTGACTAAGATTACTAGAATAAATGGGTAAAATAATCTTAAGTGGGTCATTCATGTAGATTTGGGCCTTCCATATTTACTATACAAAACAAGATTTATTTTTTGGAGAAGGGTGAATAATTAATATACGATAACAACTTTTTGCATTTTCTCTCTCTACATCCCGTGTTTATCTCTCTAGAAACTGGTACCAAAGATATCTGGTAGCTAAATCACCCTGAATTTTTTTGGAACTATCAAGTTTGAGTGTTGAGGTGAAATAAATAAAAAGGCTACAGAAGATGTTAAGAATGAAGTTTTGGAAGATGTTACAAAGAATATTAAAGAAACACAAGACCGAGCAATGACAACTGTACAAGGTCTGCTTGAAAAAGTTTAAAAGGATGTTATCCTATAGCTTTAGAGAAAAACTCCTAACATTATCATAGGTGACCTCCCGTACTTGGTGTTTGAACATGAGTGTTCTAGTTTGTCATGTGATGAAGAGGAAGAATAAGAAAGTGAAGGTGAAAATGGTGATGATGAAACAATTATTATTGATGGATATCATAGTGCTGAAAGCATTGCCTGTACACCTCGTACTTGCCAAAATGAGGAGAACAACATCAATTTAAATCCACTTCGTATCGATACAGTTGACAAGATCGTCACCGAAAGAACTTCTCCACCTTGTACTAGGTGATTTGACAAAGTTGTTGTTGAAGAAAATTCTTATCGTACTAGTTTACTGCTTTTTAAATTCGTCTTGCTTTTTCGATGGATTTTTTTTGTATCTCGTATTGATGTTAAACTGTGACTGATTTTTGTTTTTATCAGATTTATCTTTATTTTATAAATTTATATTTAATTTCAATCTCGTTGTGGGAATCAATATATATATATATATATATATATATATTGAGTCAGGGCACAATATGACAACTTGTATTACCTTATGGTTGACTAGTTGTAGGTTTGGTTTATTACCCAAATAACTACCTTAAATATTTATCTTGATTATGTGGCTTTGATTATTGTGATAACTCAAATAACTATCTTGATTATGTGGCTTTGATTATTGAATTTAAATATTTTTCTTTCCAATTCAAATATGTATTTTTAGTGTTGGGTTCCCTTTTTAAATATAAATAATGATTTTTTTTATATTTCAAAAACAAATTTCTTTATTGATGAACTATATTGCATTGTGCCTCATAAAAAACCCTCCCGCACCATCAAAAGGAGAAAAGAGTGCACAGCCACATTTCAGATTCCTGTTATACATTTTAAAATGTTGGATGTTCCAAGGGTGTTTTAGTGCGTTCCTTTCATGTCTGGTAACCAACATACCGCATGGTGTCCTCTAGAGATCACCTTATATGGTCCATTCTAAACATGACCGAATTTTGCCGTGTTTTTATCCTTTATCCATTGATTTTTTTTATTAATTACCATATCACCTTCTTTAAGGCTCAAAGCTTTAGCTTTGAATTGAATATGATTTTTATTAAGCTTGTATAGTGCTCTGCCCAAACCTTAGTTTGGTCTCATCATTCCTCAATCAAATCAATATAAAATTGGCCAAAGCACTTCCGCTAATTTATCTTCCTATTTCTACTTGGCCATTTCATTGAGGGTAACACAGATACAAAAAATATTGTCCCACTCGTATATTCGATAAAACTTCAACATCTCTTAATGTTAAAACTCAGATCCGTTATCTCTCATTAAGATTATTCGAACCCCAAACCTAGATAAAATTTGACTTTGCAAAAAGTCATAAATTTAATGTGCCCTCATCTTTAAAAAGATTTGCTTCATGTAATTTTGTGAAGTAGTTGACAACTACCACTAAATATTCGTTTTCCTGTAGCTATAGCCAAGGTTGACAAGATGTTGTAACTATACTCATTGGTTCACTAGGGAAATGGCTTGTATTATAATACTTTTGACATACATCACATCCTTGTGCAATGGAATCGATACCGTTCGCTAACTTTGGCCAATAAAACTCGTCAAAAGAAGATGTCTGATCAAACTTTGATATCCACGATGAGCCCCAACAAACTCTTTGTGCAAGTTTGTAAGAGTAAAGATAGTTTCATATTTGTTCAGATATTGTAACATCGTTCTCGTAAAGATATTTATTTATGTGACATCTTCAATAATTTCATGTTTAACAGGTCGTATTCTCAAAGCCTAAGATTTGGATTTTCCTTCATGGTGAATCTGATCTATCAAATACGATAAGTACTTTTGCCTCCAATCTTCAACTATTTCGGTTGCCTCCAATATGATAATTGCTTGATCATAGTCTTCAACCTTGACATCAACTGCATTCAATTAAAAATTATAATGTTGAAATCATCAATTATATCCAAATCTCTCTGCTACCATCTAAAGTCAAAACATACTTGTCAAAAGAACACGTCTGATCAAACTTTGATATCCACAACGAGCCATGGAACCTCTTTGTACAAGTTTGTAAGAATAAATATAGTTTTGCATTTGTTCAAACATTGTAACATCAGTCTTGTAATTATTTTTATGTATATGACGTTTTCAATAATATAATACTTAATAGGTCGTATTCTCAATGCCCGAGATTCAGATTTTCCTTTAGTGAGAATATGATTTCTCAAATATGATAAGTACTCTTGCCTCAAATCTTCAACTATTTTGGTTTCCAAAAACCTCGGCCTCATGCTCGTTGTCCACTTTGGTGGGTGTTTCTTGGGAAATAACGAGTTGGCTGTCTTTTAAAATTACTGTTTTCACCAAAGAATATGCAAGATGAGGTACGTGTTTGTATATAACTCTTTTGATTTTTTCCCATTCATATAATACTGTTAAGTACCCCTCATACTATCTTGCTTGTCCACACATAGTCCTTCATTTAACTTATTACCAATTGATGATAGGATCGTACTTGTATAACTTTCACTTCATAAATACAAACCAATTTTTTAAACCACCCAGAATGACCTTGTACTTGGCCGATTTAACCAAACATCATGGTAGTCGTTCCGTAATATATGATTTTATAGCACATTCCAAAGAGGAAAATAAGTTCGTACATGATGGTATGACTCTTAAAATACGGGCTCATTTTTATTGCAGCTATCATCAATCCTTAGGCCAATCGCTCTAGATTCAAATATATTTTTTCTATATCAGTGAGACGTTTACTTATGTAATAAATCGGTCTATGCGCCTGTTTGTCCTCCCTAACAAAGATAACACTCATAACATGGTTGGAGACATATAAATATAAATAGAGTGATTCCCCTTGTACTAGAGCTGAAAGGTTTTTTGTTGAGGTTAAATACTCTCTTAAGGTGCAAAAGGTCTCGTCACATTCTTCGTTGTAACTGAACTACTTTTCTCCTTTAAGGACTTTAAATAAATGATGAATCTTATTAGAAGCTTTGAAGATAAATGTTGATAAAGCTGTTATGCGACCCGTTAATCTATGAACCTCTTTGATATTTCTTGGTGGCTTCATCATTAACAATGTTTTAGTTGTTTTAGATCAGTTCTTGCCCCACTCTTATCGACGATGTACCCAAGAAATTTCCACCACAAACTTAAAATGTTTAATTTAAGGTTAAACTTTCTTAGATTCTCGAATATTTTAGATAAGACTTCAATATGATAATCCTAGTTGTTACTTTTCATGATCATATCGTCTATGTATGCCTCAATGTTATTTTCTAGATGTATTTCAAATATCTGATGGACGAACGTCTGATAGGAGGATCCTACATTTTTCAAACAAAAAGGCATAAATTATTTACTGTATATATATTTATTTAATTATATTTTATTTTCTCACCCACCAAATATTGTTTTGAAGTAAATATTTATTTTAACTGGTAAATGTCTATTTTGACAACTAAATGTTTACATTGACAGCTAAATATTTTATAGTTAGTATGGTAAAATATTGTAAATTTGTATCAATATAAATCTCATTATGTCCGAAAAGCAGTATGTTCCTCATCTTGCAAATTCATTTGGATATGATTGTATCCTAAGTATGCGTCCCTGAATAACATGAATTCATCTAACAATTATTCGATGAAAGGCAGGCAAAAAGCATTCTCCCGCCAAGCCTTGTTGAAGTTAGTAAAATCTACGCACATTATCCATTGCCCATTCTTCTTTTTGATCAATACGAGATTGGCCACTCAAGTTTAAAATCTCATTTTTCTAATATGTTCTATTCTCAGCAAACTATCACCTCTTTGACAATGACCTTTAACTTTTACAAAAAAAATCCTTTTGTTTTTTACAAAGTGGCCTAAACCTCGACTTCTCTACTTCAATTGAGTCGCTCTTCTTCTACTTATTTAGTTAATTAGTCAATCGACATGATGAACCTCAAGTTGCTCGAATCAAAAGGTACATACCTAAAAAAGTAGAGGCCTTATTAATAAAAATGACAAGTACTAATCATATAAGTAAGTTTAATATTGGGTTGGTGCTGATTATGGACCCAACTATAATAATTACTGGATTACCTCACAATATCCATGACGTCACCATGCATACTCGACCAATAGTAACTAATGTTCGTGCACTAATATATCCTTCACATGACACAATATGTATTTTCTTAAATGTATATTTGGCCAATATTTGGATAAAAATACCATAACGAGGCCTGTAAATATGTCCTACAAAATAGTACGCCATTTATGAATATAGATCATATTTCTTGAAGTCTAAGTTTGCGGGCCTACATGTTTTTTTCCAATAGATTGAATCCAATCACTTACATTTTAATTTTATGCGATATTTTACAGGTTATCCAATAAAATTTGACGGTCTTTTTCCTTAGATGGGCCAAACCTTTTTCTTTTTTAAACTCGAGGATTTTCTAGAAGAAAGGGTTATATTATTTATTATCTCATCATGAACTATTATATCTAAGTAGAAAACTTAAGAAAAATAGAAGCTTTGGGGCTATTATATTGAAAACAAAACAAACATGAGTTACAGTCTGCTCGTGATATGACATAACAAAAGAGGATTTGTATTCAAACAAAATAAATAAATTGAGAGACAATACACCTCATGTTCTTTTATTCTGATATTTTATATTTCAAGGTTTAAAGGTTTCATAAGAAAACATAGAGAAAAAAAAATCGTAACTAAAGACATATGTCTACAATATTTTGATTTACTATGGGAACTCAAGGATATACATATACAAGTTGGATTACTATCCTATCCAATTACAAATCGACTACGAGGTGAGCGTTTAATTTTATAAAGGGAATCATTCCTTAGTGATTAAAGATATGGGCATGTATGCCCCCAGTCAAATATGAAGTATGAGTTTATAACATTGACGCAACATAAAAGATCTATGTTGGAAATATCATTCATTTCAAAAGATAAAATGACAATCTAAATACCATTATCAAGTAAATATTTGTAAAACCTATAATGATATCTACAATAAAAAACGTAGCCATATAGGTCCAAAATACGAGTACATTGGACAAGTGATTCAAGATGAATCGATACTCGTCTCCTACGTGTGTTCTTTTGAGAACTTAACAATTCCGTTTACCAAAACCATTATGTCAAGGAATTATAAACTCGACATCTAAACATAGTGGACCCAATTTCATAAATGATGTCAATCCAATTTGACTATACTAACCATCTAGACATCAAGTTTCACAAAGGCTAACAACAAGTGATTGATCTAAGTATTCAACATATAAAAATAAGTTACATTTAAGATGTGTGGTATATGTTCTCATTTAAAGAAATATTTATAAAATTTGGTCTACATGTAACATGCGTTTCTAAAGATAACGAAAAGATTATAAAATTATACCTATGAAAAATTAGGAGTTGTATTTTTTTTTTTCATGCGACAATGAGTTATTCTTAAGAAAAGATTAAATCAAATTAGTGCGACTAAAATAATACTACGCAAAATAAAAACAAACAAAATATAAAACATATGAGATCGTCAGTTTGAGAAAACAAACCGGTAATTCAAAATTACGATTGTTAAAAATTTCGATCAAACTTTGATATCTTTAAATTAATATAAAATCTAAATCTAAAAACATTTTATACTATTTTATTTATTTTAATGCAAAATAAAAAAATTATTTAATCAAATAAAAAATTACTAAAATTTCAATTAAAAAAACAATAAAACTAAAAGTTGGTTCAAACACATATCAATCCAAATATTAAAAAATACGATTATAGATTTTAATATATCAATAAAAAAAATCAAATTTAAAATATTTTTAAAAATTTAAAAAAATATAAAAGTTTAAACAATTAAATATCCAAAATGTTCAAAAAATTGAAATTTTAAAATGACAATGTGAAAAAAAAATTGATTGTCGTATATACTACTAAAGCCTATAACATCTTTATTTTTTCTTACTATATGAAAAATGTAAAATTACCCCATAAATTTTATTCGTTGTTATGATTTATATTATATTTAAATCATTCTAATAAGCAATCTGAAAGTATCAATTTTTAATATTAATATCATTTATTTATTTTTAAATAAAAAAAAACTATAACCAAAAGCATTATTTATATAATATGTTCTTATTTGAAATTGAAATAAATATAATCCACAATTTGTCATGAGATTATTTAGTTTTATCCTGGTGTTAACATATATTAAAATAAAACAAAATATATTAATAAATATATTTATAAACTCCATATGAAATTAATAAAATATTATATTTTTATATTTTTTAAAAATATAAAAGGTTGAATAAATAAGGTAACTTTTCAACGTGAATCGTCATCCAATACATTTTATAGGTCATTAACACGTAATTCTTTTTTCAAATCCGAGATAGAAAGTAGTCAAAATTTAATGTAAAAAAACAAATTTTAAATCTTAATATAGTTATATATAACACTGTTCTTACTGCTCACAATTGATCACAAATGTTTTAGGATATCACTTGATGCGAGGTTTTAAGGTTTAAAATCTTAAGAACTCTTTCAAGAAAAGACAATAGTCCAAGCTATTTTAGTCCGTGAAACTTCCATCTTATGACCAATCCAAAGGAAGCGTTATATAGATTGTGATAACTTATTGGGAACCTTAGCATGGAGAATGAAAGTAAGAAAACCTAACCTGCAATGGTTGACCTTCCTATGTAAGAGCCAAACCTATACCAAGTTTGAAACCACCTTCCACATAAACATCATCAACTTTGATTTTTTATTCGGATCCAATCTCAAATCCAACTCCACCGTTAACAATGATAGGTGTAGTCATCACCTTTTTCAGCCGTGGTATCTTAACTTCATTGAATACCCTCTTCTAACTAAAACTTTCTCATTCCTGGGTTTGAGACATAATAACTTATACTCTTTTACACATTCAGAATAACCGAGAAACATACATTTTAGTGATCTCCCCTGAAGCTTGCCCTGCTTCACATGTGCATAAGCATCACATCCAAACACTTTTGAGTGGCTAAAGACTAGTTTTCTTTAGGTCTATATTGTCTGAGAATATTTAAACTCCAGTACATAGGGGGTTCCATTGTGATGATGTATGCATATGTTTTGACAATTTCTTCCCAAAAAAATTTCAACCCGTACGAAATGTTAGAAGCATATACCTTATCCTTTCTAGTATGGTTTAGTTCACCCTCTTAGTAATATAATTTTTTTAAAGGTGTTTTTTCACGATTTTGTGTCTAGCAATGTCAAGTTTAGAAGAACAACTAAAGAATTGTTCGTTCACAAGTTTCAAGACATCACCAATCTTTAACTTCTTCAATATCTTTCCAAACTGATTCTCCACCAACTCTTTCAATCCTTAAAAACATCAAATGCTTTATCTTTGGTCTTTAAAAATATAAACCATATTTTGCTAAAATTACAGTCATCAATTATAAACATAAAATACTTGAAATCTTCCATTGTACGATGTCTTGAGGATCCTTAGAGGTCATAATGAATATATTCAAGTACATCATGAATTGTATGGCTGCCGGTAAGAAACTTAACCCTCTTACTCTTCTATTACACATATGTTTTATGAAAACTTAGCTTATCAACCATATCATCATCCAACAAATCTTGTTTGCTAAGTTCATTTAGGTATTTTTCACTCATATACCTAAACCATATATGTCACATCTTAGTAGAATCACTCTCAATACTAGACACACCTCCGACCACTATAAATCCTTTAAAAACTAATACACCATTAATCTAATCAAATTTCATAACAACTAGTAAACCTTTGCATTTTCTTAAGTCTACAATCTTCATTATTATAGTTATATTCTCTCTCATATAATATTATAATATACAAAAGGTTATGTTTGATATGAGAGACATAACTCACATATATTATCTCTCTCCCTCTCTCTCTCGAGTCTTATTGGGAAAACTTGAGCTGAATACTCCTTATTATTTTTACAATACATGGTTCATAATTCCCTAGTATGACCTTACCGCCATCAAACATCTTAAGGTCTTCAAACTAATGTTTGTTGTAAGTCGTGTGGAATGATGCTCTATAGTACATGAAACATTTATTGTCAAACCTACAAGTAAGATATACATTAATACGTCAACATATTAATAATCATTTGAAACCATTGAGTCCTATCTAACTTCAAATTTCTGATAACTATCTTATTTCTTTATCTCGAGACCGTTCCTCCTGATATAACCTTTTTTCTTGTGTGACCAATTAGTATTCTACATATGGATCTTGAGTTTTCTCTATTCTTGTTTGAATTTATCTGTCTAGGCGTTCATCTCAAACGCAAAATATCTCCAGTAGAGATAGCATTCAAAAAAACTTTTTATGTTGGAGATATTTTGAATATAGGGAACTCTTCATTTCAGACATAGTAATTAAATATTTATACATAGCATCGTGTCAAAAAAATGTTCATACACTTTCGACAAATAGCTTAAGAGGATAATTGCTTAATCATAGTCTTGAACATTGATATCAAATGTATTTAAGTAAATTTTTTATCATGATAAATCATCACTTATTTCCAAATCTCTCTGCTACCATCTAAGGTCAAAGCATACAACTATTTCTCAAGATACATTCTATTTTGTCAAAAAATTATTCAAATAAATAATTTCAATTCTTTTTTGAATATTTATAGCAGTAGAATCTTCGAACACCTCTCTTTATACACCATCTCCCAAAATCAAGTTCATAGAACTATGGACATTGGACAACATTTCGGCATCAACCTCTTTTATAATTTTCTCGTCAATGGAAGCATCCAACCCTTCTGTATAAGGAGAGACTTGATTTTAATTATCCATATATTAAAATTATTGTATATGGGGAATTTATTAAAATTAAATTTCATTATACTTATCTTCATAGATCTCATTCATTTTTCTTCATTGATGATCACCAACGATCATTTGATTTCAATATCCAATGTTAAATCTTTATGCTCACCGCACCACTTGTTAGGAAACAAAATACTATATTTAGCAAGTAATAAACTCACTTAAGCATAAAAGCATGGGTTTTTCTTTGGCTTTAATATTTGTGTTTTGGTACAACAATTACTGCATCTTTTTTTTATGTAACTATGAAGAACAAAGTTCATAAACTTTGGAAATAATAGAATATAAACAACAAAACAGCAACACATGATCTATGTGGTTTAGATTATGGAGCAATCCTACATCTACGTGCAAATGTAAATGATTCTATGGATGAAACAATTACAAGAAATTATAAGAACAAGAAAATATAAGCAAATATGTAATGTTCAAACTTCTCATAACAGAATATCAAGTTTCAATTGTATCTGTGAGCTTCAATTATTCATCTAGTTTAATCTAGTGATTCTCTTCAAGAATTCTCAAACTTTAAAATCATTGAGGTCCTCAAATGTTTTATCTCATTAACAAACCTTCTCTCTTTAAAACTCTGTATTCAGCAATAACACTTTCTCTATTTTTCAAGATACTTTTCGTATGTGTATTATTATTCAGATCAACAAATGTTATAAAATAATACATACGACCATTATAACAAGTAATGTATTCATATCAATGACTGTGATCCAACAATTATAACAAATTTGTACAACATGACTAAACTCACATCAATACTGAATTGAGGTCGTAATCCTACAGTCCCCGAAACCCACTACTCTGAATCTGAAACTTTATGGTGATCGAATCCTTGCAATAGCCAAAACTTTAAAACTAATTTTTTTTGCTAAACCCAGATTCTATCTTCAGTATAACCTACCATTTAAAAAATAAAAAATAAACACTCTTCGCTTTGTTGTTATTATATGCAAAACATATATAATAGTATGAGTTTTCGGTCGTTTTAAAAATAAAATAAAATTGTATCCTACTTGATTCAAATATAACAATATGAGTCTAACTATTATAGAGTTTTTTTTTTATCAGTTGTATATTATTTTGTGAATATGAAAATTGAATTTATATTCCACAATTATGGAATTTATGTATTTTTTTAATAATTTCAAACTTATTTTAATTTGTTTACTAAAACAACTTAGCATTCTTATTGACTTCAACATATGGTCACATTCTTTACACGAATATAGGCCTACATGCTCCGTAGTAAGATACATTTCAGCGATTTCAATATACACACGTAGCCTTTCTGTAGACTATCAAGTTTCTTGAATACAAGAAATGTATATTTTTCTGTGATTTGTAGCGACAAAGAATTGAACTACAAGCAATGCAACAATGTACGGAGAAATAAAACTAGTGGCGCGGACCGCATGGTATCTTTATGGCTCTCATCTCCCAAGCAAAAGACTCCAACATTTTATTTTCTTTTCATTTTAGCATAAAATCTAGACAATGTTACATTAACCGGTGTTTAGGTCGTTTTATTTTTTATATTAAAAATAATAAATAAATATTTAAATAAAGTTATGTTTGGTACCATTTAAAAAGTAATAGTATTTAAAAAGTAATAGTATTATCCATTTATTATCCATATATTTTTATGTATTTTTGGGAAGGATTCATTTCACTAAAATATTTATCATCTAAATCTAAGAATACCATAAATATTTTCATTTAATTATATAAATGTTTTCTATTTCTCATTTCAAGTTTTTTTCGGTTTTTTTCTTTATTTTACGATAGTTTTACGATATCTACAATATCCTAATTTTTTTGTTTTCTTTTGTTTTCGTATGATTTTGATTGTGTTCTTATTTGATTTCGACGTTTGATTTTGATTGTGTTTTTATTTGATTTCGACGTTTGATTTTGGATTTTTGTTTAGGTAAGTCAATTTTTTTATGTTTAGGTAACTCGATTTTTTATTGTGTTTTTTTATTACGAAATAGGTAACTTGATTTCCGTTTTCTTTGTGATTTTTTGGTATTTATCTGGTATTACTTTGAATTTGTAGTTGAATGGTTGTATTGCGCTAAGTTTCAGATCGTTTTTGGTGTATTTTTTTTGTTTCTGGAAAATTTGGTTCGAGAAAAGGTTTACAGCTTAAATGAAGAAGATGGAGTTTTGGAGCTGCGAAACTTGTTTACTTTAAGTATTAGTATATGCAAAATATGTTTATTCTTTGTACCAATACATGCAAAACATGTGTAATGATAGATGGGAAACATGTGTATTCTTTAAACTAATAGATGCGAAACGTGTGTATTCTTTGTACTAATAGAAACCAGTTTACAATATTTTTTTAAAAAATTCAGAATATTTCATGAATGGATCTATTATTGTTCATCTTTAAAAAAACGAAACCAAATGGTATTTTCAGATTTTTTTTCTTCTGAGTTACGGTTTAAAAGATACAAACTTTTAATTTTTATAGTGTAAACGAAGAAAACGATTGTTTCGAAGAATATGTGGAATCTTTTTTTTTGCTAGATGCAAAATCTTTTTAGTTGTATACTGCTACATGCGAAACTAGACAACTATGATAGACGTTAGATGCGAAATCAGACCAACTATGGTAGATTAGAAACCATGCTAACTATGATAGATGCTAGATTCTAGATGTGAAACCACACATATGATACATCTGAAACCATATAATGAGAAACCAGTATTAATTATAATTTTTTTAAAAACAAATCCAAAACATATCAAGAATGAAACTAGTTATATTCGTCTTAAAAAAACAAAACCAATGGTATTTCAAGATTTTTTCCCCTAGTTACGGTTTAAATGATATGAAATTTTAATTTTTTAATTTTTATACTGTAAACAAAGAAGATGACGGTTATGAGAAAGATGTGAAACCTTTTTTTTTGCTAGATGCGAAATATTTTTCGTTGCATTGGTTAAAAAATGACTTAATTACATCAAATCGAAGGATAACTAGTAAAAAATATTAAAATTACTAATTTTTGTTAAATTTTAAAATTCATGTTTTTATAAAATAACTAATTTATATTTTAATTATGGAGATAACAAACACCAACAAGCAATAATTTTTATTATCTCAAGATAACACACCAATACCTGCGAGGAATCATACACAATACTCAATAATTGAAGAATGAACAAATTCTGACTTTCCACAATTAATTTCATCAAATCGTGTTTTTAAGAATACAACAGATTACTCTCAGAAAATATCGTACGACGACGTTACCAGAACCAATCCCAAATAAATTATGCATAACAAATTCAAAATAGTAGATAAATGAGTATATAAAATAATTGAATTTCAATAACAAGACAAAACTCACTTTGAGGAAAAAACAAAGCTCACCCTCATAGAAATTTTTTATAATGGGAAATCTTCCATGACATAATTTCAAGTATTATTTTAATTTTTAGTTTTTTTGGTCAATAACCTTGCATTATGGGATCCTCACCATGTTATGATTGAGCTGGATCCACAACAAGATCTAAATAAGATTTGGCGTAGAAGTGTATGGAAAACTGAAAGCTTTACCATGAGAGTCCTCAAATGGCTTCCAAATTTCAATCCGAAAAAGAGGCACAAATCTCACATGTATGAATATCTTATCCAAGAATCCATGCTTACCTCTACAATGAAGATACAATCAGAACCATTTCTCAATCAATAGGTAATACTCTTTCAGTATGGGTGCCACAAGAATCAAGCAATGTATAATTGTTGCACGACACGCAGATATAGATCTATCTAAACATCTTTTCACCAAAGTATGGATAGCTTTTGGTCAATTATATGGATTCTGGCAAGAGGTTATCTATGGGGCCAAACCCAACTATTGTTCTAAATGTTATCATATAGGTCAGATCCACAAAGATTGCAGGAAATCTATGCAACTAACCTCTACCAAATAAACAAGCTCTCAACTACCACAAAACTTAGACAATGAAAACCAACCTTCACCAAAGACTCACCATAAACTAAAGTCCATCATAGTAGAAGAGCCAAACTCTGATACTACACCTAAGAACTATCATGCTAAAGGAGAACCAAGTAACAAAAAACAAAAACCGAATCCTAAGCTAAATGAACAACTAACTGTAACTAGCACCTCATCCTCACAAAACATCCCAACTTTATCCCCATCAATTAACTCCAATTAGCCAATTGACCTAAGCCAAATCTCTAGAAATACACTTAATAATATTTAATTTATGAAGAAGAGATATTAGTAGCAATCAATATCTTAGAAACAGGTGCTCTGCTTACTGAAAACCAAGGTCAACCCAACATCTCTTCAGCCCCTCTATCTCCAAAGTTATCTGGAAGACCACCATCCTCACCAAAATCCAAAAATCAAAATAGTTTAGAATTCGATCAATATTTAAACAAATAAGCAAAAAAAATCAAAATAAAACCTAATATATAACCTTCTACCAAAGCAATACAACCAAAGGGAATGTCAAACCCAAAGCCGGATCCTCTAAATGACCATTAACATACTCAGTTAGAATGTCACAAAAATTGGTAATAAGGCAACCTGAAGCATACTTAAACACATAATCAAAACTTAAAAAGTAATCTTCATAGAAATCCAGGAGCCTATGATTTCTGAAACAAATCTGCCCAACCTTACAAAAATATTAGGATTCCAAAATAGCTTAGTTAAAATCAATAAAAAGATTTGTCTTTTATGGAAAAATTATTTTGAGATACATGTGCTCGACAACTTTTAGTAAACTATACATGCTGAAGTAACACACAACTCTCTTAACAAAAACTTTTGTGTCTCAATAGTATATGCAAAATGTACTAGAATCCAGAAACTTAAACTATGAGACAATTATAAAAGATTCTCTAACCCTAATAAAGAATAGATAGTGATGGGTGATTTTAATTCCTTCACTAACCATTCCGAGAAATTATCATGTACTTTTTTATGCTTAAAGAGTATAGAATAATATAACAACAGTATAAGTGACCGTAATGATATTCGGTTTATTGGTTACAACTACACTTGGAATAACTGTAACAAGTAGAATAAGTTGGACAAAGTTCTTCATAATACTGCATGGACTACCTATTATGACACGACTTATGTCAGACACCTGGTGAGAACAGGATCTGCCCATAGTTTTATGTACATCACCATATCAAACTCAACCTAGAAGCCTAAATCAACCTTTCAATTTCTTAATATGTGGCACATTCACCCATCATTCTCAAGTACGGTTGAAAATTATTAGATTAAAGATATGCCTGGCCTATCTATTCAATTGTTTTTGGCATAAACTAAAAAAACAAAATATGACTATAAAACCTGGAATAAAGATAACTATGGGAACGTATTTAGTGTTATTGCTCAATCAAAGGATGGAGTTCAATTTCTTGAAAAGGATTATAAAAAACAGATCTCATGAATCAAAAATTAGAATTTTAAAAGCTAAGCCCATTCACATTCAACTCCTTACCATAGTAGAGTCATTATGGGAGCAAAAATACAGTGTTAATTAGACCCATAATGAGGACACAATCACTGCAGCTTTCCAGAAGTTTGTCAAAAAGAAAAGAAATAAATGTAGAATCATAATAATAAAAGATGATAATAAATGTCTTGAGGAATCTCAAGACATAAGCAACTCTGTAGTAATTCATTTTCAAAAACTTGTAACATAACACTCTATAGACAAAGACATCCCTGACCTCTCCAATACAATTCCTAAGATCATCACTAGTGAGGTGAATGCCATCCTTATAAGAATCCCCACTAATGAAGAAATCCACAATTCTATTAAGGCTCTTAACCCTCCTAGTATCTTAGGTTTTTATGGTTTCAACACATTCTTTTACCAAAGATAATGGTATACAATTACTAAGGATTTGCATGATGTTGCTACAGAGTTCTTCAAATTTGATCAAGCTCCTCACAGTATATATGCAACAACTATATGCCTAATACCTAAGAAAGACTCTCCTATAAGCTGGAATGACTATAGACCCATAAGCTTATGCACCGTATTTAATAGGATTATCTCAAGGCTCTTGAATGAAAACTTGCTAAACTTATCCTAAAACTTATTTCTAATGAAAAAAGTGGCTTTGTTCATGGCAGAAACATACACGGAAAATATTTTTCTTACACAAGAGATGGTAAATGACCTAAATTAGAAAAAAAGAGGAGGCAACACAATCCTAAGAATTTTAATGGCTAAATCTTTTGACAATAATTCAATTCTTTTTATTCTAAAAATATTATATGACTTTGGCTTTTCTAAATTTTTTATAAGAAGGATCAGGAGCTCTATATCAAATGGTTGGTTTCCTGTGATTATAAGTAGGGAAGCTGCATCATTCTTTCACTCTACTAATACTATTAGGAAAGGAGACCCACTTCTCCTAGCCTCTTCATTTTGCCTGAAGAGTTCCTAATTAGAGGCTAAATGCAAGAAAATATAAACATAAGGTTTAAAACTTCTAGTTTAATATCTATTTCTTGAATGGCTTCTGCAGATGACATGGTTATTTTCTCAAATGATTCATCAAGAAGCTTAAACAAGATCTTCTCCTTCCAGCGAAAATGTCAAAACATTTTTGGTCAGGCAATAAACAAAGATAAGATAACCTTTATCCCATCTAATAGAATAATAGTAAATAGATTAAACTACATCAATCAATGCACTGGTTTCAAGCAAGATAATCTATCAATGAAACATCTTGGAATAAATATTCATCCGATGAAAAAGGCTGCTTAATATGAAGATTTATTAACAAATATTAGAAAGAAGATTCAAAATTAGGACAACATTCGTCTCTCTTTGGGGGGTAGACTGCCAATAATTCAGTATCTTTTTCTTAAATATCCATATTATTATCTCCAAAGTTTCATTCTACCTAAATTAGTTTTAAATAGAATAAAGATAATTTATAACAAATTCCTATGAGGCTCAAATGATCAACAGAAAGCTATATTATGGATCAAATAGAGTTCAACTTGTAAGCCTTATGATGAAGACGATCTAAACACTAGAAGGCTTGAAGACATTCAACAAACCTTCTCATGTAATCTTTGGTAAACATTACGTAAAAATAATATGCATAACTACTACTGCTCTGTTCACCACCCTATGCAATGTCAAATCAGAGCTAAAAAGTAAAAAAAGTATAAAATACTTATAGAAATCCGACATGTAGCTAATCCATTCATACTTTGGAGACTATTCAAAGGTGAAATAGAATTTTGGTTGGACAAATTTTGTAATAAGAATCATTTCATCTCCCTCAAAACTGATGTCTATAATTCATGGTATACTCATGATAAAGTCAAAGAATTATAGTCTAATGGCTCCCGAGACTATATTAAACTACACAACTTAGTGCTCACATCTGATATAGAAAGAATAAAGATCATATCTATCAACAATTCTGAAGACAACTCAAAATAATAGACTCTATATACAAATGATAAATTTAATACTAAAGCTACATCGGATCATATCCGAATTAAAGAAACAATATTTACTATCTACAACTTAATATGGAAAAATATTATGGTAAAGAAGTGTCCATTCCTTCTTTGGAGGTTGCTGAATAACTAGATCTCACTGGATGCAGTTCTCCAGCACATAAATATAAACATCGTGTCAAAATTTCAGCACTGTAACAATTATGAAACTTTAACTCACCTTTTTATCAGTGCAAAAATTCATGCGATGTATACTAATAATTTGTAAGTATCTTACACTTAAATATTGACAGATCATGACTCTGAATCATATAATCAGAGCCTGGATTTTGTCTTCTTGAAATAAAGTCAACATTCGAATAATTCTTCCACTAGTGATTTGCTGGTCCCTGTGGCAACATAGAAATAAAGCAAAATATCAATAACTAAAGGTTACTTCTACTGTTATCATTCAACACGTCACAAAATCAATCATTAAACTGATTTGGCAAATATTCTCAAAAGGGAACATTGGGAAAAAGACTCACACACTTCATATATATAAGGCTGCTACAATCATCTCAAAAAGCTTATAAAGATATTAGCTATTTACTAGACCCCGCTTATTAACTCAATATACAAGTTAAACATCAAAGGTTCATACTCTAAAACTATTGAATCAAGTCGAGGAGAAATCTTAAGAGACAAAAATGATGAAATAATATCTGTTATTGGGAGACTATATGATAAATAATCTGTAATCTTAGCTAAAAGTAGAGCTCTCCTTGATGGTTGAATTCTTTTCTCTAAATTAAAATTTTCTAACTTGGATATTTAAACTGATTATAATATTTTTATAGCTATGTTATTGAATCACAATGTTCCTTAGTTTTTATCACCACTAATGGAATGTTTCATGAAATTAACAGATCCAAACATGACAATCACACATATATTTCAGGAGCAAAACCTAGCAGTTGACTGGCTAGCTAAGTGGACACTTAAATAAAAATACAAACTTGATCTTATTCCTACATAAATACCAAACAAACGCTAAACTATAACATTACTAGATAGCCTTCAAGTTGGTAACGTTAGAGAAATATCCTAATCTTTAAGCGTCATATATAAAATATACTTTTTATAGATATAGAACAAATGAAGTTTGGAATTTTATATTAATTTATCTTCTGTTGAACTAACAAGTTAAGCAGTTACGCCTGACTTTTTAATCTAAAAAATGTACTATCCATATACTTTTAACAAGTTGGAGCATGGGATTAATGGAAAAGCAATTAAAGGAGAAACAATCTCTATGTAGAAAGCAATAATAAGGACAAAAACCATACAAACTAGCACAAGCATAGATGGTAGACAATAATGTAGAGGAACATCTATAATCTAGCAGAAGGAGGATTACCAGTAATCTATCTGTAGTCTAGTAGAAGGAAACTATCCATTGATATTGTCTATCGACAAACCTAAAAAAAGAATATATTGCATCCAAAAGATCCATTCACGGGCAAAGTTTTGAATCGAAATATATGGAGATGGGTTGGTTATCATGAACCAAAACTACATTTATAAGCCACCACCAATCATCTGTCCAACCTCATTTCAAAGGCTGGCAGATCTATCGGGTAGTTGTGAAGCCTTTTACCAGATTAATAGTGATAACAGATAAATGTGTTGGCTACGTTTAGCTGGACATCTCCTTAATAAAGCTCTCAAATTGTTAGAAATGGTGAGGAAATGTTGATACCGACAAGTCTCTGTCACGAGCCACCACCAATATATTGTCCGACTTTCAAAGGCAGACAAATAGATAGATAGTTGTGAAGTCATCCATTGGATCAATGACGAGTAAGGATTCAAGGCTCTGATTTTTGGGCTAAGTTTTCTATCTGACTCAAAAGAGGAGTCAATAGTATTACCTCTTGAAAGGTTTAAGTATACGGGCCTCATGGTATTAGGTCGGTTATTCTAAGGGCACTGGCCCAAATAAGACTTCTCAAATTACAACTCTTGTAATTTAGTATTGATAAATATAGTTGGATTTTACCTAAAAATATATAATAATTTATATTTAATAACGAATTTCAAATCAGTTCAAACAAAATAGCCAAATCAATTAAAAAATAGCATGCATCATAAATAACATATTTATATAGTTTGATAATTAATAATGGTAAAGATGTAAATAGCTACACGATTTTTATTGAGTGGTAAACAATCAACTATTTAAAGTTTAGAAGATCTATAAAAAGTATGTTAGAATAAAAATGGAAGTAGTTAGAGAAAAATAAGATTAAATTTTCATAATATTTGAGATACATTTATTGTAATTATAAACTCTATAAATAGGATTCTAACAACCATTAAAACATGATCAATAAATTTATATCACATCTTTAAAAATTTATTATTATAATCTATTTATACTCATAAATTTTGATATTAGTTGACGTCGTATGTGGGAAACGATTTTTTTTTGTCAAGTACCCAAAACTAATTACAAGCTCAAACTAGCTTGTGTCGATTTCAAAGAAACATATGATCCATCCATAGACAAATAATCTCAGATAGAGCAAGCCGATGGACAACCTATGACCCGAAGGCTCATGCAATTCCTCTTACTGAAATTGAACGACATGATCAATATTAAGGGAGGAACAAGATAATAGTTTGCATTTGTTGCAGAAAGTACTGATCTCACAGGCTCTTAGAGTCAAATCTGTTATGCATATCGTGCATAAAGAGGAAATAGGCAATGTGACTCTTAGAATATTGAAGGCCCAAACACTAAATAAGTCAAGAGGAAAAAACATCCCTTCAAATCATCTCACAATGAGGAAAGGGAGAACTCAGATAATGGATATTCAAGACAAAGCAAAAAGAGACAACAACATTGCTGAAATAGAATAAGAAGCCAAACTCCTACTTTCATGCATGACCGAAGATCTGAGAGGAACACAGAGCCTCGATTGGACTGTTAAGAAGAAAAGAAGTAAAGAGTAATCATTGATTCAGAGATTTTGTATCGTATAGTGTTGCTAGTATTTGGAAACTACAAGATAGTATCGTATAAAGAGTAATCATTGGTTCAGAGATTTTTTATCGTATAATGTTGCTAGTATTTGGAAACTACAAGATAGACAAGTACTACAATAAATGATGTCTGAGGCATCACATCGTGTAGTTCTACTAGTAAATACATGTTCAATGACCAAATCAACCAAAATCTGGAAGTCTATATTGGCGATATGCTCATCAAATTTAAAGAATGCAATATTCACATATTAGAACTTGCCAAAGCCTTCAATGCTATCCAAACGTACAACACTCAATTCAATATGTCGAAATATTATTTTGGTTTCTCAATTTCCATATGCACCAATACGACATCAAATACAAGCAAAATCAACTAATTTTTTTGCAAGACATGACATCAGCCACGAATGTACGCCAAGTACAATACATCACCATGAAATGATGGTATTAAAAACTGTGTCCAAAGCCGTATACAAGTTCTTGTTTTTTTTAAATACTCCAATGAGCTCAGACATTCTAACTGAACAAAAAGGGTAAAATTATTTTCAACAACTAAAATATTAAATATTATCGATTAAAATACTCTAAGAGTTCACTTGGATGAATGCTTACACGCATAAATAACATTTTCGAACCATGTCGTTAGCAGCGCATTAGTCCATCCTAATAGTGGTATAAAAATGATATACTACGCGAGTAAAATGTTAGAAATTTCCCATCACATTAGTTATCTCTGCCTAAAAGATAGTAATTTATTTTTAATAACATTAGACAGTCATCCTTGTTGAATACCCAGTTTAAAAATTATTGTACAAGACTAATACTTCCAGCAAACTAATGCAATGAACCATATAATTAAAGGAGTGCAACATCGCATTTGAGCTCATGTTTGCCACCAAAAGACAAATTTGGAAATTTTTATTATTGATGTTTCTCCATGCATAACCAAAGGTGATGATGTATCGATAAAAAATCTAGAACCAAATAATTCCAAGTGAAAGATGTACACAAACGGAGCCCCGATTAATAAAGTCTTCAATATTGATATTTTACTTATTTCACCAGATCTTGACAAATTATGCATAATCATCAAGCTCGCTTTCCATTATACAAATCAAGAGGTATAATATAAATTAGTGATAATTATTATCTATAAATTCCTTACATGTGGGGTAAAATCGTTGGCCTTAAGTCATACTCTTTGATGGTAATCAAACAAAATGTTAACGAATAAGACACTTATGCCAAGAGAAGGTCTAAAGACTGAAAAAATGCAATATATAATCGGAAAATTAACTTACATACAAATTCCAAATGTTGAAGATAACATAGTGGACGTACTTGTATTTTATGTTGTTGAAAAAAACAACCTTATCATCCTCTAACAAGAACATTTTGTCATCAATGATGTAACTATCAACAATGAAGTTGATGATGCAGTTCAAACAAAGTTATTAATATTTTCAAATCATGAAATAAAAATCAAGAGATATATTGTAGCTGAATATGATGATATCTTTAAAAAAACAAAGAACATATATGCCCATACAATTCATCATATGACCCTCATAAAATGCTATTATTAGCTAACATTAACGAAAAATCTTACCAACTAGTACGGTGATGCAATAAGTGCCAATATTTTGACAACTTTATCCATCTACTATCCAACATGTTACTAATCTAATCACACATTGCATTTTCGACCACAAGTGAATCGACATTGTGGGTTGTTGAGTACCAAGGTTTGACATACCTAGGATTATAGTCTCAGCAGATGAGATCCAATTCAAAAATTAAACATTAACAAAATATTATCCCAACTTTGGCACCAAGAACCATTTCTCCGTCACATTGATATTATCAATAATATAATCCAAAATTACTTATAAAAAGATCTTCAATAAAACTAAAAGGGAAATTGGCTAATAATTTGCACAATATTACATGGTTTTATAGAACAACCAGAGACAATACGATTGGGGTAACTCGATTCACTTTGATATACATAATGGAAGAAGTATTGTTCAACAAAATTAGCAATCCTGATATATGATTGACTATTATAATGATTTGACCAAGGATCCAATATATACTGTTGAAGTCGATTTTATAGAAAACCAACACAAAATCACCCAAGTTAAATATCAACACTAGAATAAACTTATTGTCAAGCAATTTAACAAAAACTTGAAACCAAAGAGATTTCAAGTAAGAGACATCGGTCTACGATGTGTTTTCCAACATACCTAACCCACCGCAAAGGAAAACTTGACATAAATTAAGAACCTATTTACACAATCACAGAAGTTTCTCGAGATAGATCATACAAGTTAGGCGATACATAAATGAATAAAATTAAACATATGCGAAACATAAACCATATAAAAATAAATTTTGCATGACATATTATTCATTCTAATTATTTTGTTACACAATAAGAAAAGTCTAGATTTGGTAATTGTTTTATATATTATACTTTTACTATCATTAAATATATATTTCATTTATTATTTTACAATTTTTTCACTCTATAATATAGGAATATATTATGCACAAAATATGACACATGCCGAATGACGTAATCGATAAACCGAACGATATTAGTTTATAAGATCATTAGAAAAATATTTTTATGAGACGAATCATATATTACTCAAACTATAAATAAAACGCTTAAATGTATTAGTACATACTGCCGACTCATTAACCACTAATATTGTCAATCGTATGATTCACACTATGATGATATACCAAAAACTTATATGGTATCAAATTTTAAATTTTGCTAATGAATAAAATTAAGATTCTGACCGATAATAAAATAATTATAAAGATCAAATCAATGAAATTATCAACCAATAGCCAATTATTAAAAAAGAATCCTCAGACTAATTACGCAACACATAAATTATTTGATCAACAATGGAAATCAATTGCGGCAGTAACTTAAATCCGATCCCCCTTGTTTATTTTATAGGCTAGCAAAATCAAAAATAAATAAAATTATTAGTAAATTAATTTGTATCCAATTGATTGACCGTAATACTAATAATATTTTATACGTCTACAATTTTATATTATTGACCGGTATATCGATGCATGATCATGTATAATTTTTATAATCTATATGTAAGTACCCTACCTAAATAAACTGCAAATATTAATAAACAGTTAGACACTTTTAAAAATAATCATCGATTGTATTTATATATAATATTTATCATATTTTTAACTCAATTTTTAACTCAAGTGCATTGATTATAATTTTAATAGTCATTTAAAGGCGATCTTAAATTATCAAAATAAAATTAGTATATTTTAGTTTTTTATTTTTAATAAATATATTTAGTTATTTATCAATTTTGAAAATAATTATCAATTTTTTTTATCACTAATAAAAATAATTATCAACTTAAAAACAATTATCAGTTTTGTTTTATATATATTTTTTAAATTTTTACTACAAAAAGGACATAGAGTTAGTAGAGTAGAACGATCATAAGTTATGAATTCAAATTTCTCTACAAAAGATCTCTTGACGGAGTCTTCTGGCATTGGTTGGCGCTGAGATTCTCTAAAAAAGAATGAAAAAAAATATTGTCTATTAGTTATATAGTGTGATTTGGCCAATAATATTACAAATATTTATTGATTTTTTAATTTCAAAAAATCAACATTTACTTGATTATTTAATTTATATACTAGGTTTATTAAATATTTTGATTTGACATGTTTATTCATATTTGGTTTTTTATTTACGTTTTAATTATTAAAATGAATTATTTTAGGTGCGTTAGTTTTTTAATTTACATTTTAATTTAATATTATCTTTATGTTTTTTTTTTTCAATTATAATCTCATTATATATAATTTTATATAATATTTTATATTGGTTTCCAAAATTTTGTAAGAAATTGCTAACATTCATTTTTTTAAAACTTTATTTTCACCTCTGGTGAGCCCTAACCTTTGCCGAAACCAAATGGATAACGATTTCTTTGTATTTTTTTCAAAAAATAGCAACAAAACGTGAAAAGTTATGCAACTATTTGAGGGTTAGTTAAGAACAATTTTGATTTTTTTAATAAAAAATTATATAAAAATTCAGGTTAATTTTTTAATTAATTTTATAATCATGTATTGTTCTTCTTGATTTATTGTTTGTTTTTTTACGCTACTAAAAGTGCAATGAGTGCGCGCAGGGTAAACACGCAAACCAACTCATGACCTTTGGTTATAAACATGTCTAACTCAACCAACTCGGCTACCCTAAGAGTTTTGTTTTTGTATTTTTATAATGATTATGTTTTGGTATACTTTTAGTTTGATTTTATATATATGTATTAGTTTCTCACATGTTTTAAATTTATCCCTAATTACCTCTAGGGGATTTAAACATGACATGATATTCCCATAAATACTTCAAATTTTTGTAGTTTTTTCTTTTACCAATTATTTTTTCAGTTTCTTTCTTTGCATAAAAAATGTAAAAATTAGAAGTGTAAAATATAGTATAAGTTGAGAAAAAAAAAGTAATAAAATCAGTAGATAAACAACTAAAAAAGCAGGAAAGGAAGAATAACATGATACAGATCTAGTAGTAGTAGATTTAGAAAAGATTACAAAAACACTCTATCCCAACATAATGATGCCAACTCTTTGTGAGACCAAAACTATCTTTGTTATCTCTAACCCATGTGTCTGTATTAAGGTGTTTAATTCTCTGTTTATTATGGTATGGCCCAGCCCCTCAATAATTAATAGTATAAGATAGTCCCTGTCACAAGTCTCTTCTAACCTAAGTGTCTTAAAAGAAGCAAACCTAAAACAATTTATATCCTTAAGTGTGTGACATAAACGAGCCTTAAAACCCTACTCTTAAATTCTAAGACTTGTTTGAAAAAGTACAATTTATTTTCCATAATTGCTATATTGAACATTATTTCGGCTTTTGCTGGTCTTGCTTTACTTGACATTGCCAGCTATGTCTTTTTGTGGGTATGCATATATTTATATGGTTTTGGTTAAAATGGGATCTAAAAAAATTAACCATGTCTAAAATTAATTTTAGTGTTTTTGTATTTTTACCTTGGACTGTTTGTTCATCCGCCGATTGAGATCTTCTCAACCGGCGGGGAACTTCCCAACGGATAAAACTATTCCATCCACCGAACCACCTATATTCATCCGGCGGAGAGTTTTCCCGTCTGCTCAACCGGCGGAAATTAAAAAATATTTTAATAAGCTTTAAAATAGATCATGCTCCGGTTATCCTTTTAGCCCTAATTTAATCAAAACTTATTTATATATATCGTTTTTTGTGTTTGTTTAATTTCATTTTGTATTATGGCATACAATTTTTATCGTTATAGTCTTAAACAAAATGGTAAACCAAAAGCAATTTGGAGATTATAGTATGTTAACAAACGGGAAAAAACGGTATTCTTCAGCCGCATTAGAAAAATAAAATAAATAAAATATATTCAGCTATTTAAAAATGTTGAGTCTTTAAAATTTAATTTTTAATAAACTATTCTAAAAACGCATCAGCTATTGGGCACAAAGGTCCAAAGTTTTGATCGCGGATGGTTGCGCAATTTGACCAAACACGATTTGGTCGTGATGGCTAATGTTCTGGTTGTGTATGGCCGCACGACCATATTTGAATTAAGATTTGACCACAAAGATAAAGGTTGGGTCCTGTATGGTTGTGTGACTTGGATGAGCACGCTCTAATCGTGATAGCCAAGGCGTTTAGTTATGCATCATTGTATAATCAGATTCGAGCTAATGCATAGCCATGAATGTCAATCCTTAATTGTGTATGATTGCGCAATTTGGTTGAGCACGATTTGGCTATGATCGATAATTCGTCTGGTATTGTATGGTCAAATTAATAGACTTTAGCCAAAGCTTAGCCATAAAAGCTAAACCTTGGTCGTGCATTATTGCGCAATTTGGCTGAGCACGATTTGGTCGTGATGGTTAGGTCATCTGATCGTGCATGTCACATACGACCAAACTCGAACCAAGCTTGACCATAGTTTCACATGGATCTATGTATTGGTTGAGAACGACTTGGTCTTTGATGGTCAAGTCATCTTGTCTTGCATGGTCGCACACAAAAACTCGAGCCAAGGCTGGGCCATGAAGACCAAGTCCTTGTCAGGTATATCCGCACAATTTGGCCTAGAGTAATTTGTCATTGATGACCAATTTGTTTGGTCGTGCAAGTCTGTACGACCGGACTCGGACCAATACTTTGTCACGCATGCCAAGCTTGATTGCGCAAAGATGTAGGATTTAGCTGAGAATAACTTGGCCTCGTTATCCAAGTCATCTAGTTATGTAAGGTTGCATGACTCAAACCATGTCAATGCTTGGCTACAATTGACTTAGACTGGTTGGCCAAGTCCTATGGTTGTACAAATCTGCACGACCAGATTTAAACCACGACTTAGCCATGACTTAGCCTGGTTGGCCAAGTCTTATGGTTGTACAAATCTGCACGACCAGAATTAAACCACGACTTAGCCAAAACGGCCAAGTCTTGGTTGCTCATAGCTTAGCCACCAGACCGAGAATGATTTGTCCATTTGGCCAAATCGGGTTCATTATTTCCTAAGTGAAACATATAAGGCTTGAGTTTTAGATTCTTACATGGTTTTATTTGTTCTCTTCTCGGATAATGTTTCATATCGTATTTGTGACTCCCCTACTCCGTTGCTTGTGCGTATAGAACTAGAGTATATGCGTTTTTTGATAGTCTTGTGTTATCTTGGCTTCTATCATTCTTATTATACAAGTATTATATGCTTTAATATTTTATTTTGTCGGTCTAGCTTATACCCCGCTACGGGTCAGATTGGGGTCGAGACGTAAACTTGTGTAAAATATGGCTCGTAACATGCTTTTATTTAGATGTATAAGGCTTTCATAAATAAATGAATTTCAAGTTTAAAAAACACAACAAAGCAAGAATGTTAAACATAATACAAACATAGATCATTCTATCGTTCATGCATTCTAACCAATAGTTGATGATTGGTTGCACTTGATAACCATATATGATCCTTCCTAAGTAGGTGCCAATTTTCATTCTTTTGGTTGTTAAGTGTGTGAAAAGACACATCTAAGCACAAATTCACCAACCCAAATGGGTATGAGCTTTAATTTCTAGTTATACCATCGTTCGGTCTTCTGTTTTATGGCGAATTCCTTTAGATATGCTTCGTTACGATGTTCATCCAATAAGTCTAGGTCGACCCATACTTCTTTCTCATTAGTGTTCTCATTATAATATAGGATACGGGAGGTTGGGGGCCCGATTTATATAGGTCTCATAGCCTTTGCCTCTCAAGTAAGTTGGAAGAGAATTTAACATGTTGGGCATCGCGACGTCATTTATTATGTCAATACTATTTATGGTAACATCTCCGAACAATTCTATTTCGTGTTTTCCATGATATTCTTTAGACCATTCATGATTGTGCGGTTAGTCTTCACTTTACCTTTGACATGTGGATGATCAGACGAGGTGAAGTAGTGTCAGATCTTACTCAAAGCAATATTATTCATTGTCGAATTGTAACCAGTTATCAGAGATGAGGATTCTAGAGATGCCAAAACGGTGTACAATATGCACCTATATAAATTTCATGATCTTATCCCCCTAATTTAGTTCAGAGCTTCTAGCTCAACCCAAGGTGAAATATTTTAGACAATTATTTTAAACATGACACTACACGTTCCATGCAACAGGGGTCCTACCATGTCTAGCCTCTATTGATAAAATGATCATGCCACTAGTATTTATTTAAGCTTCACCCCTGGTTGGTGTTGGAAGTTGGACCATCTTTGGAAATTGTCACACTTTTTTACCATATTATTGGTATTATTACATATGTTAGGCTACTAGTAACCTAACGTCAAGAATTTATGGGACACAATTCGAGCCCAAAGATGCCCACCGTATGACCCTATATGGATTTGTTTGAGGTAATATTTGGCCTCCAATGGTCCCAATATTTTAGCAAACGTTGGAGGTATCCCCTACAAGATAATTCTCCGTCCATGATTACAAACCGCACAACTCACAACCTCAACCTTTGCGCTTCTACTTTGTTAGAAGGTTGGACTTTACGGACTAAGTATTCTATTACCTTCGTCATATATGTTGGTGAATCCTCTTCATATTCTTTCACAAGACACAACTCTCCTTGTTTCTAAAACTATCCCTTTTTGGTAAATCTCTAATGATTTTATTTTAGGCAAGATAATTTTCTATGGTGTTGTACTCTCGACCATTCTGGTCAAAGGTCACTTGTTTGAAAGGTTGCCGAGCTTCTTCACTTCCTCAAAATACTGCCTCATCCGGTCATATCTTGTTTTGTACTCCTCAAAGATTTGTTTTTGCAACTGGTCGGGGTTGCATTACACTCGGATGTTACCATATGTGAATTTCTTAATCAGTTACAGCCCTACTATCATTGCTTCGTATTATGTCTTATTGTTTGAGGCTTTAAACTCAAAGACAATGGCAAGAACTACTTCTTCTCCCTCCGACTTCATGATATATACTCCTCATCCACATCTTCTTATGTACAAAGTCGACAAATACTTTCCTTTTTATCGCACTTTGATGCACAAGTAAATATCAAATTATCTTAACTCGATGGCCTATTTGGTTAGGTGTCCAAATGCTACTGATGTGTTTAGGATCGATCTGATGGGTAGGGTCGTGGAAAGCTGGACCGTATGGGCATAAGAATACCACTAAAGTTTACGGGAAATTGTTACCAACGATAATATCGGGCAGCCGTAACCAATGATAATACGTTTTCTATGAAGTAGATTTCCTGGTTTTGGCCCGTAATCGATCTTTACTAACGTAATAGATGAGACATTACACATTTTCTTCTTCTGCTACCAAAGTGGTGCTAACTGTGCATAGAGACACCCCCCACATATGCAAACAAAGTATCACCACTTATGGGAACGACCAACAGCTAGGGAGATGTGAGGAAGGTTTTTTTAGTTTTGTGGAGGTTGTATCATACTCCTAATTCCTCTAAAGTTTTATATCCTATCCTTAAGTTCTTAAACAAATTAGGTAAACCTATCCAGCGCGACTACCTTCCTATTCATCCTTTGTACTTTGTTTACCATTTGTGGTGGTTTCATTTTATTTGGCGCCGTGATTTGACTGAGATCTGTGTTAGTTCCCTCTTTATGAACTATAAAACGTCTCAGAGGGGCTAAATAAGCACTTTATGGATTGTGTTCCAAGTTATGGTGTCTCAAGGGGAGAACTTCCCATGAAGGTCCTCGAGGTGAAAGTTCTTATATTCATTTTTACCAGCATGTCGTTGATATATACCTCAATATTCATCCCTAGTTGTTCTTTGAACATTGTGTTCACTATCTTTTGGTAGGTTGAGCCCGCATTTTAGAGTCTGAAAGTCATACCACATAATAATAGAGTCGTTGGTTGGTCTGAATAAAGTCTTCTCTTGATCTCGATGATTCATTTTGATATGGTTATACTCGGAGTAGGAATCTATGAAAGACAACATTTTGTGGGTTGCAGTGGTATCCACTAGCTAATCCACCTTGGGTAGTAGGATGAGATTTTTGTAACATGCTCGGTTGAGGATGTTGAAATTGATGCACACCCTCCACTTCTCATTATTATTCTTTATTATGTTTGGGTTTGCCACTAACTCAAATATCTAACCTTTGAATGTTTCCCATGACCAACAATTGATCGACCTCCTCTTCTAACTTTTGACCAGTTAAGGTTCAAATTCCTCTTATTTTGTTGTACCATCTTAACCTAAATATTTATTAATAAGTCTATGAGTAGCGAAAGATTCATGAATACATATTACTGAAGTGTTGTCCCATGTAAGACGCCATCGTGCTCTTGAAGTAGGCTTATTAGGTCCATAATTTGTGCACCGAAGTTCATTTTGAATGCTCACAATACGGTCGAGCTTTCCTTCCAAACACATCTCTTTCAATCTTTCTGTTGCAACAAACTCAGATTGGTGGTCCCGAAGATCATCTAGGACGAGGGGAATTTCAGATATGGGTGGCTTGCTCATTCTCGCTCGCGCCAACATTTCATTTTTCGCGTCTAGACCAAGTTTTGTGGATATTCCATCAATACTTCATGGATTACCCCGGGGTATCCCGTTATGAACCCTAATGTTTCTCCCACCACATACATTATACATTTATGGTAAGGTGAATGTGTCATTTCGAAATCAAATAACCATGGTTTACCAAATATGAGGTTGTAGAGGGATGACGAATCGAGTATTATAAATTACGTCATTGTCATCTTGGCCCATCTCCAGAGATCGTTGACATCTCACGTCTCTCCATCATCTTGATGGGCGTTGGTTACCACTTCCAAATCCTTATGCTTGAAGTAGACGCTTGATATTTCCACACCTATTCTACATGTTATATCATATTTTTTCTAGGTAGATATTTTGATGGGTCATCGTCATAAACTCTTCTCTTTTGCATACTTTCGCCTCTCATCTTGTTCAAAAGTTTGCAAATGGTACAAATCTGAGAGGTTTCGTTCTCTTATATTAGATCCATTCTCTTGTTGCATTGGCGGTTTATCGGGATATGCTGTTGTGTTTTGCTTCTCAACAACGATACCAAACTAATGAGGGTAAAAACTCACCTAGCGGATTTGGTAAGGGTAAAAACTTACCCAAACATATTGATTTGATGTTATAGTGTACAAACAAGATCGAATTAATAAATGAGATAGAACTGAATAATCTTTCTGAAGAATATTATATATCTGGTAAAAATGATTACATTTTAATGATTATTTTCACTCTTTTTTATTTTTAACTTTTAACACGCTTCCCACAAGATTTATTTATTCTTTATATAATGATCTTGATGTGTGGGATGTTTAAGTTGATGCCTCCTTATTTGTGCAATCATTTCTGGTCTTATAGATATTTTATCAGAGTAAGTTACATCCTTGTGGCTACAATTTCATATTTTGAAAGATGCTTTATCTGAATGGTATCAGACGCGATTTCCATACTTGACAAACGGGACATTCGTAGAATCTGTGATGTGGGAAAATAGAGATTATTGGTCGCGGGCCAATCATATACTTGTCTTGTGCTAGCCCAGATTGGGCCAAGTGCTAAGGGGTATTCATTATTTGAGGCTTGTGCCACAACCTGGCTAAAATGGTCATGCTTTTCTCGTAAAGAGTTGCACAACCTCGCTGCAAATAACTTGGTCACGATGGCTAATTCGCCTGGTCGTGTATTGTTGCACGACTATAATGGAAACAATGTTTGGTCATGAAGGCAAAGTCATAGTCGCGCGTGGTTGCGCGACTTGGTTGTGATGGCCAAGACCTCTGGTCGTGTATGGTTGCATGACTAGACTAGAGACAAGGCTTGGCCTTTGCAGTAAGAATTCACTATTATGGTCAGGTTGTCTGGTCGTACATGATCGTACAACTAAACTCGATCCAAGGCTTGGCCATGAAGGGAAACCTTAGTTTCACATGGTTGTACAACTTATCTGAGACTGACCTAGGCCTTGAAGGCAAAGTCGCCTAGTCGTGCATGGTCACATGACGAGACTCTAGCCAAGGCTTGACTATGAATACCAAACCTTGGTCGCACATGTCCGCGTGACTCGCTCCAGATTAAGTTGACTTCAATGGCCAAGTCTTCTCGTTGCGCAAGGTTGCACGACCAGACTCAGGCTAAGACTTAATCGTGCAAGGCTATGCGACTTAACCAAGAATGACTTGTTGGCCAAGTCATCTAGTCTTGCAAGGCTGCACGACCAAAATTGTACCAAAGCTTGGCCACACAATGTTGCGCGATTTGTTCGAGAATGACTTGGCCTGATTGGCCATGTTCTTTGGTCGTGTTAGTCTGCATGACCAGACTCGAGCCACAGTATAGCCAAAAAACCCAAACCTTGGTCGCGCATGGCTTAACCACCAGGCCGAGAGTGATTTTTCATTTGGCTGAATTGGGATCATTTTGCCTAATGGTTGATGTCTAAAATATTTTACCATACAATTGGTTTTTTTTATAGAAATCGACATTGGTTGACGCTTCAGTCATTACTATTTCTATAATTTTTATAACATCAGTTTCTCGTCCATATTTTCTTCAATCCAAACACTTATTTTTATTGATCCAAGTAGTTTCTGTGGTACTTGTGTAACTCTGTGATCGACCAATATATTCATTTTCAGGATTTTTCTTTGCTAATTCCAATATCAAACTAAAGAGCATTTTTATGTTCTTTTTACTTATCATTAATGACTTTATGGTCGTTATTGATTTTTTAACAACTGAAATCTTTTAATTTTTCACCAATCAATATTATTTAATGTTTTTGAAATAATCCTCAGTTCGGATCGTTGCAGACCGTTCGATGGTCGTTGGTCGGGGTTTATATTACCTACTGCTCAACATAAAAGAGTCAAATACCTTACGAGAGAAAAGGTCAATAAAATCACCATGCATTTACCAATTCGACTCATACCAAATTTATTTTTAAAAATAATTTGAAACTTATTTCCACCAATTGAGTTTTATATAAACATATTAAAAAAAAATTAAAACTTAAACAAAACCTAAAATTTATTAACTATTAAATTTTTAAAATAAAATACAAAACATATATGTCTATAATACAAAAGATATATTGGTCATATTTTAATTTTATTTTTTAGTTAGAAAGTAAAAAAGTGTCCAAATTATAAAAAGTATAGAAAATAATTTCTATTGAAAACTAATTCCACCAATTTTTTTTATTTTTAAAGACTATATTATCAATACAACAACTAGATAATAATTATGTAAGTAGTTCGATGCTTTGGGTCCGAAAGCCCCCACAACTTTGTTTTTGCTTAAATCAAAAAACAAAATTCATTCTAGTTGAGACATGTTTTTACTTATATATCATCAATCATTCTAATGTTAATCAATGTAGGATCATAGTTAAACTGATGTGAGTTCATGGTTGTACCTGACAAATCCTCATCTTGAACAAATACCACTTTAACATCATCTCATTTGATTCCAGTCCGCATACTCTAATGATGTTGTGTCAATAATAATTTACTTGAACTATAAATTTTTATGAAAAATCTATATATCCACTATTATCAGTGATGAGTCCGAATTCGAAGTGCTCCCTGGAAGGGCAGTCCAAAGTACATCTCCCCGTGAATTCGGACAGGCTCCAAGTATTTAATTCGAACAGGACTTTTTTACCGGGCAGATGATTTCGAACACTGTAAACTTAAGGCAGTTCGAACTATGACTAAAGTACTAAAAAACCTAAACACTATCTGACTAAGCTACCTGCACATCTGCTTAAAACTTATGGGTCTTTAAACATGACCCAGGTCCATTAAACTTGACCCGAAAGCCCATAAGGGCCCAAATTTCACACTATAAATGCCCAACCACCAGCATTAACTATGGGTAAGAAAAATTGACTGCTGCCAAGCTGCACAATTCTCTCTCCACCCTTAAAACACTGTGAAACACCCTTAAAACACTGTGAAACACCTTTAAACACTGTTAAACACCCTCACGCCACCTTAAAACTCCACTTAAAATTACCAGCCTACCCTCAGGCAACTTTTATCTACACCAAATTGGCGACCACAGTGGGAGGCGACGGTGCCTGAATCAAGTATTCAAAACCAAGTAAAGAAATTCTCTCCGAATGAATCCGGATAATCCAGAGCTTCCACCAGCTTTGCTCGAGGTGGTGGAAGAGAACGATGAATATACTGTCCAAGAGCGTGACAGGTTGAGGGTTGAAATAGAAGCTCTGAGGGCTGAAAAGGCCAAGATGGGCATGAAGGAGAAATCCAAAGCGTCAGTTGCTCATCGCTCTGATAACCCTCGAGAGCATGAGGCTTCAAAAACTCATGTGAGCACTAAAAAGACACATGCCAGTTCTAAAAAGTCTCACCGGTCCAAGCCTGTGGAGAGTTCTGACTCAAGTTCAGAATCTTCGGACAGCTCTTCGGACAGTGAGGGAAATGAAAAATCCTTGTCCTCCAGTAGTGATGAGGGGCGAACCAGAAAAAAACATAAGCAAGTTAAAAAGTATTCCAGAAAAAGAGATCATCATGGAAGAATGAAAAGGCAAATTGGGAAAGGATCATCTCACAACCGAAGGCATGTAGACCGGATGCTGGTAGATCCTTTCGCCTTCCATGATGAGCCAGGTATCTTTGCAACACCTAATGAGGATACTGCGTTCAGTCGTGGGAGGAATTGGAGGCAATCGCCTTTGTCTTCTAAAATACTATCCGGAAATCTCCCCAAGAGGTTTGATAGCACCAAGATGGAGAAGTACGATGGCAGTACTGATCCAGACAATCATCTGGAGCAATTCAAGAACTTCATGATGAACTTTGATGATGATGATAAACTGCTCTGCAGGGCATTCTCCCAATCCTTCACGGGGAGTGCTCTGAAGTGGTACAACAGCCTTCCTCAGGGTTGTATCAGAGACTTTGATACTTTTTGGGTGGCCTTTCGAAGGCAATTTGTGGGGAGTAAGGAGTTAAAGGGTAATGGAGATACCATAATCCATTGTGCCCAGGAACCAAATGAGTCGTTAAAGGAGTACATAAGTCGTTTTGTGAACACAAAAAACGGGCTGGCTGATTGCTTTGAACAAGTGGCAATAGCGTCCCTGAGACAAGGTTTGAACTCGGGCAACCTGGCCGATTCAGTAACCAGGAAGAAGGCCATGACCTGGGGAGGATTGCTAAATCAAGTTGGCAAACAAATAAATGTTGATGAAACAAAGAAGACCAGGGTGCACAGACAGGTGAGATCCACCCCGGTGGCACCAGCTCCAAATCAAAACCAATCCGGGAACAAAGCTAAAGAAACCGGACAGGGGCATGGAAGGGGAAAAGCTCAGTCTCAACCAGCTGCTCCTGCACAAAGCCAACAGTATAGAAACAAAAGGGGACCATGGGTCCAACCGGAGTGGTTTGCAGAACTCAAAGAAAGTGTGGCAACCATTTTCGATAAAACAAAAGATGAAGTACACTACCGGAGACCAGCAACCTTGCAGTCTCCCAGAGAACATCGAAACAGTTCTTTTTGTCAATATCACAATGATATTGGCCATACTACTGATGATTGCATAGAATTGAAACAAGAGGTTCAAAACCTGATCGAAAGAGGGAAATTGGGTGCATACGTTAAAAGGAGAGGAGGCAACAGGCCTGACAACACTCACCGGGCTGGTCCGGTTAATGCTGCCCCGGAGGGGGCTATGGTAATCATTGAAAGGTTTGATGTGGAATCTGAATACTTGGATCCTGATCCAACAAGAAACAGAGTGGGTGCAATAGAGGAGCGTTCTAGGTCGGTCTCCGGGCTCATTAAATTCTTCGAGTCCTTGACAATTTTCGGAGGGGACACTTTAACGGCTCCTACCACTTCATCAAGAAAAAGGCATGTTCATAATTTGGCTACCCAGCTAGAAGGGGGCATGACCTCTTATCAATCGTCAAGTTTATTCCCATTTATTGTCTTTGATGGGGATGATTTGAGAGACATTGCTGGCCCTCATGAAGATGCTGTTGTTATAGGAGCATCGATAGGGGGCAATGAGATAAGGCGAATCCTGGTAGATACTCGGAGCTCTGCCAATATCCTCTTCCTAGATACTTATAAGAAAATGAAAAATCCAGCTGTGATTCAAAAGTCAGACATATCGATCGTAGGCTTCACGGGCAGCTCAGCCGATGTAATCGGTGAGTTCGAAGAAGAAGTATTGTTGGGCAGAGGCCCTTTCAAGAAAACAGTCAGAATACTTTTCATTGTGGTGGATTGTCCCACTTGCTACAATGCTATTCTAGGGAGATCTTGGCTCTCTAGGATACATGCAGTGGCTTCGACAGTCCATCAGTGTCTAAAATATGCTGTTCAGGGGCAGGTTGGGGTTGTCCGGAGCAGTCAAAAAGTTGCAAGGGAATGCTATGCCACTGCCTTGGCTCCATGAACTCTGGGGGCAGTCCGTATAAATGACCAATAGCAGTTTGAGGGCCTTTCTGGGGGTGAGGGTGAAATTGATGACCCCAGAGAGACCCCCGGAGTGTTGATCCCAGTTGAGGAGGTTGAAACACACTGCTTGGAAGAAGGAAAAATCGTCAAGATAGGATCCAAAATGCCACCAATGTTGAAAGAAGGTATGTTGAAATTCTTAAAAGACCATCAGCATGTCTTTGCTTGGTGCAACGCTGATGTTACTGGAGTTCCATCAGAGGTGATTTCCCATCACCTATCTGTCCGGAGAGACGTGGCACCAGTGGTGCAAAAGAGGAGAGCTTTCTCAAAAGAAAAGGCTGATGTCATTGTACAAGAGGTTGACAGACTCACAAAGATGGGGCACATTAAAGAATCTCAGTACCCTTTGTGGACTGCCAATCCAGTCTTGGTAAAAAAGAAAAACGGTAAATGGCGAATGTGCATTGACTTCACAGATCTCAATCGAGCTTGCCCAAAAGACTTGTATCCGGTTCCCCGGATAGATCAGTTAGTAGACTCTACTTCTGGGAACAAGCTACTCTCCTTCATGGATGCTTTCTCCGGGTACAATCAGATCCAGGTGGATCCAAAAGATCAAGAGCATACCACTTTTGTTACTGATAGAGGTCTGCACTGCTATAAGGTGATGCCCTTTGGCTTGAAAAATGCTGGGGCTACTTATCAAAGGTTAGTCAATAAGGCATTTGCTGATCAAATTGGAAGAAATATGGAGGTTTACATTGACGATATGATGGTGAAAAGTGTGGATGAGCAGCTGCACTTGTCCGACCTCTAAGAGACTTTTGCCAACCTGTCCAAGGTGAATTTAAAGTTAAATCCTGAAAAATGTGTGTTTGGAGTGCAGTCCGGGAAGTTCTTAGGGTATATTATAAGTGAGCATGGAATACAGCCCGACCCGGACCAACTCAATGCTTTGTTCCAAATGGAGCCTCCTCGAAACGTTAAAGAAGTACAACGGTTAACGGGGAGGTTAGCAGCCTTGAACAGATTCATCTCCAGGTCTTCGGACAGATGTGCTCCATTCTTTCAAACCTTGAAGGGTGCAAAGGGGTTTAAGTGGACACCACAATGTGATGAGGCATTCAATGAAATTAAGAAGCATCTGTCCTCTCCCAAGACTTTGTTCAAACCAATCGATGGGGAGACTCTCTTTGTGTATCTGGCTGTTTCAAGTTGTGCCATCAGTGCTGTGTTAGTAAGAGAGGTTGATGGGTATCCTCACCCAGTGTACTACATCAGCAAAAGCTTGATTGATGCTGAACGACGTTACTTGAAACTTGAGAAACTAGCATTGGCTCTGGTGATAGCTGCAAGAAAGATGAGGCCTTATTTTCAGGCTCATCCTATTATTGTCCGGACGTCTTTCCCTTTAAAGAATGTCCTTTCAAAAAGCAGACATTTCAAGCAGAATGACAAAGTGGTCAGTAGAGTTGGGGGACTTCGACATAGACTTTGCTCCTCGAACAGTAGTAAAAGCTCAGGTTGTGGCTGACTTTCTGGTCGAGTTCCATTCTGATAGGGACTCAGAACAACCTGTTGATTCAAAAGACAAAAAAGTGTGGATTGTCCGAACAGACGGGGGATCCAGTGCCATAGGGTCTGGGGCAGGAATATGTCTCACTTCCCCCTATGGGGACAACATGTTCCAAGCTATTTGTTTTGCTTTCAGGGCATCCAATAATGAGTCCGAATATGAAGCAGCTATAGCTGGGTTGAAATTGGCTTACATCTGTGGAGCAAAAAGGGTCAAGCTGCTAAGCGACTCCCAATTGCTTGTCCACCATGCCTTGGGCCTATCAGAAGCTAGAAAAGAACAATTGATCAAGTATTTACTACTCTTGAAAAATGAGGCCATGAAGTTTAAAGCCGTTGTCTATGAGCATATTCCCCGGGCAGAGAATGAGCTAGCAGACTCATTGGCAACAATAGCATATACGGAGTCCTATCCATGGATCCATGTGCTTGAAAGCCCTTCTATTCAACTTGATGAAGGTGAAAAAGAGGAAGTCTTTGAAATACAAGTAAACCGGCCTCAAGGCTGGAGGTCTCCTCTTATGCAATATCTATCTGATGGCATCGTGCCTTTGGATAAACCACAAACCAGAACGTTAAAGCACAGGGCTCGTGGTTTTATCATGATTAGAGAGGTCTTGTACAAGAAATCCTATAGAAAACCTCTCCTACGCTTTTTAGGGGATCGTGAGTCACAAATGGTTCTCTCCGAATTGCACGATGGTGAGGGGTCAACCCATTGTGGATTTAGAGCATTAACAAGAAGAGTGCTTCTCTCCGGATATTATTGGCCATCAATAATGAAAGATGCTAAGGAGCTGGTAAGAAGATGTGACCCATGCCAGAGGTACAGTAATGAAATTCATGTACCAGCCATTCCTTTGGAATCAATTTATGAGCCCATCCCTTTTGCTCGATGGGGATTGGACTTAGTTGGGCCTCTCCCTGTGGCGTCTGGAGGGCGTAAAACCATAATTGTAGCCATTGACTACTTTTCGAAGTGGATAGAAGCAGCCCCCTTGGCAGGGACAACATCAAAGGCTGTTATAAAATTCATTATATCCAACATATGTTGCAGATTTGGTGTCCCCCAGAGAATAACAACAGACAATGGGCCACAGTTTGACAACAGAGAAATGGAGAGCTTCTGTGCCTCAAGGGGTATTCAGCATTGCTTTTCTTCACCTTTCCACCCACAGGCCAATGGGCAGGTTGAGGTGGCTAATAGAACAATACTGTCTGGTTTAAAGAAAAATTTGGAAGGGGCTGCTCGGAAGTGGCCTAGTTATTTACAAGAAGTTTTGTGGGCCTACCGGAAAACGCCTGAGGCTGCAACACAAGAATCACCTTTTGCCTTGGTCTATGGGATGGATGCAGTAGCCCCCATAGAGAAGACACTCCCCTCCTTTCGAGTCCACAACTTCTCCGGACAGGCTAATGAAATGGCAGTTAGAAATCAACTTGATTTAATTGAAGAAAGGCGAGTAAAAGCTCATCTTAGAGTGGCACACTATCAAGGCTTGATGAGAAGCAGGTTTGCTTCTAAAGTTAAAAGAAGGGACTTTCAATCAGGAGATAAAGTATTGAGGAAAGTTTTCTTGCATACTAAAGAAAAGCTCTTCGGCAAGCTGGCCCCAACTTGGGAGGGTCCCTATACTGTGGTTGAAAGAATCAAGCCTGGCACATACTGGTTAGAAGACAAAGATGGCAGGGTTTTAACTCACCCTTGGAATATTGAACACCTTCGAATGTACTTGGAATAAAACTTATGTAAATATTTACTTGTTTAAACATCCATGTAAATATTTGGGGGCATACCACTTCCTCTCTTCAGCGCCACGGAGAGCTTTAAATAAAACTTGGAGCCTTCTTAAATAATTTTCTAAGTTTTTGCAAAATTCTGTTGATTGTCATACTATCCGGACTGAAAGGTCTAAGGGCTACTTAAATTCTAGCCAGAGAAACTAAACACTCTCACAACACAATAACTCAAGACTACTTAAACTCCAGCTATTTAAACAGGCTATGAAAGAAGAGAATGGTTGAGCAAAACAAAACATCCATTCAACAACTTAAAATTGCCTTGGCCTTCCAAGGACTTTTTAAACAAGTTTGGGTGTAGAACAAAAATCTGTCCGAACGGACAACATCACAAAAAAAAAGGTGCCTTGGCCTTCCAAGGACTTTGGTTCAAGTAAAAGATAAATAAAAAAAATTATAAATTAAGGTGGAGCCTTTGAAGATGGCTCACCCTCATCTGTTTTCTTGCTCTTGATATCGCTTTTTTCCTCAATGACCTTCTTGCCTTTGGGGTCAACCTCTTCCTCACCCGGACTCTCTCCGGTTTCCTCTTCGTCACCAGACGAGGATATATCAGTGTACCCTTCATCAACCATGGTCCAGTAGGGGAGATCATCGTCATCCACATAACGCCATAAGTCCCCTAGTCTCCTCTTCGGGAACTTCTCGTGAAACAGGAGGACCATATCGGACTTTACTTTCTCAATCATTAATTCTTCACTCCGTATCATCTCTCTGGCATAAGCGTTGATTTTGGCCTTGATCATGGCCTCTTGATCCTTCACCAAAGCAGCTTTCTCCTCAACAGCCTGAGTCACTGCATTCTCTAAAGCAAGTTTGTCAGTAGTCAGGTTGGTGACAAGCTTCTCCTGTGCTGCAGTCTCTCCTCTTGAGGCTGTCAAGTCCTTCTCCAATCCGGATAGCTTAGCCCGGAGATCTTTTACGGTCTCTTCTAAAGAAACAACTTTTGTGTTGCTTTCCTCTTGTTTCTTCTTTAGCTGTTCGTTCGACTCCTTAAGCAAGTCAACCTTAGTAGTAGCAGTCCTGAGGTTTTCGGACAGCTTCTCCTTCTCAGATTTGAGGTCTTTGATGGTGTCTTCCTGACTCCGGACTTGCCTTTCCAGGGTGAGTACTGGTTGCACGTTGCTAAGGAGGGAATGAGCTATGACATCCCTCTCACTGGAAACCAAGAAAGTCCTACCATTGAAGTTTACCGTGTTGGAGCTACTTGGGGGAACATATGGCCCTGCGAACTCATCTCTAGACAGGCCAAGAAAGTAGTCACCTAGAGGACCCAGACCGGTGACGTCCACTTCATCCATGTTAATCTCTCCCCTTTCGATCTCATCGGTATGGAATTCCCTTGGAATCCCTTCGTTAAGATTCCCCGGGATCTCTTCAGCCAATGTCGGATCGGTTGGGAAGGTGGACTCCGGATCCCGGAGAGTGAGCTCTTCACTTTGAGAAGTCTTTTTCTTTTTTACTTCCCTGTCAGCACTGTCACTCGCCTGTTTGCGAGTCCGTTTAGAAGCCCTTGTAGGTTTTGGGGAGTTCACCCCTTGCTTCTCACTCTCCAGTTCTACCACTTGTAGAAGGTTTGCATCAACTTGAGCCTGGGCTGGCACCACTGAACCTGTGGGAGCCTCTTTCTCTGAATCCTCTACTGCTGTCCTGCCTTTCTTCTTCTTGCCCTTCATTTTACTTGGGGCTTTGGCCCGGGCAGGAAGGAAGAGGGTCCCATCCAGTTCATGAGACCTTCTCAGCACTACATCTTCATCAGGAGGGGTGGAGAACTCCTCCCAGGTTAGATCCCTTCGACCTGTGGTGTTCCACAGATGGGATCTCGCTAAATTCCCAGGGGTAAAAGCTTTGTGAAACCGGTTCTCCCAGTTCTCCGCGGCCCATGCGTTTATCTTGCCACAGGTAACCTGTCCGGCTTTAAGGTAGTCTCCGAACTCCTTTGGCAGCTCTGATAAAACAAGAAAGTAACTGATTAGCATAAACTAAACGAAAAGAGAAATTCGAATAGAAACTTAAAGTAAAACTTACGATCGCTCCTCCATCTACTTCGAATAAGGCTATGATTCTCCCCGGCCTTGATTTTCTTGCCATTCTCCCACGAGCCACTCACAAACAAGAACTGGCTCCTCCACTTGCTCTCCGACTCCAGGAGATCATCCACAGCTTTCAGATCGTTCCCCATGTTAAAGTGATAGAAAGGGAACTGATGGTGTTTGCACAAACTAGCTACAGCAGCGAACTCTTCCATTGGAAGAGGGATTCCGGACAACCTAGATGCCATAATGCATGACATCAAGGTGTACCATCCGTTAGGGCTTAGCTGTGATGGACATAGCTTGACTAGGTGGAAATAGCGCACTATCTCTGGATCCAGTGGGAACCTAAGTCCCCAGTTGAATAGCTCCGTAAAGAAGACTATCTCGTTCCTTTTGCAATCCATCGGGGTCTCCGGATCGATGGGAATTCGAATTTTTACATTTTCAGGGATCCCCCACTTAGTACGAAATCGTCCCAGATCTTTAGTATGGATAAACGCATACTTGGTCTTTAACAGAGATAAAAGGTACTTGAACTCTACCTTATGAAAGCAGGGCCCTACTCTCCATTCGAGGCTCTCCGGCAGATCCGGACGCCTCAGATACAAGTCCTCTTTGCCCTTCTTGGCAACAACTACAGCAGTTTCAGCTTGTCCGGAAGACTCGGACTCAAACCTAACCTCCTCAGTGGAGTCTTCCATCCTCTCCTCCATTATTGTTGGGGGAGCTTCAGCAGAAACAGCCCGAGGAGGGATGAAGCTTGGCACAGCTGATCCTCCGGACTGTTGACTCTTTGTATGTTTTTGAGTTCTCACCTCAGTTTGAGTTTCTGAGGTCGAAGTTTCCTTGGGAGGTAATGGGCTGCTAGCCCCCGGACCGACTGGCCTTTCCCGGAGAGTCCTAACAGTTGCCCCGGACCCTGAATCGCTGGTATTTTTTTGAAGAAAGTCCCTTAACCAATCTGCTTGGTCTTTTCATGATTAGTTTGTCTGGAGAATGATCGGAGTCGGACCCCATAGCAATGAAAGTGGATTTCTTCCTGACACTTGTGACAGTGACCCCCGGTTCAACGATAGGGATCGACTCTTGAACTGAAGAGCCATATACTATGGGAGAAAGTGTTGATTGAAAGAGTTTTCTGGGTTTCGTACCTTTCGAAGAAGACGAACCTCTATCAGATTCTTCGATTGAAGGGGCTGGTTTCTCGACAGGCGATGCTGGAAGTCCTGCTGCAAGTCTTTTCTCTTTTTCAACCCTTTGAGCTTTCTCCAATTCTGAGAGATTAAGCCAGCCACCCTTGATTAGAGCTGTTCTTGCTGTGAACATAAAACAACTAAGGAAATCTTGAAGTTTTAGAGAGATGAAACTTTGAGTAAAATGGCAGAGTGAAAGTGATAAGTGAGGCTGTGAAAGATGAATGAAATTTATAGTAAATGTAAAAAAGAGGGATTGATTCCTAGGAGAATCCGAAAAGTTGGGCAATGATTAAAAAACGGCGCTGACGTCATCAATAGCATTTAAAGAGGTAACTTGTTCGAGAAAGTGGTGCAACTTTCGAGGTGAAAAAACGGCTGAAGTAACCAACCAGAAAGTGACACGTGTCCCACTAACTCTGACAAGAACCGTTTAGAATTCGTAACGATTAGGCTGTCCGGGCCTGTCCTCAACTCTCTTCGAATTGGAAGATCACTTCCTAAGTCGGACTGTTTTTCAGTTCTTTAACAAGGACACTTGTTCATATACCTAAAAAAGGGGCTCCTGATGAGTCCGAATTCGAAGTGCTCCCCGGAAGGGCAGTCCAAAGTACATCTCCCCGTGAATTCGGACAGGCTCCAAGTATTTAATTCGAACAGGACTTTTTTACCGGGCAGATGATTTCGAACACTGTAAACTTAAGGCAGTTCGAACTATGACTAAAGTACTAAAAAACCTAAACACTATCTGACTAAGCTACCTGCACATCTGCTTAAAACTTATGGGTCTTTAAACATGACCCGGGTCCATTAAACTTGACCGGAAAGCCCATAAGGGCCCAAATTTCACACTATAAATGCCCAACCACCAGCATTAACTATGGGTAAGAAAAATTGACTGCTGCCAAGCTGCACAATTCTCTCTACACCCTTAAAACACTGTGAAACACCCTTAAAACACTGTGAAACACCTTTAAACACTGTTAAACACCCTCACGCCACCTTAAAACTCCACTTAAAATTACCAGCCTACCCTCAGGCAACTTTTATCCACACCAATCAGGTCGTGGTGCATGTTCTTTAGCATAACTACAATCAAATCACGTAGTCGTGATACGTTTTTATTTATATATTATTTCTTCTGTTTCATAATATATTTCTTTCAAGAAGATTTTTTTTGTCTCATAATATATGTCGTTCTTATTTCTCAATGCAACATTATTACATATATTCTACTTTCAACCAATATAATAGTTAATCATGTGCACAATATATTAACTCCACTTATCAAATTTATTTTATTTTATTCTTTCAAATTTATTATTATTATTCTTAATATTGATGACAAAACCTTAAACGATTAAGGCCAAAGCTATTTCCTCCATGATAATTTTTATTTCCTTCATAATTTGAAATATCTAAAACACTTGAAACATGATATTACTAGTTTACCCTTATTTTGTTTTCAAATTTAACATTACGTGCCATTATTGAAATAGATAGCCTACTGTGAAAAAACATATCATTAACCTATTTTTAATCCTACATATCTGATTTTGAAATTTGTACTTGTAATCTGTCAACTACATGTCAAGATCTTGAGCATAGATGTGTATGAATTCGAACTCAGTTATGCTTCTTTACAGTATTTCCTTAGACCAAACATAGAAACTAGGTTTGCAGGGACCGAGAGAGAACTTTTACTGGCAGAATGTCAACAACGAAACTTGATATAAAAGATATAATTGTGTCTGATTACATTATTCCGAACAATGAATAAAACCAACTTTACCTTAAGAAAAACATAAAAAAGGACAATTAAACCTCAGCCATTCAACTGAAAACAGTTGGTCTCATTTCATCTGTTCAGTTGATACTAAGATGCTGAGTTGCTGTCCAAGATTTTTTTGGCTGTAGCTCGACATTTCCTTTCTGAGTGGTCATGTAGAAAATCAGATCAATTCAGGAAATGTTGCCATTCACGTTGGAAATATATACTAAAGAGAATCGCAAGAAAATAAAATGGTCACTCGATAAACACCTTGGCATTTTCAACACAAACGAAGTCTTTATAGCAAGCTTCCATTTGCAGATGCGGGTTCCACAATACAGCATCAGACCAACTGAATCAATAAAACGAGACACAAAACAAAACATGCTAAAATTAGTTATTGAAACTAATCGGAAGAGACAGAGACATTGCACCTGATTCCAAGTGGCCATCCTGGAATCAGTTGCAAAAAGAAATTCACAAATTACTTCTGATTCCGAGATGGCCACTCGGAGTCAGATGTAATTTTTCAAAAAAAAATTGCACTTGATTCCGAGATGGCCACTCGGAATCAAGTGATTTGCAGTTAAAAAAAGCATATGATTCGGAGATGGCCTCTCGGAATCATATGATATCGTTAAAAAAAATATAATACATTAGAACAGCCATATAGACACAAAATCAAACCAAACTCGAAAATAGATCCAAACAAGCAGCATAAACCCTAATCGAACCCTAAATATACCAAATAAGAACCCTAATCGAACCCTAAATCTACCAAGTAAGAACCCTAATCGAACCCTAAATCTTATCTCGGGGAAGGGCTGCTTTCTCTCTTCGATTAGGGTTTTGAAAGGAAAGTGGAAAACAAAAGGTAGAAAACTGAAGAAATAGATAAGTATGGTTTTTTTTCTTTGAATTTGTTAATAGGAAGGATAATAGAATAAATGGGTAGAATAATGACGTCCTTGAAAATGAAAGAAGTAGAATAAATGGGTAAAAGAACAAATGTGTAATTTTTTTTATGAAAAAAATAACAACATGATATTTTTTTCAAATTATGCAGGAAATAAAAATTCTAATGGCCAACTATTAATATTATGAAATGAAGAGAATCATATCTAACACATTTTAATGGTACCTAACATGTGATTAACTAATGTTTTGAAAATTTCTCCCTTTATTCCTTATTAAGTGACGTTCTAAAAAATATATATTTATTTCATATTAAATGTAGTCCCAGATTACCAAAACATGATTAAATGATATTTAATTTCACAGAGAATTGAATTCAATTGTTTTTCTAACTTTGGACAACTTTTATTATTTGACCAATCAAATTATTTATCTCTTAATATTTATAGAAAACAGGACTAATGACTTTTTCTAATAACTATGGTCCATCCTTAGATTAATATAAAACGGAGGGAGTATTCAAATTTGGATAACGAGGCATTAGTACCCTATTCTTTATCCCTTTATACCTTATCAAAGTTTGTGTTTGCAGTGAAACAAAATTATCCTTTTTAATTTTATGAATTATATTAGTTTAAACAGAAAATGGTTATAAGGGTTTAATTACTTTTTTATTTTTAATTTATTTTTATGGTTTATTTTAAAATTTGAAATTTTGATAACAATTATTTTTTTATTTTCTATCAAATTTTGAATTCAACATTTGGAATAAAAATGTCTAAACATATACCATTTAATTGATTTAATTAATTAATAATTTAAAATTTTAATTGATAATTTATAAATCGTAGTTTAAAAAACTTATAATTAATAATGGTTTAAAATTCTAATTGATATTTGATGATTTTAATAATAATAATAATAATAATAATAATAATAATAATAATAATAAATAACTTCATTTGTTGGCATTAAAATAAATTAAAATAATATAATTAACCTTTCTTATTCATAATTATAAATATTTTTATGTAAATTATAATTATATAAAAAAAATTAAAGAGTAATTTTGTCCTAATAAAAACGCAGATTTTGATATTGTATAATAATATGGTACTATTTTAATAAAAAAAAAATAAGATATTAATATCTCATTAACCGGTGCTTATGAACACGGTTAGGATTGTCCTTCAAATTTTTAAAAGAATTCAGGCCGAATTCCATTAGTATAAGCATATCTACCTATATTTTTTAGAATATATCTTACACATTAAAATTGATAACAGAAAATTTATAGTATCTATTTAAGCGAACTGTCCACGGGTTGCTTATAGTACAATACTACTTTGATGGTATTTAAAGAATCCGGAATCAAATATAGAAGATCATAAATTTGAAGATGAATATGGACATGGCCTTTAGATCGGTAAAAGGATTACTATGAATATAGACATGACCTTTAGATCGATAAAAGGCTATTGTATTAATATACAAAGGATTACGTTACACATTTCCTATAAACTTTCCTATTTTCCTGTCGATACTACTTGGCACCTTTATGTCTAAAAGAGATCAACTTAAATCTCAAACGAATTGTCCGGACGTTTATAAGTTTAGAAACAAGTGAGGAAGACAATCCAAGGCATACACAGATCAAATAAATTTACAGAATATAATATCAAATTCATTGTATTTTTATATTAGTTATAGGTAAAATGTTAATTTTTATTTGTTATCTGCAGCAAATTTACTTTTCTTATTTGGAGATTAGTTCCTTTTTATTATAACTATATTTTTTGTTTTTGTTTTTTCTAAAAACTATTTATAAATATTTTTGTATAGATGAAATTAGGTATAAAAAAATCGTGTCGAACTCATACGATATATTTTTTTTAAAACCCAACTCAAGAGTTTATGTTGGGGTATTTTAAAGAACTTAGTTTTTTTTAGTGTAACAACATATATTCCATCCGCATCAATCCTATTATATTTTGTGGTATTTTATTAAAATATATTTTTAGTGTAACAATAAATATTTCATCTGTATTGATTCTATTATATCCAATTAATATTTTATCACTTTTATTATTCAGAGTAGCTGAGCCAAAAAATTATAAGTTTGAGTTTAAATAATTTTTGTACTGTGTTCGCACTCATAGAAAAAAATGGAATTGAACTATACTAAAAAGTATAATAATAATTTATGGTAAGGGTAATTCGTAAATTTTTGAAATTTTTTTCTTTAGGAAATATAATAATCTATAAAGTTTTACAAGTACTATAGTGAGGTGGGTCATTATACTTAATATTGCAGGAAGTTCAAATTATAAATCCATCGTCGTCGAGGATAATAAACTAATCAAATTTTTGAAAATTAGGTTGTACAAACTAAAAAATAGAACTCGAAGATAATAAACTAATCAAATTTTTGAAAGTTAGATGGTACAAACTAAAAAATAGAGCTCGAAATTGAAGTCACTTTAGGAATACGGAATCATAAAAAAGTAGCACAAACCCTTTCACAGTGGTAGCTTTCCTTTATTTTTATAATGTTGTCTCGGTAAGATGCAAACTATTTCTTTTTATAGTGTTAGTGTTACATATTCGAGAAGAAGGTTCAAGGTCCATTTGGTGTCTACTTTGGAAGAAGAGAGGAGGGATGGACTAGAAAATTTGTTTTGGTTTTGAGGCATACAACAACAACAACGTAGAGTACATAGCTTTCATAACAAGATTCTGTCTCATCCATGTATGTGGAACATGAAAGAAAAAATTTCTTTTTGTATCACATTTACTAATCTATCATGTACTCGGAGATAAAAAAAAGCACGTAAATAAATTTTGTTCGGTAAATGAAAGTCCTAAAATAAAACCAAATTTTTTTGAAATAATACAAATTTATACTCTAAAAAGAGACTCTCTAATTAACAATAATATTATGACCGTTTGTAGATTACGTTTCTAATTCTGTTTTAGAGCACTATAGTTTTGAAATAATATAAATTTTAATATTAAATTACTAAAAAAGAAAAGAATTCTATTTCTATTTTAAACGTGATCAATCCCACCTATGAGCACCAGACGTACTATCGATCAATTGATTACCGTCCGCTACCATCACCTCATAAGTTTTTTATTCTAATCTATTTCTATTTCAAGTACCACATGTCATTTCTAAAAATTAATTTCCAAGCATTCAAGTTTCTTCATCAATAGGTAGATTTAAAGCAATTTTTGGAACAACCACCAACATGTCTTAAATCGAAAAAAAATCTCGGGGAAGCTCTTTTAATCTTGAATGCGCCATTGGTAAATAAGAAAACTATAGAAATTTGAAAAGAAACAATTTTGCATAGATGGCGTCAAATTGTTTAAGAGAAGTCATCTTCAAATGACTTAGCCTAATAAAAAATTGAAGTCGAGAAAGAAATAAGAAAGTGATTAATATATTTTTCTTATTAAAATGTGTGATAAGTTTTCAAATGAAGATTTTGGTCGTTATTTATAGGGTTTATATAAAATATCTCACCAACCATATAATTAGATGTGTTCTCATAGTTAAAATGACGGTTACAAATGTTTACAATATAATTTACCCATGCTCAACTTAAATCTTCATATAACTCTCTATATAATTATGAATACAACTTTTGTTATATCTCTGAATATAGAATTCGTCATAGCTCTAAATTTGATCTTCGTTATATGAGCCCTGTCATACCATTGAATATAACCTTCGTTATGCTTCTTCATGTGGCCTCTGTCTTGACTTTAAATTTGACCCTTATTATATGAAACCCGTCATATCTCTGAATATGGCCCTCATCATAAGTTCTTCATATGTCCTTCGTTATAATATTTAATTCGATATTTTTCATATAGACTGACCAATCCTTTGGTAAGGACTTCTTCTCCAATAATAAACATGCCATGAGACAGGGGAGCACCATGTCTAAGCCTTCTTTTAGTGTTAAAATACCCAATCACATCCATATTGATAAGAATATAAATATTCAAATTAGATATTAACTTGTTGATTAGCTTAACAAATATGTTAGAGAAACCAAATTGAGATAAGAATTTAGTAATAAAGGGATGAGACATTATGTCAAAGGCCTTCGACATGTCAAGTTGGATGGCAATGTTACCAGTCTTTGGTTTTCTATCAATGTCATAAATCAATTCCTTGGAAATAAGAATATTTTCGTGAATTTATCTACCTTTGACAAAAGCATCATGGGTCTTAGAGATAATGTTAGGAAGGATTTAGGATAGTCTAGTATTCAGCAACTCTGATAAAATCCTATTTAGCATCGAACAGAGACAAATTGGTTTATAGTTAGTCCACTGAGAGAGATTGGTTGTCTTAAGATTAGGCAAATGTCAATGACAAATATACCATTGGGAATACTCTCACCTTTATTATAAGAATTAATAGCGAGACATAGATCAGATTTAATAATGTTCCAACGAGATTTATAAAAAGTAATATTGTACCCATTGAGACCAGTAGCACTAGAATTGTTCGTGTTGTTGATAGTTTTCCAAAATTCATCTTCATTAGTGTCTTTTAAAAGAATTTTATTCTCTTCATAGGTGACCAGACTGGGAATATTGTCAAAGATCTTGTCTGTCATCATAGAATTCTATTCATCTTTGATGTTATAGGGATTTTTTGTTAATTTTATTTTTTATCTGTAGCACATTTACATTTCTTATTTGGAGATTAGTTCCTTTTTATTATAACCATATTTTTTGTTTTTTTCTAAAAACTATCTATAAATATTTTTGTATAGATGAAATTAGGTATAAAAAAGTCGTGTCGATATATTCTTTTTAAAATCCAACTCAAGTTTACGTTGTGGTATTTTAAAGAACTTAGGTTTTTAGTGTCACAATAAATATTCCTTCAGCATCAATCCTATTATATCTTGTCGTATTTTATTAAAATATATTTTTAGTGTAAAAATAAATGTTACATCAGCATTGATTCTATTATATCCAATTAATATTTTTATCGCTTTTATTATTCAGAGTAAGTGAGCCAAAAAATTATAAGTTTGAGTTTAAATAATTTTTGTAATGTATTCACCCTCATAGAAAAAAATGGAATTGAAATATACTAAAAAAGTATAATAATAAATTATGGTGAGGCCAATCTGTAAATTTTTAAAAGTTTTTCTTTAAAAAATATGATAATCTAAAAAAGTTTACAAGTACTATAGTGAGGTGGGTCATTATACTTAAAATTGCATGAAGCTCAAAAAATAAATCTATAATTATCGAGGATAATAAACTAATCATATTTTTGAAAGTTAATTATCAAGGATAATAAACTAATCATATTTTTTAAAGTTAGGTTGTACAAACTAAAAAATACAGCTCGAATGGAAGTCACTTTAGGAAGAGGGAAGCATAAAATAGTAGCACAAACCCTTTCACGGTGGTAGTTTTCCCTTCTTTTTATAATGTTGTCTCGATAAGATGCATACTATTTCTTTAACGATACATTAGTGTTAGTGTTACATATTCGAGAAGAAGGTTGAAGGTTCAGGGTCCATTTGGTGTCTACTTTAGAAGAAGAGAGGAGGGATGGACTAGAAAATTTGTTTTGGTTTTTAGGCATACAACAACAAGGTAGAGTACATAGCTTCCATAACAAGATTATGTCTCATCCATTTATGTGGAACATGAAAGAAAAAATTTCTTATTGTATCACATTTACTAATCTATCATGTACTCGGAGATAAAAAAAAAGCACGTAAATAAAATTTGTTCGGTAAATGAAAGTCCTAAAATAAAATCCAGAAAATTTTGAAACAATACATTATAAACATGTGCTGAGAGTTGTGAACATTTTGCCGATTTTCAAGCCACTTTGACACATTCAAATACCGCACTATAGGTCATGCTTCAACAACAATTCTATATTTTTAATGAAAAAGAACTAATAATGGAAACGGTGGTAGAGGTCTATGCAACTGATCATGGGGAAGAGTTTTAGGTAGTAATTTAATAATACCTCCTTAATGGACGAAAATACCTCATTAACAGTGGTAGAGGTCTATGCAACTGATCATGGGGAAGAGTCCTAGAATCTGAGCAAGTATATTTATGTTATCATTAGGAACTCAGTATGGAAAAAGACTTACTCAACCTCTCTTTTATTTGGTTAATCTCAACGAGTCATATTTTATTTTAAAAACAAATCTATGAAGAGATGGGCTTCACTCATTGTGATTATAGGACTTTGATCATAAGGTTCCTATTACGAGGATACTATTGGCCAAAAATCATATCTGACACTCAATAAAGAGTTAAAAGATATGATAATTTCTATTATTTTACAAATACAATTCATCATTCAGTTGTGTTTTTAGAAATTATATTTGAGGCTTTTGTATTAAATCAGTTAGTTTTTGACATAGTTAGACCCTAAACTAAAGTTTCATGAGGGAAACAACACCTTCTTGTTGGGGTTTATTACTATTCAAAATGGCTACGAACAGAACTAATAACAAGGAAAAGAGCCCAATTAGTGATTAATTTTATAAAAACTGATCATAAATAACAACGGATTGCAGTTTTTTTTAGTTTTGTATGCCTAAAATGATCATAAATAACAACGGATTGCAGTTTGCTTCTTTTTATCTAACAAGAAGCATCTATCACAATTTTTGAACATTTTTTCACTTAATATCGAATGAGAAGGTCGAGTTAGCAAATCAAATCTTACTCAAGATGTTTCACAAAACCTTACAGGGGTGGGTGAAAAAGCGTCATGACTTCATGCATAAAGTTAGGTGGGTATAAAAGATGACCCTAATTACAGCTAGAGAGACAACAATTTCTTTTATTTTTAGCATAGATGCAATTTCTCATACATAAACCTGCTTACTTTCTTTTCAATTCGTAAATTTTTTCAGAGCATAAGAATACAATTTTAAAGTGCAAGAATATATACCTAACAAATACTAGAAAAAAAAAAGTGCGAGAATACCCAAGTTACTTTAAAACATAAAAAGAACTTCATAATAAGATTCGGGACATCTTAAATCTTTTAAATCCAAAAGCATAAGAGCCACCAATCTGACTACCTCAAAGAGCAAGAAAGGGTGGTTTAGTAGATTTAACCTTTATCACTAAGAAATAAAAAGAAGTATACATCTGAATCTTTCACTTATAGAAAAAGAGGTCCACATCTATTGTTTCAGATATGAAAAAAGGGTAAGCATTCAACTTTATTAGATTAAAAATTGGCGTTGATATTTGACTTCATCCAAATAAAAAAAGGTTACATAAATAAATAACGGTCAATATCAGATTATCTAAAAGAATAAAATAAGTTAACATTTTTTTATCGGTCATCCTCATTCTTTCCTTCTTATCATGCGGAGAGGGGTCGACATATATTTTTTACTGGTCATCCTCATTCTTTCCTTCTTCTCGTTTCTCGGACGGTCGACCTAAAAACTCGAAACTATAATGGTCCCAACAAAAATTCATGTTAGTGTTCTAGTTGTGGAATGACTTGTAATTTGGTTGCTAAAAACACAATTGTGTTCCAGTTGGAATTACGTGTAATGTGGTTGCTAAAAACAACTGAGTTCGATTTGAAATTATGTGTAATTTGGTTGCTAAAAATAAATTGTGTTCCACTTGCAAAATTAGGTACACATGTGTTGGGCAAACAAGAGGAAAATAGTTACAGAAATATGACTTTGATTTCTAAATAAGTCTCATAGTGTGAAAAAATAAATATAACTTATTTTTATGAAAATAAATGTTAATTGAGTGTGAAACAACTTAACTTTTTGTAGTTTAAAAAATATTTACATTTTTGTGTTGAAAAAATGTTTTTTAAAATGGTTTAAAAAACTGGACTATTTAATTGCGAAAATATGTGTAGTTTGGTTGCTAAAATAATTATGTTCCAGTTACGATAAAACGTACAAATGTGTTGCATAAATAATCAAAAAATAGTTACGGAAATAAGACTTTGGTTGGTAAATATGTTTGATTGTGTAAGAAAATAAAATATAACATGTTTTATGAAAATAAATGTTAATTAGACGTGAAATAACTTCATTTATAGTTGCGAAAATATGTGCATTTTTGTGTTGATTTTTTTAAAAAAATGGATCATATTCTATTTGCAGAAATACGTGCAGTTTGGATGCAATGTGAAAAACAACTATGTTCCTTATGCGAAATTATATGTAGTTTAGTTACTAAAAACAAGTATGCTCTAGTTGTAGAATTTTGTTTTGTTCGTCTTTAAAATATAGAAACATATGTGTTTGTTAGAATTTATTTTTGAGTTAAGGTTTGAAAGATATGAAGTTTTAGAAGTAGAAAATAAGTAATTTTTAAGTTTGTACGTGTTTGTGTGTTAAAGTGGTATCATTTGGAGAATTCATGTTGTAGATGTTTTTCGGTAAACTTCAAAACCCATGTGGTTATCAAAAATTAAATTTTTACCAAGATAGTTATCGGTAACCCTTTTATAAATTTCTGAATTATATTCTAACGTGATTGAACAAGTATTTTATTTTTTTGTGAATTTTTATTTATGATTTTATTTTGATAGTTTTGGCATTATTCACACTTTATTAGATTTAAAATTATATCAAATTATCTTATATTTAAAAAAATTTAAAAAGAATAAATTTAAAGATAAATTACAAATTTTAAACTTAAAATTTATTTAAAAAATCTATATTTTAATTAACGGATATAATTCATTAAAAATAAATAAATATTAATTTTTAAATTAAAATTTTATTTTATTACTAAAATTCAATTTATTTTATTTTATAATTGATATATTGTTAGTATATTCTATATATATTATTTTCAATTTATGTAAATTTTTATTGATTAGTTTTTTTATAAACATAGTTTTTATAAATAAAAAATTATTATCGGGTATCCACATACGGATACGCGAACCCGAGCAGTTGGACGTGAAAAAACTACTTTTATTAGATGACAGGTTTGAAAAAATAAATTGCTCATAACTTATAGGTTGTTTTAGGAAGTTAGATAAAACAACCTTTGCTCTCCTAAATTCATAAAGCTTAAGTTATTATAAACAACTTACATATATTTTTCAAAATGCTTCAAATTAGAAAAAAATAAAGTTCTTTTAAAACTACCAAAAATAAATACTTCAAAAATGTTCCACAAAATGAGTTAGTTTACTTCAGAAAAATGTCCAAAAATAAATATAGATTAAGAAAAATGAAAAGTCAATACATAAATGAAATATGTTTTTAACATACAATTTATACGAGTAGCATTGCGATTTAACCTATCAGAATCACTCGAAATATATTTTGTGCCATAAAAGAGTATTTTTTAAAAATTAAAAAATTAATTATATTTCTGGTAAACCTTAATAGTTTGCAAGATAAGTCAACCTTTAAATGAAGAATAAAAGTGTTAAACCGATCGAAAAAAATATCATTCCAATGGTGAAAACACCTTTTTCTTGGAGAGAAAAATTGTTAAATAGTATTACAATGCATGGAATGCATTGCTTATAATAATTTTATATTCAATAAATTTTAAACGAAGAAAATGCATGCAAGGGAGTGAGAAAAATAAAAAGTTTAAGTTGAAGGTTAAGAAGATGTCAAACTAATGTTTACAAGTGGTAAAAATATATAGTGACTAAAATAATCTATATTTTCAAGACATGAATAAAAATCTTATGTCAGGTGATCTATTTGAAAAAATAAAATTTGATTCATTTACGAATGTGATAAATTTTATGTTTATTAGGTTAGTAATAAAGTTGTATATAATAAAAACTCTTATATTTACTCATATGGACAAAATGATTATAAATTATCATATGAGGTATTTGATTAAACAAATCATACTAAGCAATTTAAATGGCTAAAGTACGACTTATAAGTTGTAATATATGTTCATGTAATAAATTTGGATTATGCATAAATAAAAAGAAGTTATATAAATACGTTGACATAAACACATAACTCTCGGTCTTAATTCATAGTGATGTATGTCAAGTAAATGGTGTTTTTATTAATGATGGTAAAGTAAGAAAATCCTAAATTAGAATGTTTAGTAACTTGAAGTATTCAAAGACTCTCGTGGTAAGTCCAAATAAAGTAATTAATTGAAATATTGGACCAATAAAAAATAAAAAATTGTTTTAGTATTATGGTGTTATAATCAATGTGTGGGTACTGACCGAGCTAAATTATATATATATGAATGAAGTGTCACTTAGTCTAACAATTAATTATTTAGCTTTAAGATGCCAATAATGGTTACGGTCCCTATTGGCGGAGAGCCCATCACGAACAATTGAGGATTGGATGATCGAGATTTAATTGTGCATAAGAAAAGAACCGTACAATTGAGTAAATAAGAAAACGAACATTTTTGGTAAGAAATAAATATATAATTGAGTGGGTTTCACTGACACCCTTATTATAGTAACTACGCTAAAATCCATCGCTTCTCTATTTTTCTTGTCTTTTTTATTATATTCTAACATCTTTTCTACAAATTTATTCAATAGGTATATGTTATACTCCATATCCGTTGTAATCAAATAAATTAGCGAAACTTAAAATAGAATCTTAGTAGAATTGTGTTATAAAATGTTATATCTAAATTGTGTATTATTATTTTTAGGTGATACCAAATTAATAGTATACTATATTATTAAAATATTTTTTTTTTAAAAACCGATATATTATCGTTTAATTTAAAGAAAGAAAGAAGTTGCATATATGCTACTTCAAAATATGAGAGTATCTTACTTTTTATAAGAAAACGAATTGAGGAAAAATTAAATCGGGTCTAAAAACTATTAGTCTTGGTTTTGTTGGTTTCCGTTTGAATCTAGAAAAAATGATTTTTTTGTTCAAATTACATATTAATACTAAGATTCAAAAACATTTTTAAAAATTCCTTTTCATTTTTGTATCTCACATACTATGTTTTCTCAATTTTTGGATGGTTTTATTTTATTTTACCCAATGATTTATAAAAAAATGTACGTTTCGTTAATTTTTCCAAAAGAATATAGTTATGTTATTACTTTTATGATTCATAGTTCATGTACTTGAATGGAGAGAAGGGTATTTATTATGACTTAATATCCAATGAGAAGTTCGAGTTAGCAAATCAAATCTTACTCGAGATGTTTCACAAAGCCTTACAGGGATGGGTGAAGAAGCGTCATGACTTCTTGCATGAGGTTAGGTGGGTATAAAAGATGATCCCTATTCAAATTACATATTAAGTTGAATGTGTCGCAAACAAGTTAAAACAAGTCTTTCATTTTTTTTATGAAATGAATGAGGTGATCCATTAATGCTTGACCTTTTATGCGCTGTAATCAAATAAATTAGCATAACTTAAAATAGAATATTAATTGAAATGTGTTAAAAAATGTTAGATCTAAATGTTGTATTATTATTTTTAGGTGAGACCAAATTAATAATATACTATATTATTAAAATGTTCTTTTTAAGAAAACCGATATATTATCGTTTAATTTAAAGAAAGAAGGAAGTTGCATATATGCTACTTCAAAATATGAGAGTATTTTACTTTTTAGTCTTGGTTATGTTGGTTATGTTGGTTTCCATTTGAATCTAGAACAAAATGATTTTTTATGTTCAAATTACATATTAATACCAAGATTCAAAAACATTTTTAAAAATTCTTTTCATATTTGTATCTCACATAATATTCTTTCTCAATTTTTGGATGGTTTTTTTATTTTACCCAATGATTCATAAAAAAATGTACAGTTCGATAATTTTTCCAAAATAATATAGTTATGCTATTACTTTTATGATTCATAGTTTATATACTTGAATCGAGAGAAAAATATTTATTATGAATTAAAGTTCATGAGTTTGGGAGATGCGAAGTTTTTCATCTAAAATTTTATAATAAAAGTATTTTCAGATTGAGAACTTTTATCGATTTTGTATTTTTCAATGAGAATGTTCAAAACCTTAAGCGTAAAAGGTTTAATGGATGTCTGATGAAGGAATCCTCATCGCCTCACATAATCGAACAGAGGAAAAATAGAAGAAGATAGGTATAAACCTAAACTAGGCAAGTGACAAGATAAAAAACGTGTGAAAGTATCTTGAAGGTTCGAGACCGCACAGAGCTCTAGCTCCGAGGGCCAACTAAGAGACGCAGAGGCACAAGGCTGAGCAGAGCCCCATAACCGATGGCCGACCAAGAAGATCAAGACAGCAAGGCTAAATAAAAATCTTAAAGTCTCCCGACTGAGCCGAGCTCCATCATCGTAATCTAGCTATGAGGATCAGGACAACAAGGTTTCCCTAAGAACTTCAAACAGAGCAGAGCTACATCTATGAGGACTAGCTAAAAGATTCGAAGCTCCCTTTCCGAGAAGATCTCAATCATCGTGTCCAATCAGAAAGGAAAAGAATCTATCTAAAAAGTGTAGCTTAGTTAGAACCGTGCAAGAGACGAGCAGAGCAGCTCAAACGAGGTGAGGTGGTAGTAACGGAAGAGGAAATCAAGGAGGTTAATAGAAACTCCAAAGAATTAATAAGTCAGCAAGTATTAATGATAGGAGACCAAGTTTATGATTGAAAATTTAGCGATTTCTTTATAAATATCAGTCTCTTCTTTGAATAAAGGAAGTGAGTATTAATTATAGAGGACAGAGTGTATAAAAAAGTGTTAGACCCAAAGAATTGTATATTTTTTCGACATAATACGACTAAACTCTCTTCTTTTCAAAATTGTTATATCTTTGCATAAAAAATTGGGGACATTCCGAGATACATTGGTGTGATATCATAGTTATGACAAGGCCAGGGGTCGAAAGAGATACACAAGAACCGAAAGGACACGACGGGTTGACGGAGTACAGTGATAGATCTACTAGCGGAGGGGCTAGGCAGCAACCCACAGTGACTGTAGCAATTGATAGGGCAACAGTGGTAACGCATGTTGAAACTGTACCCCAAGCGGGGCCGAAAGCTTGCACCGTACGTGCCTGAGGTTATCTTGAACCCAGCCTTGCACAATGTAGAAATCGAAGATACAGTGGTCGGGACGACAATTCGGCAACTTGAACAAAAACTTTAGCATCTTAAGGTAGCATGTGAGTGCGATGCTAGAGAGCAAGCTATGCATACAACTATCGCTGGAATGAATGATGCGGTGAAGGCATTTAAGGCCAAGGTCCAAGGCCAGCTCGTACGCATCATCGAACATGACTAGAGGATGCCAGCTTGAACCGCGAAGATTGATCCTCCAAACGTGAGGATTGAAGAGAAGGAGAAGGAAAAAAATGGAAGCAAAAGACACTCCAATGAGCGCAACCACCTAGAGGAGGAGGAAATTCAGGCGTCGAAGAAAGCTATGGAGGTCGAGGTTGTTCAGTACAATCAAATACGGCCTAAATTTTGACGTATATTCTGAAAGAATCTCTATTTGTTAAAATAATTCTTGAAGTGCAGCTTCCTCGTAAATTTGAACCCTTCCAAATTGCCATATAAAACCATGTTTGTTGTCGTAAAACTCGTGTCAAACCATGAACAATAGTATATTTTATACCATCTCATGACACGTCATGGTGAGTGGTTTATATTGTCACAATAAGAGTTTATCATATTGTCTTATATCTTAGAATGTATAACACGTTGTACTAATTTATTTTAAAGACAATATATTCGCTTTGAATGCTGTTATAATCTATTTTATCTATAAGATTTATTTCTACCTTTTTCGAATTGTCCTGATTATTACATGACATACCCATAATAATACAAATACATTACCCATCATGATTTATTTATATAATAAGATATTGTTTGATTGAAAAAATTTAGTTGCGCCAAAATTAATATTATGTAAGTTGGAGGACCGTACGAGGCTCTTCGATTTTTGGAATTCCTTTATCGATTATTTTAATCATTGTTGCTACCATTACGAGCTTAATGACCTTTGTGACTCATATTATTAGATCTCATAATCAAATACATATAATTATAATCCAATCACGTCCAGTATTGATTGTGTCATTAACAATATTGACTAGGATGATTGCTTTCGCCATGTTATGGGTCTATTTCGATCACCCTCGTACCTCTGTCCACACTACAATCACCATTAATCCGAAGTTTCTCGCTTTTCATATTGAAAAGCTATTCAGATTTTTTAATATGCGAAAATCTCATCCATATTTGAAAAAGTTGTTTGTACTAGTTGGAAGTTGCCCAAGTTTAAAAATGGTTTGAACATTTTAGTCTCCAAGCTATTTCGGCTACAAAATGACCTTTGTAGTATAAAGCATTAAGAGTTTAATGAAATTAGTAAGCATCTCATCACTATTCAAAGTTTGTTGTTTTTTGCCCAACTCAGATGGACCATTGATCATCTCATCCTTGCTTTGTTTTAGCTTTTATTTTCGATGATTCATTATTTAAATAAAAAGTCATAGAGTTTTCAGTTCAAGTGGGGGACAGTGTAATATCAAATCATTCCACAAAATCTTTAATTCGTGCATCATGCGTAATAAAATTGTATCCAATAATTTAGATAATCTATCTTGCTCCGCTTCCATTGTTGCCAAGTTCTTTGTAGATTATTTCTACAACGATGTTAACGTTAGATACACTGAATACGGTAATTTGAAAGAAAAAACACAAATTTGTGCAATCAAATCAATGTTCCAAAGGAAGTAAACACGTAACAAAAAATTCCTGAATTTAGCAGCAGATCCAGTTGTGAAACAGCTCATTTAATCACTACGTACCGATAGGTCCCTCTTTCATGCCCTTCTATTCTCTTACAAGTTACAAGGATTGCACAATTTCAGCCCTTCCCACCAAACAATCTATATCTTTCGGTGAAAGATCACACGGTCATACAAAATCTATTCAAATGTACAATTTGTTTTATTCTCAACTAAGCCTCAGATAAGTAATCACCCTTATTACATTCACCCTTCCAATTCTATAAAAGTGACTCTAGATTTTGTTTTTATATATTTCAATTTTTTAATAGATGTCTTTCTACAAATAGTGGTCTATTTTATATAATTATAGTCTTAAAATTTTAATGTTATATATATATATATATATATATATATATATATATATATATATATATATATATATATATATATATATATATATATTACATTTATTAAATAAAATAATTATTTATATGAAATAGTCACATGAAGTTTTTGGATGAAAGAATATGATTCGAAAGAATGAAAGTCATTTGAAAAATAGAATTATAGTAGTTCATGGAAGATTTTTGGTGATTATTTTACATGATAAAAAGTTGAAAATTTGTTAAAAAATATTACGGATTGTTCGAGTAAGGACAACTAAGATAACTATTCGGCGAAACAAAATAATTGTGTAGTAATTTTAATATTGGAGCCGATTAGTCGCTATTAAAAGACTTAATCGATATGATTCGACAATATGTGATAGTTCTAGACTTTAAAGGATTGACTCATTGCAAGTGTGACAAGAAGAAAGTAGAGCAGCGGCTTTTTGGATGTTTCAACACAAAACTATAAAAACAAAAATAAAACGAATCATACAAGACATATTTAACGTGGTTCATATTTTGAAAAAAAGTTACATCAACGGACAACATACACATATTTTATATTAAGAAAAGTGACAAGAAGACTCTTTGAAATACAACTACCACAATCACTTTTGTTCTATTACAAAGCTTCGGCTTACATAATGAACCAAGATTTCAATGTTTCTCTTATTGTTTATTTTCAACATTGTTGTTCTCTATCTAAAATCAGATAAGCTTGAGACTTTATTTTTTTAGCAAATGCTCTTAATTGCGGGACAATAGTTTCATGTCTCTTCTTCATTCTATACAGAATCAATTTTGAGTGAGCTGACCTCCCAATATCGTGTAACAACTTGGTTCACCATGCAGCCGAAAAAAAACAGCGCTACAAAACATTAATACGAACATAATTTATACTTACACCAGATAGTGGCACTACTCTTCTGACACCTAACACTCCACAAGAATTTTTTCTTTCTTCATCTACGAACACGCCTTCATCAATTTATGATCTTTCGATCATATTATTGCATAGTTTTTTTTTAAAATAAATGGATATTCCGAACCTTCAACCACAAAATTATGCACCTTTTGGATCAAACCCACTTGTCTTCATAAAATATTTTTCTTATGTTCAAATGGTCATGCACCTAACTCGTTGGTGGGTTTCATTACTCATGAATAACCATAAAAACAACCCTACATTTATTCAAGTCTTTTAACATTTGATTTGGTTATAAAAATCACTTTCAGCCTACCCTTAACAATTCTGCACCTAAATTTATAGAAATTACAATATCCATTATTCCATATTTCAAATATTGTTTAAAAAAATACCAAATAACTAATCTTCGTCTTTTAAGTTTTAATAAAAAAAATCGTTAAGTGAATTTATAATTACTTTTATAAAATTAAAAATTCAACTTATACCTTTTAATAACCATACAACTATCCTAGACCACATTTATTTTCTAGCTTAGGCATAAAAATCATCCATAATCCTATGATATTTATAACAGAAGAATCATCTTACATACAAAAGTAAAGATAGGTTTCTAACCTAGCTATCATTTCAACATTGATTTGTCTCACCAGCAGCACCACATGTGCCAGCCCATACAATATAATAATAAGTATTATGTAAATCTGATTCGATTTCGATGTTTTTTACGTGTACTCATCAATTGAAGTTTTCATGTGAATCTTTTTGTGGTTATAACAAGAGCTAATCTTAATTCACGGCCCAATGCTTTGACTGAATTCTGAAACCCTACCTTGCTCTTGAACTAGCAGGAAACATTATTATTTTGTTGGAGAAGTCGGATTTTTCTTTCCGGGATATTAGAAACAAAGCTGAGTAGTTGATGGATGTAACTCGCACGAATACGCAATGCCGTGACAAGCTCTTTTCTTTAGTGATGAATATAACTGGTACGACAAACTAAAAAAAACTAGTTTCTTAAAGTTATTTGGTTTTTTTTAATTTTTAACAAATAGAATTTTATTTATCAATAGAGACCAAAATTAAAGTTTTACAAAATTAAGGAAAAAATATTAATTATACATAATTAGTTGAACGCCAAAATTTAATTTGCTCTTTCCTCCGAGCTAATCTGATTTTCAACCAAAGAATCTAATATGTTCCCTATCTTTTCACGAAAGTTATTCATCTACCTCTGAGAGTTAAACCTCTTCCGTATTTCTTCCACCTGGATTCTCTCCACTTTTCTGTTAGACTTAATCTTGTGATTTCCAATAATCACTAAGCCTGTTTATCTTTTCTTCTTCACCCATCCAGACATTTTTAAAATAAAAAATGACAATCGACAGCAACAGTGTTGAGAGATATATGGTGGATTTAATCAGGATTGAGATTAATATATCCCAACTCCATGCTTTCAAACAGCACGATAGCAAACAACTGATTAAGAGCATTGTAAGGTGAAATTTTTTGTTTTTCTTTGCAATTCAATGTCCATTTCGCAAGCCAGTCTGCGACTTGATTTTGAACTCGAGAGACAAATTTGATTGTCATTGACGGGGATATTACTTTCCTGCAAATCGAGAAAAGAGAATAGAGGTACCAAATATACTTTCCTTCAACCAACATATTGATTAACATTTGACAATCAGATTCAATATCCACATTATTCTAATTGTTCTCCTTACAGCTTAACATACCTTCAAGCAAAGTTCTCGTCTCAGCAGCTAGGGGAGAAAGCTTGCCAAAAGTTTTACCAGAGCCATTAACAATAGATCCATCACTGTTTCTGAATATCATCCCTCCACTAGACTCTCCATTTCGAAGGCAAGCAACATCAATGTTCATTACCAGTCTGCCTCTTTCAGGAGCGATCTGTTTAATGTAAATATCTTTTCTATTATTGTTCATGCTAGAAATACAACCAAGAAAAGAACCAACATCTAATGCATTAGACCGGTGCTTTCTCGTTAGTATGTTAGATGTATCCGGTCCAAGAATAATTTTTTAATAACACTGATAGATGTAAAAGTCGAGTGACTAACACCTTTGAACTTATAATTGTTACGATTTTTCCACATCATCCAACAAATTACAGTAGGAAAAACATGAGTAATATGAACTTTTTTATTAGAAAACCAAAACCAGTTTCTTATAACATGGGTAAAAACCATATATCTTTCTATCTTGATGTTAAAAAGATCACCAAATACTTCTAGATGTTTCATGCATAAGTGCAATTTACGAATAGTTGATTAATGTTCTCAGAGTTAGTGTAGAACTGACATTTAGATGCAATAGTTAGATGTCTTTTTTGCATTATAGAATCAATAGGTATAAAAAAAATTATTAGCTTCCATAAGAGAAAGAAGAACCTCCTTGGGGTAATAACATTCCAAATTTTCTTGTATAAGCCTGACTTGTTATTATGTTGCCTTATACTATTCCAAGTCAGCTTTGTGTTGAAGTTGAAATCCGGAAATAACTTCCAAATCATCTTATCTTTATTCCCATCATCAATTTTGTATAGCTTTATTTGATTGATTCTGTTCTATGAAAGAAAGCCAATCATTGCTCCAATATCCCAGTTTTTGTTCTTCCAAAACATATTAACTTTAGCCTCTAGGTACCAATCATTGCTAACAATCATGTTGTGATCCAAAATAGGATATTGATTGTGCCAATTCTTCATCCAGAAGTCAATGTATCTATTTCCTAGTATCCATCTAATGTTACCTTCAACATAATCCTTAATTTCTACAAGACGTTTCCAAGTGAGTGAGCCAGATTTCTTATAGTTTGTTTTTAATGGATGCACGTTTTGTTGTATATGTTGTGCATAATATTAGACCATAAGATGTCTTTTTTCCTATAGAGAAACCAAAACTTTTGAGAGAAGATGTTCTGGATATAAGAAATCTATCTGATATTCAGTCATCCTTCTTCAAAAGGCTTACATAAATTGATCCAAGAAGACAAATGAATATTCTTTTCATTGTATTTGGATCTCCATAGAAACTTGTTGAAATTTTTTTCAAGTCTTTTGATTATGTAGTCACGGATTAAAAAATTATGCATCCAATAACATGGTATCGACATTTGAACAGAAGAGATAAGAGAAATCCTCCCCCATATGATAAGAACTTGATGTCCCATTCATAGATTTTGGCATTGATTTTATCCATTATTGAACTGAAGTTCCTTGAATTTTTATTTCAGTTCAATGTTATTCCCTTGTAGTTGGTTAGCAAATTCTTAACTGAGAAACCTATTTGATTCTCAAGGTAACTCACTCTGCTTTGCTGAAGTTTTGTAGAAGTTATAATCTTCGTCTTCTCATTATTTAAAGATTGACCTGAAACTACATGGTATCTATCTAGAAATTGCTCAAATTATTAATAGATAAATGTAAACTATTAGTAAAAACGAGTATGTTGTCAGCAAATACAATGCAATAAACTAAATATTCAGTTCTTGATGCATACTGCATCTTTATGTTAGAATAAAATAAATTGTATATCCCTATAAGCATAACTTCCTCCCCAATTATGAAGAGTGTTGAGGACAAGGGATCACCGTACCTTAAGCCTCTTTTAGAATTAAAGTAGCCAATCACACTTCCGTTGATTAGCATAGATATGTTTATGTCCTTGATCAGATTGTTAACTAGGTTAACAGAGTCATTAGAAAAGCCAAATAAGGTAAGAACTTTGATCATAAAATAGTAGGACATCGTGTTAAAAACTTTTGACATGTCCAATTAAATCATGATGTTACTAGATTTTTGTTTTCTATTAAGGTCATAAATAAGTTCTTTAGCTATCATAATGTTCTCATGAATAAACATGTCTTTAATAAATGCTCCTTTGGTGTTAGAAATGATATTTGGCAGAATTTTAGAGAGTCTAGTGTTTATAAGTCTAGATAGAATTCTATTCAACATTGAACAAAAGCTTATTGGTCTATATTGTTCTAGTATGATGGATTAGATGACTTAGGAATTAAGCATAATCCAGTAGCAAAGATTTCTTTAGGCATAATTTGGCCTTTAATATATGAATTAATGGCAATTCTTAGGTTACATTTGATTATTTTCCAACAAACTTTATAAAAAAAGATATTGTACCCATCCATTCCGGCTGCACTTGATGGACTCATGGTGTTGATGGTATTCCAAATTTCCTCATCGTTTGTGGCCTTCATAAGAAAATCATTATCCTCTTTAGTTACCAGATTGGGAATGTTGCCAAAAATTTCATCTTGCATATTGTCCAACTCCTCTTCTTTGCTGATATAAGGATGACTAGTAAGAATGGTTTTGAAATAGGCTTTAGCTGACTTGCCAATAGTCCCAGTATCATAGATCCAGGTATTGTCTTACTTGATGTATTTTATAACATTTTTTTGAAACATAAGCATGGTAGTAGGCCTTTGTGTTACGATCTCCATCTCTTATCCAGATATTAGAACATTTTTATCCCCAGAAGTCCTCTTCATTTCTCAATGCATGTAGATGTAAAGTGTTAGCCTTGTTTAAAGCAGCTTTGGAGTCAGAATTATTATTCATGACATGAAGCATCTCCATTATTTTCACATTATCTTCAGTTTATTTAACTTTGCTGAAAATGTTACCAAAGTGATTGGTGTTCCAATCCTTTTAAAAATGAGCTTGTTTAGCTACAACCATAATATTTCATTTGGATGCCCCTTAGTCTGAAGGTTTCAATTCTGCTCAACCACACGTAGGAAAGTATCATCATTAGTCCATATATTCATGAATTTAAAACTTTTGTTTTAAAATACTTTTGTTTTTGTATAATTTGTTATTCCCTGGATATTTCAGAGACTTGATCACCAATTTAATGGGCTTTTTCAATTTTCTTGCAGCTTTGAGTTTCTTGTTCAGAATAATATTGAAGTCTTGATTTGGAGATGATACTTTCCTGATAGACGTGATATGAGTACTTCCAATATTGTTTTGGTCTGGGGAGTTTATTCTTGAGTGAAGATTTTTATAATCCTGTATATCACTCTGTTAAGAGTCCTGATCAAGCTTTAGTATAGCTTCGATGATTTCTATGTCTTCAGGGATGGTAGTATCGTGTCTGTTAGTCTTCAACTGATTGTAATCTATGAGATCTTTGTTGTTTAATCCAACTTTTTCTTGGTATTCTTTTCCATAAATTTTCTCGTTTTTCTTACTTTGATTGATTTAAACAATTGTAGATCTGACGTTTGGAATATAGACTTTATTGGAATTATTAATATTTGTTATAGAATTCTTGCTTTCTCTTTGTTTTCCTTTGAAGTTTAGATATTGAATAACATAATCATTGTTATCTTTCTCTATATTCTCTTCACTATTGTTCTTTTTTAAATTTTTGCAATCAGAGCATTTATGCCCCATGTGATAGCATAAGTTACAGTAAGAACGAATATTTTTGTAGCTAACTGAAACCAACATCTATCATTTCTTTCAAATCCAATCCAGATACTGTATGCAGCTTTCTTGATATATCTGGTTCAATCAGAGCAAAACCTGCATTCTTATAAGCTCTGTTTATATTGGGAACTTCGATTCTGTAAGGAGTTCCTATAGAAGCAGCAATATCATACAAGATTGTCGAATTGTACATGAATTCTAGGATTTTCTCAATCATTACCCAGACTAAAGAAATTAGACTCTTTATATTTACGTTAAAATACGGTGTTCATCTTATTATACGCATAACAGTGTCTCCAACTTTCCAAATACTATGGCCCAAATTATGCTAACATCCTCCTTAATGTCAAACTCGAGTAAAATGTGTCGAGTAAAATGTCCATGTTGTGTGCTACTTTGAATTTAAATTTATCAATAAGTGATTTAAAGCATATTTTTTTGGCAAACCATTTGAGAATTTACAAACCATAGTGGTTTTTAATTCTGAATTAAGGTTTATTTGACTTCTTTAGTATACTGGAATGAAATATGATTGCTTTTTTCTCGTATACATTCTGGTTTTAGCTCTGCAAAGAATTGACTGATCAGTGGTTTAACTGAATTAGCATATGATTTCTTGAATTGTCCATTAGTAACATTTTCAACTCTGTTTTTCGAAGGAAGAACAATGGACTATTATTCCTTGAAAATTAAGTTGTTATGTATCTCCATGATAGACAAGGGGTTGAAGAACAGAGATGCTGAAGGGGATTCAATCTTCAAAATGAAAGTTATTTGGTTTAAATCCCTAAAATTATTCTAAACTATTTTCTTTAAAAACTTATTACGATGATTAAATATGATTTGTAAAATCATGTCGAGGTTAAAAGTCATGACTAGTCATTGGAGTTGGATATTTATCCTAGAACAAATATTTTATGTTTTATTTATCAAAATGGTTACTTTTGTTGCATATATGTTGTCATTTTTGTTAGGTGATTTTTACCTACGGTCACCACGAGTGACTACGGATGCAAAAAATAAAAAGAACCAATAATTATCGTCGTTTTAATATAAATGTAGACGACTATGTTCTTTTTGTTTGCATTATTTACCCAAATACGGTTAACACTTTTATTATTTTAGAATGCTTTGTTAACAAAACAGTTACGATCAATTTTTTTATATTTAAATTAATGTTTAGAATTATTCAAAACAAAATATTTTATACTTTGAACGTTTATATTTTTTAATTTTTTATATATATATTAAAAGTAAACCAAAATATTTACAAAATTCTGAGTAACTGGTATATCTAAAAAAACAAAACCAAAATTATGGTTGAAATATTATTTTAAAATATATATATATATATATATATATATATATATATTAAGTGTAGATTATGAATAACTAAGCAAAAAAAGTTAAATTCGTCTCCTATATTATTATATTTTATTGTTATATTAATTATATCTTCAATTTTAATTAGATCTCCTATATAAATTAGATATTGTATACTAATTATATTTTATATTAATAGTCTCAATGTGAATTAGATCTTATATTAACTGAGTCTCTTATATTAACTAATTTTTTAATTAATGGATTAAGATTTATCACATTCGATTTATAAAGTAAAAAAACATATTGTTTTGTAATGTATGGCGTGACGTGATGTGAGCTGCATATTTTTTCAAAGAGAGAAACTAGTTCTATGCCTTTTGAAAAATAAGTGAGGTAAGAGATAAACACTAATGAGAGGGTTTTGTGAATCATGTCATCTTTTGTTACAAAGAATGATTGAGTTAGTTGTGTTTGAGAGTGATTCTATAACCTATTTCTGTAAAAAATGAGTGTTTGTTTCCCGGAGATGTAAGACTTTTTCACGATCCGAACCACTCTAAATATCTTGTGGTTTGATTAATTTTTTTCCTTATTTTTTCTTGTTAACTTTGTTCTTGAAATAAGGTAAGAGTCAAAGCTCGTATTACCTCTTATAGGCTCCCGGGTAGGTGTTCGCCAACTATTGGGCACTATTTCGGCTAGTGTCTAGGATTCAGCCTAACAAGTCTTGTTTGGGCTGGGTTGGATCTTGTTCGGATATTGTTGATTTCCCTAATAAGTCAGGCGGTGTGCATGTATATCTAATATCAGTATTAGATGTTGGTGAAGAAGATAAAGTAGAAAGACAAAGATTGTCAATTTTAGAGTAAAGTTAAGCGCATTCATTATGACGGATTTCATGAGGGAAGTATTAAATTTACGCTATTTATTAGATTAAAAAGGCTAAAAATATAAAGTATGTTCTGAATTTAAATGTAACCTTCTATCTATAGGTATGTATGATGATGAATGGTTTGAATATAAGGGTTGAGATGAAAGACCCAGGATTTTCAAGACTCACATTGTGTTATAGAAATTGATAAGATTGATGATGTTTAGTCATGGAATAATTCGTAGTAGAAGAGAAGTCTAGTGTGAGGAATTGATCTATTGGGGTTCGACTAAAGGTAGTTGAAGACTTATCAAAGAAGCTGGAGATCTAATTTAAGATATACTTGAAGAGTTTTAAGACTAAAAATGCCATGGTATTAGGGGATCATTCATTCACTATTACTCTAAATTTGGTATGCTTAGACACGGAATCTTGAAGAGTACCTCAAAGTATGGAATAGCTGAGAAGATGAGACGTAGCTTACTTGGAGTAGGGGTTATACTTCTGATAGCTGGACATAACAAGAGGTGTAGTGAAGGACCTGTTAGGATAGTTGTCATCGTCAACAAGAGCCCATGGACTTGCGGTAGTCATGTAGATGTAATAGTTACCAGAGGTGGGGCTGGAGTTGAGATGGAATTTGAACATAAGGTTGAAGATGTGGATGCCTCTATATAAGCTATTTTCAAGCAGGGTTTAGGCTCGACCTTTACAAAGGAAGTTCAATCATTGCTGGGTTTGGGTCTTGATCTAAATTTTGGTGGGTCAAAGGTTTCAAATATTCAAACTGTAGAGCATCTGTCAAGTGTTACTTAATCTCTGGTGATTAGTTGGAGCCTCGAAGTAACAAATATTGTAGTTACTATAAGCATATATTAATTAAAAGTTTTATATTAATTAGATATTTTATATTAAGTAGACTTTTATAGTAGTTAGATCTCTATATTAATTAGATCTTGTATACCAATTATATTTCTATATTAATTAGATTTTCTATTCATTTGGTCCTTTATAATAATTAAATTTCTATTAATTAGATTTTGTATATTAATTAGATTCCTTTATTAATGGATTAAGATTTATTACAGTCGGCATATAGATAGAAGAATATATTTCTTTTCAATGTGTGGTGACGGGAGGTAAGCTTCTTATTTCTTCAAACAGAGAAACTAGCTCTAGGTCTTTTGAGAGATAGGTGAGGTGAGAGATGAACACTGGAAATAGGGTTTTGTGAATTATGTCGTTTTTGTTACAAAGAATGATTAAGTACTTTGTATTTGAGAGTCTTTTTGTAAACTAATTATTTATAAAATGAGTGTATGTTCTCCATAGATGTAGGATTTCTTCGCGATTTGAACAACGTTAAATCATTTGTTGTGCGATTAATTTACTTTTATTTTTATGTTCTTTTTTGTTAACTTTGTTCTTGAAATAAGTTAAGAAATTAAGATCGTATGACCTTTTACTGTCTCTTGGGTAGGTGTTCACCAATTGTTGGTCGCTACTTTGACTGGGTGGCTAGGATTCGACCTAGCGAGTCTTGTTGGGGCTGAGTCAAATCTTGTTGGGGCTGAGTCAAATCTTGTTTGGATATTGTTAGTAATAGTTGTTAGTTTCCCTAACAAGTATTACTTTTTTTTATGTTCTTTCTTGTTAACTTTGTTCTTGAAATAAGTTAAGAAACTAAGATCGTATTACCTTTTACTGTCTCTTGGGTAGGTGCTCGCCAATTGTTGGTCGCTACTTTGACTGAGTGGCTAGGATTCGACCTAGCGAGTTTTGTTGGGGCTGAGTCAAATCATGTTGGGGCTGAGTCAAATCTTGTTTGGATATTGTTAGTTTCCCTAACAAGTATTACGGTGAGCATGAATATTTGATATCAATATTCATTTTTAGTGAAGAAGACAAAGTATACAGACAAAAATTCAAAATGATGAATTCCATAGGAGAAACGTAAAATTCAAACTATTAACTAGACTGAAAAAGGCTTAAACAAATGTAGGGTATATCCCTGAATTCAAACGTAACCTTCTTTTTATAGGTATGTTAGATAAAAAAGGGTTGTAGTATAAAGGTAGAGATGGAAAATTTAGGTCTTGCAAGAATCACATGTTATAAGAAAATTGATAAGATTGATGGTGTTTTAGTCATGGACGAGTTTGTCGTAGAAGAGACGTCTAATGTGGGGAATGAATATGTTAGGATTTGGCTAGAGACAGTTGAAGGCCTGTCGAAGTAGGTGGAGATCCAATCCCGGAAGTTCCTGAAGTGTTTTAGGATTGATAATGGTGTGGTATTAGTTATCTAGACTGTTCACTCACTATTGATCTAAATTTAGTATTCTTCGGTGAAAAATATTGAAGAGTACCTTGAAGGATGGAATAGCTGAGAAGATGAGTCATAGCTTAATTGAAGTAAGGGTTATGCTTCATAGCTGGGCAGAACAAAAGGTTGAGTGAATGAGCCGTTTGGATAACTATCATCGTCTACAAGAGCCCCTATACTTTCGGTTTTCATGGAGATGTAATAGGCTGAAAAGGTGGAGCTAGAGTTGAGATGAAGTTTGAACATAAGGGTGGAGATGTGGATCCTTTTACGAAAGTTGTTTTCAAGCTCATTTCGTGTTCGGCCTTTGCAAAAGAAGTTCAACCATTGTTGGATTTGGGTTTTGACTTGACGTTTGATGGGTCAAAGACTTGAGATTTTCAAACTATGGAGAAATTATCAAGTTTTACTCGGTTTGATCTTTGGATAGGTCAAATGGATGTTACTACCATTTTGTTGGATGTAGAAGGTACGACAAACTGGTCTATTGAGAGGGTTGTCTCGATAGAGGTCACATGCTACATGAGAATTGATCAATTCAGGTGTGCAAGTGTAAAGTTTGTCTTATGTGAGTAATATAAACATCGTGGTAACAAATACTGGGGTTATTATAAGCCTATGTGAATAATTTTTAAGTGTAATCTAGAAGTAACTCGAAGCATAATCTTCTTTTATAAATTGGTCTCCTATATTAATTTGAATTCTATATTAATTCTATATTCTATATGAATTAGATCTCCTATATTAATTAGATCTCTGTATTAATTAGATCTCTGTATTAATTAGATATTGTATATTAATTAGATTTATATATATTAATTAAATCTTCTATTAATTTGGTCGTGTATATTAATTAGATTCTCTATCAATTAAACTTCTTAATTTATAAATTAAGATTTATCATGGATGGTCTATAAATAAGAGAAGATATTGCTTTATAATGTGTGGCGTGACACGATGTGAGTTGCATATTTCTTCAGAGAGAAACTAACTCTATGTATTTTGAGAGATAAGTGAGGTGAGAGATAAAAATTGAAGAGAGAGTTTTGTGAATCACTTCATCTTTTGTTATAAAGAGTGATTGTGTCATTTGTGTTTGGAAGTTTTTCTGTAACCTACTTATATATAAAAGAAGTCTCTGTTGCCCGTGGATATAGGATTTCTTCACGATTCGAACAATGTTAAATCTCTTGTTATGCGAGTGATTTATTTTTTCCTGATATTTCTTGATAACTTTGTTCTTGAACTAATGTGAGAGCCAAAGTCCGTATTACATGTTACAATCTCTCAGGTAGGTGTTCGCTAACTGTTGGTCAATACTTCGACTGAGTGGCTACGATTTAGCCTAGCGAGTCTTGTTATGGTTGGGTTGGATCTTGTTTGGATATTGATGTTTTCCCTAATAATGTTAAATACAAGTCTCAAATTTTTATGAAAAAATAAATAATTGTTGACATTAAAAAATAAACTATTATGACTATCCATACGGTAATACTAACAATAAAATTCAGTTTCAAGATCTTGTGTGTCTTTATTCATTTGATGTTACCAATTTTGGAGTATTTCATAACATTATAAGTTAAAGTTGTAGTGAAGTTTTTTGTAGATTACTAGATAACTCTGAAGTCTTGTCAAACAATTTCGAATTAAAATTATTTTTGGTGTTCTCTAAAAAATTCTAATTGGATAAAATCAGAGATTATGCTTTTGAACATAGAGAATGAATAATTCTTTTTCTGTGTCTTGTTTTTCCAAAAGAACCCTTTTATAACCAATTCGGCCAAAAAAATCAGGTTTTTAGTTATGGTCCATAACTATAACGGGCATTTATTTGAATAAAAATGACTACTTTTGAAATTAAAAAATGGTCAAATTTCTAAATTAAAAATCGACCCCAACAAGGGGAAATCTACCCCTTGACCCCACTAATCATAATACATTCTAACAAGCGTGCACTCCGCACTCTACAACTTCTTCGATAATGTATCATGATTACATTGGTCGACTAGTCGATCCAATTACACAAAAATATCTAACAATCTTCCCCTATTTTAGTTTAATTCATGATCATCTGAACACAATCAACACAATTAACAAATTTATGCATAAATAAAATATCGTAACGAATGAATTTCACATTAGTATACTACACATTCTAAATATTTGAATATCAAGGTATCACTAAGGATTGAACCTTTTCTATTCATAATAAATAGTTAAAGATAATAATATACACATAAACTTACATTCGCACATGCTCTTACTTGACACTATGTTTTACTAGCCTTGCATCCTTATCCTTCTCAAGCATATCGAAGCTCAGTCCTAGCTTCTTGAAGCGGTTAAACTTCATGCTCAAATAGGTAGCTATTTTCTTCTCGAACTTGCATGTGCAATTTTTCAAAAGAATTATTAAGAAGATAATATTTAACCTCCACAACTTGCAGGTATGAACATATACCTTGGGATGATACTGCAAATGTGTCCCAATCTCTAGATGTTAAGATTTCCACATTGAATTTGACACCTAATGTCATATTAGATGATAATTGGGTATCTCAACATAAGAGATTTCAGATGGACTTTAATCCCATCCTGATATCTGATTTGTGCACAAGATCTCTACATAACCCTTTGGTTAAATGATCAGCTAAATTATATTAAGTTCTCACAAACTCTACTGAAATAACTTCATGCGTGATGCGCTCACGAATCATACTGTGACTACACCTAAGTATCTAGACCTACCTTTGTAGACTTGTCTATAGATATTGGCTAAGGAAACTTCATTATCACATCTGATAGATATAAGCGATATCGGTTTGGGCCACATTAGAATTTCATACATAAAAATTTCTTAGCCACTCAACTTCTTTATTAGCTGCTGCTAATGCCACAAACTCTTATTCCATTGTTGAATCAGTAATACAAATTTGTTTCTTAGATGCCCATGAGATAACACCTCCCCAAGTAGAAATACCAATCCACTTGTGGAAGAGTTAACTTCCATATTGGAAATGTAACTGCCATTTGAATACCCTTCAAGTACAAAAGCAAATCCATTATATGTCAAACCATAATTCATGGTTCCTTTCAAATATTTGAATACTCGACGTAAAGCTTGCCAATGATGTGAACGAGAATTGCTAGTATACATACTTAAATTTCCTAAGACAAAGACAATATTAAACCTAGTGCTAGTCATGGCATACATAAGATATCAATGGCTCTTGAGGATTCAAGTTGAGATACAACATTAACTTTATTAGGTAGAAACTTAAGACTAAGATCTATAGGGGAGCTTACTGGGAAACAATCTTTAAAATTTAAATTTATTTACTATCTTCTCAATATAGTGAGATTGAGAAATCGATATAATATTGTTATTCATTTGATTCTTATACCAAGAATAATTTCAGATTCTCCCAAATTCTTCATCACAAAATTAGATGATAAGAATTTCTCTCTTTCATCAACCTAATTTTGTTCAGTCCCAAAAACAAACATATCATCAACATATAGACAAATTATAACTCATTTACTATAATTATTAAATTTTCTATATACACACTTGTCCTCTTGATTAAGAATAAATCCATTAGACAATATCACATTATCAAAAAAATTATGTCAATCCTTTGGTGCTCATTTCAGACCATACGAAGATTTTTTTCAACTTGCAGACCTTGTTTTCACAACCAGGAATGACAAATCCTTCCGGTTATTTCATGTAAATCTCATCATCCAAATCACCATTCAAGAATACAGCTTTCACATCCATTTGATGAATTACAAAATTGTATACAAATGCAAGTGCAATCAACAATCTAATCTTGGAAATCCTAGAAACCAGAGCATAAATATTAAAGAATTCAATTCATTCTCTTTGTCAATTTGGATTTATACCTTTCAATACTACCATCTAATTTCATTTTTCGTTTAAAGATCCATCTATTTCTCAATAATTTGCTACCGGGAGGTAAATGAGCCAATTCCCAAGTATTATTTTGCATGATAGACTATATCTCATCTTGGATAACCTCTTTCCAGAATGCAGCATCCCTTGATGCCATAGTATTACTAAAAGTCCTTGGATCATCCTCAATAACAAAACCATATTGATATTGATAGTCAATATTATCTCTTGACCCTTCAACTAAATAAAGTTGAAAATCAGATCGAAACGACTTAGCTCTTCTAGCTCTAGTACTACTCATTGGTTTAGAAGGTTTGGGTACACAAACAATACCACTTGATATATTTTCAGCTTGAATTGACTTCATTTTCAAAGAGTTTTTAATCACGTCTCTAGGTCTAGGTATGTAAGTAAATCTCTCTTCATCAAATATTACATCTATCGACTGGATAACTGTGTTCACCGATACATAGTCATTATATTCTAACATATAGAACATATACGCAGCGGAATGCTCAGCATATCCGATGAAGATACAATATATACCTCTTTCACCCAAGTTTTTCCTTTGGTTTTAGTGAGCCTTACAAGTACTCTACGACCCCAGACCCTCAGATAACTCAATTTTGGAGGCTTCTTAAACCAAAGCTCATATGGGGTAGTCTTATTCCTTTTAGTATGAATTCTATTCAATAAATAATAGGTTGTTAACATAGCCTCGTCACCATAATCCTTCACTCAAACCCGAATATGACAACATGTAATTAACCATTTATTTCAAAGTTTTATTCTTCCTCTCAGCTATACCATTTTGTTGTGGTGTATAAAGAGCCGTGGTTTAAAAAATTATATTAGCATACTGAAAATTAAACTTATCAAGAGATTTATTCTTAGCATGCAACAAATAAATGCAGCAATATCTAGATGCATTATTAATAAATGTAACATAGAAATCACATAAATCACTATGTACTAGTTCCAATATTTTGGAAACTCGGTTAACATTATTGAAAGTTTTTCTAGTTATCTTAGTTCAAATGCAAGTCTTACATTTTTCACTATTTGCATCAATAGGAGGTATAAAGCTCATTTTCAACATGTCTTTATTTATTCCATAATGAACATATCCTAATCTAACATGATATTATTTTGTTTTATATAAATTTCCGCATATACTAGTAGTAGCCATGCAAACAGAATCATTTTGGAATGAAATATTAATATTTAACATAAACATACATTACATAAATATCTGAATCTCATAAATAGACCATGTTTTGACAATACATACTTGCCACTTCGTACACTTGTTTGAAATCACAATTGTTTAAGACAATACTAGACAAGAGACTTTTTCCAAATCCTATGAACACGCAGTAAATTGTTTAATAATATGTATTTTCCAGAAATAAATAATAACTTAACATTTCCTAGTCCTTTAATTGGTTCAATCGTAATATTTCCCATCTTAAGTGAAAATCCATCTTTAATTGGTTGAAAATTACTAAACCATCAAAGATCCTTACATACATGATTTGTTGCTCCCCAATCAACCTACCATGAAATATCATCATCCTACAAATAAAATTCCTCAAATATTAGAGATATATAATTCTGACCAGAATTAAAATTCTGACAAGAATTAAAATTCTGAAATAAAATCTGACCTTGTTGTTTTTCAGGATCCTTATATCCACTTGATAAAGCATTGTTTTCACTTGGACCAATATTTTTCCCACTTGGACCAACATTATTTTTGCCTTTTCCAACTCGACAATCCCTCCTAAAGTGACCAGGTTTGCCATATTTCCAACACGCTATTTTAGGCTTTTTATTGAAATAATTGATGCTTTTGTTTTTTCCCTTAAACTTTTGTTTATTCCCCTTATCTGTATTTACATTCTTAAATAATTCGTTGTTTAGACATATTTACAGATAGGTTTCCCACTTGTTTATTACCCTTAGGATTACTAATTTCATCTTGAACCATTAGAGACTCTTCAATCTTAAAATGACTACCAAGTTCGATTAAATTCATTTCTTCCTTGTTGTGTTTCAAATTTTGTTTAAAATCCTTCCCTGAAGAAGACAATTATCAATAACATAAGACACTAAATTACATTCATCCATTTTCATATTGTGTCGAACAAATTAACCCATAATTTTTAGTAATTTATTGTACTATTCCATCACATACCAAGAATCAACCATTTTGTAATTAATAAAATTACTGAACATGAACTTTCTACTGTAAGCATCTTTGACATATATTTTGATTTAATAGAATCCCATAATTCTTTTGCAGATTCGATATTTGGGTATACATCAAACAAAGTATCAGACATACTGTTTAATTTGTGATCCAAAATAGGATATTGATTGTGCCAATTCTTCATCCAGAATTCCATGTATCTATTTCCTAGTATCCATCTGATATTACCTTCAACATAATCCTTAATTCCTACAAGATGTTTCAAAGTGAGTGAGCCAGATTTCTTATAGTTTGTTTTTAATGGATACACGTTTTGTTGTATATGTTGTGCATAATATTAGACCATAAAATGTATTTTTTCCTATAGAGAAACCAAAGATTTTGAGAGAAGGTGTTTTGGATATCAGAATTCTTTCTGATATTCAGTCCTTCTTCCTCAAAAGGCTTACACAAATTGATCGAAAAAGAAAAATGAATATTCTTTTCATTGTACTTGGATCTCCACATAAACTTATTGATTTTTTTCAAGTCTCTTGATTATACCATCGGGGATTAAATAATTCTGCATCCAATAACATGGTATCGACATTTGAACAGAAGATATAAGAGAAAGCCTTCCCCATATGATGAGAACTTGCGGTCCCATTCATAGATTTCGGCATTGATTTTATCCATCATTGAACTGAAGTTCCTTGAATTATTGTTGCAGTTCAATGTTACTCCCAGGTAGTTGATTGGCAGATTCTCAACTGAGAAACTTGTTTGATTCTCCAGGTAACTCACTTTGCTTTGTTGAAGTTGTAATCTTCGTCTTCTCCTTATTTATTGGTTGACCTGAAACTGCCTAGTATCTATCTAGGAAATTGCTTAAATTATTAATAGATGAATGTAAACTATTAGTAAAAACGAGTATGTCGTCAGCAAATGCAATGCATGGGACTAAATATTCAATTCTTGATGCATGCTGCATCTTTTTGTTAGAACAAAATAAATTGTATATCTCTATAAGCAGAACTTCCTCCCTGATAATGAAGAGTCTTGGGGACAAGGGATCACCTTAACTTAAGCCTCTTTTGGGATTAAAGTATCCAATCACACTTTCATTGATTAGTATAGATATATCTATATCCTTGATCAGATTGTTAACTAGGTTAACAAAGTCATTAGAAAAAGCAAATAAGGTAAGAACTTTGATTATAAAAGAGTGGGACATCTTGTTAAAAAAAATTAACATGTCCAATTGAATCATGATGTTACCATATTTTTGTTTTTTACTAAGGTCATAGATACGTTCTTTAGCTATCAGAATATTCTCATGAATAGACATGTCTTTAATAAATGCTCATTAGGTGTTAGAAATTATATTTGGTAGAATTCTAGAGAGTCTAGCTTTTATAAGTCTAGATAGAATTCTATTCAACATAGAACATAGGTCAATTGGTATGTAATTGTTCCAGTATGATGTATTAGATAACTTAGGAATTATGCATAAGCTAGTAGCAAAGATGCTTTTAGGCATACTTGGCCTTTAATATATGAATTAATGCCAATGCTCAGGTCATATTTGATTATTTTTCAACAGACTTTATAAAAAAAGATATGTACCCATCAATTCTGACTGCACTTAGTGGACTCGTGGTGTTGATGGTATTCCAGATTTCCTCATCGTTTGTGGCCTTCTTAAGAAAATCATTATCCTCTTTAGTTACCAGATTGGGAATGTTGCCAAAATTTTCATCTTGCATCCTGTCTAGCTCCTCTTCTTTGCTGATATAAGGATGATTAGTAAGAATGGTTTTGAAATAAGCTTCAACAGACTTGCCAATAGTCTCAGTATCATAGATCCATGGGTTGTCTTCCTTAATGCATTTTATAACATTTTTTTGAAACATAAGCATGGTAGACTTTTGTGTTACGGTCTTCATCTCTTAACCAGATATTATAACATATTTGTCTTCAGAAGTCTTCTTCATTTCTCAATGCTTTTAGATGTAGACTGTTAGCCTTGTTTAAATTAGCTTTGGAGTCAGTATTATTATTCATGACATGAAGCATCTCCATTTTTTTCACATTATCTTCAGTTTCTTTAACTTTGCTGAAAATATTACCATAGTGATTGGTGTTCTAATCCTTTAAACACTTCTGGAGCCTTTTTAGCGTGAACCATAAGATTTCATTTTGATGCCCCTCAGTCTGAAAGTTTCAATTCTGTTCAACCACACTTAGGAAAGTATCATCATTAGTCCACATATTCATGAATTTAAAACTTTTGTTTTTAAATACTTTTGTTTTTGTATAATTTGTTATTCCCTGAATATTTTAGAGACTTGATCACTAATTTACTAGGCTTTTTCATTTTTCTTACAGCTTTGAGTTTCTTGTTCAAAATAATATTAAAGTCTTGATTTGGAGATGATATTTTCCTGATAGGCATGATAGGAGTACTTTTAATATTTTCTTGGTATGGGGAGTTTCTCCTTGAGTAAAGATTTTTGTAATCCTGTATGTCATTCTGTTCAGAGTACTGATCAAGCTTTAGTATAGCTTCGATGATTTATATGTCTTCAGGGGTGGTAGTATCATGTCTGTTAGTCTTTAACTGATTGTAATCTGTGAGATCTTTGTTGTTTAATCCAACTTTTCTTGGTAGTCTTTTCTATCAATTTTCTCATTTTCCTTACTTTGATTGTTTTGAACAACAGTGGATCTGACTTTTGGAATATAGACTTTACTGGAATTATTCATGTTTTTTACAGAATTTTTGCTTTCTTTTTGTTTTCCTTTACAGTTTAGAGGTTGAATGACAGAATCGTTGTTATCTTTCTCTATATTCTATTCAGTATTGTTCTTTGTAACTTTTTGCAATCAGAGCATTTATGCCCCATGTGATAGCATATGTTACAGTAAGAATGAATATTTTTGTAGCTAACCGATAACCAACATCCATCATTTCTTCCAAATCCAATCTAGTATTGTTATGCAACTTTCTTGAGATATCTAGTTCAACCAGAGCAAAACCTGCATTCTTATAAGCTCTGTTTATATTGGGAACTTCGATTCTAAGGAGTGCCTATGGAAGAAACAATATCATACAAGATTGTCGAATTGTACATGAATTCTAGGATTTTCTCAATCGTTACCCAGACTAAAAAAAATTGGACTCTATGTCTTTACGTTAAAATCTGGTGTCCATCTTAGTATACGTATAACAGAGTCTCCAACTTTCCAAATACTTCTAGCCCAAATTTTACTGACATCCTCCTTAAGGTTAAACTCGAGTAAAATGTATGAGTAAAATGTCAATGTTATGTGCTTCTTTGAATTTAAATGAATTCAAGAAGTGATTTAAAGTAGATGTTTTTGGCAAACCATTTGAGAATTTACCAACAATAGTGGTTTTTGAATTCTGAATTAAGGTTTCTTTAACTTATTTAGTATACTAGAATGAAATATGATTTATTTTTTCTTGTATACATTATGGTTTTAGCTCTGCAAAGGATTGATTGATCAGTGGTTTAACTGAATCAGCATATGATTTCTTAAATTGGCCATTAGTAACATACTCAACTCTGTTTTTCGAAGGAAGAACAAGGGATTCTTCTTCCTTAAAAATCAAGGTGTTATGTATCTCCATGATAAACAAAGGGTTGAAGAAAAGAGATTCTAAAGGGGATTCAATCTTCAAAATCAAAGCTATTTGGTTTAAACCCCTAAAATTATTCTAAACTATTTTCTTTAAAAAACGGTTATGATAGTTAAATATGATTTGTAAAATCATGTACACGTTAAAAGTCATGACTAGTCATCAGAGTTGGATATTTATCTCAAAACAAATATTGTATTTTTTATTTATCAAAATGGTTACTTTTGTTGCATATGTTGTCATTTTTGTTAGGTCTTTTTTACCTATGATCACCGTGAGTGACTACAGATGCAAAAAATAAAAAGAACCAACAAAAACCGTTGTTTTAATATAAATGTAACACTGATGACCTTTTTTATACACGTGACCTATTCCAGTTGCTAATCATGGTTTTTAATTGAATGTATACGACATATTCTTTTTGTTTGCATTATTTACCCAAATACGGCCAATACTTTTATTGTTTTAGAATTTTTTTTAACAAAATAGTTACGATCAATTTTTTTTATATAAATTAATGTTCTGAATTATTCAAAACAAAATATTTTATACTTTAAATGTTTATATTTTTGAATTTTTTATATATTTATTAAAGTTAAACCAAAATATTTACAAAATTCTAAGTACCTCGTAAATCTAAAAAACAAAACCAAAATTATGGTTAAAATATTATTTTAAAAAGATATATATATATATATATATATATATATATATATATATATATATATATATATAGTAGATTAGAAATAACTAAGCAAAAAAATTAGATCTCTCTCCTATATTATTATATTGTTATATTAATTATATCTTTTATTTTAATTAGATATTAATTAGATCTCCTATATTAATTAGATATTGTATATTAATTATATTTTTATATTAATAGTCTCAATGTGAATTAGATCTTATATTATTTGAGTCTTAAGTATTAACTAGATTTTTATAATTAATGGATTAAGATTTATCACTTCCGATCTATAAAGTAAAAAAACATATTGTTTTGTGATGTATGGCGTGACATAATGTGAGCTGCATATTTTTTCAGAGAAAGAAACTAGCTCTATGCCTTTTGAAAAATAAGTGAGGTGAGAGATAAACACTAAAGAGAGGGTTTTGTGAATCACGTCATCTTTTATTACAAAAAATGATTGAGTCGGTTGTGTTTGAGAGTCTTTCTATAACCTATTTATGTATAAAATGAGTGTCTGTTTCCCAGAGATGTAGGAATTTTTCACGATCCGAACCACTCTAAATATCTTGTGGTGCGATTAATATTTTTTCTCTTATTTTTTCTTGTTAACTTTGTTCATGAAATAAAGTAAGATTCGAAGCTCGTATTACCTCCTACAGCCTCTCGGGTAGGTGTTCGCCAACTATTGGTCACTGCTTCGGCTGAGTGGCTAGGATTCAACCTAACAAGTTTTGTTTGGACATTGTTGATTTCCCTAATAAGTGGTGTGGTGTGCATGTATATCAGATATCAATATTAGGTGTTGGTGAAGAAGATAAAGTAGAAAGACAAAGATCATATTAAAGTAAAGTTAAGCACATTCATTATGATGGATTTCATGAGGGAAGTATTAAATTTAAGTTATCTACTAGACTCAAAAAAGGCTAAAAACATATAAGGTATATCCCTGAATTTAAATGTAACCTTTTATCTGTAGGTATGTATGATGATGAATGGTTTATGTATAAGGGTTGAGGTGGAAGACCCAGGATTTTCAAGACTCGCATACTGTTATAGAAATTGATAAGATTGACGATATTTAGTCATGGAAGGGTTCGTTGTAGAAGAGACGTCTAGAGATCTATTAGGGTTCGACTAAAGGCAGTTGTAGACTTATCAGATAAGATGGAGATCTAATTTAGAAAGTACATGAAGAGTTTTAAGAGTAAAAATGTCAAGTTATTAGGGAACCGATCATTCATTCACTATTGCTCTAAATTTGGTATGCTTAAACACAGAATCTTGAAGAGTACCTCGAAGTATGGAATAGCTGAGAAGATGAGACGTAGCTTACTTGGAGTGAGGATTATTCTTTGATAGCTGGACAGAACAAGAGGTGTAATGAAGGACCTGTTAGGATAGCTATCATCGTCAACAAAAGCCCATGGACTTTCGGTAGTCATGGAGATGTAATAGGTATCGAGGTGGAGCTGGAGTTTAGAAGGAATTTTAACATAAGGTTGGAGATGTGGATGCCTCTATATAATCTATTTTCAAGCAGAAATTCCAATTGTTGTTGGGTTTGGGTCTTGATCTAAATTTTGGTGGGTCAAAGGTTTCGAATATTCAGACTATAGAGCATTTGTCAAGTGTTGCTCAATCTCTTGTTCGAGCCTCGAAGTAACAAATATTGTAGTTATTATAAGCATATATGAATTAAATATTCTATATTAATTAAAACTTTTATATAAATTAGATTTTTATTGTAATTAGATCTCTATATTAATTAGATCTTGTATACCAATTAGATTTCTATATTAATTAGATTTTCTATTAATTTAGTCCTTTATAATAATTAGATTTTCTATTAATTAGATCTTGTATATTAATTAGATTCCTTTATTAATGGATTAAGATTTATTATAGTGTGCATATGAATTGAAGAATATATTGCTTTGCAATGTGTGGTGTGACGGGAGGTGAGCTGCATATTTCTTCAAACAGAGAAACTAGCTCTAGGTCTTTTGTCATCTGAATCCATCCCTTCAAATTTTGTCATTAAAAAAATATTGTAGTTACCGTCTCAAATATATATCGTTTAGTGGGATAATAAAGTTTGTAACCCATGTAGTGGTCTGAGTATCCCATAAAATTGTAAATAACGATTTTAGAGTCCAGCTTTGCTCACTAGGCTGGTAGGCCTTTGCTTATGTTGGACACCCTCAAAAATGAAAATTCTTAAAGTTGGGCTTACGCCCTCTGAATAGTTTATAAGGTGTTTTAGTTACTGATGAAGAAGGGAACTTTTTAGAATAAATGTTGCATATTTAATAGCTCCCCCTATCGAATATGGTAGACTTGTATGAGCAATCATGCTTCTAACCATATGCATTAATATTCCTTTTCTCCGTTCAAAAACACCACTCATAGTGGAGAAACCCGGTATGGTGTATTGAGGGGACATACAGTATTCTTAGAGCTAGAGAGTGAATGGCCCACGGATTTTTTCGTTGATCCATAATATCTTCCATAGTATTCACCACCACGGTCAGATATGAAAACCTTAACTAGTTTGCTTTTTTGTAATTTAACTTTGGCCTTGAAGGGTTTCAACATGTATATGGCTTCTGATTTCTCGTGAATAAATTATATGTAACCATATTGTGAAAAATAATCTATAAAATAAAATAAATATCTTTGACCATTATGTGATGTTGTACGAAACGGGCCACAAATATTTGTATGGAAGAACGCCAAGACATCTTTAGTACGAGAGGCTTCAAATCTTCTCAACTTGTTTTATTACCCTTTGATACAATCTACACATTTTTATAAATCATTCTAATCAAGTGGACCTAATAACCCCTCAGTATCAAGTTTGTTTATTCTTTTCTTAGAGATGTGACCTAAACGCTTGTGCCAAAAAGAAGCTGAAGTTTGAGAAGTTTCTTTATGTGTTACATTCATTGGAGTATGATAAGCATGAATAGCTAATTTATCTATGTTATGATTGCAATCAAGCACACCAGATATAACTAAACATTGATCGTAAAATATATGAAGTTTTCCATTACTAAAATAAAAAGAGTAACAACATTTGTCCAACAATGAAAAAACAAGTAAATTCATTCTAAAAGGGGGAATATACAAAACATGCCATGAACGTAAACAAAAATTAAATGGACATATGTATAAAATTCTGCACAACACTCCATCAACAGTATATATTTCAATTTCTCCATCATTGAGAGGCATGCTTTGGCTTGAGCATCACAAAGCAATACATACATAAGTTGTAAATGTTGTATCAATCCACCATGTATACTTTGACACCAAAATTAAATTAACCGCTAAAGGTATAATAGAAGATAGTTTACCTTATTTTTCCATATAAGCCTTATACTTAAGGTATTCCATCTTCTGGTGATTTGTGCCCTTGCAGTGGAAACATGTAAATTATTGCACTTTTCTTTCTTGGATTCTCCTTCCTCTTTAGTAGAACCTAAAAGCTTAGCTTATGGAATTTCTATAAATGAATGATTCATCTTGCTTTGAGGATTACTCACACCAACATCAACCATATTGGCCTCTAGAGTGCCCTGGTTTGAATGTGTTTATTCCTCATTGACCATATTGATTATAAGAATGATCATTTCCTACTTATTCTGAAATAAATCATAGGTCGTCTGCAAGACCCTGAATTTAACAAGAAAGGACAAGAAAATATATGTCACCATAACAGTCTCTGAGAGTTCAACTTGTAGGGTTTTAAGTTTCCTATGAAAATCGACCATCGCGCGGATGTGCTCTCTAACCTTTCTATAACCCTTGTACTTTATGTAATAGAGTTTCTCATTCAAGTTTTTAATTTCAACTTGAGGAAAATTGACAAAAATCCTCTCAAGTTGAACAACATGTCATTTTCATATAATATGTCAGCATTCTGGGAACTCAAGAACACTTGTGGGACTCCACTCTGTAAGAAATATCTAGTCAGACGGTTAGACTGCCCCATTCTACAAAGTGCACCCTTTTCTTAAGGTTTTTTTTTTCTGTAATTACATGAGACGCATACTCTGTAAGGAAACAGACAATGTCGTGGAGGCCCAATAATAGTAAAATTTCCCTATTTTACTCTATAAATATTCCTCCCACCAATTTGAGGGCCTGAAATAAGTTTTTGAATTAGTTGTTAGTATATGAGCAACAAAAAAAGTAACATTATATTGATGAAAAATATCTATTTTTTATACCAAACAAATTTAACATATACGTGAAGGTTATGAGATTATGGGTTGTGATTGGGCATGCATATGTACCGCACTCATCATAATCAATAGTGGAGACGCCAGGGGCCAGTGCACTATATAGTACCTCTATAACCAGTGTATGTTCCAAGTTTTTAATTTCAACTTGAGGAAAATTAACAAAACTCCTCTCAAGTTGAACAACATGTCATTTTCATATAATATGTCAGCGTTCTAGGAACTCAAGAACACTTGTGGGACTCCACTCTGTAAAAAATATCTAGTTAGACAGTTAGACCACCCCATTATACAAAGTGCACCCTTTTCTTAAGGTTTTTTTTTCTGTAATTACATGAGACGCATACTCTGTAAGGAAACAGACAATGTCGTGGAGGCCCAGTAATAGTAAAATTTCCCTATTTTACTCTATAAATATTCCTCCCACCAATTTGAGGGCCTGCAATAAGTTTTTGAATTAGTTGTTAGTATATGAGCAACAAAAAAAGTAACATTATATTAATGAAAAAATCTATTTTTTATACCAAACTAATTTAACATATACGTGAAGGTTATTAGATTATGGGTTGTGATTGGGCATGCATATGTACCGCACTCATCATAATCAATAGTGGAGATGCCAGGTGCCAGTGCACTATATAGTACCTCTATAACCAGTGTATGTTCTAGGTCATATCTCAAAATCATCCAAGCCTTTCGTAAGGGTAGTACCTGACTAATTCGTGGTTAACTAAATAAACCTTTCAATAGTGAACAACCAGTTATACATGACTATGGTGCATGCAAATGAAACAATGAAATCATGCAAGAAGTACTCACCATTTGGAAATATGTATGCTAGTCTTTTGTATGGGGTGACCTACCAACAAAATAATTGTTCCCTAAGTTGCAAGGCCCAAACTCATTTCCTTTCATGACTTACCTGATATTGACCATGCAGGTGGGATACTAGGTCAGTAAATCAGTCCTAGAGATTAAGCATATGAATTCTCGCATTTTAATGTGTACCGATGTGGCCGAATGTCTATCTTATAAGATAAGACCTAAATGTTTTTTACCACAATACATTTTGAGCATCTAAAGTAGTTAAAGAATGTGATATATCTCATATAATACTTACACATTTGAGAGGAGATGAATGTCACTCAAAATCCATGTGCTTGAAGAAAATAATTTGTGGGCATGCATGTCATCATTTCGTACATCCTAGACTAAGTGCTATTAACAATGTGTAATTACCTTCCATCATGTGACCATACATTCACAGTATTAGGTGCTTCTTAATGTGCACATAATGAGGTCACACAACACATAGCAGAATACCAAAAAATGATAAAAAAAAATTGAATAATTAGTCAGTCTATACAAACATGCTAATAATGCATTAGAAAAATGATAATATTATAAACTTTTGAATTGGTTGGTTGCACTTTTGTATGTGTTATATACAGGAACCTCAAGCAAAAACATAAAAAATAAAACCTATAGGTTATTCAGAGCTGCAGTATTCTTTTGTCGCGACCACAACCAAAGTGGTTGCGGTGAAGTGCCATTCACTACGGCAACCATGATGTTGGTCGCAGTGAACTGCACTTATACCGAGTTAATCGTACCGACCAACCCCATGGTCATGACGAACTCACTGATTTAAAAAAACCTCCAACTTTTATAAATTAAAGTTTTATCCTAAAGTTTTTTCAAAATCGCTCATGCACGTAAACATATAATAACAAACATATATATATATATATGCCCTGGATCACACTAATCAAGTCATAAACATGAAATTCTATGTTTATTTAATACATACTCATTCATAGGTCTCTAAATACAAATGATAATCATAAAATAAATGTTATAGGGTTTTTCTCCAAACTGAATCAGTTAAAAACTGATTTTGAGAGACTTGGTTTCATAATTCTTCTTCTTACATGAAGATGAATCATAGTCGACTCTGATATCACTTGTTAGTACATACAATTTAATATAGGGTATTTTATACCCATAAATTCCAGTTCAAGTATTATAGCTCCTTTATGGTATAAATAAAGCAAACATTTAATAGTAAACTTACGATTTGCATTGATCCCCTCTCATAAAGCTAGGTCTCAGAGGCGGAAGTAATCGATTAATGTTAAGAGAAAGATATAGGATTGTGGTTCTTCTACTAGTTGAGATATGTCAATACATTGTTCGTGAAGGAGTAATCAGATACCAATTGAAGAACTTTGTAGAAAAGATGTTAGAGAGAAAAGAGAGAAAATATTGAAAATTTAAGAAGCGACAAATTTTAGACGAATTACTAATGAGGGTTCAGGGTTGGATTTTTGTACTAACAGAATTGTATTAGTCATTATCATAATCCCTTAATAAAACTTTTTTTACTCCATTTTTCATGTCATTTTTACTTAATTGTCCGTTTTCTTATTTGTTTTTAATTGTCTCCTTATTTTCTTTTCCATAAATAAAATTATAAGTAAGCTTTCCGGCAGGAATTCACTTCAAATAAAGAGGATTTTGTTCGCTCCCCAGTAACGAACTGATCAAGATGTGGTGTCCAGTCCACATTGACCATATGGGCGCTGGATAGAACGAGGTGGGGCACTTCAATAGTAACGGAGATCTCTCGTAACATCGATTCCTAAGCCAAAACCTAACACATCACGAATAGTACTCACTCATCATTATCATTACAGGGGAAGTTATCCAATCCATAATTGTTTTTTATGGACTCTCCAAAAATAACGATCATAACTCTTATTGAGCTACTATAGCTTAATACTTAATTGTTAGACTAAAAGACTCTCCCTCTAGATATATTTTAGCTCATTTCGTATCCACACATTATTTATGACAGCATAAGACTAAGTAATAATATCAATATATTATTATTATTTGTTGATCCAATATTCTGATTGATTACATTAATTGGACTTACAACAACACGTCTAAATACCCTATATTACACATGATGATACATTCCAATTTAGAATTTCTTTACAAATAGATATCGACATTGATGCTTAAGTTAAATAAAAGATGAAGAAGTAAGAAGACAACATGATATGTCAATAACATATTTTACATGTACTATATGTTCAGCTCTACAATTTATACATCAACGAGACATTAGTACTTCAAAATTTAGAACTCGAGTTCAAATATAATAATTTATCATTCTCATATTTATGAAATTAAAATCACCGTAAAAAGCTTATATAAATAAAAATATACTTTTAAAAATATTTTAAATTAAAGATATTAAATAAAAAAAATTATTGCTTGTAGAAATATTAACATAGTACTTCATAAAAATGAGTTTACATAAAAAAACATTGAAAACACATTCGGATTATAAAAATCACATGTAAGAGACAAAAATGATGAAAATGGAGAAATTTAGAAAACATAAAAATGAAAAAATCTAACGAAATTAATCAAAAACTATATACTGCTAATTAGCTAGTAAGTGTGAAAATTTTGCTTGAGTTCTAAATTTTTAGAAACCATAAATGTATAAATATTGTTATAAAATAGATTATAAAAATAGTAAAATAGATGAATATCGTTAAACAATAAAATTTAGATGATGGTATAACACATACTGTTTGGTTTATTTGGCTACAACAAATAGGGAATGGTAAGCTCTAAAAAAGTGAAACTAATTTTTACAAGTTTCAGAAAAATATTATTTTGTAATGCTTTATATGGTTTAAATACAAATACTAACGTAACTTTTAGTGAACTAATTATATTTAAATAGGTTAATTGTTAGACAAATGACACACGACTTAAATTTAAATATAATTCAAGCTTCTAAAATTAAACATATACTTTTTTTTGTTTAAAATGATTATATTTTATGATACGAGACTTGGATCAATAATATAATTAAATATGTTATACCAAATATTTAAATTATATATTAAATCTAAAATGATAAAAAGAACTTACAAAAATGATAGAAAATAAAAAAAATAACTTAATTCATAATCATTATGTCATATATATTGTATTTAATATATGAAATAAATACTCTATATATATATATATATTATTTACCACATCTAAGATTTGAAGTAGAAGTTAAAAATTAATAATATAATAAAATTGAAATTTTATATCACCAACGGTGATGTTTTTAAATATATTTTTTGTATATAAATAACACATTTGATGAATATTTAGTCATTTCACATGGTAATTAGAAATGATTAGTTGAAACAAAAAAATATAACTTTAATTGAACTATATAAATCTATATTAGTTAGGTATAAATGAGATGAAATTATTTTAATTGTATGATACATTGTTAATCGTGTATTTAAAAAAATAGGAATATCAATATATGAGGTATAAAAAATAAGAAAACTAAACATGGGTTATTTTAAAGTGTTGGGTATCAAATTTTCAATATCTTATATCCAAATATATTCAAATTAGATAAAAAAAACTACATAAATTATTTGTGTTCGTTACCTAACAAAAATAAAAATATAATAATAACTAGTCTCAAACCATTATAAAAAAACTAGTTTTAAAGATGTATTTGATCGATGAACAATCGAACAAGCCTCCTAGAATTTTGATCGAAGTATCATACACATTTTAAGTTCAAATGTCATGTATTAACATCATTTTTAAGTACTGATTTTATTTACGCTAAAATAACACTCATAAAAGCTTATTAATTTTATTTTTATGGCATTTAGTGCACTACTGAAGAAATAACATTTTACCGCCCGTCAATAAATTTGTTAGAAAGTTGATATCCATAAGTTCATACAACAAATTTGTAATGGCACTGTTTTTTATCCATAAAATCATTGTCGGTTGGAAATTACCACGAATTTGGAACATAATTAATATGTTGTTCATAAGTATTGTTATTTTGCAACTGAATAACCACAACTAATTTTTAGAAATTACATTTTTAACTTAATTAGTTTGTCAGCTTAGTTAAAACTTAAGTAAAAGACAAAGATATTTTTTTTTGTTTTCATAATGAATTTTGAAATTTGCATTAAATTGAAGCTGTCAAGTTTAAATTAAGCAAAAGATTGATTTAAGTTTCTTTTATTTTCCCCATTATTTGGCTAAAGCCAAGAATAAATAAACAAAAGATGTGAATTTCTCAAACAATTAATTTACAATAGGCTACTTTTGCGTTTGGAATGTTGACACTTTTGGAAAGATTAATTTACAATAGGGTGCAATACACTACTAATGCAAGTTTGATATGTTAACTTCATGTTTTTTTTATATCTATAGACTATAAATGAGTACCATGATATTCCATAATCGTATGTTTATTATTCGTTGGCGGATAAACAGGATTGAAGGAGAATATAAGGCGATTTATTAAGTGAAAAATGTGTGGTATTGCTTTTACAAATGCCTTTGAGCTAGGCATTGATGTCTGGTAAATAAACGTGACCTGAATTTTATCTTTTTTTACTTTTTTCTCAAAAAAAAACCTTCAAGTGGAATTACTTTACGAGCGATGAAGGCCGCATAGATGGAGTTATACATGTGTAAATTAATAATTGATGAACTCTTTGTGAAAGTTGAGGAAAAAATGTGGTTTTTAGGTAGTGAAGTTATACATGATTTAATTGTTTAGACTTAAGATCAATCTGATTAATTATTTATGGTCCTCTTTTGGCCAATAGACTGTAACTGTTTCATATTTTCTTGCATATGCATACAAGTGAAAGTCTCAAAATATATGTTATATTAGTTAGCATGTATACGGGGGTTGGGTGAGTATAATGTTCATAAATCATTTTGTAATTGATATATATATATATAGTGTTATTTTTATCATAAAAAACTTATTTTAGGTACATGGTGTTGTTGTATATGATGGACTCAAAGATTTTTGGGGGTATTTTCTTAATAAAAGAGGAAATACTTTGGTATGAATTTAAAGAGAGAGGCTTTGATGCCGTGGCGGATATTAGAAGAAACAACGATAAAGACTTGACGTCTCGTAGAAGTGTTCGTAAACATATATCTGTAGTATCTATGTAGGTACGTGTTCAAAAAAATTATACAAAAGTATTGGTATGTGTTTTTTTTATAACAATTTTTTATCGATTAAATATTCTTTGTTATTTTAAATTCATTATTATTTTCACATATTAATAAAACACTATAAAACTAAATTTATTATCATTCTTTTGTAAAATATTTTAATCTAACTAATTTAATTTAATTTTAAAAAGGGCAAAATAGTTTTTTTTGAAAATTACTTTTAATAGTTGATATTTAATTTCCATTATTTGTTAGGTTCTAGTTCATTTTAGTTATAATTTTATCACTTAGAATTTATTACCATAGGGCTATATATATAGGTATAAATATGAGGTGAAGATATAAAAGAGTCACACAAAAATAATAAAAAAGAGAGAACTTTTGGATTTATTGGTGCATCAATAATTAAAAGGTCCGATTGAAAGGAAGGTGGTGTCTCTTCTTACTGAATTTTAGATATGATACTTGTGACATATAGGGTTTTAATATTGATGAATTTATTACGATTTGGTAATACAGTTCGTGAGAAATCACTATTAGAATAATGCATTTTTTTGGTGATATTCTTCATTTTTCTTTCTCTTATTTTAATCTATTGTAATTGTAATTGTTGGTAGGTTGTATGTTTTTATGAGATTTATTTGACTACGTACAATATATTATATGAGTTTTCCAGCGTTTGACTACGTACCACTAAAGACAATTTTGCAAAGTAATAGAAATAGCCCACTCTCAATGGATCATAATAATAGAAGTGTATATGTTAGACTCTTCATAAGTCCCGTAGTTTTTTACTCTTTATATCAGAAAGGCCTTCAAGTGAATTAATTGGTGAATTATTTCTAGTGAATTGGGTTTATTATTTGATTGATTGTTTTTACGTTTATCTTATAGGTGGTTGATATACTACTCGTTGGGTTTTGAATTTGGTATCATAGTAAGGTTTTTTCCACTGGATATAGAGTATAATAATGGTAACTACATGATTAAGTTGACATCAGCCAATTTATTATTTTGGGACCGACGATGGAGGATTTGTTGCACTCCAAATATATGTTTGATTTAATTGAGACAGTTAAAGATGGTTGTACTAACTCTTTAAACTTGTAAAACCATAAGTTAAGCAAAAATGGTTGGGAGAAGTTGAAAAAAAAAACTTTGGTGATTATTCGACAATGGGATGATATTAGCATCTTCAGTCATGTTTATTAAAAGTCTGACCCGTGTGATCTTTAGAAGAAATTGAAAGGTCTTTATGAAAGAAAGACAACTCATATCATATCTTTTTTTATTAAGAAACTTGTTAATTTTAAAGGGAAAGTGGGAGTTGATTTCTAAGCATCACAATTACCTGTATGATATTATTAACAAGATGACTACTAGTAACTATGTTGCATATGGTTTTAATCTTTGGATGTTATCAAAGATAACACGTTCAAGGAAGATATTAAAAGAAAAGATATGTGAGTTCACCATTCACAAGCTCTTGTCGTACCGATTTTTGCAGACGCTGAGGTCTACATTTTGTCGTACCAATTTTTACGGAAGCCGAGGTCTACATTTTGTCAAATAGTAATTTGTCTTGCCGATACTGTGATCTTCACACCAACTTCAATCTTCTTCACTTCAAGTATTGAAAATTTACGATCTGATTTCGAATACTTTAATGGGCTTGAAATCGGGTCCTTTTTCAAAAAATCGGTGGATTTTCATCATTGAATACCTATGCGCGTGCTGAGGTCATACTCCTCTAGGTCTGCTATAGCCCTTGGCTTGACACGTGTCATATAGTGATTGGGTCGTACTTGAACCCAATTTTGGTTAAACGACTCTTGAAATTCCTGACGCTCTTTTTGGTTGCGCTTCTCCATGGGGCGGATCTTTACCACACTTGCTTTCCCTATAAATAGCTCGTTTTCACTTTCACTTTCACTTTCTCTGAGTAAATTCTAAAGAAATAAGCTCTGGCCAATTCACTTTTCTAGAGAGAGAGAATCCCAAGTTTATGAGAAAACCTCTGTCTCACAAGAAACCGACGAAGAAATCTGACGCTCTTGAAAATCCTATCTTTCGTTTCGTCGACTACTTGCATATCACTCAGAGGTCAGAAGAATACCGAGCAGCTGGACTGATCCACAGAGGTGTTGTTTCACCAGCATACCCGGAGCCTCTGATTTTTCCCAGACCCACTAACTCTGGTCCGTCGAACCGTTCTGCCTACAAGAATCTTTCGCCCTCGCAACAGGCATCTTCTTTGAGGCCCTCTGCTGCTCGAGCTTCTCCCAAAACATCCAACACTGAAAAACTTCCCTCGCCTTCACAGCCTCGAAATCTCAACAGCCGAACAAGAACTTCCTTTCTTCCTATGGGTGACTCCAACTCTTCCTCTACGCCTCCTCGTGTGTACGTCCAACTTACTCACGACACCATTGGTATAAAAACAAGTCACAACACTGCGACCACTACTAAGAGAGGCGTTTTGACCGACAAATAGAGAAATAAACAAAGGAAGGCTCCATCAAACGTCGAGGCTAAAGGTCCTGGCCATATCCGAACTCACAGCAGCTCAAGTGTTGTTCTCGCTACCCCTTCTCCTCGGGACCTGATGTATGCTGATAAACATCCGCTCCCAGGATCGATGAATGTTGATGCTACACCCCCAATTCCCAAATCTTCCTCAAAACCAGCGTCGGCTGACGTTAAAGGAAAAAGCGCCGACGGACTCACCAAGAAGCCTTCGTACAAATCTTCAAAGCCTAACATTGTGATAAAGATCAATGATGAAGTACCTAAAGCGGTCGTCCCTAAGCCTCCTCCCAAAACCGTTCAACTGACAAAGTCTGGGGAGAAAGACTCCAGGTCGGCAAAATCTTGAATCAAGGATAGCCGATCTTCACACACTTCGAAGTCCGTTGCTTCGACCGAGCCCGTCGTCGCGCCTGCTATCGACCCTGAGAATTTACTGGTCGATGCTGATGATGTCGATCCTAATCAGTCATTAGACACTCTTCCGTAATCCTGATCGACGGCACTGAAAGGGAACCGTTGCCACCCGGTACGGAAGACGTCATGAATGGGTACCACGTTCGGTTGACCAATGATCAGATCCTCTCTCTATTCAACGGCAAGTATCTGTACTACTCGCCTAACGAAGATGAGGAGTTAAAAAGGGTATGGGGAATTTCTTCATGCGTCAAGGTTCGGTTTCCTCAACCTGGAGAAACCCCTCTGCACATCCAAGATCGGGAGATAGTTTTTTTCACCGAACTTTTTAATTGGGGTTTGAGACTTCCCCTCGACCCTGACATTGTTCGGAACTTTGAGATCCTCAGGCTGTGTCCGACCCAAATGACCCCGAACGCCTGGTACACGCTGATGTCGACCATAATGGCCTCTCGATTGTCGGGGATCCCTCTCTCAATGGAGCAATACGTAGGGATATCTGGTATTTCAAACTCCAGTAAACTTCCATTTTTTATTCATCCCTCGTCAACCCCAATAAAATTATGAACAACTTATTAGAGGCTGACAGATCATGGAAGTATAGGTTCGTCTTCGTCAGTGGAGCTTGGGAAAACGGCCGGCCTTACAGCCAAGAAAATCGTAGGCGTCTCACCCTTAAATGGGTTCCCAAAGGTATTCGTAAGCACAAACTTTTATATGTTTATACTATATTTATTTTTACTTAGAAATTATCCTTTAGTTTGCGAGGTTACTATCCACAGCTGCGGAAGGAACACCTCGAAAAGGCCTCGACAATCTTCGCCCAGATTCTGCGAGGAAGAATTGGGGTCAGAACTTTCGCCAGTGCTTCAAGAACACCAACCTGATCAACGGAAACCTTTTGCGCTGTTCGGACAGTATCTTGAGTTTTGAAGAATTACGGACCCCTCCTGAAGTGGTTGATTTTGTTAAGAGGCTTACGACTCCGGATTGTGAAGTGTTCTTACCTAAACGGGACCGTGCTCCAAGCAAGCGCGTGAAATATGAGGAGCTGTATGATACCGAGGGTGAGCAGGGTATTTTTGTAGACCAACCTACTGAAGTTCCCCCTTCCGAACCAGAAGCTGCTGTCGTTCTTCGTGATCGGGCTGTAAGTAGCGATAAATCTCCTGCTGCTGCCCCGGGGAGGAAAAAGGATCGTGCCGAGAAATGGAAGAAAGATCCTTTGGCTGAGGAAGGAAACAAGTCATCTTTAACCAAGAAATCCAAAGGGAAATCCGTTTCCCAAGAGGTAACCGTCGACCCTTCCCACGAGCAAACCACCATAACCTTGATGTTTAAGCATTTCGAGAGTATGAAATTTTCCGCTTCTGTTGGCTGTCTTGAGACGAAGACAAATTTAGAGGACCCTATTCTTCCAGGACAAGGAACTTCAATTATGCCTGCTCACGCCCAAAATTCGAGCTCCTTCTTCCTTTGGGGCTCGGATGTTCTTGCTAACTCTCTACGAGCCCTGCTTGTTCCTGTAGCTCAAAAAGAAAGGGAGGTATTGAAGCTTCAGAGGGAGCTTTCCGAACTCAGGAGGATTATCTCGACCCAAGCTAAAGAGTCGCAAAAATCGTTCGATCTCGTTAGGGAACGAGCCGACGCTGTTGAGGCTGAAGTCAAAGATTTTAGGGTGAAAAAAAAGGAATAAGAGAAAACCCTCTCCAAAATCGAGGAAAACCGCACCAAGGCCATTGAAGAACTTGATGCCCAGAAATTCAGAATGAATTTCTTCGACGGTGGTCGAAGATGATGGCCAAAGAAGTTCAGAGGCTCCAAACAGCTCTTGATCAAAGCAAGGAGGAGAACCATGCATTTGGAGTTAAGTGCAAAAAGGTCATGGACCAACAAGTTGCCGATGCGAGGGCTGGTTATGTCCTTGATTTCCATGCCTTGTGGCCTCAGATGCCACTTGGGTCAATGTGACTTGATGTTCCAGAGGAAGATCACCCTGAAGGCGTCGACACTACTGACCAGGTCATCGAAGAATCCGAACCTTCTGACGACTTCTCTAATGCTTGATTTTATTAGTTCGAATTTTGTGATGTCTTTCCTTCACCTCCAATTTATTTGGTGACTGAATTTTTGTTTTTGTGAACCGAACTTCTAATGTCTGATGCTTATTTTTGTTTAATGCCAACCGTACCATTTATGTTAGATGTTGTTTTTGTCATTGGAAGTGATCAATTTCCGATGCTAATTGTTTTAATGCGTTTAGTTACATATTTAAATTGTAGATCAACTTAAAAGTTGAAAAAACCCCTTTTTAATAGGTTTGACATTTGAAGATCAACTTGAAAGTTGAAAAACCCTTTTAACAAGTTCGACATATGTAGATCAACTTGAAAGTTGAAAAACCCTTTTAACAAGTTCGACATTTGTAGATCAACTTGAAAGTTGAAAAACCCTTTTAACAGGTTCGACATTTTGTAGATCAACTTGAAAGTTGGAAAACCCTTTTAACAGGTTCGACATTTGTAGATCAACTTGAAATTTGAAAAACCCTTTTAACAGGTTCGACATGTGCAAACTTATTTTTAGGCTCTGAATATTTACTATAAAATGGTCGGTTTAAGTAGACACCTCATTAAAACCTCCCCACGCCACCAGGGTAGGAAAGAGTGTGCCCCCGACTAAAGTTTCACTTACACCTCAAAAATTAAAAGTTACAAATTATTCTAGATAAAATTTGAGGTGCTCGATATTCCACGGGAGACGTAGGGGCCGATCATATCTGTCTTTTAAACGATAAGTTCCTGATTTTATCTTCTCCGCTACTTTGTACGGTCCTTCCCAATTTGGTGCTAACTTTCCGAGCTGTTTATCTTTAGTGTGGAAAAAAACCTTTCGTAAAACCTTATCCCCGACTTTGAAATCTCTCGTTCAAATTTTCGAAGCATACTTGCTTCTCATTAGGGTCTGATAATGTAGAGAGCTGAGATGAACCCTTGCTTGTTTCTCTTCAGTCAGATCTAGAGCCAAAGCTCTATTTTCATCGTTACTGCTTTCTTCATAATGATTAACCCTGAAGGAGGGGAACATGTTTTCTGCTGGTACGACCACATCCATTCCATACACCAACGCGTAAGGTGATTCTTGCGTCGCTGTTCTAGGTGTCGTTCGGTATGACCATAGTACTTCTTGTAAAAAATCCGGTCATTTCCCGGTCTTTCCTTCTCAAATTCTTTTCAATCCACTGATGATTATTCTGTTGGTGACTTCAACCTGCCCATTTGCCCGGGGGTGGAATGGAGCTGAAAAATACTGTTGTATGTTATGATTAGCACAGAATTCCCGCATCTCATTGCTGTCGAACTGAGGTCCATTGTCCATGGTTATCTTCTGAGGAACACCATACCTACAGCAAATGTTTGACCATATGAACTTTACCACATCTTTGGCTCGGGTACCCGACAGTGGTTCTGCTTCAACCCATTTGGAAAAGTAATCCACCGCTACCATAATAGTCTGCCTTCCTCCATATGGTAATGGAAGTGGTCCCACCAAATCTATTCCCCATCTATCGAACGGTAACCCCTCAGAAATTGATTCTAAGGGGACTGCTGGAGTGTGGATCGAATTAGCAAACCTCTGACAAGTGTCGCATCTTCTGACTAATTTTTTAGCATCTGTCGATAATGTAGGCCAATAAAAACCCGACAAAAGAACTCTCCTGATTAATGTCTTAAAACCACAGTGCGCCGATCCTTCGCTGTCGTGTAACTCAGATAAGATCATTTGTGATTCTTCGTGACTCAAAAATCTTAGGAGAGGTCTGCTTGCAGATCTTTTATAATGGACATTTCCCAAAAACACATAGCCTCGTGCCTTATTTCAAAACATGTTTTTCCAAATTTTTGTCATCGGGCAACACTTCTTCGGTTAAGAATTTTATAATATTACTCCTCCAATCAGAACTTGAAACCGTCAAGATTTGGCAGGCTACATCTGGTCGATTCTCTAGATTTTTCCTCTTAAGAATTGATGGATGCTCTAGCGTTAAAATCCATGGGTACTCTCCCAAATATGTCACTGTGACCAACGAGTCTGCAATTGTGTTGTCTTCCCTTCGGACGTGTTCAAAAGTTACCTTTTTTAATCACGATGCCAGGATTCTTACAGCCGCTAAATATTGCACCAGCTGCTCTTTGCTTGCCTCTGATTGTCCAGTAGCATGATTAATCAACAGTTGTGAATCACTAATCAACCGAACATGTCTCGCCCCACAAATTTGTGCCAATCTTAGTCCTGCCAACGCAGCTTCATACTCTGCTACGTTGTTCGAGGCTTTAAAACCGAAACGGATTGACTGATGCATCGAGACTCCTGAAGGTGTAGAAATTTGAACACCACCCCCACATTCGATGATACTGGAGCCTCCGTCTGTTCTAACTATCCACTCGTCCGCGTTAACCTCTGCTTCATCCGGTACTTCCTCGGGTCTACCAGAATGAAATTCCACTAGGAAGTCCGCTAACGATTGTCCTTTGATAACCGTTCTTGGTTCAAAGTCGATGTCAAAATACCCCAGTTCTACCGACCATTTTGTCATTCGGCCGGAAATATCAGGCCGTTGTAAAACACTTTTGAGAGGAAATGCGGTTCGAATTGTAATAGAATGTCCTTGGAAGTACGGTCGCATTTTTCTGGCGGTTATTACCAACGCTAGTGCCAACTTCTCGAGATTTAAGTACCGCTTTTCTGAATCCAGTAAGCTTTTACTTACATAATAAACCGGCTTAGGGATTTTATCCTCTTCTCGAACCAACGCTACACTGACCGCGTGTTCTGAAACCGCTATATAAAGAAACAATCTTTCCCGGGGTGATGGCTTTGTTAATAATGTTGAGGACGAAAAATAATTCTTGATGCCGACGAACGCTTCGGTACATTCAGGAGTCTAGGAAAAATTCTTGGCATTCCTCAGGATTTGAAAAATAGTACGCATTTGTCCGACGATCGCGAGATAAATCTGTTCAAAGCCGCTAAACATCCAGTTAAAATCTTTACCTCTTTTATATTTCTTACAGGCGCCATGCTGTTCAAAGCGTTTAGCTGAGTTGGATCTGCTTCTATCCCCTTCTCGCTAATCATGAACCCTAAAAATTTTCCGGACCGAACTCTGAAAGAACATTTCTCTGGCTTCAACTTGAGATTCACCTTCCTAAGATTCTTGAATGTTTCTTCAAGGTCTGCAAAATGACTCTCGTCAGTTATGCTTTTAACCAACATATCATCAATGTAGACCTCTACATATTTCCCGCTTTTCTCCTGGAACACTTTATTCACGAGTCTTTGATAGGTGGGACCCGCGTTTTTCAGACCAAATGGCATGACTTTGTAGCAATACAAACCCCTTCCTGTGATAAATGTAGTGCTTTCTTGGTCTTTGGGGTCCATCTTTATTTGGTTATACCCTGCATAAGCATCCATGAAAGATAATATCGTATTTCCTGATGTCGAGTCTACCAGCTGATCAATCCTCGACATGGGAAAATGATCCCTGGGGCACGCTCTGTTAAGGTATGTGAAATCTACGCACATTCTCCATTTTCCATTTTTCTTTTTGAGCAGAACCAGATTAGCTGTCCATTGCGGGTATCGGGACTCCCGAATATGCCCTACCCTAATCAATCTTTCGACTTCTGATATGATCGCTTCTGCTTTTTCTTGAGAAAATGCTCTGCGTTTCTATGTTGTGGGTCGAACATTTGGGTTTATGGATAATTGGTGGTAGATGATGTTTTCAGGGACCCCTGTTACATCTTCTGAACACCAAGCGAAAAGATGTAACTTCTGCTTGAGAAAATCAATCAATTTATTTCGGAACCAAGGGGACAAGTTTACTCCAATCTTCAATACCTTTCCTTTAGAAAATTCATAACTCTCACAGCTTTCATCTGTGAGCAAAAAACCCGGGGTCTCCCTAGGATCATCCACAAGCTCTGATCCATGGGCCGACTCCGCTAATTGCTAATGTCTTGCATCGACCATTTCCTTATCCGCTTTTCCCGCCAACCCTTCCCGATAACATTCCCTTGCGGTCTTCTGACTGCTTTTGACAACCCCTACGTTTCCAATCACATACTTCAAGCACTGGTGAACTGTAGAGGTTACAGCATGCATCATTGATAACCAAGAGCGACCGAAAATTGCGTTGTATGACGTAGGTGCGTCGACAACGATGAATAAAACCGTCACCTCTTTCTTAAATAGTCCTCTCCCAAGCCGAACTACTCCTTCGAATTATCCTACAACTTCTGTCGATGCCCCTGTAAAACCGATGATTGTTCGATCTGACTTCATAATTATTGGTTTATTCCTAAACCCTGAAAAACTTGATAAGAAAATTATGTTCGCTGAACTGCCGGTATCCACCAAAATTCTTCGCACCTCCTCCCCTGCGATAGCCGCGCATATTACCATTGCATCCTCATGACAGCCTGCCACGTCTCTCATGTCATCATCATCAAAAATTCAAAATAGGAGAAGGATTCTGATACAGATGAGGCAAATTCCTCGCTTCTAACTGAGTTGTTAAATTTACTATGTGCCTCTTCCGTGAAGAATTGGTAATACATGCCATTGAATCGCCTCCGAAAATAATCAGAGATTCGAAAAATTTGCACAAATCTCTTACCTTTTCTCGTGCTAGTTGCACCCTTTCCTCATTTACTCCAATAAAATTTCTACTCTTGTTCGGATCTAGTACTCAGTGGATACGTCGAACGAATCACTAACCTCAGAAATTGCCAAAGAAACTTCCTGCTTAGGTGCTGCTACGATTTGCTTAGCCGCTCCGCCTTGCTGAGCTTGTTTTTTCACATATTCAAGCAATTTTCCACTGTCAATTTGATTGGACCTCCTTCTTGAGCGCAATACAGTCCTTGGTATCATGACCCACATCATCATGATACCTACAAAAGTGGTTGTTCCGGCCTTGACGGGGAGTACCAATGGGAAACGTCTTCCGAAAATGTACGTTCTTCCGCATCTTGTCGAAGATAGTCGCAACACATTCAGTTAGGTCAGTAAAGTGATCAGGTCGAACCCATTTGTTTAACATGGGTCGGTAATTATTCCCTTGATAATTTTTTCCTTGGTAGCCGTTTCACGCCCTGTGTTTGACTTCCCGATCCTTTCGCGTATGCTGCAGGAGCTACGGTACTTATCGGTTGCGGCTGAGGGATTGAACTTGTTTTTGAGACTTTTTGATTTGTAACCACCGAAGCTTGGTTTGTTTGCTGGATCTGTGCTGCTAATTCAGAGGCTTCAGTTTCCTCAATGAGGATCTGCTTTTCGATTTGGGCTAACAAAGCTGAAAAAGTAAAGGCTTGCTTCTTTGTCACGGCTTGCTTCATCGGCCCTGGTTATAAAACCAACCTGTAACCAGTTAAGGCTACACCTTCATCACAATAGTCTAAATCTGTTTTTTCATCTATAAAACGTCGAGTATAATCTCTTAGAGTTTCTCCGACCTTCTGTCGGCAATTGACTATTGTGTCGCCGTTTGCTCTGAAATTTTTGCTACCGACGAATTGATGTCTGAACATCATCCAGAACATATCAAAGTTCTTGTTGCATCCTTGCGGTAATCGATTATACCACTTCGACACCCGATCTTTAAATGTTATTGAAAAGGCTCGACAAATCAGTTTGTCGTCATTATCGAAAATCAACATAAAATTTTTGAAGGCCTCCAGATGATTATCTGGGTCTTTCTTTATGTCATACTTCTCAAGCTTAGAGATGTCAAAACGCTTCGGGAGGTTTTCTGACAAAATCTCATCTGATAATGGAGATGACCTCCAGTTATTCCCGATATTGAAGGTCCCTCCTCTTAGGCCTTCTGCTCAACTTGTGAACAACCCTTCATCGAGTGGGTTGGCAAATTGACTTCCCACTCTGTAACCCTGTGATTGGCTTACTGACGGAAACTGGAACTGAGGACCGACCACCTGCCCTCTGTTGAAAGTAACTGTTCTGATTTTTTCAGCTAATGTTGGTGTTATTTTGTCGATGCTCACTCCATGAGGTTCGACCATTTTAGCCCTTGACGATTTTCACCTCCTGAGCTCCCTTGCTTTGATCATCCTTTTATCTTTCCTGAAGCATCAGAAATCCCGGACCGGAGAAGAGGACTCGCTCAGATCCTCTCCTGAAGAGAAATCATACTCCAACCTGGATCGGAATCCAGACTTCTTTCGTTCAGCTTCGTCAATCCTCCTCGACCGACTTCTGCCTTTGAAAAGCTCCACATCTTCTCGACCGGCATTGCGTCGAACCTCTTTCATTTCTTCGTCAGATCATTCACTTCGACCATCCAACCGACCTTTCTTCTCAGCCAAAGCCAAATCCCTCTCAGCATTTAGTTTGGCGATATCATCTAGAAGTTGTTGCCTAGTCATGATTAAGGTCGACCGGCTGCTTCGGCCTTGATTTTCATCATTACTTAACAGCTCTTCAGAATTCCGACCCTCTGAGAATAACATCTCTTAGTCAGACCCTTTCTCCTTTTCTTTTCCCTTCCTAGCCTCGGTATTCATTCGTAACTTTTTTTGTAAGATTGATATTTTAGGGAACTTAACCTCCGGGTATCTCTTGTTCCCACAGACGACGCCAATGATGAGTGTCAGAATATTTAGGGTGGTTTATCGGGACACGTGTAAGTGGTGTCAGGCTAGCAAGTACAAAAAAGTGTAGAGAGAGAAAGTAGGCAAAATCAAGTACTAATCATTAGAAGGTCCCCTTTTTGGGGGACAGAATCTTTCTTTATATAGTGACAGATGTGGGGCCCATGGTCACATGCCAAACTTATTCTAATTACATGTTACCCCCTTCATTTGTACTTATGTCGCTTATTTCTTACTTTACAATTAATCCCCTGCATATAATTATATTACAATTTAAGCCCTCAATTACACTTGGTATTTTATGCCCTTATCAATAATGAGTTGCATGTTAATCAAATTGCTGAAATTGAACATCAAAATTGTACTGAGGAGATTCATACGGGTAAAGTTCTAAATAAAATTGGAACACTACAACGTCCAAATATACTAGATGAAGCTCGCATTGACATCAATGTGCAATTTGATAAGAATGTATGGTGCTACTCGTTCTGTTTTAACTAAAATAAGTGCTAAAGGGACAAGTTTTCTCAACGAGGTGTTGTTTTGGATATCATAAAAATGTTAGTGTCGTATGATTATGTGTTTATATTACATGTGGTAAATGAGATTATGGTTATTACCGATTTACTTTGTCGAGCATTGAAACAAAAAAAATTAAGATATTATATATGATATGCATATGGTTTCTACTATAAAGTTGTTGATTCAAAAATTAAGAAGTGATGCTTAAGAAAGTATTTTATAAAATATGAGATTATTTTGTGAGAGATATACTATCTTGATTCATTTCATGGTTGCTCCTTATTTTGATGTACTAAAATCTCTTCAGAAACAAAGAAAACATAAAAACAAGGACAATAGATCATCATAAAGAGTATAAATATTTGTCACTGTCATAGATCAACAATTGTAGAAGTTAAGCAATAGATTTAGTGAACAAGCAACACATTTTTTTTCATTTTAGGTATATTATTGAAACCTATAGATCAACAATTGTAGAAGTTAATCAATAGATTTAGTAAACAAGCAACATAGATTTTCATTTTAGGTATATTATTGAAACATATAGATTGTTATAAATCATTCGATATATAGAATATGTGTATGCTCCCCGAAAAGGATAGCCGAGTTGGTGGAGTAAGGCATGTTTGTGATCAAAGGTCATAAATTCGAGTCACTCTACAAACGCTTTCTTGGTTTGAGTTTGTCACCTTATGTGGTTTACCTTCTTACGTTAGTTTGGAGGCTATTGCGTCAGACTGAGAGTTTACCTTGTGCGCACTCTGAGAGTTTACCCTATGCGCACTCGTTGAGTAGCGGCTGCGGGTTCCCTCCGAAAATAAAGAATATTTGTATGCTTAATCGGAAGAAAAAAAAATCGTTTGAAGTGTGAATTATAACATTATGGGCTAAATATTCCTACTCATCCAGATATGATAACAGGAAAGACCATAGCGTGTTCACTAATAAATAGATTTTTACGTCTTGTTTTGACACTTTTTTGTATCCACTGCAATATCCGAGAAAAATTAAAGCTGCAACATCCAAAAGAAATTGAAGATTCGGTAAGCTCCGTTAAAATCATTGAAATATTTTATAGGATAGAAAACAAATATATCTGTATATCTGCTGAATTTTATTGTTTTGAATGAATTTCACCTCTCGTTATCTACTCTTCTAATATACACCTAGTTAGAATAGTTTGCGACTTGTAATACCATTATTACTTAAATTAAAAAATTAAATCCTTTTGATTCCTATACAATATTCCCCCTTTGGTTAAGATGCTTTTATACGTTGAAAAACAAACATATTTTCATAGCAGACAATTTTCGTACTTGAACTAGAATGACGTAAGTTAATAAAATGATGACAAATTCGTTAAATAAAATATAAGAAAAATACCTATACGCGAACTTTACAAGGACACCCTTTTATTTACATTTAACAATCCATCAATGTAGTAGTTGGATATTTCATCAATGTCTTTTAAAGTTTTACAATAATTAATTTTCAAGGACGATTTGTTCAGTTCGCTTTATACATCCGGAATTATTGGTCCGGTAATGCTGTCAAACTATACATGAATAGGTCAAAGTAAAGGTGCTTCTTTTATCATACCACAAAACACCATCGTGCATCCATTCCACTCTGAAATTAGTTGGACTTGGGAATTTGAAACTTTAGGATTATTAAAGTTGGATATTTATGTCCATTGTCATAGAGCAGCTGATGTGACAAGAACCTAATTTTGGCTGTATATTCCTAACTCAGCTCGCCTAAATAATATGCATACACACATCACACATTCTCAGCACAATGCTGCCAACTTCATGACTCTTTTCGTGTACCATATGGTCCAAATCCATATTCAACAGCAGTAATACAATTCCATAAAAATAAAAGTAACAATACTCACCTCATTTTTTTTATCTGTTTTTGTCACTGTAATAAAAACTAGAATAGTATTGATATTTAATTGATTCATGGTTGTTAGTTATTATATATGTACTGTAGGTCATGAATTTTCAAAGATCCAAAACATAAGTTAAAAAGACAAGAAACTCAATCCGATTCCTCAACTTGCAAAGTTGTTTTCTTGATTATGTCTTCAAATGTTTCTGTTCTAAATGGGTGTCGTGTCAGTCTTTTTTCTCGTCTGCTCAGGGTCCTCTGTTTTGTTACAGTATCTCTAATAATAACACCTCCAATAGCAGCAGTCTATACAACTAAAATCCAATGTCTCTCAGTGGTCCTCGATCCTCTTTTACAAAATCTAACGACAAAATATAATAAAATTACACTTTTACAATATATACTACAAAACTGTGTCCAGATTCTGGCTGCAGATAACACTAACAAGAAAAGGATATAATGCCATTGCCCATTGGCACCACATCATGGTGACTCAATATTTGGCTCTTATCGAACAGGAGTATTTTCTTTATTGATATCAGTGCATGGATTATTTATAACCCTCGAAACATATGGTAGTATAAACAATAATATATCAGAGAGAGACACAATGATATATGAAAAATAAAGCCTAATAGTTTCACATGTTACCACTCAGTAGTTTCTAGTGTCTGCCTGCAATTTGCAAGCTGGTAAAACAGGAGAAAAGGAACTGAGTACTACTAGTATTTTTTTTAGACTGACTTTCTCTTTCTACAGAACTTTTACTAAGTAGAGTCACAATCATCAGCCTTGACTGGTCTAACATTTCATGAGATGAATATGATGATAAGTACCTAATGCCAATGCCCATGGACACTCCGAATTTAAGACACAACCACAATATTAAGATAGGTACATAAATATTAGCTCTGTCAAGCCATAATATTATGAGCAGACCTAACTAACACTAATTATGGACATATATATATATATATATATATATATATATATATATATATATATATATATATATATAGCTATAGGTTTTCTTTAAGAATATCCAACTCTAATAGCCAACTCTAATAGCCAACAATACAAAAGTTTGAATGTTATTAGCTTGGCAACTAAAAATAGAAAGTCGGAATATATAAAACAAAAGAGAGAAAACTTTTGCATCGTTGGAGTAGGAGGGTCCTACAGATATAGTTAATGCATGCTCAATCTCATCATAACTTATATGATAGCGCTATTTGCCTGACCAGTAAAATTGAGTTATATCTGGTAAGCTATGGAAGGCCATGTTTGGATATCAGCAAAAATAAGTTAGGATACTGCAGAAAGACAAATATTCATAATAGGGAAGTTTAGGTATTCAAACATAATTTAGAGCGTGTAACACACTGTTTTCTCAGAACCAAACAAAATTTGTCCTACCACACCGACACGTTACCCTAAACCCTTTTCGATATAAGATAATAATTGAAAAGGGAAGAGGAAAAACAAATGGATCTTAAAAGATAGATGCAACTAGAAAGCAAATGGACAAAACTTGTATAGTCCTACTCCAACTTCATGGCCAAAGAAGCACTAAATTATTTTTTAACAGTGACCTCATCCTCAAGTCAATAGTCCTAACTTTTGGACCATATAATAAAGTCCCAATACAAACAGTTATGAGAACAAGGCCACATAAATCAAAGCTTGAATTTGCAGTAGGACCCCTATAGAGCAGTGGGGTTTCAAGGCTATAAAAGCATAAGCTAACAACCTCTAGCAGGTAACAGTTAAGAGGCATGACTGTTGTTTTAGGATACAAACAAAAAAGAAAAGGGTGTTATAAAGTAGAATACAGTGCATATTTAAACATATTCTGAGCTCATTCGATTCAATTTTAACATCATTTTCAGCAACAGCAAATCGAAAGTGACACGAAATCAACAATAACAGTAACCCGGTTCGTGCCAAAGCACATCGAAACAACTATATTGTTTTGTATCTCAAAAATATCAACAACCACTAGACACATTAAAACAGCTATGTCTTTTGTATCTCAATCATATCTTTACCCTACTGAGATACAAACCCAGAATGTAAAGCTAATGTTTAAATCGTTCTCCATAAACAACTAGTTGAAAGATACAAGAATCAACTTGAGATGAGCTGAAACGTTAACATATAGACGACCGAAAGCTGTAAGACGAACAAAATATACCCATAAGCATTTATTTCTATGTCACTAAGTTAATCAGCTCGTTTCATGTAAGAGACAAACTGAGTTTCATTCGTTAAGAGGAACAAAGCTACCAATTGTGTAGTTAAAAAACCTGAGTTTTGGTCAAGCTATTCAATGTTGAATCTGAATTTGATTTGCAATAAGAATAAAGGAGAGGTATTTTTAGCCATTCAAAATGGATCTTAATGTCCACACCTCTATGTCTAGATAATATATATTTCCATCATGAATAGGGAAACTAACACTATACAGCAAATTATAGTCAACATTAATCTAACAAGTTTATAATAGCACAATCAATCAATCAACAGCCAATTCAGGTAATGCTCATCACTCCAAAACAATATTCAGGATCAAAGTTCAAGTTCAATAAAATAAATCTGAATATGCAAACAAGTGAAAAATAATAAATTAAAAAGGATCTGATGTTATATTAATAGGACAATCAAGATTCAAGAGTCAATTCTCTCTTTTCGTATTTCATGTCAACCATGAGAGCTCTCCTTATTAATTTACTGCCGGTGCAATCCTCATCACTTTTACAATGCAAAAGGTTAAAAACTATAGTTAGACTCTTTCTATCTTAGCTTTCAGGATACTTTCAAACAACTTGACCAGTTTTGCCTAGATTTAGGTATCTCATTGATCAACTATTACTTGGATTTTGGTGCAAACCCAAAGCATCTTAATTGTGAAGAAGCATATTGTAGTCTTAACTTGGTAGCTGGTAATTTTCCAGCGGTCCAAAGTTTGCTTACCCAAGTAGTTATTCACTGAGCAAGAAGGTATGGATGTCAATGGCCTAAAACTGGTGAATATGAGAAATTCTGGACGTTACTTAATAAATAGTGATATTAAAATAATCTATACCCTGGAATTGTTTAGAGTTTTGTCTATTCAAGATTTAAAAAAATTCTGCAAGCAAATCGAAGATAGAAAATAACTTGCAAAGTATTTGATGGACTAATAAACTAGCATCCATATAAGTAGCAACTACAACTCTTTTCCGCACACCACCAATCACAATAAAAGTGCCATAGATTAATTTATCAAGCAAATGAAATTTCATATTGTATTGCAAACAGCATGGATTAGCCACCTAGCTAGTCTCTCCTACAAAGTCAACAAAACCTATTGCATATGGAAGCCAGAGAAGGGTTTATATGATAAGCAACTACATGTATACAAAAAGGATCGGCAGAAAACTAACGGAATGGAAAAGGGAATGATATATTTACAAGATAGAAGTCACGAAAAAAACCTTTACTTCAATCAGAAAGAGTCCCCAACTCAAGGAAAAACCTGGATAAAATAACTATCGCCAGATTAAATGGGTGGACCTGGGATTGGATCTTTAAAATATAGTTTAATTAGTCTGGTCATTAAAACCAACCTTTGTCTAACATTAGTATTGGAACTCATATTGGTTACTCGTTTCTCTATAAAAGGCTCGACTATCTAAACAGCAACATTAAAATAGTGTTCGATGGGTGAAATTTGGTACAATTTTAGGACTCCGTTATTTATGTCACAAGGTTTAATTTTTATAAAAATGTTTGTACTCTGGAACAAAATTTTCTAACCTTCAGGACACACTTTCGAAGAAACAAACTTGACTGGGATTCCAGCTACCATTTCATTTCTCCAGTACGAGCTTCAGCACTCAAATAAAGGTCGAGCTCAAGCAGATGTACTAGAGATAGCATGTCTTGAGTATCCCTATTTGGAACAAAATGTCTTAACTTATAGTACTGGTAAGAAGAGGTATCTTCCAAGGAAACAAAATAATTCCAACTCGTCACTTAATAACAATTTAACGTTATGCGGAAAATGAATAGATGGTCTAAGGGCACCGGATAATAGTTCGTGTGTGAAAGAGGGTGAATGGTAACGAATAAGTTCAATACATTTAATCACTTAAACCCCAATCTCCTGAAGAAAAGGGCATATGACATAGTCCTATGGTATGATAACAGCTTATTCAGAAATAATAAACAGCAAAAGTGAATGTTTTTGCATTGACAAGGACCACTTCAATAGACACTTTAAGAAGGATTAAGTTTCTCCATAATTTTGAATGCCTAGCTGCTGATCAATCTAGACCTAGTTTGAAATATTTCCAGCAATAATACTCCCGAATTTAGGACTTTACCAGTGAGTCTGATGCAATGCTACCTCGCTTTAAACAAAAGCTTATAATAGGTGTGAATGTTTATCAATATGTTATTTACCAGTGAGTCTGATGCAATGCTCCATCAGGGAGACCAGAGTAAGCAGATAACAACGAATTCAAAATTGAATGTGCCAATCCAATATTATGTAGGTATGTGCACAAAAAACAATATCTTGTCGTCAAACAAATATTAATGTTGTTGGGCGTAAGCAACAATCGGAAGAATATACATTACTGAGTTTAGTACTCTATACAACTTCAGTGCCCAATGGCAAGGTATAACAATATCAAGTTTCTCAAAATTGGATCAGTTATGTCAATAAGAAAGGAATTATTTACTTCCTTTACCTGGAAAAGACCCATCTTCTCAGACCATCACGAACCGAAAGACGAAAAGAGCCTCGAGAATCCCCAACCATGCTCCAGCGAAGACATCCAACACGAAATGCCTACCGAGCAAAATTCTAGAAGCCGCTGTAATCGTCGCCCAAACCCAAACGCCTAAAACCACAGTTTTTTTCAAATCCAGATCACCCACCTTCCAATTATCAAGTAGATCACCAACTGTTTGTGGAAATGCCGCAGAAGAAAATGAGAGGTGAAAGAAGTAAGCGACGAAGAAGACGCGAGAGGAATGTCCTGAAGGGAAGGAGTAGTTATCTGCCGCTACAACGGCGGACATGGAGGGGTTATAGAGAGGCCGCGCGCGGCGGACGATGATTTTGACAAGGCCGACGAGGATGAGGTCGAGGAGGAGGCCGGCGAGGAAGGGGAATAGGAAAGGAGCAATGCGGTGGAAGTGAGGCGAGAGAAGAAGGGAGAGAGAGACGGGGAAGGAGAAACGAAAATCGGCAGAGAGTTCAAGGAGGAGGAGGAGGAAATGAGGGAGGAAGGGTTTGGTGACAGTGTGAATCGTTAGTGAGATCGCAGTGTCGAGAGAAATGAGGTGACGGAGAAACGGTGGACGTGATGTGGTGGAGGGTGGTGGATCAGCGACGGCCATGGTTAGTTGAGATGAGAGATGGGTATCCTGTTAATTTGGGTATCGTAGTCGTGTCTGAGTCTAACGTTACTGATGTTTTTGGTAGTGGTTTTGTTATGCTATTCTTTCATTTTAAAAAGTGCAAGGCTAAATTGAGATCTCATTTGGTTATAATGAGATCCCTCTATAATGATATCCTATTTGGCTATAATAAAACCCGAAAAAAGACACATTTACCTCTCATATAAAACTCTTATTTTCAGTCTATTTTCTCTCTTTTCTCTCTTTTCTCTCTTCTCTCTACTTTCTCTCAAACTCACCAAAAATCTCGAAATCAAAACAGCAAGTTTTTTCAAATCCAACATCAGAAACATCTTAAGGTATGAATCCTTTACATATCCATGTAATTTTTATGCATTTTAGTTTAGTATTTTTAGTGATTTTTAGAGTTTAGTGTTCTTGATAAAAAGTCAGATTTTCATGTATATTTAGTCGTTTTTTTTGAAAAAAAACTTCAGATTCGTGTTAGTCGATTCAGTAGGATCGTTTTGGTACCATGCATGATGAATTTGGGTTGGGTTTTGGGGATTTGGGTTCGATTTTGGGATTAGGGTTTTGGAATCTGGAAATCGCGATTTGCGTAGTGGGCCTTCGCAACCCGTGCAAAATTGCGAACGGCCCGTTCGCAATTTTGCACGGGCTGCGAAGGCCCACTACGCAATTTCGCAATATCCAGAATCTGGAAACTTGCGAAATTGCAAACCCCCAGTTCGCAATTTCACAGTTTATAGATTTTTTGTATTTTTTTTTTTGTTTTATGAAATAGTTTGTATCCCAAATTTATTAATAATTTATATGTTGTATTTCAGCATGCCTCGCAAACATGAGACCCCAGTTCGACATTCAGGAGGCTCGAGCGATGATGGAGAGCACTCTGAGCTTGTGTCACGGTCACGGTCCGTTAGGCGTAGGCCTAGCGCTTCCACTCCGGCCCCTGTTCTATCCCAGGGGTTTGCTACATTCGACCTGTTATTTCGGAGGGTGAACCCTCACGTACCTGGTCTATATCCAGAGTATGCACAGCACGAGGCTTACCACGTCTTTGCTGGAGAGGTAAGTAATGACGTGTTTTAAAGTACGTTTATATGTTCTTTTGTATTATTTCTAAGTTGTTTATGTCTTATGTAGGCTCGTCGGCACTCACGGACCTACTCTATGTACGGTACCCACCGTGCGTGGGGTCTTGTTGGGCGGCACAGGGTAAGAGAGCAGGTTATGATGACTTGTTTCGGCCCACTGGTAGATGCGTTGGAGCGTTGGAATACCAACTTTCATCTTGTAGATGCTTTCCTGGAGAGGTGGAATTCGGAGACGAACACCTTTCACTTTAGCTTCGGTGAGATGACGGTTACGCTAGACGACGTCCACGTCATCACTGGTCTCCCGGTCACAGGTGATGATTTCGTAGTTCAGTCTTTTCCTAGTAATGGACAGTGTGAGGCTTGGTATTCTAGTGCATTAGGGATAGATTTGGATGACCTTAAGTATGAGTTAGGGCATAACAGGGGGGTAATGGTAGATCTGTTCGTTTACAGTTTTTACGCGAGCAGTACATGGTACGTAGATATAAAGATGAGAACATGTCTGATAGTGATGTAAAGTGTGCCACTAGGGGTTATCTGCTGCATATGTTGGGTTGTTGTGTTCTAGTGAACAAGACGGGGAATAGTATATCTTTAGATTACCTCCAGTTTGTAGAGCATTATACCTCCTCCGTTAGATATAACTGGGGACAGCATATACTAGCTCAGTTGTACCACCACCTAGGAAAGTCGTCGCTGCACACGACTTTAGGGATTGGGGGTTGTATTGCCTTGTTGGAGACGTGGATATACGATCACTTCTCCACTTTTGTGCCTACGATTAACACGAACTACGACTGTTCTATGCCGACCATGTGCCGATATGTACCGATGCCGTTTCGTGCGGATGATGAGACTCGGATTAACATCCGATAGGGACTGATTTCGTTGACGGGGAACCATGTGAGTTACAATGATTTGTTATATTTGTTTCCATAGCGTTAATTTATTATTACTTACATTTTTTGAAGATTATTAACTAACATTTTGCATATGACACAGGTTTGGTTCAGGCCGTACGAGACGCATCGTGCTCATTTCCCTTCTCAGGATGTGGCTTGGATTGACCACACGCTGAAGGCGTTCGACGTGGTTGAGGCGTACTATCCGCTTCGGGTGGCTCGACAGCTAGGGCACGTTCAGGACATACCACCGGCGCTGCGGACTGTTTTACCCGTACATAGGCAAAAGCGTATGAACACGCGCTTCTTGTGGGATGAGGCCACGTGGATATCATGGGGGTGACAGGTACATTATAGGCGGTCCTGGCACGACCCGAGGATTCGCGGTGACAGGTACATTATAGGCGGTCCTGGCACGACCACGACGTACGATGTATGGATCAGTGACCACCTATGGTACGTTCTGCTTGATCCTAGTATTCTTGCTCCATCTGCTTTACATGTTCCAAAGCCCCCTAGTGCGATGACATATGAGGCACGACTGTATCATCGTTCCGATCGTGTTACTGATGTTGATTCTAGAGCGGAGTCGATGAGTGTGGAGGACTTGCGTCGGGAGATACACGAGTGTCACCTTTTAGGGGTCCAGTACCGCCAGTTCGATTGAGTTTGAGTGCATTTGTATTATATGACTAGCAGGCCGGTTGTTTGATACTACATTATTTTTTTGCTTTGCCTTAGTTGTTGCTTTGGTTTACATGGTTGTATGGAATTGATTTTGGTTCTTTATTTGTCGCTTTTGTTCGGATAAGTTGATACTACCTTAATATTCTGCTTTAGTTTTGCTTAAGTTGTTCATTTCGCTTATATGATGTGTATCTTAAAAACAACAACACTTAAACAATAACACCTAAATTTCTCCCATAATATAAAATACATAAGGAAATTACACACATAAACCAAAAACATTGCGTGATTAAAAATACATAAGCAACTAAATTAAAGCAAACGGTAGATAAACTAATACTCAGTCAGCATTGCACACTTAGTTCTACGGAGTTGGATAGTTCATTTCATACCCATCTGAATCACTACTTCCTTCGGGAGTTGAATACGTTTCAACGGCGCTCGCTATTGCGTCTGCTATTTGTTGCTCTTCCGACTGTGTCGCTAAAGACACCATCTCCGGCGTGATTGTACTTTGCGATCCCATGTCGAATACCTTTCGGAGGTTGGTTTGGACTTCCCAAGGAAGTGACTCGATTTGTAAAGTCACTGTTTTAAGGTAAGCTAACCTTTCAGACACTTCTTCACGTGTTCGTGGTCGAGGAATCATACATCCCGGGCAGGAAGCCTCCCTACCGTGGTTGAAGAACATTCTGCACAAGACCGCATCGATGAAGCCAGGAACCTCCTCTTCCATTGCACCTCTCACGATGTCAAATGCGTTTAGGAGGCTTGCATCTTCGTCTACGTTCCAGCCTGAATCACACATTGTTATACCTTAAATGTTTAGTTTCTTAGTCTGATGATAGTATTTACAAACTCGAACTGGGTGGTTCAGCTCAAAATTTGTTAGCGGGAAAGGTTGTCTTTGTTCCCGCTTAAATCTCTTTTTAGCGGGAAACCTTCACTTCATTCCCTCCATATGTTTCCATACAATATTATAATATTCTGATGAAGTACTGTTTGTTTAGATTTTTGTATGTAGTCTTGTTATCCTGCAACCAATACGTTTTTTACCAAGTTCAGCAGATGCCATCATCAGATATTGATCTTCCAACTCAGTCCATGGACACATTTTTTACAATTCGTATATTGGATATTATTTGTTGTGCCTAAAATTACGTCTTTATGTACCACTTTTATGGTTAAGATAACGTTATCCAAGTTGACCTATCGATAAACAACACCTGTAACAATAGGAATCCGCAATCCAAACGGACGAATGAGTATGCGACACCTAATATTTAAAAAAGTACAATAACTTTGCAGTGCAATAATAGTAGGGGTCTCATTATAACATAAATTCAATCACCATGTTTTCCGCTATAACGAGACACCTAAAAAAGTTGCCGCAAAAAATATCTGCTTTTAATGTAGTTCCCGCCCAAACAACCACGACCCTATAAATAGACGTGAAGTACTATTCGAACATTAACAATTTAACCAATGAAGTTTACCCCTAATGAAGATTACCATTTGCTCGAGGCAGTGAAACTCGCCCACCGAGAATTGGGAGAAGATAGTAGCGAAGCATTTTTCGAGCTGGTCTTGTGTAATATGTACTAAAACTACGGGCGTTTAGGAACTGAAGGTATTGTCGTGCGTAACTGTGACCAAATCAAGGAGATGTACATTTTTTGCAAACCAATGGATCGTTTGTTGTTTCTATCCTTTAAAATTAAGCAAGAAGCAGCTACCGTCTGGAACATGACCGTGGTAGACTACATCACGAAGGATATGGTAGCGTATCTTGAGAATAGGATTACTGAGAGGGAAGAGGGGATTGAGTCTGACGACAACTTGGGATATGACTTCGACGATTGAGCATTGTCATTTGTTTTTAATAGTTTCCATCTGGTAGTGTCTGTATTGTCTGTTTGTTTTACTTAATGCTATCTTTTGTTAAAGTTTTCATTACCTTGTTTTGTAGACATTATTTTGTACCCACAACTTCAAACAACAACTAATAAAAAAGTCACACCTTAATAATAACAACCAGTAATACGAAAATCACAACTTCAAACAACAACTGATAAGAAAATTGACAACTTCAAACAACAAACAGTAATACGAAAATCACAACTTCAAACAACAACTGATAAGAAAATTGACAACTTCAAACAACAACCAGTAATACGTAACACTGCATAAGTGGAAGGCTTAGTCGTAGTCGTATCTAAGTTTGTATTCCACATCATCCACTTCACCCCTTGCAATTATTTTGTCCTCTAGAAATGCTACCATATCCCTTGTGATGTAGTCTATCAAGGTTAGGTTCCAAACGGAGGCTGCTTCTCGCTTAATAAGCGATGGCAAGAAACACAAATGCTGTATTGGCTTGCAAAAATTGTATATGCTTTTGATCTGCTCACGAGTACGTATAACGACACCTCTTGTACCTAAACGACCGTAGCTCATATACATCGTACATAGGACACGCTCGAAAAACTGATCGCTTGTATCTTCCCCCAGTATCTCGCGTGCAATCTTCACAGCTCGAAGCATGTGGTAATCTTCGTCCGCCGTAAACTCCATATGTAAACGTTAACGAGTTTTAAATTTTCGTTCGTGCGGTAGGTTGCAAAAGTGTCGTATTATGTTCGATTTTATGTCCCATTTTATAGGAGGCGAGTCAATTTTGGTGGGCGTTTAGTATTTGGATGAGGTCTCATTATAGCTCAATTCATACTATTTCGAATGCAATGTTGTTTTTCGCTATAATGATACCCTGATTTAAACAACGTGGGTTGTAATAATTATCTTCCATATGTGTGTATTTTTGTATATATTATGTGTCACCACAATAGTCGCCCATCCAGATTACGTTATCCTTACATGTCTGACAACGCTATCCTACTTTTAAGTAGTTTTTAGTCGGTTCATATATCTTATCTTATACTTCAAATCACAATTAATATTAAAGGTTTAAAAAAAATTCAGTTTAGAAAGAAAAATCAGTTTTGGAGTCGGGAAGGTCACAAAATGTGACCATTTTAGGCTACTTCGATGTCGTTTTTTTTAACTTTTTTGAGTTTTTTTTTCCACAAAATTCAAATCATTAGGGCCACTTGACTAATGTTTGATGTTGGTAAAAAGAAAAATCAGTTTTGGAGTCGCGAAGGTCACATAATGTGACCATTTTAGGCTACTTCGATGTCGTTTTTTTAACTTTTTTGAGTTTTCTTTCCACAAAATTCAAACCATTAGGGCCACTTGACTAATGTTTGATGTTGGTAAAAAGAAAAATCAGTTTTGGAGTCGGGAAGGTCACAAAATGTGACCATTTTAGGCTACTTCGATGTCGTTTTTTTTTTTTAATTTTTTTGAGTTTTTGTTTCCCACAAAATTCAAACCATTAGGGCCACTTGACTAATGTTTGATGTTGGTAAAAAGAAAAATCAGTTTTGGAGTCGAGAAGGTCACAAAATGTTGAAAAAACAAAATTTCCAGAGGGTATTGCGAACACAGGTACTTGTAAAACGCCGGATTCGCGAATGCATGCCCATGAAATTGGACAAAATTGCGAACACCCACTTCGCGATTTTGCCAAATTGTAGTGGTGGGAGTTCACAATTTGGGCAAAATCACGCGTTCAAAGTTCGCAAATCCGCCACTGGGCCGAATTTTTAAATTTTTTCACACTTTTTTGGATAAAATTGTAATTTTTTGGGGAACTAGCAATTTAATTGTTTTGTGCAACTTGTTTTTACAACAATTATATGTAATGGAATTTTAAAAATAAATAAAACGTGGGAGTATCGATTACAAACCGAAGTGAAAGTTGTAAAAATATTCGTAGACACAACGGAGTTCGGTTAAACACGTAATGCATAATCAAATTATTAGTCTTCATTCAAATCGAAGATACGTGGTGGCTCTTCGTGTGCTGCGCGGGCTTGATTTGGTTATGTTTGTTCAATCTCTTGTCGAGCGGTATTGCCCAACCGGTCACTTCATGATCCGTACGAAACGGAAACCAAGTAGGATATATTTCCGGAAGTGGTCCATCCAACACAACCTACACAAATAAAAGGTAGATAAATATTTGGTCACGAAAATAATATATAACATTGAAACACACATTAGTAAACTTACTTTGACGAAATGGTTACCATGAACGAAACCTATACCAATTTCGAGGTTAGGACATGATCGAGGAGGCACACCACGTAGAGGTAGATAAGTGTACGATTGGTGGAGTGAAATGTGGTATACGATACATTGGTATCTAGTGGCTATCACTAACCCTAAATCGGGTAACGTCATCCAATGCCTAGTACCGGCACCATACAATTCGAAAACGTTCAACCTTCTCACAAGTTTATCTACACCTTGTGATCCATCAAAGACTCTCTCCCATAGCTCACGTTCGTTTTGCAATTCGCCGATCAAATCCCGTCTAACTTGGTCCCATGAATCGGATTTACCGTATACCGTCAAAGCAACGGCTCGGAATCCGCAATTACCGTCGGGAGAGACGTCTTCGACGCTAGAAATGTAGTCATGCAAATAGCTAGGAAACCAACTCTCGTACCCGCTAAAATCTTTGCCCTTTGATGATTTTTTCGGTCGATGCACTTTATCTTTCTTCGGTTGAGCCTTGGTTTTCGCTTTTTCTTTCGTCTTGTTTTTTGGCGGTAGAAATGTTCTATTACCTATCGAGGCGGCCGTGCTACCTATCGTGCCGGGAGTGCTAGCGCCTAGACTTCCATCGTATTCCCACTCGCTAGGGTCCCGTTGAGTTGATTTGTCCCGGCCGGATTTTTTCCTACCCTTAGTAACAACCGGCTCCTTAGGTTCCAAAACATGACTTCTAGCGGGATCTAGAATTTGCATCATCCTATTTATAATGTGGTCTTGGATGTGTTGCCCGTAACCGCGGATGGTGCTACCTATTAAGGAGATTTTTCTAGTGAGCTCGTCTTCGGTATCAAACTCCTCATTAGGTTTGATCCTTAATGTACTCCAATAGACATCACACTCATCTTTTCTAACCGCCCTTCCTTCTTTATAAATCAAAGCTAATTCGCATGCACATGGTAAATTATGAGTTTTCCTAATAACACACCCACACACTCCGGGTGTGAACCATATTTTCAAGGCCGTTGCGAGATTTGTCTCTATTAATTCTATGGCTTGAGATGAAAGCTCACCTTTGACATCCTTGTAGATGGTTTTGTTAGGCCCCCTAGTTGAGTTTCTTGGACGATACCTACTACGCTCGAATGACTCGAAAATGTTAGAGTGTTGAGCGGATAGGTGCGCATGAACATGTTTCCAAAATTGTTCGAATGTGCATAGACTACTACCAATTTCCCGCTTGAGGCTAGAGTGAGCACTCTCCGCCCTACAACATGAGATAAAATACATTAGATTTCTAACACTTTATATTAAAAAAAAAATGGGTGAAGATGGAAATATAACTCACCGGTTGCTAGTTTGGTTGCCAAAATGTTTAAATTTGCTCGTGTGAATGTTGAGGAATTTGTGTCCATATTCGTCAATCCATTGCTTCATAACGTAGTCGATAGCCAATGGACAAAATGCGAACGTGTGGTGTATATTGGCAAGGTTTTTGTTATAGTCTTCGAGCGTGGCCGAATAGGCTACCCTTTGGTAATATTCCACGAACTCATCGGCCATTTCCACATTCGGTAAAACTTTTCTAGCGTAAGAGGTGACGTTCTTACCAATATGCCAAGTGCATAGCATATGAGTTGCGTCCGGAAATATATCGTCGATAGCATTCATTAAAGCCAACTCCCTATCAGTGACAATGATGTTAGGTAATGGGCACTTGTTATTCGTCAACACCATCTTTAGAACACTCAACCCCCAAGTGTAGTTCTCTTGTTTCTCGGAACTCAAAAAAACAAAAGTAACACAAAATGTCTTCTTCGTCGAAGTTTGGCCCACTATTTCAAGTAAAGGCATCTTATACCTTGTAGTCTTGTACGTGCTATCCATTATAAGAACTTGAGGAAACGTGCGCATGAAATCGATGCTTTTAGGGTGTGCAAAAAACAACTCGAGGATCTCGTCCGTTGCTTCACAACTTCGCTCCCAAACATAGTACTCGTGTTCTTTTAACTTAGCAAACAAGTATTGCATTTGGGTCTTGCCCGCTTTATCAACCAAATCATGTTTTTGCCGCATGTTGTATATCGTGCGCATGCTTGATACATTTTGCGAGTCTTTAATCTTCAACCCGCGATATATCTCTCTCGGTCGAGAACCGACTTCCGTTTGACTACGAACGAACAATTGTTCTTCGACTTTTAGTCTAGCGGCCCGAGAGTGACCATCCAAGTGAAAAAATGGATCGTGGTTGTGTTTCCCGTTTAGCACAACCACTTTCCAATAACCCGGTAGCTCTGAGACCAGACTCCCTCTTAAGTAGAACGGACACCCGCATTTTTTCGATGAACATTCTCGGCGCTTCTTAACATACCCCGGTTTGGAGTTAGGTTTGTAAACCCCGTGCCTCTCGCACCTAAAATATATCCTAGGAGTTTTCATGCTTTTTGTACCGTCGTCGTTTTTACTCCGGACCAAAATGAATCCTAGCTTTATGCTTTCGGACTCGACCCAATCAACCAAATCGGCTTTGGTGTAATAAGTGTCCGTACTAAACACTTTCGTGTAATCGGCCATCGAACATGGCGGTGGACCGGGTTCCTACATAGTTCATTCATGCAATTATATGAGAACATATTTATACCTACATGATCATATACATTCCAAAACAGGTCATTTTTGCGAATTCCAAATTCGAAAATTCAGCAAAATTGCGAATTCCAAACTCGAAAATTCAGCCCAATTGCGAACAGCCCGTTCGTGGGTTTGGCTTTTTCGCGAACGGGCCGTTCGTGCATCTGGCTTTTTTGCGAACGACCCGTTCGTCCATCTGGGATTTCGCGAACGGGCAGTTCGCAATTTGGCACGAACTGCGAATCCCCAATTCGCAGTTCATCAATAATATAGCGGTACCACCGCTATATTCGCACTGACTCGAAAAATTTCGGAAAATACCTCATTTTGGGGATCTAAATGGTCCGTCAACGGCTCTTCTTCCTCCGATGCGAAATCATCAAGGTTACAGCTGAATCCTTCACTCCAATCACTCAAATCCATGATTTTTAGAGATTTTAGCTAGTTTTAGAGAGAGAAAGCTCTAGAGAGTAGTTGGAGAAAAGTTGGTTTTTGGTTCAAAACTTTGACTTATAAATGAAGGGCAAAATGAACATTTCACATTGAAGAAAAAAAATTCTGAATTTGGGGTCTCATTATAGCCAAATGGGGTCCCATTATAGCCATAAATTACCATTTAAGTTTAGGGAAAAATACTAAATACCCACTAATGTCTAATTATCAACTAGTATTCGAAATTAGGATGGTACCAATTGGTATCTCCATCTAAAATTTGAATAAAATTACCCGCAATTATATATATATCAGTTTTTTTTTTCAAACCCATTCTTCTCCATTCTGAGATCCCATAAACCCACAAAACACATCTTATTTTTCTAGAAACCAGAAACAAACCGTTCGACTTCCTTCTTCGCACTAGAAACCTCTAAATTCCTCCACCCAAAATTCTCCCGTACTTCATCGATTCTCGACCGTCCACTCTCGTCTCCTCCCTAGAACAAGTAAGCGCACGCCGTTCGACGACTTACCGTTTTGTTTACGCCGGCCGGTGAAGAAAGCGCGAGTTACACTAACCAACCAGGTACGTCTCGACTTTCGAAAATGTCTTTTTACGCGTTTTTGGTGATTTCCAAGTACATGTTGCTGTTTTTTGACGATCGATGTTGTTTATTTGTACTGAAATCACGTAGTTATGATCGTTAGTGGGTATTTTAGTTTCTGGGTTTACTTGAGAGTACTAGTACTAACCTGAGAGTTGTTGGAAAAACATACCTAAAAGTTGTTTGAAAAACATACCTAAAAGTTTTTTGTGACTCTATAATCTGAGATTTTCTTACAACTATAATCTGAGAGTTGTTTGTGATTCTATAATCTGAGAGTTGTTGGAAAAACATACCTGAAAGTTGTTTGAAAAAACATACTTGAGAGTTGTTTGCAACTACATTCTCTGAGATTTGTTTGCAACTATAATATTTATATACCATGTCAGTACCAGTACTAACCTGAGAGTTGTTGGAAAAACATTCTTGAGAGTTGTTTATGACTCTATAATCTGAGAGTTGTTTGCAACTATATTATGTGAGAGTTGTTTGAAACTATAATCTGAGGGCTGTTTGCAACTCTATAATCTAAGAGTCGTTTGCAACTATAAGGTAGTTATGTTGTTTTTCCCTTATGGGAGTTGTTTCTTACATATAGTTGCTGATTTATGTTTTTGCAGAAAATATGACCACGAAACCAAGCTTCTACAGGTCCGGATTGTTGAGCCTTGTGAAACTGCTAAGAAAGAACAATATCATTTCTGCCCACATCGAAGCTACGAGAAACACACCCCAATACACACTGGTGAAGATAACGACGGACGATGTAAAGGCCATTTTTTGGAAGTGTTTAGTGCATGAAGCCTGTTATGGCTATGTAATCTTTTTTTTTTGTATAAACTTTTGATCAGTGTAAAAAGTTTATGAAGTATTGATATTTTGCAAACAACTCTCAGTTCATAGTTACAAATAACTCTCTTAATCTATTTTTCAAACAACTATCACATGAGTAATATATAAACAATTTGCATTCCCTCAGTTGTAAAAACTCAAGGGACGGACATGCAAACAACTCTCATTTCATCAATGGGTAAAGCAATTCGCAATGTCAGCACCAGTACTAACCTGAGAGTTGTTGGAAAAACATACCTGAGAGTTGTTGGAAAAACATATCTACGAGTTTGTTTGAAAAACATACGTGAGAGTTGTTTGTGACTATATAATCTGAGAGTTGTTTGTGACTCTATAATCTGAGAGTTATTTGCAACTATAATCTGAGATTTGTTTGAAAAACATATCTGAGAGTTGTTTGTGACTCTATACTGGGAGTTGTTTTTAACTTTATTATCCGAAATTTGTTTCAACTCTATAATCTGACAGTTGTTTGCAACTCTATTATCAATTCACAATGCCAGTACCAGTACTAACCTGAGAGTTGTTGGAAAAACATACATGAGAGTTTTTTGTGACTCTATAATCTGAGATTTGTTTGCAACTATAATCTTAGAGTTGTTTGCAACTATAATCTGAGAGTTGTTTGCAACTCTATTATCTGGGATTTGTTTGCAACTTTATTATATGAGAGTTGTTTGCAACTCTATACTGGAGTTGTTTTCAACTCTATATATTGATTCGCATTCAAAATCAACATCGAATATACTAAAAATTAGTATATAACTAGTTAAGCAATGATTAATGCTTTAGATTAACATAATACTAAACAAATCTCGTTGTGTCTGTTACAAACAATTCACATTATTACAAACGTAAAAAATGTAACTCGTATCATGCATCATCTTCCAAACAATTTGTATCCTCTTCCAAATAACTCGCATCCTCTATCATGCATGCTTGAACAACAATAATACCGAATCTATATATTGTTTCAAGCCCCAAAACACACCAACATGCACTTCGAAATCAGTAAAAATGCAAAAAAATACACATTTTAGAGATAATTATACCTGATAGTTGTAACCCGTATTGTTTATTCACCCGCAGGCGTAAACTCAACGGAAAGTGGTGGAAGGCTTCGTTGTTACTTGTTTCAGAGAGGGTACGACGGTCGGCGGTCAAATTTTGGTGAAGAACGTCAGAGAGTACGGTGACTGGAGGCTGAGGGTTTAGGAGTTCGAAGGTTTGGGTATACGAACGGTTTACTTGAGAGAGAGAAAAAGAAAGAAAGAAAGAAGGTCTTGTTTATGGTTTTAGTTTGCTACTACCAAAATATGTGATTAAGTTGAAAAGCTAGACTAGGGGAAGAAAATAGAAAATCAACCTTATATAGTGGGTTGAGGGTAGTGTAGGTATTAAAAAAATGTTGGGTATTAAGTGTGAGTTAAATATTTGAGATGGGTATTAAGTAATAATAAAAGGAAACTTTGGTATTAGATGGTAGTATAATAGTTTAGTAGGTACTTAAGGTGTAATTTCCCTTTAAATTATGTATTATAGAGAAAACTCCTTTTAAATATCTTTTCAAGTATCCAATACCAAACTAGTACCCATAAATGGGATAGTACCATAAGCTATCTCATCCTAACAAATGGACTAAAATACCCTCAAGGGTATAAATAGGTTTATTTATGTTGAAATCAATTTTTTTTCCCTTTAAACCATACTTTTGGGTTCTCATTCCTTCCTAAATTTAAGTTTCCTAATTTTGAACAGAGAGACACGAAACACCATACAGAAGACTCATAAACTCATTTCTTAACCCAACCGTCTTGTTTACCGGCGAAATTACGGATGGCAACCGTTAGTTTGCGCGATGAAAACTCTTAACACTGTATGCCTTAATTTTGTACGCCTATGATGTCATTTCATTGCCGAATTTTTAGTTTCGAATTCGATAGAGAAGTACATGTAAAAAAAATTGAACTGATTAACGAAAACTATGTTATTGACCATGTTAGATGTTGTAGTTGTTTATACAGTCATTGACAGAGAAGTACTTGGTATCTGTCTTTTCCAGTTCATCTAGTATAGTTCGTGGGTTACTTGTGTTTTTCATCTCTAGGTTTCATTTTAAATTCTTGGTGTGGTTGGTCATAGTTCTTTTGTCGTTTTTAGTTTGTGTTGGTTAGAATTGGTTGTTGTTAATGTTTTGTTAGTATTTTTAGGGAATTCTTGATTGATTATCGAAATCGTTGGACGTGCATGTTTAAATTAGACGTAAATTGCATCTTATTCACATGTTGTTTGTAGAATCTAGCAACGTGTACATATTTTGTAGGTGTAACATGCAATGTGATAACAATTTTCAAACTTTGACATATACATTTCAATGTATGTTATTCTTCTTTGTAATACGCAATGTGTAATCCAATTTAATGGCAATCGCATCATTTGGGCTATAGGTAACTGTAAATCGTAATTTTTTTTATTGTTTGGAAGGTAAAATAGAAATGTGATTCATGTGTTATAGTTGCCATACAAATGCAGCATAACTGATAATGTTGTTTTGTGCAGGAAACACGATTGCAAAAGGGGTATTATATAAGTTTGGTCTAGTGAGTATCATAACCTTCTTAGACGAAATATTGTTACGACCGAACACATAGAAGTGACACTCTTTTCCATACCTTTTTAAAAGCATCGTTCGACCTCGAGAACGAGGATTTAAAGCTCAAGAAGTTTCATAAACTGATCAAGGAAATTGCGAGTGCTTACTCGATGGAGGAAGAGGCTTTCAAAATTGGAGCTAAGTTTGTGAAGCTAACTACAACGGATGTGAAGGCCATATTTGGGCTGAAACACGAGAGCGATGAGATGTCTTTGAATAAAGCTGGAGCCTTCACTAGTCGGTTTTCTGAAGGTGTTGAGAATTATTCTAGGTTGATGCATAAGTATTTTTTGAATCCCTGCGCTCGGAAAAGCGGACCGACTAATGAAAAATTTGTATTAAATGTTTTGGTAAAGGTAATTGTATTCACACGGATATTATATGTTTGATGTAATTTTGAACAAATGTAGCATGTTGTTCTTTATAATGCAGCAAGCTATAGAGAAAGCAATTAGGGATAGAGGAGAGGATGAGGTGGAGAACGTGGCTCGTTTTTTGATACTTTTCATTTGCTCGACCATGTTCTTCTCAGTTTCATGGGATATAATTGGTTGGACAACAGTTTTCTACGTCAAAGATATGGTGAAAATCAATGACTACGATTGGTCGAGAGCTATTGTTGAGAAGCTACATCGGTCACTACAAAAATGGTTTCTTATCAGAAATCTTGGTAGATTAATCGGATGTGTTGTTGTTATATTCGTAAGTATTATGGTATATATGATTATGTTAGTTTTTAAAAACAACGTTGAATGTTTAATTTGTTTTGTATGCAACTTTTTTTGATGGAGCACACTTCGATAGGAGTTGAAATAACAAGGTCCGACATCATATATGGATGCTATAAATGATGGGGATTGGAAGGGGATGAGTCAACCATGGACATGATCAATATGGTTTGCCAGCTATGAGACGAGCAAGTAAGAAATTATTCTTTTTAAAACTGATATAGCATTACCAAATATAGTTGTATCTAGCAATGTTGTAAAAATAATCTAGCATTATCATCTCTGGCTTAATCAAGCAAACTTTTAATACATACGTGGCATTTACTCTGAAGCTAGCATAGCCATCAATTTTACTTATCTAGCAATGAGTTATTCGATGAATCGCCCAAACATCAATATCAATATCTAGCAATGCAATTATATTCATAAATCGCAATACCTTTCTTACAAAACCATATAGCAATGTTGTAATGCATTACAATCGCAATTATAGATGCACTCAAATTGCATTTGATGTTGCTTAATAGTACCTACAGTCGCATTCGCGTTCAACCGTGACAATGTCAAAGTAAAAAAGAAGAGCATGACGTACCGGTACGCGGTTGAAAATAAGTAGTTGAAGATTTCACTAGCATGGAAAAACAAACAAGTGAGTATTTCTCTAGTTGTGTTGGCGACGACATGTGTAAAAATTAACATTAAATATTTAACGTGCTAGTGTTGACACAAGTTGAAGGGCTGCAGAGAGAGTTAGATGAGTTGAAAGCCAAGTTGGAGGTAGCAGAGGATAGCATAGATGCTGAAAATGTTGCACTTATCAACACCTTATTAATGTCATTCTGTTATGAAGATAAAAGGGATCCTGAACCCGTGGTTGCGAAAACAATTGAAAAGGTAATACCCAAAACTATTGTTTACCAATCTCACAGACATGGCTTATGGAAGAAACAAAGTGAATATGATAGAGATTCAAAAAAATTTATGTAACCGAACATGATGAGCTGAAGTATACAGCGGAAGAAGAAAATAAGGCGGAGGATGTCGATATCATGGAAAAAGCAGAATTTGAAGAGGCCAAGTCAGTTGAAGAAGAAGATGAGCATGAAGCTGATGATGTTAGTTTGTCGTGTACTGAAACGGGGCAATCTAAGTCTACTGTTTATACTATAGGGAACGATGGTGGTATGATGGTGCGGGAAGATAGAACACATATTGCCCTTAGAGAATTTAGGCAGATATAATCGGAGATGAACCAGATGGGGTGCAGGTGAAGAATACAGGTACATCTAATGTAGTATCGGTTGAACGTGCGACAGATACCATATTATGGGAGGTAGTGGCTAGGAAGTCCAATAGTGCACCAACAACGGTAGTACTAGATATCTTTGCAAATGAGGTAGCTGCTACCTTAGAGGAATAAATGAACGAGGAAGTCGGTCAAACAATTTCTCTTGTAGCATCCATTGAAGATGATAAAGTCGTAGAGGATGAAGTGGTTGTGCTACATGAACAGGTAGTTGTAGTTAATGAGTTTGCTAAAAATAAGCCAGTGGTGGCGGAGGGAAATAATGCAGTAGGTGGTACTTTAGCAGAACCAACGAATATGGGAATCGTACAAAATGGAAATCTTGAAACCGTTGTTGTTAATGATACGGTTAGAGAGGAACAATTGGCTGTTGAACAGGGACATGAAGTGGGAGGTAGTGAATGTGTTGAAAATGAGTTAGTTGTGTCAGGGGGCGTTAGTATAGCAATAACATTAGTTGTGGACGGACATGACAAGGCGGGAGATGATTTGTCAAACAAACCAAGAAACGATGAAATATCCAAACATAAATCTCCTCAACAAGAGGCAGAGAAAGAAAATAGTACAAATGATGGAGCTTTTGTGATAATCGCAGAAAATGAGTATGTCGTAAACCAGGAAGCAAGTATAAAAAAACTGGACACGGTAGAGAAAGGACAGGGCGAAGAAGAGCCTACTTGACATGAGGTTGAAACCACCACAAAACCAACCCTAATAACGATGGTATTATCTACTCGGGTAGAGCAGGTAGAATCCGGGGTCGAAAAGCTGGAACGTGGAGTTGAAAATATGGTGGAAAAAGGACTTGAAGATATAAGTGGATCTTAAGTGACTTAAGATTCAACATTATTTACTAGATTTTGTTAAATTGTTTTGATATTTATGAAGTCTTAGTATGGTATTGAAGATGTTGGTGTGTGGTTGTTTTGATACAGTAAGAAATGTTTTAGATTTACAATGGCGTGGGTTGTTTTAAGCATGGATTTTTATGTATGATAGTATTGTGCCTAACAAACTATGTATGTGTCATAGTTCACAATAATCGATATAAGGTATCTAGCAAACCAAGTTTAAAAGTAGAGTATAACTCGCAATGTAAGTTGAATTATCTCATCGAGCATGGTTTAACTTATTATATAAATCGTAAAGTATTTATAACCAACAAATCGCAAGTGCCTAATTAGCAGCAATCACTTTCTATACTTCCGTGTTCGAAGTAAACAGTAGAACCTTTGTTTTAATCTATCAATGTTTAACACATATAAATCACAACCTTGGAAAATTTCAAAAAAACACAATCTATCCTGCAATATTGACGTCTCCTTAAAAGCATCATTATATGAGTTGCTTTTAAATTGCTAGGTACTGCAAGAAAGACCTGTATCAAAAATAGAAGGCCAACATCGATCATGTATACATAATGAAACCATGGAATAAGTAAAATCATATCCAAAGACTGAACAAGTATTCCAAATAGTACCAGCATATAAAGTAATTCACAAGCCCCAACAATAGAAAGAACAAAAAACCTGCACGAAGATATAATAACTTACCTAGCCTGAAACAGCAAAAAAAATCCAACGGGGTTGGAGAGATATCAGAACACCAAGAACAATGGGGCATTAAGTTTGAAACACCGAACCAAGATAAAACAACGGCGTAGGAATACACTGTATGTTCTGTTATACCATTCTTAGATGAAAGTTTTATGGATTGTATGCAATCCTTTTATGACGAATGTGAGAAGGCTGAGGAATATTCAAATGAAACGTGATGTACTTTGGAATCTATTACCGTTTAATCCCAACGTTTCCGGTGAAACTGATAACAATGAATTGTTGGATACCACGTCGGTGGTAAGTGGATGTTTATCTTGCTATACATAAAAAAATTCATATTAGTGGATTAATATAGTAAAGCCAGTTGTTTATCTTTCAGGTGGTAGCTGATGAGTATCCAAAATGGAACTTACTTACTCATATACAAATGAGAGAACCACATGTTTCATACGAAGATTGGCTTAATCGTACAACGACAATACAATTAATAAAATTCATCCAATACAATAAGTTGTTGCGAATAAAAAGAGAAGAAGATCATGAAGATCCAGAAGTATGGTATTCGCCAATGTCGGAGTTCTCATATATGTTTGTCGTTAGTGTGAGTGAGATAATGGAACTACCGTACGAAGGTGAACTAGACTTCAAGGTAATATACTGTTATGAGACAATAGCGCGGTTTACTTCTTGACATAACCGACATTATTTAATTAAATATTCATCAATATGTTATAAAAAAACTAATTGTCAATTGATAGATTATCGACGCTTAGATATATAAGCTACTCCATGAAGCAAATAAGAGAGTACTTTTCAAAGGGTTTGATGATAATTTTAACTTTAAATACAACGCGATTCAAATTTATAGAATGTAACTGTAAGTGCAGTTTATATTATTTTAATTATTCATAAGACAATACTTCATCTAATCATTCTAAAAAATGCAGAAAACACTGGCTATTAAAGGAGATACATCGCACATTATGGATGAAGTCTTTAAGACAATGAGACTGGACACGTATATGGCACTGGTTCCTTTGTGCACCATTAACAAAGACGGAGTGAACCACTGAATGTTGTTGGTTATTGATATGGAGAGTTGTACTGCTAATAGTTATAACTCATTGTTGCCCATAAAGCAAACATACTCCAAATAGGACAAGGAATACTGCATATGCTTTGGCAAGTCGTTTTTTGCTTCCAACCGCAGTGATAATTATGCACGCGTCTCGCATCCATTAATTAGGAACAAATCGCGTGAGTAAGAACATATCTAGCATAGTTATGACCAATGAATCGGTTGGTAATAATAACATAACTAGCAAAGTGGTTATCTAGGAAGGTGCATAAATAATCGATTGAGTATCTAGCAATGTTATGCATCAAATAGTATCAAGTCGTAACGTCTTATTAAGTCATGTCTCACAAATGCTAGAAACCTTTTGAATAACAATAGTGCAAAAAATGTGTTACAATCGCAACCTTATATAAATAACTACAATCGCAAGCAAATATGCACATAAAACATATTGACATTGGTAAATACTGTTTTATTCTTTAATAGTTGGCCTACTACATGGATAAAACATACATACATATTGTAAACAATGGATACAAAATCAAGACTATGAGAGATATCCCACAGCAAGCAGATAAGAGTCTCGATTGCGGAGTTTTAGTTTGCGAGTACACGAAATATATTATTAAGAAAGGGTTTGTACCTTTGAAATACATTGATGATATGCCAGCAAGAATGAGAGCTCAAATGTTTAATCATTTCCTCAATAATTCAAACATGAACCGACGATGGTAGATACATTGATACAGACTATCATTTTTTTGAATAAATGTATATGTATGTAATTTATTACATATTTTGTAATGTGTGTTAGGTTTTTGTTGTGCTTAAGAATTGGTTGACTTTATTTTTGGTCATATCTACCAACGTCAGATTGGGTTAAATTACTCTCGGTGTGCACTAATCTAGGATGATTGAAAAATGATTAAAAATTGCAGCATGTGTATAATTTGATACTAATCTAGCAAATTTTAAAATTACTAAGTTGTTAATATCTAGCAATGTCGGTTTGGGTTATAAATTACTAAGTCGGTCTACTAATCTAGCATGAGGCTATAATGCTTTAAATTGCAACAACTATATTACTTTACCCTAATCTAGCATGATTATAAATTATAAAGTAGGGCACATATAGCAATGTCAGTTTTGGTTATAAATCCCTGAATATGTCCACTAATCTAACATGTATTTATAATGATGTAAATCGTAACATGCGTATCATTTCACAGTTTGTTTCAGCAGGAATAAATCACATATGCAAAAAATGATCCTTAATGCATTGGTAACTGGGTTATTGACTAAAGCGTTTCTTAAATAATGTTGATATGAATGCTACCTATCTCCATTAGTTTTTAAACAATGGTTAATTTTATTATTGGTTAATTTAATATTTAACAAGACAAAGATAGATATTGAATCATTGCAAAAGCATTAACTAGACGTGTATAATTAATTGCATTTTGCTAGATTAGACATAGTATTGAGTATGAACCCTGACTATAAATAGCAAAAGAGATTTTAGCTTATTTACTATTAAACACTAAACACTTTGAAAAAACTTTCAGTCTTCTTAAGTAATGGCCCATTCATCTCCAAACTCGCCCCGATATTCATCATATGACGGCTGGTTCTCTGATCAATAAAAAAATTGTTTTTTGTATAAACGTATCACCACGTCGGAGTACTCATCCGACGATTCCAAAAATGGATCCGTCTGGTTGTTCTCTTTCGAAGAAGAGTATGACTCAGGCGATTCGTGGTCATTTAATGGGTACGACTCAGACCCGAACGAACTGCCCAAATACAAGCGTAGGAGTGATAGTTGGGCTGACAAGGAGTTTGACGAACCAGAAGACACAGATGATGAAGAAGATGATGAAGCCGGCGATGAAATGGAGACAGATGAGGAAGATGAGGATGAGGAAGAAGAAGAATATGAGGAGGACGAGGATGATAATTGATGTTCTGGTAGTTCAAGTAGTATGCTATTTTGTTTATTGAAGTAAAATGTACCAACCCTCAAACATGGTATATTTTTTGTGAGGGTTAAGTTTTCTAGGAATTTGTAAAACCTTGCATACAATTTTAATATATTTTGAACTTTTATTGTTACGCATGGTTTAATTGCGTATTTTCTAGTTATTTCAATTAGGAACATAGCGCAGCTACAGAACCTTAAAACAAGATTTAAAAACCGTAATATTTTTGGTAAATGTTATATACAATTTTTTATCGAATTTGGTTCTAGCAATGGTAATAACAAAGAAAATAACTATAATCTCGGTGAATCAGAACAATAATGGTATTGTAGTTGGGTTTTAAATTAAGTAACGAATCGCAATATACGATTGAATATATCTAGAAAAGTACATTAGTTGATAGATATTATTGAAAACCGCAGCGTATGATTAACCTAACTGCCAAAGAATAATATTGTGATTAAAAAATCGCAAAATGAGAATCGCTTAGTAATATAAACCTAACTAGCAAAGTGCTTGTCTATAAAAGTGTTTATCTAGGATAGTGCTTATCTAGCAAAGCAGATATATAGCTACGTGATGCATTTAATAAGATTGAATCGAAACTTCCAGTTGGTTATTGTCTCCCAAATGCGAGAATGGCTATGATCATCAACATAATAATATATCTAAATTCGCAGTCTTATGTAATATTGATATCATAATATTAACATTAACTGGAGAATGGTAGAAATCATATCGAACGAGGTACATTAATGAAAGAATGTCATGTGAGGAAGGACATACTTAGCAAAGTAAATTTCTTGTTATTTAAACATAAGAGGCATTACACAACAATTCGTTTGATAATTAAAACGTATCTAGCAAAGTGGTTAATCAACAAACTACTTATCTAGCAAAGTTGCTAGTACAATAACAAGTAAATCGCATGATAAGAAGTACTTATCTAGCAAAGTAGGATAAACGTATCACAAAAAATAGAAACACCATAATGAAAAGCTAGCGGAAATTCAGAATGGAGCATCACATGACCTCATGTTGTGTCCTATTTTTAAACAACGGCCACACCGCAACTGGTTGGTAATTACTTCATAAATGGAATAAGTTTCTTCTTAGACCGTCCAGATCGTCTATTCATGATGGGGGGTTGAATTTCTGGCTCCAAAGAATCATTAGATTATGAAACTTCACTAAACTCTTTTATAGCTGGTTATAACCGTGAAGAATGGTTCTATTAAAGTCATAAGATCTTCGTTACCGATGCTATCGCCGCTAATACGTGCGGACATGTAAAACATTCTTGCTGCCAATCACCATAAGTACATTTGAAATCAAGCATGTTAACTACCATAACAGGGTCTGTTAAAACTTTAAAAAAAGTTACAGAAAACTTACGTACTAGCCACGTTCGTCCACATTCTACATTATACTTAAACTTCCTGTCAAATTCGGGGCATAAATTAGTGTTCCAGCTGAGACCCTCCGAATATTGTCTTGAAATATGATTCATAAGCAAGACTCTAATCTTGTCCACTAATTTCACTATCGGTAGACTGAAAATAGCTTTTTCATATGTGCATTAAAAGATTCAACCGCAGTTGATGCTATTGCCTCATACCATTCCCCTTTAACGAATGATTGAGCATACTTATCCGAAGGTAAATTATAAATAATTTTTTTTATTCTACTACCCCATTGACTTAAAAAATAAGAAAGTATTTCATTAAAAAGGTCTATTATGGGAGCATAAGCACAACGGTTAAACAATAGTAGCATATTCTTTTTATATTCTCGGTTTGTGTGTTCAAAAGCTTTATTCAAATTCTGAATGATATGGAAAATAAAGTACGCATGGTAGATATTGGGATAAATAACATAGCCAACATTAATAAACCAGAATGGCGATCCAAAATAAATGTTATCTGACGACCTAATAGATGAGGTTTTAGACTATCCATAAATCATAGCCAGTTGTCTGAATCTTCACTACCCACAATACAGAAAGCAACGGGAAAGAAACCTGCAGTAACTAGATACTTTGGTTTGTTCACAGGGTTCCAAGAAGTATCTTTCACACACTTAAATCGCAAGTTGGTTATATGGTAAAACACGTAGATGTTATGTCAACCAAAATTTATAGTAAGTCCTTTTAACAGAACACAAATCGCAATTACTAAAGCACAATGAATCGCATTGTGTAAAAATGATTGAACTGCCCCTGTCTAGCAAACACACCATAACCTATCTAACATTAATGATGTAAACAAATAAATCGCAATTAACGTTGTAGTAATTTATTAAACCATTTACTTATATCTAGCATGGAAGATATGTCTATGAAAATCGTATCAATCTTATGAATCGCATACATAATATCACATATCTAGCAGTGTGTTCAAGCATATACTAAAATCCCAATTACGAATACACATATCTAGCAAGATGACGAAACATCGTGGGACTAATCGTTGTTACAATACTTTGCTACAGCAGATAGCAACACACCACCATGTTTTTCGGTTAAATGGGTTCTGTCGACGTACAACAATGGTCGGCATTGGTGTGGATTATTTCAGTCTAAGGGTAATTTGGTCAGGTGTTTTGTGGTGTTTCAAAGGTATTTAATGTTTAAGTGGTTTGTAGTGAGAGATTTGAGCTGCCTGGTTGTATCAAATGTTTATTACCCTCATTAATGAAAGTGGTTGGGTATTTATACCCTTAATTATGGGTCACATGGGCTTTCGGGTCATGCTTTATGAAATCGGGTCGAGTTCAAAAACTCATTAGTTTATTAAGAAGACTGGCAATTAGTTTAGTCATAAAGTGATTAGTTTTTAATACTTTAGTCCTGTTCGGATGGTGTAGTGGGTGGTTTTCGTCCGAATTGCCCCTGTATGGTTTCTATAGTGAGTGGTGAGAAAATTTGGACTCATCAGTAGCCCTTTTTTTAGGTTATGTTCGAAGGCCTTTGGCAAGACCTAAAAAATCACTCATGAGCACCTGTAACAATGTTCGGACTGATTTCAATTTGTATAACGGATTTATCCGGACTGGCAAAACTCTCAGAAGCTCAAAGGTTTTGCCATAGATCGTGGGACACGTGTCCCTTTCTGATTGGCCTCACCAACCGTTTTCTCCTAGAACAGCGCTCCCACTCACTCCAAAAAGTAACCTCTTCAATTAATGTTGGTGATGTCAGCGCCGTCTTTAATCATTACTCTATCTTTTCGTATTCTCCTAGGTTTGAAGGTATCTTTTGTCTCTTTAGTATAAATCAACTAATTTTTCACTATTTTACCATCTTCATCATCTTTTCACTTCTAATCTTCAAAGATTTTATCTCTCTTTTCCAAAAACCCATTTTAGTGTAAGTTTTTGTTTACAGCAAGAAACACTATAGTAAAAGGTGGGTGGCTGAATCTGTCGGAGTTAGAGAAAGCACAAAGGGTCGAACGAGAAAGGCGCATTGTTGCAGGCCTCCCGGTCTCTCCTATTGACAAATCTGAAAAACCAAACTCAGAGCCTGATCGAGGTTCGTCTTCTGCCAGAAGCTCCAAACCTAAAGGTTATTTCAACCTAGTCTTTCACCGATCATCTCAGGCTCATCGGTCCAGGAGTCAGAGCCTATTGTTGAACAAGAGCAAGCAGTTACAATTACTAAGAGACCCTCCCCATTCATAGCCATGGGATCGGATGCTGACGTCTCCCCAGAAAAGCTAAACCTTCGACGAAGAGGCCGCTTAGTAAAAGGCCAGGCTGTTGCTCCACAGTCTAAATCTCCAAAATCCATGCCCTCTAAATCTGGGGCCAAAGACAAACTTTCAGGTCAGAAGTACCCATTAAAGTTCCTAAGGACAAATTTTCTGGTCCAGAGGCCACCAGTTCAAGCCTTCGAAAGGAACCCTCCGGATCTGAGCCCTAGCTGGACTCCAGATCACAAAAAGAAAGTAATGCTCAGCCATCCGGACAGCTTACTGAGCCAACCACTAACAATTCCCTTCCAAAAACAACTGACAACCCTTCCATGATGGAAGACGTAATGGAGGACATTGTTGAAGAAGCCCCTTTTGAGACCGACGTCTCCGGGCAGACGAGTGAGACTGCCACTGTCAAGAAAATTAGGGCAAAGAGAAGCTATGTTTAAAACACACGGACCTGCCGGAGTGCCTCGTAAGAAAAGTGGGACCTTGCTTCCACAAAGTGAGTGTAAAGTATCTGCTAGCCATGCAGAAGATCAATTATGTTTTTATTCACACAACTGAACTCCAGATCCAGACGAAGTGGAGGATCCCAGAAAATGTTAAAGTGAGGATACCGGTCGATCCGGAGACGCCAATGGATTGCAAGCTCAGTGAGATAGTCTTCTATACGGAGTTATTCAACTGGGGGCTTAGGTTTCCCTTGGACCCAGAGATCGTCAGATATTTCCATCTGATAAAGCTCTGCCCAATCCAACTGAGCCCCAACGCTTGGTACACCCTCATGGCCTGCATCATGGCCTCCAGGCTCTCTGGAATCCCGCTTTCGATGGAGCAGTTTGCTGCTGTGGCCAGCCTTTGCAGAAACCATGTCATCCCCTTCTACCATTACAATATGGGTGACAATTACAAAGTGGTGGATGACTTGCTTGAGTCGGAGAAGAACTGGAAGACTCAATTTTTGTTTATCAGTGGTGCTTCGGAGAATAGGAGGAAGATTAAAGCTGGTGACAATCCAAGCATGCTTATCAGCAGATAGAAGAGCACAGGTAAATATTTCATTGCATCTTTCTATCTTTTCTTATAATAAGTTTGTTTGTTTAATTTCTCTTCTTTTGTTTTTTGGTAGTGCTACCGAAGGAGTTTAATGACTACTTAGAGGAGGGGCAGACTACTTGTGCCAAACTAAATGCTTGGGCTGCTGAGAAATGGGGAAATCGCTTCCACAACTGTTTTACCGGAGGTAACTTGGTAAGATCCCATATCTGGAATACGACCGGCCGGAGAGACTTGTCTTGGGAGGAATTAACCACTCCACCCCCTCTGAAGGTGATTATCCAGAAGACAGATGCAAAGGATGGAAAGCTAGCCTTGCCGGGCAGAGCTAAAGCCCTAAGCAAAATGAAGGGCAAGAAAGGCAAGGCTAAGCAAGACGTGGCTGAGGTCAACCCAGGTGATGTTGAGGAATCTGTCCCAGCAAACCAGGAGGGGTAGGACCAAAGAAGGATTGACGCCACTTTGCTACAAGTGGTAGAAAACGAAAGTACCAAAGAGGCAGTTGGATCTCCAAATCCCCCAAAAGCTCCCAAGAAAGATCGAAAACGGGGAGCAGAAGGTGAAGATAGGGAAGCTAAAAAGAAGAAAACCTTAAAGGGAGATGAAGTTGCTCTCCGGCCTCCGGAGTTTCTTCCTCCGGTCGACCCAACAGACCCAACTCAAGCAGAGGAAATCCCAAGTGACTTTCACACCAGAGAGGGCGCCGGAGGGGACATCAACATTGATGGGGTAGACATCAGTGGTCTTCAAGGGATTGACCTTTACTTCGAAGACCTTGAGAAGGATGACTTTGCTGGCCCTTACCTTCCCCCAAGTTCTTCGAACATAGTCACTTTCAATGGTAAATATTTTTTGGTTTCAGGAGAGAAGGATATGGTGACCCACTCATTGTTGAGCAATATTGAACTGGTGCTCAACTTGGACAAGCAGGTGCGAAACCAGTCAGCCATTATCAACACACTTAACTCTGACAAGGAAAGTTTGTCTAACGACCTCCTTACTGCCAATCAGAGTATTGAGGCATTAAAGAGAGAAAATGAGGAGCTAAAGAAGGGGAAGGAGGACTTGGCCACCAAGCTGACCACTTCAGAGGGGGTTGTGAAAGAACTTCAATCTAAGTATTCTGACTTGGAGAAGAATGTTTCTACTTCAAAAGAGGAGGTGAAGGCCAAAGACAACATCATTCAGACCCTAACTAACGACAAAATTTCACTTGAGGATGCTGTGTCTAAGGCTAAGCAAGAGAAAAACGACTTGGTAAAGGAGTAAGAGAAGACAATCCAAGCCAGGATTGATGCATACACCAACAAGGTGATAGACTCCCAAGAGGAAAGGTACGCTGAAGTCAAATCAGACATGGTCTTGCTCTTTCATGAGAAATTTCCGAATATGACATTGGGAGATTTATGGCGATTCGTGGAATACAAAGACCTCTCTCACCATACCATGGCTGATGGTGATAAGCACGGCTACTCCAGTGGTTGGGATGATACTACTGATGGAGATGAAAGGATTGGAGAGAGTCCAGATGAGGAGATCGAGGATCCCAAGAAGAAACCAAGTGAGGCTGGGCCATTCAAAAAGCTCAGCCTTAAAGTTTTAACCATATTTTTCTTTAACTTTTGTGTAGACTAAAGTCCTTGGATGGCCAAGGTAATTTTGTAACCGTTTCCGGCCCTTGTCCGGACCAACCTTCTCTTTTTAAAACTCTAAAGTCCTTGGATGGCCAAGGCATTTTACATGTTTAATATCATTCCCCGGTATTTACCGGGCAGTTTCATCTTACACAACTCTTATATTTTTGTTATAGTTTTCCAATTTTGATGGCTCGTATTTAAATGGCCTTTGAATATTTTAAAGTGAGAGTGTTTAAATTCTCTGATGACAAATGTTTAAATGGTCATCACTCCACCGAATTAATTCGATCTATTAGTCAAACCACTTCGAATTTTTCAAGAAGGCATCGAATTTTATTAAAAAACCTAGACACTTCATTAAAACCTCCCCGCGCCACCAGGGTAGGAAAAAGTATGCCCCAAAATATTTACATGGACTTTAAACAAGTAAATATTTAAATAGTCTTTATTCTAAATACAACCGAAGGTGTTCAATGTTCCAAGGGTGATTCAAAATCCTTCAATCTTTATCTTTGAGCCTGTATGTCCCAGGCTTAAGCTTTTCACTGACCACATAGGGTCCTTCCCATGTTGGAGCTAGCTTGCCGAACTGCTTCTCCTTGGTATGCAGTAAGACTTTTCTCAGCACCTTATCACCTGATTGAAAATCCCTCATTTTGACTCTGGAAGAAAATCTGCTTCTCATCAAACCCTGATAGTGTGTGGCTCTAAGGTGAGCCTTGACTCTTCTTTCTTCCATCAAGTCAAGCTGGCTTCTGATTGCCTCTTCATTAGCTTGTTCAGAAAAATGGTGGACTCGGAATGAAAAGAGAGTGGCCTCTATGAGAGCTATTTCATCCATACCATATACCAAGGTAAATGGGGATTCTTGTGTTGCAGCCCCGGGAGTGGTCCGGTAAGCCCATAGTACTTCTTGTAAATAACTTGGCCACTTTCCAGCAGCCCTTTCTAGATTCTTTTTAAGACCGGACATGATGGTTCTGTTAGCTACTTCAACTTGACCATTTTCATGTGGATGGAAAAGAGAAGAGAAACAGTGTTGAATTCCTCTAGAGGCACAAAATTCTCCACATCCTTGTTATCGAACTGTGGCCCATTGTCTGTGGTTATCTTTTGTGGAACCCCAAATCTGCAGCAAATATTAGATAGGATGAATTTTATCACAGTTTTCGAAGTAGTTCCTGCAAATGGGGCTGCTTCAATCCACTTTGAGAAGTAATCAATAGCAACTATTATAGTTCTGCATCATCCGGATGCCATGGGTAGAGGTCCCACCAAATCTAGCCCCCAACGAGCAAAAGGTATTGGCTCAGAAATTGACTCTAATGGGACAACTAGGATATGAATTTCATTACTATATCTTTGTCATGGATCACACTTTTTCACCAATTCCTTGGCATCTTGCATTATGAAGGGCCAATAGTACCCAGCTAATAAGACCCTTATGGTTAGAGCCCTGAATCCACAGTGTGCTGATCCCTCGCCATCATGCAATTCGGAGAGCACCATATGGGACTCTTCAAACCCCAAACATCGTAAAAGAGGCCTACTAAAGTATTTTTTGTAAAGAACATCTCTTAGGATGAAAAATCCACGAGCCTTATATTTTACTTTTCTTGCCACTACTTTTTCCGGAGGCAAGATGCCATGCTCTCTTGGATTGTTAGTATGGTGAACTGCTGACACTTTTGACTTTTCTTTCACACCCATCTCTTCCCTTTTAGCAGCCCTCAAGGCTTCTATCTTAATTTTTAGCATATCTCGCTCCTCAATAGTATATTCATCGTTTTTCTCCCACCACTTCTGCCAAAGCTTGTGGCACTTCCTGCTCGTCTGGATTCATCCGAACTGGTTTTTCTTGATGGTTTCGAATGCTTGATTCAATCACCTTCTCCTCCCATTGTGGTCGCCAATTTGGTGTGGATTATTTCAGTCTAAGGGTAACTTGGTTAGGTATTTTATGGTGTTTCAAAGGTATTTAATGTTTAAGTGGTTTGTGGTGAGAGACTTGAGCTGCCTGGTTGTATTAAATGTTCATTACCCTCATTAATGAAAGTGGCTGGGGTTTTATACCCTTAATTATGGGCCACATGGGCTTTCGGGTCATGCTTTATGAAATCAGGTTGAGTTCAAAAACCCATTAGTTTATTAAGCAGACTCGCAATTAGCTTAGTCATAAAGTGATTAATTTTTAATACTTTAGTCCTGTTCGGATGGTGCAGTGGGTGGTTTTTATCCGAATTGCCCCTCTCTGGTTTCTACAGTGAGTGGTGAGAAAATCCAGACTCATCAGGCATGAATTAAAACCTTGAACGCAAGCTCCAAATGCTATAAAATAGTGTCGGAAAATGTTCCCAACAGTTAATTCCAAATGGCAGTCCGTCGTAATATCACGACTTTTTAATCGTATGAAGTATCCCTTTAGAAAACTAAAAGAAGTATTACTTTTTCCAAAACCCCCTCCTTTACCTTCTCTAAAGCATTCCACGAGAGACTGTAAGAGATGTTTAAACCGTAGTCTTGTTTCATAAAGGATTGTATACTTTTTGTCGTTACCAAATGAGATGTCCGAATTGAATCATGAATTTCATCTGCAATAAAATCATATGTTAAATGCATACTTTTTTGTTTAGTGAAGACGGGACTGCATGTATGCGTGTCAACAAACCATTTTATCGTCATTAAACCGGTGCTGGAATCAATTGATGCATAAAGTCTCCATTTACAGTCGCCTGAATCTTTGTTGCTACAATAAGAAATGATCTTACTAAATGTATTATGCGTGTACTTGAAATAAAAACCATTCTTTAATGCATATCGACATAAGGATAACCTTAGAACTGCAGCACCTTCATTAAACAATTGACCAACACCTATGATATCATCAGCCCATCCAGTTGTAGCAAGATTCTTTTTTTGGGGTGTTGAATTAAGAAAACCATTACTACTCTCCCTACTAGCTAGTTGGTTATGAGAGGCTTCTCCAAAACTTAGGCTAGGCTGTTTACGTTTAACTACAGACCTTTTATCAACTAGTTGTTCGTCTATAACAAAACTAACACTTTTGAGACGCTTCACATCAAGATATACTTCTAAACTCATAAAATCCATATCGTTACTAGAAAAATAATTTTTGTGAGCATCTCATGAGTAGCTAATAGTGTAGTTACCACTAACCAGCTCATACCATCAGCTTTCAGCGTAATATTGAATATTTTGAACGTTTTCAAACTCAGATAAAGGAACAATTACAGTTTGGTGACCATATTTGAAAATACAAACTTTAGGTTTCGATATATATTACCCTACATTGTGGAAACTTGAGTTAGTAAGTTGGATTGAAAGCCACAAAGTAGAAATGTGTTACGTAGAATATCGACTTATCTAAAATAGACTCAATCTAGCAACGTGTTACATATAAAATCGCATTCACATTCATGATCATATCTAGCAGTGTTATGCCACCATCTACAATCTAGCAAGCAAACAATGACAGTAAAATCTAGCAAACAAGCAAATACATTAAAATCGCAACGTCATACACCAATCCAGCAAATTGTTATCAATGATGATCAGTCGTGCTCATATCTAGAAATATCAGTGACATTAACTTCGTAATGTTAATCTTCGAATCTAGCAAAGTGTTATCATTCATGATCAATCATGGACTTATCTAGCAAATACTTAAAATACTAGAATAGCGTGACAGTACACCCATGGAATCAAGATCCCTCACAATCGCAATGACAATATACAAATTAGTAGACTATCTAGCAATGATAATATTATCATCTAAATCTCAATGTCACACTACTATTTATAAAATGTATCCTCTCCAAACTACAATCGCATCCTGTTCTTGCAACTCTTAAAGCTATAATCAGCCCACCGGAGAGCCAACCAAACCAAGGAAATCATAAAAACTCAAGTATAGACACGCGTAAACCTTTTTATAACTTATAAATCAACATAAACACATGAAATCCTGATGCAACGAATTCATTTCAGGAGGAAAAAAAAATGAAGAACTAGATGCTTGCCATACAACAAAAACAGACAACCTTAGCTTGGAAATCACCTTCCTAACAATAATTGGAGATGAAACTAGCGGCCAACAGAAAATAACAAGTCAAGATCTTAATAGGTTATGCACATACCATTTTTAGTCTGATAAACAATATTTTGGTGGTCTGAAACAGGTTATGAAAGTACCTTTATGGATCGGAAAACATGAGTTAACTACCGATGCTAGATGAGGTATACCGGTGTGATCATCGTAATAGTTTTTTTGGGAAAATCTGCTTTTCTTTGAAAACAGGTATTCGGTTAATGTATGAGAGGGAGGCAGCTGGTTACAAATTTAAATTTTAAAAGTATTTGATTGGGTGAAAATATCATCATTTTCTTTTAAAAGTCTTATATAGTTGGTTGAGGGTAGTTAGGGTATTAAAAGAAATTATGTATTGAATGAGAGTTATTTTAATGAGATGGGCCTTAAGTAAGTGTAAGAAAAAGATTTTTTATAACTTGGAATTTCAGCACAAGTTAAAGCCATATATATAGGCTCTGAAAATATCTTATTATTATACTAGTCTACTGTAATAAAATCTAATCTAATAATATCTATAATAGATTACGTTTGAATATTGACTATAATAAATTATTTAGTCAATGTATATTATTATTTCCGTTAACACTCCCTCTCAAGCTTGTGCGAAAGTGTTTGAAACTTTCGTAGCTTTCATAATAACGTTCTCTTTGAAACTTGAACTGAAGTACTTGAAGTGCAAGCTTGATCGAAAGACTGAAACAAAATCACACTCCCCCTCAACCTGGAGCATATATATTAATCATGCCCAACTTGTTACAAATATAAGTAATCCATGATCCATTGAGCGCTTTTGTGAATATATCTCCTAGGTGTTCTCCTGTTTTGACATATATCGTATGAATGAGATTTTGTTGAATCTTTTCACGGATAAAATGACAATCAATTTCAATATGCTTCGTTCTTTTGTGAAAGACAGGATTAGACGCAATGTGCAGCGCCGCTTGATTATCTCACCATAATTTCACAGGCATGGTAGTCTTGATACCAATATCATTTAACAATTGGAAAATCCAAATTATCTCACAAGTAGATTGAGCCATGGCTCTATATTCAGCTTCAACACTTGATCACGATACAACATTTTGTTTCTTACTCTTCCAAGATACCAAATTACCCCCTACAAATACACAGTAACCAGTGGTCGATCTTCTATCAGTTTTAGATCCAGCCTAATCTGCATCTGCAAAACACTCTATATTTGTATGACCAATACTGACATACCACAATCCTTTTGCAACAAGTCGTGCTTTGAGATGAGCTAGCGTCCCATATGGATTCATTTTTACATTAAACACCCATCTACAACCGATAGCTTTCTTTCCATTGGGTAAATCAAACAACTTCCAAATACCAGTGTCTTCTAATGCTCTTATCTCTTCAAACATTGCAGTTTGCCAGCCAAAATGACATAATGCTTCGTGGACAGTTTTTGGAATGGAAACTAGAATCAAGAGATGCACTCAAAGCTCGGGTAGATGAAGGTAATTGATCATATTTTGCGAAAGAAGAAATTGGATAAGTACATTGTCTTTTACTTTTTCGAAGAGCAATCGGAAGATCAGGAGTTGACTCATTATCGTTTGTAGCAGGATCTGGAGACGAAGGAATTGGTAGTGGACATGATGGAGGAGGTGTTTTACGTCGAGAATAAACATATCTAATAGGAGGTCGATATGGTGGAGGTGGTACATCAGATCTTTGAACGGTGGTGTACATGAGTAAATCATCATCGACAGTAGTTGTTTCTGGATCGACATTAGACAAACCAGGAAAAAATGGAACATGTTCTAAAAATGTAACATCCTTAGATACTATGTAACGATCAAGAGATGGGGAAAAACATTTATAGCCTTTTTGAAACCTAGAATATCCAAGAAAAATACATTTTAAGGATTTGGGATCTAATTTTGTACGAGTAGGACTTACATCCCTAACAAAGCAAGTACAGCCATAAATGCGTGGTTCAACAGGAAATAGAGGTTTAGATGGAAAAAGCACGGAATATGGAATAGTATTTGAAAGGACAGTAGATGGCATAAGATTAATTAAAAAACATACAGTGGAAACAACATCTGCCCAAAATAATTTCGATACTTTCATTTGAAAAAGAAGTGCATGAGTAACCTTAAAAGATGTCTATTTTTTCTTTCTACAACACCATTTTGAGATGGCGTGTCCACACACGAAGTTTGGTGAATCATTCCTTTTTGTTCCATAAATAATTGAAATGCATTTGAGCAATATTCTTTACCATTATCACTTCTTAAAATACGAATAGGACAATTATATTGGCTATTTATTTCTACAATAAACTTGCAAAATATTAAAAATAACTCAGAACGATTTTTCATTAAATATAGCCACGTAACACGAGAATAGTCATCAACAAAACTAACAAAATATTTAAAACCAGTTTTAGAAACAACGGGACAAGGAACCCAAACATCTGAATGAACGATTTCAAAAGGAAACGCAGCCCGTTTATTAATACGAGGATATGATGGAAGACGATGATGTTTAGCAAATCTACATGACTTACACTCTAATGATGTCAAATGTCGAAATTTAGGATAAAGTTATTTTAAAGAGATTAAAGATGAATGACCCATACGACAATGTGCTTCAAATGGAGATGTAATACTAGAACATGCAGTAGATGTATGATAGTCTTTATCAAGATAGTATAGACCTCCACTCATGCCCTCTACCAATTATTATATTCGTCGTAAGATCCTGAAACAAACAATGATCGGAATAAAAGGTAACAAAACAATTTAGTGTTTTAGTGAGTTGGCTAATAGAAATAAGGTTGAATGAAAACTGAGGAAGATGTAAAACAGATGTCAAAGAAATATTTTTGGTGGGATTGACAGTCCCTGAACCTAAAACACGAGATGATGATCCATCTGCCAATGTGACATTAGAATGATGTGTATTTGAAAGAGAAGTAAAAACTTGTTTATTACCTGTCATATGTTCTGTGGCAGCAGAATCAATGACCCAATCAGAGGAAGAAGAAATAAGACATGTAGTTGAGTTACCTGACACACAAGCTACACCTGACACATAAGCTGCAGGGTTTTTAAGATCTTGTGACTTTAGAGACATTTGGTACTTGGAAAATTGAGCATATTCCTCGGCGGAAAGCACATGAGGTTCCTCGTTCGTTGCCATATTAGCAAATTGTTGAGGTAGTTGAGGACAATTCCACTTTGTATGACCACGTTCATGACAGTAAAAACATGCAACATTGTTTAGATCACCACCATGGTTACCGGAACTGTTATGTCTATTGTATCCATCTCGACTATTGTATCCATAACGACTACTGCGATTACTGTACCCACCACGATTACCACAATAGTTTGATCTACCACGACTACCATAATCGTTATATCTACTATACCTACCACGATTACCACGATAGTTTGATCTACCACGACTATTATAATCGTTATATCCACCACAAAGATTTATTATAACTTGGAATTTCAGTACAAGTTAAAGCTATATATATAGGCTCTGAAAATTTCTTATTATTATACTAGTCTACTGTAATAAAATCTAATCTAATAATATCTATAATAGATTACGTTTGAATATTGACTATAATAAATTATATAGTCAATGTATATTATTATTTCCATTAACAGTAAGCATAAACCCATTTTTGGATACTAAATGTCAGTATATTTGGTGAGTAGGTACTTAAGGTGTCATTTTCCTTAAGTATATCTACAATTTAATATTCAAAACTGGTAAACTACTACTAATAGATATTTGAACCATAAATATGAATAAAAATACTTTCATTAATATATTAATATAAATAGGCTATTTTAAATTGACAAACATTGTTTTCTTTTGTTTGAACCAAAATATTTCAGATACTTAATTCTATTACTCATACTTCTCTTTTAAACTTAAAAAACGAAGAACTAAAACTAACGTCGAAAAACTCGGATTTGGAGCTAGAATATGTTTGAGGCGCAATTCTTCGTTCGAGAAGACTGGTTTTAAGCTACAATCCGTGTTTGGAGTAGGATTAACTCAGTACGTCCTCTATTGGACCTTTATTCGAAACACATGACTATAGAAATATGAAATTACTGATAAGAACTAACTAATAGTTCTTTATTTTTATGTATTTGGATGGTTTAGATTAAGTTAACTCAGTCCAGAAGTCTTGGATTAACATGAAATAGAATTTTAGTTAGGGTTCATTAGTGAAATTCACCTTCGTACTATAATTTTAGGCAAACACAGGGTTTCAGAGTCTGAGAAGGTCACAATATTTGCATACGATGTGTTACATTTTAGTAATTAAGTTTTAATGTATTGTCTCGTGTCCTATTATTTGATATATTGAGATTTCATATACGATTTCATTCAACGCAAAGGTGAAAATAGAGCATATCTTGCATATTGTTTATCTGTCTTACATACGTGTCGTATTGATTTGCACGTTGTGCTTTGTTTTACACAGAAATCGCATAATTTCACATGTGCTTATTCATGGTATTTTTACTTTAAAGAATTCATACATGTTAGATATATCAATTACGTCTGGTCTCACATGGTTATGCTACCTAGGTCTGCAATCTAGCTTATTTCATCAACCCGTCTTGCATGGTGTTTTTACAGGATAAAATTTCTCTTCAAGTATGTTTTTTTCATATCAAGTTTAGTTAGCATCTGAATGTGATGGAAAAATAGTAAAATTATTACCAATGAACACATAAAATTTGCGAATGAACCATTTTTTATACAATTGTGAAGGCTTCTTTTGATTTCTGCAACGAGAGTCTATGAATAAAAAAACAATATCAGATTATAATCGAGATCATAAAGACATACTCTGTAAAAAAGACGCTTTCAGAATTGGGTCCAAACTTGGTTTAATTATGATTGGTCTGGAGCAATAAAGGAAAAGTTACTTAGGTCACTTCAAACATGTGTCTCCGAAAAACCGGATATAGTTATCGGATGTGTTGTAGTTTTAATTATATGCAACATAATTAAACAAGTAAAAAATAGATGTAATGATGTTAATATATGTTTTGATACAACCATTCATCATTGAGCACACAACCGTGGGAGAAGCAGAAGCAAAGCCCAATATAATTCCAAGATGCTACATATGATAGGGGATTGGAGTCAAAATCATCAACCTTGAATATAATTCGAAAGATAAACCAGCTCAGAAAGAAAGAGGTATGAAATTTTTAAGTCTTACACGTTATAGTTATAGTATAATCACATGTTTAGTTGAAATAGAATCACAAGTTCAATCATAGTAGAATTACATGTTCAGTAGCACTAGTCTTGCATCGTTTGTCTTACAGTAGAATTGCATGGTTTAGTTTTAGTAACAGTAGTCTCGCATGGTAAGTTTGCAGTAAAGTCGCATGTTGAGTTGAACTAGTCACACATGTTTTACTGAGTTATTTATCATTTCATACGTTTTGGAGGATGAATTAAGACCAACAGCGGTCGAAATAAGAGCATTTGGTGGGGATGAAGTTACTAAAGTTATATGGGAGATGATTGGGTTGGGAACTCAGATTATGTACCAACTCCAAGGCCTAAGAAAATGACTAAATCCATATGAACAAACAAATAAGAAATCATTCATACCCCACATAGTCAACCACCATAGAAACCAGTACAAACCCACCAATACAAACCTAGTTAGAGATGACATTAATATTGGTTACACCGTAGGTGAATTCATCCAACAAAAACAATTCTAAGATCATCCAAGAAGACTCCAACCCTTTCAAAGAGCACTACAATCACCTTCAACAATAATATAATAACATCGAATAAAAATCATACCACTTTCAAGAGGAGTTCGCTTTTACGTCAAAAACTCAATCGTAAAATACGATGCAATACATATAGGTGGTTTGTTGAGTTCTACCGTATGGACCATTCTCCTAAAAAGTATAAGAAAATAGTTAGTATATATTTCTCTTCTAGTCTACCTTGTTATATTTGTTGCAGTCTGGCACGTCTTATACCAATATGTCTTGCATTGGTATTACAGGTTGAAGAGCAAGATAAAGTGATAGGCAAGTTACGTCGGCTGCTTGAACTTAAAAAAAACTTAAAAGAACACTATCTCTACTAATTTTTTATCCTAAACCAACTAGATCAGTACCACCGCCACCACTAGTCAATGAAAAAAATCAAATCGGTACCCCAATAATACCAACGAGAACAAGAAAGAAATCACCTAACCGAAAAATAAATAGAACACCCACCCGAACAATCAAACTACCCAATCTCACAAAAAGAAAAACCTGTAAAAAAATCAACCAACCAGCCTAGCTAGACCACCCAGTCGAAACCACCCCACACCACTAGTAAGTATTATGTGTCTTCCATGAATTAGAGAGAAACACATTTTTAATTTCATTACTCTATTATGGTTTGTTTAATCAATACTAGTATGTGATTTTTTCACCATGATTGCAGGTTTATTTGGACTATAATGCTATGTAATCTTTTCACCAGATTATTTGTTTAATTGCACCAGACTCGCATGTTGATTTGCACTAGTATAGCATGTAATGTTTCCACCAGGATCACCTGGTTTATTTATACTGGTCTCGCATGACTTATTTCCACTAATATGACATGTTCGTTTTTCACCAAGATGCATGTTTAACTACACTAGACTAAGAGGTTGATTTCTACTAGTATGGCATGTAAAGTTTTCACCAGGATTTCATGGTTTATTTACACTAGTTGAATAGTTTATTTACATTAGTATGACATGTAATATTTTCACCGGGATCGCATGTTTCATTTGACTCATAAGTGAATTTGCACTAGTATGACATGTAATGTTTTCACCAAGATCACATAGTTTATTTTCAATAGTCTCGTATGGTTTATTTCCACTAGTATGCCATGTTTTGTTTAACCAGGATCACATGTTTAATTATACTAGACTCGTAGGTTGATTTGCACTATTGTGGCATGTAATGTTTTCACCAGGATCGCATGGTTTATTTGCACTAGTCTCACATGATTTATTTCCATTAGTATGACATGTCATTTTTTTCACCAGGATGACATGTTTAATTGCACTAGTATTGCATGGGTGATTTACACTAGTATGGCATGTAACGTTTTCACCATGATCGCATGGTTTATTTTTAGTAGTCTGGCATGCTTTATTTCCACTAGTATGACATGTATTTTTTCATCAGGATCGCATGTTTAATTATACTAGACTCACAGGTTGATTTGCACTACTGTGGGATGTAATGTTTTCACCAAGATCGTATGATTTATTTGCACTAGTCTTGCATGATTTATTTCCACTAGCATGGCATGTAATTTTTTTTCACCAAAATCACATGTTTATTTGCACTAGTATTGTAGGGTTGGTCTGGACTAGTATGACATGTAATGTTTTCACTAGGAACACATGGTTTATTTACACTAGTATGACATATAACTTTTTCACCAGGATCATATTATAATATTGGACTAGAATCGCATGTTTCATCTTCCATATGTAATTGCACCAAATATTTGTTTATTTCAACCTTGTTTATACCAATAAGACAAACCAGAAGAAGCTCAAATTCATCAAATTCAACCCCAAGATGGAAAATAAGAAGCAGCCAATCCACATGCATAAGAAGGCCTACTTTATCAACCAGAACCAGCAACAGCCAGCCTATAGGCAGAAGTAGCCCAACATAAACTACCCAAACAACTAACACCACTAAAGCGCAAAAAAGAAGCATCAAATCAACTAATACACCTGACAAAAGAGCATGTATAGAAGTATAATAAAATGATGATTATTTTTACACAACCTACATAGTCATATTATGTTGAGATTGATAAGCTTAAGATTGATCATGCCGCAACAGAAACTTGAGGTAATATTATGAAGGTGATGGAGGCTTGTGTCTCTTTGATGCAAATACTAACAAGATTTTAAATGAGACAGAGACAACATTATTAGTATTGATTAATGAAGATACAACTGGATCTCAAGTAGATTAAGATTCAACTTTGAATATATATTGTCATATACATTAGGATCCTAAAACATTAGATTTTCCATATATTGTAGGGTTATAAAAGAATGGATTATGTTATTTATAATATGTCTCACATGTTTAATATAATTGGAATTACCTTTTATTATACTTTGCACACCTGTTTTTTTTTAATTTGGATTACATGTTTGTATTCAAACAATAGGATGTGTCAATGTCTCACATGAATCATATATTTATATTTAGTCTCACAGGTTTCTTAATGATACATGTCGACGTGTCGCATGTTTGTTTTTTTTGATGTATCAATTAGATTCTTTGTTCAATATTAGAGCCATTTATTTAGACTCACTATAGTATGGGAAAAATTAATAGCATATCCTCTCGGTAGACCTTCAAATCCCGATTACACCACTCCAAAAGTACCTTGGATGTGAGAAGTAAAACTGAAAATATAGTCTCATCATGTCCCCGCTAATACCAAATATATTGGTAGAATATCAACCAAAAATGTTAATCAATATAAAATTAGAAAAATACGTTGGGACATGCGACCCCCAAAATCAATACCGAACAATTTCAAAACAAAACGTTGGGGTTTGGCGGTGATGACATGTTAATTTTCAAAGTTTTCTCAATCAATAAGTCTTTCAAAAAGTGGCATATCGCTGACTTTGAAGTCCACCAAACAAGTCGAACTTTGGTTCACCTTTACAAGATTCTTCTCCATCTTATTAAATTTAATAATGATTACTCGAGGGAGGTAGTATGACCCACAAAGATGCATCAAGCATCACTACAAAAAACTTTGGGATCAAAGTCAGAATGATCACAATTGAAATAAAAAGCTCTACAATTTTTTAAAAAACTATTAGATATGAGACGTAACACATTTATCACCCTATTGAAGAATCCTAACGAGCTTTAGTGGATCGAGTACCCAATGTTGGGTAAATTAAAATTAGATTTCATCATGAAATAAAAAGAGTGCAAAAATTAAAATACAATGCATTTTCATAATTGAATATCATCATTCATCCTTTAAAACTATTTTTAGGTATCGTTTGCTTAATCAAATGCGCGTCATAGTGTATACTATGCATTAACTCTTGAGATATATATTCAAAGTAAGGATCATCGTAATTTACGTCATAGTGTCTAATATGCATTAACTTTGTGTTTTGCAAGTACATTTCATTTGATAAGTTTAGATTTCACCTTAGTAAATTGTTATAAGAGTTATCTAGAGAGAGAAAGAGTTAGAGAGTTTTTAGAGAGGGAAAGTTCAAGTACAAATGAGTTCAGTTGAAAAAGTGTTCAACTCTTTTATTAGAGTAGCCTTGCCCTTTATATAGAGGAGCCAAGACTTAGTCTTAAAGTGGAATCAGTTACAAAAGTGGATAAATTTCCATTTAGTCCTCAATAATTATACATGATCACAAATGCTCTCTAAAAATTATATTACATGTAATTTAAGGACTAAACTTACATTATTTACAGTTTAATCCTTAAATTTATATTATTTACAATTTAATCCTCAAAATCCTACTTCCATATCAGAAGCCCCCCTAGTTCTCATGTCAGTAAATGAATGAGAACTAAAATGCCTTCGAATTCTTCCATATATCATGTCAGCTGTTGTAAAATAAACTTGAAGCAATTATTAGAAGCAACCACTAAGAGCAACCATTCGAAGCAACCATTCGAAACGACCACTAGAAGAAACCATTCGAAGCGGGGTAAAAAACAAATACCAATTAGAAGTAACTAAAATCTGATAAATTATCAAAGCCAATACTCGAAACGTTATGAAAATAAAACTCCTCGAATCATTGTGAAAGTAAAAATTTAAAATATACTCATCTACTTTTATCCAAACAATATACAAAAGTAACCGTTTCATATAACCGTTCGAATCCATCATGACTTTATAGCATCTAGCCTGACAGATGTCGAGCTTTTAATCCTCTCACCACTTTGTATTATACCTTATCACTATCAAAGTCCTTTAAACTTAACACGTCTTATTTTCTTTCTATAAATTTAATTAGTAGCCTCATTTTTTAATTCTCATACCACAAATCATTTCAGAGAAAATTCATACCAAAAATGATTTCAGAGAAAATTCAAAGCACTTGGCTACCTTCATCGTGTTCCTCATTTTTCTCAGTACCTTCATCAGAAAAAACCAAACTCTCCGATCAACCTTCATCTTCTCCGATCAACCTTCATCTGGTTTTTTAAAAAAAATAAAAAACCCAGAAAATCTAAGGCTAACATACCCAAGAAACCAAAATCTCCAGAATCTGATAACAACTTAGTCTTTGGATCGTGATGAGTCCGAATTCTGACTACTCACCGGACAGGGACAGATCGGACCTAGCCCTCCGGACCGGACAGACCACTTCGAACACTTAGCTAATGGGACTGTTCGAACTATGACAAAATTACTAAAAAAACTAAAGACTTCTTGACTAAGCTACTTGATCTCCTACTTAGAGCTCATGGGTCTTTAAACATGACCCGGGTCCATTAAACATGACCCGAAAGCCCATAAGGGGCCAAATGTAAAGGTATAAATACCCAACCACCTGCATTAAATGTGGGTAATGAACATTAAGTACAACCAGGCTGCTTAATTCTCCCTCTACTCTCTACTCAAAACATTAAACACCCATAAACCTCCACAAAACTCCGAACAAATTACCAATTTACCCCCATACGATAAATAACCACACCAAATTGGCGACCACAGTGGGAGCACGAAGGTGCCTGAATCAAGCATTCGAAACCAGCAAGAAACGTCACTCCGAATGAATCCGGACGTCCCGGAAGTACCACCTGCTTTGCTCGAAGTGGTGGGTGAAAATGATGAGTACACTATCGAAGAGCGCGATAGGTTAAAGGGTGAAATAGAAGCTCTGAGGGCAGAAAAGGCTAAGATGGGCATGAAAGAAAATTCAAAAGCATCAGTTGCTCATCACACCGATAACCCTAGAGAGCATGAGCCTTCAAAGACTCATGTGAGTACCAAAAAGACTCATGCCAGCTCCAAAAAGTCTCACCGGTCTAAGCCAGTAGAGAGTTCTGACTCAAGCTCAGAATCTTCTGATAGCTCTTCGGAGAATGAGGGAGTTGAAGAATCCTTATCCTCTAGCAGTGATGAGGGTCGAACTAAAAAGAAGCAAAAGTAGATGAAAAAATATTCGAGAAAAATGGATAAACATGGAAGGATGAAGAGGAATATTGGCAAAGGGTCATCTCACAGCCGGAGGCATGTAGACCGGATGCTGATGGATCCTTTCGCTTTCCACGATGAACCGGGTATCTTTGCGACTCCCAATGAAGATATTGTGTTCAGTCGTGGTCAAAATTGGAGGCAATCTCCATTGTCTTCTAAAATTCTGTCCGGAAACCTCCCCAAGAGGTTTGATAGCACCAAAATGGAAAAGTACGATGGCAGTACTGATCCAGACAACCATTTAGAGCAATTCAAGAACTTTATGATGAACTTTGATGACGATGATAAGCTACTTTGCAGAGCATTATCCCAATCATTTACGGGGAGTGCTCTGAAATGGTATAACAGTCTACCACAAGGTTGTATCAAGAATTTCGATACTTTTTGGGTGACCTTTCGAAGGTAGTTCGTTGGGAGTAAAGAGCTAAAGGGCAATGGAGACACAATAATCCATTGTGCTTAGGAACCAAACGAGTCCTTAAAAGAATATATAAGTCGTTTTGTGAACACCAAGAATGGGTTGGCTGATTACTTCGAGCAAGTGGCAATAGCATCCTTAAGACACGGCTTGAACCCTGGCAATTTGGCTGATTCAGTGACCAGAAAGAAGGCCATGACCTGGGGAGGGTTGTTGAATCAGGTTGGAAAACAGATTAACGTAGACAAAACAAAGAAAACAAGGGTGCACAGGCAGGTGAAGTCTGCCCCGGTAGCACCAAATCCCAATCAGAATCAGTCCGGGAACCTGGGTAGGGCTAAATCTCAGTCTCAGCCAGCTGCTCCTGCTCAGAGGCAGCAATCCAGAAACAAGAGAGGGCCTTGGGTTCAACCAGAGTGGTTCGCAAAATTGAAAGAAAGTGTGGCCACCATTTATGATAAAACAAAGGAAGAGGTGCACTATAGAAGACCAGCTACACTGCAATCTCCCAGGGAGCATCGCAATAACTCTTTCTGCCAGTATCACAATGACGCTGGCCATACCACTGATGATTGTATAGCTTTGAAGCAAGAGGTTCAGAACTTGATCGAAAGGGGAAAACTGGGGGCTTATATCAAAAGAAGAGGAGGTAACAGGCCTGACAATACTCACCGGTTTGGTCCAAGTAATGCTGCTCCGGAGGGAGCCATGGTTATAATCGAGAGGTTTGATGTGGAATCTGAATACTTGGATCCTGATCCAACTCGAAATAGAGTGGGTACAATTGAGGAGAGTTTTAGGACAGTCTCCGACCTCATTAAGTTCTTTGAGTCCCTTACAATTTTTGGAGGGGAAACTATGACAGCTCCTACTGCTTCTTCGAGGAAGAGGCACGTTCATACTTTGGCCACCCAGCTAGAAGGAGGCATGACTTCCTATCAATCACAAATTCCTTTCCCCTTCATTGTTTTTGATGAAGATGATTTAAGAGATATAGCTGGCCCTCTTAAAGATGCTGTTGTCATAGGGGCATCTATTGGGGGCAACGACATAAGGCGAATTTTTGTGGATACTGGTAGATCAGCCAATATCATGTTCTTAACTACTTACAAGAGAATGAAAAATCCAGCCGTAATCCAGAGTTCAGACAGATCAATTGTGGGCTTTACCGGCAGCTCAGCAGATGTGATCGGGGAGTTCGAAGAAGAGGTTTTGTTGGGCAAAGGCCCTTTCAAGAAGATGGTCAGGATTCTTTTGATTGTGGTGGATTTTCCCACTTGCTATAATGCTATTTTAGGGAGGTCTTGGCTCTCTAAGATGCATGTAGTGGCTTCAACAGTCCACCAATGTTTGAAATATGTTGTTCAGGGGTAGGTGGGAGTTGTCCGGAGCAGTCAAAAGGTTGCAAGAGAATGTTATGCTACAGCTATGGCTCGCCGGACGCCGGGGGAAATTCGCATCAATGAACAATAGCAATTTGAGGGTCTTTCTGGGGGTGAGGGTGAAACTGATGACCCCAGAGAGACCCATGGAGTGTTAATACCAGTCGAAGAGGTAGAGACACATTGTCTAGAAGAAGGGAAAAATGTCAAGATAGGGTCTAAGATGCCACCCGGTTTGAAAACTGAGATGCTAAAGTTTCTGAAGAGTCATCAGCACGTTTTTGCTTGGTGCAATGCCGATGTTACTGGGGTTCCACCAGGTGTAATATCACATCACCTATCCGTCCGGAAAGACATTGCACCAGTAGTTCAAAAGAGAAGGGCTTTTTCCAAGGAAAAGGCTGATGTCATTGCACAAGAGATAGACATGCTCACAAAGATGGGGCATATCAAGGAGTCTCAATATCCTTTGTGGACTGCCAATCCGGTTCTGGTGAAAAAGAATAATGGAAAGTGGCGCATATGCATTGACTTCACAGATCTCAATAGAGCTTGCCCAAAAGATTTATATCCAGTTCCCCGGATTGACCAACTAGTAGACTCCACCTCTGGGAACAAGCTACTATCCTTTATGGATGCTTTCTCCGGATACAATCAAATCCAAGTAGACCCGAAGGATCAAGAGCATACCACATTTGTCACTGACAGAGGTCTTCATTGCTACAAGGTAATGCCATTTGGATTAAAAATGCTGGGGCTACTTATCAGAGATTGGTAAACAAAGCTTTTGCTGATCAGATTGGAAGGAATATGGAAGTATACATCGATGATATGATGGTAAAGAGTGTGGATGAGCAATTTCACTTGACTGATCTCCAATAAACTTTTACCAACTTAGTGAAAGTGAATTTAAAGTTAAATCCAGAAAAATGTGTGTTCGGAGTTCAATCCGGGAAGTTTCTAGGCTATATTATAAGTGAGCATGGGATACAGCCCGATCCGGACCAGTTTAATGCTCTATTTCACATGGAGCCTCCTCGAAATATTAAAGAAGTACAACAGCTAACGGGGAGGTTAGCTGCTCTAAACAGATTCATCTCAAGGTCTTCAGACAGGTGCGCCCCATTTTTTCAAACCTTAAAGGGTGCAAAGGGATTTAATTGGACCTCACAGTGTGATGAGGCCTTCGATGAGATCTAGAAGCATCTGTCCTCCCCTAAAACCTTGTCTAAACCAATTGATGGGGAGACACTCTTCGTATATCTGGCAGTTTCAAGCTGTGCCATCAGTGCTGTGTTGGTGAGAGAAGTGGATAATTACCCCCATCTAGTATACTACATCAACAAGAGTTTGATAGATGCAGAAAGGCGTTATCTGAAACTTGAGTTAGCATTAGCCCTGGTAATAGCTGCAAGAAAAATGAGGCCTTATTTCCAGGCTCATCCTATTATCGTCCGGACGTCTTTTCCCTTGAAGAATGTCCTTCAAAAGGCAGACATTTCAAGTAGGATGACAAAGTGGTCAGTAGAATTGGGGGATTTTGACATAGACTTTGCTCCTCGAACATCAGTTAAGGCCCAAGCTGTGGCCGATTTCTTGGTCGAATTTCACTCCGACAGAGATTCAGAGCAGGCTACTGACATAAAATATAAAAAGGTCTAGATCGTCCGGACGAATGGTGGATCCAACACTATGGGTTGTGGTGCAGGGGTGTGTTTGACTTCTCCATATAGTGACAAAATGTACCAAGCTATATGTTTCGCTTTCAGGGCTTCCAATAATGAGTCTGAGTACGAGGCAGCTATAGCTGGATTAAAGTTAGCCTATATTTGTGGGGCTAAGAGGGTCAAGCTACTAAGTGACTCTCAGCTTCTTATTCACCATGCCCAAGGTCAATCTGAAGCTAAAAAGGAGCAGCTAGTGAAATATTTACTTATTCTTAAAAATGAAGCACTCAAGTTTAAAAGCGTTGTTTATGAACATATACCCCGGACAGAAAATGAGTTAGCAGATTCATTGGCAACCATAGCATATACAGAGTCGTATCCATGGATCCATGTGCTGGAGAACCCCTTCATTCAACTTGGTATGGGTAAAGAAGAAGAAATTTTTGAAGTACAAATGAAACAACCTCAGGATTGGAGATTTCCTCTCCTGCAATACCTCTCCGACGACATCGTGCCTCCGAATAAATCACTAGCAAGAAAATTGAAACACAAGGCTCGTGGTTTTATCATACTGAGAGACATTCTATATAAAAAGTCTTATAGTAAACCTCTTCTGCGCTGTTTGGGGGGCGATGAGTCTCAGGTAGTCCTCTCCGAACTGCATGATGATGAGGGATCAGCTCATTGTGGATTTAGGGCATTAACGAGGACAGTTTTACTGGCCGGCTACTATTGGCCGTCTATCATGAAAGATACTAAGGAGCTAGTAAGGAGATGTGACCCATGCCAAAGGTACAGCAATGAAATTCATGTCCCAACTATTCCTTTAGAGTCAATTTCTGAGCCTATACCTTTTGCTCGATGGGGATTGGATTTAGTGGGACCTCTCCCTATGTCATCCGGAGGGGGCAAAACTATAATTGTTGCTATAAACTACTTTTCAAAATGGATTGAAGCAGCCCCTCTAGCAGGAACAACATCAAAAGCTGTCATAAAATTCATTCTATCCAACATCTGTTGCAGATTTGGTGTCCCACGAAAAATAACAACAGACAATGGGCCACAGTTCGACAATATGGAAATGGAGAGTTTCTGTGCCTTAAGGGGTATACATCATTGTTTCTCTTCACCTTTCCACCCACAAGCAAATGGCCAAGTTGAAGTGGCTAACATAACTATTCTGTCCGGTTTAAAGAAGAATTTAGAAGGAGCTGCTGGAAAGTGGCCTAGTTATTTATAAAAGGTCTTGTGGGCCTACCAGACAACACCTGGGGCTGCAACTCAGGAGTCGCCCTTTGCTTTGGTCTATGGGATGGATGCAGTAGCTCCCATAGAAGCAACTCTTCCATCATTTCGTGTTCACCACTTCTCAGAATGTGCTAACAAAGTGGCAATCAGAGGCCAGCTCGATCTAGTGGAAGAAAGACGAGTTAAAGCCCACCTTAGAATTGCCTACTATCAAGGTTTGATGAGGAGCAGATTTCCTTCTAAAGTTAAAAGAAGAGATTTCCAGCCGGGGGAAAAAGTATTGAGGAAATTCTTCTTGCACACCAAAGAAAAGTTGCTCGGAAAATTGGCCCAAACGTGGGAAGGACCTTATGTGGTTGTTGAAAGGCTCAAACCTGGAACATATTGGCTGAAAGACAAGGATGGAAGAATCCTGACCCACCCTTGGAATATCGAACATCTCCGGATGTACTTGGAATAGAATTTGTGTAAATATTTACTTGTTTAAACATCCATGTAAATATTTGGGGGCATACTCTTTCCTCCCTAGTGGCACGGGGAGGTTTTGATGAGGTGTCCGGCTTTTTAAATAAAATTTGATGCTTTCTTAAAAAAATTTCTAAAGTGTTTTAGTTTTGTCTTTTGTCACACCATCCGGATTGAAATAAAAGAAAGATGACCACTTAAACATTCGTCATCAGAGAATTTAAACACTCTCACTATGAAATAACCAAGGGCTATTTAAACTCTAGCCATCAAATTGGAACAGACTATGAAAAAATGTGAGAATTGAGCAAAACAAGGATATTCATTAAAACAACTTAAGTGCCTTGGCCTTCCAAGGACTTTCAAATCAGAGTGAATGACCTATCCGGTCAAATACCGGACACATTAATAAAAAAGAGTGTCTTGGCCTTCCAAGGACTTTAGTTTAGATAACATGACAAGAAAAAAGTAATTCATAAATTAAGGCCAAGCCTTTGAAGATGGCTCAGCTTCATCTATCTTCTTCTTCCCCTTGGGATCATCTTTCTCTTTGTCTGGGCTCTCCCCGGTGTTTTCCTCAGCATCGGATGAAGATGCACTGGAGAAGCCAATCCGGTCACCTTCGGCCATTGTGTGATATGGGAGGTCTTCAACCTCTACATGAAGCCATAAATCCCATAGGTTCCTCTTCGGAAATTTCTCATGGAAGAGCAAGACCATGTCTGATCTTACCTTGGCATACATTTTCTCTTGAGTATCGATCAAGTTGTTGGCATAGGCATCGATCTTGGCTTGGATTTTGGCCTCCTGCTCCCTTAGCAAACTAGCTTTCTCCTCAGCAGCTTTGGACACTGTATTCTCAAGAGAAATTTTGTCATTGGTTAAGTTGGTGATGATTTGGTCTTTGGCCTTGGACTCCCCCTTTGAGGTGGCAAGATCTTTCTCCAGTCCGGACAGCTTCTCCTGGAGCTCTGTGATAGTGTTTTCTAATATGGTGACTTTTGTGGTGCTCGCCTCTTGGTTTCTCTTCAACTCCTCGTTTTCTTCCTTTAGAATGGCAGCATTTAAAGTGGCAGTGCGAAGGTCATCAGACAACCTCTCTTTGTCAGACTTAAGATCTTTGATAATGTCTGCCTGATTTTGAACTTGTTTCTCCAACACAAGTACATGCTCAACATTTCTTAATAAAGAGTGGGCTATGACATCCCTTTCACTTGAAACAATAAAGGTCTTACCATTGAAAGTGACTGTGTTTGAGGTTCTTAGAGGGAGGTAAGGCCCAGCAAAATCGTCTCTGGGATAATTGATGAAGTACTCACCAAGCCCACCAAGACCGATGATGTCTACCCCATCAATGTTGAGATCTCCCCCTTCGACCTCATCGGTATGGAAGTCACCAGGTATCTCCTCCGCTTGTGTTGGGTCAGTAGGATCAGCTTGGGAGGGAGGCTCCGGAGCCCGGAGAGAAAGCTCGTCACCCTTAGAGGTCTTCTTCTTCTTGGCCTCCATGTCTTTGCTTTCACCTCCATGTTTACGATTTCTTTTGGAACCCCTTGGAGGTTTTGGGGAGTGCACTTCCCGCCTTTCAGTCTCCTGCTCCACCACTTCCAAGAGAGCAGCATCAATTTGGCTGTGGACTGGCCCCTCTGGATTTATTGGAGCATCCTCCTCCGCCTCAGCAGGGTTAGCTCCACCCACCACCTTCTTGCCTTTCTTTTTACCTTCAATCTTGCTTGGGGCCTTGGCCCGGCCTGGCAAGTAGAGAGTCCCATCTGGGTCATGCGTTCTTTTGAGCACCATGTCCGGAGGAGGCTAGGTGGTGAGCTCTTCCCAGGTTAGGTCTCTCCGACCTGTGGTCTTCCAAAGGTGAGACCTTGCTAAGTTGCCCCCTGTGAAGGCATCATGGAACCGATTCCCCCACTTCTCAGCGGCCCAAGCGTTGATCTTGGTGCAAGTGGTCTGCCCGGTTTTCAAATAATCACTAAATTCCTTGGGCAGTTCTGCTAAGGCAAAAGTAAGACCAATTAGTTTAAACTAACTCTAAAAAAAAGGGAGAGAGACAAAAGTATAAAGCAGGAGACTTACGGTCACTCCTCCACCTGCTTCTGAGAAGACTTGGGTTCACTCCGGACTTGATCTTCTTTCCATTCTCCCAAGCACCACTAATAAACAGGAACTGGGTCCTCCAATTCCTCTCCGCCTCTAACAAATCATCTACAGCTTTGAAATTATCCCCCATGTTGAAATGGTAAAAGGGGATGTGGTGGTTTCTGCAAAGACTGGCCACAGCAGCAAATTCCTCCATTGGCAGAGGAATCCCGGAGAGCCTCGAAGCCATGATGCAGGGCATGAGGGTGTACCAGGTGTTGGGGCTCAACTGGCTCGGACAGAGATTTATCAGATGAAAGTATGTGACAATTTCTGGGTCCAATGAGAGTCTGAGCCCCCAATTGAACAGCTCCGTGAACATGACAATTTCGCTCAGTTTGCAGTCCATGGGAGTCTCTGGGTGTATGGGGATCCTGATCTTCACATTCTCCGGTATACCCCACTTCGTACGCATCCGGCCCAGTTCAGCTGTGTGGATGAATGTGTAGTTAATCTTTTGCAGGGCGAGGAGGTACTTGACACTGACCTTGTGAAAACAAGGCCCACCCTTCCTTCGAGACTCTCCGGCAGATCTGGATGCCTTAAGCACAACTTTTCTTTGCCTTTGTCTTTTTTGGCAGCTATGGCACTACTAGTCTGTCCGGAGGGCTCAGACTCGAATGGGGCCTCTTCAATGGAGTCCCTCATTACTTCCTCCATGATTATTGAGGGGTTTTCAGCAGTTGTGGTAAGGGGCAGGTTCAGAATTGGCTCAGCTTGGCTTCCGAACTGCTGAGTTCCAGTATCTTCTTGGTTCCTGGCCTCCGGTTGGGGCTCTGATGCAGATGTGTCCCTCCGGGGACTTGAGCTGATGGCCTCCGGACCGGGCAGCCTGTCCTTGGGAACTTTAATGGGTACTTCTGACCCTGTACCACTGTCTTTGGCACACGATTTTGAGGGGGTGCCCTTGGAAGCTTGGCCTTTAACTAACCGGCCTCTTCTCCGGTCAACTAGTTTTTGAGGGGAATTTTCAGTGTCTGACCCCATAGCTATGAAGGGGGAGGGTTTTTTGAAACTAGTTACAGTAACACCTGGCTCAACCACAGGTTTCGATTCTTGAACCGAGAAACCTGAGATAATGAGGGAGAGATTGGTTTGAAATAACCTTTTCGGCTTGATTCCTTTAGAGGAAGAAGAGCCTTGATCTGACTCTGTGGCTGAAGTTACTGGTCTGTTAATGGGCGAAACGGGTAGTCCTGCTGCGATGCGTCTTTCCCTTTCGACCTTTTGCGTCTTTTCTAATTCCGAAAGGTTGAGCCACCCACCTTTGATCAGAGCGTTCCTCGCTGTAAACATAAACAACCTGGGCAAAGTTTTGCTTTGGAGAGAAAAAGCTTTAAGAAGTTGCAGAGTAAATATGAGAGAGATGATAAAACAGTAGAAAGTGTTTTAATATATAGTAAAATCTGAAAAAGGAGTTTTGATTCCTAGGAGAATTCGAAAAGATTGGTAATGATTAAAAACGGCGCTGATGTCACCACCTTTAATTAAGGGGTTGCTTTTCGAAGAAGGTGGGTTCGAAATTCAAGGTGAAAAAACGGCTGAAGCAACCAACCAGAAAGCGACACGTGTCCCATGAACTCTGGCACAAAACCGTTTGGATTCATGAAGCTTTATCAGTCTGGATAAAACCATAAACAGACATGTCCGGATTAAAACCACCCTTGACATCAGACTGTTTTTCAGGTTTTTGACAAAGGTATTTGAACAAACACCTAAAAAAGGGGCTCCTGATGAGTCCGAATTCTGACTACTCACCGGATAGGGATAGATCGGACCTAGCCCTCCGGACCGGACATACCACTTCGAACACTTAGCTAATGGGACTGTTCGAACTATGACAAAAGTACTAAAAAACCTAAACACTTCTTGACTAAGCTACTTGCTCTCCTACTTAGAGCTCATGGGTCTTTAAACATGACCCGGGTCCATTAAACATGACCCGAAAGCCCATAAGGGCCCAAATGTAAGGGTATAAATACCCAACCACCTGCATTAAATGTGGGTAATGAACATTAAGTACAACCAGGCTGCTTAATTCTCCCTCTACTCTCTACTCAAAACATTAAACACCCATAAACCTCCACAATACTCCGAACAGATTACCAATTTACCCCCAGACGATAAATAACCACACCAGATCGTACGACTACTTCTGCATTACTCAAAGAGCGGAAGAATATAAATCCCCAGGATTAATCAATAGCGCTCCTATTGGAACAACCATCAAAATGATTTATTAGGGTAATTTCGATCCAACCAAAGCTCGTGCTATTTCTCCTTCTCATATACTCGAATAACACTCCTCGTCCAAAATCCTAGATCCTAAAACACCTCGAACCTCTTCATCTCAAAGTAAAATTTCTCCTTTGATTAGTGAAGAATATCATTTAAAACAAAAGTCAAGCACTACCTCTTCGAATCATTCTTCAATAATCAGAAGAAGAAAAACTTGTATTGCCATGGGAGATGAATTAGAAATTATCCCAACGTCTCCCCCTTCAAATCCAGATACTGAAGCTCCTCCTCAGAGAGAAGTAACTGAGGAAGTTCCTCGAACAAATAACACTTTACCAGAAATTGTTAATCTATTACCCCAACAACCTGGAGAAGAAATATCAAAGGCCAACGCAGCTGATTCCGAGGCTACCATAACCGATCTTGAAGCTGAATCCGATGACGTGAACTCAACAAATACCCATAAGCCTCAGGAAGAAACGGATACTTGATTTGTTTCCGAAGAAGAAAGAGCTACAATTGGCAGAAACTTAAGGGTCTCGAAGCTAAGTACATCATTGATCTGAAAAAAAGTTCGGTATATTTATTACAAGGATAGCCAAGCTTCGGATCTAAATAAGAAATGGGGAATGGGAGATAATATAACTCTTCGACTGCCTAAAGAAGGAGAAACTGCCTTAGACTACAAGGACGACGAGCTAATAGTCTACCCCGAAATCATTAATTGGGGTCTTCGGTTTGTACTGGATCCTATGATCGTGGAATATTTCGAACTCCTAAACTTGTGCCCTACTTAGGTGACACCGAATTAATGGTTCACCCTTATGTCAGTGATTATGGCATCTGGACTGCCTCAGATTTCAATTAGCATCAAGGACTTCATCTCTTTAACTCAGTTATCGAAAGGTCCAAAGCTTCCCTTTTACTGCCTCATCCTGATGGATGACCTCAAAATCATCGATGACCTATTAGAAGCTGATAAATTCTGGAAGTAGAAATTCATTTTTATATCAGGACCATGGGAAAATGGCCAAGAAATTTCTGATGCTAATCCTTCAAGACAATCTCATCTGGAGAAGCAATCGTAAGCACTTCGAAATTTTTACATTCTGAAATATATTATATTTTTTTTCCTTTCTCTTTCCTTAATTTTCTACTTGCATGATTATTTCAGAAATTTTGAAGCGTTATTCAGCATGTCGACCAGCTGCTAAGGATATTTTTAAAAAGCTTGCTGCTTGGGCTGAAAAAGAATGGAATAATGCGTTCCACATTGCCTTCCAACCCATCAATTTCCTCAACTGCCACATCTTCCCAATCTCAGAGGGTGCCTTACCACCTCGAAATTTGATGTCAGAGCCCGATTCAAAAATAGTATGCATAGGTTAGTTCAGCCCGATTGTAAAGTCTTCCTTCCCATCGAAGAAGAGAAAGATCAAGAACCGTCTTCAAAGAAAAAGAAACAGGCAAGAATCACTTCGTATACAATGGTCGATGAAGATGAAAACACTGTTGAAAACCAACTAAACCAACAAACCAACAAAACTAATAAAACCAACAAAACCCTTTGGTTGAAGAACAGACAACCAAAGACAACACTGTGATCATCATCGAAGACAATGCTACTAATGAAAATCAGGCTGCTAAAAACTTCGATCCTGATATTTTTATTAATTTTGAAAACACTGAAGCGCTTACGGGTGAAAATGATCCTGTTCTTCAAGGCATCCAAAATCACATGCTTAACTTTGGAAGACCAACACTTGTCGAGGCGTCTCCAAAAATTATCTGTCCTCTGCTCCCATCACAACTTTAGATATGATTCAACATCCTAGTTCAGCCGAAACAGAGTTTCCTCTTCCTCCTCCAAATCCTGCAATCGCTGTTGCACTTCAACCATTTACCGATCTTGACATTGCAGCAAAAGCATTTGCTTCCCAAGTTGAAGCTTCTCAAAACCATTTAAAGCAATTGGCTAAATATATGGTCTACTACAAAGAATCTTACGAAGCTGAGAAAAAATTGAGAGAAGATTTGCACGGCAAAGTGGTTGATCAATTTCACTTGTATGAAATAGCAAGGTCCGAACTTATAAAAGGTGCTCTCTTCATGAAAAATCATACGCAAACCACACACATTAATGACAAAGAAGCGATGAAGGCTTCTCATGAAAAAGATATGTATAAGCTCAAGTCTGATCATGCTATGGATCTGGTTGCCGAAATATCCAACTCCAAAGGTCTGCAAAATTTTCTTAAACGTTTTGAGACAAAAAATAAAGAACTGACCGAGGAGATTGCTAAACTAAAGAAAGATTTCGAAGTAGAAAAAACTACTACTGTTGCTACTTCCGAGGCTCAACTTTCAAAAGACATGGTAGCTACTATTAATAATAGAAAAGAAGAAACATCCATTCTCCTTCTTCGAGAACTTCACGCTACTTATCCTAAAATCAACCTCACAAGTTTCTAGAACGATATTATCATTGATAAGCGTCCAAGTGAAGCTTTCGATCCTATCCCCAATTCGTCATCCGAAGATGAAGATGAAGAAGAATCATCCGAAGAGGAGGATTCATCTGATTAACTTTATCATTTTTTTTTGTGTTTGTCAGGTTAAAAAATTTCCTTTTGTACTTCAAAGAATTAATCTAATCGACAAACGGTTTCCTTGTTTTATTATTCTCTTCACATATTATTCGATACTGAATTTAAAAAATGAATATAATTATAAACTGTAAACTTACCACCTCAAATACCTTAACGAAATTGGTGAAGATGGTATGTCTTCGAAACATTCTCAGTGTGCTGTTAAGCTTCCACTTCGAAAAAATTGTAATGTGATTATTAAACATGGTTATTTCTTCAAAAAGTGTTATAAACACTTCAGAACATTCTACTCTTAACCAACTTCAAAGATGAGCAGTCTTTGATAAGTTGTTAAGATAGTTTTATTCAAGTATGTGTAAACAACCATTGGCCAGAAACGAACTTTATTGATAATATTGAATATGTACATAATGCCTCGTTAAACCCTTCTTGGGCCAACATGATAGGAAATAGTGCGCCATTCAAAAGTAAAAATTCAAAAATACAAAGACAAATCTACTCCCAATAAAGCTTCAAGTATTTCATATTCCATGGATGCTGAAGCATCCTCCCTTGAAAATTGCAAAGGCGACAAGACCCTGGTTTTATCCTCTCAACAACCATATAAGGCCCTTCCCAGTTCAGAGCCATTTTTCCAAGGATTTTCTCCTTTGTGTGCAACAAAATATTTCTCAACACCTTATCACTTTCTTTGAACTCTCTTCTTTTCACATTCGAATCATATCTACTTCTCATAAGAGTTTGATAGTGGATTACATTCAAATGAGCTCGAACTCTTTTCTCCTCGATCAAATCTAAATTCGCCATTCGAACTTCATCAATAGATCTTTCAGAATATTTACTTATTCTAAAATATGACATCGTAGATTCTATAAGGCTGACGACATCCATTCCATATGCCAAAGCAAAATAAGTCTCATTTGTAGCCTTTTTAGGAGTTGTCCGATAAGCCCAAAGTATCTTTTGAAAATAGTTTGGCCATTTTCTTGCTGCCCCCTTCAAATTCTTCTTCAAGCCTTCTAAAATCGTTATGTTTGTTACCTCCACTTGCCCATTAGCTTGAGGATGAAAAGGCGCCGAAAAGCATTACTGAATTCTTTTAGAAGTATAAAATGAATCCATATCCTTGTTATTAAACTGAGGGCCATTATCTGTTGTAATCCTCTGAGGAACTCCAAAACGACAACAGATGCTGTTCATAATAAATTTGATCATGTCTTTTGCTTTTGTCCCTGATAACGGTTCTGCTCTGCCCACTTTGTAAAATAATCCACCGCTACAATTATCATCTGTCTTCTTCCAGAAGCCATCGGCAAAGGTCCCACCAGATCAATCCCCCGTCTATCAAATGGTATTGCCTCAGATATAGACATAAGCGACACTGCTGGTCTGTGAATAGCATTAGCAAATCTCTGACAAATATCACAACTTTGAACTCAATTCTTAGAATCATTCATGATTGTAGGCCAATGGATACTTTGGTATCTTAAGAATACTGTGAGTGGTGGTTTAAATTTTAACAAGACCGATATTGGTGGATCACTGAATGATATTGTAGGATCAGTGGTTGGTTTTGTTGATTCTAAGTTTACAAGTGATATGGATAAAAGGAGATCTCTGGCAGGATATTGATAAGGAAAGATATTCCTCAGGGACCTAAGTGCAATTGATAGGGACTAAAGTGATAAGTTCTGTAAATATAGAGTTAAATTAGGCTTTAGGAGAAATGTAAGGGTTGAACTGCAAATATACCATTATGTAACCGTTTCTCTAACTAACTCACTCAGTCTATTTAAAGAGGCTGAGAAAGTTAGTGATGCCTATGAAATAATCAGAAGCACTTTTCACTACTTAAAATTCCCTAAGAAGATTTGTGTTCCTAATTTTATCAATTCCGCATTAATTCTTACCAAATTGGCGCTAGAAAGAGGGGAAGAAGATACCTTGATCAACAGATCAGAAATCGATGTCCGAGTTTTCGTTTTGCAAAGCTTTTCGTTCGAATTTTCATATTTTTGTTTAGTTTTTCGCTGATTGAAGATGAATCCAGAGGAAGGTGACAATCCATCTGTTCGAAAAGCTATGGAAACACTGAAGTCCGATCTACAAGAGGCAGGTAAATCGATTCCAACTCAATCAATCCAATTTGATTTTGAAGGAAAAATGAATGAGATGATAAGGAAGGTGGCAGAGCTTGACGAATTGGTAAAAAAGAAGGGAAATAATGATGGTGCTAGGCTTAGGTCTAAGATAGCAGGGGGCGATCAGAATGATCAGTCGGATCAGTCGATGGACGATGGCGATGATCGATATAGAGCAATTTACAAAAGCGGGATAAAGAGGAAAGAAAAGTTACAAAAGCGACTGTATGTGAACTCTAGTGATGAAGAGGATTTCGAAGATTCTGAGTCTGATGAAACACCGAGGTACGAACGTTCTCGAGGCCATTCAAGAGGAGTAGAGCGTGAGCTCCGACCAGCTAGGGTGTATAAAGAAGGAAGGAAAAAGAAAGAAAGGCGAGTATATTCACCTCGGAAATATTCGCCTCGGAAATATTCGCCTCGAAAATATGAAGGTGAGTCAAGCTTATATGCTACTGTGGGGATGAGAAATGAAGACCAGTATGTTCAAGGAGTCGACTGGAGGGACTCACCATTGATCAGGGAGATCAGATCTGTGCCGCTTCCGAGGCGGTTTGATATTTCAAAAGTTGACAAGTTTGATGGGACTCAAGATCCCGATGATCATATAGAGCAATTTAAAAATTACATAACTAATTTCGAAGATGAAAATAAATTAGTGTGTAGAGCATTCTCTCAGACGTTTAAGGGAACTGCGCTGAAATGGTTCAACAAGATTCCTAAGGAATCAATTGCAAATTTTAGAGGCTTCTATACCGCTTTTCGAAGACAGTTTGTGGGAAGCAAGGAAATAAGAGCTAATGGAGACACAATAATACAGTGCAAGCAGGCTGTGGGAGAGAAGTTAAGAGATTACACTAAGAGGTTTGTGTCAACAAAGGCTGAATTGGATGACTGTGAAGAAAGTGTGGCAATGGCGGCGTTTAGGCAAGGACTGTTGCCTGGGGATTTAGCCGATGAGACTACGACGCGCAGGGCGTTAACGTTTGGAGCTCTTATGGCTCAGGTTGAGGATCAGATTAAGGTCGAAGAATCGACGCGGGTTCGAGGAGGTGCTAGTACTATTCAGAAGGGGAATGGACAATCTAACACGTCGAACAACAACCCCTCACGTCCGAAGAGCAATCAAAATGTTTCCAGCCGAGGAGCTTCGAGCTCGTATCAAGGGGGATATAATCAACACAATTCTAATAATCAGCAGCAGTTTAGATCCAGATCGAATGTGTGGGTAAGGCCAGATTATTATGCGGATCTGACTGAAAGCGTGGCTTCGATATATGAGAAAACAAAGGGAACAATAAATTGTAGAAAGCCAGCAGCGATTAACAGGCCAAGAGAGGAGCGCAATAATAAGTTCTGCAGGTATCATGATGATGTTGGTCATGATACAAATGATTGCATCGCTCTAAAGAAGGAGATGCAAATTTTGATCGAAAATGGAAAGTTGCTGGAGTATGTCAGGAAGAATGCTAAAGTTGCAGCTCCGAAAACTGGTAATCCTAATTCTAAGCAGGAAACTGCACTGATGATTTTAGATGTTGCAGGTGATGATTTTGATGTGGCCTCGGAATATGTCGAATCAGACCCCAGTCGACTTTTGTTAATGTCAATAGATGAGCCGATGCGTCAGGGACGTGTTCGAGATTTGTGTGCCTTCTTCGAATCACTAACAATATTTGGGGGAGATTCGATGACCAACAACACTATTAATTCGAGGAAGAGGCATATAGTGAATTTAACACGACAGATTGAGGGAGGAGCATCGGCACACCTAAGCAACAGAAAGGATGTGCCCTTTATAATTTTCGATGGGGATGATTTGAGGGGGATTACTGGGCCACATGAAGATGCAGTGGTCATAGGAGCAGAAGTATGCGGGGTGGAGATTCGACGAGTGCTGATTGATACAGGGAGCTCTGCTAATGTGCTTTTCAAGTCAACATATGAGAGATTAACTGCTCCGCCTCGAATAGAAAGATCAGAAAGGACTATCATAGGGTTTACTGGCGCAACAGCAAATGTGATAGGAGAGTTCGAGGGTGAAGTTTCTTTGGGAAAGGGGCCTTTCAAGAAGAAAGTACAAGTACTTTTTGTAGTGGTGGATTGTCCATCAAGCTACAACGCTATTTTTGGGAGGTCGTGGTTGGCGAAAATGTATGCTGGAGTTTCTACAGTTCATCAATGTTTGAAGTATGTGATCGAGGACCGAGTCGGCGTAGTTCGAAGTGATCAAAAGGTGGCAAGAGAATGTTACGCTGCTGCATTTAGACTACGGGGCAAAAGTTCTGATGATCCGATGGAGAATTAGCAGTTTGGGGGGTTGTCTTCTGATGGAACAGACGAGGGAATTGATGATCCGAGGTCAACCCCGAGTTCTGTGGTGGTCAATGAGGAAATAGAAGAATATATTTTCAATAATGGCAGGGTACTTCGAATTGGGACTCTGTTATCTTTATCGATGCGAGAAAAGTTGTTGACCTTTTTGTATGAAAATTTGGATGTATTTGCGTGGAAGTCCGAAGACGTAGTGGGGGTCTCAAGTGACATCATATGTCATAGCTTGGCGGTTGATCCGAAGGTCAAACCGATAATTTAAAAAAGAAGGGCCTTTTCGTTGGAAAAATCCGAGGCCATAGTTGCCGAGGTGGATCGACTATATAAGATGGGGCATATCAGGGAGGCCAATTATCCGAGGTGGACGGCTAATCCTGTGGTGGTAAAAAAGAAGAACGGAAAATGGCGAATGTGTGTGGACTTCACGGATTTGAATAGAGCCTGTCCAAAAGATCCTTTTCCAGTACCTCGAATCGATCAGTTAGTGGATTCCACTTCGGGAAATAAAATCTTGACATTTATGGATGCGTTTTCGGGGTATAATCAGATTCGAATGAATCCAAATGATGAAGAAAACACGACTTTTATCACTGACAGAGGATTGCACTGCTATAGAGTGATGCCGTTCGGATTGAAAAATGCTGGGTCAACATATCAGAGGCTGATGAATAAGGCGTTTGCTTCACAAATAGGGAGAAATATCGAAGTGTACATCGATGACATGCTTGTTAAAAGTAAAAGTGATGATGAACACATTGATGATTTAGAAGAGACGTTTTTGAATCTTAGAGCCATACAATTGAAATTGAACCCAGAAAAATGTACATTTGGAGTTCGATCTGGCAAGTTTTTGGGGTACATGATTAGTGAAAGAGGAATCGAGGTGGATCCAGAACAATTGAAGGCCCTGATATCGATGTCTTCACCTCGGAATATTAAAGAAGTGCAAATGTTAACGGGCAGGTTAGCAGCTTTGAACAGATTCATTTCTCGTTTTTCAGATAAGTGCTTGCCTTTTTTCCAGGTGCTACGAAGACCTAATAATTTTGAGTGGACTTCGGATTGTGAAGAAGCCTTTATAAAGATCAAAAATCTTTTGTCCTCTCCTGAAATATTATCAAAGCCTCGAAAAGGTGAGCAGTTATTTTTGTATATAGCAGTGTCGGATTATGCAGTAAGTGCAGTTCTGGTCAGTGAAGATACGAGAATTTCGAAGCCTGTCTACTATGTCAGCAAAAGTTTGGTTGATGCTGAGAAGCGCTATTTGAAGCTCGAAAAATTGGCACTGTGTATAGTAGTGGCAGCAAGAAAAATGCGCCCTTACTTCCAGACACATACGATTGTGGTTCAAACTTCATATCCATTAAAAAATGTTTTGCAAAAGCCAGACATCTCAGGAAGGATGATCAAGTGGTCTGTGGAATTAGGAGATTTCGATGTGTTATTCTCTCCTCGAACAGCTATCAAAGCTCAAGCCTTAGCAGATTTTTTGGTGCAGGAGTTGAATTGGTTGCACCAACAGGGGAATTTATGTTTCAAGCTATAAAATTTGGCTTTCATGCTTCAAATAACGAAGCTGAATATGAAGCTGTGCTAGCAGGATTACGGTTAGCAAAGATTTGTGGAGCAATATTTGTGCGCTTGGAAACAGATTCACAGTTGGTAGTTAACCATGTTAAAGGAGTATCGGAAGCTAAAAAGGAACGTTTGGTTTTGTACTTACAAGAGCTTCGAGGAATGATGGCACAGTTTGAAAATGTCGAAGTTGAGCATATTCGAAGAGGTAGCAACACAATGGCTGATTCTTTGGCAACAATGGCTTACTCTGAAGAATATCCATGGATTATAACACAACCATCGCCTTCGATCATACCGAATTCTGAGCACTGTGAAGTTGTTAATGAGGTAGTGAATGATCTGATGTGCGCTCGAGGAGATTGGAGGTTTGACTTGTTAAACTTTATTTTGAAGGGAGTATTACCTCTCGATAAACACTTGCTCAAGAAAATAAAGTATAAAGCCCTTGGCTATGTGGTATTGGATGGGGTATTGTACAAAAGGTCTGCGTCGAAACCTTTGCTACGATGTTTAAGCAAGCAAGAGTCTCAGAACATTCTATCCGAACTGCATGATGGGGATGGATCGGCTCATTGTGGGTTTAAAGCTTTAACGCGTAGGGTATTGTTGGCAGGATATTATTGGACTACTATTTTGCAAGATGCCAAGTCGTTAGTTCGAAGCTGTGATACTTGCCAAAGGTATGCAAATTTAATACACAAACCAGCAGTACCCCTAATGACAATTTCAGAGGCGGTTCCTTTCGATAGGTGGGGGATTGATTTAGTGGGACCATTACCTATGGCTTCTGGTGGAAGACAGATGATTATTGTTGCGGTTGATTATTTTTCGAAGTGGGCAGAAGCAGAACCTTTAGCTGGGACAAAAGCTAAGGATGTAATCAAGTTTATTCAAAGTAACATTTGCTACCGTTTTGGGGTACCTCGAAAAATAACGACGGACAATGGTCCTCAATTTAATAACAAGGAAATGGACTCTTTTTGCTCTTCGAAAGGGATACAACAATGCTTTTCCACTCCTTTCCACCCCCAGGAAAATGGACAGGTGGAAGTTACAAATAGATCTATTTTGGATGGCTTGAAGAAAAATTTGGCAGGAGCAGCAAGGAAATGGCCAAATTATCTTCAAGAGGTGTTATGGGCATATAGAACAACCCCTAGAGAGGCTACAAAAGAGACTCCTTTTTCTTTAGTATATGGAATGGATGCTGTGTGCCCTGCTGAATCTACATTGCCTTCTTATAGACTACTACAATATTCCGATGCGGATAACGATGAAGCTAGAAGGGTGGAGCTTGATTTGTTGGAAGAAAAAAGGGTCAAAGCACATTTGAATGTGATCCATTATCAAACATTAATGAGAAGTAGGTACGATGCTAAAGTTAAGAGGAGAGAATTCAAAATTGGCGATCGAGTGTTACGAAAAGTGTTTCTTCACACTAGGGATAAGCACCTCGGAAAATTGGCCCCGAATTGGGAAGGTCCTTACGAAGTCAAAATGAAGGTTAAGCCAGGTTCCTACAGGTTGTCAGATCGAGAAGGGAGGATGCTCAAACATCCTTGGAATATAGAGCACTTGAAATTGTACTGTGAGTAAATTCAAACTTCGAATTTTTGTAAAACAGACATACTCTTTCCTTATCTGTTGGCCCAGAAAGGTTTTAACGAGGTGTCTGGTTGATATTGAATTTTTTAATAAAATTTCTTTTGGCCATTGGTTGTTTACTATGATGAGTGATTTATTATTTTGGTAACTTGGCAAAGATTGATCATCTTTGAAAGTTGACCAAGAATAATTTTCCGAAGCAATAGCTTTGAAGAAACAACCAAATGTTCGAGGTGCCACGTCTTATGAGTGCATCTAATTTTTGAGGTGCCACGTCTTATGAGTGCATCTAATTTTCGAGGTGCCACGTCTTATGAGTGCATCTAATTTTCGAGGTGCCACGTCTTATGAGTGCATCTAATTTTCGAGGTGCCACGTCTTATGAGTGCATCTAATTTTCGAGGTGCCACGTCTTATAAGTGCATCTTAATTTCCAAGGTACCTCCATTAATAAATACGTCTAATTTTCGAAGTGATAAATTTAAATAAGTACACCAGAAGTTTAAGATAAAATTTTAAGAGGAAGAAAAGTTGCTTGTTCATCGGATTAAACACGAAGTCTACAAAAAGGTGAGAATTACTTAGCCAGATACACAAAAAACAAACATAATATGCCTAGACTATTAGGCATCATCTTCTTCTTCCGATGACTCTTCTGAAGCATCTTCTTCTTCTGAGGAACTTGGTGGCACTTCGAATGCTTCTCTTGGGCGACTTTCTTCAGGAACTTGTTTCCAAAGATTCGTTAAATCCAGCCTTGGACAGGCAGCATGAACCTCTCGAAGAATTTGAATAGCTGTATCAATTTGAGCTTTCTTAATACCTTCATGCATTAAAGAGCCAACAGCGGCCTCGGCCTTTTTGACGGCAGCATTCTTTTCTTCGTCGAATTTTGTTCGAAGCGTAGTCAACTCAGTTTGGCAATTCTCCAGCTTCTCCTGAGTTTCTTTAACAAGTTTCTCAGCATCGGAAGATTTTTGCTTTGCCTCGGTAATTGCGGTGGAATGTTGAGAATTTAGGTCTTCAAGAGCTTGTCGATGAGAAGCCTCCAGAGCTTCGACTTTTTCTTTGTGCTCTTTAAGAAGTTTGTCTTTTTCAGCTTCGAATTTCTGAAGTGCCTCCATTTTCGAAGTCTTTTCGAAATCTATTTCCTTATTGCTTTTAATCAATTTTTGTGCAAGAAGCTCCAATTGTGCATGTGAATTTTTTACTTCTTCACATAATTTGTTGGCTGCAGCACTTAAGTTTTCAAAAGGATGAAGGATCAAAGTTACCTCATCAGATTTGTCTAAATTGGGAAAGATTGTTGGTTGCTGACAAACAGGAACGATGGCGTTAGATGTCGAAGCCATAGCAGCCCCAGTAGAAGTTGATGGAGCAAAATTGGTAGGTTGAGAATCATTGCCAGTAAATGCAAAATCCCCGCTTGAATTGAAGTTTTCGAGGTTGAGGTAATCGTCTACTTGACTATCTCCTAGTGTTAGTCCTCCATCAGGGTTTTCTTCGATAAAAGTTTTCCCATGCACCTCGGAAGCTAGTACTTCCTCTAGCATATCAGCCTCGTTCTTTTTCTTGGGCGTACTAGACTTGCTCTTTTTCTTCTTGGGAGAATTGTCCTTTTTCTTTTTCAGAACAGGTTCATCTTCTTCGGAAATGGGGGGAAGCTGAGGTGCAGATGCTTTTCGCTACTTATAGTCTTCGAGGTGTTGGAAGACTTAGCCTTGATTGTTTTGGGTTTTTTGAGGGTTTGCTTCCCTTTCTTTTTCAATGGTAAGTGGCTGTCACTTCGATTCCGGGTCGGAAGATAACATTTCCCATCTGGTGCAAGTATCCTCTGAACTGCTAGGATGGGATCCGGTGGGATCATCGGATCTTGAGGGAAGTCAGCCCCTAAGGATATACGCCAGAGATGGCTATTCACAAAATTGATCGGCTCAAAGGCTGAGTGAAAGCCATTTCCCCAGGATTTTTCGGCCCATTCAGCCATTTGCTGAAAGATGACATTGGCTTCTTTTCGACGACTCTTAAATCGCCTCGGAATTTCTGAGAAAGAAAAGGGATAAACAGTTAGACAAATAAACTTAACTGGTTTGGCTAAGTTTTAAAAAGGGAGGGGGAGAGATGTTACTTACTGCTATCCTTCCAAGTGAGAGTGAGTCTTGAGGGGTTAGCATCGGAAATCTCTTTGCCATTCTCCCAAGCTCCTGATAGGAAGACAAACCTTTGCTTCCTAAATTTATCAGCTTCGAGGAGGTCGTCGATTATCTTTAGGTCATCCTCCAAAGTTAGATAATAGAAAGGAAGAACTGGCCCATTAGAGACTTGGGTCACTGAGATGAAGTCCTCGATTTCGAGGGGAATGCCCCCTAGCCTCGACACCATAATGGCGGAGAATAAAGTAAATAACTGGTTTGGGGTAACCTGTGTTGGGCACAACTTAAGAATTTCGAAGTACCTTACGATCATGGGATCGACGGGAAATCGAAGTCCCCAATTGAAGAGCTCTGGATAGACTAGCAATTCATCCTTCTGACAGCTCAGAGGCGTTTCTCCTTCCAATGGTAGTCGAAGAGTCATGTTGTCGGTTAACCCCCATAGTTTCTTGAGCTTCTCCTTCTCTGACTCGAGGTAGTAAACGTAGGGTACATTCTTTAAGGCAAGAATGTACCGAGGAGAAAGAGGTTTAAGATTTTCTTGAACCAAGGCAGCAACGTCCTCGGGGAGTGTAATGAGAGGTTTCTTCCTTCGAATATTTTTTGGAGGAACCGCATCGTCAGCCTCGGATTCCTCTTCGGCATCAGATTCAGTAGCTTCAGAATCGTCTTTGTTGTTATCTTCATCAGTGACTTCATTAGAGCGACTTCGGATTTGAGTCTCCTGTTGAGTCACAGGAATTGGCTGACTACTCTCTGGTGTAACGTCACCCATTTCTTGTGGGGGAGGAGAAGAGTGTGGGGGAGGAGAAGAGTTTTCTGCTTCTTCACCCATTGCTAGAAAAGGTGATTTTTTGGCACGTTTAACTTTGATAGCCTCGAATTGAGGAGGAGGTGAGTTGGGTTGAAGGTTTTTAGTCGCTTCAACTTGAAGCACAGGTGATTTGGGTTGTGGTTTTTTATCAGTAGGTGGCTTGTCTAAAGTAACAACTTTAGATTTCCGATGAGGTCTTAGCAGTGGAGAAGTAGGTTGATTTCGAGGAGGAAAGGTTTCTTGATTAGTTTCTGGTTGCGAAGCTAAAGGTGAAGACGAAGTGGCAAGGTTGGGGTCGAAATTACCATATTCAAAAGTGGTACAAGAAGAGTGAGGACCGTTGTAGATCAACCCAGCAGCTTTGTATTCTTTGGCTCTTTGTGAAATACAAAGATAATCGTAGGCCCCAAATATTTGATTGCTAGAACCAGGGAAAAGAGGTTTCTTTGGTTTTACTGGTTTTCTGGGTTTAGATCTTTTGTATTTAGGATATCTTCTCATACAATGGTATCGATCTAAGAGGTTGCTTTGGTGGATGAAAAAGATGAAGTAATTTAAAGATTTATGAAGAACAGGTTGAAGATGGCTTGAAGAACAGGTTGAAGATGAAGAACAGGTTGAAGATGGTTCAAGAAGTGATTTCTCTAAAAAGTTCTTAGTGAATGAAGAGTTGGGTATTTATAGGATAAAGGAGTGACGTTGAGAATATGGAGAGGCAAAACCAGTGAGTTGCTCTCATTGGGTGGAATATGAAACGAAAAGAAAGCGTGTAGTGTCATGGGTCTACTATTAAAGGTCTAATCAATCTATCAAGTAGGGATCAGAGATTTCGAAGTATTAGCAAAACTACGTTCCTAGTAATAATGTTCGAAGTTGAGACGAAGCTATACTTCAAGTTGGCAAGTTCGAAGCGATGGGGAAATCTATTTGCACTTATTCACAAATTCGAAGAGAAGTCACAAATCATTGGGTTCAATCATAATAAAGAGATAGAGTGAAGAAAGTTGTATTGACTCAAGGTAGAGTTCGAGGAGCTAATAGTTCTTATAAATGTCTGTATAAGAACTAGGGGGGCTACTGATAAGGAAAGATATTCCTCAGGGACCTAAGTGCAATTGATAGGGACTAAAGTGATAAGTTCTGTAAATATAGAGTTAAATTAGGCTTTAGGAGAAATGTAAGGGTTGAACTGCAAATATACCATTATGTAACCGTTTCTCTAACTAACTCACTCAGTCTATTTAAAGAGGCTGAGAAAGTTAGTGAGGCCTATGAAATAATCAGAAGCACTTTTCACTACTTAAAATTCCCTAAGAAGATTTGTGTTCCTGATTTTATCAATTCCGCATTAATTCTTACCAGATATGTGTTAAGTTTGGGAGTGCAATCAGTTGGAAAGCACAGTTGCGAGCTGTAATTTTGTCTACAACAAAGGTAGAGTACATGACGTTAACACAAGAAATAAAGAGATACTATGGTTGCAAGGTTTGGTGATAGATTTGGAGTTGGGCATAACTATTACAAAGGTGTTCTGTGACAGTCAAAGCGCCATACACCTTATAGGGAAGAAGATGTACTACGAGCGTACAAAACACATGGATGTCAGATATCATTTTATTCGTGATATAATATCAAAGGGAACTGTTGATGTGAAGAAAGTGTCTACACACGATAATCCAGCACATATAATAACCTAGGCAACATAAGTTTGAAAGTTAAAGGAGTGCCTGAACTGGATCGGTGTTTACAGTATAGAGTAAATGCCTTAAGGGCATTTGTTGAGTGAGATAAAGAAAAGTTTCTTTGTTGATAGTGAAACAAAGATATTATGTTTTAATGGAACGATTTCTTGAGGATGAGTCGAATAAGTTAATAATATATACAATTGCAATGTGTTTGATGGTAGAGTTTCGTGTCATTGACAATATATCTTGTATAGACTATTGTATACGAGCCTATTAAGCTTATTATCTACTAAGTTCTATTTATTTCCTATAAATAGACAGTAGGACTACACAAAAAAATATTTGAAAATCTGTAACCTTTTTATTTTAGTGAAATACTTTTTTCTGGCGGTGTACGTACACGTAAACATTTGTCATTCTATTCTTGAGTGGGTTGCGATAGATTGCATAGTAATTCATAATAAAAGCGGTCAAAGTTAGGGATACTAGATAGCAACCAACCAAAAGTAACAAAATCCAATGAAGATAAGTAAACAAACCAGCTGCGGAATAAACTGAATAAAACAGAAGCAACTGGGAAATAAACTGACTAAGACATAAACAACTTTGGTGATGACAAACAAACGACGAAATCCAGATTTAAAAAGACTAGCCTAGGAATAGAATAGCAAATCACAGTAAGACAAAAAGAACAAAAGCAGCTGCAGAGAAACAAACAGAAGAAAACCTGCTCCATTGAATGACTATTACGCCAATAACCAACAACGGAGAGTAGCACAGAATAACGTTACCGCGGAAATCTGTCACATGAAAGGGCAAGGCTTTAGTAGAGAATGAAGTAAATTTGATCCTTAACTTGTAAGAAAATATTCATTCTGACAGAGACTCTTATGTTAACATTTCCATATACAAAACAGAAATAAATCAAACTTACAATATAATTAAAGGCTAGAATCTTACTTAAGTTAGAAGCAATAGGGAATAATTTAGATGGACAAGGATAGTTATATTTTTCAGAAAATAACAACTTACTTTGGCGGAATGATACTGACTTTTTGAATATGAGAAACCTTGGATGATTCAGTATCGTCAACGTTTGACAGTTTCGCAGCTAAAACAGGACATCCGTCGATGTGCAGATAACGAAGCTTGGTGAGACTTGTCATTGATTCAGGCAAAGACCTGAGACTGTTACATCCATGAACACCTAGAATGCCAAGAGAAACGAGATTTCCCAACCATTCTGGCAAAACTTCTACTCCGTCAAACGAGACTATACTCAGCGTCTTTACCGAAGTGAAATTCTGGAACTGAAGATATGGGATGCACTTGAGTCTCCCCCACCCGATTAATGTTATGTCTTCCACCGATGAACTAACCATGGAATGGATGTTTGGAAATTCTTCCAGCTCCGACGAGAAACCACCAATCTCTAATGACTTTAACCGCACATCAGAATTCGGAAAACTTCTTGGGACACGGATCAAACTAGAACACATTGATATAGCTAAATTTTCAAGAAAAGACAGTTCCTCAAGGTTTTCGGGTATGTTCTCCAAGTTTTGGCAATATAAAATCCTCAATTTCTTAAGAGACTTGCTGGATTGCAGCCGAGCAGGTATGTTTACCAACATGTCACAGTTTGTGATTTCAAACTCAACAAGACAAGTCAAATCTCCTATGTACTGCGGAACAACTGTGAGATTAGGAAGAGCAAATATTTTAAAATACTGGAGAGGCCTCGAGAACTCAAGTCCCCTAGGTAGAAGACCAATACCACAATTCTTTATGGAAAGACTTAGAAGAGATCTGAGATCATTCATTTCTTTCAGCTCGCTCAGTCTTCCGCAGTCATTTATAATTAGATGTTCAAGAGATGATACATGACTTACACAAAGTGATGACAGATTGAAACACCTTTCTACATTGAGCTTCTTGATTGACAATGATCCTATCTCTGGAATTGTTGTCACCTCATGACAATTGTTTATATACAATGTTTCAACGTTTGCAAATGGTGTGGAGGTGTTTCCAAAATCAGTCAGCTGAGGGCAGTTAGATATGTAGAGGGTTTTTAAAGAGACTATTTCACTTACAGGAACATTTTTCAGCATCGGGCATCGGTAGATTGTCACACTCTCAAGGGAAGGAAAAAAAGACATGTCATCTTCCGTTGGAATTACCCATTCCTCTAGGATGCTCATCCCCTCGATAACCAACTCTATCAATGACGGAAAAACCACAATTTTCTGTTTCCCACCATTTGTCCCACTTGTTTGGGCTATATTAGTATAAAATTCTCTTGCAATACATTTTGCATTTTCAAACTCTTTCATCTCAAGATATTCAAGACAAGGCATCAGCCCAAGTGTTGGCAACTGTATACATTCCCGACAATTGTACAACTCCAGTCGACGTAAACAACGCAGTACTTGATGATCTGACAACCATGTCGAGAATATCTGACCTTTAAAGTTACGAATTTTTAATTTTAGAAGATTTGGAGGAGGCTCGAGGCCTTCCAGCACATCATCTGCATTGTTCCCCACTTGTCCATTAGTGTACGACCATTCATATGTCAACCCTCTTAGCTTTAGTTTCCCTTTGATGTCAGCTTCATAGGCATTTAGTTTTCCCTTTACATTCTCTAGGTTGCATATCCTCAATTTGCCATTAAGCTGCTTTAAGCTACCTAATTCTTCAATTTGATGACCTTTGGTTGTTCCCACTGCAAAAATTGATAACGTTTGGAGACAAGTTAACTTTCCAATATTAGATGGCGTGAGAGTGAGATCCGCATTGTTGAAAATAAGGTGTTTCAACTTCACCAAATTTTTTATTCCTCCCGAAAGCTTCTCAGATACAACGCAATCCGTGAGTTTTAACGTTTGCAAATTGTAGAGTTTGGATATAGATCTAGGTATCACATTGCCAGAGATATCCAAATACCGTAAATGCTTTAGTCTAACAATCGATGTAGATAAACCAGTAGTATCAAAGTAATCAATATGCAAAACGCGCATGCGTTTGAAACCCTTCATGTTGTTATTGTATACCTTTGTCGCCCAAAGCAAGGAACGAAGTTTTTGGCAACCAACTTCTTCCAACTTTGTAGGGATATCTCCGGTAGAGTTCAGGCTTACATGTTGAATATTAGAATCTTTTTTCTTTAAAACCGAGTTTGAAGTCCATATTTCTGTTCTCGAAACAAATTCAGCTAGTACATGCACACTGTCATGCATCTTGCAGCTCTTTATATTTCCAAGCTTGTCTTTCTTTACATCTTGAAACAACGAGTTTGCTAACAAGGTATTAAAATATTGCTCGCCAATATCCTCTATTGTCCTATTGTTTTCTAAATCAGGATGAACATAGCCTTGAGCAATCCATAATCTAATTAGTTTTGCCTTTTTGATTTCTGAGTCTTTCGGAAATAATGCACAGTACGCAAAACATTGTTTAAGTGAAGAGGAAGGCAAACGATCGAAGCTCAATTTTAATATTGGCATAATATTGTTGTTTACTATAAGTGTACTCCAAACTGGACTGTCTCTAATTGATAACCAATAATGACTCGTTTTCTTTAATCGCATTGTTCCACCAAGAACTTTAGCAAGTAACGGCAAACCTCTACATTTTCGAGCAATATCCCTCCCGATAACCTCTAGATCCTGAGGAACCTCTTCGTCAAAAGACTTACCAATGACTTTTTCTTTGATTATGGACCAACATTCATCATCAGATAGCTTCATTGGATAGTGTCTCCGCATTGAAAAAGTTTCTGTTATTGAAGCAACTTGCTCACTTCGAGTAGTTACTACAATACAATTTCTTTTATTTTCATTGACTTTCAGTAGACGATTCATCAAACTATCCCATTGATTAGGCTCTTCATTCCATACATCATCTAGCACCAAAAAGAAGCTTTTGTTTTCTAAGTTTTCACGAAGATGTTTAAGTAAAGCGTCAACATTATGTATCCCACCGGTTGTTTTATCAAGTGACTCCAACATTCCTCCCAATATGACCCGTTCATCAAAAGTGTTAGATACACACACCCAGATAGTTTCATCAAACATTTTCTTCTCTCTTACTTCTTTCCTCAACATCTTGGCCATTGTTGTTTTTCCCAAGCCAGGCATGCCAACGATTGGAATAACAAAGATATTGCTTGAGTTTTGAGCAATTATGTTCAGAATTGAAGAAATCTCATCATTTCTTCCAACAACTTTAGAGTTGTCATGAAATGAGTCCGTCTCTTGGATTATGTTCTCAACGTATCTGACATGAACAAGCCCAAGACCATTTGACTCATTTCTGATCTTTTCCAATGACTTGTTGATATCTTTAATTTCATGAGCCATTTTGAGTCTGAACAGGACTGGGTTGGAAGAGGAGAAGAAGTTACATACCTTCTTAAGAGGGGTTCGGACCTCTATCTTTCGACGAAGCAACTCATAACCAAATTCATCCAAGAGATCTTCAGCATCATATGCCAAATGTTGGACGGTCTGTAACCAGCTTTGTATCGATTTATTCTCGGTTTGTTTCTCGCCAGCATCTTGCAGCAGCGCTTGAACGAACACCAGCGAATCACAAAGTTTTTTTATGTCTTGCTTGAAACCCCAAGCAAGGCTTATATCTTCTGCAGCAAGACAGATCAGCTTCTTCAAGATTTCTTCCACAGAAAATGTAGCCAGAGCTTCTGCCATTTTTCTTTGACTCAAAGTTGAGCACAAGAACAAGAGTTTGATGGGTGCGATGTAAAACAATAGCAATTCTTAAATGAGTACTCTTTGTCAAAAGTTGAATTGAAAATACTAGAGCAAGACAGATCACTTTTTTCAACAAGTTTCAAGTCTAGCAGAGAGAAACTTCTATCAAAAGTTGAATGTTAGTCATAATATCTATTAATTATATAGAAGATCATAATCTGATAGTCAAAGTGAGTGGCTGTAAGAAAGATAAGTTTTAGGATATTTTGCTATAAATCATTTTTTTGGTCCTTTCTCAAAATAAATATGACATGAAACTCTAGCACACCAAGGAGTAACGTTTTAGCAAACAAAACTAGTTGTTATCTATATCAAGTCTCAAAGAAAATTCATTCAGTTGGGGAGATCGTTTGACATGAATAGAAAAATAAGGGAAAAGACAGACTTAAAACATCAAAAAATGAAATGCCCTGCAAAAAAGAGCTTCGACAAATTACAATCTGACAGTGAACATATTCAAAAACAAAATATTGACAAATAGCATAAAACATGAATCTCGAAAACTGAGGAAAACACTTGAAAACAACTGCAACACACCTCACACTGAAGCTTATTACAGATAATAGTAACTAACATAAAAGATCTGAACACGGCTTGTAATAAACATCATGTATAACTTATACTCGCAATAGATGTAACTCATAATATGCGATGCATGTTTCAAATGATTATATGAACAAAATCTGTAATCTTTTGTTCAACACTGTAGTACAAATTGTTTTAAACCAGCATCCTCTAAAAGGGAAAAAAAATCAGTCTAGATACTGCTCCGCGACACTAGCGCACAGTTAAACATATATTACTGTCACCTGGAGAACATAAAAAAGCGCTCAGTTGTTCCTAGGTGTGTTCTGAAGGCAACATTCCGAAACAACAGAAGCTACCACAGAAATAAGGCAAACCATTGGAATTTAACCTTATGTCGCTGTAGCTAAAAGTGAGCTCCTCATCTTGTTTTATGTCTATAGAAGCAAATAAACAAAGACGTAAGGTCCTGAGCTTCTAACAAGTTTTTTTACTAGGTTACCACCATCACAAGAATGAGTGATAAATCTTGCCACGTTTCTGATCCGAGTGGCATCAATGTTGATGTTCCCTCACCACCAAAAGAGCAGCACCAGACGATGTTTTATGCCTGTCAATGTCATAACATTGTTGCCACCTTCTAGCTTCTTCAGTCCTTAAAGATCCCCTATTTAGGGTTTTGGAGGTTAAGAGCGAGTTCTTGGGGAGTCGTCCATGGGAGGATAAAGTTCGCGCATTGCAGGAATTGGGTTTCGGAGTCTTGGGGTCGTTTCTTTTGCTCACACCGATATTGCAGCGAGTTGTTTTACTGAGACAGAGTCGAGAGATAATTTTACTTTTCAAACTTTGGATTTGCGGGGAAGAGGTCAAACGACGTTAACCATATATTCTCCTTCTACTCTTGCTGTCTTGGTGTCTACGACTAGACAATTTCTAAATGAATTGGACACAGTGGGTTGTCCGAGTGCACATCAAACGGTGTCACGGGCGCTATTCCGTTCCGGCAACGGGAAAAGCAGGATAAATTTAGGCACGACGGTAAAGACTAAATAGCTATAAAACCCATATAGAATAAGAATGAGAAGAATATACAAGAACTGGAGTATTCAATCATATCGAAATCATAATCCATCCATTAAACTTGTACAGATAAAATAAAATTGAGTGAAGCTACATAATAATAATAATAATAATATAAATATCTCCTACATAGCGTATATGGGGATCGGTTCGCTGGATTACATCTGAATCCATCACGAGTATGATAATCAAGAGATGTTCCCTCCAAAGTATAGCACCAGTAGATGATTAGCACAGATGCTACCACAAATCCTGCAAGCGTGATCCATGATTGCGGAGCTTGTAAAAATAAAACATTGTCTTTATGCCGAAAGTTAGAGCTCAACACCAATATTAGGTCCAAACTGAGATTGACCTATATTGAGTGAAGCAACATAATATTATGAGACATCATTCATTCAGAGAAAAATGATAAAAATCTAGAAGCAATTTAGAGAAAGAAAATATTCGTAAACTCTAATCCACCCAAAGAAAACAAGAAACCCAAAAATAACAAAGACTTTTTTATGTTCGGTAGTACTATGAAGAAAGAATATTCAGTTGTCACTTGACTGACAGCGTGTTTCTGGAGAAGTAAGAATTACCTTTCGCGACATAATCTATGCTGATTGATTCAATATGAGATATCTTGGAATATTCAGTTGTGTCACTTGACAGTTTGGCAGCTAAACAAGGACATCTACGAATAGAAATCTTTTTAAGGTTAGTGAGACGCGTCATTGATTCAGGCAGAGACCTGAGTATTTTACAGTTTTGTATCTCCAGCTTGACAAGAGAAGAAAGGTTTCCCAACCATTCTGGCAAAACTTCTACTTCGTCAAAAGAGTATATATACAGTATCTTCAGATGAGTAAAGTGTCGGAGATACGGGATAGACATGAGTCCATACCACCCAATCAACGCAAAGAATTCCACTGATGAGTTAACCCCGTCATCTAGATTCGGGAATTCGTCCATCTCTACAAAACCGCCAATCAACAAACTCTTCAAACACTGATGGGAAAATGGAATATTCACTACACGGATCACTTTAGGACAATTTCTGATCCATAAAGTTTCAAGAGATGACATCTCCCTTAGGTTTTCGGGTACATTCTCTAACTTCTCACAATCTATTATGCTCAATATTTTAAGAGACTTGCAGGATTGTAGTCGAATAGGCATACTTGTCAATGCCTCACAATTTGTGATATAAATCTCAACAAGACAACTCAAATCACCTAAACTCTCGGGAATTATTGTGAGATCGGGAAGACCATATATATTGATATTTTGGAGAGAGTTGGAGAAGGCAGGTAGAACAGAATTACCAGAATTATGTATCAATAGATCTACGAGACCAGACCCGTTCACTCCCTTGCAGCTACTTAAATTGTGACAATACTCTATATCAAGTTTCCTGAGTGACTTTGATTGAATCACTGGAATTGACATCAGCTTGGGACACCATCTTATTTCAAGTTTAGTAAATGACTTCGATTGAATCGTTGGAATTCTTGTCAAGTTGTCACAGTATTCTACACTCAGATCCTCGAGGGACGGAAAAATAGTAATACCCTCTTTTATTGGTTCAACCCACTCTTCCAACTTACTCATCCCGTCGATCTGCAACTTTATCAACGCTGGGAAAAGTGTAACTCCATTCGCTGCACCGGCTAGATACACTCTACTATAGAATTCAATACCGATACGCTTTAAATTCTCAATCTTACGCATCACTAGATTTTCAAGACAAGACATCTCTCCAAGTGTTGGCAATTCTATACAGTTTTGACAACCGATTAACTCCAATCGACGTAAACGGCCAAGTAAATCATGATCAGATAACCATGATGAGAAACTCTCACCATCAAAGTTAAATATATTTAATCCAACGAGATCTCGGTGAGGCTTAAGCCCTTCCAATACATCTTTTGCGTCATTTCGCTCTCGAGTGTCAAGAGTTCTACGTGACCAAACATACGTTAACTTTTGTAACTTTGGTTTTCCTTCAATGTTAGCTTCATCGGCATTCGATTTTCCTCTCACGTTTTCTAATTTCTGTAAATTTAATTCTCCTCTAAGATGTTTCAAGCTACCTAGCTCTTTAATCCCATGACCTTTCTTTGTTCCCACCGCGAATATGGATAATGTTTGAAGACAAGTTAATTTTCCAATATGAGACGGTGTGAGATCTGGATCGTTAAATATAATATGCTTCAAATTTAGCAAATGTTCTACTCCTGCCAAAGGTTTCATCGGTCCACGGTAATTCACGAGCCGCAATGTTTGTAAATTGCTGAGTTTGGCGATCCATCGTGGTTGAATGCTTATTGAGCTTTCTGAAATGTCCAAATATCGCAAATGCTTCGCTTCGACAAATGTCGTAGATAAATCTGTAGTACTAGAACCACGGATATCCAATACTCGTATGCGCTTCAGACCCCGCAATGTGCTGATGCCGACTTCGACATCCGAAAACAGGGAACGGATTTTTTTACAACTATTTTTTTCTAATTTTGTAAGGATCTCTCCTTGTTTTAGTCTAATATGTCGAATATTAGCCATATCATTCATTGGCATCGAGTTTGAAATCCATATTTCTGATCTCGAAACAAATGCAGCAAGCCCGTGCACAGCATCATGCATCGTGCAACTCAGAATATTCCCAAACTTGTCTTTTAATACGTCTTGAAAAAACGAGTTTGCTAACAAAATTTTATAATATTTCTCACCGACATCATCGGCCGTAATATTTCTTTCGTGATGAACATATCCCTGTGCAATCCAAAGCTGTATAAGTTTACTCTTTTCGATAACATAATCTTCCGGAAATATAGCACAATAAGCAAAACATTGTTTTAGCGAAGACGAAGGCAAACGATCAAAGCTTAATTTTAATACATGCAATATTTCATTATCCTTCGTAAGTGTACTCCACACTGTGCTATCTCTTATAGATGACCAATCCGCACTAGTTTGCATGGTTCCACCAAGAACCCTGGCAAGTAATGGCAAACCTGCACATTTTTTAGCAATATCCTTTCCAATATCCTTCATATCTTGAGGCATCTCTTGGAAAGCCTTACCAACAACTTTTTCTTTGATTATCGACCAACATTCATCGTTGGATAGCTTGGTGGGATAATACCTATGCATAGGAGTAGTTTCTGTAATTGAAGCAACTCGCTCACTGCGAGTGGTAATAAGGATGCAATTTTTTCTACTTCTGTTGATTTTCAATAAGCGGTTCATCAAACTTTTCCATATATGCTCTTCCTCGTTCCATACATCGTCTAGTACCAAAAAGAAGCTTTTGTTGTTGAGTTTTTCGCGAAGATGTTTAACCGTAGCATCAATATGGTCTATCCCACCTACGGTTGAATCGAGAGACTGCAACATGCCTCTCAATATTTTTTCCTCATCAAAAGTGTTAGATACACACATCCACATTCTTTCATCAAATAGTTTATTTTCTTCTACCTTTTTGCTCAACAATCTAGCTAGCGTTGTTTTCCCTAAACCGGGCATGCCGACGATAGGAACCACACAAATACTGCTCGACTTTTGAGTTATCATATTTAAAATTGTGAAAACCTCCTCGTTTCTGCCAACGACGATTTCAGAGTTGTCAAGATAAGAATCAGTCACTTCAATTTTAATTTCCACGTATCTCACAGGTACAAGTTTTAGATCACTTGACTCAGTCCTGATATTTTCCAATTCCTCGTTAATACTTTTTAATTTATGAGCCATTTTGTAACGGAATAAGATTGGGTTATAAGCAGAGAAAAAACTGCTTACTTTCTTCAGCTGGATTTGAATCTCTATCTTCTGACGTAGGAGCTCGTAGCCAAATTCATCCAAAACGTCTTCAGCATAGTAAGCCCAGTTTTGGAGCTTTTGAATCCAGCCTCGTATCGACATGCTCTCGATCTGTTTTTCACCAACATCCTGTAGCAGAGCTTGAACTGACCGCAATGAATTAACAAGTTTTTTGAGATCTTGTTCAAAACCCCAGACCAAGTTGATTTCTTGAGCAGCAAGTGAAATCACCTTCTTCAAAATTTCTTCCACTGCAAAAGTAGCTACAGCTTCAACCATTTTTTTCTCTGTTTTTTTTTGTAAACGTTGCGCAAGAATGGAAGTCTTGGAAGTATGAAAACAAAACCTTTCACGACCTGGGTCTGTATCTATTCTTTTGTTGTGGGAAAAAAGTGTCGGCAGAGCTGACTTATTTGTGAAGGGTAAGAATGATAGTCTTAATGTTGATTTTTCTTTTTGTGGCTAACAATGTTCCAGTGTTTATTCATGATTGCTAAGATGTTGACTTGTCAAAATCCTAAGGAGAGGCATTACTGAAAGCAAAAGAAATTTCCATCTCCTTCCATTAGTAATCATCCCAGCAGGAGTATTTTCTGTGCAAATCTTCTCAATCTGCAGCATCCCACTCTAAATTAAGTATCTGACAAAATAAAACCTGATGTCAACATGTTTAGTCTTCCTATAGAGTGCTTGATTCTTTGTCAGACATATTGCATTCTAACTAATAGAGAATATTGACACACCAGCTTGATTTACTTGGAATAACCTTGACACAAAGTTTCCTGCATTTCTACATAACATTTCTGTCTGCATGGATAAATCACTTGAGGTTTTAGATTCACTATCCAATAAGCAACGCAGTTCCTTGCCTGATATAACGGTATTTTCTTCGTAAAAGCATTGGATACATCGGGAAATAAGTTAGATGGTACTCTTCCTGAAAGATTTAAGTACCCTTCTAAACTTTCTTCTAGAACGTTGATACAAACTCAACTAAAAGGCTCACTGCCTGATGTGGCTTCGTGATAACCGGTTAAACGGGAGTTTGTCTGTCATTATCGGGGTTTTATCCAAGTCAAAGGTTTCTGATGTTTCTTCAAACGCGTTAAGAGATCTAATAACAAAGCATATTTCTCAAAGCCATATTACGAACACTGGACTTTTCTGGTAACTTATTAACTTTAAACTTCACTCCTGGTTGGTTACCGTCTTTTCAACTCGATATTTCAGCTTAAGTTTCTCCAGAATCGGCCCCATATTTCAAACATGGGAATCTCATATTCAATTCCGGACTGGTTTAAGGACTTATCTCCTAGGCTAATAAACATCAATCTGTCTTCTAATGGTCTATGCAAACTTGCCTGATCTGTCATCAAAATTCCTTAATACTTTTACCGGGATTGATTTAAGCTCAAACAATTTTGAGGGTTCCTTACCAATGTTTCCTTCGAAAGCAACGTCTTTAAATCTCTCACGAAACAAGTTTACCGGTTTGATCTCTATACAATGTAGAAGAACAACTAAACATACTTCCCTGACTGTTCTCAACAGTGGCAACGTCTGCTCGTTCTTAATTTGGCTAACAATAAATTCTCCGGAAATCTTCCGTCTACAATAAGCTCTTTATTGCAGCTCAATACATTAGATCTGCACAGCAATAGCTTAAACGGAGAATTTCCAGCTTCTCTATATAACTGTGGTTCTTTTGAGTTTATCGAATTGAGTGATAACAACTAACAAAGATCGGACAACAACAATCATTACCAATATTTCTCAGCCTGAAATCTAACAGAATGAATGAAAACATACCTTATGGTTTATGTCAGTTACATAAAATGCAGATATTGGATCTTTCGCAAAAAAATATATCTGGCACGATTTTGCGCTGCATCAGCAATTTATCAGCATAATAGGTTCAGCAATTTATCTGCCATGATTTTATACAGTTTTTCATATATCAATGGAGCTACCACGATGGGAACCTATTATGTCAGCTCAGCATTGTTAGATGGAAATCAAGAGAATACGAGCACGGCATAAATATTGGTTTGTTAAGAATCATTGATCTTTCGAGTAACAAATCAGTCGAAGAAATTCCTGAAGCCATCACTAATCTCGAAGCATCAGTAACATACTTATCAACAAACCAACCTAGTGGAGAGCTTCCTTTAGAGATTGGTAAATTTAGGCATATGCAGTCTCTGGATTTCAGCTTACTATAGGGTGCTATTCTAGGTAGCATTTCTGAGTTAAGTTTCTTGAGTCACTTCGATTTGTCGAATTATAACTTTTCTGGGAAGTTTCCAAGTGGAACTCAGCTGCAGAGTTTACCTGCTTCATCATTTGCTGGAGATGTCGGGTCTTTGTGGAGCTCCGGTCACAAAAAAGTGTCCCGTTGAGGATTCTCCGTATCAGCCATCAATTGATAGTGATGATGAAGTAAGATCTTGAAACAGTTTTATGCTAAAATTGGACTTTGAACCATATACTGAAAAAAGTAAGAACTTGTTGATTTCTTGCTGCACTAGACAAAAAAGTCTACCAGAAATTGGTCAAATGTAACAATCAGAATTCACTAAATAGATAGAAAAGACCCAATTTTTACAGTTAATTCATTGCATTTTTCTTTGTTTTAGTTATTAGTTCTGTTAGAAATATGAAAAAAATGAGATTTAAAAATAAGTTAGAAAATTAATTATATTTTTGGTTCTAACATACTTTCATATTTTACTCTAGTAGAGTTTCATTTGCAGTTCAAAATTTTGTATGTAAAGTTTGATTAATTTTTGCTTGACCAAGAGAGTTAACTGAATAATTACAATCAAAGGATTAACTATCTATGATTTACATGAAGTAATCTCGGTCAGATTGTGGAGTAACTGGTCTGAGATGACTGAAGACTAGTTGATAGTGATGTAAGTTTTTTTAATTTTATTTTATTTAAATATTTTATGTATTTAAATTAAATATAATTATATTTTATTTGATTTTATTTTATTTTAAAATATTTATTTTATTGGGAAATTGTACTTAAAGTACCCACTCAGCTATTCAATTGTCACTTACCACCCAAGGTTTGATCAATTGTTACTTAATACCCATCTCAACTACCTTATTGTCACTAACAACCTAACTTTATTTTAATACCCTAACTACCCTTAACCCACTATATAAACGTTATTTTCTGTTTTCTTTCTATTTTTTCTTGCTTTTTGAAGATTTGAATTTGTTAGCCGCTCTAACCACCTAACCCTACCAACCACCACGAGCTGGGTCTAAATCACATTTTCCGGTGATCGGAAGCTGCTAAAGGTTTGTTTCTTTATGTAAGTTGCTGTGTTAGACCTGTCTAACCTCTGTTTTATACGTACAGGAGTTCATCACGACTTTTTGGAATCTTGTAGCTTACAAGTGATCGTGTTGCGAGCTTTTTAGGTAATTACCTACCGATTTCGAAGTTTTTTATTCGTTTTCTCTGTTGGAATAGGTTATAGTCTACTGTTTTTAGATGCCATTGACTGATTTCGAGCTTTTCTCTGTTTTTTTGGTTATAGTGATCTGTTTCGTTAATATTGTTCGCTATATAGTTACGTCTTTGTTTTCTGATGTTATATTCTAATTTGGTAGTGCTTTAGGTTGTGGGTAATGTGTAGATTACGAGTTTTTAGGTCAGTTAGAGTATTGTATTTCGAAACAGATATTAGGGCCGGTGTTACATAGAAATATCAGGACAGGCTGCGAATAAGTATATGCAGATATACACAAATATCAAGCCAGGCTGCGAATTGTTATATATATGTACACATTTCGCATGTTATGATGCGAATTGTTTGATCAGTTAGAGTATTGTATTTCGAAACAGATATTAGGACCGGTGTTACATAGAAATATCAGGACAGGCTGCGAATAGGTATATGCAGATATACACAAATATCAAGCCAGGCTGCGAATTGTTATATATATGTACACATTTCGCATGTTATGATGCGAATTGTTTGATCATAACGAGTATTGTATTTCGAAACAGATATTAGGACCGGTGTTACATAGAAATATCAGGACAGGCTGCGAATAGGTATATGCAGATATACACAAATATCAAGCCAGGCTGCGAATTGTTATATATATGTACACATTTCGCATGTTATGATGCGAATTGTTTGATGATGCAATAAATATCAGGACTTTGTTACCTACAAATATCAGGACCGGATGCGATTTGCTAGTTCTAGGTAAACACAATTCGCACCTTAGGATGCGAATTGTTTGATGCAGTAGTAAATATTTTTGTACCTACTTTTTGAGACTAATAACAAATAACTTGTATTGTCCAGGTTAAGAGATGTCTAAATCACGAGTTTGTATTTTTAAATATGGTCACCAAACTGCAATTGTGCCTTTCACGGAGTTTGAAACCTTCGAAAGTATCCAAGCTTATGTAGAGAACAAGTGGGAGGAGCTTGCCACAGGTGAGTACCTGATTACTTACTCTTGCGGGGATCAAAATAATTGTTTCTTTAATAACCAGAGTGATTTTGTTGGGTTGGTGTTATATCTTGATTTGGAGCGTTTAAAACGGGTTAGTTTTCTCATAGAACAACACGTCTTCGATAAGGGGTCTGGTAATAAAAGTTCTGTTGATAAGAGCTCTGGTGGTAAGGATTCTGGTGGTAAGCGTAAAGAGCGTAGCTTGGTTTTGGTAGAACCATTTTTTGATCAATTAGTTAGTGGGGAGAGTAGTAACGGCTTAGTTAATTCTGATCAGAGGAAAAAACAACTTGCTACTGCTGGTTGGGCTGATGCTATTACAGGGGTGGGTCAAGCTTTTGAAGAAGGTGCTGCCGGTCTGAGGTTATCCTTGTGCAAGTTTGCGTTAGAGCATGGTTTTTCTTTCAAATACCTGCACAACACAACAAATAAGATCACTGCTTATTGTGAAAATAAGCTCACAAGCGGGTGCAAATGGAGGGTTTATGCATCTATTGACTCAAGCACCGGCCTTATGACGATAAAGAAGTATTTCCCGAACCATACTTGCAGTCCTGTTTTCTCCCAAAAGCATAAGCATAAGCGGCACAGGCATTTGACATCAGATTTGATTGCAGAGGAAATTCAGGATTCTCTCCGGACCTGCCATTCGTTGACAGCCAAAACCATACAATCAACTGTCAAACAAGATTACGGTCTTGATATCTCTTATCGTTTGTCATGGAATGCTTTAGAGAAGGCTAGGAGGGGAGTTTTTGGAGATAGTTCAAGCTCTTTTAGTTTACTAAGCGGATACTTCAAACGATTGAAGAGCCGGGATATTACTTCAGACTGCCAGTTGGAGTTGTCAGCTGGAAACCGATTCAAGCGCTGTTTTGTAGCATTCAGTTCGTCCCTTAGTGGTTTTCATTCATGCCGTCCAATGTTGTTTGTCGATGGAACCCACTTATATGGCAAGTACAAGGGTACATTGCTCACTGCTGTAGCAAAGGACGGAAACAACGGTTAGTTACATTTATCTAAATAATGAACGATGTTTTTGTGTGAAAATGCTGATGTAATTCGCAGCATGTGTTGCGAATTAAGCAGGGTTGTGATCCTCACATTTCGCAGTTGAGGCTGCGAATTATGTATTATACTGTATAAATTGTACTTACATCGCAGCTTGAGTTAGGTATTATTTGAAGTTTCCACAAGCTGCGAATTCACATAACAAGATGCGAACTGTTTGCATGATCAATTAAAATGTTACACACATTTCGCATGACAAGCTGCGAAATGTGTGTGACAGCATGCGAATTGTTTACAAGTTTTAAACGTTTGCATACTGTTGTAGTGTTTAATTGATCTGCCTTTTTCCAGGACTATTCCCTGTTGCTATTGCTGTGGTTAGCATTGAAGATTGGGACAATTGGATGTGGTTTTTGGGGTGTTTGAAACCACATTTGCTGGATCGCCAGATCACATTTATTTCAGACCGTCATTCTGGTATTGTTAATGCTGTTTCTGTCTTGTATCCAAACTGCTATCATGCGTACTGTTATTACCATCTCATGCAGAATTTGAGAGCCAAACTGGAGCATACTAACAGGGAGTATAAAAAAAAGATGTTGAGTTTCTTCCACCGTCTTGCTTTTGCTCCCAGTCAAGAGCTTTTTAAAGAGATACTAACAGGTTTTTTATGTGAAGGTGGTCAGAGAATGAGTGATTTTCTTGCAAATTTACCCCCTGAAAAGTATGCGCAGGCATACGTAAAAGGGAAGCGATACGGCTCTATGGCTTCTACCGCAGCTGAATCGTTTAACAATCAGATCAAAAAATATTGTGGCTTACCAATTGTTGAGTTTATTGATTGCATTAGAGTCTTGCTTATGACTCAGGTTTCACGGAGATACGAAGAAGGTCTCAGCTGGAGTACTAATTTGGTTCCTGAGTACGAGAAGAAGCTAAAGCAGAATGTTGACATGTGCCGAAGTTGGGTAGTACGTAAGTCCTCTTCTGCCGTGTTCGAAGTCTTTTCGACTCCTGTGGCTGTTGTTAATCTGTTGGATTTCAAATGTTCATGCGGATCATGGCAACAAGAGTGTTTTCCATGTGCTCACGGTCTAGCGGCATTACAATACACTGACCAAGATCCATTGACTGTAATAGAACCCTTCTTTACGGTTAAGAATTACAGGGAAAGTTACTCTTTCAGCATACCAGCTCTAACTGATTTTGGCGAAGGGTCCAGCGCTAACGATCCTTCTTTCGTTGAAGTTCTGCCTCCGAACGTTAAGAGACGCTCCGGAAGGCCTAAGAAAAAGCGAATCCCTTCTAGAGGAGAAATCTCAACCAAGAAGTTAAGGTGTGGCCGATGTTCGAAATCAGGCCATAACCGGAGGACTTGTGATGTTCCAGTTTAAGGACATTTATTTTTTTTGAATAGTTATTGTTCTGTACAGCAAACTAGACATTTGTACATTCGAATTACATGCGAATTATATGCAAATATGTGAAAGTTTAACAGGATGCGAATCATATGTAAAACCACATCAAACATGTTCATACCCTTACGTTTCGCATGGTATGATGCGAAATAGGGCTATATTTGTGATGCGAATGGAGTTCAGTTAAGGTTGTCCTGATATTTGTCATGTGATAAGCTGCGAATTGTTATTTAATAAAAATAACAGTATATTCAGTAAGGCTGAAAGGAGGATTACAAGTTGGACTACAAACATCTATCAGGATTACATGCGAACTATGAACAATTAAGTTAAATTTTAACAGGATGCGAATCGTTGGTAAATCAGATGAACGATTTAGCATATGTTACGTTTCGCATTTTAGGCTGCGAATTAGGAACAAAATTGTGATGCGAATGGAGTTCAGTTAGGAGTCCTGATATTTGTCATGTGATAAGCTGCGAATTGTTGTTTAATAAAATACCAGGATATTCAGCAATGTTGTTTCGCATGTTAGGCTGCGAATTAGGAACAAAATTGCGATGCGAATTGAGTTCAGTTAGGAGTCCTGATATTTGCTTTTTGATAAGCTGCGAATTGTTGTTTAATAAAATACCAGGATATTCAGCAATGTTGAAAATGAGTAACATTCAGTAATGTTGGAAATGATGTTCAAAATATATTTGGATTACAAAATGGAGGATTACAAAATATATCCAGAAACTAACAACTGTTTACACACATCACTACAAGCTTTTGGTGCTGGTTAGTTGCATTTCAGTATACCAAAAAACTAAAACCAACTCTAGCAGTTGGTAGACGATTCATCACCAACTGTTTCCTCTTTCTCCTTCTCTTTCTATTTCTCTTCTTTATCCTCAGCTTCAACATCTTGGTGATGTTCTTCTTTATCCTCAGCTTCAACATCTTTCGCATGTTCTTCTTTATCCTCAGCTTCAACATCAACGTCCATCATGCTTAAAAATTTTGTCCTCGATGGACCAGCTTCGTATTCCCTCTTCCTTTTGTTGTTTTTAACCTCTGCCGGCTGAGGTTGCACCATTTCTGGCTGAGGTGCAGCAGGAACCTGTTCTGGCTGAGGTTCAGCAGCAAGCTGTGGAACAACTTCCAATGGTTGTGAGTCAGCTGAGTAGTAGTCATCATATATGTCTAACCCAAAAACAGATACTGGGCTGTTTGGTGGTGCTGCTGGCATGATCAAGTCATCACTCCAGTTCACGGTTAAGGATGACCAGGAGTCACCCAGAGAACCGATTGAACCAGAATTTGAGACTGAGGTGGTGGTTGTGGTGGTGGAAAAAGACATGACTTTTTGAATTCTAAGAGAAGAGGGAAAGGAGTTTGTTAAAAAATAGCCTCTGGTGCAAAATGTGTAGTTTGTTTTAAAATAGCCTCTGGTTTACTAGTGTTATTTATAGGGAAAGGAGGTAATCATTACATAGCCTCCATGTCCAATCAGAAATTAATGGGAAAGCTTGTTCTGTACGTGATTAGATAGTTTTTTGTGTGCTCAATGGAGAAAACGTTTACCAAGGCATACGCCATAGCCTGTTCGTATTCTTGATTTTTATATTTTGAATTTTTTATTTATGCACCAGGCTGCGAATTGGGTGTGTAGTGATAAACATCTATCTGGTTAGGCTGCGAACTATTTGATATAAGTTAGGCTGCGAACGGTGTGGTTTTAACCTTTATATATCAGGGTATGCTGCGAACTGTTCATACATACCAGGATCATAATCAACCATTATATATCAGGTTATGATGCGAAATATAAGATAAGGAATATTCAAAACTAAACTAAATATAAGATAAGGAATATTCAAAACTAACCATTATATATCAGGATATGATGCGAAACATAAGGTAAGGAATATGAACAAAAAAACTAAATTTACAACAGCTGTATTTTACAAGTAACAAATTTATTTAGAAGCAATACACAAATCAGCCATATGTGATGGTGTCTTTGTCATTTAAAAAGAAATGGAACATTTCTCTTCTGAAGGCAGTTACCATATCTGCATTGTATTTTTTCTGCACTGTTCCATGCTGAATAATATCCCTTGCATATTGGCAGACGAAGACACCACAGTCCAGGGTGCCTCGCTTTTGTTGTGGGAATCCTCTTTCCACCTTCACCTTCCACCCTGTATTATCTTTGGGTAGGAATTCTCTATCCAACAAATATTTGATCTGTGTATAGTAATTAATGTTAGGAATATTCACAAAAACAAAAACCAAAAAAGTTGGTGACATACAATTCGCATCCTCAGGTTGCGAATTATATGACAATGAATCCAACACAATTCGCAGCTCAGGCTGCGAATTATATGACAGGCAATCCAACATGGACGGGCTGCGAATTGTGTTGTGGACAGGCTGCGAATTGAGTTATAGACAGGCTGCGAATTGGGTTATAGACATGCTGCGAAAACAACTGTTTTGCTCACAATTCGCAGCATACCAGAACACAGTTCGCAGCTTGTATACTTAAATTTAATGGTTTGGAATATTTTACCAGTTTTGCAGGTGTCCTTGTGGTCAGGTCTGTGCCATGAAGCCTAGGCAGAAGCGAATTGTAGTTTGAAATTGTCCTGCCGTCGATATCGATGACGAGCAACGTCCAGTGGTTTGCATTGTCCTTTTGCTCGGTGCACAGTGGAACAAAGATGATGTTGGCATCTTTGCGCCCCATTCTAAAAGCCATGTCCACAAGATTTTCTACTGGCCAGCCTTCTTTCAATTGATGCTGCATCCAAGCAAAAGTATATTAAAATAAGAATATTTTCTGAACTTTTGTTCAATTTACCTGTCCTAAACTTACCGTAGCCATGCCCGAAATCAGTACGGCGTCGTGATACTGTCCTTTAGCTTGAGTGCTTGGGACTTTGTAGTCTGCTTCTTCAAGCATCTTTCGAATCCAAGCATCGATAACCTAACATTGAAACATTATGTTAAATATAGAATACATATTTGAAACGTTGAAAATAGAATGGGTTGACAGTTGGATACCTTTACGTCCAGCTCCAGTTCTAAAGGTAGTGCCATGACATCACTCGTTTGCACCCTGATTCCGTATGTAAACTTGGACTCTGGTAACTGCCATACCACTGGATCAGGTGTGTCGCTCTCGTAGGCTTTAACCAACTGTATTTTGTGGTATTCTGCCACATCGATAAGGTCAGTTACTTTTGTTTTCTTTGGCCAGTCGCTGTATTCTACTACTGGCGGTTCCCGCATTGTTATTATGAACTCTTCTTCTTCCTCTGCCACTTGAGGCTGCGTTTGTGTCAGTAGCGTAAAACTTGGCTCCTCTATCTCATTAACCTTCTCGAGCTTAGTATGAAACAAAAAGTAGAGGGCGTCAGTGATTATAAGTGCAACGACTCCAAATAGTTCGCAGCTTAGGCTGCGAAATGTAAGGTAGCAGTTAAATAAATTTATAAGTATCTATCAGGGTAGGATGCGAACTATTCGAGGTTCCCCCGAACAGTTCGCATCCTACCCTGATATTTATTTGTAATGCTCCAGTAAGCATTTGCCACAAGTCACGTGTTATTATGCGAAAGCATTATAAGTAGGCCTTACCGCACGGTCAGCGACAACCACTGCCGTTGACTTGTTCGGCATAGAGGCTGGATCGTGTCGGCAGAAATGATTAATGTCATCCTCCGACATGTTCTCCAGAGACCGTTGTACTATAGAATCGTAATATACATTATCAATTTCATTTAAAAATGTCTGTGAAACTTGAGTACTAATACCATCAACAAAAGCATCATGTAAACCTACTGTGTTATCGTGGGACTCTGGAGCTGTGAGTTGATTTGTTACCGGGTCTACAGTTTGACGTTGGCTTAGCAATTCTGTCTTTGCTGACAGCACCGTTGGTCTTTGAAGTTCCACCGAAGAAGTGGTTTTGTCTTCTAAGCATGGTCCTTCCTGGGTGAGTAGTTCTGTCTTCTCACCGGGATGGACAGGTTCTGACTCTTGAGGTGCTACCTCTTGAGTTAGCCTTTCTCTCTTCGCCAAGGCTATCTGTTGCTGCTGCTGTTGTTCTTCTTGTCCTTGTTGTTGCTCTTGTTGCCGGTCCTCGTGTTGAACCTGTGGCGTCTGGTGTTCTTCGAGTTGTTGTTCTTCTTGTTGTTGCTGGGGGTGTTCTTCTTTTTGTTGCTCTTCTTCTTCTTCCTGTTGTGGTTGGGGGTGTTGTTGTTGTTCTTCTTCTTGTTCTGTTTGCTCTTGTTGTTGTTTCTTGCGGTGTTCTTCTTGTTCCTGTTCTCCTTGTTGTTGGGGGTGTTGTGGTTGGGGGTGCTGTTGTTCCTGTTCTCCTTGTTGTTGGGGGTGTTGTTGTTGCTGCTGGTGTTTCTGTTTCTGATGGTGTTGTTGTTGTCTTTCGGTCTCTTATTTCATAAAAAAACATATGTTAATCATCGTGTAATCATATTTCGCATCCTGACCTGATATCTATGTTATACATTCACTCCGTTATTATCTATTTCGCATTCTGATCTGATATTTATGTTATACAGTCCCCCAGTTTATTACATAGTTCGCATCCTGACCTGATATCTATGTTATAAATTCCCCCAGTTTGGTACATATTTCGCATCCTGACCTGATATCTATGTTATACATTCACTCCGTTGTTACCTATTTCCCATTCTGATCTGATATTTATGTTATACAGTCCCCCAGTTTATTACATAGTTCGCATCCTGACCTGATATCTATGTTATAAATTCCCCCAGTTTGGTACATATTTCGCATCCTGACCTGATATCTATGTTATAAATTCCCCCAGTTTGGTACATATTTCGCATCCTGACCTGATATATACGTGTAACAACCAGACCACCAGTTTATTGCATAATTCGCATCTTAAGCACAATAGTCCTCATATTTGTTTAATAACATCATATCATCTACTTACATTATGTACCTTATCTGTCTGTGTCTCCATGATGGGTGAATTGTGGGCATCATCATCCCTTTCTTCCGGCAGTACTCCATCAGCATGGTGCTGATCAGCATTAGACACGGATGCTTGCTGATCAGTGGATTTTTGTCCCTCTGGAAGTGCTGCTGGTACCTGCTTTATTGTGGTTTCAGTACGTCAGATTGGCAGAGAGATAGCATTGTCGAGTTGTTGTGCTTCCAGTTCCGCTATCTTGCGTTTCAGTTCTTCCAGCTGCCCAAATGATAGCAAACGGTTTATAAACATATTAAGTGCTGATTGTAATGATTATTTAAGGTTCAAGGCATACTTACTTCTCTGGCCTGTTTTTCTATTTTTCGCTCGTACTTGTTCTTGTCGGCATACGTCTTCAAACGCTTTGATTGAGCAGCAATATCGGGATTAGGGTCTCTGCGTTTTAATAAATAATCACCGATCGTTTCACTCATATTGGTTGTGTCGGTGTCGGAGGGCTCTTGCCTGGATTTGCCTTTGGGTTGTGGTGGAATTGTTTTCTTGGGGAGTCTTTTTGGTGGAATCGATGGCTCGGGTGGTGTTGGGTGTTCGAGTGTGGGAGACATCATCTTATTTATTACATTATGTGATGCTCGTCTCCTTTTTTTTGGTTTTGATGCTGTGCTTTTCGACCTCTTCCTAGGTCTTTCTTCCGGTGAAGCTGGTACCGTTACTTCTGCATCTTCACCATCTTCATCATCTTCTCTTTCTCCGAAAGCTTCAATTTCAGCCTCGGTAAGCTGTAATGGACCTTCTAAAACCTACCAACAGATGCACATGTAAGTAAATTAATTGTTTCGAAAGTACGAGGTTTTAGACAAACAAATTGTTTCTTACAAGCAGTTCGCATCATATGATGCGAACGGTGTGGTTTTAAATCATATTTCGCATGTTAAGCTGCGAAATGGTTATGAGACAGTATGATGCGAACCAAGTATTAAACATATGATTATGGGACAGTATGATGCGAACTAAGTATTAAACATATGATGCGAACTGTGTTGAACATGAAGCTGCGAAGTAAAATTCATATCAGGCTGCGAAATGTTTGAGATATTTTTATAAGCAGTTCGCATCATATGCTGCGAACTGTATGCACCCCCAGTTCAATACATATATAAAGCTTATACCTGGTCATTATCCAGCGAGGGTGTTCTAAGAAGATATGTCATGGTGGATGCTTGGCACTCTAACCCCAACCATTTGAAGAACCTTGGTATCGAGGTTGGCTTCGCTACCTCGTGGCCGATTGTTGTGTGCTCCATGATGAAGGGCTGCATGGGGACAAGTTTTATCAAACACGATGCTATGTACATAACTAATTGTTATATTGAATAGATCAAACTTACAACTACTAGGGCGACGCAGCCGACGATTTTATCGGCTCTTTCTACTGCTTAGCAACTCCTGATAGACTGTCGAAGCTTGAACAGAATCGATCCAGCCCAGTCGTAATTGTTTATTCTGTTGAGGTCTTCAACGTAATAAACCGTGCTCCAGCCCAAGATATCTCCAGATACGGAGTAGAATAGCGTGGAGCACAAAAACAGTATCAACAGCCTCGCCACGTCTTCCAATTCATGTTCCCCTCCTTCGGTTATGGCCTTCTCTATACCCTCCTGTAAAACCAATGACAACATTCTATGTTAGAAATGTACAGAATCTTGCTTTATAAAGATGAATTCCATTTTAGACGTACCTTTATGATGGCATTTGTTATTGTTTTGGTATTACTAGCTGATGCTTTCCTGCCAGTTTTTGACATGAAGTATTTCTTCATCATCCTTGATTCGTCCTCCTCGCCGTCTGCATACTTGTTGTGAAAAGCGCCGGTTTTTGTTAACTCCATTTTCTCGGTGCCATGCCTCAGCCCGAATATGATCTTGATATCGTTTGTATTTAGCTTTACATACTTGTGGCCAATCCTAAAGGCGTCTCTTTCCAGAGAGAATTTCTCGAGGATATACTGAATGATTGTGTAGAATTTTTTCCTTGGCAGCTCTTCCTCATTACGGATTTCAAACGCCGTTTTCAGAAGCGTGTAGAAGGGTGTGTTTCTACACGCTTCAATGTGGGCCCTTGTAATACGCATGTCTTTGAGTAGCTTCAGAAGGCTCACCAACCCTGATCTGTAGTAGCTAGGTTTTGTTGTCATACTTTCGGCACAAACACAATCAGTTGGAGTGTCACAAATAATTCGCATCACAAGCTGCGAAATGCATACATATAAATACTGGCTTAACAAACAAGCTGCGAAATAGTTATAACAGGATGCGACTTATGTATATCAAGCTGCGAACTGTTTGTAAATAAGTATAACAATACAATCGAGCTGCGAATTGTTTGCATTGTGGGTGATCAGGATGCGAACTGTTACATTTTTTCCATGCACGTTGCAGGGATCTGGGAATTATGCACCAAACACCAAAATCAACAATGAACTACCTAATGCAGATCTAACATACATAACGAACGATGTAGAGTATCAGTGTTACATGCAACTAAAATTCTACCCTGGCTTCGACTATAAACCCATAAACTGAGCAACTATCGTCAGTAGATACTTCATTCTACTACGAAAAGCAATGCTATCGTGGAGTTGTTGAAAACAGTGGTTCAGATTCAAAAAAAACGCAAAAAAAAGTACGCTTTCCACCATAATGCATACCTGTTAAATTTCACCGGCCGGAGAACGAGATAGAAGTTTTCAGAGACGACTTGACGACAACTTTGTCGAATGAGATTTGAAGGTGTTAGTGACTGTATGAGTAAAAGAGGCTGACCGGTGCGATAGTGACGAAGGTGAGAAGCTGTAGGGTTTCTGGGTTTGAGAGAGAGAGAGTATCAAGAAGTCGAACGGTTTTTTTTCTGGTGGTTTCTAAAATTAGAATTTTGCGTTTGTTTAGGGTGATAGGAGGGTCGAAAAAGTGAGATGGAATTGAAAAATGGCTATATATAGTGGAAGGGTATTTTTGTCCAATTTATTAGTCTGGGTATTAAGTAAACCTATGTTAAAAGCGGGTGCCGCGGGGTAATAAGATAGTTGAGTGGGTATTTTCAGGTACTTTTCTCTATTTTATTTCTTTATATTATAATTTAGGGTTTTGAGAAGCTCTTGTAGTTATTTGAAGTTTTTGGAATAATATATGAAAATTTCAATCTTTATTACCCTTAGATTATGGTTCCATCATGTCACCTTTGGATGTTTTTTTTTTCTTCATTATGTCACCCTTGGATGTTGAATTAGGGTTTTATATATCGTTGCTTCTAATACCTAAACTGATGACGCCGAATTAAGGTTTCATATATCGTTGTTTCTGATACCTAAACTGATGACACGACGGAAATATAGAAGAATGATGACGCGGCGGAAATAGAAAGAAGAAAGAACGATATATGAATTAGTAATTCAAGGGTAACAAAGATAAAAAATATTTTATTCCAAAAATTTCAAATAACTTAAGGCATATGAGGTTTTATATAAGAGCTTCTCAAAACCCTAAATTATAATACAAAGAAATCAAATAAATATTTTAAAATAAAATCAAATCAAATTTTAATATAATTAGATTTGATTTAAATACATAAAATATTTGAATAAAATAAAATAAAATTATAAAAGTACTGGACAGGCAGTGCAATAGCTGAGGTGATTATAGTCTCTTTCATTGCAAGGTAGATATGATATAGACCTTCTTCAATTAGTTTGAGCCAAGGTTGTGTGGTATCGGCGACGTATTTATATCAACTGAATCATCAAGCATCTTCACTGTTATTCTTGATGAGTCAATAAATGTTTGGTAGAATATTTCGGATCTTGTGCTTGAGGTGACTAGAGAGAGAATGGAATAGAATAATATTCAATGTCCCACCTACCAAGAAAGTGGGTCACCTTTTATACTAAAATAAGGTGGACCCACTAAAATCCTTAGTGGGCTGTTTACATAACTAATGAGGCCCCTTAATAAGTACCTTATTTACAAATTGGTCCCCGAAAGATCCTAAATACATTAATAATCACACCAAGTATCTTTTATCCACAATTAACCCCTCGTTAGTTATATCGGCAATTCTACCCTTATCAGTAGCCTCCCAGTCTTCGGGAGTATCAGGAGCGGAGACTCATAGCCGAGCCTAAACCTATCGACCGCAGTCTCCTGTGCTTCGGGCCAATGGCTTATCCTTGGATGAATTACCTCTTTTCCAAAAGCGTCGGGCATTCCACGATGTTACCCGTCCCAATCTGTCTCATGGGTGTTCGATAACACTCCCGCAGCGCTTTTTAACTGACTTTATCCGAAGGCAATACTCAGGTTCTGCTAGACATTCCTTGCCCGGTGTTCATAGTTCTGGCCAGGTCGGCTCCCGCGTCTTCTTGGGCTTTTATTCCTGGACCCACCGTGATGGGCCGGCTCTCGCGGTGGATCAGGCTAAGAAGGCCCATCTTATCACTCGGTTCGAAGGGGCTAACCTATGTAAGCCTTCGTCAGAGGGTGGTCAACACTTGTTACCCGTTGACGGGACGCGTCCTTGCCAGACTGGTTTTTTAGGGAGACTCTTCGTCTTCCCGCTGTGCTTTTGTCGATTGGCATTCCCCGGTCATTCAACATCGCCTATAAATACTCCACAAATCTTGATTTCTCTCAGAGGTATTCTAGAGAGAGAAAGTCCTGTCCGATCATTTCTAGAGAGGGAATGCTTGTTTTATGAAACCCAGACACCCGAAACAGCCACCAACCAAGAAAAAGAAAAAGCCTGTGTTCGGTTTCAAAGAGTGGGCGAGCATCGGTGATCGAGCCGAAGAGTACCGACGTGCTGGCTTGATTTGGGGATCTAATTCCAAACCATTTACTCCCGTCCCGCAGCTCCACGACCCCGTTTTAGCTACTCCGATCCCTGTCGAATCCTTCCTTTTGCCCGAACCGCCTGGTTCTCTGTCCCCCGAGATTAGCCTATCTCCAGAAATTGTTGCCCTCTCTTCTAGTAGTAGCTCCTCTCGTTCCCCTGTAGTTCGGACGGAGAATCTGACCCCGTCGTCTATCAACTCGTACGTCCCTTCGCCTCCATTTCCACCCCAACGCGTCCATAAAACCAAGTTCTTGACTATGGGCGAAAACAGTCCCCCTACGTCTCCCGTAGGAGGTAATTATCTTGAAATGGTTCAGCTTACTCCCTCAATTCGAGGGTACCGGACTGGTCTTAACACTGCCGTAACTTTTTTAGGTCTACCTAAGCGTCGGCTGACGCCAGAGGAATTGGATGCGGCTCATCGGGCTCATTTTGGAAATACTGTCGAACCCTCAAGCTCTTGGGTACGATCATCGGATCCGAATGCTGCTACTGCCCGAAGCTCTGACCAAGCTCCGAACCCCGATTTGGAAGAATCGGAGGTGGATATTGCTCCCGCGGAGGTCAGCATTGCCGCTGTTGGGAACGCTGCTAACCCTTCAGACGATCATCTGCCCGAAGAATTAGAGGCCGCAATCACCACCACCTATTTCCGCTGGCTTCCTTCGAGGGACGTCGTCTCTCTTTACGAAGGAAAGTAACTCTACTTCCCAGAGTCTGAGCACAAGGAGCTGCTGATGCGTTGGGGAATTCCTGAGTGCGTCACGGTCCGGTTCCCGGTCACTGAGGAGACTCATGTTCACGTCCGATCTCGGGAAATAGTGGTGTTTACCGAGCTATTCAATTGGGGTCTTCGCTTCCCCTTAGATCCCGAGATTGCGCTTTATTTCCGCACCCTCTAGATTTGCCCGTCGCAGCTGACGCCTAATGCCTGGTATACCTTAATGTCTTGCATAATGGCTTCACGCCTTTCTGGTCGGGTTATGCCTATGGACAAATACATCGCCATGTCGGGTCTGTCCAAGACCCCTAAGTCCTCGTTCTTCTACTCTTCCTTGGGAAACAAGTGGAAGATAGTTAACGATTTTCTGGAGAGAGATAAAGGTTGTAAGCATCGCTTTGTGTTTCTGAGCGGGTGCTGGGAGAACGGTATTCCTTATAGCCAGGAGAATAAGAGGCAGTTGCTTCGGTCCTGGGTTCACGACGGTACTCTTATATATATATATATATTTAAATACCGACCCTCTGTGCAGTGTCGAAGGAGTTCCTGCAGGGGTCGAAGAAGGACCTCTCGAAAGCCGCTGAAGACACTTTCCAAGTGTTGAAGGATTTTTCGAGGAAGCAGTGGGGTCGGGCGATGCATCGTACCTTCAAAGACACTAACTTGCTCAAGAGTAACCTCTGGCGTTGCTCGTCGGAGGTGCTGACCATTGAACAACTGCGGGAACCCCCCAGCCTGGAGGACATTATTGCTAAAACAGACGCTCCTGGGTACCAATTGTACCTCCCGAAACGCAACAATACTCCTAGCAAGCGCCCAAAGTCGGATGACGAGGTCGAGGAGGGGGGGGGGGAGGGGGGGATAATGCAGCTGGTGGAGAGGAAACGGTTCGGGGAGGAGTGAATGATGCTGAAGGTGGCGCATCCAACCAGGCCCAGCCTCCGATGCCTAAGAGAAAAAATCGAGCCGACGCTGATGGGGCCAAGCTGAAGAAGCCAAGGCGTGCCAAAGAGAGCGGGACCGTTGCTGGGACGGACAATTCCACCGTACCAGAGTTGTTTGATCAGTTCGGTGGGGTTAAAGGTAAATCGCCGGTGGATCCCGTAGTGGTGATTCCGGATGATGTCAACCCTCCCAACGCATCGGACCCAGCCGCAGCCTCCTCCAGTGGTCCACAGTACCCGGTGCTAACGATGCTTGGGTCTCCGCATACCTTCCCGCTGCAGGGATCGGACGGACTGGCCTTATCTCTGTACAACTTGCTTGTACCCGCGGCCCTGAAAGAGGGTAGGGCGGCCGAGCTGAGCCAGAAGCTAGTGGGCGCGGAGGCCAAAATTGCTAGTTTAAAGGAGGAGGTGCAGAATTCCAAGGCCGCGCATGAATTGGCAGAGGGGCGGGCTGCAGAGGCCATCCGTATCTCGGAGGAGACGAAAAAAGCCGGGGAAGATCGTGTTGCCACTCTAGTTCAGGAGGTCCAAAAGCTGAAAGCTTCGAACACCGCATTTGCAGATAAGTGCAAGAAGTGGGCGGACAAAGAGGCGGCCGATGCTAAAGCCGCGTATGTGCTTTCGTTCCATAATCGTTTCCCGACCCTTCATCTCGGGGCGATGTGGCTAGATGTACCCGAGGCGGACCGTCCTGAGGGAGTCGTTTGTGAGGATGAGTCGGACGATACTGAGTCCGAGGAGGAGGATGGCGAGTGATCGGCTGGTAGTTTTTGTTATTTGTTGTTTTTTGTTTTTTGTTTGTAAGATCTTTGGGGGCCGCGAGGTCCCCTAACACTATTTCGTGTGAACATTTCAATATTCATGTTTGTGTGGGTATGCAATCTTTGTTTCTTACCATAATTTGCGGATGTTTTTGCTTAGGTAAACCAAAGTGTTTTTGTGAAAAACCAAAGTAGGTTCTGTAGATCAACGCTATTTGTAAAATTCCTGATGGGATCGGGAAAAGAAAAACATGTATTATTGAAACTTATTCAAAAGGCCGGGAAAATTAAACATGTAGATCAGATGTAAACACTGAAAAATCTATTAAGGCTCTGCAGGTCAATGTAACATTGAAACTTTTCCCAAAGGGTCGGGAAAATTTAAACATGTAGATCAGCTGTAAATACTGAAAAACCTATTAAGGTTCTGTAGATCAATGTAACATTAAAACTTTTCCCAAAGGGTCGGGAAAATTAAACATGTAGATCAGTTGTAAAAACTGAAAAACCTATTAAGGCTCTGTAGGTCAATGTAACATTGAAACTTTTCCCAAAGGGTCGGGAAAATTTAAACATGTAGATCAGTTGTAAAAACTGAAAAACCTATTAAGGTTCTGTAGATCAATGTAACATTGAAACTTTTCCCAAAGGGTCGGGAAAATTAAACATGTAGATAAGTTGTAAAAACTGAAAAACCTATTAAGGTTCTGTAGATCAATGTAACACTAAAACTTTTCCCAAAGGGTCGGGAAAATTAAACATGTAGATCCATTAATATTAGTAGGAACAGATGCTAACCAGCTCGTCAGCTGATCAAGTTCGTAACACTTCAACATTTGGAAGGCAAAAGAAAATTTTGATTAACGTAATCAAGTGATCGGGTGTTTATGATGCCTCGTTAAAACCTTCTCGCGCCACCAAGGTAGGAAAGAGTGCATCCCCGACCAATAAGTTTTTACAGACCTTGTTAAACAAATTACAAATATTTTACCACTATTCTAAATACAATTTTAGGTGTTAATATTCCATGGTAGCCTCAAAGGATGCCCGAGCCTGTTTTGTAGGCGGTACGTCCCGCTCTTGATTTTTTCCACGATTTCGTAGGGTCCTTCCCAATTTGGGGCGAGCTTGCCGAGGCTTTTGTCTTTGGTGTGAAGAAAGACGCGCCTCAAAACCTTGTCACCGACCTTAAACTCTCGACGACGTACCTTAGAGGCGTATCGTCTTCTCATCAGGGTCTGATAGTGCAAAGAGTTCAACTGGGCGCGATTGCGCTTCTCTTCTATAAGATCGAGCTCGAGTCGTCTGCTGTCTTCGTTCGCTTTCTCCTCATAGGTACCGACCCTGAAAGATGGAAAAATGGATTCCGTAGGGGTAACCGCGTCCATACTGTATACCAAAGCATAAGGTGATTCCTGGGTTGCCGTCCGGGGGGTGGTTCGGTAAGCCCACAGTACCTCTTGTAGGTAGTCGGGCCATTTTCCGGCTTTTCCTTCAAGGTTTTTTCTGAGGCCGTCCAAAATGGTCCGGTTGGTGACTTCGACCTGCCCGTTTTCTTGAGAATGGAAAGGAGCGGAGAAACATTGCCTGATCTTATGAGTGGTGCAGAAAGCTTTCATTTCCCCGCTGTCGAACTGTGGTCCGTTATCCATAGTTAACCTCTGCGGTACCCCGAACCGACAACATATGTTAGACCAGATGAATTTGATGATATCTTTGGTCTTGGTGGCGGATAAAGGTTCAGCTTCGACCTACTTGGAAAAATAGTCTACTGCCACGACGATCGTCTGTCTTCCACCCGATGCCATTGGTAGTGGTCCGACAAGGTCGATTTCCTATCGGTCAAAGGGTAGACCTTCGGATATGGACTCTAGAGGAGCCGCGGGAACGTTTATCGCGTTTGCGAATCGTTGACATGTATCACAGGTTTTTACTATTAGTCGTGCATCTGCTGTTATCGTAGGCCAATAGAACCCTGCGAGAAGAATCCTTCTGATTAAGGCTTTGTAACCGCAATGTGCCGCACCCTCACCATCATGCAGCTCAGATACAATTATTTGTGACTCATGGACCCCTAAGCATCTCAGCAGGGGGCGGCTGAAGGATTTCTTGTACAGTACTTCACCTAAAAGGACGTACCCCGAGCCTTATTGCGTACTTTCCGAGCTGAGGCGTTATCGCTAGGCAGCCTACCTTCGGCTAAGAAGGCGATAATGTCACGTCACCAATCTGAGATTGTTACCGAAGAGATCTAACAGGCGATTTCAGGTCGGTTATCTAACTCGTGACGTTTGATAGTAGACGGGCTTTCTTGTTCGGTAACACAGGGATAGTTACTGGAGCAGGAAATTGTTGCCAAAGAATCTGCAGCTATGTTTTCGTTTCTCGTGAGATGTTCGTATGCGACTTTGTCAAACGAGGCGGCTAGCACTCTGAGTGCTGCTAGGTATTGTACCAGATGCTCTTTCCGAGCTTCTGCATTTCCCGAAGCTTGGGTTATCAAAAGTTGGGAATCGCTTACGAGGCGTACCCGCTTTGCCCCACATACCTGTGCTAACCGTAGCCCTGCCAGAGCGGCCTCGTATTCAGCCTCATTGTTCAAAGTATGGAAACCAAATCGAACGGCTTGGTGCATACTAATGCCCGATGGGGTAATTATTTGTATCCCTGCTCCACAACCACTGATGTTAGCCCCCCGTCGGTTCGGACGGTCCCGTCATTCAGTTCGGCTTCTTGGGAAGGCGCGTCCTAATCCGGTCGTTCGGGATGGAACTCTACTAAAAAATCAGTCAGGATTTGGCCTTTAATGGCTGTCCGAGGTTCGAAGTTGATGTCAAAATCGCCCAACTCGACCGACCATTTGGACATTCTCCCGGACATGTCTGGTCGTTGGAGGATGTACTTGAGTGGGAACGAGGTTCGGACTATGATAGGGTGGGCTTGAAAGTACGGACGCATTTTTCGTGCTGCCGTGACCAGGGCGAGAACCATTTTTTCCAACTTTAAATACAGTGTTTCCGCATCCAGCAGGCTTTTGCTCACAAAGTAAACCGCTGTAGGGGCTGGTCCCGACTCACAGATCAAAGCCGCTCTAACCGCAAAGTCAGTAACTGCAACGTAAAGGAAAAGTGTCTCGCCAGCGACGGGCTTTCTCAAGAGGTTCGGGGACGACAAATATTGTTTAATTCCCAAGAATGCTTCGTTACATTCGTGCGTCCACACAAAAATTTTGGCATGTCTCAAGACCTGAAAAAAGGGAGCGCACTTATCAGATGACCGAGAAATAAATCGATTTAAAGCAGCTAGACGCCCAGTTAGGATCTGGACTTCCTTGATGTTCCTGGGCGGAGTCATATCGGTCAGAGCTCGAAGTTGGACGGGATCGGCTTCAATCCCTTTCTCGCTAACGAAGAAACCTAGAAATTTTCCTAACCGGACCCCGAAGGAGCATTTTTCCGGGTTGAGCTTGAGGTTTATTCCCCGCAGGTTATCAAAGGTTTCTCTCAGATCGGTAAGGTGGGCTTCATCCGTGCCGCTTTTGACCAACATATCATCGATGTACACCTCCATATTCCTCCCAATTTGACCCTCGAACGTTTTGTTAACTAGCCTTTGGTATGTTGCACCGGTATTTTTTAGCCCAAAGGGCATTAATTTGTAGCAGTATAGTCCTCGGCCCGTGATGAATGTGGTACTTTCCTGATCCGCAGCGTGTAATTTGATCTGATTATAATCGGCGTATGCATCCATGAATGACAGCAACTTGTTACCCGAAGTCGAATCTACCAACTGGTCGATTCTTGGCATCGGGAAGGGGTCCTTCGGACATGCCCAATTAAGGTCGGTGAAATCCACGCACATTCTCCATTTCCCGTTTTTCTTCTTGACCAGAACGGGATTTGAAGTCCACAACGGGTAAATCGCTTCCTTGATGTGACTGACGCTGATCATTCTCTCGACTTCTATGTCTGCCTTTTCCGGGGAAAAAGCCCGACGCTTTTGGGAGATCGGTCTGACGTTTCTGTTGATAGTTAGCTTGTGAATGGCAAAAGATTCTGGGACCCCGGTTACATCTCTTGAGCACCATGCGAACAAATCTAGGTTTTCCCGTAGGAGAGTCAGTAGTTGTTCCCTGAAGGTTGGTGAGAGGCATACCCCGATCCGCAGGAATTTCCCTGCGGCAAATTGGTGTTGCTCGCATTCTTCGTCCGTCGTCAAAAAGCTTGGGGCTTCCCTGGGGTCATCAACGGGCAATGATTCCGGGGCGAGCCCCTTTAATTGCTGTTCTCGAGCTTGAATCATCTCTTGATCTTTTTTAGGTGCCAATGCTGCTCGGTAACATTCCCGTGCTGCTTTCTGGCTGCTTCAGACCACTCCCACGTTGTTTCCGACCACGTCTTTTAAACACTGGTGGATTGTAGAAGACACCACATGCATTCGCGATATCCATGATCGGCCGAAAATGGCATTGTGGGAAGCCGGCGCGTCTACTACCACGAATAAAACAGTAACCTCTTTCTTGAATGGGCCGCGGCCTAATTGGACTACGCCCTCAAATTCTCCTATAACGTCAGCTGCTGACCCTGTGAACCCCACTATGGTACGGTCGGACCGTGCAATCACTGGTGGTGTCCTAAACTTGGCGAAAGTGGATGCGAAGATTATGTTGGCCGAACTACCGGTATCCACCAAGATGCGCCGAACCTCCTCCCCCGCAATGGCTGCCCCGATTACGATGGCATCCTCATGGGGGCCGGCTATGTCTCTCATGTCGTCGTCGTCGAAGTACAGAATCGGAGACGGGACGCTTCTGGACTGGGAGTAAGTTCGGGCCTCCAACTGAGTGGTTAGGTTGACGATGTGCCTTTTCCTGGATGAATGTGTGACTCCTGCCATAGAATCTCCCCCAAAAATAGTTAGGGATTCAAAAAATTTACAAAGGCCTCGTACATTACCGACGTTCTCCTTTGCTTCCTCCTCGATAATCCCGATGATGTTGCGGTTTGCTTCGGGGTCGAGGTACTCAATGGAAACATCGAAAGGGTCGGTTACTTCTGAAATTGCCATGGTGGTTTCGGGTTTTGGTATTATCACGACTTCCTTCGAGGTTGTACTTTGTTGTGCCTTCTTAACATACTCCAGGAGGTTTCCGTGCTCTATGAGCATCTGTATTTCTTTCTTCAAAGCAATTCAATCTTTAGTATCATTCCCAACGTCCTCGTGATAGCGACAATATCGGTTGTTCCTCTGCTCCCGAGGTGTTGGTATCGGGAAAGGTCTTCGGTACATTCCGCTTTTCTTAGTCTTCTCATAGATCGACGATACACACTCCGTAAGGTCTGTGAAGTATGCAGGTCGGATCCATTTGTTAGACATGGGTCGTGAAGCCGTCTGACTCGTCTGCTTTGGTTTCGGGCTTGTTAGGACCGAAGGCTTGACTCATACAGGCGGGGTCGGGTGTATCATGCTGACCGGTTGGACTGCCCTAGCGTAGTCCAATCGAGTGCCCTGCCTTATCACTACCGATGCTTGGGCAATTTGCTGAATTTGTGCCGCCAACTCAGACGCTCCGGTCTTATCGATCAATATCTGCTTTTCTATTTGAGCTAGAAGTGCGGAAAACGTGAACGCCTGTTTCTTCGTCACTGCTTGCTTCATTGGTCCTGAGAGCAAACCCAAACGGAACGCAGTTAGGGCCACATTCTCTTCGCAGTGGTCTAGGTCGGTCTTTGCGTCGATGAATCGTCGGGTGTACTCTCTGAGGCTTTCCCCCAATTTCTGCCTACAATTCATAATAGTGTCTCCGTTGGCTCGGAAACTTTTACTTCCCACAAAATGTTGCCTAAACATTGTCCAAAACATCCCGAAGTTTCAGATGCAGCCCTGCGGTAAACGGTTGTACCACTTAGATGCCCGGTCCCTGAAGGTCATGGAGAAAGCTCTACATAGGAGTTTGTCATCGTTGTCGAAACTCAGCATGAAGTTTTTGAAGGCTTCCAAATGATTATCTGGGTCATTCTTCCCATCGTACTTTTCTAGCTTAGAAATGTGAAATCGCTTCGGGAGCTGCCCCGCTAGTATCTCGTCGGACAATGGAGATGCCCTCCAATTGACTCCGAACCCGCACGCTCATCCTCCAAGTCCTTCCGTCTGAACTCCGTAGAGTCCCTCATCTCCTGGGCTGATAAACTGGCTGCTGGTTCGGTAACCGTGGTTCTGGCTGTTCGACGGTTGCCATGGCACTTGAGGCAGCGCCACCCGCTCTTCACGGCTGGCGGCGGGCATTTCTTCATTCTCAAAGGACACCGGAGTTTGATTCTCGGTGCTACCCTTCTTGTATTTCGGGGAGTCCGTCCTGGGTCCTTCGAGGCGTCGGGAAAGGTTCTTTTGTGTGCGTTGGACTCTTTCCCGTCGCCGATACTCCCTGCCCAATGAATTATCCGAGGTGTAGTCAACCGACATGCCGCGATGATCCTCTGGGTACCGCTGAGTCCTGGCATTTTGACCTTCCTCGGGATGAGGCTCTCGATAATACCTAACAGGTCGGGCCTCGATGCGCGGCCCAACGTTGCGGTCGGCCTCCTCACGGTCCTCCAAGAGGGGTTCATTGCCTTTCCCTTTCCGGACCCTTTTCTCGTCCAGTGCCCGCTCTCTTTTAGCGTTTAGTCTGGCAATGTCTTCAAGAAGCTGTCTTCGGGTCATTATTAGGGTCGACCGCTTGTCCCGACCCCGGTCATGGTGCTCCCGACCAGGCGCTTCCTCGCCCTCTGACACCGAGCCGGCTCAGATCACTTCTCTACCGACCCTCTCTACCACAGCTTCGTTGTTCATCTCGTAAAGCGTGATTTTCAAGGAAAAAAGATTCCTTTTTGGTATCACTCGTTTCCACAGACAGCGCCAATGATGAGTCAATAAATGTTTGGTAGAATATTTCGGATCTTGTGCTTGAGGTGACTAGAGAGAGAAAATGTAGAGAGAGAGAATGGAATAGAATAATATTCAATGTCCCACCTACCAAGAAAGTGGGTCACCTTTTATACTAAAAATAAGGTGGAGCCATTAAAATCCTTAGTGGGCTGTTTACATAACTAATGAGGCCCCTTAGTAAGTACCTTGTTTACAAATTGGTCCCCGAAAGATCCTAAATACATTAATAATCACACCAAGTATCTTTTATCCACAATTAACCCCTCATTAGTTATATCAGCGAATTCTACCCTTATCAATTCTGATTGAAGGTTTCATGGACAGCTCATCTTGAATCCACATATATCATATATAATGTGCTAGGATGAACCAGACATGACTTGTTAGCATTAGTGTCTAAATCTGAAGTTTTGTTAATTCTTTGCCACCTCTAATCAGTGTAGGTTTAAATCGTTGTTTCGTCCTTCAACTATCACGTTTTGTGTCATTTAGTCTCTCGACAAAAGAATCACGGTTGAGTGTCCCTCGTCTATAAATATTTATAAATTTAGTCTCGCGCGTGGTTTTTGCTGTAATGCTGTCACGTGTCACTATAGTTAAAATGGTTTGCGTTCTACAGATAGTCCTTCGACTTTTAATTTCACTTTTACCCTTCGAATTTAATATTTTTTAAATATATATTTTTATTTTTATTGTTTAGTTTTTCTCAAAATAGAGTATAGCAAAATTTGCTATACTCTGTTTTTTTCCGAATACTTTAGTTGGGTTGATCCCTTCTTGTGTACATTGTGGGTTGGTCCCTTCTCAATCTCCGCTACTGTTGCCACCGCCGCCACCATCTCCAATCCGTCTTTTCTACAAATCGTAACAAGCACAGCCCTCGCTGCATTCTCTCGCCACTTCCATTAACTTTTAATTCTATTTTTTTCTACCTGATAAATATGATAAAGAAATTAATTCCTTCTAGAGCATAATTTCCCCGTGTCACTTACATCGTTACAGCATTCACTGGTTTTTCAGTCGCATAGGTCTTGATGAGAGTCAATGTTCTAGAGTCCCAAAGCTACAGAATTCAGGAAAACAGGGATAATCAAATGAATAAGAAGCTCAGGCACTCCAAGTACAGACTTGAGAAAAATAAGAAACAAGAAGCATACCTTTACAGATTAATCAAGAGAACCAGTAAGGAAGTGGGAACCATCTGCAGATTTACAGAGTGACTGTATTGCCTTTCTGTGACCAGTCTCCTTGTCCGACTCCTTGAGAAGTTTGCCGGTCTACAACAGAGGGTAATCACTAAATCAGTAGATATTTTGACCAAGAACAGAAATCTAAAAAATAATCTCCTACCTCTGAATCCCATATTCGAACAACGGCATCCTCACCGGCACTTATGATAGTACGGTTCAAAGGTCCCACACTGCCCTATTTATTCTTCCCTGAATCCCCTTGATGACCAGTTTAGAATTACCAACCTCTGCAAATATTATATGTAATTATAACCGCTAACGATAAACCCAAAAAGCTAAACCCTACTGCATGAATGGTATATCCTTAACTTACGGTCTTCAGGGTCCCTAGCGATGGTCTTTACATGGATTGCTGAAGGCAATTCCATAAATGGATCGGTAGTAATAACAGCCAGCCTATCTCCAAGAGCAAACTCGACAGACCTAGCTGGAGAACCAAAGTTGAAGGTAAACAGTGGAGTTCCAGTCTTGACATCCCAACTCCATATTTTTTTTAATTCTGTAGCTTTTAACTTTTGTACTGACACATAATATCCATTTGGGTACTAATTTGGTTAGAGGACTCCTTAGATAACTATGCAAGCTACATGATAAATATGATAAAGAAATTAATGCCTTTTGGAACAAAAAAAATAGAATTAAAAGTTAATGGAAGTGGCGAGAGTGTAGCGACCGCGCTGGTTACAATTCGTAGAAAAGGCGGATCGGAAAGGGTGGCGACAGTAGCAACAGTAGCGGGGATTGAGAAGGGACCAACCCACGATGTCCACAAAAAAGAACGAACCCAACTAAAATATTCGGAAAAAAAAAACAGAGTATAGCAAATTTTGCTATACTCCGTTTTTTAGAAAAACTAAAATAAAAATAAAAATATATATTTAAAATATTAAATTCGAAGGATAAAAATAGAATTAAAAGTCGAAGTATTATCTGTAGAACGCAAACTATTTAACTATAGTGACACGTGACAGCATTACAACAAAACCACGCGCGCGGGGACTGAATTTATAGATTTTTGATGGACAAAAGATTCTCAACGGTGATTTTTTTATCGATGGACTAAATGACACAAAACGTAATTATCGAAGGACGAAACAACGATTTAAACCATAAGTGTATACATAAGTGCCTACTTGACTTAATTACCAAATTTCTCTTTCTTTGTCGCCATTCATGGCACTATAATCAGCCGATTTATGATATATCAAGACCAGTACAAACAAAACTTTTTGTGAGGAGTAGGGCTGTTATTGGTCTGGTTCAGTTCGTGTTTTGTCGAAATCGGACCGGACCGTTAAGTTTTCGGTTCTAATTTTTGGAACCGGACGAATCACTAAATTTTCGGTCCGGTCCGGTTCGGTTCCAGTTCATTCCGAGTTCGATTCGGTCTAGTCTCGTTTCGGTTCGTTTTGATTCGATTCGGTTCGTTATCGGTCCGGTTTTGGTGCGGTTATGTCCATTTAAAAAAAATTAAATCCAATTAAAATTTGATTTTTATTTTTTATGTCGAAGTAAATAATATAAAAACTAAAGTTTATAAGTTAATCTTTTGATTTTGTTAAAGAATTGGTAATTAATTATTAATTTTGGTACTACAATTTATAAATAAATAGATAATAATAATAATAAATAATCGGTTCTAACGATTTTATTGGTCCGATTTCCTATCGGTTCTATCGGTTCAATTTCGTATCGGTTCTATCGGTTTACCGGTTTTATCGGTTCGATTCAATATTAGTCCAATCGGTTTATCGATTTTATCGATTCGGTTCCTAACCGATTTTTTGTTTGAGTTCTTTATTGGTTTTCGGTTTTTAGAATATAACCGCTAATCGAACAGTTAAGATTCTGTCCGGTCCTTATGGGTTCGGTCCGATTATGACAGGCCCTAGTGAGGAGGAACACAAACTTATTAGTTTGACTAAATACCTTTGAGAACCTTGTGAGCAAAAACCAGAAAGTCAAACCAAGTTCATGTGATGCATCGACCCAATCGTATTGACTTCAGTTATGAAATCCTTCTCTACATGAGGCAAAACCCAGTCCAGTTTCTTCGCTGCAATCAATGTGCCCTCTGGTAGGCTCCTTTGAATACACTACCAAAGCTACCTACAAAACCCAGCCTGTATATGGTCATTTGTTACGCAAGTCACCTGCAAACCCTGGTACCCGAAATTCACCGGCGAACCTGAAACGGTCAAAGACCTGACACTCTCTATCCTCCAAGTTCTTCTCTTTCTAACTGTAATACAATTATACAACAACAAAGACAACAAACCAACAGAACTACCGTGGTCAAAACAATAGGAATATCCAAAACCTTTGTCTATGTGACTCTGTCTTAATGCCACCACGAGACCCACTTTAATATTATCACGTGTTTTCATCGGAACAGTTGGTTTTCAAAAATAGAGTTGAGCCAGGGTCTTTAAACCCGTACACCGAAGCCATGCCACTCGCAGTCCGACAAACAAACATCACCACAATGTGAGGCGGAAAAGTCGATGTAGTCTGTTATCACTGAGACATCCGAGAAATAGTAACTCGTCTGTTGAATCGCCGAAACCCGATATCGAGGGTGTCCGTTCTCGTCAACGAAAGTACAGTCTGGGGGACGATCTAAAGTTTGGGTTTTCGTACACGTTGCATTTGTTTTGGCCCGACCCAGTTTACAAATTCCTTACGCTCATGTACCGGCGATGTTACACGGGTTTGAGCCCAGTCATGTACCACCGTTGTCCTAGTGGTATAATCATAGATTTAAAATTAATAGGGTTGGCTAGATCTCGTTTTGTTAGAATAATATTTGGTTGGAATAAGATTTTGTTTTGTTAATAAGATCATCATTATTTACATAAATGAATTATTCATATAAAACTTATTTTCTTTACCATTATGTCATGGTATGTATTTTTTACGTATTTATATAAAAAAATTTTAAAATTTTGATATGTATTTTTAGTGAGATTTAGAGTTAAATATTTTGTTTGGAATGTTTTTATAGATTTGTAGTTAGTTATATAGTTTAGGCTTTTTGAATATCTATGATTTGGTCGTAAATTTATTAGATTTGGTCCAGTATAGTAGGGTATAGGATTTGGAGGGATCCATTGTTGTCGAAGCAAATCTACGCACATTAGTTGCCAGGAACAAAGTGTGCATGAATTTGTCGGATCTACGTGTGTGGATTTATGTAATATCATGCACACATGCAACACAATCTTTCACAAAATCAGGTTACATGTGTCGTGAATTTTCACAAATCTTGGCACCCCTAATGCTTTGAAAAGTAAGTTGAGACTATTAGACTTCATACTTATTGTCTAAAGGTTAAAGGTTGAAATGCACTACTAGTATACTTGTGCGACAATCACATATATTTGCTAGATTGACCAAGTGAATCCGAAAGCGAGATAAACGATCAAGAGTGGCATGGTCAGTCGTCACATATTGCAAGGGTAAGTTGTCGCTAGCGTTTGCTTATTGTGCATGTCCATCGTCGGTTGAGTACGGATCAAAAGTTTCATGGAATCAACCGACATGTCACTGATTCGTACTACACCTTCAATGAGGACAAGTCCCACGGGGCGTATATCGTCTTTAAACATGACGTCCGTTTTTTCATGTTTTATGATCAAATGTTACAAGGGTGATTATGTTAGAAATGGAGATAAAAGTGTTCACTTTGCTTGGTTGAAAAAAATCATTCAAGTACCGTATTTATTTTGATGATGGTATTAGTAATGGTGGTGTGCGACGAGCTACTAAGGGTTATTCGTTCAACTTGTTTGGTTGTACCATTCTAGCGAACAAGTATTTACAGTTCATCGATAACTACAGGAGTTGGGCTACGTACAATTGGGGTAAGTGATACTCGCACAATTATATTTCCAGTTAGGTAAGGGTTGTGTACATGTCACTTCATGCATATCTGGATTCCTTGAACTTTTAGAGACCTGGATTTATGACCATTTTCGGATGTTTGCGCATACATAAGTATCGCCCAGTTATTGATGTGTGGATATGCATCTCCTCTATTTTGACAAAGCCAACAGAATCGGGACAATATTTGTGATTTTATTGCTACGTTGTCGGACCAAGATGTAAGTTTATTTCTATATCAATCACCAACTATCGAATATTTCTACAACTAAACTTCCCTTTAACGTGAAGGGACAGTCGTATTTTTTGGATGAACATTGGTGTCGCTTCTTCACAAACCCCGATTTGGGGTTAGGTTTATAAACATTGTGCCTCTCGCATTTATAAAAAATCCTTGGAGTTTTTTATTTTTAATATCATCATCTTTAACAAGAGTATTAATTAATCCTAACTTGTTGGTTTCGGATTCACCTCATGCATTCAAATCAGATTAAGTGTAATGGCTTCGGGTAGTAAAAGTAAGTGTATAATCGACCATCAAACATGGTGGTTGTTCTAGATCCTATAACATACATGAAAGTGAGTTACCATAATATCCTCATTCATTGAATCAACAATTACATAGTGGATGCATAATGATGCTCCAAAAAATGCAAAATCTAGTACATAATTATTGCCCAATTTGTGGCCAAATCGTGCGCCAAATTGATTGGATTTAGGAAAAATAACGCACATGGTTGCATTAGATTGGCTAAAATCACACAAGAACAAGGCTCGTAAATTGATATAAAATCACACAGGTTCTTACACAATTTTGCACATTGCAGACAGCCTAGGTGCGCCCATTTGTACAACGAGATGCACAATAAGCGTGAAAAACAAAATGGCAGTGAAAAAAACTTGTAATGTAGCACAACTTGTGTTTGTAGATGATCCGTTAATGGTTCTTCATCCTCCAAAATAAAATCATCCATGTTGCAACTAAAATCTTCGTTTAAGTCACTTAAATCCATTATTTTGAAGATATTCTATGGATATTAGTATGTTTTTTTGGTTAGGTTTAGTTTGTTAGTGGGTAGTGATAGTGAATGGGGTAAAATATGGGTAATTAGATTGAAATTTATGTTTTTTTAAGGTATGAGTATTTTGGACAATTCAAGTTTTTGAAAAAAAAGAAATGAAGGTTTTATTCTAACAAAATAGAGTCTCATTATAGCCTAGCCCAAAGTCAAACGGGTTTTGTGAGTGGTCTCTTGACTATCCCTTTTTTATTTAGTTTCTCAATTTCAAAAAAATTATGTTAGGACCTAGGCTTAGCGAAATCTATAGATTAATAAATTTAGTTTATAGTGTGTGGATTTTTCCCAAATAAAGCAATGTATCGCCAAATTTAATTTGTGAAACTTTATACAAATAGTCTTTCGAATTTAATTCTTTTTTAATTTTTTAATTTTTTTTCATTCTTCTAAAAACAGAGTATCGCAAATTTGCGATACTCTGTTTTAGGGGGAAATAGTGCTAAATTAGGGCCAAATGAAAAGGAAAGATCATTTATGAGACATATACAATTAGAAAGAAATCTGATGAGAAAAAAGATAGCACCACTACTTCCACTACTAGATCTGTTAAAAAAAGAAAAATGAGGAACTATCAGCGGAAGAAACAAGATTTCTGTTTCTCTTCAGAAGAAGAATATTGGAGGTTTGGTGGTCTTTTAGATGAAGAAGATGAATAAATTGTCATTATATTATAATTTCTCAACTTTAGAATGTTGGATTAAATTTCTCAACTTTAGATTGTTGGATTTCTTGTTGTAGCATACTCCTCTTGTTAACATTCAATTTATATAGTTAATTATTTTGTTTTGTTTTCAATCTTCGGAAAAGTATTGGTTGATCCTATAACGCTTGCAAAATGTTATGATTATAATATTTTGGAACTGAACGCTATTACCTGTCACCAAGATTCGAGGGATTCCAAACCGAGCGAAAAATTAATAGTGAATAAAATCACAAATTTCACGGGATCGAGTGCAGGATAAAGTTTTGGTTTCTACCCATTTAGTAAAATAGTCCACCGCTACGATAAAAACTTAACGCTTCCAAGTTGTTATAAGGAGTTGACCAGCTAGAACGATGCTGCATTTATCGAAAGGACAATGAAATTCAACGGCCTGTATCAGATCAATCGGAAGACGACCGATGTTGGGAATTGCTGACATTGATGGCACTGTTGAACAAGTCATTTGACATCATTGGCCAATTCCGCCCAGTAATATCTTGCTAAAAGAAAATGGAGAATAAGGCTGCGATATCCACAATATGCCCCAACGTCTGCAACATATAGATCGTGCAGAACGGAGGTAGATTCAACTTGATTGAGGTAGCGAAGCAACAGTCATGTTGCACTTTTCCGATATAGAACATCGTCTAAGATACAGTATTTGGCTGCCCGTAGCTAGAGTGCCAGAGTAGCAATCTTATAGGTCGGCAGGGTACCCAATCGGAGGTATAACAAATAAGGTTGCCTCCAAGCTCTGGTGTTCTCGATCATGAAGAAGGCGCCATTCTATTTAAAGTTCCAATAGTTAGAAGTTTTTGCATAAGGATAAACAGATGTTCTCCTAAGGCTGCGGTTTTGGCCAAGGCATCGGCTGTAGCGTTTTCAAGGCGGGGCACCTTGTCATATATCACTTTTGCAAACTTGGACTCATATTTCGTGAGCACTGTAAGATATCCGTGGATCTCTTCTTTCTTGATATCATATGTATCGTTAGCCTGATTGATGACCAGCTGGGAGTCAGAACGGATACGTAGAATTTGAGCCCCATATATTAATGATAACTTCCTACCATAAATCACCGTCTTATATTCCGCTATATTGTTGGTCACTAGGAAGTTAAAATAGATTGGTTGGCGAACTTCTTATCTTGTAGGTAGCTTTAAGACGATGAAATCACCTCTCCCAAAGATGGTTGATGCCCTATAGGTTTTGACTATTTCTTCAATTTGTTCAGTCTCAAGTAATGGTTCAACTTGAGAAGATGCATCATGAGACGAGGAGAATTCAGTAATGAAGTCGGCGACGGCTTATCCTTTGATTACAGTGCGACGTTCAAACTTGATATTATACTCTGCTAACTCTATGCTCCACTTACTCAATTTGCGAAATGCATCGAGTTTCTATACCACTGTTTTGAGGGAAAATGACGTGCATATAGTGATTATGTGCCTTTGAAAGTAAGGGAACATATTTCACGTGTCGATTATCAGTTCCATTGCGAGCTTTTTGGGGTTGATGTAATTTGTCTATGCATCGACTAACATTTTACTAGTGTAGTAGATGGGTCGTTGGACACCCTCTGGTTCCCTTACCAACACTGTACTAACTGAGAAAGGTGAAACAAGTATAAAAACAACGGCTCACCTGCCACCGAAGCATATAGTATTTCTGGTGATGTGAGATATTTATTAAATTCCTCGAACGCCGTATTGCATTTATCGGTCCATGAAAACTTTTTATCACCTTGGAGGACTTTGAAGAAGGGGTGGCTTTAGTTTGAGGATCTTGATATAAAACGGGACGAGGCTGCGAGGAGACCCGTCAGACATTGGACCTCCTTGATGTTCTTCGGTGGTATCATATGGATGACTACTTGTAATTAGTTAGGGTCGGCTTTGATTTCATTCCTACTCATTACGTATCCCAGGAATTAACAGGGTTGAGCTTTAAATTAAATTGGCGAAGAAGATCGAATACATTTTCGAGTATTTCGAGCTGTTTATCTGTTGTGTGTTTTTTGAAGATGATATCATCGATATTCGCATCCATGTGGTCTTCAAAAATATCATCCACAAGACGCTGGTATGTGGAGCCTGTGTTCTTTAAGGCGAACGACATCACAGTGTAGCAGTATATGCCAACGTCGTGTGCTACTCGCCGGATGGGTTGAGGCGAATCTGATTGTAGCCTGAGTACGCATCCATGAATAGATTGAACTCGCAGTCCAACGTTGAATCCACCAACTAATCAATACGGGGCAAAAGGAAAGGATCTTTGGGGCATGCTTTATCGAGATCTATAAAACTGACATACATGCTTCATTGTCCCAACTTCTTTTTTACTAACATTGGATTTGCGACCCAGACAAGCTACCGAGCTCGTCGTATATGTCCGAGCCCATATAGCTTCTCTACCTCAACACTTATGGCCTCTTGTTTCTCAACAGAAAATGAATGTTGCTTCTGCCTCATAGGCTTGGCGTATGCATCAATTGTTAATTCATAACCAATTATAGATGGGTCTACCTATGACACATCACTAGCATCTCAAGCAAAAATATCCAAATTTCTTCTTAACAGATCAAGTAACAAATGTTTAAAAGTTGGATTCACGTTGTTACTTAGTCGTAAAGTGTGGCCCTCAGCCATCAGCTTCTCAATTGGATCTGTAGGATCTGTGTCGTCTGGTCGGTTACTCTGTGTCGTCATCTACAGGAACTGTAGGATCTGTGTCGTCATCTACAGAATCGAGCGAGTGTAGTGATAAGTTTTTTTTTTTCTGCGCACCCCCTCGTCATTTAATTGCTATCGGAGAGGCTTGGTTGGATCAACCGTAACTGTATAACATATTCTAGCAGTTTGTTGGCTACCTCTTATGATTTCGACTACGTTTCCCACTAGGTATTTATGCATTGTCTGAAAGTGCATGAGGTGGCCTCCATCCAGTGCAACTCCGATCGCCCAATGATGGTATGGTAAGAGTAGGGGCATCAAAGATCATGAATAACATCTTGAGTTCATTCTTAGTAGCCCCATAGCCTGCTCTGACCATAAGCTCGACCTCCCCAACACATTAAGACGTCTTGTGTTCATATCCTACCAGAGTACGCTGGGGGGCGGGTTTATAGGGTGAAATTTCTTGCATATAATCTTAACTCGCTTTGAAGATAGTATTAGGTGAGTACCTCTATCAACTAAGACACTAGTAACCATTACTCATCCAATAATGCATCCTCGTGTGGTGTGGTGACTCCGCGTAGATCATCATTATTAAATGTAAGGTCGACGATAGAGTCTTGTTAATTATGGTAAGATAAAGCTTCAACTGTGTGTATTTCATGGTCGGTTCTCGTTCTTTTGTTAGATTTTGAGTTGCTGTCTACCTCGAAATGCTGTTCTGCGACGGTAAACATCCATTGTTGTTTTCTTTTGTCGATTTTCTTATCTTCATAAGTTCTCTCTTCATTGATAGGTCGGGTTTCTTCCCTCTGCTCGGGCTAGCGATGGTGATCTTGTTCTTTAAAAAACTGGATAAGCTCACGGTTATCTATTAATATTTGAATATCTTCTCTGAGTTTCTAATATTCATTAGTCGGGTGACAGTGGTCATTGTAGTATGAGCATAAATGTCTGCTTGATCGCCTGTGTCCAGGTGCGCTCATAACGCGAGGGAGCTGGTATGTTGTTCTTCCCTTCATTTGATCATAAATTACCGAGATTGTCTTGGATAACGGGGTGAAATGCCTGGACGGGTTCTTATAATGTGTTAGACGATGAGCATCTTCACGACGAGGCCATTTATGCATCTTTTTCAGGTCATACGGTCTTCATTTGAAGTAAGATATATTCATGTCGGATGAATCTCTTTTTCAGGCATCGTTTACTCGGATGAACTGATCTGCTCGGGGTAACAAATCTCCCATCTTCTCCACCAGAAATTTGATTAAATCAGCGTAAAACTTCCCCCGTCGATCGATATCTCTCTTGAGGGAGGCGACAACGATATTCTCTTCTAAATCTGGTAAAACATTCATAATATGGAAAAAATGCTTAACATGAATTTTTAACGACTCACCTCATCTTTGGTAGACATCCATACTAGAATCTCTTCCACGTCAGAGCTCTTTGTTGCCCACGAATCTTTCTCTAAAGGATATCTATAAACCTGAGAAGTCATAAATAGAACCTTTAGGAAGAATGTTAAACCCGTCCATGACATTACCTTTAAGAGTAATGAAAATGACTCGATAGAGCATAACATGATCTAGATCAAATGGAATCATCATGTTACGAAACTACTCCAAGTGCCACTCTGGATTCCATGTCACATCATACACTTCCATTCTAAATGGCTCGAATTTTCGAGGGAGTTCAGATTTGAGGTTCTTCTCCATGAACGAAGATTCTTTAAGGACGTAGGCGTACATTCTTAGTCAGACCTGATCGTATTGCACGTCTTCATTCTCCCGACCCTTCTTTGGAGCATGTGGTTGCACATCTTGCCGTGGTTTCTGTCCTTTAGAACGTATTTTGCCACTACTTTCTCATTCTACTTCTCCTTTATCCTCGCGTTTAGAGGAACGATCCCCTTGGTTAGCGCGACTGACATTAAGACCTGACCAATGCCCCATACGGCTAGCTCCTTGCATCTTGGCTGTTAGTGTGTGCATTACGTCATTTAAATCGGCTATGGTAGCTGGTGTGGCCTGCTCCCTAGTGTCTCGCTCGCATGCTATCCTTTGTTGTTCCTGCTATAGGTATTGAAATTTCTGCTCCAGATGTTGGACCGTTAAAATGGTTGTGGGTTACCAACCGCCATTTCCTGAAAAATTGGGCCCATAACATTTTTCGGTGTGGGTGGTGCGATCTGTAGTTCGATAACGGCTGGTGGCTAACCACCTTTGGGTCCTGCTTCAACGTGAGTCGACTCCATTCCATCTGGATTGGTGATAGTGACAGGAGGCCACTGAATCTTCTCATCCAATGGATCTGCGGTAATTCTCCGGTGATCCGTCGCCTCACTCCGTTCCGGAACTCCCTTTCGATCCCTGAACTCGTACTACTACGTTAGAAAATCTCATTACTATGTGTTTTTGTTAGACGTTCGTACATACGGTGCCAAATTTGTTATGAGAAAATATAACAAATATAATTCCAAGTAGAAATTTTATTGATCAAGAAAAAAAAGATAGTTCATTACATTATCGTTCCCCTATTTATAATGTTTACAAACAACTCGGATTTTTTTGGTTGAATAAAAAAGAGCTCTGGTTATTGCTCAAATAATAAATGGAAGATATTTGTGAGTTTTTAGATTTTTTTTTGTTTTTGAAAGAGTTTATGAAAAAAGTTAAGGTTAGGAAGAAGATAGGAAGGGAATAGCGTTTTGAAATTTGAGGTAATTAAGTATATTTTATGGTATAACTTATTTTTTTACGAGTGATGTTTTTGGAATAAAGTGAAGCTATTTATAAAAAAAATTGTCCAAATTTATATTTGGAACTACTTCGCGTTTTGGTTAACGGATGAAAATAAATATCGAGTTCTACTTAGATTTGGTTAACTCAGATTTTATAGCTTTTTTTAACTCTTATTCACTTTCTATTAAATTCGCAGTTTTTTTAATTCTTATTCAAATTCTATTGAATTCATTTACAATTTGTAAAAGCTATTCTCGAATCTATGGTTATTTTATAGTTGAATCTAGAAATTTGCATATTGTATACATGAATCCAGACATTTGTAGATCTCATCTCTTAGCCTTTCTATATGTAATAACTTAGTTATTTGTTAATTTCTTATTGAAATTAATTTGTAAGAATAACTTAGTTACCATGTTAATTTTTTTTAATAACAGATACAAAAATAATAATTGATAATGTTATATTTTATAGCTAATATCCGCATATGATTATAAACCGTAAAATATAGATTTATATTTAATTGAACGCAATTTATTGTATGTTTCCTAATAAAACATATCCTGCATTTATTACGTTAAGTATAAACAAGGGTCTTCACTCATTTTTTCAAAAAATTCTCATTCCTAAAGAAACCAAAATCCTTTTTAGAGAGATAAAGTAATAATAAAGAAAAAATTAGAGAGAAGTTTTTCTCTCTAGAAAGAAAATAATGTCTTCTCTTTAGACGTTTTTTCGCTACGTACTCTTTTTTCCCCTCATTTCTTCTCTTTTTTCTCTTTGATTTTACAATGGGCATCACTATTTCTACTTTGTGATTTTATCTTCTCAAAGATTAGATCACTGAAATTGAATCATCATCATTGTATCTACACAGTTCTAGAAGATTTTTAAAACGGAGAAACAAACTGCTACAAACGTGTTTTGTTTTTTCTCTTTGATTTTACAATTGACAACTCTGGTTTGTTGTGCTTTATATTCTAAAGGTTATTAGCACTAAAATCCAGCACTATCACTGTATCGAAGCACTTCTGGACGAATTGCATTTTGTTGAAACAAAGAGGACCCACCGTGTTCAGTCTTTACTTTGTTATCTTTGCAAGATTCGGTCCATTGTATCAATTTTTTCTCGACTCTGATAAGGGAAGGAAAATATAGGTGATTAGTATGTAATTTACTTCTTAGATAAGACCAAGATTTATATATTTAGTGGTTAAGGACCAAAGTAAAGCAAACATAAGATATAGAGGGGTCAAATGATACATCCCAAGAACTTGTCTGTAAATAGTCAAATAGTGGGGTGAGAAGTCCACTTTGGTGGTGGTAATTATATAATTTTACTACCAACATCATTTACTATATAAAGGACATTCTTTTTTGGGGAAAGGGGTCAATGATTAGTCAATTATTGCTATATTTATTCATTTTGTCTCTTTTCCTTTCTACCAACCACTGATTTAATTGTTTGCTGTCACTTCATACGAATATTCCCTGGTGCGATCCTCTCCCACGAATATTTCCTCTTGTAAACTACACTAAGGATTTTCTGAGTTCATCAGTGGCGCCGTCTGTGGGAAACGATTGGTACCCATAATTAATTTTCTAAAACCTTGAAAACTATATTTAAAAAAATAGATGGATACTGAAGCTCGTGAAGAGATCGAGACCAATCCGACGAGGGATCTAGTTGGTGTTGACTCTGGTGACCATTCTGATGGTAGAACAAGTCACAAACGAAGGCAACGACCCGAATCGATATGCTGAAGAGCTTCTTGAGGAATCAATCCTGATCGCCAGACGTAAAGAGTTGTTAGAAGATATCGAAAGGTTGAATGCGGAAAGGAAAGCCATGATGGTGAGTTCCAGGAAAATCATATCCGAGGTTCAACAAGAAAGAATCGAGGCTGACCAGATCCAAGATGTTATTCAACCTGGTGAAAACCGATGAAGGTGAAGCCGTCGATATTCCAAAAGGCGTGCTAGATCGGAACAAAGATACGAACCATCCGAGTTTAGCGAATATACCTCCTTAAGTTCTGATAAATCTTCGTTTTCAGACATGGATGCCAAATATAAAGCAGATCGAAGGCAAAGATATTTGAGGACGCGTAAGCACACCCATCGGACTAGTCGGAGAAGGAAGGAGTCTAGGAAGAAAGTTGATCTTGGTAAAAGAAAAATGTACTCCGAGGAGCAGGATAAGACAGGAAATGTCCGAGTCGAACATGTCACTACTTGGAGACAACCTCAAACCGATAGTCATCATCAAGATTACCGAGTCAGTAATCATTTTACTTTTTTGACTGAAGAACGGTTATATCCACCAACTAATGATAGTCCAGGGGAAGCACTTACAAAGTCGGACACAAATGGAGGTCATCCCCACTTTCCCCGGAGATCCTCTCTGGGCATCTTCCCAAGTGGTTCGATATTTCCAAGCTAGAGAAGTTTGACAGAACTCAGGATCCAGACAACCACATTGAGCAGTTTAAGAACTTTATGATCAATTACGAGGATGCCGACAAGTTGTTGTGTAGAGCATTCTCTCAAACATTCAAGAACGCTGAGTCCAAATGGTATAATAGTCTACCACAAGGATGCATAAATAACTTCGACATGTTTTGGAGCATGTTCCAATAACACTTTGTCGGAAGAAAAACATTTCACGCCAATGGAGGTAGCACTAGCCGCTTTCCGAATGGGTCTTCTTCCAAGGGTATGAAAGACAATGCCGCGAAGACACAGGCCATGACATTCGGAGCTCTGTTGGATCCGATAGAGAAAAAAATCTTAGTTGAAGAAACTACGGCCTCAGAGATAGATTCCATGTCTCAATTCTATCAGGATCCGACCTTAGGGAGGGTCAGTACAACGACGATGAATGTCCGACCAAAATCTTCACAGCCGGTCACAACTGTCCGAGCATGAGCCCAAGTACAAGCAACGAACCAAACTCCTCAGCGGGTAGTACAAAACCAGCAAACCAACCGGCAAGACAAACAACTTAGCAATATGTTAGACCCGTGTCCAGCAGGTGGGTCCGACCAGCTTATTACGCTGAATTGACCGAGTGCGTGTCGACCGTATTCAACAAAACACGTGAGAATATGCATTTTCGCAAGCCTTTCCCATTACAGACTCTGAGGGAGCACAGGAAGAGCAAGTATTGTCAGTTTCATGATGACATCGGGCATCACACAAAAGATTGTGTGGAATTAAAGAAAGAAGTCCAATATCTGATAGAGAATGGAAAGTTAGTTGATTTTGTCAAAACAATACCGCGATTGCACCAAAGCAAGAAGCCGTTCCAAAGTAAGAAGACACTATGATGATATCTGAAGCGGTTGACGAAGAATTTATTGATATAGCCACAAAGTACCTTGATCCAAAGTCGGGCAGGAACAGTGTGAACATGGTGGAAGAACCAATCACCAGAAGAAAGGTTAGTGAATTATGTGCGTTTTTCGAATCACTAATCATTTTCGGTGGGGATACAGTAGCAGGTATATCTAACTGTTCCCGAAAAAGGTACATTGTGAGTCTGGCAACACAGTTAGAATCAGGAGCCTCATCACACCTATACAGAAACCCATCACCAATTCTTTGCTTCGAGGATGATGACATGAGAGACGTAGTTAATCCACGTGAGGATGCAGTGGTGATCGGTGTAGAGATACATGGAAACGAGATAAAAGAAATTTTAATTGACACATGGAGCTCCATTAACATAATGTTTATGACAACCTACAACCAGATAACAAACCCACCAACAATCCTACAATCTGATAGAACGATAGTAGGATTCACCGGTGCAACCATCGACGTAGTCAGAGAATTCGAGGGAATAGTAGAATTGGGCAGACGATCATTCAAGAAGATAGTTACAGTACTAATCGTAGTGTTTGAAATACAATGCCATCTTTTGAAGGTCATGGTTGTCTAAGATGCATGATGTACCGTCTATTGTTCACCAGTGTTTGAAATATGTGGTGGGCAGCAATGTTGGAACGGTAAGATCTGATGAGTCTGGACGAATTCACCACTACTCACTGAGAAATCCGAACAAGGGCAATTCAGACAATAAGTGCCTACTAAACTATCCAAACATGACAAAAGTATTAAATAACTAAACACCTTTTGACTAAGCTAGGTGCTAATCAACTTATTAAGTAAACGAGTCCTTAAACTTGACCCGGTTTCATAACTTGACCCGAAAGCCCATGGGTCCATATTTAAGGGTATAAATACCCAACTACTTTCATTAATGAGGCGAATGAACATTTAATACAACTAGATAGCTTAAATCTCTTACTAAAAAACACCCAAATATTTAATACTCTTAAAACTCTCCAAAACACTTGACAAAATTACCCTCAGCTTGAAATAAACCACACCAAGATCGAGTAAAAAAATGGGTAGAGAGTGCTACAAAGCGGGACTGATCCCCAAGCAATTGAAGGGGTCGGACCGAAAAAAGAATAGCAATCAGAGGAGTCTCCCGCGGATTCTGATCCTGTTGATGATCCGAGAGAGACCCCTGGGTTCATGGTCCCTGATGAAGGCTTTGAGGATCGTGATTTTTGCCCCGGTAAAAGTCTCAAGATTGGAACAAGGCTATCTCAAGAGGTAAAAAAAAGTTTACTCAGATTTCTTTCTACCAAATTACATTTGTTTGCTTGGTGTACAGAATATGTCACAGGGGTCCCAACAGATATCATCTGTCACAGGTTAACTATACAGAACAATGTTCGACCGATCATTTATAAGATAAGATCTTTTTCTCAGGAGAAAACTGAACCGATAATGGCGGAGGTAGACCGTTTGACAAAAGTAGGCCACATCCGTGAATCACAATACCTGTTGTAGACGACTACTCGGGGTTTAGTAAAGAAGAAAAATGGTAAGTGGCGGATGTGTGTAGACTTTACTGATCTGAATAGGGCTTGCCTTAAAGATCATTTCCCAGTCCCCAAAATAGATCAATTGGTTGATTCGACATCCGGAAATCGTATACTGTTCTTTATCGATGCATACGCTGGGTACAATCAAATCCAGATGAACCTGAGGGATAATGAGAGCACAACTTTTATTACCGGAAGGGGTCTACACTGCTACAAGGTGATGTCGTTCAGACTAAAAAACGCGGGGGCAACATATCAATGTTTAGTAAACAAAGCTTTCGAGAGTCAGATTGGTAGAATTGTGGAAGTCTATATTGATGATGTGTTAGTTAAAAGTACCAGGGATGAGGATCACTTAGCTGACTTGGAAGAAACCTTCGCTAATTTGGCCAAAATAAACTTAAAGTTGAACCCGGAAAAGTTTATATTTGTGGTAAGATCCGGAAAATTCTTAGGCTACATAGTTAGTGAATATGGTATCGAAGTTGATCCGGTGCAGTTAAATGCTTTGTGTACCATGGATCCACCAAGAACGATCAAAGAGGTGAAAATTCTGACTGGAAGGCTGACCGCATTAAACAGGTTCATATTAAGGTCATCAGATAAATGCGCCTTTTTCTTCCAGATATTGAGAAAAGCTAATTGTTTCGATTGGACACAAGAGTTATCAGACGCCTTTAATCACATAAATCAGAATTTTTCATCCCCGAAAATCCTGACAAAGCCGCATCCGGGGGAGAAGTTGTTCATTTATCTGGCAGTGTCCGATTTTGCAGTCAGCGTGGTCTTAATCCGAGAAGAGTCAAACGTCCCGAGGCCAGTCTACTATGTGAGTAAGTGTATTTTGGACACGGAAAACCGGTACCTCAAGCTAGAAAAGTTAGCACTTGCACTAGTAACATCCGCGCGAAAAATGAGGCTTTATTTCCAAGCTCATCCATTTGTGGTGCGAATATCTTTTCCCTTGAATAATATGTTGCAAAGGCTCAATGTTTCGGGAAGAATGACAAAGTGGTTGGTAGAGCTTGGGGACTATGACATTGAATTTAAACCACAAAACACAATCAAAGCGCAAGCACTAGCTGATTTCTTGGTTGAATTCCATTCTAACCAGGATAACATGGATGTTGAGGAAGAAAATTCCGACCTAGAATGGTTAGTCCGAACCGACGGGGGATCCAGCTTATCTAGCTGTGGTGCAAGAGTACAATTGACTTTCTCAAAAGGTATTGCGATGTAGCAGGCCATTCGACTGGGATTCCCAATCATCAAACAATGAGGTAGAGTATGAGGTGGCTCTGGCCGGATTAAGACTTGCAAAATTTTGCGGAGCCAAATGAGTTAAGTTGATAAGTGACTCCCAACTCTTGGTGAACCAGGCTCTAGGGCAACCAAAAGCAAGAAAATATCATTTAGTGAAGTATCTGAGGGTTTTGATGGCTTTGGCCTTAGATTTTGAGGACGTCAGGTTTGAACACGTTCATAGGGCAGGGAATTCAGTGGCTGATTCTTTGGCTAAGGCATCTTATTCCGAGGAACACCCATGGATAGTCACCCAAGAAAGTCCGTCAATCATTAAAGGGTCCGAACTGGTTGAAGGAGGCATCAAAGCTTTCCAGATTTCTACAGCTCTAGTAAAAGATTGGAGAAGTAAGATATAAGAGTTTTTAGTCCACGACATATTGCTAGTTGACAAAGTAATCGCTAAAATAATACGGTTCAAAGTATACGGATACGTGGTACTGGGTGATGTATTGTATAAGAAATCTTTTAGTCGACCTCTGCTCCAATATTTAGGAAATGATGAGTCACAGTTAATACTTTCAGAGCTTCACGATGGGGAAGGATCCGCGCACTGTGGGTACAAAAAACTGATACGGAGAGTTCTTCCGGCTGGTTACTATTGGCCGACCATCTCAGCGGACGCCAAGGAATTGGTACAAAAATGCGATACTTGCCAGCGAGTTTCTAACTCAATCCATATGTCGGGGGTTCCCCTCGAGTTAATATCGGGATCTTTGCCTTTCGAACGATGAGGAATAGACCTAGTCAGACCACTTCCTATGGCCTCAGGAGGTCGCCAAATGATCATCGTCGTTGTGGATTACTTCTCTAAATAGGTAGAAGTTGAACTGTTAGCAGGAACGAGAGCAAAAGATGTGATCAGATTTATCATCTCCAACATCTGCTATCATTTTGGTGTACCGAGGAAGATTATGATGGAGAACGGCCCGCATTTCGATAACAAATAAATGAGAGCTTTATGTGCGTCCAAAGGAATACAATAGTGTTTCTCAACGCCTTTACACCCTCAAGCGAATGGCCAGGTCGAAGTAACCAATCGGAAAATTTTAGATGGGCTGAGGAAGAATTTAGAGGGTAAAGCCGGGAAATGGCAAGACTACCTACAAGAAGTGTTATGGGCTTACAGGACTACTCCCCGGACCGCAGCGCATGAGTCACCCTTCGCACTTGTGTATCGAATGGATGCAGTAGTGCCATCAGAAACCATGTTCCCATCTTACAGGCTAAGCGAGTATTTCGAGGAGGGAAATAACAAAGGAAAGTGCACCGAATTGGATCTGATAAAAGAAAAAAGAAGAAGGGCACAATTAAACTCTCTGCACTATCAGACTCTAATGAGAAGCCGGTATGCATCAAAAGTCAGAAGAAGAGAATTTGAGGTTGGGGACAAGGTCCTAAGAAAAGTCTTCTTGCATACGAAAGAAAAGAGACATGGAAAGCTAGCTCCAAATTGGGAAGGTCCATACTTAGTAACAAAGAAGATAAAACCAGGGACGTACAGGCTAAATGATAAAGAAGGGAGAGATCTTCCCCACCCCTGGAATATTGAGCACCTCAAGGTCTACTTATAATGAATATGTGATATGTAAATATTTTCTTTATCAGTTTATGTAAGTATCAGCGACACACTCTTTCCCACCATGGTGGCACATGAAGGTTTTAATGAGGTGCCCTAAATAGCTGGCTTACATATTAAATTTTATTGTCTTTTTAAAACGACTCGCAGAAAGTTCATATTTTTGAACTCAAAACATACTCCATAAAAGTTTGGATAAGAAAGTTCATCTTTTTTAGCTTAGAACTTACTTAAAAATGTTTGGACAAGAAAGTTCATCTATTTGAACTCAAAACATGCTCCAAAAATGTTTGGACAAGAACTTTCATCTTTTGGAACTCGACACACACTCAAAAACTGTTTGGACAAAGAATTCATTTTTGAATCATAAGTAGATAAATATAAGACAAATCAAGTCAAGAAAGAAAGGTTTTAATATAAGAATCACACAAAAATTATCCCATCATAAGCCCTCACATCAGGAGGAAAATTGTACATAAAAGTTGGGATTATTAACAGGTTCCAAGTACAAACAGTCGAGAAAAAAAAGAAAGGAATGCTCAGCACTTGCTAGTCGGATTCAGAGTTCTCTTTACAGTCTTCAGGGGAATCCGAGTCTGACGACAAACTCTCTCAGTCATCACTGGATTCCAGGTCCTCCACGAATACTCCGACGGGGCGATGATGTTCAATGACCCGGGTCCAAAGACTACCAAGGTGCAGATCCGAGAACTTCTCATGCATCTCCATCACCATAGCAGACCTCAACTTGGCATCTCTTTCTTCAAGACGAGTGACGATCCCAGCCGCATATTCATCAAGTCGTTTTTTATGCTCATCTTCGAAATTCTTCTTTAAAGATTCATTTTCTGCTAATAATTTCTCAATGTCCGCGGCCGTATTCTCAAAGTATGCCTTTATCTTGCAATAACCCTCAAAGAGGACATCCACCTTCGTGTCGTGTTCGACATCTTTAGCAATAAATTTCTCCCGCTCGTCGTCAAATTTTATCTTCTCCTTGGAGAGTTCAGTCCCAAGGGAAGTAATGGCAACCAAACGATCCTCAAAAGTTTTCTTCTCTTTAGGAAGTTCGTCATCAACCTCCTTCAATCAGGTAGATACTTCTGATGTCTTTGCCAGTTCATCAATCAGCTCCTTCAATTTTTTTTAACTCATCTGCCTCAGAGGTCAAGGTCGTCACCTCGGAAGATATTTCTTTTTGTTTGGCAAGCTCATCGGTTAAGTCTTTCACTTTAGCTTTCAACTCAGCCACCATAGAGGTCAATGTTTTCACCTCAGTCTTTTTCTCAACGACTTCACTCTTATAGCGGTCTTTACAGTTGGATTTGCGTTCAAAAAGGGCAGCAACGCGAAGCAGCTTATTCAACTCATTTGTAACATAGTCGTTTTTATATACATCAAAATAAGCTAAGGCACGGGAGCGATACTTTCCTTCCTCAGAGTCATCATCTTGTGTTTGCTTTCGCTGGAGAACGAACTCACCACCGTAGTCCGAGTCGACCACTATGACTTTCTTTACCGAAGGCAAGCTTGGACAGGTTGTATTGTTACTCTCCCCCCACTCTTAACAACCTTTTCTGTTTCTCCTCAACGGTAAACCTTTTTTCCTCATTGCACCAGCCCGACCGTGAGGCCTTACTTCAACGATATGGTCAGCCTCAGTCAGTCTATTTTCCGAGGGATGGGCTGGAGAGACGGCCTAGGGGGCGATGGGACTTCTTGTTGTGTTTCCGGTGATCTTTCATCTCGTGGGGGTCCACTTGAACTACATCTTGGGGGTCACCCTAAACATCCTCTGGAATACCACCTTGCACCTCTTCTTGGGGACCACCCTGAGCCTCATGTTAAGAACCCCATTGAGTGTTAACTCCTCGCTCTTCGAGAGGATCACCTTCCGATTCGGCATCCTCTTCGGTCTCGTCTTCCCCCTCCTCGGGTTTTTCTGCATCTTGATGACTCGGAGCCCGAACGCGATTAGGAAGGTAGACCGCATTATCTAAGAACTCTAAGCGTTTGAGGATGTCATCGTTTGGTGGAGGCATCATAAGCTCAGATATAGACTTTTTCACTTAGATTGCATCACCAGAGGTTGCTCTGATGAAACTTGTGATCCCAGTGCTCGCATGCCCAAGCGCTTAACTTCTTGAAAATATATTTGCCCGCTTTGGCATGACGTTTAAATGATTTAACAATCCCCTTCATGGTTGTAAAAGGAACAAAGTTAGAACCTTCAGAATATGACGACTTAGAAAAATTTAGATGGAAATACTTACCTTTCCCGGACCATTTTAGCGTTAACCGATGCAGAAGATCCTTAGAGTCCTTGAAGCTAGTCTCCCACAACCCAAATATGAATACAATTAGTTGCTTCCACTTCTTGTCCGCCTCTAAAAAATCTTTGATTACTTTGAGCTACCTGGAAAAACCAAGCGAGTAGAATGGGTAATGGGAATTTTTAGTCACACTCGAGATGGAGACAAACTGCTCCATGGTAAAAGCGATCTTAGAGAGCCTGGAGGCCATAATACAAGCCATAAGTCTGTACAACATGTTGGCTCCGGCCTGAGAGGGACACAATCCGATCAGGTGAAAGTAGTCAACCAAGGCAGGGTCAAGGGATAGACGAAGACCCCAGTTCATGAGCTCGGTATAAAGGACTATCCCATTGTTCCGGGCAGACAATAGAGTTTCTCCGACGATGGGAAATTGAATTGTGATGTTTCTCGGAATCCCCCAACGGTCTCTCAGCTTGACTTCCTCAGTCGGATGGAAATACTTATACTTCACTCTATACAACGCCAAGAGATGCTTAGACTCAATGCCACGAAGGTTTTCGCCTAAAATATCCTCTATGTTCGAAGGCAAACCTGTGGTACATTTCTTTTTCTTCTTACCCTTCACCAAGGGAGTCTCACCGCTTTGAGGGGGTGGACCAGTGGCAGGTTTCAAGGGAGGAGAAAAAACAGCATGACCCGACTTGGATAATCCGGGGGGAGGAATGGCAGCAGGAACAACCTGAAGAGGTTGCGCTTTGACCACTACCATATCAGGTTGCTCTTTATCATCATCAGGCTCAACAGTCAGATTTCTCTCCTGAAGTTCAGGGATGGATGTTAGAGATGGTTCTGGTCAGACTCCCCCTCGTCGAAGGTCTCATGGGGCTCACTTCTGGAGTCATTTACGACGACCGTTGTGAGGTTACTTGGGGAGTCGCTGTTGAAGAAAAAAGCCTTGTCCTAACGACTTTGTTGTTGGGTCAGGTGACCTCTTTCTTTTAGCATTATCTCTAGTATCCCCGACATTCGATCTTCCTCTTTCGTCACCCATGATTATGAAGGGAGAAGGTCGAGAAGGAAACTCAGGAGGCGCTGCGGATGCAGAAGGGTCAACCCCGCTATTACAAAGACGAGCTTGACCGGGAAATGGTGTAGCTAGATTGAGGGAACGTTCATGGATAAGAGACCAGTTATCACAGACGGTTGACTCCTAAATTTCTGCATGAAAGATACTCTCTTGCACCAGGGGGTCTACGAGTGCCGATTCGGTTGGAAATATTAAACCACCTCCAGATTTTATACCTTTCGAGGTTGACAAACTCGTCAGGCATGTAAATACAGAACAAGAAGTTGGCCTAGAGATGTTCTCTATCTCTAGAATAACCGTTTTTGAAAAGACAGGTAGAAATCGAAAGAAAAGAAAACCTTCACTCAGAGAAAGAAGTAGATATTTATAGTCAAAGGGATCAGAAGGTGAACAGTTAAAAAGTAATAGTATTTTGACACGCTACCCTCTCTCGAACCGCCTCGAAAGACACGTTGGCAAGTTGGGCGAATGCATGACACGTGTCCAGATATGACTTTGCCGCCTAAAAACTCTTTGACTCGATAATAGTGAAGAAAGGGCACGCGAGCCTAAAGGAAATGATTACTTAGGTGAGGTCATCATGACTAAAGATAAGGTCAACAATGCAAAGACTTCCGATCCGAGTGAGGAGACACTAAGTTTCCGACCCGATCAGACTTTCATCGAGAGGCTTAAGTTTCTGACCTGAGCAGATAAGTCCTGAGGGGCAACTACAGTCCATGCTCAGAGATCTGTGCATGGACTGGGAGGCTACTGATAATGGAAGGAAAATATAAGTGATCAATATATAATTTACTTCATAGATAAGACCAAGATTTATATATTTAGTGGTTAAAGACCAAAGTAAAGCAAACATAAGATATAGAGGGATCAAATGATACACCCCAAGAGGGAAATGGCCAATGACTAGTCAATTATTGCTACATTTATTCATTGTTTGTTGTCACTTCATACGAATATTCCCTAATCCGATACTAAGGATTTTGTTTAATTCTTTATTTAAATGGAGGATTCAACCTAACACTTTAGTTATGCTCGATCCGTCGATGACTCGAAAAATGCTGTTAGATGATGATACTTGCGATGATGAACGGGAAATGAGGGACAAACAAGAGGAAACGAATAAAGATCACAACATCTATGCTGTTTGCGAAACTGGTAAACTGCTAGTAACTGCCTCAAATGAACAGATTACAGTTTCTGCTGGCTTCGACTTTTCCTCTCCGGCGACTACTGTTAATGGTGATTCATTGTTAATGCAAGGAGCAAAATCACCATCCCAAAAAATAGCCAAAACTGCAAACATAACTTTTTCCGGTGACCGGAAGTTTGCTATCGATGTTCATGGATATCCGTCGGCGCATTTAAAAGGCTTGCGTAACAGTCGGACCATTCATTCAAAGAAACGGCTGCATTCAAGTACGGAGAATCTGTTATTAACCCCAAAACGAGTCTCATCAAACGGGTCTCGGTTTAGCGTTGCCCATATTTTTAATTCCATGGATATATTTAATTTGATAAACACTATGTTTTACTCAAAAAATTTAAATAATTAAACAGTAGCATGTAAGACTTACATTAGATTTATTATGAATTAATATATTAATTCCTAATATATAGTTATTTGTAAATTAATATAAATATATTATAGATTAATTTTATACTATAGCATACACTTTTTTTAGGTGAACAGATTATTATTTGGACAAACATCAAACATATTTGTTTCAGAACTAAAACCTTTAGTGCTCTGTGCAACTGGCAGCGTTGTCTCTCCACGACATACAACACTTTGATTTTCTTGTGTTGTGGAATGTGAAATCTTGGTTCCTTTGGTATGGTTGGATTCTTCGCTGATCTTCTAGGAATAAAGGGCCTATCGAAATAAGCCATCGGCTGTGCTTTAGGAACTAGTTCTTTCCTTAGTCTTCTTATTTCTTCCTCCTCTTCTAACTTTTGTTATCTTTCTCTTTCCATTTTGTATTGCTCTATCGTACTCATCTTCTCAGCAATCTGCTGGTCGAATTCAGAACGCTCCACTGCCCTAATGTCTGTATGTAACTTCAAGTCAGCTGGCATTGTGCTCTGTTTCACCGGTGGTTTAATCAAGCACTCTGGCTCATCCGTAGTCAATGGAAGACCTTAGGCAAGAGGAATGCGAAGTTTTTCCTCCTGCTCCGTCATCTCTTGTATCTTCTTCATAAATTCTTCCTCTTTGCTCGGTTCTCAGCCTAAATGACTTGGGTCAAGTTTTAAGCTGCTTCTTCTTCCATCTACTATAGCATACACTTAAATTCGCAGTAAGGTGCATAATTAATTTCTAACATACACTTAATTGCATATATTAATAAATATATGAGCGGAACTAAAAATAATAATTTCTAAAAATATAAAATCGATATTAGTAAAGTATATTCAGAAACAAGGGAAATCGGAAATTTATCCTATGAAAATCCTGAGCATACATATCGCGATTAATGTCTGAAATATCCAAGGGAAATCGGAAATTTATCCTATGAAAATTCTGAGCATACATATCGCGATTAATGTCTGAAATATCCTGCAACTTGAGAACAATAGTGACGCATATAGTTAGTTTCTTAGTGAAAAGTGATCACTCATAATTTTATAAAAAATTAAAATAAAATAATTATATGTTATATAAATATTATGGAGAAGAATACAATTAATGGTTTCCTCAATACAGAGGAACGGTGATTTGAACTCCATATTTTCGGGTTTTTGGGATCAGTGATAGCGTCCGGAGAAAGTCTTGAGATGGAGATTGTAAAGTTTCGGTAGTGGATGAATATCAGATGAATATTTGAATGGTCCACCTATGGATGGTCCGAATGAAAAATCCTATTAGAACTGTATTTTTCGATTACTTTATCTTTTTTTTAGGTAAATGTGAATTTGTATGTATATGATGTAAAAAGTTACAATCATCTAGAGAGTCCTAAGATCTCCCAGTAGAGTACAAGTCACTAATGGACTTTACAAATACAAATCAAGAAAACTGAGTACATCAATAAATCAAAAGAATTCTAACATGTAAGTCGATAATGCAGATATAGTCTGAATAAAATCTTCAAGGTCGTGAGAGTGATTCGAATGACACAAACCATGGAGAGAGAAACGCCTTGATATGCACGCTCACATAGGCTCCTGATGTTCCAAGTAAGAGCTTCATTTATCAACCGAGGAGTTTGTGGGCACTCTTTTTACTTAGTACTTTTTGCCCTTGGACAGTTGATGGATCAGATGTGTTACTCGTGGAAGGTATAGTTTCATCTTTGCCTTGCAGATGACCAAATATGGGCCCCGGTCATTAACATTAGACATCAGAGTGTCAACTATGGGGCCGATTCGGTTAGGCAAGTAGTCAGTATTACGTGAATGAGCGTTTTCTTTATAGGTTTGGTCTATCTCTTCTCCAATAATGGGTGCGAGAATTTCATATGTTTTGGGGAGTGCGTTGTGGTTAATGGTGGCCTGACGAGGGGGTTTAGGAGTGATAGGATTACCTCTGGATCTGGGTGGTAAGTCACTTGCGTACTGGCGCAGGTTTTGGGGTGCTCGGGATGATTGTGTCGGGATTTCTTTCTGCTTCTCATTCATTTTAGCTTTGCCCTGCTCTATAGATGGACAAAGAGAGTGATTGTGTCCAAAGCGTTGGCACACATAGCGAAACAATGGGTAATTTTCGTACATAACAGATTGAATATATCGCCTACCACAAGGAAGCTTCACACCAAAACTTGTCATTGGATTTTTGCTAACATCGATTTCTACTAGAATTCTAGCGTACTTCATGCTAGTTTTTTCGCAAGTAAATTGATCGATAAAAGTGGCGTACCAATTTTTGAAGAAATCTTACTCAGACCTGTTTCACTTCAAATGCCGAAAGGAACATTATTGAGCACAACCTATGTTGAAATTTTCTGAAGAGATCATCGGTCAACATGAGATCTTTATCTTCGTGAACCTTGACCTCATAACCTAATGGTTATTGAATGTAGACTCCTTTTTCAAGGACACCATTTAAAAATGCTGACTTTACATCCATATGTTGTATCTTTCACTTGTTTTGAGCTGTTAAAGAAAGTATTAGTGTAATAGTTTCTAATCAGGGAATGGGGGCGAATACCTCATCATAGTCAACTCTCGTCTTTTGATTATAGCCTTTTACAACAAGCCTCGCTATGTGTTTTTCAGTCTCCCTCTTAGAATTTTTCTTTTTTTTTGTATAGCCATCTGACGCCAATTATCTTGCATCCTTTGGGAAGTGAGGTGAGTTCTCATGTGTCATTCTTATGAATGGCTCTAATTTTTGCATCCATCCCGTCTCTCCATTGTTTCTCTAGTGTAACTTCTTGAAGTGTGACTCATTTACAATCGACAAAGAGACAAAAGAGTGTAAGATTATACATTGGTTCGGTTACCTCATAAAGATCACTATGGATTCTTGTACGTTCTACAACTCTCTCATTTTGACTGCCATTTGACAATGATGAAGGTGATGGGTCTTCATGAGTAGTTGATGTTGGTGAAGCATGCAAGGTTGCAACCTTTTCTAATTGCTCATTCGGTGTCAGCTCATCTTCTTCAATTTGGTAAAAAATATGAACTCATTTGTGTGAGACCCGAAATCTCATTCGCCTTCTTAATCAACTATCACGTCTCGACTTATCACAACCTTCTTATTATTTGGGTTGTACAACTTTTAGTTTTTGGAACTTGAGTTGTAACCGATGAAGATTAATTTCTTTCTTTTTTCATCGAGTTTGGTTCGATGTTTGTCTGGTACATGGACATGAGTTACGCTTCCAAATACTATGAGGTGGAAAATTCCAGGCTTTCTTCCACTCCATGCTTCTTGTGGTGTTTCCCCCCCAAACACTTCTTGTTGGAGATCGGTTGGATAGGTAGACAGCACATGCCCCTGCTTTCCCCTAAAAATCCTTAGGTAGTTTCTTGCTTTTGAGCATGCTACGCGCAATATCGAAGATTTTTCTATTCTTCCTTTCGGTCACACCGTTTTGTTAATGAGATTTGAGAATTGTCAAGCGGAAAATAATTCCATGTGCTTCACAGAACTATTGGAATTTATTGCATGTGAACTCCCCTCCTCGATCAGATATCATTGTTATAATCTTATTTCCGCTCTCATTTTCCACAACTACTTTGAACTTCTTAAATATTTCAAAAACTTTGGATTTCTGTTTCAAGAAATATACCCAAGTTTTTCTTGAAAAATCATCAATGAAGAAAAGAAAGTAGTTACTTTTACCTGGAGAACTCGTCTTGATTGAACCACACATATCGGTATGAATATGCTCGAGAGGTTTCTTGGCTCTTGATTTTGACTCCTCGGAAAAGATTTTTCTGAATTTCTTTCCAATTAAACATCCTTCGCATAGTTGGTCACGATGATTGATACACGATAACCCTCTCACTATTTTATTCTTGGACAATAACTCTAAACTTGTAAAGTTTAGATGCCCAAATCGAACATGCCATTTGTATCAAACCTTAAGACACTTTGCAACATCATTTCTAATATTCAAAGGAAATATTCTATTCTTTGACATTTGAACTTTAGCAATTGAATCTTCTTTGTCATCTCTCATAAAAAGACTATAAATTTTCATATGAATGTCATAGCCCTAGTCTATAAATTGTCTTAATATCAAGATCATATTTTTCATGCTAGGTACGTAATAGACATTTGTAATTATTTAGTGACTACCATCTTTTGCACGAATAAGAATGTTACACTTTTCTTTCACCGATATTTTGTTATCATCTCCAAAATAGAAATTTTCACTCACTACTTCATTGAGCTCTACGAACATGCTTATTTTCCCACACATATGGTTGCTTGCAATGATGTTAATATACCAAGTGTTCTCTTGACCTTCATTGGTGTTTTTGTATGTTAGTAGTGACATTTTTTCCTCCGTCTTCTCCTTCACATAGTTGGCCCTCTCATCAACTCTGTTGTTGGGGCCTCTGCATCATGAAGCATAATGTCCAAACCTTTAACATTTATAGCATTGTATTTGAGATTTATTATACCTTGAGCACGAATTTCTTCTTCCACGACCTTGTGTTAAGCTTTCTCGTTTCTCGTAGTTGTAGTTGGAATTCTACCCGCGTCCACGACCATGATAACCACCTCGTATGTGGCCTCTACCTAAGCCTCAGCCACGTTGGTTTCTATCATTCCCTTGATTTGCATGCATGTCCTTGAGTTCTACTTTGAGGAGTTGCTCAGCGATCTCTTGTTTCTTTTTGTGCTTTTCTTCATAAGCTTATAATGAGACTTGAAGTTCTTCAATAATTATTTTCTCCCAGTCTTTAAGTTCTTCAATCGTCACGACGATATTCTTAAATTTATGATCCACCAAACGAAGTTTTTTTTTTCTATTATTCTCACATCTTATATCTATTCACCATTTATTTTTAAATGATTAGAAATGGTTGTTACTCTTGAGAAATATTCCGAAATAGACTCGGATGCTTTCATGTGTAAGGATTCGAATTCACCTCTTAACGTTTGGAGACGTACCTTATTCATCTTTTTGACTCATTTGTAGGAGATTTGTAATTTCTCCCACGCTTTCTTAGATGAAGATGCGCTTGAAAGTTTTTAGAACCATCATCATCTATTGCTTGATAGATGAGGAATAAAACTTTTTTGTCTCTCTTTCTTGAATCTTTCAAAGTTGTTTTCTCCTCTAAAGTAAGGTTAACTTCGTATTCAGGTTCGTTCAAGCCTTTTTCTACGAAATCCCACACATCATGTGATCCAAGGAGATCCTTCATTTTGATACTCCAATTGTCGTAGTTGTTGTTGAGTGCTGGAACTTGGAAGAATGATACACCATTTGTCATATCTTTCAATATGTTGAATATTTAAAAACAAAATTTTGGACAGATCTTGTGCCTCTGATACCATTTTGTTGGCGGAAAATATTAAAAAAACACTTAGTTAAAACAAACAAACAAACAAATCTGATATAGATTGAAAAAATGAAATGTTACAGGACACTCTTGCAACTCACACTAGAAGAGAATTTTTTTTCTAACACTCAAGAGAGCGTTTTTGTCTCTCTTTTCTCTCACTGTAATTGTCTATCTAAATTTACTTCTTGGTGTGTTTTTGTTGTTGTCTAGATGGTGGGAGAGCTCCACTATAGGCTCAAGGTAAAAGAGTATCTTACACTCAACATAAAATAGTTTCTTACACTCAACCTAAAGATGGTCTTACACACAACCTCCACTACAAAATAAATATTAATTTAATTGATTCTAATAGATTCTTTCTTGATAGGCCTTATTGTTGAAGATAGGCTAACTAAACAACTATTGTCGCCAACTTAATCTGTATATCATCCTCGAGAAAGTTGTCATTAGTAAGAGTTTCCTAACCAATCCTTCTGGCAGCAAGTGAGAGCTGTTCTACATAATCAAACTTGGTTCTTTCAACTAAAGAACATGCAGTGTTATACGCCAACTTATAACTGCTTGTTACTTTAGTCCTTATAGCTGTTAATGTTTTTTGAAATTTCTCAGATCGTCCAAGTGAAACCAAATTGGCGATAATGTTTACTTTTAACGAGTCAATCTTGGACTTTTGAAGTTCCTGGTAGACATAAACTCAAGCATTTGCCAACGCGATATAGAATCTGAGACATGCAGTGGTGTACACCAACTCAAACTGCTTGTTGCTTTAGTCCTTATAACTGTTAATATTTTCTGAAATTTCGCAGATCGTCCAACTGAAACCAAGTTGGCGACAAGATTTACTTCTAACGAGTCAATCTTGGACAAGATATAGAATCTGAGACTCTAACAACATAGTTGCAGAATCCTTATCTTGGTTCTTCACATACTCCAAACCTTAAGTTAACTTGTTTTCTTTGTACATGTAATATGCCTTTAGGAAACAAAAATCAACAGGAACTCGATGCGATGATTGAATTTCCGCCAACGCATCATCAATATTGTCCGCTTAACCCAAAACCACGATTTTACACCGAATTCCGTCCTCATCGTCAGGCGAGAATAATAGAACTTGATCTGCCACTTCAACCATTTGTTCAAATTTTCATTGCTGGAGAAGTGTTGCTTGCGACTGTGATGGCGAGTTCGGTTTTGGAGTTCAAATATATATTATTCCAATATAAACCCCAAGCCTCATTAGCCCACACTTCTCTTGAAAGAATGTCTTCCATATATATTCTCTACCTACCCACCTGTGTCGGTTTCGGGTATACAAATATCTCGTTTATGATATACACATATTAAAATTAAAATATATTAATATTTATTTACGATCCGTTCATAACCATTAAAATTTGAATAAAGTAATGGTTATAAATTAATTTTTAATAAACATATAAAATATATCTTGGTGATGATAATAATCGCCTGAGGGTAGGCTGATAATTTCAATTGGTGTTTTTAGGTGGTGTGGGAGTGTTTTAAGGTGGTGTGTGGGTGTTAAACTGTTTAGAGTAGAGAGTAGAGAGATAATTAAGCAGCTTGGTAGCAGTTAATTCTCATTACCCACAGTTAATGCAGGTGGTTGGGTATTTATACCCTAATGTTTGGGCCCTTATGGGCTTTCGGGTCATGTTTAATGGACCCGGGTCATGTTCAACGACCCATAAGCTCTAAGCAGGAGCAAGTAGCTTAGTCAAGAAGTGTTTAGGTTTTTTAGTACTTTTGTCATAATTCGAACAGCCCTATGGTCATAGTGTTCGAAGTGATCTGTCCGGTCCATGTGATCTGTCTGATCCATGTTCATGTGATCTGTCCGGTATCCGGAGAGACCGATCTGTCCTTGTACGGGGAGCATGCTGAATTCGGACTCATTATGAGCCCATTTTTTAGGTGTTTGAGCAAGTATTCTTGTCAGAGACCTGAAAAACAGTCCGATGTTAAGAGTAGTTTTCAAGCCGGACAGGTCTATGGGTTTACCCGGACAGATAAAGCTTCACGAATTCAAAACGGTTTTTGCCAGAGTTCATGGGACACGTGTCGCTTTGATTAGTTACTCCAGCCGTTTTTTCACCTTGAATTTCGTACCCACCTTCTTCGAAAAGCAACCTCTTTAATTACACATGGTGACATCAGCGCCGTCTTTTAATCATTGCCAAACTTTTCAAATTCTCCTAGGAATCAACTCCTTTTTTCAGATTTACTATAAATTCAAACTCACTGTCTACTGTTTTACTATCTCTTTCACATTTACTCTGCAAATTTACTCAGAGCTTTCTCTCTCTAAAGCAAAGATTTTCTTGGTATTTTATGTTTACAGTAAGGACTGCATTGATCAAAGGTGGGTGGCTCAACCTTTCTGAGTTGGAGAAAGCACAAAAAGTTGAGAAGGAGAGACGAATCGCAGCAGGGCTACCTTCATCACCTGTTGACAGACCAGTCACCTCCGCTACAGAGTCAGATCGAGGCTCGTCCTCATCTAAAGGTACTAAGCCCAAGAAACTATTTCAATCCACCATCTCCCCTATAATATCTGGTTCCTCAGTTCAGGAGTCAGTGCCTACTGTTGAACCAGGAGCGACAGCCACTAGATTTAGAAAACCTTCTCCTTTTATTGCTATGGGATCAGACACAGAGCACTCTCCGGAGAAATTGGTCGTTAAGAGGACAAGCCGGTTGGTCAAAGGGCAAGCCTCTAAGAACACTCCCTCGAAATCGGGGGCTAAAAATAGTAGTTCTGGGTCCGGAGTGCCTATCAGAGCTCCCTGGGAAATGCCATCTGGTCCGGAGGCGAGCAACCCAGCACTCCCAAGAGAGACCTCTGCCTCAGAGCCCCAACCTGAGGCTAGAGGTCAAGGAAATACTGAAGGCCAACAGTCCGGAGTTTGAACCCTCCCCGGACCACTACCACTGATATCCCTCCAACAATCATGGAGGAAAGAATGGAGGACTCTGCTGATGAAGTCCCTTTCAAGTCTGAGTCCTCCGGCCAGACCAGTAACACTGCTGCTGCCAAAAAAGGCAAAGAAAAACTATGCTTGAGGCATCCGGAGCTGCCGGAGTGTCTCGAAGGGAAGGTAGGGCCTTGTTTTCACAGGGTCGAACTTAAATATCTCTTGGCCTTACAGAAGACCAAGTATGCTTTCACCTACACGGCCGAACTAGGTCGAATGCGCACAAAATGGGGGATCCCAGAAAATGTGAAGATAAGGATTCCCATAGATCCTGAAACTCCTATGGATTGCAAGCTGAACGAAATAGTCATCTTCACGGAGCTATTTAATTGGGGACTCAGATTCCCATTGGACCCGGAGATCGTCAGGTATTTTCATCTGGTCAAACTCTGTCCAAGCCAGCTGAGCCCCAACGGTTGGTATACTCTGATGTCATGCATCATGGCATCAAGGCTGTCCGGGATCCCTCTCCCTATGGAAGAGTTTGCAGCAGTGGCCAACCTTTGCAAACATCACCAATTCCCCTTCTACCACTTCAATATGGGGGACAATTTCAAGGCTGTTAATGATCTGTTGGAGTCTGAGAGCAAATGGAGGAGCCAGTTTCTGTTTGTCAGTGGCGCTTGGGAAAACGACAAGAAGATCAAGGCCGGAGAGAACCCATGCCTCCTCAGAAGCAGGTGGAGGAGTGACCGTAAGTTTCCACTTTAAATCTTTGTCCATTTCTTCCTTTTTTAAGTTGGTTTAAATTAACTGGTCTCTCTTTTGTTTTAACAGAACTGCCTAAGGAGTTCGGGAATTACTTGAAGGCCGGACAGGTTACCTGTGGAAAAATCAATACTTGGGCTGCTGAGGAATGGGGGAACCAATTCCACGCCGCCTTCACTAGTGGGAACTTGGCAAGGTCTCACCTGTGGAACACCACAGGTCGGAGAGACCTGACTTGGGAGGAGCTCACCACCCAGCCTTCTGCAGATACTGTGCTTAAAAGGTCCCATGAGCCAGATGGGACACTCTTCCTGCCAGGCCGGGCCAAAGCCCCAAGCAAAATGAAGGGCAGGAAGAGAGGCAAAAAGTGGCGAGTGATGCTGAGAAGGATGCTCCAACAGCCCCGGAGGGGCCGGCCCAGAGCCAAATCGATGCAGCTCTTTTGCAGGTAGTGGAGAAAGAGTCCGAAAGGCAGGAAGCAGACCTCCCAAGACCTCCAAGGGCTTCCAAGAGGAATCGCAAGCAGGAGAGTGAAGGGGCAGACCGGGCAGCCAAGAAGAAAACATCTGCTAAGGGAGATGAGCTTGCTCTCCGGGATCCGGAGCCTCCTCTCCATGCTGACCCTTCTGACCCAACGCAGGCCGAAGAGATCCCAAGGGACTTTCATACCGATGAGGTGGAGGGGGGAGACCTCAACCTCGATGAAGTGGACATCACCGGTCTAGGTAGGCTTGGTGAATACTTCCTAAGCCTCCCCAGAGATGAATTTGCAGGGCCTTATATTCCTCCGAGCAGCTCCAATACGGTCAACTTCAATGGTAAGACTTTCATTGTTTCTAGTGAAAAGGACACCATAGCCCATTCCTTGCTTAGCAATGTGCAACCAGTACTCGCACTGGAAAGACAAGTCCGGGGTCAAGCAGACATTATCAAAGACCTCAATTTTGAGAAGGAAAAGCTGTCCGAAGACCTTCGCACTGCTACTGCCAATGCTGACATGCTAAAGGAGGCAAACGAGGAGCTGAAGAGGAGTCAAGAGGAAAGCACCACCAAGGTTGCCACTCTAGAGGAAACCATTAGAGACCTCCAGGAGAAGCTATCCGGTGTGGAAAAAGATCTTACTGCTTCGAAAGAAGAGACCAAGGCAAAGGACAAGATCATCACCAACCTTACTATTGACAAGATTACTCTTGAAAATGCAGCATCCAAGGCTGCCGAGGAGAAAACCGTTTTGTTAAGGGATCAAGAGGCTACGATTAACGCCAAGATCAATGCCTATGCCAGCCAGATGATTAAAAGCGAAGAGCTATTGCTTGAGAAGGTGAGGTCTGACATGGTTTTACTCTTCCATGAAAAATTTCCGGACAGGAACCTAGGGGACTTATGGCTTTATATTCAGCCCGACGAACTCCCATACCACACGATGGCTGAAGGTGATAGGTATAGCTACTCTAGTGGCTCCTCGGTTGATGAAGAACACACTGGGGAGAGCCCAGACGAAGAGAAGGACGATCCCAAAGGCAAGAAGGTAGACGAAGGGAAAAACGATTTTAAGGGCAAGAAGGCAGATGAAGGTGAGCCATCTTCAAAGGCACAACCTTAACCTACAATCTACTTCGTTTATTTTTTATTCAAACTAAAGTCCTTGGAAGGCCAAGGCACTCTTTTTTGTACTGGTGTCCGGTGCTCGACCGGACAAGTTTTTTATGTTGTATCTTGACTTATTTAAAAGTCCTTGGAAGGCCAAGGCAATTTTAAGTCGTTTATCTCAATGAATATCTTTGTTCTGTACAACCATCATCTTCTTTCATTGTTCATTTTAATTTTGATAGCGAGAGTTTAAGTAGCCTTTAGTTGTTGTATTGTGAGAGTGGCTGTACATGAATTTCATTGCTGTACCTCTGGCATGGGTCACACCTCCTCACCAATTCCTTAGCATCTTGCATGATTGATGGCCAATAGTAACCGGAGAGTAAAACTCTTCTTGTTAAAGCTCTAAATCCACAATGGGCTGATCCCTCACCATCATGTAATTCGGAGAGGACTTCTTGTGATTCTTCACCCCCCAAACAACGCAGGAGAGGTTTACTATAGGACTTTTTGTACAACACTTCTCTCAATATGATAAAACCACGAGCTTTGTGTTTCAACGTTCTGGCTTGTGACTTATCTGGAGGCACGACACCATCGGAGAGATATTGTAGGAGAGGAAATCTCCAGTCTTGAGGCTGTTTCATTTGTATTTCAAGAATTTCCTCTTCTTTTCCCCTACTAAGTTGAATGAAAGGGCTCTCAAGCACATGGATCCATGGATATGACTCCGTATATGCTATGGTTGCCAATGAGTCTGCTAGCTCATTTTCTGCCCGGGGAATGTGCTCATAGACAACAACTTTAAATTTAAGTGCTTCATTTTTTAGGAGTAGTAAATACTTCACAAGCTGCTCCTTCTTAGCCTCAGATTGACCTAAGGCATGGTGGATAAGCAATTGGGAGTCACTTAGCAGCTTGACCCTCTTAGCCCCACAAATATGGGCTAACTTTAACCCAGCTATAGCTGCTTCGTATTCGGACTCGTTATTAGATGCCCTGAAAGCAAAACAAATAGCCTGGTACATCTGGTCTCCATATGGGGAAGTTAAACATACTCCTGCACCACATCCCATGATGCTAGATCCACCGTCTGTTCGGACGATCCACATTTTCTTATCCTTTAAATCAGTAGCTTGCTCTGAATCCCTATCGGAGTGGAATTCAACCAGAAAGTCAGCCACAGCTTGGGCTTTGACTGCTGTCCGTGGAGCAAAGTCTATGTCGAAGTCCCCCAACTCAACTGACCACTTAGTCATTCTGCTCGAAATGTCTGCTTTTTGAAGGACATTCTTTAAGGGAAAAGAGGTCCGGACGATGATAGGATGAGCCTGGAAATAAGGCCTCATTTTCCTTGCAGCTATCACCAGGGCTAATGCCAATTTTTCAAGTTTCAAGTAACGCCTCTCTGCATCTATCAGGCTTTTGCTGATGTAGTATACTGGATGGGGATGACTATCGACCTCTCTTACCAGCACAGCGCTGATGGCACAACATGAAACTGCCAAATATACGAAGAGAGTCTCCCCATCAACTGGTTTAAACAAAGTTTTGGGGGAGGACAGGTGTTTCTTGATTTCATTGAAAGCCTCATCACACTGTGGGGTCCAATTGAACCCCTGTGCACCCTTCAAAGTTTGAAAGAAAGGAGCACACCTGTCCGAAGATCTCGAGATAAATCTGTTTAAGGCAGCTAATCTCCCCGTTAATCGCTGTACTTCTTTAATGGTTCGAGGAGGCTCCATTTGGAATAGAGCATTGAGCTGGTCCGGATCGGGCTGTATTCCATGTTCACTTATGATATACCCTAGAAACTTCCCGGACTGCACTCCAAAGACACACTTTTCAGGGTTTAATTTCAAATTCACTTTTACAAAGTTGGCAAAAGTTTCTTGGAGATCAGACAAGTGCAACCGCTCATCTACACTTTTCACCATCATATCGTCAATGTATACTTCCATATTTCTTCCAATTTGATCAGCAAATGCCTTGTTGACTAACCTCTGGTAAGTAGCCCCGGAATTTTTCAAACCAAATGGCATCACCTTATAGCAATGTAGACCCCTGTCAGTGACAAACGTGGTATGCTCCTGATCCTTCGGATCTACTTGAATCTGATTGTACCCGGAGAAGGCATCCATAAAGGAAAGTAGCTTGTTCCCAGAGGTAGAGTCTACTAACTGATCTATCCGGGGGACCGGATACAAATATTTTGGGCAAGCTCTATTGAGATCTGTGAAGTCAATGCACATGCACCACTTGCCATTCTTCTTTTTCACCAAGACAGGATTGGCAGTCCACAAAGGGTATTGAGATTCCTTAATGTGCCCCATCTTTGTGAGTCTGTCAACCTCTTGCACAATGACATCATCCTTTTCTTTGGAAAAAGATCTTCTTTTTTGAACTACTGGAGTTACATCTCTTCGGACGGATAAGTGGTGTGATATCACCTCTGATGGAACCCCAGTTACATCAGCATTGCACCAAGCAAAAACGTGCTGATGGTCTTTCAAAAACTTCAACATTTCCTTTTTCAACATTGGTGGCATCTTAGACCCTATCTTGACACTTTTACCATCTTCCAAACAGTGTGTTTCAACCTCTTCGATTGGTATCAATACTCCAGGGGTCTCTCTGGGGTCATCAATTTCACCCTCACCCCCAGAAAGGCCCTCAAACTACTATTGTTCATTAATACGGACTGCCCCCAGCGTTCGAGGAGCCAGGGTAGTAGCATAGCATTCTCTTGCAATCTTTTGGCTGCTTCGGACGACTCCAACCTGTCCCTGAATAGCATACTTCAAGCACTGATGGACTGTTGAAGCCACTGCATGCATCCTAGAGAGCCAAGACCTCCATAGAATGGAATTATAGCAAGTGGGACAATCCACCACAATAAAGAGTATCCTAACCATTTTCTTGAAAGGGCCCTTGCCCAATAACACCACTTCTTCGAACTCTCCGATCACATCTGCTGAGATGCCTGTGAAGCCCACGATTGACCTGTCCGAATTCTGAATTACGGCTGGGTTTTTCATTTTCTTGTAAGTGGTTAGGAAAATGATATTGGCTGAGCTTCCAGTATCCACCAGGATTCGTCTTATTTCATTGCCCCCTATAGATGCTCCTATGACAACAACATCCTCATGAGGGCCAGCAATGTTTCTCAAATCATCTTCATCAAAAACAATGAAGGGGAATGAGTTTGGTGACTGATAAAATGTCATGCCTCCTTCTAGCTGGGAGGCTAAAGTATGAACGTGCCTCTTCCTTGAAGAAGCAGTAGAAGCTGTCATAGTGTCCCCTCCGAAAATTGTAAGCGACTCAAAAAACTTAATGAGCCCGGAGACCGATCTAGAACATTCCTCAATAGCACCCACTCTGTTTCGAGTTGGATCAGGATCCAAGTATTCAGATTCCACATCAAACCTTTCAACTATAACCATGGCCCCCTCCGGAGCAGCATTACTTGGACCAACCCGGTGAGTGTTGTCAGGCCTGTTGCCTCCTCTTTTTTTAACGTATGCTCCCAACTTTCCCCTCTCAATCAAGTTTTGAACTTCTTGTTTCAATGCAATGCAGTCATCAGTGGTATGGCCAATATCATTGTGATATTGGCAAAAAAAGCTGTTGCGATGCTCTAAGGGAGACTGTAGTGTTGCCGGTCTCCGGTAATGCACCTCATCTTTTGTTTTATCGAAAATGGTGGCCACACTTTCTTTGAGCTCTGCGAACCACTCCGGTTGGACCCATGGCCCTCTCTTGTTTCTGGATTGCTGACTTTGAGCAGGACCTGCTGGTTGAGACTGAGCTTTTGCCCTACCATGCCCCTGTCCGGTCTCTCTTGCTTTGTTCCCGGACTGATTCTGATTTGGAGTTGGTGCCACTGGGGTGGATCTCACCTGCCTGTGCACCCTGGTTTTCTTTGTTTCATCGACGTTTATTTGTTTGCCAACCTGATTCAGCAACCCTCCACATGTCATGGCCTTCTTTCTGGTCACTGAATCAGCTAGATTGCCTGGGTTCAAACCCTGTCTCAGGGATGCTATTGCTACTTGTTCGAAGCAATCAGCCAACCCATTCTTTGTGTTCACAAAACGGCTTATGTATTCTTTCAAGGACTCATTTGGCTCCTGGGCACAATGGATTATTGTGTCTCCATTGCCCTTCAGCTCTTTACTCCCTACGAACTGCCTTCGAAAGGCCACCCAAAACGTATCAAAATCTTTAATACAACCCTGAGGCAGGTTGTTGTACCATTTCAGAGCACTCCCCGTGAATGATTGGGAGAATGCCCTACAAAGTAGTTTATCATCGTCATCAAAGTTCATCATGAAGTTCTTGAATTGCTCCAGATGGTTGTCCGGATCAGTACTGCCATCATACCTTTCTATTTTAGTACTGTCAAACCTCTTGGGGAGGTTTCCGGACAGAATTTTAGAAGACAGTGGAGACTGCCTCCAATTCCTTCCACGACTGAACACAGTATCCTCATTGGGAGTCGCAAAGATACCTGGTTCATCGTGGAAAGCAAAGGGATCCATCAGCATCTTGTCCACATGCCTCCGGTTGTGAGATGATCCCTTGCCAATATGCCTTTTTATTCTTCCATGTCTGTCTCTTTTTCTTGAATATTTCTTAACCTGCTTTTGCATTTTCCTGGTTCGACCCTCATCGCTGCTAGAGGACAAGGATTTTTCATTTCCCTCGCTGTCCGAAGAGCTATCTGAAGATTCTGAGCTCGAGTCAGAACTCTCCACAGGCTTGGACCGGTGAGACTTTTTAGAACTGGCATGAGTCTTTTTGGTGCTCACATGAGTTTTTGAAGCCTCATGCTCTCTAGGGTTATCGGTGTGATGAGCAACTGATGCTTTGGATTTTTCTTTCACGCCCATCTTGGCTTTTTCTTCCCTCAGAGCTTCTATTTCACACTTTAGCCTGTCACGCTCTTCGACAGTGTATTCATCATTCTCTTCCACCACTTCGAGCAAAGCCGGTGGAAGCTCTGGATTGTCCGGATTCATTCGGACATATTTCTTTTAGCTGGTTTTGAATGCTTGATTCAGGTACCTCTTTCTCCCACTGTGGTCGCCAATTTGGTGAGGATAATAATCGTCTGAGGGTAGGCTGGTAATTTCAATTGGTGTTTTTAGGTGGTGTGTGAGTGTTTTAAGGTGGTGTGTGGGTGTTAAACTGTTTAGAGTAGAGAGTAGAGAGATAATTAAGCAGCTTGGTAGCAGTTAATTCTCATTACCCACAGTTAATGCAGGTGGTTGGGTATTTATACCCTAATGTTTGGGCCCTTATGGGCTTTCGGGTCATGTTTAATGGACCCGGGTCATGTTCAAAGACCCATGAGCTCTAAGCAGGAGAGCAAGTAGCTTAGTCAAGAAGTGTTTAGGTTTTTTAATACTTTTGTCATAATTCGAACAGTCCTATGGTCATAGTGTTCGAAGTGATCTGTCCGGTCCATGTGATCTGTCTGATCCATGTTCATGTGATCTGTCCGGTATCCGGAGAGACCGATCTGTCCTTGTACGGGGAGCATGCTGAATTCGGACTCATCATATCTAAATATAAATAAAAAATATCAAATATTTAATAATTAGATGTTATAAAATTAACATTAATTTTAGAGTGGATGAAAAAAAATAACACGTCAATGTGTGGTCACATTTTCTTTTTCGTCAAATTTAAATCAACCGGAGACATATATATGACCTTTGTGATCGACAACCAACAAACTAGATAATCTAGTATCTAATTTTCAAAAAGAGGTATTAAGAAAAAATAGGAAAATCTTCTATATACATATTAATTTTCCTAAATTGAATAATGCATGAAATTGAAGTCTGATCTGAAAATGCATACTTCTATTCGCCTGAAGCAGAAGCAGCATCTTTCAATCAAGTTCTCATGATTTCTCCAAGTTTAGCACAGCATCTAGACATAGCTGCATTCCCTGAAAGAGAAATAACATAATATCAACAATGGCCAAATTTTTGTGGTACTGATTTTGTTTGACGTGGGAGCTAAAAATAAAGCAAGCGGCAGACGTGACAATTAAGTGTGATATCCAGGTTCACCAAACAAATCCAGATTTTGAAAAATTATTACAGCAAGTTCCGGATATGGTACAAGCAAAATGAAAATACTAAAACAATTTCAAGTTTATATACAAGTTCCAAAAATTAGTTGAAACCATATCGGACACCGGTAAATGGGTTAGGCTTGCTAGGGATGACAAAGCAGTATGACTCCACTGCCAAACCTGATCCGGGTTTACTAGGTTTACGACCTTTACATAATAGTGACAACATCAGCTGAGAAATTGCAGAACGATTCACGCTTAAAATGAACATACCTCGTTAATGTTCTGGGTTGACCACTCTCCAATAATAATTAACTGTGTGATCTCTTACCGAGAAGGCATGAATGTGATCATTAAACTTCCGTTTTGGTAATTTTCTTCCTCAAGGATTGGATTGATGACAAGATTTTTCCCAATAAAAATTTAATTGAAGTGGCAGGCATAATGTATTGCTTAAGAACAATAAGCATGGTTATAATTGAAGTTTCCGAAGTTTCCTAAACTTTAAGCACAGAAGTGTGTGTCATACTCCAGACTCCAAGATCAAAGCAACAACATCTACAGAAGGTCTCCAACATTATTGAACTCTTGCTTTATGACAAAAAGCGACCATATACTCCAGCTAGTAGTATAAAAGTTTATTTATATATCTAAAGTAAAAATTACAATAAAATAAAAATAAAAAACAGTAGTATTTCGACCAGATAAATAAAAAGATCAAATAGTATTAAATTTCTTTAAAAAGAAAATGAAAGCTAAGTTAAAAGTTGTTGGGAGACATTAGTGATCTTTTACACCTGTAGATTCCAAAAGACATTTCCGAGTTTGAGTTGAATGTTTGTTCATCTTTGATGAATTTTGTTGAAGTGGTCCACACTAATCCATCATCATTCACGTGGTAATACCTTCTATAGGTATAGGTAGATTGATCGGGCCTGAGGGGTTCCTCTTCTAAACTGATTTCAAGAATATCCCTTCTTTTCCATTCATTACCTATCAGTATCCAAACACTTTCTAAAACTTCTTCTCCCAAAACCCCCCAGCGATGTCCAAGAGCTAGATATCCTCCGAGTTCAGTTAGATAAGGATAATAAAGATGAGTATCTAAATCAAATTTGGATAAAGAAAACTCTTCCGTCCTAATATCAAACGAAAAAAGGGTTTTGTCACTGTGGTGGAACCGACGGGAAAAAGAAAGCCAATATGTTGATCCATTCACAAAAACAGAACTATAACCATGATAATTATACAATGATAGTGTTGAAGGAGGACTATTCAGTGTCTTCCGCCATAATTTGGTTTTGAAACTGTAGATTAGAGCTTCCATATTTTCTTGTCCTTGTAGACTGTATATATAAACAATCTTGTGCTCATTCATGCTTCCATCAAAGGCTAAAGAGTATATTCTATCTCTTACTACTCCTCTCTGCCGAGGTGGTGACAAAATCAGCTCTTCTCGTGTGGAAGGATTGAATAAACAAATTTCGTTTTCGTTTACTTGTGTAGTGAAAAGAATAAAACCATTGGTTGAGCAGTGAACTCGAAGCAGTGTGCGGATAAGTGAAATGGGTTTGGAGGAAAGTAGAGGAGAAGTAGAGATCGGTCTTAACAATTCGTCTTCTTCTTGTATATACAAGAATTTGGAAGGTTGTAAGGGTAACCGATATAAAAGAATATCGCCTTTTACCCCTTTCAAACTTCTTCTGAAATTTGGATCGTCAATTGTTTTACGATAAAGCTTAGATAGGCATCGAATACGTAAGACGGATTTGACAGGCAAACGAGATATGATCTCCCATACAATATCAGAAGGTAAATCCTTTATCCATGATACTCTCTTTTTTGTTGATTCTTTTGTTCTTTCATCCATGGTGATGGTGTTGAAGACGAAGATGGTGTTGAAGACGAAGAGAAGAGGCGACGCAGATAAAATTAGGGTTAGGGTTTAATATTCAGAGGTGTGGGTATGGATGGAAAGTTAGAAACATCATTCTCTTATAGAATTAGTATCATAAAATATTTTATTTTATTCTTAAGAAAGATTATATATATATATATATATATATATATTTTTTTTTTTTTGGATAATGAATTGTTTTTTTTTTATTGAAAGGCTTTTTTATTAAACTTCAAAACATACAGACCCTTGTTTTCAATTTAACAACAAATTGAAAAATAATAAAAAATTCTATCATCTTCAACCTTCCCTCCTCTGCATATCCCCAAAACATCAAACCCTAAATCAGACTCTTAAGTATCCAATCTCCAAACTTTCCAACAACAAAATTGCTTTCAAACTAGGCGGAACATCTTCTTCATTAAACTCTATATCCTTTTGAGCCTTTAAAGCTTCTTTAGCCAACCAATCTGCCCCACTATTCTCCTCTCTGTAAACATGTCTAACAACCATTCTAGAATCAATTAATCTTCTACAACAACTAATGAGAGGTTCAAGATACCAGATTGAACAACCATGAAGAAGGAGATTGACTACAACAGATGAATCGACCTCCACATCGACATTCTTTAAATTCAGTAGTCTGCAGAGCTTTAAGCCATCAAACAGTGCACGACATTCAGCTATCAGAGGAGTGGCTTTACCGTAAAGCCTTCCAATGCCCAGAATCAGACCACCATTGTTGTTTCTCACCAGTGCTCCACCACCAGCTTCATGCTCAAAGGTACACGCACCATCAATGTTAATCTTGTATCTTCCACGTTTAGGACATTTCCATTTCAGAAACATTGGTTTGTTCATAGCACTAATCTGATTCACACATCCAAGATTCGTGCCTTCTTTTTCAAAGCCAGCCCAGTGCTTTTTAGTTAAAATCTTAGTCTGATCCAGACTCGTAATGATGTAGATAACATGCTGAATAATAGTAGCAGCATTAGTAGTTGTGTTAGTCATCTTTTTCTTATTCCGTGCAGTCCACATAGACCAGACCAGAATAGCAGGAAGAATTGAATAAATGTTACATTTACCCTTAGCAGACCAGTACCATTGCATAATAATGTGAGGCAGAGTCATATATGATTGAATTTCTACCTTGAACAGAAGGCTGAAATGAAGCCAAACAGACCAGACCTGGGAACATTGAACTAAGGCATGATGAGTAGTTTCAACATTGTCACAATGAACACATTTGGAAGCCATCTGAAAACCTTTAGCTTGCATCACTGAATCAGTAGGAAGCCAATTATGAAGTGCCCTCCAAAGGAAAAATGAACACTTTTTAGGAGTAACAAGATTCCATGTCATATCATAGATTCTAGCTTTGTTCCCTTTGCATCTTGTATGATTCCAGGTTTCTTTAAAAGCAAACAAGCCATCTTTAGAAAGAGACCAACAAAGAACATCCTTTTTATCAGTTAATCTTACCTCTTTGATCTTATTGACTTCAGAGGTTGTGACAGTATAACTAAGCTTTTGCCAATCCCAGGAATTAGAAATCCAAAAATCTTTGACATAAACATTTTCACTGTCCCAGAGTAGTCTCCTGTCATTATCATTGTTTATTCTGATAAATGACTTGGTAGAACACCATTTGTCATACCAAAAATTTATATTACCACAACCAGGTAACCAAAAAAGAAGATCCTCTGCACTATCTCTAATCTCAATCATTCTAGTCCAGGGTTTCGACTTTCTGGTTGGAGAAATAGCAAGAGATGGATGAATTCTGTCTCTGCAATAAACAGACAACATGTATCTTGCCCAGAATGACTGCTGACCTCTGAACTTAAACCACAACTTTAAAGCATAAACTCTCTGCACATCATTCAGACTTTTAAAATTTAAACCACCTTCGTTTAAAGGCTTACAAAGCTTGTCCCACTTAGCCCAACTAATAGCTTTTTTGTCTTCCTTGGTTCCCCACAGGTACTTACTAAACAAGCTTTCCAATCTCTTAACAATACCAACAGGAAGCTTAGCATGCTGCAAAGTATAATTAGGAAAAGCAACTAAGATTGTCTGAATCAACAACATTCTACCAGCAAAGGACAGATGAAGTCTATCCCAGTCCATAATCCTGCATCTGACTTTATGGATTAAGTCTTCATAGTAAGCAATTCTAATGTTAATTGTAATGGTAGCCCCCAAATATTTAAAAGGCAAATTTGTATGCTTAATATTCCAGATACTTTCAATAATAGAAATTTGATGTAATGGCATTTTCTTTGAAACAATGATTTTTGACTTAGCTTGATTGATCTCTTGACCAGATACTGTCTGATAATGATCCATTGTAGTCTTAACAGCCTTCATTGATTCCATGTCTCCACTCAAAAACACCATGAAGTCATCAGCGAAAGCCAGACAAGCCACATTTTGAGAACTTCTATTCTTAAACCTGAAAGTAGCATTATCATCAGAGACCTTCTTAACCATTCTAATCAAATATTCTTCTGCCATAATAAAAAGACTAGGGGAGAGCGGATCCCCTTGTCTTAAACCCTTTGTATTAGCAAAGAATCCAGTTAACTCTCCATTAACCAAAACAGAAGACCAAACCTGACTTACACAACCTCTTATAAGAGTAGAAACCTTATCATTAAAACCAAACAGCTTAAGAATCCTGAAAAAGAAAACCATGATTCAATCTGTCGAAAGCCTTTGTCATATCAGTCTTTATAACCACATTCCCTTTCTTTCTATTCATGTTGATATCGAAGCAAAGCTCTTGAGCCATAAGGATTGAATCTTGAATGCACTTTCCTTTCACAAAACCACCCTGCTCATTAGAAATCAAATTAGGCAACACTTTAGCAATTCTGTTATTTAGAAGTTTACTGACAATTCTAGAGAAGACTGTAGTTAAACTAATAGGACGGAAGTCCATCCATCTACAAGGATTCTCTACTTTAGGAATCAAACAAATTGTTGTAGCCCTGACCCCTTTAGGAAGAACACAACCACTGAAAAAACCCCTCACAGCCTTGCACAAATCTTCTCCAATAATATCCCAACATCGCTTGTAAAACTTGGCATTAAAGCCATCTGGGCCAGCAGCAGAAGAAGATCTTAAGGACTTTACAATCCCATGAATCTCCTCAACATCAGGAATACAAGCCATACTTCCATTATCCTCCTCAGTAATTAAAGTAGGAATAACATTCAACAGATCATAATCATTCTCAACATTTATATCTGGAGCAAGCAAAGACTTGAAATAATCCACACCAGATCTACCTATATCCTCTTTAGTAGACAACCAAACACCATCCACTTTAATTCTATCCACTCTGTTTTTCTTATTTCTCTTCTTAACAAAATTATGAAAAGCAGCAGTGCTCCTATCAGCCTCTTTTAGCCAAGAAACATGAGCCTTTTGTCTCCAATACATCTCTTCCCTGTCTAAGAGCATAGAATGATTCTGTTTAGCATCAACTAATGCAGCCTTATTGTCTTCACTATACTGAGTTTGCAGCTTCACTTCCATTCTATTAATGTCCTCCTCAGATTTTCTAATAGCATCAAAAACGTTACCAAATGTGCTTTTATTCCATTCCCTTAAAGCAACTTTCAATCTCTGTTGCTTTAACCAAAAATACATTACAGGATTCCTAACACCATCCAAATCAGCAGACCAACTCTCAGCAACCATCCTCAAAAAATCTGAGTGCATACCCCACATATTAAGAAACTTAAAAGAAGACTTAGCTTTATCAACGGTAGACGATAGCTTCACCACCATAGGACAATGATCTGAACAATTACGGGCCAAATGAGAAACTGTAGTGATATCAAAATACTCTAACCAGGATGAGCTATACAGCACACGATCCAAACGTTTCCACTTTCGACCATTAGACCATGTATATTGAGATCCACTATAGCCAGCATCAATGAGACCACAATCCATTATCAGATTGTTAAAATCATCCATAGCTCTTTGATTAATCATTGAACAGCCAATCTGCTCCTGAACATTAGAGACCACGTTAAAGTCACCAAACACTAACCAATTCTCAAGAGAAACATCCAATCTTCTAATAGAATCCCACAACATTAACCTCTGATCACGAGTACACTTAGCATACACAATCGAAACATGAAACTCCTTTTTAATGACAGAATGAACCACCTTTACATGAAGCAGCTGATCAGTATCAAGAACTACCTGAACACTATAATCCTGGTGCCAAAGCACCCAAATCTTGTTATTCACATTGCAAGTAAAACCATTTAACTTTAATTTCTTTGCTATCACACTCAAATTATCCACCTTAATCAAAGGCTCCTGGATTGCAACAAAACTGACTTTAAAAGAGATCACCAAAGACTTTAACCTCTTAATAGTTTCTTTATTAGCCAGTCCCCTTACATTCCAATTCAGCAAACTAATAGTCATTGATCAGGTGGCCTATGGGCTCTCTTGAGCTTCATGATTTTGGAGGAAACTGGCCCTTTAGCTTCCCACAGTGTTGGCATCTTCAATGACTTTTGAACATCCTTCTTTTTCACTCTTCCTTTATCTAATCTGTCTTTCACAGGAGAATTAGGCAAACTGCCAATGTGCTTTGGAGAACTTTGAGTATTATCACTCAAGACATCAAACATATTTCTCCTTTCCAAAATCTTTAAAGCATCAATCATCTCTTCTTCTTTAATAGTACTATCAGCACTTTCACCCTCTGTTTCTAAAGCCAAATTCTTATCAGACTCAATATCCAACACATCCTTAATCACCACAGACCTTAACTGGCCAATACCACCCTTTCCAATATCAACAGAATCAGTTTCTTGCTCACAAGACTTAGTAACATCCTCAGATTTATTAATGTTATTAGAAGGCCTAGAGCTTGCATCAGATACACCTTCAAGAACTTTCTCCATATTATTCATTTCCTTTAAATCATTCTTCATACCTTCCCTTTCCAACAAAATCTTCTTACAACAATCTTCTGAATGGCCTATATGAGCACACTGTTTGCAATAAAGAGGAACATGGTCATAAACCAAATCAACCCAGTAAGTATCCATTTCTCCAAATTTCAATTGCACCTTCTGAACTAACGGCTTCGATACATCAATCTCAACCCAAAAAACGGCAACAATTTTGCCTTGCTCTATTCACAGAAGGAACCCAAACTTTTAAAGGTGTCCCCAGAACCTTAGCCACTTCATTAATAGTCTCCCTGTTGAACAAAAACTCTGGTAATCTTGGCAAAGACACCCACACCGGAGTGAAAGGACATTCCAACCTTGGATCAAAATCCGGCGTCCATTTTAACAACCTGAGAACCTTTCCACCCAAAACCCAAACATTCTTCGACCACAGTCTTTTAAAATCATCAACTTCATTAAATTCAACGAAGATGTGCCTATAATCCCACACAGAGACACTATAATTTCCAGTAAATTTGAATTTAGACAAAAAGCTTCTAAATACATCCATTGAAGGCTTCCCTGAAGCAAACTTCGCAATTAAAGTGTGCTTCGACATTTTTAATAATCTTTCTTTATCTTCAATCTGAAAAGTAATGGTAGGAAACTCCTTGGTCATAGAAACAGCAACATTCAAGTGCTTGAACTCTGGTTCTTGATCTTTCAAAAGATCACCAAAAGAAACTTTCTTCAATTCTTTAGTATGATTTTGCTTTCCTTGCACAGATTCCTCAAACATAGGATTTAGCATCACCTTACAATCCTTCTCCAAATTCATTCTTTCTCCAACCTCTTTCTGCATCTCCTTTGTTTCTTTCATGACTCTGTTTCTTTCTGTTTCCAATTGAACATCATTCCTTAGTAAAGGAAATTCACCCAAGTCTTCAAGCGACATTAATGACAGAGAAATCAGCAATAATCTTAGAAGAATTAACAGATTCAAAGTATGAATCAAAGATCAAAATTCATGACTCTGTTCTTGAAGAACAGAGTATATAATCTTGGAGCTTTTCATTTTTTTGTTTTTTCCTCATATAATGTATGGATAATGATATATATATATATATATATATATATATATATATATATATATATATTTTTAAGCAAAATATCAATATATTACCAAAAGAATTTTACAAAAACAACAGGCCCAAAAGAGAAGACCAGGGCTCTAAAACAAAAAACCACGGCTCTAAGACAAAGAGCCTAAAATCAGCCCTAAATTGAATTATAAACCCTAATTTGAAACCCTAACACCTTCTGTCTTCTATGCCTCCTCCCTCTCACACAAACACTATCCACAGCAACATTACACCAACCCTAGCACACAAACAATCCAATCGCCAGATCTGAAATCAAGAAAAGATATGAACGACCTTCGCTTCCACCAAACACCCAAACAACTCAACTTCACGAAGCTTCATCCCAAATTGCTTAGTCGACCAGAGGTAGAAGAATGCACCTACCCAGGGTCGATATACCCAACTCCTAAGCTTTCAAGAACGATGATAGCAAGGAGAGGGTTAGGAACATCATCGATAGCGAAGGAATGATTCATCCTTTCAGCAAGAATCCACTTCGATATCCAGTCGGCTGCCACATTTTCCGATCTGGAAATGTGGCTAATTCTCATAGAAGAAAGAAGCAATGCTCTACTGATATCATCACTGGAGCTATTCAAAGCACCACCAGAAGACAAACTGTTGACAAGAGTCAAACAGTCCGACTCGAGATCGACATTTCTCCACCCTTTCCTGTGACAAAGAATAAGGGCCTCCATAAAAGCTCTTCTTTCAGCTTGAAGGGGACTAATCTTGCCAAATAAGAAGCCAGAACCCTCAATGCAGTTCCCCTGATCATCACGCACAATTAGACCACCAGAGGCCTCGCCAGTGTAGCTGCAAGCTCCATCGGTATTGATTTTAAATCTACCAGGATCAGGCGCCTTCCACTTCAGGTATGTTGCTTTCCTCTTACAAATAGACAAAGCACCTATCTTAGCACCTGCATCAACCACACCAACCCAATGCTTAGCTTTAAGATTAGAGTCTATTCTTAGAATGAAGCGATTAATTCTGCTAATAGCATTATAGAAACTATCAACATGCTTATCAAACTTGTAGTGATTTCTGTTAAACCATATTGTCCATACTATCAGTTGTGGAACAATGTGGGTAACATGGAAATTACTGCGAGTGAAACTGAACCAAGTAAAGAACATGTGACGCAGGCTCATGAAACGCTTCACTGGAATCTTAAACATGATCCCATAATAGTTCCATAAGGGCCAGGCATAGCTGCAATTGATGAAGAGATGTGTTGTATCTTCACAGTTGCAGCAAAACTGGCACTTAGAAACTAAATAAAAGTGCTTATTGGAGAGAACACTGTCAATAGGAACAAAAATTTTTAGTATCTTCCAGCTGAGAAAAGAGAATTTTGTAGGTATAAAATGATGCCAAATTTTTTTGAAAAAGAAAGATTTGTTACTTTTTGTTCTGATGTTTTCCCAAGTCATTTTGGTACTAAATTTTTTATCTTTAGATAGGCTCCATTCTATAGTATCATCCTGATCATGATTGATATTGACACAGCTTATGTGCTGATATCTTTCATGAGAAAGGAATGAAATAAGATTGGAGTCCCATCTACCATCTTTCCAAAAAGAATTAATTTTAGCTGGAAGGTACCGAATTTTGCTCAGAAATAATGGGAGTCATTTTATGCCATGGGTCTCTCCAAAAATCAATATCCCCACGACCAACATTCCAATGAATAAACTGGTCAGCATTCTCTTTAACAGAATGGAGTCTCTTCCAAACAATAGAGTCATTAACACTACACTTAGCAGTAAGAGGATGCCTATTCTTGCAGTAAGAATTAGAGATGAGATCAGACCAGAGAGACTTTCCCTTTCTGAATAAGTACCAAAGCTTATAACAAAATGTGAGTTGAATATCAGACAGAAGTTTGATATTCAATCCACCTTCATCAAAGGGCTTGCAAAGGTTTCTCCAACCAGCCCAATGAATAGCACTCTCATTAAATTTAGGTCTCCAGAGAAATTTTTTGAAACAGAGCTCAATTTTGTTCAAAATATTTTTAGGAATTAAGCTATTTTGCATCCAGAAATATATGATAGGGTGAAGAACATGTCTTATAAAGGACAGTCTGCCACTATAAGACAGATTCTTCAGATCCCACTCATTAATCTTGTTATAGATTTTAGCTAAAAGAGGAGTGTAATGCTTCCCTTTATTGTTTGCAGCTATTGTGATTCCCAGGTAGCTGAATGGAGCATGCTCAGTCTGAAATCCCATGGTGAAGTTGATTCTAGCAGCGTTGACACTAGAACATCTAGAAGAGGTAATGATTTTTGTCTTGTCTCTATTAATCAATTGAGCAGATTCTTGCTGATATTTGTTAAGCAGATGACTCGGGCTTTTGATGGAAGAATGAGCACTGTTGGAGAAGATAATTATATCATCTGCAAAGGCTAAGCATGGTAAGATGTAGCCAGATTTTAAGTAGTACTGCATATTATTATTAGACACATAAAGGTTATCCAATCCTCTTAAAAGAGCTTCATCAGCCAGGATAAAAAGGCAAGGAGATAAAGGATCTCCTTGTCTTAATCCAGTCTTCTGAGGAAATAACCTGAACAAGAACCATTTATTAAAACAGAAATCATAGCATTGGAGATCAGCCTATAAATTAGGGAGGCAATATCATCAGAAAAACCAAAACATTTTAAAGTTTTAATAACAAAGGTGTGAGACATTCTGTCGAACGCCTTTGTCATATCTAACTGCAAGATGATATTGCCTTTAGAAGGTTTTCTTCTAATGTTATGAAGAATTTCCTTGATAATTAAAATATTATCATGAATGAATCTCTCCTTAACAAAAGCACTCTGCCATCTGGAGATGATTCTGGGGAGAATAGAAGATATTCTCCTATTAATAAGGGCAGAGATCAATCTGTTCATAATAGTACACATGCTTAAAGGTCTATAATTGTTCCAGGTATTGGGTTAGCAACTTTTGGAACAAGCACAATCCCAGTGGCAAACACACCTTTTGGGATAGGTCTACCAGCAAGGTAAGCATTTAAAGAATTACAAAGATCATAACTAATTATATTCCAACAATGTTTAAGAAAGAAAGTATTAAAACCATCAGTGCCAGGGGCAGTGTCTTTCTTCATATCATCAATGATAGCTCTGACTTCTTCCCTTGATGTAGGCTTAGTAATCTCTTTATTATCCCTGTCCAAAACAATCTTAGGAATGTTGTTTAGTATAGAATCATGAGTATTAACAGTGTTACTATTGTCAGGATCATTGGAAAGGATCATTTTGAAGTGAGACACAGCAGAGGAAGCAATATCACATTGATCAGTAAGCCAATTATCTTTATATTTAATACCAGCAATGTAGTTTTTCTTTCTTTTCTTGGCTACATAATTGTGATAAAGTTTTGTATTCCCATCACAATCATTTAGCCAAGAATTGAAACACTTCTGCTTCCAATAGCATTCCTCATCTTTTAAAGCAAGAATGAGAATGATATTGGCTTTAGAAAGCTTAGATTTAGAAGTGTTATCATTAGTATACTGATGAATTAGCTCACAATTCTCAACATCAATAATAGCTTCTTTAACCTTATTAAAAATGTTTCCAAAAGTTGTGAAATTCCAATATTTTAAATGCTTCTTCAGTCTTTTAAGCTTATACCAAAAGATGGTATTCTCATCACCATTACAATGCTTGGACCAATTCTGATTTACACAATTCATGAAATTAGGATGATTAGTCCAAGCATTAATAAATTTAAAAGAACTCTTCTTAGTATGAGTATTGGTGTTAGAGACTTTGCTAATAGAAATTAAAAGAGGGGCATGGTCAGAACATGTTCTAACCATGTGGCAAACCTGAATACTCAAATCATTAAGCATTTTTTGATTCATTAGCACCCAGTCTAACCTCTTCCAAACATTGTTGTTGCTCCAGGTATAACGAGATCCACTATGCCCAGGCACATCCAGCTTACAGTGTCTTATGAACTCATTAAATTCATCAGCACTAATACCATCATAGTTCATACAATTAAGCTGATCATCAGGGCTTCTGGTGGTGTTGAAGTCCCCAACAATGATCCAAGGCATATCACAGGTAAGATTACTAAGCTGACTCCAAAGTAACTTTCTCTGCATTCTCTGATTCTTAGCATAAACAGAAGTAAAAAAACAATTAAAAGAAGCATAATTGATTTCAAGATGTAAGTACTGATCATGATAAAAAATGACAGAAACACTAATATCATTAGGCCAAAACAGCCAAACTTTATTAGATATATTAGCTATATAGTTATCAAAACCAATCCTCCTAGCAATCAACTCAATTTTGTCATATCTAGCCATAGGCTCTTGAATAGTGATCATCTTAACATTCTTATTTTTAATAATAAACTTTAGCCTAGCAATAGTAGGATTATTGTGAATTCCACGAGCATTCCAACTGATAACCTTAATCATTATCAGAAACAGATCTATTTTGAACCTTTTCTCTCTTTCTCAGAGAGTTTATAGATAACCTTTTTGAATTGCTGTTCTTGTTTGCAGATTTGATCTTTCTGGAGATAACATATTCGAAATCTTGAGCAGGATCATTTGAACTAGCCCTTGGAGAATGATTATAACTTCCAGCATTTCCACCACGAGGGGAAGCCTGCAGATTATCCTTACCCAAAGAGTTATCTTCCTCCTCAAGATTCTGAAGAGCGCTAATGAGATCAGGGTCATTGTTGGAGACAGTTCTCTCTTTCACCGGGCTTGCCACACTTGTTGAGGGACAAGAAACAAAAGGCCTGTCCTTGGCTGTTATGATAGATTTAAGTTTCCTTCTGTAAACTTGAGTGAAAGTTTGAACCTTAGTAGATTTAGGAGCTTGATCAAATGTAACTTTATCTTGTAACAACTCAGGTTGAACAACCTTTTTAGCAATAATATCAGCACTTTGCTGCTCATTCTTGGAATCCATTTCAAGATTCTTTTTGCATTTCTCAGAGTCGTGTCCTAAATGATGACAAGTCTGGCAATAACAGGGTGCATTCTTGTAACTAACACCTACCCAGCACCCATCACAATCACTAAAACCAACCCACAGTTTCCTTTTCAGCAGCCTTGAAACATCGATTTCAACCAAAGCAAAGCAGGCGTTCACTTTAGCTCTATTAATATCTGGCACCACCACCTGATGAACCAAGCCAAGAGAAGAAGCCACTTCTTGTATAACAGATCTGTTATACAAAAACTCAGGCAGCTTCTCAAACCTAACCCAGAGTAAGGCTACATGGCACTCATAGTTCCTGTTGCTTTGAGGGCACCACTTAATAACTCTCATAACCTTACCTTCCACCTTCCAAAACCGTTTCAAACATAGTTTGTCAGCGTCTTCCGACACAGAGAATTCAACAAGAATTTGCCTTGAATCAATCGTTACATACGTAAACATCCCCTTAAACTTGAAAGAATCAAGAAAGGCTTGAAAAGCCAACCGCTTAGGGATGTCATCACTTAATTTGGCTATAAGTGTAGTCCTCGATTGAGACAAAAGATCTGCCTTCGCTTGCCTTGTGAACTGAATCACATTATGATCCTCATAAGACATAACTCTTTCCGGACAAAACCCAGCATTCTCATTCTTATTTTTCAAGACATCGGTGTATAACCTAACCGACGAAGCCACCTTCGAATCATGAAGCAGAAGACTCGCCTCAGACTTGTTATTCAAAGGAGGAAACTCGCCAGTGCTTAGAGAATTCACTGCCATAACTCAGACCATCCACAGGAACAGACTGCGAAGGCCTTGCCTTCCGATGAAATTTTCAGCACCAGCCCAACCAACGGATGATAACCAAGGCTAAATCGAGATCCGTTTGGTTATAATGAGATCCATTATAATGAGAATTTCTTCAACTTTAATGAGATCCCAAATTTTACTAAAATACCCCTAATATATAAACCTTTTTCAGCCGACTATCTCTATTTTCTCTTTTCCTTTTTTTTTATCAAATTCAAGTTGCAAATCTCACCAATAATCAGAAAATTATTTCTCTTCTCCAATTAATCTCTCTCTCAAGAGAACTCATTTCATAATCAAATGAATAATAGCACCCCAAGCAGAAAAGAAGCCGACTAAGAAGAAGGTCGCCGGGAAATATCCCTTGACCGTCGTAGCAGCTGAGAAGAAACCAAAGGTCAGAAAAAAGTTACCAAAAGAAGCTGGCGCCGGAGCTGATAAAAAGAAGAAACGATCCAAGAAAAGCGCCGACACCTACAAAATCTACATCTTCAAGATCTTGAAGCAGGTTCATCCCGATATCGGTATTTCCAGCAAATCTATGGGAATCATGAACAGTTTTATCAACATATCTTTGAGAAATTGGCTGGTGATTCTGCGAAGCTTGCGAGGTACAACAAGAAACCGACTATCACTTCAAGGGAAATCCAGACTGTGGTGAGGTTGGTGTTGTCTGGTGAATTGGCTAAACATGTTGTATTTCATGGCTGTTACAAATTTTACAAGTTCTTAGGTTATGGAATTTGGAGATCCAGGGTTTCTGGTTGTAAATTTAATTCAAACTTAGAAATCAATGTGTTGTTTTCTTTTAATCAAAGATCTTAATTTTAAATATTGATTTCTTTGATTTTTTTTATACAAAAAATTGCACATCTTATCTTGCCATCAAGATGAAACAAGATTACGATTACCATCAGGCTGGGAAATATTTTCATAGTTACTAGTTTATTTCTTAATAGAAAATTATACAAATTACTAGGCCCACAGATTACTTCATTGTAATATAATTCTGTAAAAAAAAATTGGCTCTTCGACTAGTGTGATTCATTATTTTTTTACGCTAACGAGAGAAGTTTTGTTAAAGGAGATGAAGAAAATAGTTAGATTTTAATAATGTTGATGTTAATAATGTTGTTAATAATAGTAAGAATGAGTAGCATTTGATACGCAATACGTTGTTATATTACATATTAACGTGTTTAATGTTAACAAAAAATGGAAAAAATTATACACGTTGAAAATTGTTAGGGTGGCGACTAAAGTCTCACATCTCACGTTGGTTAGACATGAAAAAGATCAGTGGTATATAAATAAAAACATATCTCAACTAGTGTGAGGCTTTTTGGAAGTGGACCAAAAGCATATTTCCAACAAAAACATATAAAGGATATCTAAATAATACACACACTAATAGTTTTATTTTACAAACATATATGAGTCCATGTTTGGTTATAAATAGACAGATTACGGTACATACAAGAAATATATATGTAGTTTTATTTTACAAACATATATGAGTTCATGTTTGGTTATAAATAAACAGATTACGGTACATACAAGAAATATATGATGTTTGCTATAAAAAATGGAGACAGGGATGATCAGGAACCTAAGTTTCATCATCGTGGACGGATGGAGAGCAATAGATTTCTATTGCCAATGCGCAGTATTCCGTATGAAGCGGAATGGGTGATCTCTGTAGGTAGCAATCAAATGCAACACCGCTATTTGGAGCCACCCTTGGCCTTCCTGGTGCCGAATTCAAGCCTTTCGAGAATATGGAACCATTGCAACCTAATTAGCGGTCACACATACATTTTCAAACTCTTTCTCCCACTCCACGTCACACAGTCTTAGCATTTCCTCAAGAGTCAAACCAGCTACTTGGAACACAAACGAGATCCCAACATATATGTTGGTTCCGCCAAACTCAAACCATTTGATGTCATATTGTTATCTTTCCGCCATAGATCACTAATTTTATTCGGCATCGAAGATCAACATCATCTTCCGGACGTCATAGGTCACTGTCTCCTCCTCAACGTCGTAGATCTCTTCCGCTTGTGCATCACGGGTCACCTTTACCTGCTCGACATCCATCACAATTATTTCTTGCTCGGAGTAGAAAGTCATCTCTTGTACTTAGCATATCATCTTCTCCCACTACTTCAACTCTTGAAATATTTTCCGGGTCTTCCACGATAAACCGATGTCCATTTCACAACCTTAATATCCATCAATCTAGTCAACAAGTTGGTGGATATTTTGCCCCCAAGGGGGTAGCCGAGTTGGTTGAGTATGATATGCTTGTGACCAGAGGTCATGAGTTCGAGTCCCTCTACATACGCTTTCTCTGTTGAGCCTGTCACCTTGTGTGGTTTACCTTCTGGCGTTGGTTTGCAGGCTATCGCGTCAGACTGAGGGTTTACCCTGTGCACACATTGCACTCTGAGTAGCGGCTGCGGGTTCTGTCCGAAAAAAAAAAGTTGGTGGATATTTTAGTGTAATTGGATTGACTAGTCGAGTAATGTAGTCTATTATCGAACAAGTCGGAGAGTCTGAAATACACGCTTGTTAGATTATATTATGATTAATGGATCCTAAAGGCGGAGCCTGACTGTGGTTAAATGGTTAAATTTATTTTGAATGATAAGGCTATTATAAAAAGGGAATTGCTAAAAAAATCCAAAACTACTCCGCGAAGTCGTACGAAATTAAAAATTAAAATTACTCTGTGAAGTTATTATTTTGACAAATTTTCCCTTCACGAAAACTATAAATAGAAAAAATTAATCCGTGAAGTTAGCATAATTTCGGTTTTGGAAACATTTTGCTCTACCTTCTCTCTATAAGAATTTAACAAAAACTAAACCTAATAACTAACCTAATAAAATTATTAAAGTAAACTAATAAAATTTTAAAATAAATAAACCTAATAACTAACCTAGAAGTAATGTCTAATTTAATTAAAGTAAATAACCTAATAACTAAACCTAATAACTAAACCTAAGAAAACACAAAGAAGACTTACCTTCACCCTCAGTCAGTGCCGTACTCGTCCAAACAGCAGCCAAACACCACCCAGCCACTTCAACTCTACCGATTCGAGAACGGCAGCAGGTCGACCAACTTACGCAGCCGAATCGACAGTAGTCCCTCAAAGCAATCGACAACAACCCCTCTCTACCTCCTCACACAAACCAGCCGAAACAGTCCCTCTACGGTAAGTTGATTCGATTTCGTTTCCTGTTACAGTGTTGATTTGGTCTCTTGTATACACGTTATACTTTCATATTAGGTGATAGGGGTCTGATTTTAGGGTTATTGATAGGTTTTGGGTTTCGATTTGGTACCTTCTGTCTACAGGTGTTCTTCGCCACACGGGGGCGAAGAACAGGGTCCCTACGCCATCGTGCGGTGTAGGGACCATTCCACACGCCATCACTGTGGCGTAGGTGTAATGGTATACGCCACAGTGATGGCGTACACCCTTACACCTACGCCACAGTGATGGCGTGTGGCTGCTCCGGTCACCGGAATGGACCGGGACCGGTTTATTCTTATTCTTTGGAGTGTGTTGGTCTGGTTTATGCTATTATTTGAATAAACGCTACCAGCATGACAATTTGTGTTTTCAACGAAACTTGATATTTAGTACGTTTTTTTTTTCAGGTGATGGATCACAGCGACGACGCACAGTCTGCGGATGGCTCATGGACGAGGAGAATAAAAAACGGAGTAGGGTACGTGAAGCTGGTCAACCCGTTTTAGCTTCCGAGATAGATGAGCTCCCGATAGTTTCCGGACCGCATGCGTCCGGATCGAGTTCAGCTTCTGCTTCGCTTCCTGCGGACGACGCCATCCTCCCCCGGCTACAGGGCAGCGTAGAGCTCCTCCTCCGTCCAGATTGACACCGCTGTTCGGTGAGGCTTTCATCTCCCACACTGCATACCAAATTTGGATGGGAGAGGTAATATCAAAATTCCAATTTGACATTTTATGAGTGTTTTGTTTTGTCCTATGCTAATTGGAAGAAATCTTTTCAGGAGCGAGAGATGCGGCTGTATGCCCATTATCCTAGTCATCGAGTATGGAGTTTGGCTGCACGGACTAGGGTACGCGCTGTAGTTGACGCCACCTCGTTCGGTCGTCTCATAGAGTCGTTCTATCCGATGCACACACACTCCAACATGACGGAGGTTTTCCTAGAGAGGTGGCATATGAAGACTAATAGCTTCCATTTCTCTTTCGGAGAGATGACGATTACTCTGGACGACGTCCACACCATTTTGGGACTCCCAGTTCAGGGTGAGCTTGTTGTGTTTCCCTATATATCTGACAAGACTCTGGCCATGCACGAGTGCGCTGAAATGCTTATGGTGGATGATTTATCCTTCGTGATGGAGGTTGAGAAATACAAGGGCGTTGGTTTGGGGTTTAAATGGCTCCAAAGTAGGTTTAGTGGGTCAGAGTTCTGCGATGACAGCCCTGGTCTGAGTGATATGATGGTGGATGCGGCTGCCCGTGCCTACATATTGCATATGTTCGGTACGGTCATATTTCCGGACAAGAGCAATATGTACTCCAATTACAAGTATTTGTTTTTGTTGCGCGATTTGACTCCGGAGGGTATCGGCAGGTACTCATGGGGTAGTGCTGTTCTCGCTTACTTGTACCACCATCTGCGTGAGGCCTCCCTTCACGACACGAGGACTATGGCCGGATGTATCGGTATGCTGGACACGTGGATACGGGATCATTTTGTCATGTTTCATCCTGTTACTCGCTCCACTTACACTAAGCGCGACCCCACTATTGCTAGATGGGATACAGCTACACCAGTATCTGACTCCCGGACGAAGCTGAACCTTCGTATCTCTGTCAACAACCTGGAAGAGAGCGATGTAAGTCTTATTCTTTAGTGATCCCAAAACTGATTTTTTATGTGTTTATGTTCATATCCGTTTGTATTGCAGGTATTGTTTGATCCTTATCGTGCTATACGTGATCATTTCCTGTTTGAAGATATAGCTTAGTTTCGGAATGTCATATGCGGTGTGGAGCACTCTCAGGCATACTATCCAGAGCGAGTTCAGCGGCAGTTTGGCCGTGTCCAGCGGGGCATCGCGCATCATTTGGTAGACATACAGTCGAATTCAAGGAGAAAACCGAAGACGATGGCGTATGCATTCGATCCAGATGATTGGGAGCAGCGGGAGAGCAACAAGTTGCATCAGGCTTATCGAGGAGCGATGGTGGCAGACAAGATGGAGTCTTTTGTTAGCATGAGTACCTTCTCCTTCATCAGAGTATTAGCTGGTTCGACCTCATCAACACCGCAATCTACTCGCTCGATGATTATGTCCACGAGGATGATCAGGAACCTAAGTTTCATCATCGTGGACGGATGGAGAGCAATAGATTTCTATTGCCAATGCGCAGTATTCCGTATGAAGCGGAATGGGTGATCTCTGTAGGTAGCAATCAAATGCAACACCGCTATTTGGAGCCACCCTTGGCCTTCCTGGTGCCGAATTCAAGCCTTTCGAGAATATGGAACCATTGCAACCTAATTAGCGGTCACACATACATTTTCAAACTCTTTCTCCCACTCCACGTCACACAGTCTTAGCATTTCCTCAAGAGTCAAACCAGCTACTTGGAACACAAACGAGATCCCAACATATATGTTGGTTCCGCCAAACTCAAACCATTTGATGTCATATTGTTATCTTTCCGCCATAGATCACTAATTTTATTCGGCATCGAAGATCAACATCATCTTCCGGACGTCATAGGTCACTGTCTCCTCCTCAACGTCGTAGATCTCTTCCGCTTGTGCATCACGGGTCACCTTTACCTGCTCGACATCCATCACAATTATTTCTTGCTCGGAGTAGAAAGTCATCTCTTGTACTTAGCATATCATCTTCTCCCACTACTTCAACTCTTGAAATATTTTCCGGGTCTTCCACGATAAACCGATGTCCATTTCACAACCTTAATATCCATCAATCTAGTCAACAAGTTGGTGGATATTTTGCCCCCAAGGGGGTAGCCGAGTTGGTTGAGTATGATATGCTTGTGACCAGAGGTCATGAGTTCGAGTCCCTCTACATACGCTTTCTCTGTTGAGCCTGTCACCTTGTGTGGTTTACCTTCTGGCGTTGGTTTGCAGGCTATCGCGTCAGACTGAGGGTTTACCCTGTGCACACATTGCACTCTGAGTAGCGGCTGCGGGTTCTGTCCGAAAAAAAAAAGTTGGTGGATATTTTAGTGTAATTGGATTGACTAGTCGAGTAATGTAGTCTATTATCGAACAAGTCGGAGAGTCTGAAATACACGCTTGTTAGATTATATTATGATTAATGGATCCTAAAGGCGGAGCCTGACTGTGGTTAAATGGTTAAATTTATTTTGAATGATAAGGCTATTATAAAAAGGGAATTGCTAAAAAAATCCAAAACTACTCCGCGAAGTCGTACGAAATTAAAAATTAAAATTACTCTGTGAAGTTATTATTTTGACAAATTTTCCCTTCACGAAAACTATAAATAGAAAAAATTAATCCGTGAAGTTAGCATAATTTCGGTTTTGGAAACATTTTGCTCTACTTTCTCTCTATAAGAATTTAACAAAAACTAAACCTAATAACTAACCTAATAAAATTATTAAAGTAAACTAATAAAATTTTAAAATAAATAAACCTAATAACTAACCTAGAAGTAATGTCTAATTTAATTAAAGTAAATAACCTAATAACTAAACCTAATAACTAAACCTAAGAAAACACAAAGAAGACTTACCTTCACCCTCAGTCAGTGCCGTCCTCGTCCAAACAGCAGCCAAACACCACCCAGCCACTTCAACTCTACCGATTCGAGAACGGCAGCAGGTCGACCAACTTACGCAGCCGAATCGACAGTAGTCCCTCAAAGCAATCGACAACAACCCCTCTCTACCTCCTCACACAAACCAGCCGAAACAGTCCCTCTACGGTAAGTTGATTCGATTTCGTTTCCTGTTACAGCGTTGATTTGGTCTCTTGTATACACGTTATACTTTCATATTAGGTGATAGGGGTCTGATTTTAGGGTTATTGATAGGTTTCGGGTTTCGATTTGGTACCTTCTGTCTACAGGTGTTCTTCGCCACACGGGGGCGAAGAACAGGGTCCCTACGCCATCGTGCGGTGTAGGGACCATTCCACACGCCATCACTGTGGCGTAGGTGTAATGGTATACGCCACAGTGATGGCGTACACCCTTACACCTACGCCACAGTGATGGCGTGTGGCTGCTCCGATCACCGGAATGGACCGGGACCGGTTTATTCTTATTCTTTGGAGTGTGTTGGTCTGGTTTATGCTATTATTTGAATAAACGCTACCAGCATGACAATTTGTGTTTTCAACGAAACTTGATATTTAGTACGTTTTTTTTTTCAGGTGATGGATCACAGCGACGACGCACAGTCTGCGGATGGCTCATGGACGAGGAGAATAAAAAACGGAGTAGGGTACGTGAAGCTGGTCAACCCGTTTTAGCTTCCGAGATAGATGAGCTCCCGATAGTTTCCGGACCGCATGCGTCCGGATCGAGTTCAGCTTCTGCTTCGCTTCCTGCGGACGACGCCATCCTCCCCCGGCTACAGGGCAGCGTAGAGCTCCTCCTCCGTCCAGATTGACACCGCTGTTCGGTGAGGCTTTCATCTCCCACACTGCATACCAAATTTGGATGGGAGAGGTAATATCAAAATTCCAATTTGACATTTTATGAGTGTTTTGTTTTGTCCTATGCTAATTGGAAGAAATCTTTTCAGGAGCGAGAGATGCGGCTGTATGCCCATTATCCTAGTCATCGAGTATGGAGTTTGGCTGCACGGACTAGGGTACGCGCTGTAGTTGACGCCACCTCGTTCGGTCGTCTCATAGAGTCGTTCTATCCGATGCACACACACTCCAACATGACGGAGGTTTTCCTAGAGAGGTGGCATATGAAGACTAATAGCTTCCATTTCTCTTTCGGAGAGATGACGATTACTCTGGACGACGTCCACACCATTTTGGGACTCCCAGTTCAGGGTGAGCTTGTTGTGTTTCCCTATATATCTGACAAGACTCTGGCCATGCACGAGTGCGCTGAAATGCTTATGGTGGATGATTTATCCTTCGTGATGGAGGTTGAGAAATACAAGGGCGTTGGTTTGGGGTTTAAATGGCTCCAAAGTAGGTTTAGTGGGTCAGAGTTCTGCGATGACAGCCCTGGTCTGAGTGATATGATGGTGGATGCGGCTGCCCGTGCCTACATATTGCATATGTTCGGTACGGTCATATTTCCGGACAAGAGCAATATGTACTCCAATTACAAGTATTTGTTTTTGTTGCGCGATTTGACTCCGGAGGGTATCGGCAGGTACTCATGGGGTAGTGCTGTTCTCGCTTACTTGTACCACCATCTGCGTGAGGCCTCCCTTCACGACACGAGGACTATGGCCGGATGTATCGGTATGCTGGACACGTGGATACGGGATCATTTTGTCATGTTTCATCCTGTTACTCGCTCCACTTACACTAAGCGCGACCCCACTATTGCTAGATGGGATACAGCTACACCAGTATCTGACTCCCGGACGAAGCTGAACCTTCGTATCTCTGTCAACAACCTGGAAGAGAGCGATGTAAGTCTTATTCTTTAGTGATCCCAAAACTGATTTTTTTATGTGTTTATGTTCATATCCGTTTGTATTGCAGGTATTGTTTGATCCTTATCGTGCTATACGTGATCATTTCCTGTTTGAAGATATAGCTTAGTTTCGGAATGTCATATGCGGTGTGGAGCACTCTCAGGCATACTATCCAGAGCGAGTTCAGCGGCAGTTTGGCCGTGTCCAGCGGGGCATCGCGCATCATTTGGTAGACATACAGTCGAATTCAAGGAGAAAACCGAAGACGATGGCGTATGCATTCGATCCAGATGATTGGGAGCAGCGGGAGAGCAACAAGTTGCATCAGGCTTATCGAGGAGCGATGGTGGCAGACAAGATGGAGTCTTTTGTTAGCATGAGTACCTTCTCCTTCATCAGAGTATTAGCTGGTTCGACCTCATCAACACCGCAATCTACTCGCTCGATGACTATGTCCACGAGGATCGAGAGGGAGCTATCATCCGACATTTACATGCTGGTATGCGCATGATCTCGTTGTTTCCTGGAGTTAGTGAGTTTGATCATGATTTTGATCGTCTGGCTGGGGCTTATGACGATGTTTTGTCCACAGCCAGGAGGCTTGCATAGATCGTATGATGTATTTTCTGTTTGTATGATACTTTAACTCTGTTGTCGGTTAGTTTGATGGTTTGTTTGTTTTTTGATACATGTACTATGCGGTTACTCAGTTTGAAGTTAATGTTTCTGTATTTTGGCAATTGCTTAGATGTTTTGGTTGTTTTTAAAATATAGAACATTGAAGGAAAGTTGAAGCATAATTGAAACGTAATTGAAACAGAGTTGAAACATAATTCAAACACAGGGTTTGAGTATGGAATGAACTATCCGACTCCATAAAACTAAGTGTGCAGTGCTAACTCAGGGTTAGCTTATCTATCATTTGGTTTAAGTTATGTGCTTATGTATTTCTAATTATGCAATGCTTTTGATTAAAGTGTAATGTTTTAATGCAATCGGAATATTAAGAAGTTCAAGTGTTATTGTTTTTAAGATAAACATCCAAACATAAAACATCCATAGTTTACATTCATTCATTACAAAAAACATCCAGAATTTACAAACTAAGAAGTTTAAGTGTTATTGTTTTGAGGATAACCTCAAATTAACCTTAAATTAAAGTAAAATAGCAGTTAAATTAAAAAAAAAATTCCTAGGTTTACCCTATTGCCGCCACACAATGGCGTTGGGTAGCCCGTTTCGCCAACGTGTAGCGGCAATAGGCTTCAATTTTTTGGAGCCTCTGTTCTTTTGGGACATAGGCTCCAGAAAAGTCCCGGACGCCAGGCAAATGGCGTACGGGACGATGCTCACGCCATCGATGGGCGTAGGGAGCTCGTCCCACACCAACGGTTGGCGTGAGCGTTGGCAGTTACGCTATTCAACTGGCGAAAACTACAATTTCAAATTTGTTAAGTCAATTTTTTTTGAAAAAAATAATAGACATAAAAGGGAACGTGGTTAAAAGGGTACAACACATTGTTAGTTTACAAAAAAAACAACATAACCGAACACAAAATAAATTCGATTTTAAAATAAATTCAATCTTTGGTTAAGTCCACTATGGGATCATCATGTTCAACGGAATGTGTCAGGGTGGGATTTTTCAGCCTTGAAAATACACGGACTCTATCTCGCAGAGGGATCGACCAAGAAATAGCGTTTTCTCTCGCCGTTTGCATCCACGTGGGATCTATAGTCGGTATGGGTGACCCTTTAACCAAGTCAACCTACAAATTCTCATTCAATATCAATGCCATCTCCTTTAAAGAACCATCGCTCGGTGGTGAATCTTTCACCGGTAGGTAAGTCGTACTTCCACCGGGAGCGAGGCAATAGAAAACGCAATTGAATGTAGTCGCGACTAGTTTTCTGCAACTAGGCAATGACATCCATTTTGCGAAAGGTGCATTCTCTTTATTAAAAGTCAACCGGTTTATCTCCTTATCGACTTCGCTTTCATCGTCGTAATATGCAACCCGTTTATAAAACTCTCGATCGCTCTTTAGCTCGTGAACCAAGGCTTCTCTAACCATTAGCCATCCACTTTCGTTACCGACCATACCATGCGCGATGGCTCTAAAACCACAATTATTGTCGGGCATTACATTTGTAATTCGGTTTATGAAATGACGCATATATTGAGGTATGTCTTTTGAAAATCTCGAGTCCAAAACATTTGGTAATCTAGCCGGGAATGGTTTAGCCGAGAATGACGGTATAGCCTTGATGTGGTTCGACGCATCTGGAGTGCCTAAACCAACGCATTGAACCCGTTTTGCTATATTTTTTGGCGGTTTTGCTCCGGAATTAGTAGGAGTATGTGCAGCAACCGTTCTTGCGGTGCTACCGAGAGTGCCGAACGGGGTTGTTATACTAGCTGCGGGTGTTACCACTCGTGGAGTTTCGGTACTATCGTGGGACTCGAACATTTCTTGTTCGACGTATTCGTTATACGAAGGATCCTTTTTCGTAGAATAATCACGTTGGACTTTGCTACCTTTAACGCGACCCCGATCGCGTCCACGACCACGGCTTCCAACACGTCCGGGAGTTCTACCGCGGGTTTTAACCTTCTCGAGGGGTTCGCAAAGGAGTGTAGTCGAAGGATCCAAGAATTTTTGAAATTTTTTTAGCCAATGACTTTGTTCGTAAACATCAAACTCTTCAAGTTTCGCATTTAGATTTGCGAAATTAAATTTTACTTCTTTTTCACCGATGAGTTTGACTCATGGAACGATATCTAGTCTCTTCCAATGCTCATCTATAATCCGAGTAGGTACATGGCCGTCCACTATTTGGATTGCCTCAAGTTCGTGCGAACGCGGCAAACCATGGATCGTACGATCGGTGCAAACGCACATAGATTTTTCACCGCCGCTTTTATCAACATAGTTATCGTATACTATCGCCAATGCAATAGGTGATACGTACCCCCATAAAAATTTAAACGGTTTGAAATCTTGGAATTTATGAATTAGACGGCACTTGCTAAGCTCCGTCGATTCTTTAATGGTCGAATGTTGCATCGCTAACAAGACATGCACTTTATCCCAAAACTCATCGAAATCCAATCGGCTAGACCCCACATATTTTTTCAATGTAGCATGCGAGCTTTCGGCCCTATTAGATGTGTGATTATTGAAATGCATGATTTTGTTAGTATAAGCGTGAACAAACCTCTCTTTATAAAGCGTAATCCACGAGTCAACCACATAATCCACCGCCTTATCTTGGTCTTTGAACACCGACCGCATCTTAGCCAACCTCTCGTTCATAACCTCAACGGTATCGGATGAAACAACGTCGTTCCAAGCCGCCAAAATTTTTTTAGCCACATTTTCGTCTTCAAACACTTTTTTCGTTCTCCCACTAACATTTTTGTTGATATGCCACTCGCATAACATGTGACTAGCGCTAGGGAATAATTTTTCGATGCTATTCATCAAGGCTAGTTCGCGGTCCGTAACGATAACACAAGGTAATTCACAATCATTCTCCTCCATTGCCGTTTTCAAGCATCCCAAAGACCATTCGTAGTTGTCTAGTTTTTCACTCACCATAAACGTGAAGTCAATGCAAAACGTTTTGTTGGTCGATGTTACCCCGAATACTTCGAACAAAAGCATCCCGTAACGAATAACTTTATATGTGCTATCCATGATTAGCAAGCGTGGGAAGGTCCGTAGTAAATCAATACTAAGCGGATGTGCGAAAAACAAATCGGTTATGACGTTAGAACCGTCATTCCCCGTTCGTGCCCAATACTTGTACTTGTGCAATTGTAACTTAACTAACAACATTTCATTTGGGATCGACCGTCGTTTTCAACCATCCTCGTTCTTTGACGGTAATTGTAAATGTGACGGATATTTGAAGCATTCTCCGGATCCGCCTTTTTCAAAGCACCAAATATTTGTCGCGGACTTGTCCCGTTCACCGTCAAATGATCAACGAGCTCTTTTTCCTTCCGTTTTAACTTGGACCATTGCAAATGTCCTTTGGCATACTTAATCGGTTCGTGGTTGTGCTTCCCGGAAAGGACACTAAGAGCCCACTTATCGTCTCCTTTTACCGGATTACCCACCAAATGAAAAGGGCAATTTATTTTTTTTGCTACCGGTAGCCTTACGCTTACGGTCGCACTCTTTAACGGCCGACTTGAAAATTCTGGATCGCTCGCACCGATAATCCACTCTCGGTGTTCTCCCCCCCCCCCTTCCGTACCTCCTTCGATGCTACGTTTATCGAAAAACTCAACGTTTCCCCCCTAAGTTTTACCCACTCGGTCATCGAGTCTAAGCTATATGGTGAGCGTAGTCCGAAACAAGCAAAATATCGCATTCGTTCACCTCCTGCAATACGTAAGAAGTAGAAAAACAAATTAAACCGGCATTCCGGATAAGGTAAGCACATTTCGCCAATAACAATGCGTAGGACACCTTCCTTTCGCCACCCACTGGCGTGGACGACAGACAGTACGCCACACGTGTGGCGTAGGAAAGGTCCCCCACGCCAATAGACGGCGTGGGAATCATGCCCTACGCCTCCCCAATGGCATACGGTCTGTCGTCCACGCCAGAGGGTGGTGAAGAACAGCAAATACGGGTTTTTTCAAAAAATCTATTTTTTCGCGAAAATGAAAGAGGGAAATGCAATGTACCTCCTCGACGACCATGCTGCTCTGCATGGGAAGTGCTTCCGACTCTTTTCCGTCCATGTTGTAAAGGTTTTGAATTTTTTTAAAAAATGGGTTTTTCCGGTTGTTAACTTTCTATTTTTATTAGGTTTGGAGAAGATGAAGTTTGAAATTATGTTTGTAACTTCATGGAGTAGTTTAGACTCTAAAATGGCATGACTTGTAAATATTTAGACTTCCAAGGGTTTTTTGGGTTTTTTGGTTAGTGGAATTTTTGTAAATATTGAAAATCAGAAACATGCGACTTCGCGGAGTAGTTTTGACTTTTTTTTAGCAATTCCCTTATAAAAATTCATGAAAATTATAAATTGGAAAATTAATTCGAATTTGAATTTTTGGTAGGTTTTATCATTTAAAATTATAATCGTTTTTGGACATAAAACTGTTTTAGAGCTAGAGTATTTTGGTTGAATAAATAAGTATGGTTCTGTGAAAAAAAGTGATCACAATAAAAATACGAATTTTGATTGTTAAAAAAAGGTTCTGATTTTATCCGGTTGAAAATTTTGGAGAACCACCAAAATAATTTCAATATGAAATTGTTAAAACAAGACTTTAAAGTTTATCCGGAAATCTCTAAACAAAATTCCCAACAAAAGATTGAAATTATATGTTCTTATTTCAAGAAGAAATTTGTATGAAAATGTTCTTGTTTTATGATTTGTACAAAGATTGGAATGAAGAGATTTGTTGTCAACATTGTTTTGTAAGTTTTTTTCATTTTTATTGGATAAATTTTAATTATGGATGTCTAGTTTTTGAGATAATGAAAAAAATGATAAGATGAGAATTGTTTTAAATTCGGTAAATGATACACATATATTGGACTAATTGTTGTTTTAGTGGTTAGAAGAATATTAAAAACATTTTAAACATGTTACGCTTACAAATTGTAGTGAACAATTCTTTCATAATTTATTAAGTGTGTTAGTTTGTCACAGTGTTTGTTTATTTATTTATCTGCTATTCCTGCATTTTAATGGCCGCACTTTTTTTATAAAAGCGTTGGTTGGTCTTAAAATATGATTAATGATTTGTAAAATTTAATTCTATTACGAAAAATCTAATAATTTAAAGAGTGTAATACAACTGCAAAAGTAGTTTAATTGACTATGCATGAAACTGTAAATAAAGAGTGAGGCAGATATATTAAATTGTGCCGGCATGCATTAAATATAAATAATGAATATATATATATATATATATATATTAATTATAATATATAAAATATTGGATTTAAAGGGTTTTTGAAATTCAAAGTTGGATAAAAAATATTCAAACGCTTTTTAAAAAAATTTAAACTTTTTCTAATAAAAAGACAAATCAAACATGAATCAATCTAAATTAAGATAAAAATATATTTTTTTTTCGTTCGTTCGGGTGAGCAACCATGGGTTCTCGGCATGGGTACCGGTAGTACTGATTGTGCATACCATCGGTTTTGTGGCCATGCGTCTTCCGAACTCCTATTTTAGCATGTTTAAGTCAATTTTTTTTTATTTAGTTTGATTTAAAAAAAATGGGTATGTCCGGATGATACGGATGGATATGCTGAAGATATCACGCTCGAATATGGAAATATAATAAAATTTTATTAATTGATCTCAATATTTATTGTTTATATTCATTGATTTTTTATTAATTTAAAAAATTAAAATTAATTTTTTTTAAAAAAATATACTAAGATTGTTGTTTTTATTAATTAAATAGTGATATATATACCAATACATAAAGTTTAAATTTAATTATATTTTAGATATTGTATATATATAATTTTGGTACGTTACTATATATATTTATTGATTTTATATGAGATTTTATTAATTAAAATTTAAATATAATTATATTTTAAATACAATTTTTACTATATATATTTATTAAATTTATATGAGATTTTATTAATTAAATTTTAAATATTATATATATACAATTACTATATATATTTATTAAATTTATATGATATTTTATTTATTAAATTTTAAATATAGTTATATATATAACTTGGTACGAACTATATATATTTATAATAAAATTATGAGATTTTATTAATTAGTGTTTCATTTTTTTTAAACTAATCTCATTATATATTGAGTGTATTTATTATTTTTTATGAAACTGAAAAACCGTCTTCGAATCTAGGAGAATACTTGATCAAATAATTAGGTTAGTCGTTATATAAATAATTAACACCTAAATTAAAGTTACTATAACCATTAAATATATAAAAACTAAAAGCAAAAATTGTGAAAAAATAAATAAATTTTGGGACGTTTGTTTAAAAAAAATTAATGACTTAATTATAAAAAAAATTAAGAACTAAAAAACAATTGGCCTGCGCAAAAAACACCAAAAAAATTGATTGTTTTACCTAATTCAATCTTAAATCTAATTTTAAAATTAAACCAAATTCTAATCTATGATTTTCACTAGGCAAACTTAACAAAATCAGAAAAAATAAGTCTAAACAATCAAAAATCCATAATCAAACAAGAAATTAAATCTAAACAATACTTACTTCCCCGGAAAATTGAGAGAGAATAAGAGATATGTTAGAGATAAGTAAGAGTGAATATGGAGTGTTAGAGAGAAAATGAGGTGGAGAGATTTAGTTAAAAAAACTTATATACCCCAAAATGATATTTTTGTCTAAAATTGGATTAACTTATACCAAATGTGGGTAAACTCAAAACTAGGTAAACTTAAACCAGTTTTGGGTATGTATAGCTTGACCCATATTCTTTTTGTTTCTTGAAAAGCAGGTGTGATAGAAAATGTTTTTGTTTATTAGTTCGATAAAAATGTAAATGTTATTTGTATGTTTTTGTTTATTAGTTCGATAAAAATGTAAATGTTATTTGTTAAATAATTGTCAAATGCTATTATATCATGCATATATAGTATGTGGTAGAACATAAATAACGATTTATTAAATTGTTCGTACATGTAATAAGTATAAGATGTCTTATACAATATATAATATATAATATATAATATAATTTATAAATTTGGTAAATTTTGATGTTATTCAGATATAATATAATTTACGATTTTGGTAAATTTTAATGTTATTCGTAAATGAGTTATGATTTGTTTATACGTGGGTGATATGTTGATTTTTTTACATTGACCAAATCAAGTTGATGAAACCAAAACGTTTTTATCATCTAGTTTTGAGATGAAAGATTTGGAAGAAGCTAAGAGGCTTCTTGGTATATGTATGTTATGACTAGCATTAGGCTGGGCATTGCCTTTGCTCTTGGAAATCTTAGTAGGTATACTAGCAATCCTAGTTCACATCACTGGAAATCTTTAAATCGAGCATTCAAGTATTTGAAAGAAACCATGAATTATGGTTTGACTTATACTTGATTTCCTTCTGTACTTGAAGGATATTCGGATGCAAGTTATATTTCGAATATGGAAGACCACTCTTCCACAAATGGATGGCTATTTCTACTTGGGGGATGTGCTATCTATTGGGCATCTAAGAAACAAACTTGTATTAATTATTTTACAATGGAATCAGAGTTTGTGGCATTAGCAACAGCTAGTAAAGAAGCTGAGTGGCTAAGAAATTTAATGTATGAATTTTTGTTGTGGCCGAAACCGATATCACCTATATCTATCAGATGTGATAGTGAAGCTTCCTTGGCCAACATCGATAAACAAGTTTACAAAGGCGGGTCTAGACACTTAGTTGTTAGACACAGTATGATTCGTGAGTGAATTAGACATGATGTTATTTCAGTAGAGTTTGTAACAACTCAATATAATTTAGTTGATCATTTAACCAAAGGGTTAAGTAGAGATCTTGTACACTAATCAGCTATTGGGATGAGATTAAAGGTCCATATGAAACCTCTCATGTTAAGATACCCAATTCCCATCTAATATGACATTAAGTGTTGAATTCAATGTGGAAAGCATAACATCTAGAGATTGGAATACATTAGTAGTATTATCCCAAAGTATGTGTTCAGACATGCAAGTTGTGGAGGTTGAAGTTTATCTTCTTAATAGTTCTTTTGAAAAATTGCATATACATGTGCAAGAATAAAAGATCTACCTATTTAAGCATGAAGTTTAGCCACTTCAAGAAGCTAGGACTTGGTTTTGATATGCTTAAGAAGGATAAGGACAAACGACTAGTAAAAGATAATGTCAAGTAAGAACAATTGAGAATGTAAATTTATGTGTATATTATCTTCGAGTATTCATTATGGATAGTAAATGTTCAATCCTTAGTGATACTTTGATATTCGAATATTTGAAATGTGTAATATAATATTATGAAATTCAATCATCACCATATTTCATTTATGCATAAATTTGTTATTTGTTGTGATTTTGTTTTAGTTAATCATGAATTGCACTAAAATAGGGGAAGATAGTTGGATATTTTAGTGTAATTGGATTGACTAGTCGGCCAATGTAGTCGTGATATATTATTGAACAAGTGGGAGAGTGTGAAGTACACGCTTGTTAGAATATATTATGATTAGTGGGTCCAAAAGGCGAAGCCTGGCTATGGTTAAATTTATTTTGAATGATAAGGCTATTACGATATTTCATGGAAATTATAAATTTGAAAAATTAATTCGAATTCGAATTTGAATTTTTAGTCGGTTTTATCATTTGAAATTATAACCGTTTTGGACATAAATTTGTTTTACCTTTGGAATATTTTGTTGAATAAATAAAATAAGTATGGTTCTCTCAAAAAAAAAGATCACAATAAAAATATGGATTCTCATTGTTACAAAAAAAAGATTGATTTTATCCGGTTAATTTTTTTTAGAACCACCAAAATAATTTCAATTTGAGATTGTTAAAACAAGAATTTAAAGTTTATCCAGAAATCTCTAAATAAAATTCCCAATACAAGTTCAGCCCCATTGGGTCAATAATACGGGGCAGGTATTCCCTCTACGAATCCTCATCCTGCTTAGTATAACTCTCAGATGAATTTTGTGGATGCGAAAAACATAATTCCTCGAGACCCTGTCTGAACAATCAATTTCCTTGACACGTGTTTCGCCTCCCATTTCGTTATCATAGTGGATCTGGTGACTTTGATCATCCTCCTCTGCATCATCCTATGCTGCAACAATTGCATCTCCAAGGAGCTGTTCCTCCCTATATGTTACAAGGATTTCCTATGGGAGCACCATCTCCTCATTTAAAGACGCAGGTTTCCAGTTTCAATCTGGATATCAACATGATACGAGGCTTTCCATACGATCATCAGGAGCGCAACTATGCTCTGTTAAAAGGATAGCTACTCTCCCCCGCAATTTTGACTCTCCTCTCCTTCACTTAACTCTCCCTAGCTCTCTTCACCCTTCACCTTCATCTCCGGTGGATACGATTACTGTAGCAAGAAGAAAGGACAGGCGTGCTGACGTTTGTGCGGAAGCCAAAACGATAGAGAAGTTTTTAAACGACTGTACAGAGGAAACATGATAACAAGGGTGTATGCGTCATCTTTCTTCATGCCAACAGCTGTAGTGGAAGCAAATGAACTACCTCGGCCGCTACAGTGGCAGATCGAGAGTCAAGCATTAGACTTGGAGAATTATCATGATCATCCTTATTGAAGCTTTCGACTCCATCCATCCTGACAAGAAGTGAATCCATAATCAAGAAAGAAAGGCGCACAACTTACTCAGACCACTGTACTTCCACTACTAAAAAAAATACGGAAACCATTAATCTTCACCCGTCGGGTCAAACAATCATGGGCTCCGATGAGAAGCATCTCCACAAGTACCTCAACTATACACCATCGCTTTCTACCAGCTCTGCTTGAGGGAGCAGATACAAACTGGGTATTTGCCACACTAGAAAAGGAATTCGCCATCAACCTACAACAACATAGTGCAACATCTTTTCTTGTCACTCCATCCTCATCATCCAAATATATAACGACTGATTCTATAGCAAACTCCAGATGTTTATGACCTCTGAAATTAAAATGAGTGACTTTCCACAAAGCAAGTTGCACAAGAGCCACACCACGAAGCAGTTGAACACCGACAAGAAGGCAACAATCGATAACTTATCACTGTCGCAGAGAGTGGATGCCGCAAGTCTCATTGCGTGTTTCATCGTCTCCATCTTCATACCACTCATACTCGCGCTCGCGTCCATTAGTGCTGCCAAATCGACTGAGTCATGATATACTTTATCAAAAACTTAGTTATATTCGAGGATGAAGAAGTTGTTTCTACGATAGGCTATGTTCTGGACACAAAAGAGTTGGGTGGTGCTGGACTTCTAGACTTCTCGGTTGCAGTAAATCATCATCGGGCTGCTCACATGACGCTTTATCATCCTGCACAACAGTCATATTCTCTGCAGCCGGTGCATCGTAATTTGGAATAATTTTCTAAGTTATATTTACTAGAATCCGGAATTGTCAATTACAGGTCAAAAGTTTCCCTTCAGTAGAGTTTTGGAATACTTTCACTGCTTTTCAAAATAGCTTCCGCAAAGTCAACTTGTTCCTGCTTCTTCATGTTTTTTTTCATAACTCTCGACAATCTCATTCACTGCCCGGATGCAATCTGCTCCTCTCCCTTGACGTTTTGTTAAAAGCGATTGTTTCTTCTCTTATGTGAATGCTTCAACATCGACAGGGTTGCATAACGCTACTTATTGAGTTCTAAAAAGGAAAACTAACACTTTTTCCTAATCAGCTGAATAGCCCCATTTCTCCTGCTCACTTACCGTAGCAGTCCAAGCAGGAAATACTTTGACTTTGACAATGACAAGATCCTCGATGTGGGTGTCGCGAGAACTGCTTTCCCGGCGCCTCTCCTACAACTCAGCACCGTACAAAAAGAAATTAAAAACAATCCAGGAGAGGAATTTGAAGCCAGAAGTATAATAAGGTGAATTCAACCTACCATAAAGAATTGTCAAGCCACCCCCACGTAAATTCTATAAGTTAAATGATATCCATCTCCACGACACAGAAGATTTAAGCTAAGTTGTGTTCATTTTATACACTAAATGATCTTTATCTCCATCTTTTGTTTTCGCCTTTTTATGTGTTTCTTGCATACTTCTCTCCATCTTTACAAACCTGCGAACGGGTCACTGACTACGGCTACAGACTACACAAGGGGCCATATTGAGCTCAAACCATTTAAATCGATTAATACGAACGGTTTAATTGGTCACGCCTATGGGCTACATAAGGGTCATACTGAGCCAAATACCGTGTACTGATATTAATAAGAAAACTGATCAAGTATCAAGCCCTTTTTGGGCCACACAATTGGTCGAAACGGTCGCGCCATGAACAAGCTGAGGGGCATGTCCCACTAAATTTTATGCAATGAGTCATATTGAGCTCGATCTTGAAAGGAAACGCTAGGACACCACAAAAGTTGAATAAACACATAGATCTTCATTTATATAAATTATAATCATTCATTACGTCAATTGCTACCAAATACATTCTTATACAAACACCACTGTGTTGCCTACATGTTTACCATCTACACAAAGTCACCTCTGACATTCAGTAAATTCTCCAATACAAGATCCACGACATCTATAACAGAAAGCAAGTACATCTATATATAGTCTTCACTTCATCCTTCACCAACGACTAGGGGCTACTCATCTCTATCCAACAAAAAATCAAAGCATGTCGAAGAAGCAGGTAACATCATAGCAGCTTAATAATTATTAGTTACACTCTTTTATTCTAAAAAAAATAGAGCTTTTTATCCTCAATAGAGGTTTTGGCTGGCAAACGTTTTTAACGAGGCAAGAACAATTAAGTACGAACCAAATTGGAGACGTCTCCGATAACAATTCGGCTAGGAAAATCAATATAACCAAGCCCTAAGAATTTTCGAAGTCTAGCCGACATAGCTGGCATAGCTTCTTTGGCATGATCAAAGACGCCTCAACATAAAAGATAAATGAAGACAGAGCTACGAAAATTGACAAAATAAAAAAAAACAACCTCCCTCAAATGCAAATAAGAATAAGAAGATTACAATATCCGTATATTATATTCGACCATTATATAGTCCATAAGTTTCACTACTCTTCAACTCAAGGACTAAGGGGGACTCCTAATAAGGCTATATTTTATACCTAATATCTGGATAGTTATATTTACTAAACGTAATTTATTGTATGTTACTAATAAAATACTCTGCACTTATTACGTCAAACATGTAACAGACGAAGATAAATTCAGAGTTGTCCTAATATAAATAAGGGTTTTCACCCTAATTGTAATCGGATCATATTTTCAATACAAATATATTTTCTATTATCTTTTCTCTCTCTCTCTCTCTCTCTCTCTCTTATTGAATGATTATAGTATTTGGTTAGGGTTTCGACCCTAACTTATAAATTGTGTTTCAGTCATATTTATTTAATTCTACCAAAATAATATCAAATTAACCTATTGGTCTAATATTAAATGTTTAAGACAACTATCTTTTGATGAATTCGAATATTTCTTAGTTATTAATCATGTTAAAAAGAGAAACTAAATTAGTAGAGAAAGAAAGAGAACAAAAGAATATTTGTAGCAATCATTGGACCATTTTTCCAAAAAGGAAATGTCATTTATTTTTTTTATTTTTTTTTCGGAGGGAACCCGCAGCCGCTACTCAAAGTGCAAACCAACGCCAGAAGGTAAACCACACAAGGTGACAGGCTCAGCCGAGAAAGCGTACGTAGAGGGACTCGAACTCATGACCTTTTGGTTATAAGAATGCCATACTCAACCAACTCGGCTAGGTTCTGAATTTAGATATTTAATCTCTCATAAATGGATCTTCTCACCTTACTCTTTTACAATTTATAAACAAATTTACTAGTTATTACACATGACCCCGCAACCCATATGTTTGTTTTAGTTTAGTCCATGACATTTAATCACATCAATTTAAACCTTTTATTCATTACACTAAAGCTTATTCTTCACCCTATTTTTCTTCCCTTATCAGTTTCCCCCAACTCCTTGTGAAATTACTTGAACAAGTACTGTTTTGCTGAGTGAAACCTTTCTTCCTCTTGAGCCCCATCAGATTTTTCTTCCTTCGGTTCATTCCAGAAGTTGAAACTATTCAGGCTATGCCATCGTTAATCTCTTCCCCCCGGATATTTTGTACCGGGTCAGGAATCCTTTTCTCCTCCCCTTAATATTATGACCACTTCTTCTGCTCACCAAGAGGAAACATCCATGATGAAGAAGAGCAAGAAAAAGAAGAAGAAAAAGGCTTCAAATTTTCCTTCAAATATAAAAGATATTTAAGGTGGTAATATGCACGAAGTTGAGGCCAAACATTTTCTCGCGCTCTATAGGATGAAATACAAATAATTCTATCCATCTGATGAGGTGAAAATAATAGATCAATGAGGGATTCTCGAAAACATTATGATTCGGTTCCCTACTGTCGGAGAAACACCACTTAGGAAATACGAGTGACAAAGTTGTCCGATGAAGGTGTAAAGAAAGAGTAATCTAGGGAGTGTTGCAAAGATGTCATGTTAGGAACGATACTGTCTGTTCGTGATCACGAATTGATCCTCTACATGGAACTCATGAACTGGGGTCTTCGCATGCCTCTTGAACCTGCCTTAGTAGAATACTTTCATTTGGTTGGACTTTTTCCGTCCCAAGCTGGCCTCAAGATATGGTAAACCCTCATGGCGTGCATATTGGCTTCCAAGATCGCTCATATCGAATTCTTAGTGGAGCAGCTGGTTGGAATCTCAGGTGTGGCTAAGATCTCTCATTATCCTTTTTATTCTTTATGTCTTGGGAGACAATATAAATTCGTGAAGGATTTATTAGAAACTCTTAATAAATGGAAACAACAATTTATTTTTGTTTTCGGGTTGCGGGAGACTGAGTTCAAAAATTTCAAGCAGATTCTCCATAGATTGACCTTGAAATGGACCGGACAAGGTATTTATTTTCGTACTTATTTTATATTGTTTGCTAAATCACTCAAAATAAATATTTTATTGTGGACATCTATGAAAGGGATTAACTGTTTGTGGACCATGTTAAATCTGCAAGTACAATCTTTACACAACTGAGCCTCTAGGCAAGTACCAACTTGAGCTATAAGTTCCACAGATGTTTCACTCCTTAGAATTTGGTTACAAGCCATCTTTGGAGATGTGATCCGGGTCAAGTGAAATCACTAAAGGAATTTATGGTACCCCCTCCCGAAAGACGCAGTACTTAAGCTTTTAGAAGGCTTGGACAACTTTGTTTACCTTCCCACCAGAGCTAGGGCTCCCACTCATGAAGATACTAAAAAATATGATGACGAGGAGAATAATACTGATGGTGATGCTGATTCAAAGGTTGAACTCCGAGAAGGTCAAAAGACTAAAGTCCAAGAAGAACAACAAGTTGAAGTCCAAGAAGAACAACAAATTGATGTCCGAGGAGAACAACAAATTGATATCAGAGGAGTATAACAAATTGATATCCGAGGAGAAATATAAATTGATGTCAACCCTGAAGTTGTGGTTGAAGTGAGGCTAGATGGGAGAAAAGGTGTTATAAGACAAGTAAGGATAGTTTCTTCCCAAAATAAGAAAAAGAAGATAGTTGATAGTGAAGAGGAGGATGATAACACTATTGGTCCAAGTTTGCCTCCTGTAAAAAGGGTTGTTGTTTTCAACTCAGATTCTACTGGGGAGTTTGTTCCCCAAAGAAGGCAAGTTGCTAACCAAGGATACCAAGAAGAGATTCAAAAGGAAGAAGAAAATGTTTCCCCTTCCTCGGCTTATTTGACGTTTACGAGAATGACTTTGTTGGGAATAAGCTTAATAGGTTGCTTTGAGTTGCTGCTCTCCTCGAAAGGAAGGCCAACCGCAAAGACCGTTATTAACCAATTTTAGTGTTAATCTCTGAGTTATATTATTTTATTTATTTTAGGAGTCTCATGAGTCCCAAGCATTGTAACTAGACGGTGTCTACCATTATTCAATAGGTTGACTGGTTCTTCCAATATCAAAGGTCAATTTTTGGTCTAGCTATGCTTATGATATTTTAAAACCTGTAATGTCTCTTTTAAATCGAACCTAGGCAAGCTAAATTCATGTTCTAAGATGTATGCAAAAATTGCTACCCATCGTACCATTAATATTAAACGTATGCCAGAATTGTTTTCATTTTGCATATTTAATTTTGTAGTATCATAAAAGTTATCTACTATCTCACATACCATTTTGCAACTAAATTAATAAATACAATTAGATAAGGTTTTGAATTACCTTATTGATACATTATATGTTATTGAGCTCATTGATGTGCAAGTATATATCCCCATTTATAATTTCCACTCGATCATATAATATAAGGCCTTGTCCAACCTCCCCATCGACCTCCTTGGGTTTCAGATCTTCTTGTTGCTTCATTTTTTTCATTTACAACAACCGGTATCATGGATGGCTCTGGGATATTTCTTTTTCTTCCTCCTTCTCGGCGATTATCTTTTGGAGGCATTGAAAATAAGAAAAAACTTCAATTTTTAGTTTTAAAAAAAGTATAATAAAATATATTTCGTTGGATATTTTAAGAGTAGCTCGATATTTTATTTGAGAATAAATATGAAGAAATTCTATATATATATAGAAGAAATGAGCTTCTAGCCGATTTTTTCATAATGGGCCCACACTAAGGATGATTGGCGCACGTTTGTTGCGACAGATATGTAACATCTAGTTTTGACTATCCTTGCAACATATGGATATCAGTTTTCCTTAGCGGGTATGTATTAGGGTAACGACTAGTCGAATGTAGTCATTATCTACATGTTTGCCTAAATGAATAATCAAAACTAGTCATTGGGTACCCATTTGAAAGGCACATAAGGTAAATCTTATGTTCCTTTTAAATGGGTGTCCGTTTACAATAAAAAAATCCCAATTGGTCAAACGAGTGTCTGCTTGCTTAGATGGGTGCCCGTTAAAGAAAAACAGAAGCTCGCTCTTATGTTTCTCTAAGTTGGGAGCTCTTTTCACGTAAAGGGTTCCCGTTGGCCTCAATATGATAATATTGTTCAACAAAATTTTAATATGGATAGTAATAATTGACAAAATTTTAATATGGATAGTAGTAGTTGACAAAAATTTACCCCCAAAAATACAATCATCCCAAAATGCTATCGCACCCCCGCCACTAGTCTGATTATTAGGAAGAAAACATCTTGAATATAAGAACATTTTATTTTTATTGTGGATATAAAAAAACCTAAGTGTAAACATTGTGAGATTTTAATATGCTATAAGCCACGAAAGGACAATAGTGGAACCAACGATATGGCACGACATGCAAGTAAACGTTGAGCTATTGATAAATACAAAGTTCCAAGTGAGGATATGGGAGCAAAAATGGTGGATACGAACACCAACGAGGTATTTCATTTCCATAAGATGGCATATATAATAAAAAAATGAATTTACCCTTGGTAGTGCACTTTGTTTTTATTTTGGCTAGAGATGGAGTATAAAAAATGGATTACTAAAGCGGTCAATCCACAAGCCGATCGTATGCCAACTACCTCTATGATATTTTTAAAATTATTTTTTATTAATACGGTTGTATTCTTTCCATATAGAGTTTGTGTGACTAGTGATATAGCAACATTTCTTGAGTTTGATATTATGTGTGTTACTTTACATTGAATTGATAAAAATTGGATACTTCAAAGTTAAGAGTTAGGATTAAAATTAGAACGGGTTGATTCGAAGGGGGTCCCAACCAAGATACAAAGAGCACATACATTACTCTTCCACAAAAGGACTTTTTCCAGGATTAAAAAGACTACTTAATGATGGCAGAATTATCTGAAGGATAAATCGGACAAAAGACTCATTTAACCCATGTTTGTGGTTAGTGTATTATATATATAGTTTTAATATAATTATTCTATTCATTTATTTATTTATAAGTTTAAGGCTAATGAGTTTTGAGCTTGGACAAAAAGAGAATTAGCTCATATTTGTCCTATTGCACCCATTGGGATTTCTTAAACCTATAAATAGGTGTTTGAGAACATTAATAAAGGGAAGATGCATTTACTTCTACTACTAGACTCGCTCTCGCTCTCTCTCTCTCTCTCTAAATATTTACTTAAGCATCTCAATTATCTCTTTACCTTCCATTTTAAAATTAATTGTATCTTGTTTTATTACTTAAACCTCCTCCAAAATCATTGACCTTATTAGATTTAAACAGAAGATTCTGCTACAAGTTGCTTGTAGCCTACACTTACATTTTAGTTATAAGCAGAGAGAATATGCTCTGTTATGTAGATTAACCAAAATTGTATAATTTGTTTTTATTAAATCGACCCCATAAAGAAGCCAAGGAATCCTAACGATCGTGTTCTTTTACCATACTACCCCTGATAAGGATAAAACATCGATCGAATCGGCCAATATAGAAGTTGATCAAGTTAGTCGGTTTGAGGTAAGAAAATATCATCCATATCTTTAGACGTAGTACTAACTCTTGCCGACCACGCCAATTTTACCAACATATAGAGTTACAGTGATGTTTTATAGTCCTCCAAGGCTTAAAATAAGTATATACATCAATATTTTCATTAATATGAGGTATTTAGTGGTCAAGTCATTGAACACGAAATTAAAAAATATAAAAGTACTTCACTCATTGATTCATTCCAACCAACTTTTAACAAGCACCAAACATGCCAAATTCAAAGGTCAATATTTGCCTTACTTTGAAATTTATCGGTCCAAACCTTACAAAAACATATGATGCTTTGGCTAGAAAGCTTGGTAAATATATAAATATGAATCTACCAGATTTATTTTGTTGGCAATACGGAAAAGGTTTGGTATATATATATATATATATATATATATATATATATATATATATATATATATATATATATATATATATATATATATATATATATATATATATATTATCCCTCGTTGGTGCTAAATAAGTTTTAGATCTAGTGTTGATATAAGACAATGGTAACACTTTCGCTTTCGATCCAAAATGAATCTCCCGTATTTTCACTTCCAATGGAACTATCTTTACATGTTTTTTTGAATAATCGACGTATGTCTGAGCTAGCTGACACCAAATAATTAAAGGCTTTTATTACCAATACTGGTTGGTAAGGATTTTATTGGCACGTCTTTTTAAATGACCAAATTATTATTTAACCATAGTTTAGACCCTTTAGTATTTTTTTTATTACTTGGTCATAACAAAATTTCTAAAAAATGATAGATGATTTCTCGAGTTAGATAAGTTCTATAAGCTCTCTTTTTATTATACATTATACCAAAAACTGTATGAAAGTTAGTTACAAAGTAATGAGCATTGATCATATGCAAAACTTTACAATCTAGACATAAATATTACCAAAAATGATCTCGATGTCTAATTCGTTAATAAAACTTTTAGACATCTCAGCCGATCTCACAGACTTGAGATATTTTTTTTATGATGGTGACATAAGAGGAATACTCCATATAAATATGTTTTTACTTTCACGATGCATATTCAAGGAATTGGGATTAGATGAGTCTTAATTGGTGATGACAGTTTAGCTAATTTTCTTAACATAAGAAATTATGAAACAATGATATGAATCTTCGTATTTATTTAGAAAAATATAAATATTATTGCATTTTGATGAAGTAGTGTTTATTGTTTAGGAAAAATTAAATGGTTGCAATAGTTAGCATAAATAGTACTAAGAAAATTATTTGAACTTTATTTATGTGCTTGACATATAATGTTTTTTTAACAAAAATATATAAAATCATTGACTTCATAAAGTGTAAGAAATTGATATTCATGGCATCAATGTGTGAAATATGTTATTGTGGATCAAATAAAAATAATGAAAATCATTCAAAAACCAACAAAAAGATACAAAACCATGGTATTTGATCTTGGTAAAATCATAATATAGTAATCAAATACCATTATAGGGATGATACTTTGTAAAATCAAATAGATCCCCGAAGAAAGTGAATGAGGAGAGGATTAATGACGTTCGGGAAGTGCCATATATAGTAGAACTTATAGACGAATCCAAAGACTTAGAAGTTTGAGTCAATAAATATTGTACAAATTGACATTGTAAAGGAATATAAGCTAAAAATATTACTTGTATGCTATTTTTAAAGCTAACATTGATGGTTTGCATGAAGTATAAGATATTTAAGAAGAATAAGTTGGTCAATAATTTATAATTCATTTGAAATCAATAAAATATTAAGCAAAACAAGATAAAAATAAAGGATTTTTTACTGAAAAAATCATCGGTCGTATTGAAAAGGTCGGCCAACTCTACCAAATGGGTCACATAAGAGAAATATTGTATCCAACTTGGTTAGCAAATATCATACTCATAAAAACATACAATGTAGGATGTGCGTTGATTTCACTAATTGAAATTGGACATATCTTAGGATTTGTTTTTACCCCATATAGGTCAACTAGTAGATTAATTATATGGTCATGATCTACTATCTTGTATAGACAAATATTCAGGCTATAATATAATTAAGATGAATCATGGCGATCATAGAGTATGACATTCATGATGGAGGATGGATTATATTGTTATTAAGTAATAACTTTGGGTTTAAAGAATGTTGAAAAGATTTATCTCAGACTTATTCATCATGTGTTTGGTAGCCAACTATGGAGGAACATGAAAACATATATCATTAACATTCTTGTTAAAAGTGAAAAAAAAAAATATCGAGGCTTTTACCAAAACATACGCTAACTTTTAATAATTTAGCTTAATCATTTCATATTTTTGTGAAGACCCAAATCTAGAAACTTCTTATGGTTTACGGTTAACAAAAGTAAAGTTTAGTCTGATCCAGTATAATTGAATGTTTTGACCAACATGTCACCACTCTGGAATATTAAAGAGGTAAAATAGTTAATTGGTTGATTAGTTATTATGTCCAAATTTATATTATAGGATTTGAATAAAGCACCTCTATTTTTCAGAATATGTAAATGAGGAATTTTTTTTATTGGAACGAGATGTGTGAAGAGGAATTTTATAGATTTGAAATAATATAGCTTTAATTTAAGTTCATTCCAAACTTATATAAGTAGAAATTATGTATTGGTATTTGGTTGTATAAGACAACGTGGTTAGTACAATCTTCACTAGAAAATAGCATAAGATTCAATGATGAGTCCACTATATGAGTAAGATATTAATCAATAACAAAAGATGATATCTAAACCTAGAAAATTAGGTTTACGTTCTTATTTTCAAGGACACGTGACTATATGGTACGAACTTTCTATTTATTGAAAAATATAAATAAAAAATCATATGTATAAAGAAGGTTAACGATATAGTCAATTGAATTAAGAGAGACATAATATATACAAACATCGAAATACAATCAAAAGGTAGGTTCGGCCGAGTTTCTCATCGATTATAATTAAAATACCCACTAATTTTTGAAAATGAGAAAAAAACATAAAATACAATATATAAAATGTTGATTATATATGAGATAGTCTGAGAAAATACGGGTTAATTAACGATCTAGACATATTAAGAGTTAATAAATGTAATATTAAATAGTGGCATTGATAACTTACTTAAACACACAAAAAAGAATTATATAACAAAGCTCATGACTGAACTATATGGACAAAATAGGTCATGTATGTGCTATTTACATAATTATTATTTCGGGAAAGCTTAACTCAACCATTTTATGATTCATAGAAAACATGAATTGGGTTTAATATTACGAGGTATTCACGAATGATGGTATGAAACATATTATGGATTCAAATGTTTGATTGGTAGGACACTTTTAACATGTTAATATTAGCCAACTCATACTGCTTATGAAAAACTAATTTTAAACTTGTGATTCATGTGGAAGATTATCTAACTTTACACAACTTAATCCTAGGTTCTATAACCGCACCATACTTGTTTTATCGGTAAAGTTTCAATTTATATGGTCACTTATTATGGAAATTGAAAAATGACAATATTTGATATCGACAGTGGATTATTTTACAAAATTTGTATAAAACATAGTTGCCGGTTCGGATACGATCTCCTCAAGTGTGTGATTTTCTCAAAACAAACATTCATTGCCGATACAGAGTACCCTGGGAATTGACAACATATCATGGATTACAATTAGAGATTAAAATTGTCAATTGTTATGTAAAAAAAATTAAATTGACTTAACAAGTTCAACACCTTATCATCCTCATGTAAATGGTCAAGTAAAATTTAAAAACCAAAACCATTATTGGTTGTATTAAAAGAAATTTGGAATCAGCTAAGCAAAAATGGTAAGACTACTTACATTATGTGTTATGGTCATATAAAACAACATTATGAACCTATATGCATGACACCAAATTCTTAATATATTAAGGAATGAAAGTAATTATCCTTACAAAGGTGGTGATTCTGAGTCATATACTTGAATATTATTACGATAATACAAAAAAATGAATGAAAATAGATTTAATAGAGGGAATGTGAGATAACCGTGATTAAGAACATAACATTACTAAAGGTAATATAAAATCGATACAATTCAAAATGAAAAGAAAATAATTTTAAGCTAGTGACTTGGTATTGAGAAGAGTGTTCTAAAGCCCAAAAAACATGAAATTTAAGTTATGACTCAATTAAGAAAAGTGCTACCAAATTTTGTCAAGAATCAAGTCAGACACTTACAATCTTAGATATGGAAAGAAAGAAACTTTTGAATCCTTGAAACGTAAAAACTTTAACCTTTTTATTGTGTTAAAGTTTAATGATTTGGCACAATACTCATCTTAGCATGGTTGCTCGTAAAAGTTTGAATAAGCCACTTGTCCTGACAAATTTCTAATAATACTTTATATTTGTCAATTTATTTGTTTATATGTTTGTTTACCTGTTCAAATTACTCAATACATGCGATCAAGTAAAAACTAATAGAACACTCATAAATTAAATACAAGGCTATAAAATCTAAATTTAAAACAAACATGAAAAGAATATAATGTAAAATTATCTAAAACGACCATAAGTCAAACCAATACCTTCAAATCTATAAGAACAACTATACATCAAACCCATGCAATAAAAATCATCTAAAATGATCACGAGTCAAACAAATATTCTAAAATACATTAAAACAATCGAGAGCGAAACTGAAATTATAAAGTTATTAAAATATTAAGCAGTCATTATTAAACACAAATCGATCATAATAAATCAATATTATCATTAACCGAGAGAAAATTTCAAGTGGATATAAAAAACTTAAAGTATAAAAAGAATATAAAATCCTACCAAGCAACCTAGCGAAAAAACACTACATCCACAAAATCGAAAACAAAATACTACAAAATTATAAAAAAGACAACTCTATAATATTTGTACATTGATCAAATCCGCGGTAGGATAAACATTTATAGTAACATTAGAGGGATCAACGACGATGACTTCAATATTGGCATTAGCAATAACATCTCTTTATTCACTTATACTCAGTTGAACTTAAAAAAATGATGTCTATCTAATTTGAAAATGTATTTAAAAACAACAAAATTCTATTACATGATTAATCTCATTTATGAACGGACATATATGGTGGTGTATATATCTTATGTGTCTCGTAGCCACGCGTTAGCCCTTTTTGAGCTTGAGCTAATGTTTCGTCCCAAACCTACTCTATATTTTTGTCTTTATTTTTTTTTCAAATAAACTTACTCGGTTACGCATCAGGTGTAGATTTTGTAACAAAAAAAATACTCAGTTTTCATCATTAGTTTCCCTAATGTAAAAATATATAATTTGGCACCGTGAAGTCATACAGGTTTTTGAATTTTTCAAAATATCTTGGTAATATTTTTACCTTTTGATTGTACTAGTAGATATCTCTGACGCTTTCAACATAACTTGGAATTTATCAACTCTAATGTTTTTAGAAAATTAAAAGAGTCGAAAGCATAATATAAGCAAATAAACAACGGTTATTTGATGAACAAAATCAAAACATTTATTACCTTCATACGACTAAACAAAAGTTTGTATACCTCACAAAAGTACAAGGAGAATATACAACCGACAACGTAGGAATAAAAGTTAGTATACCTTCCCTATGATTAAAAAAACTTAGACAAACAGCAATGATTGACATTATTGTTAAGCTAGTGGGTTAATATAACTTTAATTTTTCTTTTGTTTGTTAGATGGGTTAAGTTTGTTTAAAAGTAATTAGAGCTTTTTTATTTTGTTTTCATATCATAAAATCGTCACTCAATAAAATGCAATATCTTTTGATATTGCTTCTTTAAGAAATACGTGTCTTTCTCATTTTTTATATTTTCACCATTAAAGTTAAGTATTTACAATAACAATTGCTACCAAGATGGGACCATAGAAAAAAAATCAATGACTGAATGATTAGCAGTAACTAGGGTTTTTAATAGTGCTTGAGAATCAAGAATCGGATCGGAACCGAACTAGTAACAACCATAACCAACTTTAACGGTTTGATTCGCAATTCTATTCTAAAATTTGAGATCGAAAAAAAAAACTGAACCGATAGAATTGATTTAGAACTAGACCGACAAAACTAGTAAAGCATGTGGAACCAATTCGGAATTGAAACGATAAAACTGGTAAAACCGTTAGAATCGATAAGGAACCGAACCGATAAAACTCGTAAATCGATAGAACTGATACGGAACTGAACCGATAAAACCATAAAAATCGATTTTTTTTATACATTGTATTATCAAAATTATTATGTAAGGACCAATTAACGATATACAAAAATTAACTTCTAAATTTTAATTTTTATATTATTAATTTAGATAAATAATATTAAAATAAAATTATAATTAAATTTATATCTTTTAAATGGACTGAACCGAACTGAAACTGGACAAAAAAAGAAGCAGACATGACCGGACCAAACTCAATTGAACCAAACCAAAATCTTAGCGGTTTGACCAAACTAAATTGAACCAAACCAAAATCTTAGCGGTTTGGTTAGCTCAAGACCGACGTCAAAATTCGGATCAAAATAGACCCATAACGGTCCAACAAAGTCGTGAAATGCTTTAAGTAATCTTTAACCTTAGCTATGTATATTTTGAGTCTAATTTAAAATTTCAGAATTAATTAATTATATATGTATATAATACTCAACTAATAAATAAAAATAACCATGTGTACTAGGTATTAGCCTGCTCACTTCTCTCTCTCCTTTATTAGTGTGGGCCCTACCTTTTGGTTTCTTACAAGAAACAACTAAGCATTAAATGAAGGGTAACTTACAAGCAACCTCCTTTCATTTAATGCAAGTGGGTTTCTTGCAAGGAACCATTAACTTCTTTTGGAAGCATAAGTGGCTTCTTTTGTAAGCCTTGTTTTGCTATAAATAGGACCATGAGTTGGTCTTGGAGAGGCATCACTTGACTCACTTGAATCACTTCACTAGAGTGTAACATTGTTTGTAATATTGTGTGTGACACAATTTAGAGAGAAACACTTTGAGTGAGAGAGAAATACGGGTAGTGTTTAGGAGAATCTGTTTGAGTAATCTGTGAGATTACTATTCTCTTTGGGTATAATATTTGGGGTGAGAAAAGTGAGTGTATAACTCTTGAGTGTATGGAGTGAGACTCCAATCCTTGTAATATTTTTGAGTTATAGTCATTCTTATTTTTCTCCCGTGGACGTAGGCAAATTAGCCGAACCACGTTAAATTCTTTTTCTCTTGTTTGTTCTAATTTCCGCATTCGTGGGATTATTTTTCCCAACAACTGGTATCAGAGCACTGGTTGCAGTTCCATATCCTCCTTCGGCGTACACAAATGGAGGAACGTACGAATATTGGTGGCAATTCCATGATCATACTCACGGAAACAAATTATTCCATTTGGAAAACCATGATGGAAGATTTGTTATATTGTAAAGACTTGTTTGATCCTATTGAACTAAAAGGGGTCAAACAAGATGCAACAAGTGAAGCAGATTGGAAGAAACTCAATCGTAAAGCTGTTAGTGTGATTCGAAAGTGGGTTGAAACAAGGGCGATTCGCGACACCGCAAAAGAAACTGATGCCTTCAAATTATGGAAGCATTTAGAAGAAATGTATGAGCCCAAAAATGCTCAAAATAAAGCTTTCATCATAAGGAGGCTTGTGAACCTGAAACTTTATGATGGGCAAAGTGTATCTGACCACTTGGCGAAATTTGACGAGATTCTCGACAATTTGACGAACATGGAGCTGGCCCTAGCTGAAGAAATTCAAGTGTTGATTTTGTTAAGTTCTTTGCCGGATAGCTGGGAAACACTTGTGGTAGCTCTTAGCAATTCAGCACCACAAGGAAAGGTGACGTTAAGCATGGTAAAGGAAAGTATCAACAGAGAAGGCAAAAGAAGAGCGGAGCAAAGCTCTTTCAGCCACCCTCAAGGACAAGCACTAGTCACGGAGAGAGGAAGAACTAGAAACAAACATTTCTCCAGAGACAGGAGAAACAAAAGCAAGTTCAGAGGCAGATCAAAGTCAAGAGGCGACTTCACTTGCAACTACTGTCATAAACCTGGACATTTCAAAAAGGATTGTTGGAAGCTGAGAGAAAAGGAGGCTAAGGAAAATAATGAAGACAATAGAGGAAATGCAGCTGTCATTTCCAACGATGGTGAAACATACCTAATTTTTGACGATGGACGTGTCAACCTCGCATGCCAAGACACATGGATGATTGATTCTGGAGCATCATTCCATGTAACAGCCGATAGAAGTCTTTTGACCACTTACACAAGTGGTGAGTTCGGTTTTGTCAAGATGGGAAATGAGGCAAGATGTGAAATTGTTGGTCGAGGCGATGCAACACTGGAAACTAGCAGCGGTTGCAAGTTGTTATTAAAGGATGTTCGACATGTTCCAGACATCCGTATCAATTTGATCTCCACTGGTCAGCTTGACGATATGGGATACGAAAACACATTTGGCAATGGAGTTTGGAAGCTTAAGAAAGGAAATCTGGTCGTGGCCAGAGGTAAGAAGATTGATCGTTTGTATTATATGCAAACAAAACAATCAAGTGGAGTAGAAGCGAATGCCATCAAGTATGAAGACTCGGCGAATTTATGGCACGCCAGACTTGGTCATATGAGTGAGAAGGGACTTAAAATTCTCACAAAAGAAAATCTTCTACCGAATCTTCCAAATATTCCTTTAAAGCAATGCACTCATTGTTTGGCAGGAAAACAACACAGAGTCGCATTTCGAGCAGGACGACCACATAGAAAGAATAATATTCTTGATCTAATACATACAGATGTATGTTCTATGGGTGACAGAAGTATCGGCGGATCATTATACTTTGTCACATTCATTGACGATCATTCCAGAAAGGTGTGGGCTTATCCTTTGAAGACCAAAGATCAAGTGTTAGAAGTATTCAAGAAGTTTCATGCCAACGTTGAAAGGCAAACTGGAAAACTTTTGAAATGTATCCGCTCCGACAATGGTGGTGAATACATTGGACCATTTGAAGAATATTGCAGAGTTCATGGTATCAGGCTTGAGAGATCGGTGCCCAAGACCCCTCAACATAATGGTGTTGCAGAAAGAATGAATAGAACTATTTGTAACAAGATCGTGTGCATGCTCTCCCATTCAAAATTGTCAAAGTCCTTTTGGGGTGAAGCATTGATGACGGCGGTAGATCTTGTCAACTTATCCCCTTCAGTTCCTTTAGATGGTGCAATTCCCGAAAGAATATGGACCGGGAAAAATATAAGTTACAAACACTTGAAGGTGTTTGGTTGTAAGGCGTTCGTACATGTCCCTCGAGATGAAAGATCCAAGCTGGATGAGAAAACCAAAGAATGCATATTTCTTGGTTACGGACATGATGAGTTTGGTTATAGACTTTGGAATCCAAGAAGTAGAAAAGTCGTTCGAAGTAGAGATGTTGTGTTCTTCGAAGACCAAACTCTTGGAGATATGAAGAACGACGAGAATACAAAATCAGATGTCAATACTAAAATTGACTTAGTTCCGGATGCACCATTTCCAGTTGAGTATGAGGATCATGGCGAGGCTCCCGACAATGAAGAAACAGTTGGCGTTGAAGGAAATCATATTGAAGAACCCCATTTGAGAAGATCCATTAGAGATCGCCGACCTTCGACTAGATACCCAACAAATGAGTATGTGTTACTAACTGACGGGGGAGAACCTGAATGTTTTGAAGAAGCTGTGCTGCACATTCAAAAGAAGGAGTGGTGGAAAGCCATGAGAGAAGAGATGAAGTCATTGCATGAGAACCACACATACGATTTGGTAGAGTTACCAAAAGGGAAGAAAGCACTCAACAATAAATGGGTGTTTAAGCTGAAGACTGAAGAAGGAAATCCACAACCAAGATACAAGGCGCGGCTGGTTGTCAAAGGATTTGGTCAGAGAAAAGCTGCTAGCTTGAATTTGGAAGTTGAACAACTTGATGTGAAAACTGCTTTTCTCCATGGTGATTTGGAAGAAGAAATTTACATGAAGCAACCTGAAGGGTTTGAGACTAAAGATAAAGAGCATTTGGTCTGCAAACTAAAGAAGAGTTTGTACGGTCTCAAACAAGCCCCACGACAGTGGTATAAAAGGTTCGATTCCTTCATGGTGGAACACGGGTATAGTAAGACTTCATCTGACCATTGTGTTTTCATTAAGATATTTTCTGAAAATGATTTTATCATCCTTATGCTCTACGTGGATGATATGTTGATTGTTGGTCGTGATATTGGAAAGATAGAGAAGTTGAAGATGGAGCTCAGCAAATCTTTCACAATGAAGAATTTGGGTCCCGCAAAGCAAATTCTTGGGATAAAAATCACTCGAGATAGGGTGAACAACAAATTATGGTTGTCTCAGGAAAAATATATTGAGAAGGTTTTAGAAAGATTCAGCATGAGCAAAGCGAAACCTGTTACTTCTCCACTTGCAGGGCATTTTAAACTTTCTTCCAAGCAATCACCTACAAAAGAAAGCGAGATGGAAGAAATGAATAAAATACCTTACTCTTCAGCTGTTGGCAGTTTGATGTATGCCATGGTTTGTACAAGACCTGATATTGCTCATGCTGTCGGAGTAGTCAGCCGATTTTTATCTAATCCTGGAAAAGAGCATTGGGAAGCTGTAAAATGAATTTTCAGGTATCTTCGAGGAACATCTCAATTATGTTTATGTTTTGGCAATGGTAAACCTATTCTTGAAGGCTACACGGATTCAGATATGGCTGGTGACGTGGATAGTAGAAAATCCATTTCGGGATATTTGATGACGTTTTCAGGGGGAGCAATTTCGTGGCAATCAAGGTTACAAAAATGTGTTGCATTATCCACTACCGAGGCTGAATATATTTCCATTACTGAAGCTAGTAAAGAACTTTTATGGTTAAAGAAGTTTCTTATAGAGTTGGGCCTCAATCAAGAAAAATATACTCTCCACTGTGATAGTCAAAGCGATATTCATCTTAGCAAAAATCCAAGTTTGCATTCGAAATCGAAACATATTGATGTTCGATACCATTGGATTCGTGAAACCTTAGAGTCAAAGCAGATGAGTATTGAGAAGATTCATACCGATGACAATGGATCAGATATGATGACAAAGTCACTGCCGAAACAAAAGCTTGATGTGTGCACAGAGGTTGCCGGACTGGTAACACTCTCCTCCTGAGCAGGCGGGGGAGATTTGTAGGGCCTGCTCACTTCTCTCTCTCCTTTATTAGTGTGGGCCCTACCTTTTGGTTTCTTACAAGAAACAACTAAGAATTAAATAAAGGGTAACTTACAAGCAACCTCATTTCATTTAATGCAAGTGGGTTTCTTGCAAGGAACCATTAACTTCTTTTGGAAGCATAAGTGGCTTCTTTTGTAAGCCTTGTTTTGCTATAAATAGGACCATGAGTTGGTCTTGGAGAGGCATCACTTGACTCACTTGAATCACTTCACTAGAGTGTAACATTGTTTGTAATATTGTGTGTGACACAATTTAGAGAGAAACACTTTGAGTGAGAGAGAAATACGGGTAGTGTTTAGGAGAATCTGTTTGAGTAATCTGTGAGATTACTATTCTCTTTGGGTATAATATTTGGGGTGAGAAAAGTGAGTGTATAACTCTTGAGTGTATGGAGTGAGACTCCAATCCTTGTAATATTTTTGAGTTATAGTCATTCTTATTTTTCTCCCGTGGACGTAGGCAAATTAGCCGAACCACGTTAAATTCTTTTTCTCTTGTTTGTTCTAATTTCCGCATTCGTGGGATTATTTTTCCCAACATTGACCAATCTCCACCCATCAAAATATTTCTGATTTCTCAAACTAAAAATATTGACATAAATACGACGTAAAACATTTAATTATAAAATTTAAATTCAACAACGAATAAAAAAAAATTAATACATACGATATACAATTTTGATTAAACTTTAAAAAGCTAGACAACCTAATAAACTATAAAAAAACAAGAAGTTTATGAATTCAATATATATTTCCAGTCGAGATTATACTGACTCCAAACTTTTCCTATAAAACTCTTAACAAATTTTTATATATTTTTGTTACAAATTTTTATATATTTTTGTTACATTTATTTTGTGATGTTTTTACGAACACTTCGAATCAGTGCAATAGAACGTGTCTATTAATATATGTTTTTTTAAATGTTTTAAGTCATATTTATGTATATTTAGTTTTGAATTTTTGTAGGTTGGCTTATATAAGTTTTTGAGTATGGTTTGGAGTTCGAATTTTTATGTAGGTCCAACATCTTTTAGTGGTGTTTCAAAATTTTATATTATTTTAGAATAATGTAAACATTTATTTTTGCTAAATATAACAATATTAATTCTTCTATTTTATTAGTTTTTTAAATAATTAAAAATAACTTTTAGGGTATGGCTATACATACCCAATTCAGGTTTAAGTATACCGAAAATCAACATTTGACTTTCGTTTGACTTTTTTTTGACATTTTTACCCTCCATCAGAAAATTAATATCCAAACTGTCATTAAGTAAAAAAAACTACTAAGTGTATCCTGAGTATACCCAATTCACCAAAAGTCCTATTTCGCTATCTATATCCAAACAAACATTCTTCTTTGCTGAATTTAGTATCCAAATAGTATAGTTTTCTTAAAAAGTTTGAAACCAAATTCAAACTTCATAACAAAATCAAGAACATTCAACCTAAAACACAAAATCGATCATGACCGAAGCAGAATTAGGGATCAGTGTGGAGGAGTTGATGTCGCCGGAAAAAAGGGATGATGAAATTTTGCCGGAAAAAGAGTTGGAGTCGCCGGAGAAGCAGCCACCGTCGCCGGAGCAGCCACCACCATCGTCGGAGCAGCCACCACCATCGTCGGAGCAGCCACCACCATCGCCGGAGAAGGTAAAAACCTCACCGGTGGCCCATGCACCATCGGTTCCAGGCCATGGAACCGGTGGTGCGTAGGTGACGCACGACCGGTTCTTGGCCTTGGAACCGGCCGTGCGTCACCTACGCACCACCGGTTCCATGGCCTGGAACCGATGGTGCATGGGGTACCAGCCGGTCGGTCCCATAGCCTTAGCACCACCGGTGCTGAGGCCATGAACCGGTGGTGCAGGGGCCTCAGTCCGCTCGGTTCTGAGTCCCCAGCACCACCGGTTCATGGCCTCAGCACCGGTGGTGCTAATGGTCGTGTCCGGCCGGTTCTGAGGCCTAGAACCACCGGTTTTAGGCCTCTTAACCTTGGATTCGCGCATGTTTTTCGAAAAAAATCAAGGTTTTTTTATGTTTTTAACTATACCTGAATGTTTATTGTGGTTTTTTGTTGTGTAACAGGGGACGGATGTCGTAAGTGGGACTGAGGCACCTTCCGCTAATGATTACAATCATTTGTTCTTCACTACCGAGTTCTACACACACGACGCATTGGTGAAATGGGTTACGAAGATAGGAAAACTCTATGGTATGGTTATCAACATAAGTCGGCGCGACAAAGTAAACAACAGAAAAAATCCGAGAGTTTATTTCCAGTGTGAGAGGGGGGGAAATATACTCTAAGGGTTGCAGAAAAAGACCATAAACGGAAGTCTACAGGAACGAAAAAGATTGACTGCCCATTTCAGCTTCTCGGGTCAATGGTTGAACCAGATCAATGGAAGTTAGAAGTGAAATGTGGTATTCATAACCATGAGACTTCTATACATCTAGATGGTCATTCTTTTACTGGCCGTTTGAATGATGAAGAGATGGAATATGTTGAACGAGCGACCTTCATTGGTACTAACCCCAGAGATATACTGAATGGTGTCAAGAAATTGAACGAAGATAATGTTTCTACCATGCGGACGATCTACAATGCACGACAGAAAAGTCGGGTTTTAAAGAAGGCGGGTATGTCACAACTTCAGTTCTTGTTCGGTGAGCTTAAGTCACAAAATTATTATGAATGGCATAAATCTGGTGAAGATGATGGACAAATCATTACATATTTTTTTTTCCCATCCTGTCAGTGTTGACCTTTTGCGGACATTATAGACAGTTTTGATTATGGATAGTACATATAAAGTCATACGATATGGTATGTCATTGTTCGAGATAGTGGGTGTGATGTGTACCGGATTGACTTTCTGTGCGGCATTTGCCTTCATGTCCGGTGAGAAGTTAAACAACTTCAAATGGGTGTTAGAGTGTTTGAAGTCGTTGATTTCCGTTCACGAAATTCAAGAACCTCGGGTCATCCTAACCGAAAAAGATTTAGCATTGATGAACGCCATAGAAGTGGTATTCCCAGAGACAACGCATATGTTATATCGCTGGCACATAAACCAAAATGTTCAAGGGCAAACAAGAAAATACTTCCTCGAGAAAAGTGATCATAACAAATTTGTTACTGCTTGGAAGAAGATTGCGTATGCAGAATCAGAGATTCAATTCGATCACGCCCGACGGGACATGCTATTGGAGTACAAAGATTACCCTATTGCAATTGAATACACTGAAAAATCGTGGCTCGATAAGTACATGGACAAATTTGTTGTTTGGAAGGCGAACAATAACTTTCATTTGGGACATTGCACAACTAACCGCGTCGAGAGTGCTCATTCTAACCTAAAGCGTTACATACGTACAAGCAAATTAAACTTCGAGTTATTTTGGGGGAGGGTTCATTCGCTTTTTGAAATCCAACATGCTGCCATTAGGTCGTCGTTCGAGAAGAGTCGTTACATAGCACTGCATAAGTTCGCGGATAAACTGTTTGATGAGATTCGAGGCAAGGTTTCCCATATGGCGTTAGAACTATTTTTCGCCGAAGTAGAGAAGGCCGAAGATACCAAGATGGTCGCTATTGAAGATGGGTCGGATGTTAAAGACACTGGCGTCTGTATATGCGCTATAAAATCTACCCATGGTATACCTTGCTATCACCAGGTCTGCAAGTGGCGTAAAGGCGGAATGTCTGCCTCTCTAGATGCTTTTCACATCCACTGGACAAGGTTAGAAATAATGCCTCGTACATTCCGTATGACCATGGAAATTCTCAAAGATGATCTGCTAAAGCTAGTAACCGATGTTATGGAGACAAAAGATGAAAGTCGTATAAAAAATATATACAAGAAATGGTTTGAAGTTGTTTATCCTGAAACATCGTCATTGCTAGAGCCATTGGAGAAGCAGAAACACCGAGGCCGCCCACAGGTGAAAATAAAGTTATTCGTGGATATATCATCCACTAAACGGGACATGAGCGGATGGGAGTACCCGCTAAAAGAGGATGAAGCTAGTCATGACGCAGTCATGCAGTCTTTAAAACCAACAAAAGTTAAAAAGGGTAAAGCAGTTGGTAGTGAAAATACGATTCGGGCAGATGTGCGTAAAGTACCTTGTACTCGTACTTCTTCCATTTCCTCGCTAGCTAGCAACATCTTACAACCGTCCATTGATCGAGTCACAGAACTAATACATGACCCGAAAGGTTTTTTGCGTTGGTTTCCAATTCACTTCAACCCTTTGTGTCACTCGTGGGGTCTCACAACTGTAGTCATACTTTTTTGCCTCTACGCGGTAAGCCCCTCATTATGGCCCAAAGACGTGAGATTGGGTTTGGATTCGTTGATACTAACCACTTTGTCAATGTAAGTCATTCGATATATGGTTATGTTTTTTCTCACCACTATATTACTCAATTGTTGGTTCTAATTTAAGTAGTATTAAACAGCTATCAATCAAGCCCATTTTCCCTTGCGCACGCATACATCCTACGTGGCAGAAGTTGAAGAGTGAAGAGGCTACGCATTGGGAGCTACCAATAGTTGGTCGCTGCAAGAAATACACGGAACTCGAAGGGAGAAAGCCAGTTTGTTCATTCCCAGAAGTAACTAATCTTGATGAATTTGTTTAGTAGGTTTATGTGTTTTGGTCGGGTTTATGTTAATGTTTCGAACTCATTTGTGTCTTTTGGTCGCTTTATGTCTTTTGGACGGATTTATGTTGTTTAGAACTTTGTTTGTTTTACTACATTGTTTTGGACCTTCCTTTTTATTGCAGTAATTCATTAAATTTACCAACTTATAACGATACGCCAATAATCATTTCATAACTAAATATCAAACATCGCAAACAAGAAACAACAACATCGCATAGACATTAGTACATAACTTGGGATTGAGAATACAATTAGTCAAAATCGTAGCCTCCATTGTCGCTGAGAATATGCATTGTTTCCTCTTTCATGGCAATTTGAGAATGAACGTATTATGCCATTTCCAAAGACAAATAGTCTGTGATCATTAAACCGAAGGAGTCGAATGCTTCATTCCTAACTTCTGGGGGCTCGTTAAACACTAAGAACATCGGTCCACTAGTTATAGACTTGTACCTTGTGGCTACCTCCTCACGAGTTCGAGATCGAGGCATTTGTCTAGACGTAGACATTTCGCCGTACATGAAATACATCATACACAAAACTTCATCAAAGAACTCATCAACATTATCGTCCGGCCGTTTGAACTTCACAGCTTTAGCAGCCTTGAGCAGATGAGCATCATCAAACACACTCCAACCCATTAAGAAAGACTTCAACTATGTTAGAAGGAGAGTTTTGTGTGTTTGGTGTTGTAAGATAGACTTCCTTATATAGAAGAATGAGAGTTTACTTTGGAGGGAATTTAAGAGCGCGAAAACAGAAAACGCGGGAAAAAAAACGGGAAAAAAATTCCAAGATTCAATTGCGCACCATAGGTACTGTCTTCTGTGTACCTATTGTGCACAAGCTACGGTACCTATGGTGCACGAAGGTTGCACCATGGGTACACAGTGTGGTGCACCATCGGTGCACTAGACTGTGTACCGATGGTGTCATGCACCGGTCGGTACATAACATGCCGACCGGTGCATGGTACCATCGGTAAAAGGGGGTGGTACCATCGGTACATGCCCCCTTTACCGATGGTACCCTGCACCATGGGTACGACTTCTTCAGTACCCATGGTGCACGCACTGTTGTACCATTGGTACGCAGTAGTGTGCACCATAGGTACTACTGACTGCGTACCAATGGTGCACAATAAGTTGTATTTTTTTTAAAATTATTTTGTTTTCGTTTAAAAAAGTAAGTCTTGGGACATGGATTTAAGTGAATGTTATGGTGTTATTTTTGTCTAACGGGTGATGAACATTGTTAAATAATTGTTATAAAGGATTGATTGTAAGAATGGTGCAACTTATGTTCGTTTTTGGAATCTCAATTAAAAAAACGAATTCAACTTAAGTACAAGAAATCTAAAAGAAACAATAGAAGCAATAGATAGTAGATGTCATAAGTCATAATACAAAATACGATAGTGAAACAACTAAGAAGTCCATGAGAATGAAAGATCACAACAAAGCTAAAACAAGTCCAATAATGAGGACAAACAACCAAGGAGAGAAGAGCTGCAGGACTTGATCTCTCCACCTAAGCGCACCCGCTTCCCCACGCTCTACAAGCATAGTAACAATCGAGCGAACAGCGTCTAGCAATCTATCGTCCGTGGTACGTGGTGGTGGAGTAATAGTATGCCAACCTAGCCATGCGCTCTCTCGCCACGTGTACCTCGCTAGATCTCATTTCCTGTAACCCGGTCGTAGTACAAGTGGGAGTTCGGGCTCATCCTAAACCCGTCCAAATTGGCGCATAACCCGATCAGGCATGTAGCCCTCGACCGTGCTCATCATCCGCAAAGGATAAACGATGGTGCGGATCTCCTGCACGGGGAACTGGACTCTAATGTCCTGGTATGGCTCAAATATCACCTGTTCCAAAACAGTAAAACAATTAGACTGTTTTAAATATCATCTTGTATAGCATCGATATGCTCCTCATCGATGGTGTCCTGCTCAGGGTCCCAGTGGCATCCACCCTGTCACTAACAGGTGGTGGATGTGTACTAGTATGCGCAGGGGACGGAGCTCTGCGAGCAGGAGAGGGAGGTGGTGGATCACTAGTAGTGGGAGGTGGTGATCGATGTGATGACGACGTCTCTCGTCGTGAGGAGCCTCCACCTCTGATATCAATGTCCGCAATCTCTGTGGCTTTTTCCTTCCTCTTGCGATGCTTGATTCGGCGCAAAGACTAATCACTCTGTATCCTTTCCTCATCCTCCCTAAGACGAATAGTCTCAGGGTCCTCAAGTAAATCTCGTCTGCGCTTGACATCACGGACCCGTTCATCCTCAACGACCCGTACAGTCTTAATACTCTTCCCCGGCGGTGGAAGACGTGACCCAGGGGGATACACCCTGGATCAAGGAAGACGTCGCTCCTCAACCGCGTCTGACCTACAAAAATACAAAACAAAGCACGAAATTAATAACAGTAACATACAAGGTAACCCACAAAATTAAAATCATCAACACTCTAATACGCAACCGAGCTAACTTTATAAAGTAATTTCTTATAAATTTGAAGTTTTTTTTAAAAAAATGCAAAAGTAAAACACAATTTGGGTATATTTAAAAAAAAATCAGCGCACCATAGGTACGCAACAAGGCGAACCGAGCGGCACGGGGGCTAGTGCCGCTCGGCACACAGCAGGTGTACCGAGCGGCACACCTACTCGCACCGATGGTGCTGCCCAAGGCGCACCACCGGTGCACTTTGCCGGCCATTTTCCAGCCGGCAAGTTGGCTGGAAAATGGCCCCTAAATCCTACAATTTTTTCAAAATTTACTCCCTAATTCTAACCTAAACCCTAAATTCAACCCTAAATCTAACGCAAATCTAAAATTCATACCTAAATCTAACAAAATTAAGAAACAAATTTAGTTTAGGAACTTACGTAGGTGGCGGTGGGGGGTTTTTGTTCTTGACCATGATGAAGGAGGAGGAGGAGGAGTGGTGGTGGTGGTGGTGGTGGTGGTGGCTCGCCGGAAAATTTGAGAGAGTAGTGAGAGTGTTTGAGTGAGATTTTAGAGAGAAGTGAGAGATGTGAGTGAAGTGAGAGAAAGTGAAGTTTAAAATGGTGTGGATGAAGTTAGTAAAAAAATGGTTTATATACCCACAAAATGGTATTTTTGGGAAAAAAAAATGGGTATACTTAGATTACCTTTGGGTATACTCAAAATTGGGTATACTTAAACCTGAATTGGATATATATAGCTTGGCCCTAACTTTTAATCTCAATATCTAATCTCTATCAAAAAGTATTTAAAATATTGAATTTATAATTTATTTAATATATAATAATACGTAATAAACACAAGATTTGATAATTTTGTTTCCATAAAAAAAGTATTCAAAATATTGAGTTTATAAATTAGTTAATATATAATAATATGTAATAAATAGAAGATTTGATAATTTTGGTTCTAATTATGAGTTTAAGTTTGGTTAATTGCCTTCGTGATATTTGATTTGTTAAAAAATATAATGTATGGAAGTTGATTAGGAAAATTTATCATCAGCTTTAAATTTGGTTATTTTTTATTATTATTTTCAATTCCAACAATTCAAAAATCATATAAAATAAAAGAAAACTAATTTTTAATAGATTAAAAACTTTACAACTATTTGTTTTACAACAATTACAATAGTTTCTAAAAAAAACCTAGCCGTTACTTTCTTACAAAATTATAAACCAAACATTGTTTTATATATATGCATACAAACATAAATCAAATTATTGAAAAATTTAAATATTTTGGATAAAGAAAAAATTGTTCTTGCAAGTTATTAAAAATGAAATATAGGGTAGATTGAACATTGCTACCATATTTTTCAGCCTCTCTAGTCCTCACATATTTGTTTGTGTTCATAATTTTTTTGGTGTCAATATTGTTTTAAAATGCTCGAGGTATAATATAATCCTTTATAGATTTTATTTAAATTTTCTCAAAAAAAAAAAAATTGAAGTTCTAAAATTCTCTGGCAAGAACTTCAAAATTTCCTAACATACTCTAATCAAGCTAAAGTAAACATTTTTACTGATTATGTAATTTATATTTGTCTTATATATAGAGTTCAAATACAAAACCGAAAAATAACGATTGATTGTATATCTATTGAAGTATTTTTAGGTGTTCAAAATCTGATGTATAAAGAACCGGTTATAATCATTCAACTGGTTGTAATCATTCAACTAGAACGAAAAATATTTAAAATTGAGAAAGATATAATAAAAACATATGTTTGCATAGTATTCTACAATACAAAAACAAAAACAAATGGATGTTTTAAATAACCATCCAAAATTTATTATAATTCAGTCAGATATTTGATATAATATTCTATTATGGACATTCAATTGTATATTTATTTATTTTGTAAGTATGTGTAAATAATTTTTAATATTTTGGTTAATTATTGTTTAATGTTTTTTTAGTTGCATTTTCTTAGTTTTGAAATTGATTTATTTTTTACCATTTAAACTAACTTGTTATAAATTACTATATAGAAATGATAATTTTCATTGAGCTGGTTTTCTATTGTTTTTCTATCTTGTTGAAAAAAAATGTAAAAATATTGGATTTTCATTAAAATTAAGATTGTTTGATTATATATAATTTAATTTAAAATATCTTAATTCTTTTAATTTTTTAATTTAAAAAAATATATATTAAAATTTAAATATAATCAATAAAAATAATTTTCGAGTTAAAATTCCAACTTAACTTTTTTTATTCGATAAAAATTCCAAACGGAAGTTTAGTCTAGAAGAAGACAAAAAAAATTATGGTATTTATATTAAATCTTAGGACTCTACTAATCCCGCAATATTAAAAAAGGGGTTTATACCAATTGGGTACAAAATCATATTCAATTTATCAATAAAGTCCAGCTTCAGATAGGTTTTACCAATATCCCATTACTCCAAATTTAAATTTTAAATACAATTTTACCCTTAATGAATTTGATAATATGACAAAGAAAGTTTGAAGAGAAAAAACAGATTTTAAAATTGGTGTTCAATGTTTTGATTTGGAGCTGCAATTGTTTTGTTTTTTTAAGGTACTTAGTCTTTTTTTTTTCTTTTTTAGAGGGAACCCGCAGCCGCTACTCAGAGTGCAATGAGTGCGCACAGGGTAAACCCTCTTTTTTTTTCTTTTTCGAAGGGAACCCGCAGCCGCTAGCCGCTACTCAGAGTGCAATGAGTGCGCACAGGGTAAACCCTCAGTATGACGCGATAGCCTGCAAACCAACGCCAGAAGGTAAACCACACAAGGTGAGAGGCTCAGCCGAGAAAGCGTATGTAGAGGGACTCGAACTCATGACCTTCTGGTCATAAGAATACCATACTCAACCAACTCGGCTACCCCTTGGAGGCTAAGGTACTCAGTCTATTCTTAAATATGCTGGATTTATTTGTAAATAAAATTATTTTTTTAAAATGGATCTGTTATGGTATGATTGGATAAATAAAAATAAATTTTGAAATGGTGTAGCTTAAATAATCTATAACATTAATGGAGTAACATTAATGGAGGATGTTTTGAGTTAAATTTTAAAATCTAAATATGTATATATATAAATATCTCACATAATAATTAATGAACAAATAAAAAACTATTTATATCAAAATTTGACCATAGATTTGGTTCAAATAAAATTTGTATCAAAAGATTTTTGATTTTGTAAACAAAAACTCGTGAATTCAATAAATGGCTAAAAAAAGTCTTGTACACTATACAAGATAATGATTCAATTTCAAAAAATTCGATAACCTAATCAATCTCTAAAAAATTAAAAGTTTACGGATTCAATCTGTTTTTCGGATGAGATTATATAAACTTTAAATTTTATAATATACTTTTTAAATCAAAATTTACTTCTTTTTTCATATTTATTTTATGATATGTTTATGAAAGTGTAATATAATTTGTCTATTTATCATTTTATCTTTTTTGGGGGTTCGATAATATAAGTTTTCGAGTTTGATTTGAAGCTCGGATTTTTATGTATGCCGAACATGAATTCTTGGTGGTTCCAAAATTGTATATAATTTACAAGTTATCTCAAAAACTCATTTCTACTAGATATAATAATTTTATTTTAAATATTTTTATTAGTTGTTTAAATAATTACAAATATTTTGAATTTAAAAATCTAAGTTCGTATTATCTCTATAAAAATATTCAAATTGGGTTATGTATTCATTAAAACCCAAAAATAAAAATGACTTATTTAACTCTTCTATTTACTATCCAAGACCCAATTATTTTTTTATAAAACCTTTATATTTTATATTTAATTTTTTTTAGGTTTCTTTCTCTCTTTAGGTTTCAGTATCTACAATAGCATAACAGCCTTAAAACCTTCCGATTCTTTGATTTTATTTTATTTTTTCATATGATTTTTTTGTAGTTTTCAATTTTAATTTGTGTTTTATTTGATTTCAATATATGATTTTTATTTCTGTTCTATGTAACTTGGTTTTTCTCAAGGACTTTTTATTTTTCATTTGTTTTTACTTTGATTTTGTAGTTGAAATGTTGTATTGATTTATATTTTAGTCGTTTTAGTGTTTTTTTCTCTGAAAATGTGTTTGAAATTGTTTTACATTGTAAACGAAAAAGACGATTATTACGAAAAATATGCGAAACCTTTTTTTCTTCATGCGAAAGCTTTTTAATTTTTGCACTCCTAGATGCAAAACAATACAAACTATGATAGGTGCTAGATGTGAAACAATACCAACTAGGATAAATGTTAGATGCGAAATTAGAAAAAATATGATAGATTCTAAACAATGTCAACTATGATATATGCTATATGCTAGATGCGAAACAATGCCAACTATGATAAATAGTATATGCAAAACCATACCAACTATAATCGATGCTAGATGTGAAACCAAACCATATAATAGATGTGAAACCATATAATGAGAAATCAGTATATACTTAAAAAAATCAAAACATATCATAAATGGATCTAGTTTCGTTCATTTAAAAAAAAACAGATGGTAATTTTGGATTTTTTTTCCAAATTAAGGTTTAAATGAAACGAACCTTTGAAAAGTTAAATTATAAAAAAATAAACTAATAAAATGTGTATAATGATTTTATATATAAGGGTATTTTAGGTACAAAATTTGTTAATTTTGCTCGACTTTTATCGTAATAATTTTTTGGTTTAGTTAATATATAATAATATTAAATTTTCAATTTACATAATATATAATAATAAATATAAGAATTGGTAATTTTGTTTCTAATTATAAGTTCTAAGTTTTGATTTTTCTTTGATTTGTTTAACAACATAAACATAAACATGTATGGAAATTGATTAAGAATATCACCGTTAGCTTTAATTTAATTTAATTTTTCATTTCAAAAATTTAAAAAATCATATAAAATAAAACTGGTCTATAATATATTAAAAACTTTACTAACTCTTCATTTCTTTCATTTTACAACAATCATCAAAGTTTCTATAAAAGAAAACTAGCCGTTATATTCTTACCAAAATTACAAACCTATTGAATTTTTTAAATTTCTATATATATACACAAACATGAAAATCAAATCCTTACAAATCTCATTTTCTTTATAGAGAAAAAAAATCATTACATATTAAGAATCTCAAAATGTCAAATTCTAGTCGATGTGCAGCTTGTAGATTATTACGAAGGAAATGTGTTGTAAATTGTGCGTTGGCACCATATTTTCCGGCCTCTGATCCTCAAAGATTTGCTTGTGTTCATGAGATTTTTGGTGCCAGTAACGTTATTAAACTCCTTGAGGTATCAATTTAATACTTAATATATTTTATATATTTGTCTTATTTAACTTTTTTCAATTAAAAAAATCGAAGTTCTTAAACTTACTTCTAATAACTTCAAAATTCGTTAATAAACTCTAACCGAGCTAAAATAAATATTTTTACTAATTATGAAATTTATATTTGTCTTATGCAGAGAGTTCAAATACAAAATCGTAAAACACCTGCTGATTGTATGTCTATTGAAGCGTATTTACGTATCGAAAACCCAGTTTATGGAGCGCCAGGCATAATCACTCAACTAGAGCAAAAAATATTTAAAATTGAGCGAGAGATAATAGATACATATGCTGAAATAGCATTATACAGCGTAGGACAAAAACAAAAAAAATGATTTGGTTAATTTCTAAAATTTATTATAATTCAATTAGATATTCAATCTCAACTATGGATTACTAGATTTCATTTTATTCAAAAAATAAATGTTATGTTATACCATCTAATATGATCAATATTTATTTATATATCGATATTTATATATTATGTACTAATATTTTTTAAAAATATTTTGGTTAATTATTGCTTAATGTATTTTTTATGTTACATTTTTTAGTTTTAAAATTTATTTATTTTTTACTATTCAAAATAAATTGTTATCTATCCGGTTGAAAAACATTTAGTTAAAATATAATCAATAAAAAATGATTTTTGAGTTAAAATTTTAACTTAACCTTTTTTATTTCATAAAAATTCTAAATGAAAGTTTAATTTAAAAGAAAACCAAAATAACTTCATAACCTAATAAGCCTAAAATAAATCAAAAGTTTATGTACTCTATTTGTTTTTCAATCGAGATTGTATTAAACTACAATTCACACAATTTTTAAACCAAATTTTAATTATTATTTTTATATTTATTTTGTGTTGTGTTTACGAACGGATCTGGTTAGTGTAGTATAACATGTCTATTTATATTTATCTATTTTATCTCTTTAAATTTTTTTGGGTTAGATTGTATAAATTTTTGAGTTTAATATGGAGATAAAAAAATTGTGTAAATCCAATATGAATTTTTAGTGGTGTTCCAAAATTTCATATTATATAGGAGTTATCGAAAAATTTATTTCTATCAAACATGACAATATTATTTTTATTAGTTGTTTTAATTATTTTAAAAAAATCTAAAGGCACCAAAGGGTCATATTATATAGGACTCATCAGTAGCACCTTTTTTAGGTTTTGTCAAAGGCCTTTGGCAAGACCAAAAAATCCTCCTAGGTACTATCAACATTCTCCGGACTGTTTATGTATTTAGCTCAGGATTTATCTGGAGTGAATACTTCTCAGAAGTTCAAGAGTTATGTTATGGATCATGGGACACGTGTCACATTTTTATTCGTTTTTCCAGCCGTTTTCTTCCTAGAACGGCGTCCCACTAATCCCAAAAAACAACTTCTCCATTTAATATTTTTATGACGTCAGCGCCGTCTTCAATCATTACTTTTGTCTTTTCGTTTTCTCCTAGGTATTTGGTAACTTTTTACCTTACTAGTATAAATTACTTCCTTTTACTATATTATCATCTTCATCACTTTGTCATTTCTCCATTTCAGAGATTTTTACTTCACGTCTCAAAATCCTTCTTGTGTAGGTTTATGTTCACGGCGAGAAACGCTTTGGTGAAAGGTGGTTGGCTGAATCTTTTAGATTCCCTAGAAGAGAGAAATCAGTATCAAGTACAAGGAGACCCTCTCTGTTTATTGCTATGGGGTTAGATACTGAGAAATCCCCACAAAAAGTTACTCTTCGTCGGACAGGCCGTCTAATAAAGGGTCAGGCAACTGTCTCCCAACCCAAGTCCCCAAAGTCAGGTCCCTCTAAGTCTGGGGCCAAGGATAAAACCACTGGATCAGGGGCATCTATCATAGTCCCAAAAGACAAATCCTCTGGTCCGGAGGCTACTAGAATTAGCTCTCATAATGAGCCCCTGTCGGACACCAGACCCCTAAGAGAGGCTGATGCTCAACCGTCCGGACAACCTACTGAGCCAGCCACCAACACTCTCCCACCAACAACGATTAAGAAACCTTCCATGGTGATGGAGGATTATATAGAAGATGCTCCATTTGAGATAGACGTTTCTAGGCAGACTGGGGATACTGTCACTGATAAAAAAGGCAAAGGCAAAGAGAAACTCTGTCTGAAACACCCGGATCTGCCGGAGTGTCTGTAAGGTAAGGTGGGTCCTTGTTTCCACAAGGTCAACGTCAAGTATCTGCTGGCCATGCAGAATATCAACTATGTATATACTCATACTGACGAGCTAGGCCGGATCCGGACACAATGGGGGATCTCTGAATCTATAAAAGTGAGGATATCAGTCACTCCGGAGACACAAATAGACTGCAAACTCAGCGAGATAGTCATTTATATGAAGCTGTTTAACTAGGAGCTCAGATTTCCCTTGGATCAAGAAATTGTCAAGTATTTTCACCTGATAAAACTCTGTCCAAGCCAACTAAGTCCCAACGCTTGGTACACTCTTATGGCGTGTATCATGGCTTCAAGACTCTCCGGAATACCACTTCCAATGGATCAGTTTGCTGTTGTAGCCAGCCTCTGCAAGAACCATCATATCCCATTCTACCACTACAATATGGGAGACAACTTTAAGGTGGTGGATGACTTGCTCGAATCAGAGTTGGTGTCAAAGTTGGGAAATATTTTGTCAATGGGAGATGGTGGATGACTCTGCAAGAACCATCATATCCCATTCTGTTTATCAGCGGGACTTGGGAAAATGGGAGGAAAATCAAATTTGGTGTCAATCCTAGCATGCTCACCAGCAGATGGAAAAGCACAGGTAAATATTTTGTCATGTTTGTCTTTCTTTCTTGGTAAAAAAATTTATTTCCGAACTGCTCTTCGTTTCCTTTGGTTAGTGCTGCCGAAGGAGTTCTCCGATTATGTGGAAGAGGGGCAGACCACATGTGCAAAGCTGAACGCTTGGGCTGCGGATAAATGGGGAAACCAATTCCACAATTGCTTCACCTCCGGCAACTTAGTGAGGTCTCATCTCTGGAACACAACGGGTCGGAGAGACCTTACTTGGGAAGAGCTGACCACTCCACCTCCTCCGGTTGTTATCTTCAAAAGAATAGAGGAGAAGGATGGCAAACTGGCCTTGCCTGCTAGATCTAAAGCTCCAAGCAAGATGAAGGGCAAGAAGGGCACGAAGAAACAAACTGCAGCAGAGGTTGTTTCGGGTGTTGTTGAGGAGATCGCTCTGGCGAGTCACGAAGTGCAGGCCCAAGGGGGAATTGATGCTACTCTACTTCAAGTGGTTGAAGATGAGAGTATTAGGAAGGTAAGTGGACCTCAAGATCCTTCAACGCCTCTTAAGAAAGACCCAAAATGGGGAGCAACTGGTGCATAGAGGGTGGCCAAGAAGAAGAAAGTCTCCTCGGGGGATGAAGTTTCCCTCCGGCCTTCGGAGTCTCTTCCTCCGGCCGACCCAACAGACCCCACTTTGGTAGAACAAATCCCAAGTGGTCTACACGCCGGAGAGGGTACCGGAGGGGATATCAACATTGATGGAGTAGACATCAGTGGTTTCCAGAACATCGGCCTTTACTTTGATGACCTTGAAAAAGATGACTTTGTTGGCCCCTACCTTCCCCCAAGTTCTTCAAACATGGTTACTTTCAATGGTAAGTCCTTCACTATTTCAGGGGAGAAGGACACGGTAACTCACTCCTTGCTGGGCCATATTCAACCAGTGCTCAACTTGGAGAGGCAAGTACGAAGTCAGTCTAGCCTTATCAACAAACTTAATGCAGATAAATAGAGCTTATCCAATGATCTCTTTAACGCCAACCAAAGTGTTGAAGTATTGAGGAAAGAGCTCGAGGAGTTAAAGAAAGAGAAAGAAGACTTGGAAACCAGGCTGGCCACTTCGGAAACGGCCAACACAGAGCTCCAAAACAAGTGTTCTGGCTTGGAGAAAGATCTCTCCACTTTGAAGGAAGAATTGAAGACCAAGGACAATGTCATCCAAACCCTGTTCGGTGACAAGACTTCTCTTGAAGATGACGTGTCCAAAGTTACCAAGGAAAAAGAGGACTTGAAGGAGAATAAAATCCAGGCCAAGATCGATGCATACACCAACAAGGTGATAGATTCCCTAGAAGAGAGGTATACCAAAGTTAAATCAAACATTTCCGAAGAGGACACTCGACACTCTGTGGCAGTATGTTGAATATGAAGATATCCTATTCCACACAATGGTGGATGGTGATAAGAAACATTATTCCAGTGGTATCGATGATACCACTTATGAGGAAGAAGGGACCAGAGAGAGCTCCAGTGATGAACCCAAAGAGTCGAAGAAGAAACAAGATGATGCAAGAACATCTAAGGGAAACTAGCCCCAAAGTTTTAACTATCTTCTGTTTTTATTTTATCCTTATGTCAGACTAAAGTCCTTGGATGGCCAAGGAATTTTTTGCAATTGTGTCCGGATTGAGTCCGGTCAGGCTTTCCTTTTTAAACTCAAAGTCCTTGGATGGCCAAGGCATTCTATATGTTTTAATATCATCCTCCGGTGTTTAGCCGGGTACTTTTACTTTACTAAATTCTTGCCTTTATATTTGCCCAATCTTGATGGTTGATGTTTAAATAGCTGCTAGTTATTTTACAAGTATTTTAAGATGAGAGTGTTTAAATTCTCTGATGACAAATGTTTAAATGGTCATCGTTCCACCAGATCAATCTGGTCTGTCAAAGATACTTAGAAGGCTTTAAAGAAAATGTAAATCAAACCACTCCGAATATTTTAAAAAGGCATCAAAATTTATTAAAAAACCCGGACACCTCATTAAAACCTCCCCGCGCCACCAGGATAGGAAAGAGTATGTCCCTTAATATTTACATGGACTTTAAACAAGTAAATATTTACATTACTTTCATTCTAGATATAACCGGAGGTGGTCAATGTTCCAAGGGTGGTTTAAGATTCTTCCATCTTTGTCTTGAAGTCTGTATGTCACAGGCTTAAGCTTTTCAATGACCACATAGGGTCCTTTCCAATTTGGAGCTAGATTGCCGAACTGCTTCTCTTTAGTATGTAGGAAGACTTTTCTCAATAATTTATCCACTGGTTGAAAATACCTTCTTCTGATTCTGGAAGCAAACCTGCTTCTCATTAAACCTTGATAATGGGTGGCTCTAAGATGAGCCTTAACCCTTTTTTCTTCTATTAAGTCTAATTGACTCCGGACTACCACTTCATTAGCCTGTTCGGAAAAATTATGGACTCTATATGATGGAAGAGTTGCCTCTATAGGAGCAATTGCATTCATCCCATATACCAAGGCAAACGGAGATTCTTGTGTAGCAACCCCAGGAGTAGTCTGGTAGGCCCATAGTACTTCTTGTAGATAACTTGACAACTTTCCAGCAATCCCTTCTAAATTCTTTTTGAGACCGGACAAAATGGTCTTGTTCGCCACTTAAACCAGACCATTCGCCTGTGGGTGGAAATGAGAAGAGAAGCAGTGCTGAATACCCCTAGAGGCACAGAAACTCTCCATATCCTTGTTATCAAATTGTGGCCCATTATTTGTGGTTATCTTTTTTGGAACCCAAAATCTGCAACAAATATTAGATAAGATAAATTTTATAACAACTTTTGAAGTATTTTATGCCAAGGGGGCTGCCTCTATCCACTTTGAAAAATAATCAATAGCTAAAATAATAGTTTTGCATCCTCCGGACGCCATTGGTAGAGGTCCCACCAGATCCATTCTCCAACGAGCAAAAGGTATTGGCTCAGAAATTTATTCCAAAGGGACAGCTGGGATATGAATTTAATTACCATATCTTTGGCATGGATCACACTTCTTTACCAATTCCTTGGCATCTTCCATTATGGATGGCCAGTAGTATCTGATTAATAAAACTCTTCGGGTTAGAGCTCTATAACCATAATGTGCTGACCCTTCACCATCGTGTAGTTCGGACATCACTATTTGGGACTCTTCAATCACCAAACAACGCAAGACAGGTCTACTAAAAGAATTTTTGTAAAGGATGTCTCTTATGATTAAAAAACCACGAGCCCAATACTTCATTTTTCTTGCTACCGTTTTTTCCGGAGGCAAAATGCCATCTGAAATGTATTGAAGAAGAGGATACCTCCAGTATTTAGGTTGAACCACTTGTATATTTAAACTTTCCTCCTCTTTCTTGCTCTGATTGGGTTAAATGGATGGGCATTCTTGCACATGAATCAATGGGTAGGAGTAGGACTCAGAGTATACTATGGTTGCCAAGGAGTCTGCTAGTGTGTTCTCCGTTCTGGGAATGTGCTCATAGCTGATCTCTTTGAAGTTAATTGTCACTTCTTTAAGAATGAATAAATATTTAATCAACTGCACCTTTTTTGCCTCAGATTGACCTTGGGCGTGATAGATAAGAAGCTGAGAATCACTCATTAACCTAACTCTTTTGGCTCCACAAAGCAAGACTAACTTCAAACCAGCTATAACAACTTCATATTCGGACTTATTGTTAGAAGCCCTGAAAGCAAAACATATAGGCTTGTATAGCTTGTCGTCGTACAGAGAGGTTAAACATATCCCAGCACCACAACCCATGGTACTTGATCCACCATCGGTCCGGACAACCCATACCTTAGTCTTTTCACCTGTAGCTTGTTTAGTATTCATGTCCGAATGGAATTCAACTAGGAAATCAGGAACAGATTGAGCCTTGACTGCAGTTCGAGGGGCAAAATCAATACATAGTCTCCCAATTCTACTGATCACTTGGTCATTCTGCATGATATGTCTGGCTTTTGAAGAACGTTTTTCAAGGGAAAAGACGTCCAGACGACAATAGAATGAGAATGAAAGTAGGGCCTCATTTTTCTGGCAGTAATTACCAAATCCAGTTCTATCTTTTCGAGTTTTAAATACCTTTTTTCAGCATCCATGAGGATTTTGCTGATGTAGTACACCAGACGAGGATAATTGTCCACCTCTCTTACTAGCACCGCACTTATGGCACATTCGGAGACTGCTAAATATATATCAATATTTATCCATCAATAGGTTTAAACAGGGTTTTGGGGGAAGATAAATGCTTCTTTATTTCATCAAAAGCCTGGTCGTACTGTGGAGACCAGTTGAATTCTTTAGCACCCTTTAAAGTTTGGAAAAACGGGGAACATCTATCCGAAGACCTTGAGATAAAACGGTTTAGAGCAGCTAACTTCTCTGTCAATCTTTGTACTTCTTTAATATTCCGAGGAGGATCCATCTGCAGTAAATCATTAAGTTGGTCCGGATCAGGCTGTATCCCTTTCTCACTTATCACATACCCCAAAAACTTACCGGACTATACTCCAAAAACACATTTTTCCGGATTTAATTTTAAATTAACCTTTACCAAGTTGGAAAAAGTCTCTTGTAGGTCTACCAATGTAATTATTCTTCCACGCTCTTTATCATCATGTCATTAATGTATACTTCCATATTTCTTCCAATCTGATCAGCGAATGCTTTGTTCACCAACCTCTGATAAGTAGCCCCAACATTCTTTAATCCAAAAGGTATCACCTTGTAACAATGGAGGCCCCTATCAGTAACAAAAGTAGTGTGTTCCTGGTCCTTCGGATCTACTTGAATCTGATTATAACCGGAGAAGGTATCCATAAAGGACAACAACTTGTTCCCAGATGTGGAGTCTACCAACTTATCTATCCGGGGAACATGATTCAAATCTTTTGGGCAAGCCCTATTAAGGTCAGTAAAGTCGGTGCACATACGTCACTTCCCATTTTTCTTTTTTACTAACACTGGATTGGCTGTCCATAAAGGGTATTGAGATTCCTTTATGTGCCCCATTTTAGTAAGCCGGTCAACCTCTTGAACTATGCCATCAACTTTCTCCTTAGAAAAAGCTCTTCTCTTCTGCACAACGGGTGCTACATCTCTCCGGATGGATAGCTGGCGTGGTATAACATATGCAGACACTCCGGTTACATCAACATTACACCAAGCAAAAACGTGTTGGTGGTTTGCTAAAAAGGATAACACTTTGATTTTTAGTTCTGATGTCATCTTAGATCCAATCTTGACACATCTCCCTTCAGCCAAAGAGTGAGTTTCAACCTCTTCAATTGGTATTAAAACACCAGGGGTCTCTCTGGGGTCATCAATTTCACCATCTCCCACAGAGGGCCCCACTAACTACTAATCTTCATTTATCCAAACTGCCGCTAAAGTCCTAGGAGCAAGTGCAGTTGCATAACATTCTCTCGCTATTTTTTTACTACTCTGGAGAACTTCCACTTGTCCTTGAACAACATATTTTAAAAATTGATGAACTGTCGAAGCCACAGCATGCATCCTGGAGAGCCAAGACCTTCTCAAAATGGCATTGTAGCATATGGGACAATCTACCACAACAAAGAGTACTCTGACCATTTTCTTGAAAGGGCTATTGCCCAACAAAACTTCCTCCTCGAATTCCCCGACTACGTCCGCAGAGCTTCCAGTGAAACCCATATGGACTTGTTTGAACGTTGAATCACTGCCGGATTCTTCATTTTTTTGTAGGAAGTTAAAAAGAGGATATTGGCTGAGTTTCCAGTGTCCACCAAAATTCGTCTAATGTCATTGCCCCCAATTGATGCTCCTATTACCACAACATCTTCATGGGGACCAGCTATATCCTTCAAATAATCTTCATAAAAAACAATGAAGGGAAAAGGAATTTGTGATTGATAGAAGGACATGCCTCCCTCCAGGTAAGTAGCCAGTGTGTGAACATGCCTCTTCCTTGAAGAAGGAGTTGGTGCAGTCATTGTATCTCCCCCAAATATGGTAAGTGACTCAAAAAAGCTTATGGGCCCGGACATTTTCTTGGTGTGTTCTGTTATAACGCCCACCTTATTCCGGGCTGGATCAGGATCCAAATACTCTGACTCTACATCGAATCTCTCAATAATCACCATGGCCCCGTTTGGAGCCGATGTCCCTGCATTTTTTGTTGGGCCGGTCCGATGAGCATTATCAGGCATATTCCCACTTCTTCTCTTGACATAAGCACCTAATTTTCCTCTTTCAATCAAATTCTGCACCTCTTGCTTCAAAGCGATGCAATATTCTGTGTTATGGCTAATATCATGGTGATATTGACAGAAACAAGCATTACGACTTTCCCTTAGAGATTGAAGCGTTGCCGGCTTCCTAAAATGCACCTCATCTTTTGTCTTGTCATAGATGGTTGCCACATTCTCTTTTAATTCGGCAAACCACTCTGGTTGGACCCAAGGTCCTCATTTATTTCTGGACTGCTGGCTCTGAGCTAGTGTTGGGTGAGATTGAGTCTTGGCCCTGTTGGGACCCTGTCCGGCTTCCTTAGCCTTGTATCCGGACTGATTCTGGTTTTGGTTTGGTGCAGCTCGGGCAGATCTCACTTGCCTGTGCACTCTAGTCTTTTTTGTTTCATCCGCATTGATTCACTTTCCCACCTGGTTCAATAACCGCCCCACGTCATGGCCTTCTTCATGGTTACCGAATCGGCCAGATTGCCAAGGTTTAAACCCTGTCTTAGAGAAGCTATTGCTACTTGCTCAAAAAAATCAGCTAATCCATTCTTTGTGTTCACAAACCGACTTATATATTCTTTCAATGATTCATTTGGCTCTTGGGCACAATGGATAATAGTATCTCCATTTCCCTTCACCTCCTTACTTACAACAAACTGCCTCCGAAAGGCCACCCAAAAGGTATCAAAATTTCTGATGCAACCCTGTGATAGGCTATTATACCACTTTAGAGCGCTCTCCGTAAAAGATTGAGAGAAGGCTCTACAAAACAACTTGTCATCATCGTCAAAATTCATCATAAAGTTTTTAAACTACTCCAGATGGTTATCTGGATCTTTTCTCCCATCATATTTTTCCATCTTAGTATTGTCAAACCTCTTCGGAAGATTTCCGGACAGTATCTTGGAAGACAATGAAGATTGTCTCCAATTCTGACCACGACTAAAAATAGTATCTTCATTGGGAGTTGCTAAGATACTCGGTTCATCATGGAAAACGAAAGGATCCATCAACAGCTGGCCTATATGCCTTCGGCCATGGCTGTGGCTATGAGATGACCCTTTACCTAGATGCCTTTTCAAGCTTTCATGCATGTCCCTCTTTCTTGAATATTTTTTGACCAATTGTTGCTTCTTCTTAGACCTGCCTTCATCACTGCTGGATGACAGGGACTCCTCAACTCCATCTTCATTCGAAGAGCTACTAGAGGATTCTGACTCCGAGCTCTCCACCGGTTTAGACCGGTGAGACTTCTTTGAGCTGACATGAGTCTTTTTAGTACTTAAATGGGTCTTTGCTGATGGGTCATGCTCCCTTGAATAGTCAGTGTGGTGAATGGCTGACACCTTCGATTTTTATTTCAAGCCTAACTCTACCTTTTTAGCAGCCCTCGAGGCTTCTATCTCATCTTTCAACCTGTCTCGCTCTTCGATCGTGTACTAATCGTTTTCTCCCACCACTTCTGCCAAAGTTGGTGGCACCGCCTGCTCGTCCGGATTCATCCGAACTGGTTTTTCCTGTTGGCTCTGAATGCTAGATTCAGGTACCTTCTTCTCCCACTGTGGTCGCCAATTTTGTGTGGATTATTTTTTACTGAGGGTAATTTTGTCAGATGTTTCGTGGTATTTCAAGGGTATTAAATGTTTGGGTGTTTTGTAGTGAGAGATCTAAGCTGCCTGGTTATATTAAATGTTCATTACCCTTATTAATAAAAGTGGTTGCGTAATTATACCCTTAATTATGGGCCATATGGGCTTTCAGGTCAAACTTATGCAATTGGGTGGAGTTCAAAAACTCATTAGTTTATTAAGCAGATTAGCAATTAGCTTAGTCAAAAGGTGTTTAGTGTTCTTAATACTTTAGTGGGTGATTATTGTCCGGATTACCCCTGTCGGGTTTCTACAGTGAGTGGTGAATATTTCCGGACTCATTACTATTAACTTGACACTTAATTTTTAACAATCACAAACTAATCATATAATATAAAAGTAGTTTTAATAAAATAAAAACTTTACAACTATATATTTTTTATTTTACTTTTTTCATTTACAACAATCACAAAAGTTTCCATAAAAAAAACTAGTCGTTATATTCTTGCCAAAATTATGAACCTAATAAAAAAAATTAAGATTTATATATGTATTCAAACATAAAAATTGAAGTTTTAAAAAAATTCATATATTTTCGAAAGAGAATTTTTTTTGTTACATACTTAAGAATTTTAAAATGTCAAATTCTAGACAATATGCAACTTGCAAATTATTAAAAAAAACAACATATGCAATAGTCTTTTATATTTGCTTATGTTCATCCGATTTTTTATGCCAATAATGCTATTAGACTCCTTGAAGTATCAATATAATACTTTATATATTCAATATATTAATTTTATATAATTTTTCCTTAATAAAAAAATGTTTTTCGAAGTTCTTAAACCTCATTGTAAGAACTTCAAAATTCGTTTACGAACACTAATCAACTAGAGTAAACATTTTTAGTGATTGTAAAATTTATATTTGTGTTATGCAAAAAGTTCAAATACAAAACCGTAAAACAAGTATTGATTCTATATTTTTTGACGTATTTTAAGGCGTTAAAAACACAGTTTGACACGCTTTATGAAGCATGAGACATAATCAATCAACTGGAATAAAAAATGTTTGAAATTGAAAATGGATAATAAATACATATGCCAAAATAGAATTCTACAATGTACAACAAAAACAAATCGATGGTTTGATTAACTTCCTTAGATACTCAATCATAACTCTACTAGATTTTACATTACATTATAATGCGTATATTTCATTTTATTTAACATTTCTTTTGTTAACTACAGGTGATGTTATAATTAATATTTATTTAGTTTGTAAGCATGTACTAATATTTCTTTTAATATTTTAGTCAATTACTGTTTATTGTGTTTTTATGTTACATTTTTTGGAGTTTTAAATTTGAATATATATATATATATATATATATAGTTCTTATTCAAACTAAATTGTTATTAACTATTATCGAAAAAATCATAATTTTCATCAAAGTGTTTTCATTAGTTATTCTTTAAAAGATGTAAAAAATACCAAATTTTCACTCAAATTAAGACAGTTTGATTATATATAATATAATAAAAAATATCGTAATCCTCCTGATTTTTTTAATTTTTGAAAAACATTATGTTTAAATACAACAAATGAAAAATGATTTTCAAGTTAAATTTCCAACACAACTTTTTTATCTCACTCAAAATTTCAAATGAAAGTTTAATTTTATATATAAAAATTATCGTACTTAGTTAAATCGTACAATTAGAGTTGTTAATAATTTTTAAGAATCAGAAACTGGAACAGAACCGAACCGGTAATAATCAGTTCAAGAATCGGACTAAACCTTAATGGTTCATTTCGTGATTCCATTCTAAAAATCGACACTGATAAGAAACTAAACCGATAAAATTGATAAACTAGTAGAAACGATTTGAAGCGAAACCGGTAAGATCGGTAAACCAATAGAACGATATGGTCCCGAACCGATAAAACCGGTAAACCGATAGAATCGATACAAAACCAAAATGATAAAAACATCAAGTTATTGTTTTTTTAATTTGTTTTTTCCACATTATATTATCAAAATTATTTGGTAAAGACCACTTGAAAGAAGTAAAATATTATCTTCTAAATTTTAATTTTTATATTATTTATTTAAATAAAAATTATAATTATATTTATTTATTTTTAAAAAGACCAAATCGGAACCAGAACCGAAACCGAAACTGGACTGGAGCATACCGAACTGAAACAAACTAAACCAAAATTTTTACGGTCCGGTCCAGTTTTAAAAACAAAAAAAAACACTTAACTGTTTTGGTTTCGTCAAAATTCGGACCGAACCGGATCGATAACAACCATCACAGTAAACATAAAATTTTCAGTCTCACTAAGATGTTGTGACATTGACATTGTTTGATATAGAGTTAGTAACACTGCATAGTTACCCCTTGAAGTAAAAGAAAATAATAAACAAATTTTTTGCCTACTACTTTCCATTGTCTTGTTTATGCGTTAATTCTTTGCAAGTTTATGAACTTCAGTCATTCATGTTGAATGACAAAAAGAGAAAAATAGTGAAAGAAAAGTTTAGGTCTTTCAATTATTGGAAGTAGCGGCTATGACTGCTTTAGGTTTAGAATGAACAAATTCCAAAATCTAAGCCTCATATTAATAGACTTCACAACTTAAAGCCCAAATTATAAAACCAAATCTTTTTACTATCTCGTGATCGGGGACCATAACCCAGTGTAAATCAATTTACACCTCGAATTTTCAGTTTAGCCTTAAATTCACAATGCATAGACTTAAATTCACAGTGCCTAAATTCAACCCGGTTACCATATTTGAGTCCATAACGCCTTTTTTACTCATAGGTCAAATTCAAATAATTATTTAATTAACTAGATTACATTAAAATAATAACTGAATATATGTATTAACATGTCGGTTCAAATTATTACTGGTTTAAAAATATATTAAAACACGCACACACACACATATATATATATATATATATATTCCAACCCCCTTAGCTTTTTTCAGTCGCCTTGCCAATTTTTTTGCACACTTCAAGGGACGTCTCTTTCGAAGATCATCATCACACTCAACATGAATATAGATCCATTATATCGCATGAATCCATGTAATTCATAATTTATTTTGTTAGAATATATATTAGCACAGTAACTTAGTTATGGTTGTCACGGTTTCTTATGAGTCTCTCATTACGACGTTTTTACCGACTAAAAAACATTACGAAAATATTTAAAAAATTATGGTGGGGATATTTTAAAGTGTTGACCTATATATCGATTGATAAGTGTCCGTCATGAGTTATACACTAGCTGAAAAAGATAAAGCCAAACATACTAAAAGCATTCCAATAACTTTAGATGTAGTGAACCTCTAATCTCCCTTTTAATACCTTGTAGAAAACATTTTATCTTCAACGATGCATGTTGAATTATCATGCTTAACATAATTGAACAATGATATCAGAATGAATCTCTCAGCTACGATTAAATAACTCAACTTCATATTACAAAAGTAAATATATAAAATATTTATTAAAAGATAATAATATTAAAAAAAATCCTCACAAAATTATACAAAATGATAAGCCAATTGATCTAGAAATAAAAATGGTGTATTCAAATTCCAATATCTTTTTTATCGATTAGGATTCATATATACAAGTTTTCTACTATGATATACATAAACTAAGTACATAACTCCATCTCAAGATGTGTCTTAGTGACCTTTAATGTAAATCATACTTTTTGAATCAATAATGTCCACATTCACTAATGGTGACTATTGGTGGGATTAATTGTGATAATCGCTCCTTTACCGACATTCAATCTTGGGGTGTCGTCCTTAATGCTCGGAAAACTTTCCCACCCGTATTGTTCACCAACCTTTTTATGCTTCTTATTACTCTCCTATTCCCTCTCGATTTATTGTTGTCTCATCATGTGCATTGACGTTATCTTACCGAGAGGCATGACATTGAATCCAAATCGGTAACCTCCCTCTTATTTCTTAGGATCAATCAATACTTTACTAAGGGTGCGACATTACATTGCCCTGCAATATTGGAGGAACTAGTTTTGACAATGGACTGAAAACGATGGAAATTGGTACTAATCCTTTACAAAAAAGGCTTTTACAACTGGTCTACGACCAGAGGTTCCAATTATGTTAAGTGAGATCACTAACCAAATTCAATTATCATCGGGAGGCTTGTGCAATTGGAAAGTGATGAGTCCGAATTCGAAGAGCTCCCCGGAAGGGTAGTCCAAAGTAAAACTCCCCGAAAATCGGACAGACTCCAAGACTATAATCCGAACAGGACTGTTTGATCCGGACAGGTGATTTTGGACACAGTAAAAATAAGACGATTCGAACTATGACTAAAGTACTTTTAAACCTAATCACTATCTGACTAAGCTACCTGTGCATTTGCTTAAACTTCATGGGTCTTTAAACATGACCCAGGTCCATGAAACTTGACCCGAAAGCCCATAAGGGCCCAAATTACACACTATAAATACCCAACCACCAGCATTAACTATGGGTAAGAAAAATTAACTGCGGCCAGGCTGCTCAATTCTCTCACCACCCTTAAAACACCTTGAAACACCCTGAAATATCTTGAAACACCACCACACCACCGTGAAACACCCTTACGCCGCCTTAAAACTCCACTTAAAATTACCAGCCTACCCTCAGGCTACTTTTATCCACACCAAATTGGCGACCACAGTGGGAGTAGCATCCCTGAGACAGGGTTTGAACCCGGGCAACCTGGCCGATTCAGTAACAAGGAAGAAAGCCATGACCTGGGGTGGATTGCTAAATCAAGTCGGCAAGCAAATAAATGTTGATGAAACAAAAAAGACCAGGGTGCACAGGCAGGTGAGATCCACCCCGGTAACACCAACTCCCAATCCAAACCAGTCCGGCAACAAAGCTAGAGAAACCGGACAGGGGCATGGAAGAGGAAAAGCTCAGTCTCAACCAGCTGCTCCTGCACAAAGTCAACAGTCTAGAAACAAAAGGGGGCCGTGGGTCCAACCGGAGTGGTTTGCAGAGCTCAAAGAGAGTGTGGCAACCATTTTCGAGAAAACTAAAGATGAAGTACACTACAGGAGACCGGCAACCTTGCAGTCTCCCAGAGAACATCGAAACAGTTCTTTTTGTCAATATCACAATGATATTGGCCATACTACTGATGATTGTATAGCCTTGAAGCAAGAGGTTCAGAACCTGATTGAAAGAGGGAAGTTGGGTGCGTATGTCAAAAGAAGAGGAGGCAACAGGCCTGATAACACTCACCGGGCTGGTCCGGTTAATGCTGCCCCAGAAGGGGCCATGGTAATTGTTGAAAGGTTTGATGTGGAATCAGAATACTTGGATCCTGATCCAACAAGGAACAGAGTGGGTGCAATAGAGGAACGTTCCAGGTCGGTCTCCGGGCTCATTAAATTCTTTGAGTCCTTGACAATTTTCGGAGGGGACACCGTAACGGCTCCTACCACTTCATCAAGAAAAAGGCATGTTCATAATTTGGCAACCCAACTAGAAGGGGGCATGACCTCTTATCAATCGTCAAATCTATTTCCATTCATTGTCTTTGATGGGGATGATTTGAGAGACATTGCTGGTCCTCATGAAGATGCTGTTGTCATAGGAGCATCGATAGGGGGCAATGAGATAAGGCGAATCCTGGTAGATACTGGGAGCTCTGCCAATATCCTTTTCCTAGATACTTACAAGAAAATGAAAAATCCAGCTGTGATTCAAAAGTCAGACCGATCGATTGTAGGTTTCACGGGCAGTTCAGCTGATGTAATTGGTGAGTTCGAAGAAGAAGTATTGTTGGGCAGAGGCCCTTTCAAGAAAACAGTCAGAATACTTTTCATTGTGGTGGACTGTCCCACTTGTTACAATGCTATTCTAGGGAGATCTTGGCTCTCTAGGATGCACGCAGTGGCTTCAACAGTTCATCAGTGTCTAAAATATGCTGTTCAGGGGCAGGTTGGGGTTGTCCGGAGCAGTCAAAAAGTTGCAAGAGAATGTTATGCCACTGCCTTGGCTCCACGAACGCTGGGGGCAGTCCGTATGAATGACCAATAGCAGTTTGAGGGCCTTTCTGGGGGTGAAGGTGAAATTGATGACCCCAGGGAGACCCCCGGAGTGTTGATCCCAGTTGAGGAGGTTGAGACACATTGCTTAGAAGAAGGGAAATCTGTCAAGATAGGGTCCAAAATGCCACAAGTATTGAAAGAAGAAATGTTAAAATTCTTAAAAGACCATCAGCATGTTTTTGCCTGGTGCAATGCTGATGTTACTGGAGTGCCGTCAGAAGTGATTTCTCATCACTTATCTGTCCGGAGAGACGTAGCACCAGTGGTGCAAAAAAGGAGAGCTTTCTCAAAAGAAAAGGCTGATGTCATTGTACAAGAGGTTGACAGACTCACAAAGATGGGGCACATTAAAGAAGCTCAGTATCCTTTGTGGACTGCCAATCCAGTCTTGGTAAAAAAGAAAAACGGTAAATGGCGAATGTGCATAGACTTCACGGATCTCAATCGAGCTTGCCCAAAAGACTTGTATCCGGTCCCCCGGATAGATCAGCTGGTAGATTCTACTTCTGGGAACAAGCTACTCTCCTTCATGGATGCTTTCTCCGGATATAATCAGATCCAGGTGGATCCAAGAGATCAAGAGCATACCACTTTTGTTACTGATAGAGGATTACACTGCTACAAGGTGATGCCTTTTGGTTTGAAGAATGCTGGGGCTACTTATCAAAGGTTAGTCAATAAAACCTTTGCTGATCAAATTGGAAGAAATATAGAGGTTTACATTGACGATATGATGGTGAAAAGTGTGGATGAGCAGCTACACTTGTCCGACCTCCAGGAGACTTTTACCAACCTGGCCAAGGTGAATTTAAAGCTAAATCCTGAAAAATGTGTGTTTGGAGTGCAGTCCGGGAAGTTCTTAGGGTACATTATAAGTGAGCATGGAATCCAGCCCGACCCGGACCAGCTCAATGCTTTGTTTCAAATGGAGCCTCCTCGAAATGTTAAAGAAGTGCAGCAGTTAACGGGGAGGTTAGCAGCTTTGAACAGGTTTATCTCTAGGTCTTCGGACAGATGTGCTCCTTTCTTTCAAACTCTGAAAGGTGCAAAGGGGTTTGAGTGGACACCACAGTGTGATGAGGCGTTCAATGAAATTAAGAAGCATCTGTCCTCTCCGAAGACCTTATTCAAACCAATCAATGGGGAGACTCTATTTGTGTACCTGGCTGTTTCAAGTTGTGCCATCAGTGCTGTGTTGGTTAGAGAGGTTGATGGGTATCCTCACCCCGTATACTACATCAGCAAAAGCCTGATTGATGCTGAACGGCGCTACTTAAAACTTGAAAAATTAGCGTTAGCCTTGGTGATAGCTGCAAGAAAGATGAGGCCTTATTTTCAGGCTCATCCTATCGTAGTCCGGACATCTTTCCCTTTAAAAAATGTCCTTCAGAAAGCGGATATTTCGAGCAGAATGACAAAGTGGTCAGTAGAGTTGGGGGACTTCGACATAGACTTTGCTCCTCGAACAGCAGTAAAAGCTCAGGCTGTGGCTGATTTTCTGGTCGAATTCCATTCTGATAGGGACTCAGAACAACTTGCTGATTCAAAAGACAAAAAAGTATGGATTGTCCGAACAGATGGGGGATCCAGTGCCATAGGATCTGGGGCAGGAATATGTCTAACCTCTCCTTATGGGGACAACATGTTTCAAGCTATTTGTTTTGCTTTTAGGGCGTCCAATAACGAGTCCGAATACGAAGCAGCTATAGCTGGATTAAAATTGGCCTATATTTGTGGAGCAAAAAGGTTCAAGCTACTAAGCGACTCCCAATTGCTTGTCCACCATGCTTTGGGCCTATCAGAGGCTAGAAAAGAGCAGTTAATCAAGTATTTGCTTCTTTTGAAAAATGAGGCAATGAAGTTTAAAGCTGTTGTCTATGAGCATATTCCCCGGGCAGAGAATGAATTGGCAGACTCATTGGCAACAATATCATATACGGAGTCCTATCCGTGGATCCATGTGCTTGAAAGTCCTTCTATTCAACTTGATGAAGGGGAGAAAGAGGAAGTTTTTGAAATACAAGCAAATAAACCTCAAGATTGGAGGTCTCCACTTATACAATATCTGTCTGATGGTATTGTGCCTTTGGAAAAATCACAAGCCAGAACGTTAAAGCACAAGGCTCGTGGTTTCATCATGATTAGAGAGATCTTGTACAAGAAATCCTATAGTAAACCTCTCCTACGCTGTTTAGGAGATAATGAGTCACAAATGGTTCTCTCCGAATTGCATGATGGTGAGGGATCAGCCCATTGTGGATTTAGAGCATTAACAAGAAGAGTGCTTCTCTCCGGATATTATTGGCCTTCAATAATGAAAGATGCCAAGGAACTGGTAAGAAGGTGTGACCCATGCCAGAGGTACAGCAATGAAATTCATGTACCAGCCATTCCTATGGAATCAATTTCTGAGCCTATCCCTTTTGCTCGATGGGGATTAGACTTAGTTGGGCCTCTCCCTATGGCGTCCGGAGGATGCAAAACCATAATCGTGGCCATTGATTACTTTTCGAAGTGGATAGAAGCAGCCCCCTTGGCAGGAACAACATCAAAGGCTGTTATAAAATTCATTTTATCCAACATATGTTGCAGATTTGGTGTCCCTCAGAAAATAACAACAGATAATGGGCCACAGTTTGACAACCGAGAAATGGAGAGCTTCTGTGCCTCAAGGGGTATTCAGCACTGCTTTTCTTCCCCATTCCACCCACAAGCCAATGGGCAAGTTGAGGTGGCTAATAGAACAATACTGTCCGGCTTAAAGAAAAATCTGGAAGGGGCTGCTGGGAAGTGGCCTAGTTATTTACAAGAAGTCTTGTGGGCATACCGGACAACGCCTGGGGCTGCCACACAAGAATCACCTTTTGCCTTGGTCTATGGGATGGATGCAGTAGCTCCCATAGAGAAGACACTCCCCTCTTTTCGTGTTCATAACTTCTCCGGACAGGCTAATGAAATAGCAATCAGAAATCAGCTTGATTTAATTGAAGAAAGGCGAATAAAAGCTCATCTTAGAATGGCACACTATCAGGGCTTGATGAGAAGCAGGTTTGCTTCCAAGGTTAAAAGAAGGGACTTTCAACCAGGAGATAAAGTATTGAGGAAAGTTTTCCTGCACACCAAGGAAAAGCTCTTCGGAAAGTTGGCCCCAACCTGGGAGGGTCCGTATACTGTGGTTGAAAGAATCAAGCCTGGCACATATTGGCTGGAAGACAAAGATGGTAGGGTTTTAACTCACCCTTGGAATATTGAACACCTTCGAATGTATTTGGAATAAAATTTATGTAAATATTTACTTGTTTAAACATCCATGTAAATATTTGGGGGCATACCACTATCTCTCTCTGGCGCCACGGAGAGCTTTAAATGAAACTTGGAGCTTTTTTGAATAAATTTTCTAAGTTTTTACAAAATTCTGTTGATTGCCATACTACCCGGACTGAAAGATCTAAGGGCTATTTAAATTCTAGCCGGAAAAATTAAACACTCTCACAATGAGAAGTACTTAAACAAACTTTAGAATAAGAGAAAGGTTGTGCAAGATAAAACATTCATTCAATAAACTTAAAGTTGCCTTGGCCTTCCAAGGACTTTGTGAACAAGTTTAAACACAATACAAAAATCTGTCCGGTCAAAACGGACAGCATCACAAAAAAGGAGCCTTGGCCTTCCAAGGACTTTGGTTCAAACAAACATTAAACAAAACAAATTACCATTTAAGGTGGAGCCTTTGAAGATGGCTCACCCTCATCAGTTCCCTTGGTCTTAACATCGCTTTTGTCTTCAATGACCTTCTTTCCTTTGGGGTCAGCCTCTTCTTCTCCCGGACTCTCTCCGGTTTCCTCCTCATCACCAGATGAGGATATATCAGTATACCCTTCATCAACCATGGTCCAATATGGGAGATCGTCGTCATCCACATAACGCCATAAGTCCCCAAGTCTTCTCTTCGGGAACTTTTCGTGAAATAAGAGGACCATGTCAGACTTTACCTTTTCGATCAGTAGTTCTTCACTCCGTAGCATCTCCTTGGCATAAGCATTGACTTTGGCCTTGATCATGGCCTCTTGATCCTTCACCAGGGCAGCTTTCTCACCAATAGCCTGAGTCACTGCATTCTCCAAAGTAAGTTTGTCAGTAGTCAGATTGGTGACAATCTTTTCTTTTGCTGCAGTCTCATCTTTTGAGGTTTTCAAGTCTTTCTCCAACTCGGACAGCTTAGCCTGGAGATCTTCTAGGGTTTTCTCTAAAGAGGCAACTTTTGTGTTGCTCTCATCTTTACTCCTCTTCAGCTGCTCGTTCGACTCCTTAAGCAAGTCAACCTGGGTAGTGGCACCCCGGAGGTTATCGGACAGTTTTTCCTTCTCGGACTTAAGCTCCTTAATGGTTTCTGCCTGACTCCGGACTTGCCTTTCCAAGGTAAGCACAGGTTGCACGTTGCTAAGGAGAGAGTGAGCTATGATATCCCTTTCGCTGGAGACCAAGAAAGTTTTGCCATTAAAATTTACCGTGTTGGAATTACTTGGAGGAACATATGGCCCTGCAAACTCGTCCCTAGACAAACCAAGGAAGTAGTCACCTAGAGGACCCAGTCCGGTGACATCCACTTCATCCATGTTGATCTCTCCCCATTCAATGTCATCAGTGTGAAGCTCCCCTGGAATCCCTTCGTTAAGGTTTTCTGGGATCTCTTCGGCTAATGTAGGATCAACTGGAAAAGTGGGCTCCGGGTCCCGGAGAGCAAATTCTTCTTCTTGAGAAGTTTTCTTCTTTTTTACTTCTCTCTCAACACCCTCACTTACTTGTTTACGGGTTCGTTTGGAGACCCTCGTAGGTTTTGAGGGAGTCTCTCCGTGCTCTTTACTTTCCACTTCTACCACCTGTAGAAGGCTTGCATCAACTTGAACTGGAATTGGCGCCTCTGTGTCAGTCAGGGCCTTTTTCTCTGAATCTCCTGCTGTTTTCTTCCCTTTCTTCTTCTGGCCCTTCATTTTACTTGGGGCTTTGGCCCGAAGAGGGAGGAAAAAGGGTCCCATCTAGCTCGTGAGACCTTCTTAGCACTATGTCATCATCAGGAGGGGTGGAGAACTCCTCCCATGTTAAATCCCTCCGACCTGTGGTGTTCCACAGGTGAGATCTGGCTAAGTTTCCCGGAGTGAAAGCCTTGTGGAACCGGTTCTCCCAGTTCTCTGCGGCCCATGTGTTTATTTTGCCACAGGTAACCTGTCCGGCTTTCGCATAGTCTCCGAACTCTTTTGGCAGTTCTGGCAAAACAAAAGAGCAACTAGTTAGTGAAAGCTTAAAGAGAAGAAATTCGAACATAAACTTAAGGAAAGAACTTACGATCGCTCCTCCATCTACTTCGAAGAAGGCTAGGATTCTCCCCAACCTTGATCTTCTTCCCGTTCTCCCATGAGCCACTTATAAACAAGAACTGGCTCCTCCACTTATTCTCCGATTCTAGGAGATCATCAACTGCTTTCAGATTGTTCCCCATATTGAAGTGATAAAAGGGGAACTGGTGGTGTTTGCACAGACTGGCAACAGCAGCGAACTCTTCCATTGGAAGAGGAATTCCGGACAGCCTGGATGCCATAATACATGACATCAGGGTGTACCATCCATTGGGGCTCAGCTGCGATGGGCATAGCTTCACTAAGTGGAAATAGCGCACTATCTCCGGATCCAATGGGAACCTGAGTCCCCAATTGAACAGCTCTGTAAAAAATACAATCTCATTCCTCTTACAATCCATCGGGGTCTCTGGATCGATGGGAATTCGGATCTTTACATTTTCAGGGATCCCCCACTTAGTGCGAAGCCGTCCCAAGTCTCTAGTGTGAATAAATGCATACTTGGTTTTTAACAAAGATAAGAGATACTTAAACTCTACCTTGTGAAAGCAGGGCCCAACTTTCCCTTCAAGGCACTCCGGCAGATCCGGACGGCTCAAGAACGAGTCCTCTTTGCCTTTCTTGGCAACGACTATGGCAGTATCAGCTTGTCCGGACGACTCGGACTCAAACCTAGCCTCATCAATGGAGTCTTCCATCCTCTCCTCCATAACTGTTGGGGGAGCTTCTGCAGAAACAGCCCGGGGAGGGATGAAGCTTGGTACAGCTGATCCTCCGGACTGGCGACTCGTTGTATGTTTTTGAATTTTCACCTCAGCTTGAGTCTCTGAGGTCGAGGTTTCCTTTGGAGGTAATGGACTGCTGGCCTCCGGACCGACCGGCCTCTCCCGGAGGGTCCTAACAGTTGTTCCGGACCCAGACTCACTGGTGTTTTTCGAGGAGAGTCCCTTAACCAGTCGACTTGGTCTTTTCATGATCAGTTTCTCTGGGGAATGATCAGAGTCGGACCCCATAGCTATAAAGGTAGTTTTCTTCCTAACACTTGTAACAACAACCTCCGGTTCGACGGTGGGAATTGACTCTTGGACTGATGAGCCAGAAGCTATGGGGGAGAGTGTTGAGTGGAAGAGTTTTCTGGGTTTTGTACCTTTTGAAGAAGACGAACCCCTATCAGATTCTTCGATTGAAGTGGCTGGTCTCTCAACTGGCGATGCTGGTAGCCCTGCTGCTATCCGTTTCTCTTTTTCAACCCTTTGAGCTCTCTCTAATTCTGAAAGATTGAGCCAGCCACCCTTGATTAAAGCTGTTCTTGCTGTGAACATAAAACGATTAAGGAAATCTCAAGGTTTTAGAAAGATGAAGTTTTGAGTAAAATGGCAAAGTGAAAATGATACTGTGAAAGATGAATAGTATTTATAGTAAAGGTAAAAAAGGGGGTTTGATTCCTAGGAGAATCCGAAAAGTTGAGCAATGATTAAAAGACGGCGCTGACGTCATCAAAACCATTTAAAGAAGTTACCTATTCAATAAAGTGGTGTAATTTTCGAGGTAGAAAAACGGCTGGAGTGGCCAACCGGAGGGTGACACGTGTCCCACTACTCCTGACAAAGAACCGTTTGGAATTCGTAACGGTTGGCCTGTCCGGGCCTGTCTCAACTCTCTTCGAATCAGAGGACCACTTCCGAAATCGAACTGTTTTTCAGTTCTTTAACAAGGACACTTGTTCAAATACCTAAAAAAGGGGCTCCTGATGAGTCCGAATTCGAAGAGCTCCCCGGAAGGGTAGTCCAAAGTAAAACTCCCCGAAAATCGGACAGACTCCAAGACTATAATCCGAACAGGACTGTTTGATCCGGACAGGTGATTTTGGACACAGTAAAAATAAGACGATTCGAACTATGACTAAAGTACTTTTAAACCTAATCACTATCTGACTAAGCTACCTGTGCATTTGCTTAAACTTCATGGGTCTTTAAACATGACCCAGGTCCATGAAACTTGACCCGAAAGCCCATAAGGGCCCAAATTACACACTATAAATACCCAACCACCAGCATTAACTATGGGTAAGAAAAATTAACTGCGGCCAGGCTGCTCAATTCTCTCACCACCCTTAAAACACCTTGAAACACCCTGAAATATCTTGAAACACCACCACACCACCGTGAAACACCCTTACGCCGCCTTAAAACTCCACTTAAAATTACCAGCCTACCCTCAGGCTACTTTTATCCACACCAGAAAGTATTTCAAAATTTGGTCTGAATGAAATCGGGTCATGGCGTTGCAAATGATGTTTTAAGTTCATTTCACTATTTCATCCAAATAGTTAAGTATGTTGGCTTGTCCGCCGTTCCAAACGTCATTTCTACCCGGGTTTATACTAACTGATTATAGTTTTATCGCCAATATTTTTTCAATTTATGAGTCTTTTCTTACCCGACGAGTATTCCTTAATGAAATGAATAAATGAATAATAAATGACAAGGAAGATGGCGTAATTATGAATAATTAAAACCTACGATTTTGAAGTCTTATAGAGTTTCAGATGAAACTGACGGGGTTTTGCCTCCGGATAAAGCTATGGCAAGAAAAATCAAACACAGTGCTCGTGGTTTTCTGATCATAAGGGAAGTTCTCTATAAAAAAATCCTTCAGTAAACCTCTCTTGCGTTGTTTGGGGGTTGGAAAATCTCAAGTCGTTTTATCCGAACTACATGATGGAGAATGATCAGCACACTGTGGGTACAGAGCACTGACCCGGAGAGTATTGTTGGCTGGGTAATATTAGCCATCCATAATGGCAGATGCTAAAGAAGTGTGATCCATGTCAAAGGTATGGCAATGAAATTCATGTGCCACCAGTACCTATGGAGTCTATTTCTGAGCTAGTACCTTTTTCTCGTTGAGGATTAGATTTAGTTGGGCCTCTGCCAATGGCGTCCGGAGGGTGCAGAACTATTATAGTTTCTATTGATTACTTCTCAAAATGGATAGAGACATCTCCTTTGGCATGAACCATTTCGAAGTCTGTCAAATCCAATATATGTTGCAGATTTAGGATTCCTCAAAAGATTACCACAAATAATGGGCCACAGTTTGATAACAAGGATATGAAGATTTTTTGTGCTTCTAGAGGGATTCAGTACTGTTTTTCTTCTCCTTTCCATCCACAAGCAAACGACCAGGTTGAAGTTGCCAACAGGACTATTTTGTCCAGATTAAAAAAATAATATAGAAGAAGTTGTAGGGAAGTGGCCAAGCTATTTGCAAGAAGTGTTGTGGGCATACCGAACTACTCCTCGGGCTACTACACAAAAGTCTCCTTTTGCTTTGGTGTATGGGATGGATGTCATTGCCCCCATGTAAGCTACCTTACCATCATACAGATTTCATAACTATTCCCAACGAGCTAATAAGATAGCAATTAGGAATCAATTAGACTTAATAGAATAAAGAAGGGTTAAAGCTTACTTAAGAACAACTCACTACCAAGGTTTGATGAGGAGCAGATTTGCTTCCAAAGTCAAGAGAAGAGATTTTCAACTGGGAGATAAAGTGTTAAGAAAAGTTTTCTTACACACCAAGGAGAAGTAGTTCGGTAAGCTGGCTCCAAACTGGATAGGCCCCTATGAGGTCTCTGAAAAACTTAAGCCTGGGAAATATAGGCTTCAGGACAAAGAAGGAAGAGTTTTGAAGCACCCATGAAATATTGAACATCTCAGGTTATATTTAGAATAAAAGTTGTGCGTAAATATTTACTTGTTAGATATCAATATAGATATTAAGAGGGCATACTCTTTCCTACCCTGGTGGCGCGGGGATGTTCTAATGAGGTGTCCAGTTTTTATTCAATAATTTGTGATTCCTTCTTAAAGCATCCAGAGTGGTTTTACTACAATTCAATTCAAGTACAAATCACTGGTTCAACACTTTGGATCTTTAGTAGATCGGATAAACTTGGTTAAGTGATGACCATTAAATACATGTCATCGGAGATATTAAACACTCTCACTATAATACTTGTGAAATACTATGGGCTATTTAAACATTATCCACTAAAATTTAAAGGAAAGAAAGTGTTAAATAAAAGATGATTTGATAAATAAACTTATTCGGACTTTAACCGAACAGGAAAAACAAAACATGTCTTGGCCATCTAAGGACTTTAGATGTTTGAAAGACTTATTCGGACTCTGACCGAATAACATTACAAAATATTCCTTGGCCATCCAAGGACTTTAACTGTTCAAAAGAGACAAAAAATATGATTAAACCTTAGGTCTTGTTCCCTTCGGATGTTCCTTCACCACCACCAACTTTCTTGGGACTTTTGAGTTCGACACTCGAACTCTCACCAGTTCCTTCTTCATCATCAGTAGTGGAATCTATTCCAGTGGCATAGTTATGCTTGTCGCCATCAGCCATAGTGTAAAATGGGATGTCTTCATATTCCACATATTTCCACAAGGGACCAAGGGCCCTCTTCAGAAAAAGTTTCATGGAAGAGCAGCACCATATCAGACTTGACTTGATCATCTCTTTTCTACAAGGAGGCTATCACTTCATTGGTGTATTTGTCACTGCCCGCCTAGATAGTTTGCTCCTGCTACTCCTTCGAATCCTCTTTCTCTTTGGCCATCTCTGACACAATACCCTCTAACTTAGTTTTCTCATCGGATAGGGTTTGAATGACACCATCTTTGGTCTTCAGTTCCGCTTTTAACGTTGTGAGGTCCTTTTCCAAGCCAGAATACTTAGTCTGGAGCTCAGTTCTGGCAGCTTCCGAAGTGGCCAACTTGATTGATGAATCTTCCTTGTCCTTCTTCAATGCATTTATCTCTTTCTTCAGTTCCTTTATAATCTCATTGGCATTGAGGAGGCTGGTTCATAGAGATTCCTTGTCCGAGGTGAGGGAATTGATAATAATGGTCTGACTTTTCACCTGTCTCTCAAAGTCAAGTACTGGTTGGATGTGACCAAAGAGGGAATTGATCAGAACATCTTGCTCTCTGGAGCCGGAGAAATACTTACCATTGAAGGTCATCATATTGGCAGAGTCATCCTTCTCAGGATCATTGAAGTATAAATCAATGTCCTGAAGGGCACTGATGTTCACTTCTTCATCCCCCCCCCCATCAACCTCTCCGGACTGTAGACCTGTTGGGATTTTCTCTTGTAAGGTGGGATCAACAAGGGTTGGTGGAGGCTGAGTCTCCGAATGACGAATAATAATTTCTTCTCCCAAGGTGACTTTCTTCTTCTTAGCAGCATTCTCATCATGTTGGCCCTTCTTTTCCTATCTTTCTTGGGAGGCTTTGGTGGGTTCTGCGACTCTCTCGCCTCTCTTACTGTTTCAGCCTCTACTACTTTATGCAGGGCAACGTCAATTCCCCCTTGGTTCCCCGAACCAGTCCCCGATGTAGCTGCTTGAACCAGCTCTGTTGCAGCTTTCTTCTTCTTGTTCTTCATCTTGTTAGGAGGCTTTGCTCTGGAAGGTAAGAACAATTTTCCATCCTTGGCCTCTGTTCGTTTGAGAAATACACCAGGAGAAGGCAGTGTAGTTAGCTCTTCCCATGAGAGGTCCCTCCGGCCTGTGGTGTTCCACAGGTGGGACCTCACAAGATTTCACGAGGTAAAGCAGTTGTGGAAGGAATTCCCCCAATGCTCTGCAACCCATGCATTAAGCTTTGCACAAGTTTTTTTCCCCTACTCTAGGTGTCCGATGAACTCCTTCAGCAGCACTGAAAAATGAGTAACAAATTAATCAGAATGAGAACACTTGTAATTTAAAAAGGAAAATACATGAGAAACAAAGATAGGAAAGATAATCACCAATACTTTTCCTCCTGCTAGTCATCATGCTAGGATTGGTGTTGGCCTTGATCTTCCTACCGTTCTCCCATGTCCCACTGACAAACAAAAACTATGTCCTACAGTTCTTTTCGGACTCCAGCAAGTCATCTACCACTTTGAAGTTGTTCCCCATATTGTGATGGTAGAATGGAATCTGATGATTCTTGCATAAGCTTGCCATAGCAGCAAACTGCTCCATTGAGAGTGGGATTTTTGACAACCTTGATGCCATTATGCAATCAAGGAGAGAATACTAGGCACTGGGGCTTAGCTGGCTAGGCCAGAGTTTAACCAGGTGGAAGTACCTGAAGATTTATGGATCCAATGGAAACCAAAGTCCCCAATTTAGCACTTCAGTGAAAATCACCACCTCGTTAAGCTTGCAGTCCATATGAGTCTCCAGAGTGATAGGTATCCTTACCTTTACTAACTCCGGAATCCCCCATTTTGTTCGGATCCGACCCAACTTAGCAGTGTGGGTGTAGATGTAGTTTATATTTTATGGAGCCAACAAGTATTTGACACTAACGTGTTTGAAGCAAGGGCCTACATTGCCCTCTAGAAACTCCGGAAGCTCCGGATGAGTCATACAGACCTTAACCTTGCTTTTGCCCTTCTTGTCAGAAGTAGCATCCCCCGTTTGACCTAATGCCTCGGTTTCAAAGGTATCCTCATCAATACTATCTTCCATTACTTCTTCCATCTTCATGGAAGGTTTGTAACTTGCCTTGGATGGATGGGGGTCAGTTTCTGGTACCGAAGGCTGTTCGGATGGTTGAGTACCTATTGTCTCTAAAGGCCTGGTGTCCGGTTGAGGTTGGGATCCAGAGGGCTTGGCCCTTGGGGCTACTTTAGACGTCTCTGATCCGGAGGGCTTGTCCCTTGGGGCTACTTTAGATGCCTCCGATCCTGAGGGCTTTGGCAGTGAAGCTGTAGATTGAGTTTTAGTTAGATGGGTCGTCCGACGAGGGTTTATCTTCTCCGGAGACTTCTCAGCATCAGAACCCATGCCAATGAAGGGGGGAAGGTTTTCTGATACATGAAACAGCTTTTTCTTTAACAATAGAAGGTTGAGACTTTTGAACAGAAGAGCCTGAGGGAAGGGGTGAAAGGCTTGGTTTGAATAGATGTTTAGGCCTAGGGTTTTTAGCTGAAGATGACCCTTGATCGCCTTCCTGAGTCGGTTCACTAGATTTCTCACTTGGAGAAACTGAGAGGCCGGTAGCAATGCAATTATCTCTTTCTACCTTTTTCGCTCTTTCTAACTCTCATAGATTTAACCAGCCGCATTTTACTAGTGCGTTTCTGGCTGTGAACATAAAACCTTTCAAGAACAAGTTGAAGGTAAAAATGGAAATCTCTCTAGAAAACCTTTGAGTTTGGAAGACAATAAAATATTGAAAGATAATTTATATAACAATAAAAAGTAACTGTTACCTAGGAGAAGTTGAAGAGGGTTTTGTAATGATTTAATGTTGCGCAAACTTGTGAAGAATCAAAGGCATAGGTAACTTTCTAGACTTAGTGGGCGCGCCGGTCTAGGAAAAATAACGGATGGTAGGTCGAACTAAACATTGACACGTGTCCCACGATCCAAAAAGAAAACTCTTAGAATTCTGGAAAGAGAAACAAGTTCTGACACAACCCACTGCATAATCCGGTCATGGGTAATTCGGACAATGACACACCACTAAAAAATCCGGACAGGACAAAAGTAAAAACAACTTTTGAATAAGCTATTTGCTAATCTACTTAAACAACTAATGGGTTCTTAAACTCGACCCGGTTTCATAACTTGACCCATAAGCCCATGGATCATAGATTAAGAGTATAAATACCCCAACCACTCTCATTAATGAGGGTAATGAACATTTAATACAACCAGACTGCTGAATTATCTCACTTTTTTCTACACCAAACACTTAATACTACAAAACTTCACAAAACACTTTACAAAATTACCCTCGGCTCAAAATAAACCAAACCATCCGTAATTTTACCGTATCACTCAGAGCTTAATAAGGCTCATTGCGTAGCCCTGAGACATGCTCGATTAACCCGTACACAATTTAGTTGGAAATTAGGCGTGGAGAAACCATTGAAGGAAAATAAAACAAAGATGGTCTCGACATTCCTTAATTAAGTCTATTTTCACATGGCATTCATCCGTGTTTGAGGCGTCTGAATAATAAGAAATTTGATGGCTGGGGATGATGATCTATGCGCGGACAAACACCTTTATACCATAAACAATGGAGAATGGAATTTTCCTCTTGTCGAGTGTGGGTTCGTCCGATATGCCAAAGCACATCAGCCAGTTTATCTGGTCACTCACAATTTAGCTTCTTCTAGCTTATTTTTATGACATCTAGGATGGTTCAGTTTGTTACCTCGACTTGAATGTTCTCATGTGGGTGATATGGCATCAAGAAATGTTGCTCGACTTCATACATTCTACAAAACGTTTTCATGATGCTATTTTGGAATTGGGGCTGGTTGTCCGTCATCAGAATACGCAGAATTCCAAAGTGGGATAATATTTGGTTTGTGCATGAAATCACAAACCTTATGCGCACGCGTTCGATAAAGGTCTTTAACCTCCACTCACTTAGTGAAGTAATCCACCGCAACGATGAGATGTTATCGTTTACCAGTGGTCATCGGAAGTGGTCCTACTAAATAGATGCCTCATTTGTTGAAGGGGCATAAGGGCTAGTAATATGCTCATTGGTTCGCTCGGTAGGTGGCGTATGCTGAGAAATTTGTGGAATGCGTAGCATCCTTACATAATTCCCTCGTTATCAACGACCAGTCTGAGTTAGTAGTAGCCTGATAGTAGGAATTTTTGTATCATGTTGTGTTGCCCGCAATGAGCAACGGCTTACTCCTTTTGTAAGTCTTGGAGTACTGTTAGGTCTCTGCATTGATTAAGACGTGGTAGTAACGGGCGGTTAGATTTCTTTTAGTAAATGATGTCGTTAAGCCTGATATACTTAGTCGTTCAAAGCTACAAGGCGTGAGTGGCTGCTTTATCTTCGTGGCAGACATAGTCACGCAAATAGGACAAGTAATATTTTTTCCAATCGTCATCTATGGAAATTGATAAATTAGGTTGTCATGTGTAGCTGTGGACGTCGTTTGGTGGTGCTGCGTGATAATGAGAGAAGTGATACCAGAAATAACTTCATTGTCAAGCAGGTCAACTGCTAAGTTCTTTAGGTGTGGTACTTGGTTATAATTAACATGATCGAACTTAGCCTCCAACTCCTGGAGTGCATCTAAGTACCCACACATGGTCTTCTGCTTGACATCATAGAGTATGTCCCTATTTATATCGCTTTCGTCGTTTCTCTTTGTTTCCATCTTTATAGTAACCATGCGTCAACTCGACACTATTTTGCATTCCCAAAAATACGTGGTCACTCTTCTTACTTTCATTTCCACAATTTTCCATACCTATCGCACCATCACCAGTATTGTTATGAAGCGTTTCGTTAACATTTTTTCATTTATTCGTAACCTTTGTCTCTATTTCGATTTCTATCGTTATTATTATATTATCCGTAAGTTTTCATCAATGTCACTTTTTTTGGTTTCACATGTTAGATCTAGATCTTTCTGTTTTGAATATTGGGTTTTCGGATCTAGATATATATCATGGTACTAACAGGTAGTAGTTTCGGTAGTTTCATGTATTATTTTGTTATCGGTGTACTTTTTTCGATTATATTTAGGTGTCTGAATATTTTTTAATTATATTTAGATGCTTCAATATTTTCAATATTTTATTTTATAATTTTATCTATTTAATATTTAATATTTTTTAAATATATATATAACAAAAATTAATACTATTTGATAAAAAGAAATAACAATATAATAATTTTACCCACGAGCATGTTAAAAAATTTATATCGACTAGGTTGAACTATTTTAATATTTTTTAAACGACTTCCTAACTTTAATTATCCGAAAATAAAAACCACAAGACATATATCAATCAAACTAACATTAGACCTACAAATTCTCCGAACTTTTAAAAATTACACAAAACCTATATTTATCAAAGTAACATTAGACCTACAAATTGTGCAACTTAAGAAAAATGTTACTTGAAAGCCTAATGTCATAATTTTAGATGGGGTAAGGCTAAATTGAGATCCCATTTGGTTATAATGAGACCTTTCTATAATGAGACCCTATTTGGCTATAACGAGACCCAAAAAAAAACCAATTTACCTTTGATATAAAAACTGTATTTTCAGCAAAAAAAACCCTATTTTCTCTATTTTCTCCACCAAAAGCTCTCAAAATCCGGCAAAAAAAAGTCAAGATTTCTCAAATCCGAACTTACAAAAACGTCAATATATGAATCATATACATATTCATGTAATTTTTATGCAATTTACTTAGGTATTTTTAGTGATATTTAGAGTTATAGGTTTTTTTTTGAAAAAATCGAATTTTCATCTAAATGTTGTTGTTTTGTTAGAAAGTAAGTTGTAGATAACTGTTAGTCTAGTTATTGTCGACATTTTGGTATGTTGTTTGTTGATTGTGGTTGAGTTTTTAAGGATTTGGGGTTCTTCGTTTTCGAATTTCGGAGAAGAGGTTTTCGGGGCGCGATTCGCGAATGCTCACTTCGCAAATTTGGACAAATTGCGAGTACCAACTCGCAATGTCCCCGAAATTGCGAAGTGAGTATTCGCAAATTTGGACAAATTGCAAGTACCCAACTCGCAATGTCCCCGAAATTGTGAAGTGAGTATTCGCAAATTTGGACAAATTGCGAGTTGGGTGCTCGCTATTTGCCCAAATTTGCGAATACCCACGTCGCAATTTTCTTTTTTTACACATTTTGAAGTTTTTTCCCTAAATTTTACACCATTCATTGGAAATGACTAATGTATTATATTGGTGGAAAAAAAATTGAGTTTCGAACTCGTAAACTTTAAAAAAATGAAAAATGAAAAATATTCCAGAGAGTTTCGCGAGTAAAGAGTGTCTGATTTTGTCAAAATTGAGCGCTTAGAGCGCGCAATTTTGACAAATTGTAGTGCTGCGAGCGCTATATTCGCACTGAAATTTCAAAAAACACAAAATGATCCTCTTTTTGGGTTTGGAGATGGTCTGTCAAATTATCATCCTCCTTCGACAAGAAATCATTCATATTACAACTCAACTCTTCGTTTCAATCGCTAAAATCCATGGTTTTTGGTGTTTTTTAAAAAATTAGTTTAGTTAGAGAAGGAAAACTTTAAAAAAAAGAAAAAAAAAAATTGGTTTTTAGTTAAAACTTTGGTTTTATATATAAAAGATAAAATGATAAATTCACATAAAAAAATTGAATTTTTTGAGTTTTATTATAGCTAAAAGAGATCTCAACATAGCCTTTTTAGATGAGATTAAGAAGAACTATGACTCATTTTCCCGTGATCCCTAATCGTATATTAATACGACACAGGAATAAAGGGGACGAGTTAAGTAAAAGAAATATTAACGTATTGAATTCTCAGCCCTTCAGTTCACACACCAGTTAGATGGCCTAATTTGACTAAACTGTAGAAAAGTTGTCAGCTACAATCATTCATAATATGCTACAGATTCAATGATCAGAATCCACCACCCATCACCAATACTATCAATGTCTCCCTCTCTCATTCCAACCAAAACCCGCCACGTGGCAGTAATCGGGGCTGGAGCCGCCGGTCTGGTGGCAGCGCGCGAGCTCCGCCGCGAGGGCCACTCGGTGGTCGTCTTCGAGAAGTCTAATAAAATCGGTGGCACATGGATATACACTCCCCAAACCGAACCTGACCCGCTGAGCCTTGATCCAACCCGACCCATTGTCCATTCAAGCCTCTACAGCTCTCTGCGTACCAACCTTCCAAGAGAATGTATGGGTTTTCGAGATTTTCCGTTCACAGCTCGACCTGGTTGGTCGGTTGACCCGAGAAGGTACCCAAGTCACCAAGAGGTGCTTGTGTATCTGGAAGAATTCGAGAGGGAGTTCGGGATTGGGGAGCTGGTGAGGTTCGATACCGAGGTGGTAAAGGTGGAGGAGACGGTGGAGAGTGGGAAGTGGAGAGTGAGGTCGAAACAGAAGGAAGGAAATTTTGGTGAAGATGATGAGATTTATGATGCCGTTGTTGTTTGCAGTGGACATTTCACTGAGCCTCGTGTTGCTCTTGATATCCCTGGTAATTTTCTGGCCAGGGGATTGTCTGGAATTCAACCCACACCAGCGAATTTCCATTTTTCTAAATATCAATTATTGTATCACTTCAAACTTTGTTTTGCAGGAATCAATTCATGGCCAGGGACTCAGATGCACAGTCACAATTATAGAGTTCCTGATCCTTTCAAAGATCAGGTATGCGCCACTTGAATTGTGACAATATGTTCTGTAAGGAATTGAACATTACTTTAGATTATTTTAGCTTGATTGTTCCTATTCTTGTAGCCAGGTTGTGGTTGTGGTAGGGTATTCTTCAAGTGCAGTTGATATATCAAGGGACATAGCTAGAGTTGCCAAAGAAGTACATATTGCGTCTCGATCATTTGCCGATGAAACTCATGAAAGAGAACCGAATTATGGTAACTTGTGGCTTCATTCTATGGTAAAAACTCTCTTCCATTGTAGAATCAAAGACATTTAACCTAGAGTATGTAGTTAGACTCTAATTCCAAAAAAATATAATACTTTTTTTTTGTTAATGCAGATTAAATCTGCCTGCGAAGATGGTTCTGTTGTTTTCCGAAATGGGAAAGTGATTTTCCCTGATGTCGTCCTACATTGCACTGGGTATGCTTCATTTAGGCTATACTTTGATCTATAGAAATTGTTTGTTTCAGTCTTTCTATTTATCTCTTTTCTTTCAAGTTTCCTAGATTCAACAAAAGGTTACTTGTATAAAACTGTTGTGTTACAAACTGAAATATTGAAATTCGATCGTTGTTCTCATGATAAGGCACATCTGGAAACCAAGTCAACAAAACATGGAATTAATATCTTGATGTAATAAGAAACAATTTTCCTAATATAACAGGAAACTACATAAACATAACAATAGTCTTAAATATTCTAACAAGTCAGTATTGGAATTATCTATATTTTTTGTCGCTGTTCTCATTGAAGGTTCAAGTATCACTTCCCGTTTCTCGAAACCAAAGGTTATGTGAACATCGATGACAACCGTGTCGGGCCTTTGTACAAGCATGTCTTCCCACCAGCCTTGGCACCGTGGCTTTCCTTTGTTGGCTTAGCTTGGAAGGTAGGTATAAACATATAATTTCATTTGAAGTGTTTAGTTGAGAGGCGGTGATCGTCTCTGTTTGGATATATAATAATTACTATTTTCTGATTTATTATATCTAGGTTTGTCCTTTCCCAATGTTTGAATATCAAAGTAAGTGGATTGCGGGTATTTTGTCTGGTCGTATTCTACTTCCTTCAGAAGAAGATATGGTGGAAGATATTAAAAGCTTCTACTCCTCACTTGAGACTGCTGGAATTCCTAAAAGATACACACATGAAATGGGTGATTCTCAGGTAATTTTTTTTCTTTTAATAAACAAGCAGGGCATTTCCGTCTAGTATTGGGCTGATCTCGTGACTAATATAACGAAGTCGGAATAAAATGAAGGTCAGAGATCCATTTGATTATGTTAGGGGACATCGATATTGGCCTATACTGACTTCTAGCTAACTCAGCTTCCTTTTAATCTTAGTGATCTCAGTTTTTGGAATGGTATAAGTTTGTTCATTTTGGTTTCTGAATTCGAAGTCTAGAGAAAATGTAGTATGGGTTCTGAAAATACGTGTTGGGTCAGGTTTAGAGGGTCAAACGTTCGAATCATTTTGTTTGTGAAAAAGTAGACAGGGTAGAGTTAATTCTTGATACATTCAATACAGAGAAAAATAATAAACTATGATCATTATTACTCCATCTGAAACAATCTTCGGAGTTTTAGAATAGACATGTCTGATTCAAGACAGGCTATACTCGGGCTATTTTTATGTTTTGAGCTTTAGACATGATGTTATCACACTTGTTAGGTTGTATACTGAATATTTTCTACATTCTGTTATATAGGTTGTATACTGAATATTTTCTACGTTCTGTTATAGTTCGAGTACAACAATTGGCTTGCTGCCCAATGTGGGATCTCAGGGTTTGAAGAATGGAGAAAGCAGATGTATTATGCCGCTGGCAAAAACCGAAAACTCCAGCCAAATTCGTACCGTGACAAATGGGAAGATCAAGACTTGGTTTTACAAGCTCAAGAAGACTTTGCTCAATGTACATAAGCAACTGTGTTTCTTAAACAAAGTTCATTCATGGTATCTGGGTTCAGTGTATAACTCGATTATTTATAGTTTGTAATATGTGCTTATGCAATAAGAGTGTCAACTTCTATTTGTAAAAGAATCATACAATGGAACTTGAAATTCATATGGAGTTTTACTTGGTCTGAAACTGTCAATATTTATACAAGCTCAATACAAATTAGGATTGAGACTGACACAAGACACTTACAACTCAATAAAACATGAACACCACTACATTGTTTAGGTTTACGTGATGAAAAAAACCTGTAGTAAAAGACTAAAATCAATAGATTCTGAAAACTAATTTTACAAACTAACAACAAACAAACAAACAAACACTGCTAATAATCCTTGTAACTAGTAATACTGAGCGAGATTTTGAACTCTATCGTGGATCTTGTTCAGAACACCATCAATGGCAATATCAAAAGCATCTTTCTTGTTGGTCAATCCAACTGAACTTCCATGGTGTTTATACATAATCCTGGGTATATACTCCATAACTTTCTCTCTTAATCTCCTCACTTCGCTTTTCGGTATACTCATCAATACATCCACGATCCTCACTCCTTTAAACACCACATCTTCTTTCGAAATCGACACTGAAAACTCGTCGAATTCGTTTGCCGGGAAATGAAATCCGTACTGGAACCTCGCCGATTGATCCTCGAAGAAAACGGGGATGCAACCGGCGAGGATGCCGTCGAATGTTGATCTACGAGTCGGAGTATCGCCAGGTGGTTGTAAACAGAATGTAGACTGTAGCATTGGTTTCATGAACCGGATCGGATCGTACTCGCAGACTCCGTCGCTGCAATCTACGAATTCGCACATTTTGGTGAAACTGGAAGAGGGGTCGGCGATTACAGCCATGATTTCGTTATTATCAACGGTTGCGTTGTCGCACTCTATCCTTATGCTCCGCCGTATGTTCGGCATCAAAGAGGTTCCTCCGCCGCCGGCGAAAAGCATTAACGTCGTCCGTCTTGACCGTCGCACACGCCGGATCCACTGGTCGAAAAAAGGTAAAGTGGAAGGATGAAACGACGTGGGATACGGAATGGCTTGCTCCTGCCATGGCCAGGTTCTCGATTCGTGCACCAGAGCGGTGATGTTGAAAAACTGAGTCAACTCGAGTAATGAGGTGCCCCAAATCGGCGGGTCATTATCCAACGGCTGAGAGAAATCCCAAGCGGTTCGAGCCAAGACTAGAAAATGATCGTGACTCGACCGACGAGACCAAATCTCCGGCGAATCCGTAGTTAGAAAGCGGTACAACTCGAGTCCGTGCTCCCTACTCGAATTCACATCCGCCCCGTATAAATACCTCAACGAGTCGAGGCCACCGTAGTAAGGAAGGTAAATGGCGTCCGCTTTAAACGGGTCAGGAGTGAGACACGGGTACTCAATCATCCGACGGTGGAAAATGAGTTCGAGCATAATCGGGTCAGTTCGGTACCAAGAATTGGAGCGGTTATTGGTTTTGGGTCCGAGACCGTGATTGGCTAGAAAAGGGCAGAAATCTTTTAAGAGAGGGTGGTAACTGGAGCAGGTTTGGAGGAGATCGACGTTGAAGATGGAAGGGAGATCCCGGATGTGGATCCAACGGCCGGTGCAGTCAGATTCAGGCGAATCTACGGTGGAGATATGTTGAGGAGAGATGGGTTTGGATATTGATAGCAAAATAGTTATGGAAAGGAGTGTGATGGAGAGATTGGAACTGCAGACGGCCATTGATGAGATGAAGAGTAGAGAGAGATCTGGAGAAGACGAAGAAAGTGGAGTATTCTCTTTGAGTGTTCTTTTTTGTTACTAACTGATAACAGAGATGTGTCAGTTTTTGACTTTCTATTTTCATTTTTCTTGTGACAAAAATATTCTATATTTATGACCCAGGTTCTGGATAGATCCAAAAGTATACTAAAATGTTTTCAAAATCTTTCTAATATTACTATTGGGTTTTATAATTCTTTTTTCACGCAACACGTAAATAATCAAATTTAGAATGGTTAAGGTAACAATATTACACGGTTTTTTTTTCTTTTTATTTCATTCGGATCAAACTCATCTTTTTTACGGTGCAAAATTCAACTAGGGTATAGTTATATAAATAGTCTCAATCGAATCAAAATTTCAAACCGAGTTAAGTATAAAATGGTTACTTTTCTACACTAATTTAATCTAATTTAGATGTCATTAATCTTATATTTAATGAGCACGTGAACTATATTTTACTATTCAAATTGTATCTTACCTTAAAAAATAGAAACACAAAATTTGAAAAACTAAAAAAATCGTACCAAAAATTCACAAAAATCAAAATTTGAAAATAAAAAATCAACAATAAAATCGAATTCACCATTAAGTCACAAACAAATAAAAATATATTATATAATTTATAATTGACCAAATACGTCAAAATCATTATAAATGTTAACGCATATGATCGATATCGAGAAATCTCTTCTTTACGAATGCCGATGTATTCGGTCAATATTGAGCAGCAAAAAAGTCATCAAATGTCGATATCGGTTAACGCGTGTGTCCACCTATATCGACCTGATGAATGCGTTAATATTGGTAAACACACGTCAAACGTGATGTCAAATGTACTATAAAAGCACCTCACCCCGGAGGGGTGATTGATTTGAGGATGAAACCACAATTAGTAGTTTATTTAGATATATGAGATCCAACAAATGTACTATAAAAGCACCTCACCCCTTTTGAAGAGGGGTGATTGATTAATGATTACACAATTATTGCTTTTGACTTTCTCTATGTGGAGTTTTTCTCTCAAAAACACTTACTCACTAGCTTGCATAACGAATTTGGCACTCCAAAAATAGTTTTACTCTTAAATCTGCTCCAAATATTTTTGGCACCATCGTTGGCGCCGCCTGTAGGAAACGGTTTGGTATCCGGAATCGTCTTCCAAAACCTTGTCAAAATCTCAAAAGAAAAGTTATGGAAATATGAGGAGAACTAGACATGAATAATGATTTGATGGTTGAACAGGAAGTTGAATAGAACCTCGTCCGAAATAACGTGGAGATGGATCAATAACACGATGATCAACATGCTGGTGAGATATTAAAAGAGTCCATTTTGGTTGCTCGACGAAAAGAAAATTGTTGGAAGAAATTGAAAAGTTGAATTCTGAAAAGACATTGCGATGGCTTTTACGAAAATTTGATCTGAGGTCCGACGGGAAAATAAAACTGAGAAAGATGAATTTGATGAACACCATCGAATCAGTAGTAATAAAGATAAATATCGGAGGCATAGTCGTTATTCTCCAAGAAAGAAACTAAAGCCAATGTATCGATATGAATCATATGAGTCAAGTGATTATTCACTCTATCATTCAAGTGAATCTTCTTCGAAAAGGGGTTATCGTAAGAAGAAAAGCATCAACAAGAAATATGCAAAGAAACATAGAAAAGAATATCGAACGGTTCATCGGATTAAGGATTCGAGAGGAAAAGTGCAAGGCTCTGAGGATTATGCTAGAAAAGAAAACATTGTATACACTAAAAATCCATCGGGAAGTTAAAATTTTGAATATATAGTAAGTAATCAATACACAACTCCTTCTGAAGATGGCTTCTACGCAATGACAAGCGAGGGTCCTATAACTAATGTCTAGAGAGAAGACCATAATTGAAGGTCCTCTCTTTTGTCCTTACAAATACTCTCTGGCAATCTCCCAAAGCATTTTGGCATTTCTAAGTTGGAAAAGTTTGACTGAGCGCAAGATCCTGACCCCCACATTAAACAATTTAAAAAATTATGATTAATTTTGATGATGATGATGATAAGTTATTTTACAGGGCTTTCTCCCTAACATTTGAGGGTGTTTCTTTAAAATTGTATAACCAACTTCCACAGGATTATATAAACAACTTTGACATGTTCAAGAACGTTTTCCAACAACATTTTGTGGGAAGTAAGAAAGTTTGAGCCAATGGTGACACTATAACATACTATAACCAAAATGTTGGAGAAAGTTTGAAAGATTATACCAACTGATTTGTCAAAGCAAAAACTGATATGGAATATTATAAAGACTTTGTGGCTTTGGCAGCTTATCGAATGAGACTTCTCCCAAGGATATTAAAGGATATTGTGGCTGAAAGTCAGACAATGTTGTTTGGGGATCTGCTTGATCAAGTTGAAAAGAGAATATTGGTGGAAGAAACTCAGGCTTCAGAAATGGTTTATTGTGATCAATTGGAGTAGAACCAGTTCCAAAGATCTTTTGTTACAGTCTAACTACCTCGGATAAATGTGCAACCTAAAGTAGTGAATCAGTTTCTTCTGAGGCCCTGGGTAAACCAACAAGCATATAACATACAACAAGGAGTTAAGGGAATGCCTAATAAATGGATTCGTCTAGCTCATTTCATAGATTTGACTGAGTGTGTGGCCACAATATTTGATAAAACTCGAAGTCAAGTACAATTTCGCAAGCTTTCCATATACAAACTCCGAGGGAAAATAAAAATAATAGATATTTCAAATATCATGAAGATGTTGGGCATGATACAAAGGAATGCGTAGCATTGAAAAAAATAAATACAAGCATTAATCAAAATTAGAAATTGACCAACTTTGTAAAGAAACATTCTCAAAAAAATTAGACAACTAAAGAAGTGTCAAAACAAGAGACTGCGTTGGTTATCTCTGAGGAGATCGATTCTTTTGATAGTACAACATATTACTTGGATGTAAAAAATGGAAGAAACGACATTAATATTGTGGAAGAAGTTATTCTCAGGAAAAAGGTTAGTGATTTATGTGTATTTTTTGAATCTTTGGTATTTTTTGGGGGAGATACTGTTGCAGGAAATTCAAACAGCTCTCAGAAAATGCACATAGTCAGCCTGACCACTCAGCTTGAATTAGGCGCTTCAGTGCACTTGTATCGAAGTCCTACTCTAATAATTTGTTTTGAAGATGATGATATGAGAAATGTAGCAGGACCACATGAAGATGCAGTAGTAATTGCAGCAGGGATAGCCGGTGATCAAGTACAAAGAGTTTTACTTGACACAAGCAACTCCGTCGACATCTTATTCATGAGTACTTATAAGAAAATTATTGACCCTTCGGTGATTCTAAGGTTGGACCGAACTATTATGGGATTCACAGGGGTAACAGCTTAAGTGGTTTGAGAGTTTGAAAGTGTGGTTGAGCTGGGCCGAGGGCCGTTTAGAAAAGAAGTTGAAATGTTATTTATTATGGTAGACGCACCAACATCTTATAATGCTATTTTGGGAGGTCTTGGCTTTTGAAGATGCATGTTGTCATTTCAACGGTTCAACAATGTTTAACTTATGTTGTGGAGGAATAATTAGAATTAGTCAAAAAATGGCTAGAGAGTGTTACGGTATCGTTTTATCCTCCAAACATGTTCGGGGAAATGAATCAGAAAAAGCATAGTAGTTATTGGGGACTTCCTTGTAGCCAACCCATATTGATAATCTGAAGCTGACCCAGCATAGTTGAAAACTTTAAATTCTATGACTCCCCTCTCGAAATATAAAAGAAATCCATATATTAGCAGGTCAGTTGGCGGCGTTAAATAGATTTATATATCTCTCTCCGGATAAGTGTGATCTTTTTTTCCAGGTAAATGCAAATTGTTTTAAATGGACAAAATAATGTTTGGAGGCTTTCCATCGGAATAAAAAATACATTTCTTCACCAGAAATCCTCACGAAGCCTATTCTGCAGAAATATTATTTGTTTATGTAGCAATTTCAGATTATGTTGTAAGTGTTGTGTTAGTTCGAGAAGAAGAAAATGTTCCAAGACCAGTGTATTACATCAGTAAAAGTTTGTTGAATGCAGAGAAACGATGTCTGAAGTTAGAAAAATTGGCTCTCGCGTTAGTAGTTGTTGCTCAAAAAATGAGACCATATTTTCAAGCTCATTCTATTATGGTACGAACGTCTTTTGCGTTAAATTTTTTGCTTCAAATAATTTACATTTCCGAGATAATTACCAAGTGATCGGTTGAATTAGGAAATTTTGATGTTGAGTTTGAACCCAAAACTGCGATCAAAGCACATGTCTTGGCAAGTTTTTTAGTAAAGTTCTATTCTAATCGGTCAGATATGGAAATTGATGCGAATAATTTTGAAACATATTGGGCAATCCGAACAGATGAAGGCTCAAGTGCATCAGAGAGTGGGGCTAGGGTACAGTTGATTTCTCCAGAAGGAATATATGTGTGTCAAGTCATCCATTTTTGGGTTTAGAACAATAGATAATAAGGCAGAATACGAAGCGGCTTTAGCAGGTTCAAGACTTGCACAAATCTGTAGGGCTAAAAAAAGTTAGATTACTCAGTGATTCACACCTCCTTGTTAATCATGTATCTAGCCAGTCCGATGCTCAAATGGATCATTTAGTAAATTATTTGAAGGTGCAAAAAGATTGGGCTTTAGCCTTCAAAAATGTTAACTATGAACATTTTCGAAGAGAAGAAAATTTTATGGCAGACTCTTTAGCAACTGTTTCATATTCGGAGGAATATCCATGGATTATTACACAAGAAAGCCCGTCGATTATTAAAAATTTGGAGCAAGTGGTTTGAATGATAGATGAAGCCCTTCGAATATCCGATGGAGAATAGCAGGATTAGAGACTAGACATAATAATTTTTTATAAAATAATGAATTACCTATTGATAAATCATTGTCTAAAAAAATATGTTTTAAGTCTCATGGATACATAATCCTCGAAGGCGTTTTATAAAAAAAATATTTCAGTAGACCTTTACTCCGATGTTTGGAAAAAAAATGAGTAACAAATGATACTGTCAGAATTACATGATGGAGAAGGATCGGCGTATTGTGGATACAAGGATCTAATAATAAGGGTATTTTTGGCAGGATACTATTGGCCTGTGATATCTTCCGATACGAGAGAGATACTTAAATGATGTGATATTTGTCAAAGATTTGCCAATATAATTCATAAACCAGGAGTCCTTCTTGAAAGCATATCTGAGGCGTTGTTGTTTGACCGATGAGGCATTAATCTTGTTGGACCTTTACCAATGTCTTCTAGAGGACGACATAAAATAATTTTGGTAGTAGATTACTTTTCAAGATGGGTTGAGGCAAATCCATTAGCAGGAACAAAACCTAAATACGTCATTATATTTATTACTTCAAATATTTATTGTCTTGGGTTCCAATGAAAATCACAATAGATAATGGACCTCAATTCGACAAGAAAGATTTAAAAAACTTTTGTGACTCTCGAGGAATACAACATGATTTTCGGGTCTTTTTCACCCACAAGAAAATGGTCAAGTAAAAGTCACTAATCGAACATTTCTTAATGGGCTAAAGAAAAATTTAGAATGGAATGCATGAAAGTGACTAGATTATCTACAAGAAGATTTTTGGGCATATTGGGCAACTCCTCGAACAGCAACATCAGAATTACCATTTGCATTGGTATACATAATGGATGCAATAATACCATCTGAGGTAGTTTTCCATCCTATCGCATTACGACATATTTTGAAAACTCTAATGATGTTAACAGAGTAGTTGACCTGGATTTGATCGAGGAAAAAAGGAGGCAGACACAAATAAATTTGTTACATTATCAAACATTAATGAGAAGTAGACATGCCTCCAAAGTTTAAACGAAGAGAATTTAAAGTGGAAGATCAAGTGTTAGGATAAGTTTTTCTTCATACTAAGGAAAAACACCTCGAAAATTTAGGTCGTAACTGGGAAGGCCCATATGAGGTGACATATAGAGTGAAGACTGGAACATATCGAATTAAAGGTAAAGAATGAAGAAGCCTCAAACATCAATGAAATATAGAATATCCTAAATTGTATTTGGAATGAATGTAAAAATATATATATGTTTTTGTGTAAAGTATCAATGGCATACTATTTCCTACCCTGGTGGCGCAAGAAGGTTTTAACGAGGTGTCCTATTAGCCGATTTATATATATAAACTTTTACAATTAAATTATTCTCATAATTTTGGACCAAAAAGGTCTTCCAATGAAAGTTGGTCTTCAACCATTTAATTTTGGACCAAAAAGGTCTTCCAACAAAAGTTGGTCTTTAATCATTCTTGTTGAAGCTCCTTAACCCGTGGTTGGGCTAATAATGCTTTAGATTTATAATAATTTTTCCGATCTTTCAAATACTGAATCTTTTTTCTGATAGTAACCGATGAATGAAGCAGATTGTGAAGACGAAGAGAAAATTCATTTTCTCGAGGAATCTCAAACAAGCTAGACAAGAAGTTAGCCGCGAAAGAAACCAAAGTTGGAGAATCATCTTTTGGGGTGTTATCTTTAGGGTATTTTTGGGTGTTATCTTGAGGGTCTTAAGTGATTCAATGACTATTCCTTCTAGTGAAATCTTGGCTTGCTTAACCACTTTATCTTCCGGGAAACCAACTGCCTCAGACGTTTCTGGGATCTCTTCCAAAATGCTTCTTAACTTTCATTGGCATTTATTTTTAGGAGGTGATTGACTGGGTAGTTTATATAATCTTGCATAGAGATATTTTTAGACCCTTCGGGTTTTTCAGCCTTGAAATTTTCAGCATTGTCTTCATCATCGTGAGTTTCAGCACCAAAAGCTTCCTCATTTTCCAAAGAATGGTCAGAGTCTTTGTCCAAATGACTCTTGGCACTGGATATTTTCTGAAGAAAGACTACGAAATCCTTAACTTCCAATCGATCTATGACGTCTTGCTGAGTTGGAGGAACTATGAGCTTTTCCAAAGATAACCACTCTAACGGATTGAACCTCCATAGATGGCTCTTGGCAAGATTAGTAGGCGTGAAGCAAAGACAGGATCTGTTAGACCAAGCAGTTTTATGGTTGTTGCTCTAGGCACGAAATCAGCGTAGGGCTTAGATATGGTGGTTATTTCTATTCATGATTAAGAGGGAAAATGTATGAGAATAGACATAAGAGAAATTTGAAGGGAAGTAAAATAAAAACATACCCTTATTAGTCTATATAATAGATAGCTTGTGGGGATTATCAGTGGTCACCTCAGATCCTGTCTTCCAAAGGCCTGAGATACAAAGAAAGTCTTGTTTCCACTTTTTTTTTCCTCGAGCAAATCCTTAACGATTTTCTACTTCCGACCGAAGGTCAAAGAGTAGAAGGGGAAATATGGATTTTTAGCCAAACCTGAGAGGCAAACTAACTCTTCTAGAGAAAAAATTATCACCAAAATTCTGGAGGCCATGTTGCAGGCCATGAAAATGAACCACATGTCGGGTCCAGCTTGGGTGGGGCAAATATTAATCATCGTAAAATATTCCACAAAAAAAGGATCTAAGGGTAGCATAATTCCCAATTCATCAGTTTGGTAAAAACAATCAACTCATTATCTCTGACTGACAATGGCATTTCCCCAACAAGCGGAAAACAGATGTAGATAGTAGAAGAAATTCCCTATCGGGTTCTCAATGTGGCCTTTCCGAATGCGTCATAATACTTGTACTGCACTTTATACAAGGCCGTAAGGTGTTTGTTCTCAACTTCTTTAAGGGTTTTCCCAACTAAACCATCGATTTTAGAAGGGAGTAGAATATCTTCTTTTGACTTTACTTTTTTCTAAGAGATAAGAACTCCATTTTTCAATTTGAAGAGTAGTAATATTTGGTTCTTTTTCAAGCAATGCACTAGTGTCTATTCTCTGTTCAACAGCTTAAGAGGTAGTGGCAGTTATTTTTTCATCTTCAACGGGGATTAGGGCTCCGTCGGAAGTAGTCAGCTCCTCCTCTTCACCAAAAGCTAAGGCTAGAGCATCTTTAATATTTTCATTATCATATTCAACGATAGTAGGATGAACATGAGAGACTTTTGAGTTAGTCTCTGGAATAGGTTCAAGGGTTTGCTTTTTCATCCGAGAAACGCCAGCCTTTGTTAACTTGCGAGGAGGAATTTCTTGTGTTGGACGAGGAGTCCCATGTGGAGTAGAAGATGAAATGGCTGAAATTTCTGATGGAGAATCTTTGGAACGTTTGTTGTTTTTATGTTTACTCTCTTTATGATGCATTTCTTTTTCGAGAAGAAACCGTTTGAGGGTTTGTTTTTTCCCATTTTGATAAACTCACTCTTGTCGATTATTCTACAAGCGTGACTGGGGGCCTGAGAACAGATGCTCGAAGGGATGATTGCACTGGAAGTATCCGAAAGAGGCCAGATACCGTAGTATGTGACAACGGTTAGTTAGGGCTCTTGTTCTACATATAGACCGAAAACTTTCCTTTCTTCGGCTTTTTGGCTAATTGTTAACCAGTCAAAATAGGGAAAATCTATGGCATAAACCACTTCTCTCTCTAGAATTTTTTTTCCAAACTTTATCTCTCTAAAAATATTGATATGAGATCGATAAAGAGCTAGGGATTTTATAGGAAATATATGGGCTTTAAAAGATATCGAAGCCTAAGGTTGTGAAAAGTTGTTTGCCTAGGGGAAAACTGTCCAGATTAGAGGTAATAAGTGCCTAGGGACGTGTTATGCCGCTCCTAGGCTAGTTCGTGTCAGAAATATGGACAAACCAATGGCATCCCAAACGACATCTGACCGGAAAGAGAGCATTTTCATTGGTGGTGTCAGAAAAAATCATGACATCGCAAGTGAAGAAAATTTGATAAAATGTTTGGTATAGATGTTAAGAGAATAGATAAAATCCGAGGGTGTTTTATGTGAACAAGTTAATCAGAATTCGAGGAGATTTCTTTTAGAAAATGTTTGTGGAAGATTTCTTTGCTCGTGGAATGGTTAGCGAAATTCGATGAGGAATGTTAGGCTTAATTCGAAAAGATACTTTTTGCATTCGAGGAGATTTATTTTAACAACAGTTTGTGGAAGATATCTTTGCTCATGGAATAGTTAATGAAATTTAATAAGAAATGCCAGGCTCAATTTGAAAAGATACTTTTTGCATTCGAGGAGAGGTTTTTCAATTGACAAATTAACGGTTAAAGCATAAAGTAGTTCGATGAAGATAATATTGGTCTTAACAATCCTTGTTTGAACATTTTCACAAGGACTAGGGGGCTACTAATGTGGGAAGAATAAATCAGGTAGAAGACTTTAGAAAGTTAAGGGTTGAATTTGACATAAACAAAGTCTTTTAGGAGTAATCGGTAGTTATGTATTACAAAAGGACCAATTTGTATCAAACAACAAACTTGAGGATATGACCATTATTAGTAATTTGTTTAGACATGTGGGACTCAACAAATGTAATATAAAATCACCTCACCCCTTTTGGGGAAGGGTAATTTATTAATGATTACAAAATTATTGCTTATGAGTTTCTCTCTTTAAAATGTGGACCTTCTCTCTCTAAAACATATACTCACTAGCTTGTATAACGAATTTGCCTTCCAAAAATAGTTTTAATCTTACACCACCTCCAAATATTTCTGGCACTATCAAACCGATGTTAACATAGTGCGTCAATATTAATTGTCATTTATTTGAGATCCATACTTTACGATATAGTTTATGACTTAAATTATAATGTCGTTGTTAAACTTTTTTAAGTGATAAATTAAAATTTTATGAAGAGGCTCGCATGTATTCGTAATTTCTGCGCATTACACTAAACTTGAACTTAAAACATGGGTAGAACAAATAGGTAAAAGTATGAGATACATGGTAGCTAAGAGTTTTTACGATGACATGCAAACTGGGAGAGCTCTGAGATAAATGTTTGTTTGCGAGAAATATAGACCGTATTGAAAAGAACCTAAGAAACTTAATGTTAAAAGAAGGCCACACGTGGTGAGAAATGTTATTATTTTTTTAGATTTAGGGCTTATCTCGTTACAAATGAAAATGGATTATGACTTGTGACAATTATATATGGAAAGCATAATCATGACGTTGCGAGATTCTTATGATTATGCACATGAACAAAAAGTGAGAATATATGAAGTAGAGTTCGTTCGGAAATTTTATACTACTGGTTGCAGTGCTCGATAAGTATTATTGAGTTTGAAAAATGAAACACCTATAAACGTCTCCAACATACGTAATATTTATAATGTCATATACAAAAACTAAAAAGTTAAACATGAAATTATAAAAGAGTTGTTATTTCACGAACATCTTCTCCCGTTTATGATTTCGTTCATTTATGAGGTAACATATATGAAAATGGATGGTTAGTATGGTTTGAGGACTATAACTTACTATATATCCGGAAGTCAAGAAATATGGCACTATGTGAGGGATGGGTAATGGGCAAAATCTAATCGAACTTGCCTTTGTATGAATTTGTGTGGGGTACTCATAAAAAAATAAATGAAGAATTGAAGAGGCTCAAATGTTTTGATATAATTGTCGACTTACAGAACTAGATGCAATTACCCAATATTTTCTATCATTGCTATTTTGTTTAAATGCATCATGTGTACATTTTATTTACTTACCTCTTCAATTTTCTACCTATAAAAATGTGTTCTCCATCTCACAAAATAATAAAGGTTTGCATTGCTCACGTGAATGATAATTATTTAGTTGACATAAAAAAATATAATTTCAATTGATTATTATGTTCATAACAATATTTTGTTTTATAATATTATTCTTACTCAATTAACAGGTTATGTAAATGAACCCATTGATCCCTCTCGTTCGTATTGGTTGAAAATATGTTTATTGAAAATATATTATTTGATAGATGAATCCATTGTTTGGTCAGATTGACAAATATATGCAAATCCATAGAGTAATTTGATGAGGTTAATTTTTGTCTGAGGGTAATTTGGTAATTTGTTTCAGAGTTTATCAAAGTTGGAATGTGTTTAATATTTTGAATAGAGAGTAGAGGGAGAATTAAGCAGCCTGGTAGCAGTTAATTTTCATTACCCCTATTTAATGAAGGTGGTTGGGTATTTATACCCTTACATCTGGGCTTTATGGGTTTTCGGATCATGTTTAATGGACCCGGGTCATGTTTAAAGACCCATGAGCTCTTAGTAGGAGAGAAAGCAGCTTAGTCAAGAAATGTTTAGGTTTTTTAGTACTTTTTTCATAGTTCGAACAGTCCAATGGGCTAAGTGTTCGAAGTGGTCTGTCCGGTCCGGTGGCCTTGGTCCGATCTGTCCCTGTCCGGAGAGGAAGCAGTTTTCGGACTCATCAGGAGCCCTTTTTTTAGGTGTTTGTTCAAATGCCTTTATCAAAAACCTGAAAAACAGTCCGATGTTCAGGGGCAGTTTTAACACGGACAGGTCTGTCTGTGTTGTGGCTTTATCCGGACTAATAAAGTTTCGTGAATCCAAACGATGTTTTGCCAGAGTCTATGGGACACATGTCACTTTTTGGTTGGTTTCTTCAGCCGTTTTTTCACCTTAAATCTCGCACCCACCTTCTTCGAAAAGTAACCTCTTCATTAAAGAGGGTGACATCAGCACCGTCTTTTAATCATTACCAATCTTTTCGAATTCTCCTAGGAATCAAACTCATTTTTCAGATTTACTATAAATTGAAATACTTTCTACTGTTTCACCATCATTCTCATTTTTACTCTGCAAATCCTTAAAGCTTTTTTCTCTCCAAAACAAATTTTTACCCAGTTTGTTTATGTTCACAGCTCGGAACGCTTTGTTCAAAGGCGGGTGGCTCAACCTCTCTGAATTAGAAAAAGCGCAAAAGGTCGAAAGGGAAAGGCGTATTACGGCATGTTTACCCACATCCCCTATTGACAAACCAGTGACTGCTGCCACAGAGTCAGACCAGGGCTCTTCTTCTTCAAAAGGTATCAAACCGAAAAGGTTATTTCAAACCAATCTCTCACCCATTGTCTCCGGTTCCTCGGTTCAAGAATCGGAACCTGTCGTTGAGCCAGGTGTAACTGTCGCCAGCTTTAAACCCCCCCCCCTTCTTAGCTAAGGGGTCAGACGCTGAAACCTCCCCTAAAAAATTAGTTGACCGAAGAAAAGGCCGGCTGGTCAAGGGTCAAGCTTCTAAAGGCACTCCTTCAAAATCGGGTGCCAAAGACAGCAGCACTGGGTCAGAAGCGCCCATCAGAGCTCCCAAGGACAGGCTGTCCGGTCCGGAGGGTAGTGGCTCAATCCTTCGAAGAGAAACATCTGCATCAGAACCCCGACCGGAGGCCAGAGACCAAGAAAATACTGAAGCTCAGCAGTCCGGAGACCAAGCTGAGCCAAATCTAAACCTTCCCCTTGCCACTGCTACTGAAAACCCCTCATCAATCATGGAGGAAGTAATGGAGGAATCTATCGAAGAGGCTTCATTCGAGTCTGAGCCTTCCGGACAGACAAGTAGTGTTGTTGCTGCCAAAAAAGATAAAGGAAAGGAGAAGTTGTGCTTGAGGCATCCGGATCTACCGGAGAGTCTTGAAGGAAGGGTGGGGCCTTGTTTTCACAAGGTCAATGTCAAGTACCTCATCGCTCTGCAAAAGATCAATTACGCATTCATCCACACAGCTGAACTGGGCCAGATGCGCACGAAGTGGGGAATTCCGGAGAACGTGAAGATAAGGATCCCTATAAACCTAGAAACTCCCATGGACTGCAAATTGAGCAAAATAGTCATCTTGACGGAGCTGTTTAACTGGGGGCTCAGATTCCCCTTGGACCTAGAAATTGTCAGATATTTTCATCTGATAAAGCTCTGCCCGAGCCAGTTGAGCCCCAATGCTTGGTACACCCTTATGACCTGCATTATGGCCTCTGGGCTCTCCGGGATCCCTCTACCAATGGAGGAGTTTGATGATGTGGCCAACCTTTGCAGAAACCACCACATCCCCTTCTACCACTTCAATATGGGGGATAACTTTAAAGCTGTTGATGACCTGCTAGAGTCGGAGAGGAATTGGAGGACTCAATTCCTGTTCGTGAGCGGTGCTTGGGAGAACGGGAAGAAGATCAAGGCTGGAGTCAACCCAAGTCTCCTCACCAGCAGATGGAGGAGTGATCGTAAGTCTCCTATTTCACATTCTTGTCTCTCTCTTTCTTTTTTAATCAAGTTCGTTTAACTAATTGTTCTTATCTTTGCCTTAGCAGAACCGCCCAAGGACTTCAGTGACCACTTGAAAACCGGGCAGGCTACTTGCACCAAGATCAACGCTTGGGCTGCTGAGAAGTGGGGGAACCGGTTCCATGCTGCCTTCACGGGGGGCAACTTGGCAAGACTCACCTCTGGAACACTACGGGCCGGAGGGATTTAACTTGGGAAGAGCTCACCACTCAACCCCCTCCGGACGTAGTGCTCAAGAGGACGCATGAACCGGATGGGACACTCTACTTGCCAGGCCGGGCCAAGGCCCCGAGTAAAATGAAAGGCAAAAAGAAGGGCAAGAAAGTTATGGGTGGAGCTAACCCTGTTGAGGTGGAGGAGGATGCTCCAACACATTCGGAGGGGCCAGCCTCCAGCCAAATTGACGCTGCTCTCTTGAAAGTGGTAGAGCAGGAGAGTGTTAGGCAAGAGGCTCACTCCTCAAATCCTCCAAGGGCTTCCAAAAGAGACCGAAAACGGGGAGCTGAAGGCAAAGACAAGGAGGCCAAGAAGAAAAAGACCTCTAAAGGTGACGAACTTTCTCTCCGACCTCCGAAGCCTATTCCCCAAGCTGACCCCACTGACCCAACACAAGCAGAGGAGATACCTGGTGACTTCCAAACTGATGAGGTCGAAGGGAGAGGTCTTAGCATTGATGGGGTAGACATTACTGGTCTTGGTGGGCTTGGCGAGTACTTTATCAATCTCCCTAGAGATGATTTTACTGGGCCTTATCTCCCTCCGAGCACTTCAAACACAGTCACTTTTAATGGTAAGACCTTTACTGTTTCAAGTGAAAGGGATGTTATAACTCACTCTTTATTAAGCAATGTTCAGCCGGTGCTTGCGTTGGAGAAGCAAGTCCGAAGCCAGGCAGATCTTATCAAAGACCTCAAGTCTGAAAAAGAGAGGTTGTCCGAGGACCTTCTTACTGCCACTTCAAATGCTGCCATTTTAACGGGAGAAAACGAAGAGCTGAAGAACAGCCAAAAGGAGAGTACCACAAAATTTGCCACTCTAGAAGACACTATCAGGGAGCTCCGGGAGAAGTTGTCCGGACTGGAGAAAGATCTCAACTCTTCGAAAGAGGAGACCAAGGCCAAGGACCAAATTATCAACAACTTGACCAGCGACAAGATAGCGCTTGAGAATGCAGTTTCCAAGGATGCAGAGGAGAAAGCTAATCTGTTAAGGGAGCAGGAGGCCAAAATTCAAGCCAAGATCAACGCTTATGCCAACAATGTGATCGATACTCAAGAGCAAATGTATGCCAAGGTAAAATCAGACATGGTCCTGCTCTTTCATGAGAAGTTCCCAAAGAGGAACCTGGGGGATTTATGGCTTCACGTAGAACCTGAAGACCTCCCATATCACACAATGGCCGAAGGCGACAGGTATGGCTACTCCAGTGCATCCTTATCTGATGACGAAGGGAACACCGGGGAGAGCCCAAACGAAGAGAAAGATGATCCTAAGGGAAAGAAGAAGATAGATGAAGCTGAGCCATCCTCAAAGGCTCGGCCTTAAATTATGAATTACTTTTTACTTTTCATGTTATCTAAACTAAAGTCCTTGGAAGGCCAAGGCACTCTTTTTGTAAGTGTGTCTGGTATTTGACCGGATAGATCTTTTACTCTTCTTGATAATTTGAAAGTCCTTGGAAGGCCAAGACACTTAAGTTATTTCAATAAATGTCCTTTTTTTGCACAATTCTCACATTCTTTCATAATTTGTTTCAATTTTGGTGGCTAGTGTTTAAATAGCCCTTAGTTATTACATAGTGAGAGTGTTTAAATTCTCCGATGATAAATGTTTAAGTGCTCATCACTCTTTTATTTCAATCCGGATGGTGTGACAAAAGACAAAGTAAGAACACTTCGGAAAATTTTTAAGAAGGCATCAAATTTCATTAAAACCTCCCCGCGCCACCAGGGTAGGAAAGAGTATGCCCTCAAATATTTACATGGATGTTTAAACAAGTAAATATTTACACAAATGTTACTCCAAGTACATCCGGAGGTGCTCGATATTCCAAGGGTGGGTCAAAACTCTTCCATCTTTGTCTTCTAGCCAATATGTTCCAAGTTTAAGCCTTTCAACAACCATATAAGGTCCTTCCCAAGTCGAGGCCAATTTGCCGAGCAGCTTCTCTTTAGTGTGTAAGAAGACTTTCCTCAATACCTTGTCCCCCAGTTGGAAATCTCTTCTTTTAACTCTAGAAGCAAATTTGCTCCTCATTAAACCCTGATAGTGTGTAGCTCTAATGTGAGCTTTAACTCGTTTTTCTTCTATTAGGTCGAGCTGACTTCTGATTGCCACTTCGTTAGCGCATTCGGAGAAGTTGTGAACACGAAATGATGGGAGAGTTGCTTCTATGGGAGTTATTGCATCCATCCCATAGACCAAAGCAAAGGGTGACTCCTGTGTTGCAGCCCCAGGTGTTGTCCGGTAGGCCCACAAAACTTCTTGTAAATAGCTAGGCCACTTCCCAGCAGCCCCTTCCAAATTCTTCTTTAAACCGGACAGTATAGTTCTGTTAGCCACTTCAACCTGACCATTTTCTTGTGGGTGGAAAGGTGAGGAGAAACAATGTTGTATACCCCTTGAGGCACAGAAACTCTCCATTTCCTTATTGTCGAACTGTGGCCCATTATCTGTTGTTATCTTTTGTGGAACACCAAATCTGCAACAAATGTTGGATAGAATGAATTTATAACGGCTTTTGATGTTGTTCCTGTCAGAGGGGCTGCTTCAATCCACTTCGAAAAGTAATCGATTGCAACAATTATAGTTTTCCGCCCTCCGGACGCCATAGGGAGAGGCCCCACTAAATCCAAACCCCATCAGGCAAAAGGTATAGGCTCAGAAATTGACTCTAAATGAATGGCTGGGACATGAACTTCATTGCTGTATCTTTGGCATGGGTCACACCTTCTTACCAGTTCTTTAGCATCCTGCATGATAGATGGCCAATAGTAGCCAGCTAGTAAAAATCTCCTTGTTAGAGCCCTGAATCCACAATGAGCTGATCCCTCGTCATCATGTAATTCGGAGAGGACTACTTGAGATTCATCATCGCCCAAACAATGCAAAAGAGGTTTACTGCAAGACTTTTTATATAGAATGTCTCTCAGTATGATAAAACCACGAGCCTTGTGTTTCAGTTTTCTTGCCAACGATGCCATCGGAGAGTTATTGCAGGAGAGGAAATCTCTAATCCTGAGGTTGTTTCATTTTTAATTCAAAATTTTCTTCTTCTTTACCCATATTAATTTGAATGGAGGGGCTCTCCTGCACATGGATCCACGGATACGACTCTGTGTATGCTATGGTTGCCAATGAATCTGCTAACTCATTTTCTGTCCGGGGTATGTGTTCATAAATAATGCTTTTAAACTTGAGTGCTTCATTTTTAAGAAGAAGTAAATACTTCACTAGCTGTTCCTTTTTAGCCTCAGATTGACCTTGGGCATGGTGGATAAGAAGCTGGGAGTCACTCAATAGCTTGACCCTCTTGGCCCCACAAATAAAAGCTAACTTCAGACCGGCTATAGCTACCTCGTATTCAGACTCATTATTGGAAGCCCTGAAAGCAAAACATATAGCCTGGTACATTTTGTCACCATATGGAGAAGTCAAGCACACTCCTGCACCACATCCCATAGTGCTGGATCCACCATCCGTCCGGACGCCCAGACCTTTTTGTTTTTCTTCTGAGTAGTCTGCTCCGAATCTCTATCAGAGTGAAATTCAACTAGAAAATCAGCCACAGCTTGGGCTTTGACTGCTGTTCGGGGAGCCAAATCTATATCGAAATCCCCCAATTCTACCGACCACTTAGTCATCCTACTTGAAATGTCTGCCTTTTGGAGAACATTCTTCAAAAGAAAAGATGTTCGGACGATAATAGGATGAGCCTCGAAATAAGGCCTCATCTTTCTTACAGCTATCACCAGGGCCAATGCTAATTTTTCAAGTTTCAAATAATGCATTTCCGCATCTATCAAGCTTTTGCTGATGTAGTACACTAGATGGGGGTATTTATCTACTTCTCTCACCAACACAGCACTGATGGCACAACTTGAAACTGCCAAATATACGAAGAGTGTCTCTCCATCAACTGGTTTAAATAAAGTTTTGGGAGAGGATAAATGCCTCTTGATTTCGTTAAAAGCCTCATCACACTGTGAGGTCCAGTTAAATCCCTTCGCACCCTTCAAGGTTTGAAAAAATGAGCGCATCTGTCCGAAGACCTTGAGATAAATCTGTTTAAAGCAGCTAACCTCCCTGTTAATCGTTGTACTTCTTTAATATTCCGAGGAGGCTCCATTTGAAATAGAACATTAAGCTGGTCCGGATCGGGCTGTATCCCTTGCTCACTTATTATATAACCTAGGAACTTTCCGGATTGTACTCCGAACACACACTTTTCTAGATTTAACTTCAAATTCACCTTTACCAAGTTGGTAAAAGTTTCTTGGAGGTCTGCCAAGTGCAACTGCTCATCCACACTTTTCACCATCATGTCATCGATGTATACTTCCATATTCCTTCCAATCTGATCAGCAAAGGTTTTGTTTACCAATCTCTGATAAGTAGCCCCAGCATTTTTCAACCCAAACGGCATTACTTTGTAGCAATGAAGACCCCTGTCGGTGACAAATGTGGTATGCTCTTGATCGTTCGGATCTACTTGGATCTGATTGTATCCGGAGAAAGCATCCATAAAGGACAGCAGTTTATTCCCAGAAGGGGAGTCTACTAGTTGGTTAATCCGGGGAACTGGATACAGATCTTTTGGGCAAGCCCTATTGAGGTCTGTGAAGTCAATGCACATACGCCATTTGCCATTTTTCTTTTTTACCAAGACCGGATTGGCAGTCCACAAAGGATATTGAGACTCATTGATATGCCCCATCTTTGTGAGCCTGTAGACCTCTTGTACAATAACATCAGCCTTTTCCTTGGAAAAAGCCCTTCTCTTTTGAACTACCGGAGCTACGTCTTTCCGGACAGATAAGTGATGTGATATCACATCTGATGGAACCCCACTACCATCAGCATTGCACCAAGCAAAAACATGCTGATGGCTCTTCAAAAATTCTAACATCTCACTTTTTCAGATCGGGTGGCATTCTAGACCCTATCTTGACATTTTTTCCTTCTTCTAAACAATGTGTTTCTACCTCTTCGATTGGTATTAATACTCTAGGGGCCTCTCTGGGGTCATCGATTTCACCCTCACCCCCAGAAAGCCCCCCAAATTTCTATTGCTTGTTAATACGGACTGCCCCCAACGTCCGGGGCGCCACGGCTGTAGCATAACAGTCCCTGGCAACCTTTTGGCTGCTTCAGACAACTCCCACTTGCCCTTGAACAACATATTTCAAACACTGGTGGACTGTTGAAGCCACTGCATGCATCCTAGAGAGCCAAGACCTCCCTAGAATAGCATTATAGCAGGTGGGACAATCTACCACGATAAAAAGTATCCTGACCATCTTCTTGAAAGGGCCCTTGCCCAATAGAACTTCCTCTTCGAACATCCCGATCACATCTGCTGAGCTGCCAGTAAAGCCCACAATTGATCTGTCCGAACTCTGAATTACGGATGGATTTTTCATTCTCTTGTAAGTGGTTAAGAAAAGGATATTGGCTGAGCTTCCAGTATCCACCAAAATTCGTCTTATGTCATTGCCCCCGATGGATGCTCCTATGACAACAGCATCTTCACGAGGGCCAGCTATATCTCTTAGATCATCTTCATAAAAAACAATGAAGGGGAATGGAATTTGCGATTGATAGGAAGTCATGCCTCCTTCTAGCTGGGTAGCTAAAGTATGAACGTGCCTCTTCCTTGAAGAAGCAGTAGGAGTTGTCATAGTATCCCCTCCGAAAATTGTAAGTGACTCAAAAAACTTAATGAGCCCGGAGACTGTCCTAGAATATTCCTCAATGGTCCCCACTCTATTTCGAGTTGGATCAGGATCCAAGTATTCTGATTCCACATCAAATCTTTCGATTATAACCATGGCTCCCTCCGGAGCAGCATTACTTGGACCAACCCGGTGGGTATTGTCAGGCCTATTACCTCCTCTTCTTTTAACATAAGCCCCCAGCTTTCCCCTCTTAATCAATTTCTGAACTGCTTGCTTTAAAGCTATACAATCATCGGTGGTATGGCCAGTACCATTGTGATACTGGAAAAAAGAGTTATTCCGGTGTTCTCTAGGGGATTGCAGTGTGGTCGGCCTTCTATAGTACACCTCTTCCTTTGTTTTATCATAAGTGGTGGCCACACTTTCTTTCAATTCTGCGAACCACTCCGGTTAAACCCAAGGCCCTCTCTTATTTCTGGATTGCTGACTCTGAGCGAGTGCAGCTGGCTGAGACTGAGCTTTAGCCCTGCCATGCCCCTGTCCGGTCTCCTTCGCCTTGTTCCCGGACTGATTCTGATTGGGGTTTGGTGCCACCGGGGCAGACCTCACCTGCCTGTGCACCCTCGTTTTCTTTGGTTCATCAACGTTAATCTGTTTTCCAACCTGATTCAGCAACCCACCCCAAGTCATGGCCTTCTTTCTGGTCACCGAATCAGCCAAATTGCCAGGGTTCAAGCCCTGCCTCAAAGATGCTATTGCAACTTGCTCGAAGCAATCAGCCAACCTATTCTTGGTGTTCACAAAACGACTTATATATTATTTTAAGGATTCATTCGGTTCCTGGGCACAATGGATTATCGTGTCCCCGTTGCCCTTTAACTCTTTACTCCTAACGAACTGCCTTCGAAAGGCCACCCAAAAAAGTATCAAAATTCTTGATACAACCTTGTGGTAGGCTGTTATACCATTTTAGAGCACTCCCCGTAAATGATTGGGAAAATGCTCTACAAAGTAGCTTGTCATCATCATCAAAGTTCATCATAAATTTTTTAAATTGTTATAAATGATTGTCTCGATCAGTACTGTCATCGTACTTTTCCATTTTGGTGCTATCAAACCTCTTAGGGAGGTTTCCGGACAGAATTTTAGAAGACAATGGAGATTGCCTCCAATTTCGGCCACGACTGAACACAGTATCTTCATTGGGAGTTGCAAAGATACCTGGTTCATCGTGGAAAGCAAAAGGATCCATCAGCATCCGGTCTACATGCCTCCGGCTGTGAGATGACCTTTTGCCAATATTCCTCTTTAACTTTCCATGTCTATCCCTTTTCCTTGAGTATTTTTTTTATTTGCTTCTGCTTCTTTTTAGTTCGACCCTCATCGCTGCTAGAGGATAAGGATTCTTCAACTCCCTAATTACCCAAAGATATATCAGAAGACTCTGAGCCTGAGTCAGAACTCTCCACTAGCTTGGACCGGTGAGACTTTTTGGAGCTAGCATGAGTCTTCTTGGTGCTTACATGAGTCTTCGAAGGCTCATGCTCTCTAGGGTTATCGGTATGATGAGTAACTGATGCTTTCGATTTTTCTTTCATGCCCATCCTAGCCTTTTCAACCCTCAGAGCTTCTATCTCGCCTTTTAGCCTATCGCACTCCTCGATGGTGTATTCATCATTTTCACCCACCACTTCGAGCAAAGCTGGTGGCACTTCCGGGCGTCCGGATTCATTCGGACTGACTTTTCTTGTTGGTTTTGAATGCTCGATTCAGGAACCTTCGTGCTCCCAATGTGGTCGCCAATTTGATGAGGTTAATTTTTGTCTGAGGGTAATTTGGTAATTTGTTTCAGAGTTTATCAAAGTTGGAATGTGTTTAATATTTTGAATAGAGAGTAGAGGGAGAATTAAGCAGCCTGGTAGTAGTTAATTTTCATTACCCCTATTTATTGAAGGTGGTTGGGTATTTATACCCTTACATCTGGGCTTTATGGGTTTTCGGGTAATGTTTAATGGACCCGGGTCATGTTTAAAGACCCATGAGCTCTTAGTAGGAGAGCAAGCAGCTTAGCCAAGAAGTGTTTAGGTTTTTTAGTACTTTTGTCATAGTTTGAACGGTCCAATGGGCTAAGTGTTCGAAGTGGTCTGTCCGGTCCGGTGGCCTTGGTCCGATCTGTCCCTGTCCGGAGAGGAAACAGTTTTCGGACTCATCATAATTAACAAGACCATAGAGTGACAGATCTTTCCAATGACTAAAAAAGTCTACTATGTAAGTTTGTTTGTTATAACTTTAGTTTATCGTATTATTATTTTCAAATATATTTTGTTCCTTATTAGTATTTCCAAACTGTGTTTTATTGTTTATTTTATTTCTATTGATTATAATGTTTCAGTTTAAAAAATTTAACTTAAACAATAAAATAACATCAATAACCAAACAAGACAAATTCATAACTTAATGAAAACTAAAAAAAAATTATAATAAAATATGATAGTCTAAGAACATAAGTAAAAAATTAGCGCAATACTTTATGAAAAGTTATATACATATACATGCATGTTTTATCGTAGGAGGTAAGCATAATAAGGTATATCTTATTTTAGGAAAAGTTATATACGTGGATGTCTTGTTTTATAAGGTAATCATCATAAGGTATATCTTATTTTAGGAAAATTTATACATGTACATATCTTATCTATGGGACTTGAGATAGTGATTAACAACGTAAGTTATGTACCGAAGTTAAACGTAAGCTTATGTTAGGATGTTAGGTGGGAAATGATTTACCTATATGGATGGAGATGGCAGACTTAGGGTCTTGTAAGGTTCCCATGTTATTATGAAATTCTATATACTAATGGTGTTTTAGTTCTTGAGGGCTTTGTAGAGATAAAGGGTGTCTAATATGTTGAGCGATTTTAACAGGTTGCGGCATCATTGATTGTGGTATTTAAGTGAGAAAGGACTTGGTGAACAAAGAAAACATGGTTAGTTAGATGGTATTGTAGTTCAGAAGTTGAGATTTTATTAAACTTGTGTATTAGGTAAGTGAAAGAGGGTGAAGTTGTCGTCCAACAACTAGACAACCCATAAAGTTTTGGATTATGTGCATTTGGATCTTTGGGATCCAACAGGGGAACCTAGTATAGGTGGTGCAAGGTATTTTATGTGTTGATAGATGATTATTCCAAGAAAATATAGGTTATATTTTGAATAACAAGGATGAAGCTTTTGTTTCCTTTGTGACATGGATAACAATGGTAGAGAATCAAAGCTTGAAAAATGTTGAAGAAGCTTCAAACTGATAATGAGTTGGAATATGTGATTAATTCTTCACTAACTATTATGCAAAGCTTGTCATTGTTAGACCTCCAAACTGTGATTGACACTCCTCCAATGAAACAGGCTTGCAGAGAGAATGAAATCAATCTTGCTGGAAAGGGTTAGTTACTATCATATAGGTGAAATAGACTGAATGTTATAAGGAGAATATATGATAATCGGCATATATCATCAACATGACTCCATCTACGGTTCCTATGTTTCTGTGTACTCAAGAGTTCTAGGCTAGAGATAAACCTAACCTGGAACATTTGAGAGTGTTCAGATTTGCTGCCTACGCACATGTGAAGCAAGACAAGCTTCAACGGAGAGCACTAAAATATTTGTTCCTCGCCTATCCTCAATGAGTAAAAAGGTAAAACTTGTGGTACATCAAAACTAGACATCATAAATTTGTGATAAGAAACTACATAATTTTCAATGAGGAGGACATCTCATTGAACAAGGTGGTGGAGACTCAACATAGTATTGTCAAGAAGAGATGTGAAGTTGGTGTTGGGTTTGATATAGAGATTGAAATTCTTAATGCTTCCAACAAAGATAATTTAGGACCCAGTTTATATTTGATTCGTACATAAGAAGTTCAACCATTACATGAGTCCAAAAATGGCCAAGGGTCTGGTGTTCTAGAGCCTTCAAATGATCAGACGAGAGGGAAACATGATCTTGGCAGTTATCAGTTGGCAAGGGATAGAGTATAAAGACCAATCAAACAACCATATAGGTATGGTTGTTCTGATGTAATTGGCTATACTTTACCTATTGAAATGCAATAAGTTTCTTTTGAACCCGAGAGTTATCATGATGCTATGAAGAGTAGTGATAAAGATAAGTAGCTTACAAATATGAGGGAAGAACTGCAATCTCTTAATAAAATGAACATTTAGATTCTTGTAAAGCAATCGAATGGTCAAAAGCTTATTGGGAGTTAATAGTTATTCAAAATAATGTCAGGTACTCGTAGTGTTGAGTTACAGAGATACAAGGCTAGTTTGGTGGCTAAGGCCTTTAAATACAATGAAGATGTTAATTTTAATGATATGTTTTTGCCATTTGTGAAATAAACCTGTATACGTATTATTTCCTAGATTTTTGCTAGATTTAATCTTGAACTAGATTTAATGGATTTTCCTACTTCCTTATTGCATGATGAATTAGAAGAGATAATTTACATGTGTCAGCCAAATGGGTTTGAAAATGATGTGTGTTTGTTAAATAGACATCTCTATGGGCTGAAACACTCGCCAAGATAGTGGAATAAAATATTTGTTACTTTTATGAGATGCACCATATATGTTTGTAGCTGTTATAATAATTGTGTCTATTAGAATGGGGAAATACATATAGAGAGAAGATCATTTTGTTGTTATATGCGAATTGCATACTAATAGCTGTAAGAGATATGAAGCAGATTGAAATGATGAAGACTAAGCTAAAATGAGAGTTTGAGATGAAGGATATATAAAAGACTACAAGGATACTTGGTATTGAGTTTAAGAGAAACATGCCAAAGGGGTATCCATTTTTATCTCAATAAGGATACATACAGACGGTCTTAAGGAAGTTTAGAATTTCTGAAGCCAAAGTGGTTGGAACTCCCATTGGTGCCTAATTCAAACTAAGTATCACTCAAACACTAACCAAAGCTACAGATGAGAAGTATATGTTGGATAAACCTTATGCAGTGTTATTGGTAGCATTATGTATGCTATGATTTGCACGTGACCTGATCTTACCTATGTCATTAGTGGTTTGAACATATTCATGCGTAATTCAAGAAAGCTGCATTGTAATGCACTCGAGTGGCTCATGAGATACTTGAATGGTTCGGTTGTTGTAGGGTTGTGTTATAATCAGAAATATATGGTTGATATAGTGTTAAGAGGGCGTGTGGACTCATATTATGCAGGTTTTCTTGACACAATAAATTCTACTTTGGGTTATCTATTTACTGTGCTTGGAGGAATAACTAGTTAAAAATCTTGTATACAAAAGGTCATTTTACTTTTATTTGTGGAACTGATTATATAACTACTATGGAAGGTATGAAAGAAACTATCTATTGAGTGAACTCAATAGTTGGGAGCGATATGTGATTATGCTCGGTCTTAACAATAATGTCATTCATTTAATAAAGAATTCCGAAGTTCCATGAGCAAACGAAACAAGTAGATATCACACTATACTTCATTCAAGACATGGTGGAGAGTGAGGAAGTGAAGGCGTTTAAGAGTGCTAGTGAAGAAAATCCTTTAAATGCTCTGACAACGGTATTTCTTGTTAGAGGAAAATCTCAAAAATATATGACAACTAGTAATTTATTTGTCCATGAAGAAAAGATAAAGATTTTACATACTCGCATTTCTATTTATACCATTCTTAGCATAATTTCTCTATCCCACTAAATACATCATTTCCCTAATTAATATCACGGACCTATATTTATGGCTATTGCTTCAGTCGTGGTCAATTACGTTGGTTTCTTAGTTATACGTTGCTTTTAATAACTCTTGACTACCTTTAAAGCTCTTTAATATGCGTTGATCGTGATCGCACCTTATGGGCATCCATAGTTGGTAGTACTTCTTTGGTGAACCTCGACCTGACTATGTCGGTCATTCCATGTGGCCTCTGTTCGGCTAACCTACCGCTTGGACGAGCCTCGATTGCATTACAGTAGTTTTCCCCATATGATCGCTGCTCAGTTAGGGCGTCGCATAGGCAGAACTTGATCGGATTACATCAACCTTTCCATAGGACCTCTGCTCGATTGCGCCTTGTGAGATGGCCTTAATGTTTCACTTTTGGGCCTTAGTTTAGTTGTCAGTGGCGATACGTCTGTGCTACTCGTGGGTCACAGTGAACCCTTCGGTTTGGCTTTGTTTTAGTCATTATATTGATGTCTCTGTGCACCTGTACAGCTCAGTTTGTTTCTATATAATCACATATTTCCCAATAACATCTGCTCTGATAATGGTGACCTTATCAGGAAGCCCCTAGTCCATTGAGTATGTTTGAAAATAATAAATAAATTAGGAAAAATAGATGTGAGGAGTCAGACTCATGGTTCGCGAGGTGGCCTCGTGGTTTAGCATGTCAGGTAGCGATGTGATACAATGTCAGCATTATGATAACATGTATTATTACTAGGCGGTGCGTGCATACAATGATAACATATTGGAGATGAAAGATTATGTCGCATCAATTCTCGTGAAGCGTGTAACTTTAATTAATGGGTTAATGATGACTGAAATCCCATCATACGTGGATTGTGGAAAGGAAAACACTTATGTTTGGTCCAAAATACAAATCCTCACCGTTGATATTCCCCGTAGATCTCGCCTTTAAAATAGGTATATTCGATACTTAAACTGTTTATACTTTTATCTTTATAGAATATTAGGGGGTCGATGTTAGGTTTATCCATAGGCCATTTAGATAGTCTTCCCTACACTTGGTCGATTGCTTTGAATGCCCACCCGCGAGTAGCTTTGTTCGATATAGACAGTCTTGGTTATTAGCTTGCTCTGATAAACATTGTTGGATCATTTTGGTCACTTAATCGATCCAGATGGCGCCAACAAAGGGTGGTAAAAAGAAAGTGAAGGTCGGTAACGTCGCTGATGATGACACAAATTCAAAGTTTGATAGCCCTTCTTTTGTGAAAGAGTAATTTTCTCAGGGTATTTGATTGAGGATGGTCTGCGCGAATTTAGGGTTAGATATAGTATCCCTAGTGATGTCATAGTAAGGGTGTCCATTTTATGAGAGCAGCCGTATCTGGCTCGAGAGAATGAAATGTGTTTATACACAACCATTTTTTACTGGGGTCTTTACATACCCATACCCTCCTTTATTCGTGAATTTTTTAGTTTTATAAACATATGCAAGATGCAACTTACGGCCAATGGCTGAAGGGTACTTCTGAGCATAGTTCAGAGTTCCAAACTAGCCTGATCCCCATTCTTCTCTCTCCAACTAACCGGGGTAAGAAGATTGGTGGATTTACCCATGTCAGATAATAACTAGAAACATACATTCATATTTGTGGCCGAGAATTAGGAGCACGAGAGTGCTGTTATGAACCTTCAATTGGAGAGGCAGTGGAGAACTAAGTTAAGAATGAAATGTTATATAGTTAGTATGAGTATATTCTTTTGGTGATACTTTCTGAACTGGTGTTTGTTCTTGTAGATGAAAGAAAATACCAATAGTGGTATATGAAAGGATTTCCAAAAGATCCGATAAACTCGTTTCTTAGTTTTTTGGCGGTTGCAGCCGCAATGTGGGGCTTGGAATAATCTCTTGTGTTTACATACGTGAATTATCTTAGTTCTGGGTTGTGGCGTGTACTAGAGTTGGAGACCATAGAAGTTGGTCAAATGAAGATGGCAGGCAGTGGGGAGATGACGATAGTGGACCGGCTGCGGGCTTTTATGGAAAAATGTATCGAGATTATAATAGTGCAAGGGTTGGGTTGATGGTTCCTCAGAGTCTCAAGGTGAGAGAGACAATGAATTCTTCACCATCTCTCGAGAGAAAGATGAATGAGGATGAGATGCTCATTATTTAATATATTAAACCGAATATTCACCAAGAAGATGATCGCGCACAATCGAGAAAAGAGAGGGTTAATTATGGGGGTCGGCATCCCCGTGAAGATGATGAAGAAACTGATAATGAGATGTATCCTCCAATAAAAAATATTCCTGTCATACTTAGTGCTATACCCATATCACAAAGTAAGCTATCGTTGGTGGATGACAATTAGAAAGCAGATGGGGGTCTGATGGAGAAAAAAGGTGAGGAGACGTCGTCGCCGGAGATAGTGAAACAGACGGGCAAGGCACCCGAGATGATCTTGATCGAGGAATCAAAGGAGGACAATGGAGGAAAGAAAGCGGATGGAGATGATGATGTATTGGTTAAGAAGAAGACGCTATCACAGAGGTTAGCTCAACGTATTAAGGATTTTTTGAAAGGTCCAGGTTCTTTGGAAAATAAAACCTTATTGCAGGCTCACTCTATCATTGTACGAACTTCTTTTCCATTGAAAATATATTGCTCCTTTATCGCCCGAATGTAAGTCATGTAGAATTGTGGTAGCTTCCTCTTCACTTACACTGCATAACAGCGACCGCGTTGCACTTTTTCAGTAGAGAATGTTATACAATACACAATACTTAGCGGTGCACAAATGCAGCGCCCTAACCGTTTCTTTATCCACAAGGAGGGTGTTGTCACCAAGGTATAGTAACTAAGGCTGCCACAAGTTAGTCGTAGTCTTGATCGTACAAATTATATTTCTGATCATAAGTGTTTCGATAGTTGGGTGGTTTTGTAACATCACCAGTGCATCTCTATGGACGTCGCTGCTTTTGCTAAGGCATCAGCTACTGAGTTATCGAGACAGGGAACCTGTTCATAACTGATTGTCAGGAATTTAGACTCATAATCTTTCAGAGCTATTACGTAACTACAAATTCCTTCTTTTTTTGGCATCGTAGGTGTCTTAGCTTGGTTGATGACCAATTTTGAATCAGATCAGATTCTAAGCACTTGAGCTCCATATATATGAGCTAGCTTCATACCTTCTATTAGTGCCTTATACTCTGCCATATAGTTTTTCAGCGCGAAGTTAAAATGAATGGCTTGTCAATTTTTCTCCCTTATAGGTAGTTTCATCGTTATACCGACACCAGCATTTCATGTACTTAATTCTCCATCGATTTCAAGAACCCATTATAGGTCAGAGTTACCGGGCGAGGGTTCGGTCAGGATAAGTTCACTGTGGGGTATGGAGAATTCTATGATAAAATCGTCGATGGTGTGTCTTTTGATCGCGGTACATATATCAAATTTGATGTCGTACTGCCCTAGCTTGGTGGACTATTTGGTTAGGCCACCAGAGATATTAGGCTTCTGTAAAGTATATTCTTCGGGGGAAATAAGGTCCGTACAGTAATGATATGGCCCTGAAATCAAGGCGAGTCTTGTGAGCAGCAACCACAAGTCCTAATGTCAGTTTCTCCATATTGAGATAGTGAGTTTCTATGTCTACTGGAATCTTTCTCGTGTAATATATTAGTCATTGGATTTCGCTCGGTTCCCGAACAAGCACAACATTAACTGGAAGAGGAAAGACAACTGGCTAGAGGAATAAGGTTTCACCTGCTGTAGGAACAAAGAGGATTTCTGGTGACATTTTAAGTGCTACGAAAGTCGTGTTACAATCCTTGTTCTATGTGAACTTCTTCACCCCCTAAAGTACCTTAAAGAAAGAGTGGCTATTATCTGAATCCCTTTCGAAATGAAGCGAGACAGCGCTGTGAGGCGCCCTATTAAGCATTAAACCTCTTTGATATTTCTTGGGGGCTCTATTTAAATCAGTGCCCTTAGCTGAATAGTGTTCACTTCAGTCCTATTTTTGCTGACGACATAACCCAAGAAATTTCCGCTACAAACCTCAAAATAGCATTTGACCAGATTCATCTTGAGATTAAACTTACGTAGGACAACAAAAATATTATTTAATACTTTCAACTGTTAATCGACCATGTTGATTTTGACGATCATATCGTTGATCTACACTATCATGTGGTGCCCCAATTGATGTTTGAAGATATGGTAAACGAGGTGTTGATATCTAGACACTGCATTTTTTAACCCCAAAAGACATAACGGTATAACAATACAACCCCTGCTCAATCTGGAGTGTTGTATGCTCCTCATCTATTGGATACAGAAAAATCTGATTGTAGCCTGAGTAGGCGTCCATGAACGATAAATACTCATAAACCGAAGTTGAGCTACCTTCATCGACCAACACCATAGTTACCGTAACTCCTCCAATATCTATGTTGACAGTCAAAGCATCCTCATGGAGGGTAACAATCCCTTGTAAATTATCGTCATTACAAGTGAGTTCGACTACGGGGTCACAGTAATTGTGGTAGAAAGAGCCCTCGACTTCTTGCACCTCATGGTCAACACTCCTTATTGTCAACAAATCTGTCTCTAAAAGTGTCTCATAGACCTGCAAAATCATATATTAAACCTTTAGGTAAACCACTAAACCAGTCCATTGCATTACATTCAAGGTTCATAGAGAGGGCCCAACAGAACATGAAGTTATCTAGATTGAAGGCCATCATCATATTATTGAACTGCTCCATCTATCTTTTTGGATGTCCCGTGTCATCGTAGGCTTCCATGCGGAATGGATCAAACTTTTTTGGGAGCTCAGCCTTGAGGATCTATTTATAAATGGGGTTTCCTTAGGCACATAAGCAGTCATTTTCAGGCGGACTTGATCGTACTATTGGACTTTATTTTCTTTGGCCTTTTTGGGCGCGGCTTGTTTGCCCTCACGGTGCGCTTCCAGTTCTTTGGACCATTTTTTACCCCTACTTTTCCCTCCCTTTCGTCATGCTCCTCACGCTTGGAAGACATGTCTTCTTGTTGTGCTCGATTGACCTCTACTCCTGATCGTTTCCGCCCTCGGCTACCTCCTTGCACCTTAATTGTTAATGCATAAAGGGCATCAATTATATCTGCCAGAGTTTCTTTGGCCGCTTGTTCCTTGCTTTCTAGTCATGAGCATCCATTTGTTATGCTTGTTGCATATTTCAGAAGGAGTCGTGAGTTTACTAACCTCTACAGCGGGCTCCACATGCTCTACTGTACCGACCGCCACAAACCTCAACTTGTGCTTCAACGATATTTGTATTCTAGTTTTCCTAAGGGGCTACTCCAAAGGGAGGATCTGAGTCTGCCCGACGATTCGACCTAGTACCGGTGTTTGGTCTGCTACAGTAGTGTTTCTCTCGGAGGTTTCCCTTTCAATCTCGGATCTTGTTAGTACCATTGGTTTAAAGCTTGTGTATGTTTTTTTATTTTATGATTTTCTCATAGACGATGCCAAATTTATTAGAGGAAAAGCTCACAAATATATGCTAAGTAGTAATTTATTAATCTATAAAAAAACAAAATATTTTACACACTCACATACCTATTTATACTATTCTTAGCGTGATTTCTCTCTCACTAAATACATCATTTCCCTAATTAGGATCGTGGATCTATATTTATGGTCATTACTTCAGTTATGGTCAGTTGCGTTGGTTTCTCAGTCATAAATTTCTTTTAATAGCACTTGACTCCCCTTAAAGCTATTTATTGTGTGATGATCGTGATCGCGTCTCATGGGCATCGATAGATAGTAGTAATTCTTTGGTGAACCTCGACCTGACTATGTCGGTCTTTCCATTTGGCAAACGTACTGCTTGGACAAGCCTTGTGATTGGGTTACACTAGTTTCCCATATGACCTCTGCTCGATCAGGGCGTCGCATAGGTAGAACTTGATCGGAGTACGTCAACCTTCCAATAGGACCTCTACTCAGTTTCGCCTTGTGAGATGGCCTCGATGTCTCACGATCGGGCCTCGGTTTAGTTGGCAGTGGCGATACATGTGCGTTGATCGTGGGTCACCTCTGTATTATGCGTGAACCCCTCGGTGGGCCTTGGTTCAGTCGTTATCCTAATGTATCTGTGCGCCTGTACTGCTCAGTTTGTTACTATATAATCCCATCATGCCAATAACATCTACTCCAATAATGGCAACCTTATCATTACCGATTTTAAATGTCACAAACTACATAAGAATTTTTCAAGTTTGGGAGATAAAAATATTGGATGCAACGGATGTTAGACTTACTATAAGCCTACGTGGAGAATACTTAGGTGTATGGTATAAGTAACTCGACAACAAAGGTACTATCATAGAAATACATGGGCCAAAGATGAATCAGCCTAACACATGTATATCCAATAACTGTTGGGATTCTTTCAAGATGGAGTTGTGGCCCAAACTTTGGTGCAAAGACGTTTGATGGAACCTATAGGCGAGTTTGGCCAAAGATATATTGGTTATTTTCTACTCAACCGAATACCTGAGCCGAATGGTTAGAGACTAAGTTGGATGCATGTTATTGATGTCATAGAGTCGATTACTAGATCCAAACTTATCTTGATAATGCTATATGGGTTGATGCTTCAATGCTGATGGACTTAAGTTCTTCATCGAACTTTTCGGTTTCTATTTGATGGAGTTTCATATTTAATTATGCTTCTTATTTAATTTAGTTTCCTATTAATTGGGGTACCATATTAACTGTGTTTTTTATTTATTTCGCTTTCCTCTTATTCTCAATTTTCTAATTATAAGTTTTTATATTTTTTTTATTAGAGATTTATTATAGTCGTTGCTTAATGAGATTTAATATGGATCATCTGGTTGAAAAGTTACGGCTTTCTTTAAGTTTATATATATAAGATAAAACATAAAGATAAGTTTTATTATGTGACTTGTGAAAAGTATGCACTCTTTCTTGTGAGAGAAAACTCTTGTCTCTTATAGAGAAGTGTGATGTGAGAGATAAAAATTAAAGAGATAGTTGTGTGAATGATGTTATCTTTGTAAATAGTTAGAGTTTTATAAGAGAAAGTAATTGAGTCATTTGTGTTCAAAATGCCTTTATGTGACCTTCTTGTTTAATAAAACAAAATTTTTATTATTTATGAACGTGTGATTATTTTTACACTTGGAATCACGTTAAATATTATCACGTGTGTTTTGTTTTTTTAAGCTTTTTTTAGCTGATTTGTCTGAAATTCCTTTATCTTAAATTTGAAGTTTTTTATTTTTTTTGTGTGTTTAATTCTTATTTCGTATTCTATTTGTTATCTTTGTTATGGGGTAAAATATTAAAACTATTTACTTCCACTTACTTTTATAAAAGATCACCGATTTGATAAAATTTTGGTAATTAACTTAATAAAATTCACAAAATTTTCAAAATTTATGATTTAAACCATAACTTCTATTATAAAAATTTGGTGAAATTTCAGCTAGGTTGCATATCCCACTAAATATATTTTGGTTTGTTTGGAATTTCGCCCACTATGCAGACATCGAAGGTTGTTACCGGTCCCGTCCGAATTTGAGATGATAGCTATCGGGTCGGACCGGTCTGGACCGTTAAATTATTCGCGCTCTAGATGCGTTCTAGATTTAGATTAGGAGTGGTCTAATAACTGACCGGATCGGTTTGGTCAGTCTGGACCGGACCGGTTTGATCGGTATGCTTGACCGATAAGATTAGAGATTTTTTAGACTCAAACTAATTGCTATTAAACCGGACGGGTCTGGACCGTTAAATCCTTCAGGATTTAAACTAAGATAGGTCCGATAACTAACTCGGCTGGTTCGGATTATCCGGTTTGGTCGGTCTGCTGGACCAATAAGCAAAATGATAGCCAACTCATGTAGGCTGGAATCCAACATTCGAAGTAGGTTAATACATGGCATGCTTTAACCACTGGACTAAGATAGCATTTCAAGGTTACCTAAATATTGTTGTATTCTTCTAATTCAATGTCACCGCAGAAAGTTCAATTACTTCATAGATATACTAAATAAGGATATAAACTATTGAGGACTACAATATAATACTTATAGTTTTGAACAAACAATTATAAAGATATAGGACAGATTATGGTCCAGCTATAGAGATAGAAAGTTAAAGTGTAATTAACTCATTGTTGTAACAACTTCAGTTATTATGAGTTTGTTCACCTATATATAAAGGCTAGAGCTAAAATTAATGGACATTGGACTTTCATTTGGTGAACTATCTTTCATTACTTAATTTTCTCTCTCTAAAATCAATTTTCTTTTTCATCTCTCTCTAGAATCAGATTTCATCCACACCAAATTGGCGACCACATTGGGATTTGATTAATTGGTATCTTGATTTCTTGATCACCAAAAGCAATTGACTTTATTTTTTGGTTTTCATTGTTCTTGATCGATTTTCGGAAGATGTTTTGGATCGATAATGGAACAAAGGAATGAAAACGATCCTTTTGTTCAAAAGAAAGTTGAGACATTAAAATTTGATCTGCAAGGAGAAGAAGTTAAAGAAGATGAGTCAGTTTCAATTCGACAGATTCACTCAGATATTAAAATGCGAATGAACCAATTCCTGGATAAAATAACGGATCTAAATGAGAAGTATGATAAAAGAGAGCAAGATATTCAATCCTGTTAGGCTGAAATCTGAGGTGAGACAGATGGATGATAAAAATGATATTGATAGCCAATCTGATTGATCTTATACAACTGTCAAGTTCAAAGTGAGCAGAAGAAAACGCGTTTTGAATCTAGTAAAGAGCATCATACTTCGCAAAAAGATAAAAAAAAATATAAGCAAAGGTATGTTATGACCAGTAATGATGAGTTGAACAGTTCAGGATCTGAGTATAAGAGGTACTGAGGGTCTTCGAAAGAAAAAAAAGGTCGGCCTTGAAATGAATACAAAACAAGAGATGACAATATACCTCGCTGTTTGAGGGAAGTAAAGTGGTGTCAAGGGAACACGTCGAATCGGTACACATGGATGGAGGATCGTAACTTGTATGTTGTCACGGGAACATGAAATGATAATCAGTATGTACAAAGAGTCGACTGGAGAAACTCTCATTCGACAACTGAGATAAGGTCCATCACTCTTCCAAAGCGGTTCCATATCTCTAAGGTCAAAATATTCGATAGGATGTAAGATCCTGATGACCACATCGAACGGTTGAAGAAGTACATGATGAATTTTGAGGACGATGATAGGCTGGTATGCATAGCTTTCTCTCAAACGCTCAAAGAAACACCTTTGAAATAGTACAACATGATTAGTAAGGGATCCATTTCTAATTTCAGAGATTTTTATACAGCCTTTCAGTGATAATTTATGGGAAGTAAAGAGATCTTGGCATATAGAGACACAATAATAGAGTGCAAACAAAAGTGGGAGTAAGGCTAAATGACTATACTAAACAATTTGTGTTAACAAAAGCTAGTTTGGATAATTGTGAAGAGTTGATAGTTATGGCTGCATTTCGAAAGGGTTTTTACTAGGATATTTAGCAAATATACAACAAAACGAAAAGATTTGACCTTTAGAGTGTCGATAAATCAAGTGGATGATCAAATTAAAGCAGATGAGTCGACTAGAGTTCGAGGAGTGGTTGCATCCAGTTAAAAGCGTTCAGGGCAGGTGTCAAATAGTTAGGTACATTCTTTGAATTCAGCCCAACCATCGCTTCTGATGAACAACAATAATTTGTATCCTCAAACTGGAGGGTACCTAACTCAAGCTACAGTGTATCAATTTCAAATACCGAAGCCAATCAGTGGATAAGGCCAGACCACTATGCTGATTTAACTGAAAATGTCGTTGCAATTTATGAAAATGCGAAATGATATGTAAATTTTAAAAATCCTGCTCCGATAAATAGACCAAGGGAGGAGCGTAATAAGAGGTTCTGTAAATATCATAATGATATAGTACATGACACTACATACTCTATAGCTTTGAAGAATGGGGTGTAAACTTTAATTGAAAATGACAAGTTGTTAGCCTTTTGTTAAAGGGCAGAGAAGTGGATCAAAGGCTCATGTTGCGTCGGCTTCACAAGCAATGAATCCAAATTCATAGGCAGAAAATCTAACAATTGTGCATTCTAAGATTGATAATTTTGATGCTGTATCAGAATATTTAGATACAGATCCTAGATCAAAATATTTTGATGACAATGGATGAGCCACTGAAGCAAGGCCGAGTTCAAAGTTTATGTAAATACATTGAGTCCTTTGCAATTTTCGGAGGAGATACTATGACTGGAAATACTAACAGCTTTAGAAAAAGGCATGTGGTGACTTTAGCTACTAAAATAGAATGAGGTATGTTTACTCATTTGTATGGTAAGAAATATGTTCCTTTTATTCTTTTTGATGAGGTTGATTTTAGAGGCACTACAAGTCCTCATAAAGATGCAGTAATTATTGGAGCGGAATTAGCTAGCATTAAATTCCGACGTGTGCTGATAGATACAAGAAGCTCTGTGAATTTTATTTTCAAGTCAATATAGATAGGATGTGTAACCCTCCTCGAATTTCTCAATCAGAATGTACTATAATTGGATTTACAGGTGTGACGGCCTAGGTGATTGGAGAATTCAAAGGGGAGGTGTGTTTGGGAAATTGACATTTTACAAAGAAGGTTCAAGTTTTATTCATAGTGGTGGATTTTATGGCCAGCTATAATGTCATTTTTGGGAGATCTTGGCTTTCGAAGATGTATGCAGTTGTATCTACAATCCACCAATGTTTGAAGTATGTCATCGAAGATTTCATTGGGGTTGTCTAAACTGATCAGATGATATCTAGAGAATGTTATGCCACAACTCTTTGAATCCGAGGTTCGAACAGTGGTGATAAAATGACTGAATATCAATCAAGGGGGTTCACCTCGAAAGCGGAAGAGGGGGTGGATGATTCGAGGGAAACCTCGGATTCTTTGACAGTATGTGAAAGAATAGAAGAGTATACTTTCCCTTATGGAAATGTACTTCAAATAGGAGCATTACTGACCCCACCTTTACGTCAGCAGTTGTTACAATTTTTGTTCCATGATTTGGATGTTTTCGCTTGGAAAACATAAGATGTTGTAGGAGTCCCAAACGAGGTGATATGTCACAACTTAGCAATTAATCCAAATATTAAACCTGTTATCCAAAAAAGACGTGCTTTTTCTTTTGAGAAATCAGAGGTTATTGTTACTGAGGTGGATCATTTGTCAAGGGTCGGACATATAAGGGAGTCACAATATCCTTTATGGATAGCAAACCCAGTGGTGGTTAGAAAAAAGAATGAAAATGAAGGATGTGCGTTCACTTTACAGATTTGAATCGAGCTTGTCCCGAAGACCCATTTCATGTTCCTCGAATAGACCAATTGATTGATTTCACTTTAGGAAATAAACTTTTATCCTTTATGGATGCTTTTGCATGGTATAACCAAATTCAGATGGATCCAAAGGATCAAGAGAGCACCACCTTCATCACGGACTGAGGCTTGTATTGTTATATGGTTATACCTTTTGGGTTAAATAACATTGGAGCAACATATCAGAGGTTAATGAATATAGCCGACACTTCTAAGATTGGAAGAAACATGGAGGTGTATATTGATGACATGTTGGTTAATAGTCTAGAAGATGAGACGCACTTGGAGGATTTAGAGGTTAATGGATAAATCCTTCGCTTCTCATATTGGAAGAAATACAGAGGTGTATATTGATGACATGTTGGTCAAGAGTCTAGCAGATGAGGCGTACTTGGAGGATTTAGAGGAGACTTTTTTTAATCTAGCTATTAGATTGAAGCTAAATCTTGAGAAGTGCACCTTAGGAGTTCGATCAGGAAAATTCTTGAGGTATGTTATTAGTGAAAATGGGATAGAAGTTGATCCAGAGTAATTAAAGGCTTTGGTATCAATGGCATCACCTCGAACTATTAAGGAAGTACAGATCTTGACATGAAGGTTAACTGCTCTTAATAGATTAATTTCAAGGTTTTTGATAAATGTTTTCCTTTTTCCAAGTATTACGAAGGCAAAAGAAGTTTGGGTGGACCTTGGAATGTGAAGCACCATTTTCAAGCATAAAGGATCCATTGTCGTCGCTAGTTTCATTCCCACTAAAAAATGTTTTACAGCGCCTTGATATTTCTAGGAGGATGACCAAATGGTCAGAGGAGATAGGAGATTTTGATATCATCTTTGCTCTTCGAACGGCTATTAAGGCCCAAGCCTTAGCTCATTTTCTTATTAAGTTCCACTCAAGTAGATAAGACGAAGAGATAGATAAGGAGGCCTTTCCAAGAAGTTCGATGTGGGTCGTTCGGACTGATGGAGGTTCTAGCACTCTGTGAACCAAAGCAGGAGTTCAAATGGTTACTTCATCTAGGGAGGAAATATTTCAAGGTATTAAATTCGGTTTTCATGCATCGAATAATGAAGCAGAATATGAAACTGAATTGGTTGTTCTAAGAGTTGCGAGAATTTTTGGAGCAACTACAGTTTGTTTGGAGATACATTCCTAATTAGTAGAGAATCGGGTGACTGATCTTTCCGAAGCTAAAAAGGATCACCTGATTTTGTATCTTCGAGAGGTTTGAAATTTAACTCTTATATTTGACCATGTTGTTGTAGAATATATCAGCCGGGGAGACAATTCAGTTGCTGATTCTTTGGCAATCGTTGCTTACTCATAAGAGTATCCTTGGATTTTATTACAATAGAGTCTTTTGATTCTAACTCGGTCAGAGCAGTGTAAATATACAAAATAAGTTTTTGTCACACCAGACATAATTAGAAGTGACTGGAGAACTGATATCCTGAATTTCTTGTTAGGAGGAGCATTGCATCAAGATGTGCAACGGGCTAAAAAATTAAATTATAAAGCTCACGGCTATGTTGTATTGGATGGGGTGTTACACAAAAAATCTTTGAGTTGGCTTTTGTTATGTTGTTTGAATAAACAAGAGTCTCAGGAAATTTTTTCAGAGTTACATGATAGTGACGGTTCAAGGCATTGACACGTTGGGTATTGGTGGTAGGCTATTATTAGCCCTCGATTATGAACAATACTAAAAGTTTGGTTCGAGGCTGCGATACTTTTAAGTGATTTGCCAGTTCTATTCATAAACTTATAGTTCCACTTATGTCTATTACCGAAGCCATCCCTTTTGACAGATGGGGAATAGATTTGGTAGGATCATTGCCTATGGATTTTGGAGGGCGCCAAATGATTATCGTGGCAGTGGACTATTTTTCAAAGTGGGCAGAGGCTAAACTAATGTCTAGAACAAAATCTAAGGATGTTATTAAGTTCATTGTGAATAATATTTGTTTCCATTTTTGGGTTCTTTGAAAAATCACCATAGATAATGGTCCTCAATTTAACAATAGAGAAATGGCTTCTTTTTGTGCTTCAAGGGGTATTACACAGTGCTTTTCTACACCTTTGCATCCCCAAGCAAATTGTCAGGTGGAGGTAACAAATAGATCTATTTTAGAAGGATTGAAGAAGAATTTGACAGGGGTTGTAGGAAAGTGGCCTAACTATTTGCAAGAGGTGTTATGGGCTTATTGAACAACTCCTAGAGAGGCCACTAAAGAAAATCCTTTTGTCTTGGTGTATGGTATGGATGCTATTAGTCCTGCAAAATCTATGTTACCTTCTTATAGAGTACTTCAGTATTCTGAGAACCTGAATAACGAATCCAAATAGCAGATTTGGACCTGAAAGAGTTAGAGCACATATGAATACGATTCATTATCAAACTCTGATGAGTCGGTATAATTCGAAGGTAAAATGAAGGGACTTCAAAGTTGGTAATCAAGTCTTAAGTAAAGTATTCATCTATACAAAGGAAAAAACACCTTGGAAAGATGGCCCCGAATTGGGAAGGACCTTATATGGTGGTCGAAAGAATAAAATCGGGTTCTTATCGCCTTTGTGATGTGCATGGGAGGATGCTTCAACATCCTTAGAATATACAACATCTGAAATTGTATTGGGAATAATTTTGTTTTTTGAAAATGTTTTTAAATAATCGACACACTCTTTCCTACCCCGTTGGCTCAAGGATGTTTTAATGAGGTGTCATGTAAATATTTGAAGTTATCAATAAATGTATTTTTTGACCAATGGTTGTTTAAGTATAAGTATATGAATTATTTTGGTAACTAGTTAAAAACTTATTATCTTTGAGTTTGACCAAGAGAAAATATTCTGAAGTGTTATAAGTACTTTTTGAAGAACACAACCAAATTCAAAGTGTTACGTTCTCTAAACGCACTATAATTTTCAAAGTGCTACATTCTCCAAACGCACTATAATTTTCTACGTATCATGAACATGACTTATTTTTATAATATTATAAGTTTGAAAGGAATATGAATATAGGAAAAACAAAGTACTGTTGCATTAAAATAAATCCATTGAGACACAATACCAGTTTTTTGAATGCTAAATAAGAAAATATTCATCAAAAGCAAGTTATCTTACAACAATTAGATGGAAGGTATAAACAAAAAGGAAAAAAGCAAAGTTATTCATCCTTGAAGTTTCCTTCAGACGACTTCCCTTGTTGAGAAGCACTTTCCTCTGAATCCGCTTCGTCGAAAGACTCACTAGGCCGAGGATCAAAAGCCTCACTCATAAGTTTGACATATTAGTTTTTGGAAATGTGGCATCAATTTCACGAAGTAGTTTGATAGGCTTCTGCTCTTCAGCATTCTTAATGGCAGCCACCATGTCCTTTCCACATTCATATTCAGCAACTTTCACATCAATCTTTTTCTCCTCATTGAATTGAGTCTTAAAAACATCCATGTTTTATATCAGCTTTTGTTTTTCATCCTCACTTTTGTTAAGAGATTCTTGAAGAGTGGAGTATCTTCGTTTCTCATCGGATAACTCTCAAGCATGTTTGGATTTGAGCACTTCTATTTCATTTTTATCAGAAGTGTTGAGCGATTCTATCTCATTTTTGTGTACAGATCTGAGATGGTTTTTGAGATGAATGATGCCTCTGAGAAATTCTGATCTACCAGTTTGAAATCCATAAAATTGATCATCCACGGTTTTACCAAAGATCTCTCTCATCCTTTTTTCTGCTGCGGTATCTTTCTTATATCAAACCATGCATTTAGCCATGGTTTCTAATTGGCTTTGGGTAGATTCATTGTATAAATTTTGTGTTGCAGTATCAAGACTGTTAAATGGTTGAAGAGCAAGTGTCACCTCATCGGATGGCTCTTCAGCGGGCATTAATTTTGGATTGATGTAGGGCATCCGAGCAGATGTTGACGGTGGCAAATAGATTTATGTCCCAGCTAATTTAGGAAGAATAGGGGCAGTTCTTTGACCGACATGTTGTAGTTGGTCTTGAATATCCTGGCTTATTATCAAGTTCTTCAGACTATTCTACGTTGATGAAATTATTAAGATCAAAGTGAACGTCTCCTCGCTCATTGTTTGCTGTAACTTCTCATTGTTGATATTCTTCTTGCTCATTGTCTGCTATAGTTTATTTTTGTTGATCTTCCACCACAATAACTTCATCTGCCTCGAAAGGAAGCACTTCTTAAATGGTATATGTAGATTTCTTCTTTGCCTTTCTTTATGGTGGTGTCTTGGATGTGCTCTTCTTTTTCTTCGAATCAGCAATTTTCTTTCTTTTTGGTGTAGGCTCAACCTCATCTCCCTCTTCAATAGTACGAAGCCTTTTTCAGTTGACTTTCTCTTTGCCTTTGACTACGGCGTTGGGTTCTCTGAGGGGCTAGCACCAGATGTGTTAGCTATTTTTTTATTCTTTTTCCGTTTTTTCTTTAAGGAAAGGTGGCTGTCTGATTTATTTCGAACATGAAAAAATATTTTGCAATTAGGTGCTACAAGTCTTTTGACATCAAAGAGAGTATTGGATGGCTCCATCAGATTTTCGGGGAGGTCAGCTCCCACTATGATCATTCATAAATAGTTGTTGAGAAAGTTTATAGGCTGAAAAGATGAGTGGAATTCATTGCCCCATTTTTTTCTGCCCAAGGTGCCAAGTCCTTAGCATATTTTTGACGAATTTTATATCGCCTCTAAATTTTTGGAAACTGTACAAAAATAAGCAAAAATAAAAATAAATAAATTTTGATTTTTAAAAAACAACAACATAAAATGGAAGAGCAAATAAGCTTACTGTTATTCCTCCAGACGGGGTTAAGTCGCGGTGGGTTCTCCTCGGATATTTCTTTTTCATTCTCTCATGCCCCAGGATATGAAGACTTTTGTTTCCAAAAAAAATCAGCCTTGAGCAAGTCATCGAGTATCTTAAGGTCATCATCAAGAGTGAGATAATAGAAAGACTCAACAGGTCCCTTCGAAAGTTTGGTTAAGGCTATGAAGTCTTGAATAGAAAGAGGAATTTGAGCAAGTCTGGACGCCATGATGACTGATAAGAGGGTGAACCATTGGTTGGGTGGGGCTTATGTAGAACAGAGGTCTAGGAGTTTGAAGTATTAACTATCATTGGATCTAACGGAAACCAAAGACCTAGTTGATAATTTTGGGATATATTACCAACTCAACTTTTCCACAGTCGATTGGAGTCTCTCCTTCTTTCAGAAAACGAAGTATGATGTTATCTGGCATTGCTCATTGTTTTTTAAGGAGGCAGCTTGGGACTCTGGGTAGTTGATGTATGACATATTTTTTAGTGTCTATATGTATTCAGGATTGAGAGGCTTCAAGTTTACACTTATTGAAGCAGCAAGCTCCTCAGAAGATGTATCGTTTACACTCTGGGTAGTAGATGTATCCTTTAATATACACGATAAGTTTACACTCTCAATAGTAGATGTATAGTTTCTTGAATCAATTATGGATTTTAATTTTATTTTTTTAATTTAATACGGTTTTAAATGATCTACGTTGTAATTTTAGCTATTCATCTTTAGTAGTTTTAATTATCATTCAAATTTTGAATCAAAAGTGACATCCTTTTAAGTTTATCGTGTATATTAAAGGGGTTTTTTTAATTTTTGTTTTGTGCTAGAGTAAGTGATATCCAAATGCATGATTCTAATGGTTTGTTTATGGTTTTAGCTTCTAAACATACTTACTAGAAGATCTTCACCGATTTTTCAAAGCCAGGGCAGCAAGTTTGGGGAATTCTATAGCCTACCTACCAACTTTAAAGGATTCAAGAGTCGGTAATGCTCTATAACTTATTTCAGATATCATATATGTGCTTTTGTGATGGTCTTGGCCTTAATGAATAAATATATGAAATTTTATTTCTGTTTTGTGGATGAATAGTTGATATGAATCTTGTTGTGCCAGATTAGATAGCAGTATGAACTGTTTAAATTTGATATTTAAAAAATATATAAAAATGGCATGTTTATTGGTATCTATGAGTTTATTGGTATCTCATAGATGGATATTTCCTTATATAATACAATATTATGGTGTTCCCTTACTTGCATGACATACAAACTACCATACTCGATCATAATCTTCTGTAAATATTCTATTCGTAATTGTGACAACTTCAAAGTAACCAAATTTGATGTTAAGAAAATTATTGACTCGGAAAATAGCAAGTTGAAGTTCCCTTCAATCCTACTTTAGTTCTCTTTAAGGTATTGTATATTTTGTTTGTAGGATTTTATTTTCAAAATTTCCATAAAGTCTTTGTATAAGGGATTTAATATCATGTCAAAAATTGTATTGTATGCATATCGTGGTCGTGCATATTGTGCATAATCGGCTCAAATTATGTAAATTCAAGCACGTTACCAAAGGCCTTGGTTTGAAGATGGTCAAAAACTTTGATGGGACAAAGTAAACGGGATTAGGAAGAATCAACATGGCTTTTAGAAACGAATGGTGAGATTTGGTGATTGGTAGAAGGTGATTGACATGAGGCGCCTACGGATGAGCTACAACACAAAGAAGGCTGATTATTGACTTGACGAGAGCCCAGATTTGAGAAGATTTTAAATAATTTGTGTCTTTCACTTAAACTGTTTATCTAATTAGTTTTGATTCTGAGTCTCAAGAAGATAGGGAACATGATAAGTACAAGGGAAATTCTAGTTGTAAATAGACTGATAGCATTAATATAATTAGTTATATATGTTGATTTTTAGATGACAGAATTAACCTAATTTTAATAGTGTTTACCGGTGTTCTTTTAGTTGTATGTAGATTTTAGCAGATCAATATTAATGTTAAGCAGGTTGATACCAGTTCTATATTGTTGTTAAACACGTTGTTAGCAGTGTTATATTATTGTTAAAAGTATTTATTTCTTATTTCATTTGAAAATTGTTTCCAATCGTATATTTTACTAGTATAATGATATTGAACTATATCTAGTTGTACTATATAGGGCCACTTTTTCAAATTATGTATGAGTTTTAAAAGAAATAATATTAAAACACACCATAGAAGTAGGTTATAAATTGAGTAATGGAAAAAACTTGATTGACCTTTCAAGATTTGATAGAGCCAACTATTTATTCTAATTGTTTAAAGCTAGTTGTTTTTATTGAATTCTATGTGTATTTACTTGCACCACACAAGACGATTATTTGAATCAAGACCAAATGTGGTTGTTCTAAGAAAATAACAAACTTTCAGTATAAAAATTGGCTCAAGCAAATATTACAAGTATTCAGAATTTCATCTAGAAATGGGGTCCACCAAAAATATCATTCTTTTAAATTAGAAAAATTATATGAATTGATTCATATGTTCACATATGCAACTTCCCTCTTCTTCATTTTCATTACAACAAGCTCATCAATGATTTTCTCTTCATTTGTTTTGAACTCAAAAGGCTCCTCAGCATCACCATAGCCTTTCTTTATGGATATGGTACCATCTTGTATTTTATCGATTAACTTCACTTGAACAACAGCACCCTCATTAGTTTTAGCATAATCATCTCATTCCTTCAAAATCTTCTTAATAACCTTCTCATCATCGGTTATGGTGGGGATTATTTCTAATTGAGGGTAATTTAGTAAAGTATTTTGAGAATTTAATGTTTAAGGTGGAGTGTAGAGAGATAATTAAGGTGTGTGCTTGTATTAAATTCTGATCACCCTCATTAATGATAGTAGTTAGGATATTTATACTTAATTAATGACATGTGGGTCTTTCAGGTCGGATTATGGGCTTGAGTCAGGTTTAAGAACACATTAGCCCAAGGTATGAAATGACCAGCACCTAGCTTAGTCATGTTCCACTAGTTTTACCCTGTTCGGTTTCTCATGGTAATGGTTAAGTCCGAACTGCCCTTCAGATAGGGGTAAGTAGTAGTGTCAAAAATATATGACCTCATCAGTAGCCCTTTTAGGTCTTGCAAAGAATCTTTGGAAGGGCTAACCCATAAGAATAAAAATCAACGTATTTCCAATGTGACCTTTCAATCTTCCTTTGTATCCGAATCGAAGAAATCACCTTTTTTTGTTAAGAATTTCAAGAGTTATCCTGATCGTAATTCGGTGGGATTGACTTTACCGTTAAGAATTGCAAGAGTCTTTTTTCGACGTGGGACACGTGTCAGATTCTGGTTCGACCTCTTAGGCGTTTTTCTCCTAAACTCCCATACCTACTAGGCTAGAAAGTTACTTAGGGTTTAACCCCCATAATTTATAGCCCTCAATCATGGTTATGATCGGTTTATATTCCCCTAGGTAACCTCCTATATTCTCACAGTTATTTAAATCGACTTTACTGTTCTATTATCTTCAAGAACACAAATTTTCTAGAGAGAGAAAGCTTAGTAATTTTTTCAAATTGTGTCTGGGTTGGTAGTCCACAAAGGGTATTGAGACTCTTTTATGTGGTCCGTCTTGGTCAAACGATCAACTTCATGAAAAATCACATTTGTTTTTTCTTTAGAGAAAGATCTCATTCTCTATACAACTGGTGCAACATCAGTTCATACGGACAATTTATGACAAATAATATCAGCAAGTACTCCGGTAACACCATTATTGCACCATACAAAGACATGTTGATTACTCATTAAAAAACACATCAACCTATGTTTCAAACCTGGTGCCAACTTGGTCCCAATTTTAATTTTTTTCCCTCGACGAGGGAATGGATTTCAACCTCCTCCATAGGTATTATGACACTAGGAGCCTCCCTGGGATCATCAATTCCATTCTCATCGGTGGAAGGCTCTAATAGTTACTAATCTCTGTTAATCTTGATTGCCTCTACAGACTTACAGACAAGGGTCGTTGTATAACATTCTCTGACTGCTTCGAACAACACCTACTTGTCCTTGGACAGCATATTTTAAACATTGATGGACCATAGAGGCCACAACATGCATTCTGGAGAGCCAAGACCTCCCAAATATTACATTGTAAAATGTTGGGCAACCCCCCACAACAAACAGTACTCTCACCATTTTCTCAAAATGTCATTTGCCCAGCGATACCTCTTCTTCAAATTCCCCAATCACATTTGCAGAACTCTATGTGAAGCTCACGATGGTTGTATCTAAACACTGTATAATCGAAGGTTTCCTCATTTGTTTGTAGGAGCTAAAAAACAATATGTTTTCCGAACTTCTTGTGTCAATCAGGATTCGACGTATATTATTTCCCCCTTTTGATGCCCCTATTACCACGGCGTCTTTATGAGGCCCTACAATATCTCTTAGGTCCTTCTCATTGAAAACTATAAAAGGAGATAGAGTTTGATACAAGTGTGTGGACATTCTTCCATCCAACTGGGTGGTCAAAATGTGGACAGGCCTCTTCCTTGATGAGCTAGAAGGTACAATCACAATGTCCACTCCAAAGATGGTTAAAGAATTCAAAAAAATAATCAAACCAGAGACAGTTGTCTGTTATTATGCCTACCCGATTCCGACTTGGATCGGGATCAAGGTACTCAGAGTTTATATTAAACCTTTCAGTAATCACCATAGCATCTTCATGTGTAGACATTCCAGGATTGTTTGAAGGAGCAGTTCGGGGAGTATTAGTATTGGATTATGTATTATCCGGTCTGCCCCCCCCCCTGTTTTTTGGCATAGGCCCCCAACTTTCCTCTCTCAATGAGATTCTAGACCTTGTTTCAAAGCTATACAATAATGGGTATCATGCCCTATGTCATTATGGTATTTGCAGAAACGGGTACTCCGGTTTTCTCTGGGGGACTGCAATGTTGTTGGTGTTCTAAAGTGTACTTTGTTTTTAGTTTTGTTATATATTGTAGCCACACTTTCCCCCAATTTAGCAAACCACTCAGGTTGAACCCATGGTCCCCTCTTGTTTCTGATTTTGGTTAGACTGATTATGCCTTGATCGGTTAGATCCCTGTCCAGTCTCCTTTGAACTGTAACCGGGCTGATTGGCATCTTGAGGGGTTGATGTTGTAGTAGTAGACCTAATCTGGTGATACACTCTAGTTTCTTTGTTTCCTCAACATTAATCCGTTTTCCAAACTGATTTAACAACCCTCCCCAGGTCATAGCCTTCTTCCGAGTCACTAAATCGACTAAATTACCTGTATTTAAACCTTGTCTCAGGGAAGCAATTACAACTTGTTCAAAGCAATCTGCTAGCCCATTTTTTTGTATTCACAAACCAGTTGATATACTCATTCAAAGACTCATTTGTCTCTTGAGAAAAATGGATAATGGTATCCCCATTGCCCTTAAGCTCCTTGCTTTCAACGAACTACCTCTGGAAGGTAACCCAAAATATATCAAAAAAAATTATAGATCCCTAAGGGAGACTATTTATACCATTTGCGGGTGATTCCTATTAAAGTTAAAGAATAAAGGCCCTATACAACAGTCTGTCATCGTCATCGAAGTTCATCATGAAGTTCTTAAACTTCTCCAGATGGTTGTCCAGATCTTTGCTCCCATCATATTTTTCCATCTTAGAGTTGTCAAACCTCTTGGGAAGGTGTCCGGAGAGTATTGCCACAGATAAAGGTGATTGCCTCCAGTTCTTGTTACGGCTAAAAACAGTATCTTCATGCGGAGTAGAAAAAATACTTGGTTCAGACTGGAAAGCAAAGGGATCAATCAGCAACCAGTCAATATGATGATTAGCTGAACACCTTACCCTTCCCATGGTGTTTACTAAGTCTGCCATGCCTATCCCTTGTTCTTGAATTTTATGTAGTCAGTCTTATTTTCTTTTTCGACCGCCCTTCATCACTGCTGGAGGAAACTGACTCTTCAAGTTCTGCCTCATTAGATGAGTTGTTGGAGGACTCCGATGTAGAGCTCTCCACATGTTTAGATCGATGCGTTTTCTTGGAGCTGAGATGAGTCTTTAGGGATTGTTCGTTCTCTCCAAGATTGTGAGTATGGTGTAGTAAACCCTTTTCTCTACTTGTTTTAGGGCTCTCAACGCCTATATCTCAGCCCTCAACGCTCCTTGATAGTGTATTCATTGTTTTCCTTTGCAATTTCCACCTCAAGAGGTGGAACATTTTGCGCATTCGAATCCATCCGAACTACCTTGTATGCTGGTTTTGAATATGAAATTCAGTCACCGTCGTGCTCCTACTGTGGTCGCCAATTTGGTGCCGATTATTTGTGACTGAAGGTAAATTAGTAAAGTGTTTTGGGAATTTATTATTTAAGGTGAAGTGTAGATAGATAATTAAGGTGTCTGCTTGTATTAAATTTTGATCACCCTCATTAATGAAAGTAGTTTGGATATTTATATTTAATTAATGACCCGTGGGTCTTTCGGGTCGAATTATGGGCTTGGGTCAAGTTTAAGAATCCATTAGCCCAAGGTATGAAATGACCAACACCTAACTTAGTCACATTCCACTAGTTTTACCCTTTTCGGTTCCTCATAGTAATAGTTTAGTGTGAACTTCCCTTCGAATATGGGTAAGCAATAGTGTTAAAAATATCTGACCTCGTTAAGTTACTTCTGCTACAACTTTCTAAGATACTAACTCAAGATTGATTTCAAGTGTTGAATTTGGTGGAACACTAGAAGTTGGCTTCCCTTTCTCACTGAAACCATATTGCAGTTTCACATAAAGAAGAACCTTCTCAACACCATCGGATTTTGCAACAACGATGCCATATGCTAGCCGAACTTCGAACTTGACATTAACTAATTACCTTTTAAGATTTTAATTTAATATTATTAATATTGTTTCACTTTATTTTAAATTTAAAAAAATTTGCCTTTAACATCTATGCACTACTTAGTTTAGTCAGGCTTTCGGCTTAAAACCCAATGTTAGATGGTCTGGATTTCTTGTTTAGAGTGTGTAGCTGTAAGAGTCTGAATCAGCCAAGTAATGCTTGGAGTTCTTTCATTAACATATATTGTACTGTTGTATTGGCAACTTTGAAAGTCTTTATTTCTAAACTAAATTTCAAGTTAAAAAAAAAAAGTTAACAAATTTACCTAGGCAAAGATGCATCACATACAAATTTAATGTAGCAAAGCTCAATTAGTAGATTGGACTTATTCTGAAAAGAAAAGCTAAAGGCCTATAAGATTAAAAACCTGACACATATATGGATATGGAGAAAGTAAGCCACATTCTTATGGAAGTATCAAATTTTACCATCGATTATATTGATTAGAGTGTTAGCTTTCATGTCGATTTGTAATGTTAATTTTTTTAGAACTGATAATTAATGGTATTAAATTTTAACAGCATTAATTTTAATTTTTTTCACAGTTTTAATATTTTTTTTACAAAAATATCACATAAACCACTTGTTTCGTCTCGTAAAAATAAACACAACACAAAAGCGATTTTGATTTAACTTTTAGAATTATAATTCAAAAAGATACAATCTCTTAAAAAATCTACTTTTAAATACCTTTATATATACTTAGTACCAACATGAGTAATAAATACATAATTCCATTCAATAGGAGGTCACTCATTATTATATTTTAATTAAATATTTTTAATGATATAAATATATATATTTTTTGGAAGGAACCCGTCGCCGCTATTCAGAGTGTAATGAGTGCACACAGAGTAAATCCTCAGTCTGACGCGATAGCCTACAAACCAACGCCAGAAGGTAAACCACACAAGGTGACAGGCTCAGCCGAGAAAGCGTATGTAGAGGGACTCAAATTCATGACCTTTGGTCACAAGCATACCATACTCAACCAACTCGGCTACCCCTTGGGGGCTTTATTTTATTTTATTATTTAATCGAGTATTCAGTGGTTTAAATAGTGTGGACCGCTAGTCCCGACTCAAACTTAGGTTCGATAATTTTATCATACCTTTTTCAAACAGATTTTATGGGCGGTTCAGATAGGTTAACGGGTTGATTATTTTTATTTTATTTTTATTTACTAATTGCGATGGTATTAGTAATAAAATACTTTAAACTCTACTAAATACTTCTTTTGTTCATTTTGTAATTCTCTCTTTTAGCAAATTCTGTTTATTTGGTTACTACTCGGGGAAGACTGTATAAAATGAGAAATTTTATAGTCGAAACTCAGTTTGAGTACTCATTTTATGATCTTACTATGATGGATTGATTTAATAACTCTATAGTATGAATATAAGATGAGTTTTATACACAAAATGGTCCCTTATCTTTTATTAACTCCATTTCTAAGCTCCTTTACCTTTACACGTATCCACGTCTTATTACATTGGTCAGCGATGTCAACTTCCCAGCTCAAGTTAGCCTTGGTTCAAATCATCCAACAAAGATGCGCACTCTCTTTCAGCAAACCCGACTCTCCTTTTCCCCAAATCATAAACAACCTCAAATCCTTGTTGCTGGTAATTACCCAGCGTCGCTCCAGGTCCACCGATTAACTCCGATTCATCTCCACCGTTCATCAACATGAAGCACCCTACGTTCGTTTTCTCTCTAACACCATCGCCACCGTCTAAAAACTCGTAAAAGTAGTTTCTCCTAGGCAGGACCACACTAGATCCATTCCCTTTAAAATGTAATACCAGAATCGGGACATTCACGGTCTTGTCGTAGTAGTAACAGGGACCCAACCCTGTCGTCTCTTCAATTTGACTCGCTCTTTTATGAACCCGTCCTAGTCGGCGGTCAAACTCCGTGACCACTGAATCGTAAAAACCCGCTGGGAGCATCGTGAACGTCGTCCCGGAGTCTACAACCATCCCACCGCTTCCGTCGCTTCCAACTTTTCTCAATATCGCCGGTGCCGGAATATGTCGCTTCCCAACGGAAATACCGGTGAGACCAACGGAGTAAAAATAAGGATGTTTCGGATTATCGATCATCCGGGTGTAGACGAAATCGGCAAGTTGTGACCCGACTCGTTTCTCCTTGTCTTCGTTTCGACCGATAATGAGCGGACTCGTGTGGCGAACTCTCTCCGAATCGAACGAGTGAGACACCAAACAGTAAGAGAAACTATTACCGAGCTGAGGAGAGAGAGCCGCTAGCTGAGCCGGCAGAGACAGAACACCGCGACCGAACCCGGCTACTCCAATTGGCTCGGCTAGCGTGGTGTGAGCGCAGCCGAAAGTGAAGTTGTGAAACGTCAGTGACCGTGAAGGAGAAAACGGTAAAGTAACAGAATCCCGTAAAAGACGGGCGATTAGAGACCCGTCTCCATAGGCGTAGTAAAAGTCCGGGCAGGCGTAGGAGCCGCAATCGGAGGTCTCGATAAAGTCAAGCGGGCAGTGAGCAACAGCGCAGAGGTCAGCAGAGGAAGATGAAGAGTGAGCGGCAGAGCAAGCGGATGAAGCGCAACTGACGGCAGAGACTGCGGTGGAGAGGGTGGCCGGGGGAGTTGGGGAGGTGGGTTTTGATTCGCAGAGGATGCAAGTGAAGGGTTTACAGGGGAACCAGACAAGGTCACTCCCGGTGTCGAGATAAAGAGTGACGGAGGATGAGGAAGAGAGTGATATAGAAAGAGTGTAGTCACTGCCGGCGGAGAGAGGGAGAGAGAGCTGAGTTTGACTGTGATGGTGATGGCGATGGTGGTGGCGGTGAAAGCGGGCGGAGGAACGAGTGGAGGTGGATTTGAGGAGGTGGTGGGTGTTGGTGACGTTGGATGTAGAGAGAGAGTGGGTGAGCGGTAGAACGAGTGATTTAGTTTGGGGTGATGAAATTGAAGGAGAGAAACAATAAGTAGTAGTAATTAGAAGTAGGAAATACAAGCCTAATCTCATGATTTTGTTTTTCTTATAAGAGAGTTTCTGTTTGTTTTTTAATTTTATGTTCGACTCAAGAAATGGAAGGTGGTGTGGCTTTTATAGTAGTATTGCAAACAGACTTTGATTTTGTTTTGTTGATTAAAGTTAGGTTTAATTGTTTAAAGTAGTTATTCACTTTAAATGGATAATCATGGATGTAAATAAAATTTAATTTTAATCAGTACTATGTCATTATCAACAAGGGCGAGTTGGTTGTATTCCATCACATTTTTCTGAATTTTATCATGATTCTGTTAAAAAAAATTGGTTTAAATTTTTTTTTATTTATATAATGTTTTTTGTTAATTTTTTTTAATATAAACTCTTAATTGCTCAAATATTCAATCAAACTCTTTTAAATTTACAGATTTTCAAAATTGGTTTTTTGTTATAAAATTTTATAACTAAATTAATACATTTTGTTAATTATTTAAATTTGAATTTTTTAAAATAAAAATGTAACTTTTGTATTCTTTAGTGGTTTATTTTTGTTGAATTCAACGTAGACTAAAAAATATTGGATCATCCAAAATACTTCGGAACCTAGTTTTACATCGCGCAGTTCGTCGATGATGTTTTGAAAAAATATCATCACTCTATGGCGTGTCTATTTTCTTCAACTAACTACAGGTCGTGCACAAATATGTGTGACAATGATAGCTAAATATATCATCGCACGCGCGAAAACAAGTATAATTCGATTGATTGTCACAAAACAAATATCAATTCGCTTGATTTTATGTGACATTTACATATTTTTATATATTTATTACGTGCTTTTGTTATATGGTGGGATAATTATATATTACTTTTAATATTCAATTTTGTTAAATAATAGATAACTTGTTTTTTACGAGTGATTTTGGCTCATATTTACAAGATCGTAGTAAGCTTATTAGAGGTATTTTTTTTCTGTTATGAAGTCCAATTCCCGATCATTAATTATACATGGTTAGACTTAAGCAAAGTCATCCAGTTATGCATGATTTAACAAAAGACAATAAGTTTACTTATTCTCCCACTATGAGCAATTTTGAGGTGTCAAGAGGGTCGAGTAATGTTGTTCTTGGAGGTCCTTCAACATCGAACCCTAACATGGTATTTCTTGACATCTTACCTCACATTTTTATTTTGTATGGAAAACTATGTTTCTAACAAGTTGTGCAATGTCTTCGATGAGGATGTAAGTTTATCAAAACCATATATTTGAATGAAAATTGATATTTTGTTATTGATATATTTTTTTTATATTTTTTAGTTACGAGATTCCCTCCAATTTTTTTCCATGTGCAATACTTTTTGTAAATGGGATCTTGATAGTTAGACTTGGTTCAGAGTGAAGGTTATGAAATGTCATGTCAGCAACTCCTTTTAGAAATTTCTTGTGATGTTGGTCTACTTATATCTCTTTCGTTGAGGTACTCATCGAGTGTTGACACTTGAAAACCTCATCGTTCCATTTTTTTCGAGACTATGGTGAAACTTGACGGCGTCTTTACGATTACAGTTCTTGCCATTATAGTCTATAGTTTGATTTTCTCGAGTACCAAAGCAATATTTCATATTTCTGATAGAGTTCTAAGTAAATAGGTCAATAAGTTTGATGGTACGTGTAGTAATGTTGTTTTTTTGGCATGGTTAAAGAAGATATTTACATGTAGTAATTATCATAATAGTGAGAGTCCCATGGATTCACGTGACATCCAAATTGTTCTGTTTCATCTCATTTATGTTAAGTTGTTGCATATTTGCCAATAAGATTGGTAACGTTTCCATTGATTATCTACAACTCATGGAGCATCCACGTTTATGTAGAGGTATAGTTGGGATCAAATGTTGTTAGTTCAGTCATATCATGCGCTTAAGGAGGCTTATTCATGAGAAAAAAAGTTTTATAAGTTCATCGATATGTGGAAAGTGTCGAAATTTGACGATTTTTACAGGTTAGGTACTCTTTTATACATTAAATTTTCTATATCCTTACCGTATTTGTGAGATATACACTACTTAGTATTCGTACGCAACTACGTATTTGATAATTTTATCGACACACCCTAATGATATTTTGAGATAACGAGGTGGGTTCAGATTAACATTTGAAAGTTTTTACTTTATTTTACTATGAATTCAAATTTTCTAACATTTTATTTCTATTTATTCGTAGGTTAAGTTCGATTCATATGAGTATCCACAAACGGTTCGACCTTTTTGTGATAGTTATCGGATAAATATGGCATTGAGGTCATTGGAAATCTTCGTAGCTTATTATCAGTTTTGTGTGGCTCAAAATTTAAGAATTTAAAGATTATACCAAGCCTAGTATGAGATGTTTTATCCAATACAGTATCAGAGCAAGGTTTTCTTGGACACACAGAGTAATTGTGTTCCATAAGTATTGCATTTGGGATTGGCCAATTTTTTCAATAGAACGTTATTTTTACCAAATATTGTAGATGGTGCGCATGTTGGATGATACATTCTCATAATTATGGGTCTTAAAACCTATATATATAATGATAATCGGATAACGATAACTTACAAATTAAACCTCATTTGTTCGGTTTATGTCTTTTAGTTTATAAATGATCTTCAAAGTGTGTGGTTGGTATATGGTTGTGTTTCTCATATACAATGGCCAATTGCTAATAACCAAGAAGGCCATAAGCTAAAAAGGTAAAATTGAATTTTTATGAAAAAGTCATATTATTCATACTATATGCACTAACATTGCCTTTCGAAATGTCATACATTTTTAATATAACCTTCCCTCACTGTAGAGGGTAATGATGATGACAAATCCTAACTTTCAACCTTCGTATATAACCTATTTTCTAAATCAGATTTAGTGTAATATTTGTTTGTGGTGAACAAGTGTGTGTAATTGGTAAGCAAACATGTTTCTTCTTTGTACCCGTAAAAACTTTATTCGCCATCAAAAATTAGAACACGACACTAAAATAAGTAACATGACGCACATTAGAAAAAAAATGGTATTTTCAATATATATGTGCTATCATTTTAAACATCATCGCATGGCGACGGGAAATGATATTTTGTATTATTTATCCACTTATTTGATGAACCTTCACCACGTCTCTCTCATTGTGTGAACATACGACAATTTGAAGATTCATAGCATGTATCACGTGAAACCAAGATTTATAGAAATCAATTTTGAAAATTTACCTTTATTGTTATTTCATGGATCTTTTGAAATTTTGACACGTTGAAGCTTGAATTTATGTTTCTCAACTCAAATTAGATGTTAGGATAATTTAAGAGACTATTTTATGGAATATCGATTATGTTTGAGATTTCGGGATTTATGGCTTTTTGTTTTTTATGACTCAATGACATAAGTATAATTAGTTAGTTTAGTATGTGTATTTTGGGTCTTTCATGTTTTAAAAAAATACACTTATGTGAGATATCTAACAAAAAGAGACAAAATATAGCCTATCTTCACCGATAAATTAATTGAGTTAATATTTTGCTTTTTATATTAAATATATGGAAAAAAACTACTTATTATATAGTTGATAATAATGCTCAGAATCTTATTCATATTATGAATCATGGTTACATTTGTGTCTATTAAAACAACAACAAACCTCTTTTTTAAAACTAAAGTAAAACAAAATTAGTAATGAATAAAAATTGTGAAGTAAAAAAGGTTATGAAATCAATTAAAAATATATACGTAAGATGATGGTCATAGAATTTAATATTCATGATCTAGGTCGGAAAAAACAAGTTCAAACATCTAAGTTAATATTTTATTGAAATTTTCCTACAACAATCCAACATCCTTTTTCTCTCCCTTCTCGGTCTTCTGGTTCTCTGCAGCTGGAATAATGACTCCAGCATCTCCACTATTCTCATCTTTTTTTCTCAGTTAACTATCGAGCCATGTTGGTTAATTACTTGCACCTCTTCTGTTGTCTTAGGTTGCACCACAATTGGTTCATGTGCGATAGCTACAACATCCTTATCAATCGGAACTACTATCGTAGTTTTATGGATCAGCTCAACAGTTTTTTCAATTATACGGTCATACTGCTCAACTACTGCTTCGTTAACTAATTGTTCAACTTGAACCTGTGTTGCTTTCTCAGCATTCCCTATATCCACCTCATGTGTGGTTGCATCAACCTCCTTCTAAACCAATCTCACTTTTTCAGCTCCTACAATTTTTCCACTTTCTTCCAACACAATCTTATAATTATCGACCCCTATAACATACAACGCATAATCAGTTTGTTGTGTCTCATAATGTGTCACACTAACATCGTTCGGTTCATCCTCGGCTCGATCATGAGTCTTTATAAACCCTTTATTCTCTTCATCGTCAGCTTCATCCTCTGTCTGTTCTTTTATGTCCTCCGTTGTAGATACCTCTATGTCAGCTCCATCTGAATCCAATCGTGTTGTATCTCATTTTGTCTCATCTCAATTGCCTTCAAAACCTTTCATTTTGAAACCATGTTTTCGTGAAACATATACCCTAGTTTTGAGAACTTTATCTATTGTTTTGGGTACCTATACCATTTTTTCTGGTGGCTCTTCTTCTACAGAACAAAAGAGCAGTGCACAAGCCTTATCAACTGCATCTTTAACAGCTTCATCCTTTTCAACTTGTTCTGCAAGTTTAGAAGTCAAAGCTGCTACATCTCTTTATAGATCTTTAAGCCGTGGAAAAAGGTAACATGTATAATATTATAAATTTTTGCCAGTTCCTTTTCTTAAAAAAACCTATCCTTTTCTTAAAAAAACCTAATACATTACTTACATGTCTCTTCTTTCGTTCCAACAAAATATGAAGACGTTTAATATCCATTGAATACCTGTACTTACCACCGATTTTCTCCATACCACCTTCGACTCTCTTGAATAGAAACTTTATAGCATGCCCCTTGTAGATTGTTGTCTTCTTCATTCGAAGACTGGAACTTGTTTTCGAAGTGCTTCCTCCCGTAAAAGATCTGCTTTGTTCTACCTGCTCTTTTTTTGTTGTACTTTTCTGTTGTTCCAACCATCCCCTAGTGGTACTTCGTAGTAATCCGCAGTGCCTCCGGTCTGGTGTAGGTGGTGGCTCGCTTGATTGGTGTTTTGTGGTTGTAGGCTCACTGTTACGCCTTCGTATTTTGCTTGTTCTTTGGGAAATTTATTTTTTCCGTTTGTTTGGCTTACATCCACGACTTACGCGTAAACCTTCGGAGTTTTCCCCTTCGTCACCAAACCCGAAGTCTACCTTTTCAGAATCATTTAGCGTTATCTCGCGCTTCATAACCTGCACCACGCGATTGTTGTGCATATTATACCATATCTCACAATATAAACTACATCATGCGATTTCCGTTCATTTTAACATTTAATGACGCGCTTTACTTGCAATAAAAAGATGTGATTTACTATCATGTTTACCAGATAAGCGCTAATTACACAGTAATCGTGATTGCTTTATAGATTTCATCACGCGATTTATGTTCCTTTATGTTGATGCGTAATACTAAATATGGTGTATGCCCACTAACATTGCATTTAACTAGTGCACATATCTAACCATCATCCATGCAATCACTAACTACTAACAACACCTTTTTTGCCTCATTTTCATGCAGCTTGCGTAGCCTTTTAATCATCGTCATGGTAGATTCCTTGCATTCCATCCCCCACCATTTGTAAAACCTATGAATCATGTTGGGCCTTACAAAATCATCCCCTAGCATTGTGTGCTCCATTATAAAGGGTTGTAACAAACATAGACACTCTCATGTAACCGCAACTAAATCAGCAAAATTAGTGTGCTCAATGTAGCAACTCATACTCACAAATAAAACAGTGACGCAACCAATAACCCTATCGGGCGCCCCTTTCTTCAGATACTTTTTCATCAACCTGCTAAGCTTCTCAACAATTACACAAGACCAATCATAGTCGTTATTTTTAAGCATGTTTTCTACTTAGTAGACTAATGTCCAGCCCATTATATTTCCAGATACTAAGTAGAAGAGGGTTTAGCATATGAACAGTATCAGCAGTGGCGCAACATCACTTGCGGCATCCTCCCCACCATCCCTAACTGCTTACTCTATAGTTTCCTGCAATAAAAAAGACAAATACTATATTAGTGTAAATATCCACATACAACGACATAGAAAAACAGTTCGAGTTACCGTGTTTAAGCCTGAATATGGCTTTCACATCATTTATTGTGAATTTTACCTGCCTCGAGCCTATTTTAAACGTCTTATTCTTTACAGAATATCTCTTCAAAATCTCCTTTATTACATTATTATACTTTTTCTTTAGCAAGTCTTCGTTGTGTAGCTGGAACGATGTTTTCAAAAACGTATAGAAGGGAGTTTGCTTCGCAACCTCAATATGCTCTTGTTTTTTGGAGCAGGTTCAAAATACTAACTAACCCAGACCGGTAGAAAGTTCCCTTCGCCATAACACAACCTGAAATAAACAAATGTGAATGCATATTCTCATTGTTATAAGTCCATTACTAACAGACAGAGCTGACCAGGGATTCACTCGTTCTCAATTAAATATCTAACACTACTACACGATTTGTGGCAACATTGTTTTCCCAAAGCTGTGAGATACATACAAACGACATATACACTGCGTGATTTTGGAGTAATGGGAGCCAGACACGTGCGATTTAAATGCAAACAATATATACATTACACGATTTTTCCAACGGCGAATCCAGAAAGGTGCGAGATATATGCTAACACCAAATATACTACGTGTTTTACATGCACGTATCCAGAGTCAAAACCCAGAAACAAGAAACACAAAAATGTTGCTTCATAATATAATCACCACTTAGACAAACCAACAATTACATACGACATTTTTTTTACATACGACGTTTTGCTAAATAGAACAAACTAACAACTACATAATACGTTTTGGCTACAGACCTGTAAGTACCCCCAACAAGTTTCGATTTTCCTAAAATTACATACCTTAAGAACGGAAGGACTAAACCGAAGTAAAAATTAGGTGCCCTAGCTGAAAATAAGTTTTCACGTACCATTATCGCAATTTCAGTCGACAAACACTTTTTGCGGGAAATCGATAACCATTCCGTTCACTATAATATGTAGACTAGAACTGCAGTTACTGCCTGGTCGGTGACTTGCTTCGTTGGCCGGAGTACGAACCTACAAAGCGGGAATGAAGTGCTTCAAAGGTTTAAAAAACAATTGATACAATGATTGTTTCTATTCTGATGGCTTGGGTGAGGGGGGTTTGGAAAAAAGACTCACGACCTAATTTATCATTTATACAGTACCAGAGTTATTCTTGTCCATTATTTTTAATTGAGTATCAATTGGAACTATCTACTTTTTAGGTACTAAAAGGTCGTTAGATACTTAAAAAAATATTTTCGAATAGTTTTCTCTGTAATATATGTGCATTTTTGTGTGATTTTATTTTTTAAAAGTAAATTGTGTTCAATTATGAAATTACATGCAATTTTATTGCAAAATAAATCTAGAAATAAAACAATTGTTACATTTGTGAAAAAAACCAAAAAAATTATAGATGAAATTTTAAAAATTAAAAATAACTAATTATTTAAATTTATACATGTTCATAGGTTGATAAGAGTAATATATAATTTTTTTGGTAAATTTTAAATTCTAAATAGTTATCGATAAAGCAATTTCTATTTATTCCCATAGGTAAAAATAATTTATTAAAGAAACATGCGACTTGTGTATACGAGTTTGTATTAATGTATGTTCAGTATGTTAGGCATATACGAAGACTCCTTGTTACACGTGCATGTCTTGTAATTCAACAACAAACCTCTTGTCCAAAACTAAAGAAAAACGAAACCAGTAGCGCATAACCAAAGTGAAGTAAAGAAAGGTTATGAAACCAATTCAAATATGTAAGAGTTTGTTAATTACTACTGCCTACTGGGGAAGGTAACACTAAAATTATATTAGTATATCAACAGTTGACTCCAGCTTTCTCTGTTGCCTCTGCCTTTGCCTTTATGAACATCACACTCTACTACCTTACTCAGCTGCCACAGATATTATTAGAATTTCTGTCGATTAATAACTCCTACTCTGTTTTTATAGGTTGCTACTGTTCATATCATGATAAAGTACTGTTATTTAATGAAACAGTAACGATAAGAAACGTATAAACTCTTGATTCGATTGGAATTTCTTGCGCCTGTTTTATATACTGATGATTTCAAAGCTGTGGAAAAAAAAAGTTTTGAACTTTGAATTGTTCTTTAAGTAATTCTATACAGCTCACATCTTTTAACTTGATCTATCTTTTGTTTTATATTGTCCATTTGCATTCACCTAGTAATTCTGGCACCATATGAAAATCCTCCTATGCATACACACAGACCCAGACTTTCATGTAATCTATTTTGAGATCTATAATGCGAAAACTTCAAGAAAAATAAAGGCTTTTATGAACTACTACTACTAGTACATCATATCAAGATAAAAAATGAAATATTTTTACCCTTTTAACTTATAGATAAAATGAAATGTTAAAAAAAATTAAAATATCATAGTATTAAATACTTTAATTGGAAAAGATGGTAGAATCTCAAGCAAAGTCTAAAGCAGAGAGTATCAAAATATGTATGGTATAGAAAACAAAATAAAATTGTATGTACCAACAAACAATAGGGCTGGCACCGGCCACCAGCTACCACAACCATTATTCTCTTACTAATATAGTGCATTTAAAAGAACAGATCCTCTGCACATACATGGGACAATGCTCTTTTTAAATCCATAAGCTTACTTCTCATTTTCATACATATACTACTTTTCACTTCACTTTTCTCATCTGTTTATTGTTTTGATAAGCTCTGAATACTTTCCACCCGCAAAACGGCCAAAGTCGTGATTTAATACCAGCCATTTGCGAGCAGTTTGAGATCGATACTAAACTCGAGTTTGTATAGGTCCAGCTAGAATGTCAATGTTCATGATTTATTAACATTCGTTAATACAGAGGCTTGGGTTGAATTCGGTTAAAATTACTACTTCAAGCCGAACTCAGAAGTTTAAAAATGTTGAACCGTGCTCGAGCCAAACCTAACTAATAAAACTCAAGCTCGAACTCGAATATTTTTTTTATTATTCACGGACTGAACTCGAATATTTTTTTTATTATTCACGGACTGAACTCGAACAGCTATATTCTACTCGCCTCAGCTCGAATCCAACCATAGCCGTATGTGATTACCATGACCAGTCCCTAAAGAGTACTTGTCTGTGATCTTAATAACTCGAGAATTAATATGTAATTCTTTAATCTCAAAGACTACTAACGTTTATGTTTTTATAAAACCGTCATGGTCTGTGGTTTAATCACCAATAAAGCCGTTGCCAGACCAATCTCCTCTGGCTAAATATCACGTAAGAAGTCCCTGTTAAAGATAGGTTAATAAATGATGTAATAGACTAATAGTAATACACGAGTTACAAAGGAAGAAAAGGTCCATTGGTGTCTACGTCCTTTCCCTTAAGTCACTCTCATTACCTTCTAATAGCCAGCTATGTACAGCCAGGTTCAACAAACATCCATCCCCAATAATAATTATATTATTAATAATAATATCCTAGCCATAGCCCTAGCAAGGAGACTACTAATGTCCATTTACACTTTTCTCATACTTGAACTCAAGCCTATTCCGATACACGTCTCAAACACGAATAACTGAAACACTAATCCTAACACAACTTTAGGACACAAAACAAAACATTAATCAACCAAGATTGCATAGCTGAATAGAACAAACGAAACTAATAGTATAAGAAGAATATTGCTGGAAACAAACAAGCAGTTTAACTATCTTCGTCTTCTTCTCAGGACTAAATGATAAAGTTGAGAGGGTTCTGAGCAGGTATATTGAAAGGTAACAAATCCAAGATAACTAATAATTGGGTGGACCAAGTTATGAGATTATGATAGTCCTAAAGCTCTATCATTTGGTGGCCACTACAATTATCATTACAAGTCTTTACCTAAAGTCTAAAACTATGTAGGCCTTAACTGTTAGTTAAACTACTACTGCTTTATTTGTTATTATTGTAGAGATTATGAAGCATTACACCCTACTTAATCAAACAGGTGACCTAGATATTGGGATGCCTTTATTCCTGAAATCGTAGGTTCGAGTCATGTAATAAACTTAAGTTTACGTGTTTTGATTTGTTACTTAACAAAATAAAATCATATAAATGCATGGTTCTTAGCAAAAACTATAGAGCCAGAAACAGTCTGTACTGTTGTAAGCAAATCTCATGACATAAGATGCATGTGAGTAGATTTTGCTACGTTTTATAAATGATTTCTTTGTCATACTACTGTAAAGAAGTTCACAAGATAATCTCATGTATCTTACATCACTTCCTTACTTTTCAGCTCTACTATCATAAGATAAGCTCAAACTAAAAGGTTGTTTGATGTCTATTATATAAGATAAAAAGCTGGCTTAAAATAAGCAATAAGAAAAAGTTAGGTCGTTTGGTGCACAATAAAGTGAAAACTAAATAACAGAAAATAAAACTATCAGGACTTTTATAAAAATAACATGGATAGAGAATAAGACGGTAACAGTTATTTAGAAAAATACGGTCAAAAGTGAAAAAATATCTTATAAACTTTAAAAGGTATCTTTTTCCAAGCCAAAGAAGTCCAACCAACCAAACAATTTATTTATTTTTATAAACCTAATACCCAAAAAAAAAAAAACTAGTGTTAACAAACAACCCCTAGCTCCAGGCCATCACATGAAACATTGCAATTTGATTTTTCTTCCTACTATATTTTATATTATTAGATTTATGATACAGAAATTTTGTAACCGTGTGTCACAGAATCTGGGTGTAAATGACAATATCTACCAACCACATACCGATCAAACCTCTAGGGTTTAAAAATACTTGATCACTAACAACTTTAACTTTCTTTGTTTGCTTTTATATTTAAACAATATCCAACTTATCTACTGAAAACTTAACAACATCTAACTCGACATGATAAATATAAAATGCGAGCATAGAACAATACTTCACAATTGCTTCGACTCAGTGACCACGCAACAATAACTGAAAATTTTATTAGTGTGAGAGTTCCACTGCTCAATCAACTGCAAATATCCGGCCCATATTAAGGATCTCTTTGATCTTGGAAGTATGTGGCCAACAAGTAAAACTTTAATGGTGTTCGTGTTTGATACAAAGGAAAAAATTCCAAAGAATTTTCCTCTTTTACCTAGCGAAAGACTCACTCAGATACATAGAAATAAACTATTCGGCACAGGAAATGGATTATGCCGGAGGAAAAAGATGTACCTGTTTCATGAACATCCAGCTATTCCGAGAATATGGATAACCAGGCTCAAATGAATTGGATTCGTGACAACTTATGCTTTCCTTCCTCACATATATATGTTGCTTACACCACCTACAGGAATATCTGCATCCAAGGTTCCGTACAACAAAACATGCGACCAATCACATTTGTAAACAAGTATCACTCCCCTTAGTCTCTCACACGGACCACCTTATAGTGCATATTCTCTTCGAATCAACCGGGAATTTACAGCTAAGTTTGTGGCAGCATTTTGCTAATGCAGACTAGAATACTAACTACTATTATTTTTCTTAGGGCTCTCTATTTAAGAAACCTTCTTTCTAGATAGCATTTGAGATTTAGCACAAAATCATCATGACTCAAGCTAGCCTCCCTGAATATGTTGATTATACAACTACTACTAAAGATTATGCACAATAAATCACACATGAATTTATACGAGGCAATTATGCCTGTTCTGCATACAAGATTCACAAAGAACATAGGAACTTTGTGGGACATGTACACTATAAAAAGAAGCTGAACTATTACTAAAGTTTGAATATGACTAAGCATTACATAATTGCTCAGAAATAACTTAATAAATTTAAGCAAGTTAAGTTAGAGACAGTGAAATGCAATAGAACAAATGAAGTCAAGCACAATAAATATTTCACGGCTTTATTTTCTCCAGAAGCTTGTGCGCGTCAATAAATCCAATCGCTGGTCCAAAAGACATGTACTTCACACGTTTCCATCTGTTCGATAGATTAAAAATTCAATATAACAGATATTACTTTTTAAGCATGTAATTTCAGAATGGACTCCCTTACTTGGGTGTGAAAGGTAATGCAAAACAATGAAGATGGAGGTGATCGACACTATTTAAAGGCGGTTGATGAAAGCCAAATCTGCAAAATCATAATAGGTTTTGGCACATGCTTAGTTCAAGGAAAGGCTTTTAATTCAGTGTCACAATTCCATCATGGAAGCCAGTCAACCTGGCCAATGATGAACAACTTCCCGAAATAATTACATCACATATCGGATATTAGTAACTGTTACCTGTATTCTGTGGACTGAGGTGCGTCTCGACGCAACAATGTTTGTCCGACATCTACCATGTGACTTACTAAATGAAAACAACAATTTAAGGTAGTAAGCATATTGAGCAATAAACTATGTGTATGTATATATATATAGCTTAGTATTTCCCTCACCCAAGGAATAGTCTTCATATCTTTTTCGTAGATCCCTTACTGTTGGAATATGGTCATTGGGAATTACCAGGTAATGCCTGCAACGTTGGTTATTAATGTGTCAAATTAAGTCTCATAAGTTGGCAGGAATAAAACTGAACATACACCAAAATAAGGATAACCATTCTAAGAAAGAACACTGTAAAAACTCTTTAACACCAGAATACCCTAAGAGTTTATGAACTAAAGTTACTCAAGAAATCTATAGAAGTAAAAGGGCACTTTATTCCTTCCTCATCCCCAACACAGTCATACTAAATCGCAGAAACATGCAAAACAGTGAACATTATACATAAGTTCATGAGATTTCATCAATTCCAGTCAATACATAATGATTGGCAGATTTTGAGAATAAACTCCCAAAATTAACTATAGAAAACGATCGCATGGGTTCAATACTCAATATAAAACCTAATTTATTTCTTAAACTTTACCCAGATTAGCATTTTTGTATCCAAAAAACATAAAATCAAAGGAAATGAAAATTTGAATACCTGAAAGCAGCTGGTTTGATGTCTTGAAATGCAACGACTTTATCATCCTGAAAGCAAAACAGCAAACTTGATCAGAAAATTGATTTTAAAACGTTGCCTTTCACCATTTGGTTGATGAGGAAATCGGTTACGGAGCAGTTCTGGATCGAATTTTGATGAGTAGTCAAAGAGATAATAAAAACAGTCGGGAAGATTACGGAGTGGAGAAAAGTATGAGAGGTCGGATTTTGGATCATCTGACAGAAGACACAGCTCGCCATTGGATCATTTGATGTGGGGGTCCGGAAGCTCCCGGCTTTGCAACTTCTCCTCCCTTTTTCTTTAGGATCCTCATTTTCACGCTGGTTCGCAATAGAAGTCCTCTTTTGGTTTAACCTTATTTTTCACTTTTGCATGTTTCAATCTTTTATTATCGGTTAATAACATCTACTTTATTTACCACTTAAGTATTTTTTTTAATTAAGGACTTTTATTGAATAAAAGGAAAAGTACAAATCATTAAAGCAATATTACAAAAATTTGAAATCAAAAAGGGGGAAGACCATCTTCTTCTTCACCAGGACGAAACCCTAATGAGTAAGTCTCAAATATCCCAAATTAAGGCTCTCCAACAAAGCGATGACCTTCAACTTCGAAGGAGCCTCCAAACCATTAAAATCAAAGTTCGATTGAACCCTCAAGGCCTCTTTAGCAACCCAGTCAGCCCCGAGGTTTTGCTCACGGAAGATATGCCTTACAACCATTTCAGGCTTGATTAGCCTCCTACAACAACGCAACAAAGGATCCAGGTACCAAGTTGAGTTACCATGGAGCAAAAGATTAAACAAAATCAACGAATTCATCTCTACGTCAACTCTACTCAGCCCCAGACTATTACACAGTCTCAATCCATCGAATAAAGCACGACATTCAGCTATCAATGGCGAACCTTTGTCATACAATCTACCAATGCCTCCAACGATACTACCATTGTTGTCCCTGATAACAACACCACCACCAGACTCATGGTTAAAGGTACAAGCTTCATCGATGTTTATTTTATAACGCCCTTGCTTAGGGTTCTTCCATTTCAAAAACAGCGGCTTGTTCGAAGCTTTTATTTGATTTACACAGCCTATGTTAACAGCATCTTTTCCAAATCTTCCCCAATGCTTCTTGGTCAGAATCTTCGCATGATCAAGACTGGTTAAAATGTAGATAATATGCATGATTATTGACTTTGAATTAGTAGTTTCATTGTTGATCTTCTTTTTGTTTCGCCCTGACCAAATAGACCAAACTATTATTGCAGGCAGAATTGTAAATATGTCACAACTTCTTTGAGCAGTCCAATACCACTTCATGATGATGTGCGAAAGCGTCATATAGGGCTGAACCTGAACCTTGAAGATAGCACTAAAATGAAGCCAAACAGCCCAAGCTTGAGGACATTGCACCATAACATGGTTAGTACTTTCAGTGTTATTACAGTGGACACATTTGGAAGTCAGCTGAATGTTTTTTGTTTGCATAACATCTTCAGTAGGAACCCAATTATGAAGGGCTCTCCATAATAAAAAAGAGCATTTTTTAGGAGTAACAACATTCCACGTCTTAGCATAGATTGCAGTAACATTGTCCTTGCTTCTAATATGATTCAAAGTACCTCTAGTGCTAAACTTCCCATCTTTTGACAAAGACCAAAGCATAGCATCCTTATGGTCAGAAAGCCTAACCTCCATAATCCTGTTAATCTCCGTAATAGTAACTTTAGAACTGAGTCTTTCTAGGTCCCAAGAACCATTTAACCAAAAATCCTTAACCGAATCATTGGCAGAATCCCAAAGCATTCTTCTATCAGCATTAGTCATGACTTTGATGAAGGGACTATCTGAGCACCATCTATCATACCAAAAGCTCATGTTCCCCTGACCAGGAAGCCAGAATATATAATCCTCAGCCTTTTCTCTAGCAGTTACAATACGATTCTAGGTTTTAGACTTCATACTAGGAGATATAGCTAGAGTAGGATGAATATTATCTCTACAATATATGGATAACATGTAATTAGCCCAAAGAGAGTCCTGAATCCTGAAGTTATACCATAGTTTCATTGAGTAGACATTTTTCACATCTTTAAGCCTTTTAATATTAAGACCACCTTCATTAAAAGGCATGCAAAGCCTCTCCCATCTAGCCCAACTAATTGTTCTTTTATCATCTTTGCTTCCCCACAGGAACTTATTAAAAAGAATCTCCGGCCTATTGATGATGCCAACAGGAAAGCTAGAGTGCTGCAGATAGTAGTTAGGCAAAGCAGCAAGAACAACCTGAATCAACAGCAAACGACCAGCAAAGGAAAGGTGCAGCTTGTCCCAATCCATTATTCTACTTCTAACTTTGTAAATTAAGTCTTCAAAGTGTGTAATTCTAGAGTTAATAGCAATAGTGGAGCCAAGGTAACTAAAAGGCAAATGTGTATGCTTAATATTCCATATATCTTCAATAATAGCAATCTATTGATGAACCATTTTGTTAGACACAATTAACTTAGACTTGGCTGTATTTATTTCTTGACCAGAAACGCTCTGATAGTGATCAATAACAGACTTTATAGCACTCATAGTATCAACATTTCCATTAGCAAAAACCATAAAGTCATCAGCAAAAGCTAGGCAAGCAATATTCATACTGCTTCTAGTCTTGTATCTGAACAAGGGATTACCATTAGAGAGAAGCTTTATACTCCTTATTAGGTACTCTTCAGCCAGGATAAAAAGACTCGGGGAAAGAGGATCCCCTTGTCTTAGGCCTTGAGAGTTAGCAAAATAGCCTGTCAGCTCACCATTCACCAATATGGAAGAAGAGACCATGCTAATACAATTACCAATAAGAGCAGAGACGTTAGTATTAAAACCAAAAAGTTTCAGAATGTTGAAGAGAAACCTATGATTAAGCTTATCAAAAGCTTTAGTCATGTCAGTCTTGATTATGACATTGCCCCTCTTTCTGTTGCTATAAATATCAAAACACAACTCCTGAGCCAGAAGGATAGAATCCTGAATACATCTTCCCTTAACAAACCCACCTTGCTCCACAGAAATTAGCTTAGGCAGTATGCTTGCAAGCCTGTTGTTAATTAGCTTCCCCACAATCTTTGAGAACATTGTAGTTAAACTAATAGGGCGAAAGTCACTCCACTTATTAGGATTATCCAGCTTAGGTATTAAGCAAATCATCGTAGCCTTCACACCCTTAGGAAGAGCAAACCCCATGAAGAAACCCTTCACATCATTACACAGATCATTACCAACAACAGTCCAACACTTCTTATAAAATTCACCATTGAATCCATCAGGGTCAGCAGCTGATTCAAAATTTAAGGACTTAATTATCTCATAAATCTCATCAATTTCAGGAACACACATAATACTACAATTGTCTTCCTCAGTAACCAAAGAAGGGATCACTCCCATTAAGATAGAATCAAATTCAACACTACCAATACCAGAAGGAGCAAGCAATGTTTTGAAATACTCAATAACATAATTACCAATGTCTTCCTTAGAAGATAACCAATGATCATCAACCTTAATTCTATCAACTCTATTCCTCTTGAGCCTCTTCTTCACAAAGCTATGATAGGCAAATGTATTCCTATCAGAATCCCTCATCCAAGAGGCATGAGCCTTCTGCCTCCAGAATATTTCTTCCCTATCAAGAAGCAACATATGATTCTGTCTAGGCTCCTCCAAAGCAGATCTATTATCATCATTAGGCTCATTTTGAAGCATAACTTCCCTGACATTAATGATCCCTTCAGAATGTTTAATAGCATCAAAGATATTCCCAAAAGTACACCTATTCCAGACCTTCAACACAGCTTTCAATCTTTGCTGCTTAATCCAGAAGCGCATAATAGGATTCCTCACATCATCACTTATACTATCAGACCAACTTTCTTTTACCGTTTTCAAAAAATCAGGGTGAGTAACCCACATATTCAAGAATTTAAACGAAGCTTTAGTTCTTTTACTACTTGAGGAAACTTTAATAACCATGGGACAATGATCAGAACAGCTTCTAGCCAGGTGAGAAACTGCAGTGCAATCAAAGAAGTCCAACCAAGAAGAACTATACAAAACACGGTCCAGCCTTCTCCATTTATGCCCATTAGACCAAGTAAAGGGACAGCCAGTATACCCAGCATCAATAAGACCACAGTCCATAATAAGACTATTAAACTCATCCATTCCCCTTTGATTAATAGTGGAACAAGCCAGCTGCTCTTGAATACTAGTAATTATATTAAAGTCACCGAACATAATCCACTGATGAGAGCCAACATCAAGACTCCTAATTGAATCCCAAAGCAAAACTCTTTGATCTCTTCTACACTTAGCATAAACAACAGACACATAAAACCATTTGTTCACGGAAGAATGATACACCTTAAGATGAAGGAGCTGCTCAGTATCAAAGACCACATCCACCTTGTAATCATGGTGCCAAAACACCCAAATCTTATTATTCACATTACAACTATACCCACTCAACTTCAATTTCTTGGCCACCAAACTCATATTATCAGCCTTCACAAAAGGCTCTTGAACTGCAACAAAGCTAGCATTTTCAGAAATAACCAAAGACTTTAACCTTTGCATCGTTTCCTTATTTGCAAGCCCTCTTGCATTCCAATTTATCAAAGTAATGGTCATTAATCAGGAGAAGGTTTATGGGCTCTTTTGAGCTTCATAATTTTAGAAGAAACATGACCCTTTGAGCTTCATATCTTTGGCACCTTCTTAGACTTCTGAGACTCCTGTCTTTTAGCCTTACCTTTCTCAAACTTATCTTTTACAGGAGAACAAGCAAGACTACCATCATGCTTTGGAGAAGTATGAATATCATCACTCAAAATTTCAAACATGTTTCTTCTTTCCAACGTTCTCAATGCATCTATCATTTCACCTTCATTAACAGGATCAAGATAACCACTATATTCAACAGATTTAACCATTCGAAATGAACAACTATCAGACTCTAGATCATCCTGCCTAGAACTGTCTACATTCTTGTCAACCACAATTGATTTTAACAAACGACCAGGGACCTTTTCTTTAACAACAGCAGACTGAACCTCTTGATCACATAAACCATTTAAATCTTGTTGAACCTTTTCTTTAACATACTCACTAACTTTATGAGAGCAAGAAACCTGATCAGGCACACCTGAACCATGAAGACCAGGCCCATTATCTTGACCATTTGTTAAGATCTTTCCACCATGCAACAACTTCTTACAATTGTCAATTGAATGACCAATATGAGCACAATGACTATAATACAAAGGAATGTTGTCATACACAAGATCAATCCAGTAACTGTCATCCTCACCAAATTTTAACTGAATCTTGTGAACTAAAGGCTTAGATATATCTAATTCAACCCAAAACCTACAACAATTTTGCCTAGCCTTATTAACAAAAGGCACCCAGACCTTCAACGGAGTTCCCAAGATCTTCGCTATTTCATTAATCGTAGACCTATTGAACAAAAATTCTGGCAGACTTCGAAGAGAAACCCAGATCGGCGTATACGGACACTCAATATTCGGATCAAAACCTGGGGTCCATTTCAACAACCGCATCGTCTTACTACCCAAAACCCAGACATTTTTTACCAAAGTTTCATGAAATCTTCTATCTCATTGAACTCAACAAAAATGTGTCTGTAATCCCAGACTGAAACACTATAGCTACCAGCAAACTTAAATTTAGATAAAAAGTTCCTGAAACTCTCCATAGAAGGTTTACCAGTTGCGAATTTTGCTATCAGTGTGTGCTTTGAGATCTTCATTAGCTTCTACTTATCTCCAATATCAAAAGTAATGACTGGAAATTCATTCTTCAGAGAAACAGAATCGATTGAGTGTTCAAATTCTGTTTTCTTGATTCTTAACGTATCAGCGTACGAACCCTTCTTAGATTCATTATCTTTTTCCTTACTTACTTCCTCAAAGACCGGATTAGAGATTACATTACATTCCTTCCCCTGAAACTTTGAATCCACCATACTCTGTTTTCCTTCCTAAGGCTGAATCGACTTCCTAAGCATAGGAAAATCCTCAGACGAATGAAGATTAACAGCCATAATCAATAGAAACAATGAACTTAATCAGAGAAGACAGGCAGAAACGAAGAAGAGATAAAGATTATCAAATCACACTGGCTCTGTTCTTGGTCAAGAACAGAACTTTTGTTAGTAACATATTCAAAGTCAATTCTCAAAAATTAGAATTATTTACCAATTAATTCTGAATTTTGAATACGTTAGTTAAGTTAAAAAAATTAATCATTTTACGTTTTGTTTTTCTAAATATAATATTTTTTAAATTATAATTCCAAAAAAATCGAAAGTATAATTGGTTTGTTTTAAGAAGGACAACATTTGATTTATAAAATACATTTCTTAAATTTGTATAGCTAAGTAATTATGTTTAATTGAGTTGTGAAATAAGTTTAGAAAAGAAATTGTATTCCGAATTGTAGATTATATGTAATTAGGTTGAAAGATTCAATTGTGCTTCAACTGCAAATTAAGTACAAAATGAGTTATATATATAAAAATAAAATAGTTGTGTAAGTAGGATTTTGCTCGAAAAAAAAAACCAAATATATACAGTTGTGTAATTACGTGCAAATGTGTTGTGTATTGCGTAAATAAAAAATAAAATAGTTTTGTAAATAGGAGTTTGGTTGCAAAATAAGTAGAGAAAAAACAATTGCAAGTCAGTTGCGGACTTATATGTAATTTGATTGTTAAAAACAATTTTATTCGAATTTTGTAATTATATGTAATGTAGTTTGAAAAATACAAAGAAGAAAAATCTTCCAAAATATTAATTTTATTTTGTTCATTTTTAAAATATATAAATATATATATATATATATGGATTTTGAATATATATTTTTTAAATTAGGGTTTAAAATATATGATGTTTTTAAAGTTAAAAACATATACGGATTATATTCGCTAAACACAAGTTCGAGTTAAAATTTTGATCATACATCTAATGATTTAGTAATCTCTACCTCACTAAAATATTAAGTTTTGTGTCATTTTTCTCAATCAAACAAACAAACAAATTAAAATTTTATAATCCTAATCATACTCCATATATAAAAAAAATAAAAAAACTTAACAACTTAAAACTTCAAAAACCAAACAAAACCCACAAGAATCGTACAATCGTCAAATTCGGAAAATGAAAAAATCAACAATGGTTGATGTGTCATTCTACCTCAATCTAACAAACGCATGATTTATGATTTCACAATCCAAATTGTACTCTATATACTAGAAATCAAAATATAAAAAAAAAAACCTTAAAAACTTAAAACATCAAATGAAACATATAAGTCGACCAAGTTAGCCGATATTACGTTTTTTTCATAAAAAACCTTAGGAAAGTTAAATTATAGGTAATTTTACAAAAAACAAATACTTAATGTGACCAAATTGGTCTATATTAAGTGTTCTTTATATAATATAAAATATGCAAAAAAAAAAATTAAAGACCGAATAATCTAAAATTTTGAATCAACAATGACCAAACTCGCATTTTACACTAAATTCAACAAAATAAATTTATAAGCTCAACATAAATGTTTAACTAACAATCATCAGCACTGTATAAATAATTTAAAACATTAAACTTCAAAAAATGTACATTTTTCAATTTGTTTTGCAGAAACTAGGGTTTTAGTTGATCTCATTCAATATGTTTTTACATGTGTTGTTAGGTTTTAGAATGAATGTCCTGCAGATTGGAAATACTGCACCTATTTGATCGATTCGGTTGGAATTTCTCATTTACATGTGTGATTTAGTGAATGAAGCAGAATAATATCTTTCCGGTTGTAAATTTGAACTTGGTGAGTAACTGATAGCGACTCACGTTTTCATTTTTCTGTTTGTTTTTTTTATTGTAGGTACTTCCCAGAGGTTGAGGCAAATGCTTTGTTAGGCGTAGAAAGTAGAGTAATATGTGTATATTAGTTGGTTCGATTAGGGTGCTGCTGATTTGGATGGTACTCAAAACTATTGTAAACACGGTTTTTTAATTCTTTGACGCTATTTCTTTTATAGAAAAGTAATTTATAGGTTAATGAAAATAAATTTGTTTTCATTGAAAAAAGAGTAAGAAAAAAGTAAGTATGATTTAAAAAAAATTCAAAAAAATAGAGCTAATTAAATATCTAATAAACATTTGTCATTTTCGATTTGAACAAAAACGAATATTTAAAATTAGTTTTCTCGGTATTTTTGGTGTTATTGATGTTCTCAATGTTTTTATGTTATCATATCCTTGTTTTTAGTCTAAGAGTAAAAGCATAACTTACTAGCCGTCGTATATAATAGTTTGGAAAAAGTAAAGACTTTTTATATCAAACGTCATGTATACTGCTTTTGAGTACGTACATAACATTTGTCTATTTTTATACGAGACAATAAGATTTTAATAACTAAAATTGATTTTTAACTGAAAAAATATGTATATACTAATTGCTTGTTTAATTAATAGCTTTTAAATATTTATAAAAGGCAAAAAAATATATTACAATTTGAAGTATAAATCTTAAAGAAAGAGTTCACCTCTTATTTGTTCGGGGAGTTCAGAGATAAATGAATTATTAAAGGAGTTGTGTTTTGATTCGAAGATTTATATCTGATGTCATACAATTCAAATTGTAACCTAACTCTATTTATGATGGATTTGTGTTTTGTTTAAAATCTAGATCACGGTGGTGGAGTTTCAAATTGAACCACATATTTGATGGTTTGGTTTGTTATTTACAATTATCCATGATGAACCACAAATCACTACAAATAAAACTTCAAATCTGATGAGTCCAATTAATCCGAACATGGGTAATTCGGACCATATCACACCACTAAAAATCCGAACATGACAAATGTATTAACTTTTGACTAAGCTATTTGTTAACCAACTTAAAACTAATGGGTTTTTGAATTCGACCCGGTTTCACGACCCAACCTAGCAAGCACATGGGTCACTAATTAAGGTATAAATACCACAACTACTATCATTAATAAGGGTGATCAGAATTTAATATTAGCAGACTGCTTAATTATCTATCTACTCCTCACACTAAACAGAAAACACCCCAAAATTAGTAAAACATTTTATATACACTTTACCAAACTACCTTCAGCCCAAAATAAACCAAACCAAATTGGCGACCATAGTGGGAGGCGACGGTGCCTGAATTTTACATTCAAAACCAGTGAGAAAAACAGTTCGAATAGATCCGAATGGGAAAAGTACTCCATCTTCTGAGGTGGAAACGATGAAAGAAAATAAGGAATATATCATTGAGGAGCGAGACCAGCGGAGGACATAAATAGAGGCACTAAGGGCCATAAACAAATAGAGAAAGGTATCGAGGAGAAATCTGGAGAGTCAGTCCTTCACCATACTGACAAATCTGGGGAGAATGATCTATCCCTAAAGACTCACCTCAGTTCAAAGACGACATACTGGTCTAAGCATGTTGAAAGTTCTGGATCTGAGTCCTCTAGCAGCTCTTCAAATGAGGCGGAGCTTGAAGAATTTTTATCCTCAAGCAGTGAAGAGGGAAGATCTAGAAAAAAGATAAAGTTAACCAAAAAACACTCAAGAAAGAGGAACATGCATGGTAGGCTCAAAAGGTATCGGGGCAAAAGATCGTCTCATAGGCATGTTGATCAGTTGTTGATTGATCCTTTTGTTTTCCCGTCCGAACCATGTATTTTTGCAAATCCTAATGAAGATACAGTTTTTAGTCGCAATAAAAACTGGAGGCAGTCACCTTTGTCTGCGAAAATACTGTCTGGATATCTTCCCAAAAGGTTTGATAGCTCTAAGATGGAAAAATATTATGGAAGTCGAGATCCGGACAACAATCTGGAGAAATTCAAGAACTTCATGATGAATTTTGATGACGATGATAAGCTCTTGTGCATAGCCTTCTCCCAAACTGTTACAGGGAGTGCTCTTAAATGGTATAATAGCTTGCCTCAAGGGTGTATTAGAAACTTTGATACCTTTTGGGTTGCCTTTCGGAGGTAATTTGTTGGGAGTAAAAAATTGAAGGGTAATGGGGATACCATCATCAATTGTGCCCAAGAATCAAATAAATCTTTAAAAGATTACATAAGTTGATTTGTGAATACAAAAAATGGATTAGCAGATTGCTTTGAGCAGGTGGCAATTACTTCTCTAAGGCAGGGGTGGAATCCTGGGAACTTAGCTGATTCTATGACCTGGAAGAAATTTGTGACCTGAGGTGGCTTGTTAAACCAAGTAGGAAAGCATATTAATGTGGAAGAAACAAAGAAAACAATGGTACACCGTCAGGTGAGGTCCACCATAACAGCTTCTCCAGCCGCTAACCAGTCCTGTTACAAGGCAAAAGAGACCGGACAAGGATCTAACCGGTCCAAGCAAACTCAATCCAACCAGAACCAGACCCAAAGCCAACAATCAAGGAGTAAGAGGGGTCCTTGGATCCAGCCTGAGTGGTTCGCAGAGTTAAGAGAAAATATGGCTACCATCTATGATAAAACTAAGGATGAAATGCACTTTCGAAAGCCAGCAGCGTTACGATCCCCCATATAGAACTGAAACAATTGTTTTTTCCAGTATCACAATGATATAGGCCATAATACTCAAGACTACATAACATTGAAACAAAAAGTCCAAAACCTTATTGAGAGGGGAAAACTGGGGGCGTACGTTAAAAGACGAAGTGGAAACAAACCTGATAATGCTCCTCGGACAGGTCATTCGAACAATCCTGGAACATCTGCTCAAGAAGGTGCACTGGTGATCCTTGAGAGGTTCGATGTGGAATCTGAGTATTTGGATCCTACTCCAACTCGGAATAAGGTGGGAGTGATAACAGAAAAAAAAACCAAGACAGTATATGGACTGATCAATTTCTTTGAATCATTAACAATCTTTGGAGGGGATACTGTAACTGCACCTACCCCTTCATTATGGAAGAGGCATGTCCACAGTTTGACTACTCAATTAAAAAGGGGAATGTCTTCTCATCAGTGTCAGTCCTCTTTCTCATTCATAGTCTTTGATGAAGATGATTTGAGAGATATTGTTGGGCGTCACGAGGATGCGGTGGTTATAGGATCTTTTATAGGGGGAATGATATACGTCGAATTTTGATTGATACGTGAAGCTCAGTAACATCATATTCTTAAGCTCCTACAAGTAGATGAGGAATCCGACTATTATTTAACGTTCGAACAGAACTATTGTGGGATTCACAGGAAGTTTTGCGGATGTAATTGGGGAGTTTGAAGAAGAAGTGTTGTTGGACAATGGGCATTTTAAAAAGATGATAAGGGTACTATTTGTTGTAGTAGATTGCCCCGCATCATAAAACACATTTTTTGGGAGGTCTTGGCTTTCCAGAATGCATGTGGTAGCCTTAATAGTCCATCAGTATTTAAATTATGCAGTTCAAGGATAAGTAGGCATTGTCCGAAGTAGTCATAAGATAGCCAGAGAGTGCTATACAACAGGTTTTGCTCTTAAGATATTGGGGTAGTTTGAATTAATAAATATTAGAAGTTACTGGAGCCTTTTGCTGAGGAAAGTGAGATTGATGACCATAGAGAAGCTCCCAGTGTCATAATACCGTTTGAAGAAGTTGAAACTTACTCCCTTGTAGAGGGTAAGAACGTCAAGATTGGTTTCAAGATGGCGCCGGAGATTAAAAAAAATTGTTGTCTTTTTTGCTAAATAATCAACATGTGTTTGCTTGGTGCAATAGTGATGTAACCGGGGTACTAGCGGATGTTATTTCACATAAGTTGTCTATCTGGAGTGATGTTGCACCTTTTGTACAAAAAAGAAGAGCTTTTTCAAAGGAAAAAACAGATGTGATAGTTCAATAGGTTGATCAACTGACCAAGATGGGGCACATTAAAGAGTCCCAATATCATATATGGACTGCCAATCCGATGTTAGTAAAAAAAAGAACGACAAATGGTGTATGTGTATTGATTTCACTGACCTCAACAGAGCTTTCCCAAAGGATCTTTATCATATCCCTCAGATAGATCAACTAGTAGACTCTACATTTGGAAATAAGTTGTTGTCCTTTATGGATGCCTTTGCAGGGTATAAACATATACAAGTGGATCTGAAGGATCAAGATCACACTACTTTTATTACAGATAGAGGTCTCCACTGCTACAAGGTAATGCCCTTCGGATTGAAGAATGTTGGGGATACTTATCAGAGGTTGGTGAACAGAATATTTGCTGATCAAATCGCTAGAAATATGGAAGTATCAGAATGTGCTATAAGTACTGCTTTACCAAGGGAAATGGACAATTACCCTCGTCCGGTATACTACATCAGTAAGAGTTTATTGGATGCTGAAAGAAGATATTTGAAATCGGAAAAGTTGGCGCTAGCTTTGGTAATTGCAGTAAGAAAGATTATGCCATATTTTCAAGCTCATACTATTATTGTCTGAACGTCCTTCCCACTAAAAAATATTCTTCAAAAGGCGGATGTATCAAGCAGGATGACCAAGTGGTCAGTGGAATTGGGTGATTACGATATTGATTTTGCCCCTCGGACAGAAATTTAAGCTCAATCAGTAGCCGACTTCATGGTAGAATTTCATACTAACAAGTTTTCTGGACAAGGCTCAGAAGATAATTTCAAGAAAGAATGGATAGTCTGAACTGATAGAGGATCAAGAACTATGGGCTATGAAGCTAGAATTTGTTTAACTTCTCCATATGGTGATAAAATGTATGAGGCTATATGCTTTGGATTCAGAGCCTCTAAAAATGAGTTTAAATACGAAGCAACTATAGCTGATCTTAAGTTATCTCTCCTCTGTGAAGCTAAGAGAGTCCGGTTAATGAGTGACTCTCAATTGCTCATTCATCATGCCCAAGGACAGTCTATGGCCAAGAAGGAACACATGGCTAATTGGTTACTCATTTTGAAAGAAGTGGGAGCGAACTTCAAAAGTGTTTGCTATGAGCATATTCCTAGATCGGAGAATACATTGGCAGACTCTCTAGCAACTATAGCGTATTCTGAGTCTTATCCTTGGATTCTCACACAAGAATGCTCTTACATACGGTTAGATCAGAAGAAATAAGATGAAGAGAATATGAGTATACATGTGATCCAACCTAAGGACTGGAGATACACTTTTCTTCAATACATTTTCAGTGGGACCTTGCCTTCAAATAAAGTTGTGGCAAAAAAGATTAAATACAAGGCTCGTGGTTTTTTGGTAATAAGGGAAATTCTTTATAAAAAAATCTTTCAACAGACCTCTCCTGTGTTGTTTGGGGTTTGAAGAATCCCAAGTTGTTTTATCTGAACTGCATGACGGGAAAGGCTCATCACACTATGGGTACAAGGGCCAACCATAATGGCAGATGCTAAAAAATAGTAAATAAATTTGATCCATATCAAAGGTATGGGAATGAAATTTATGTGCAATCAGTACCTATGGAGTCTATTTATGAGCGAATACATTTTGCTAGATGGGAGATGGATTTAGTTGGACCTTTACCCATGGCATATGGGGGGTGCATAACTATTATAGTCGCCATTGACTATTTCTCTAAGTAGATAGAGGCAAATCCCTTGGCTGGGACCACGTCAAAGGATGTTATTAAATTTATCTTATACAATATATGTTGGAGTCCCCCAGAAGATTACTACAGACAACGGGCCACAGTTTGATAACAAAGACATAGAGGATTTATGTGCCTCTAGAGGCATTCAGCATTGTTTTTCTTCTCCTTTCCATCCTCAAGCAAATGGCCAAGTTGAAGTTGCAAATAGAACCATTTTGTATGGATGAAAGAAGAATTTAGAGGGGACCGCGGGAAAATGACCAAGCTATTTACAAGAAGTATTGTGGGCCTACCAACTACTCTTCGGGCTGCTACACAAGAATCTTCTTTTGCTTTGGTGTATGAGATGGATGTAATTACCCCCATATAGGATACTTTACCATCATATAGGGTTCATAATTAGAATAAGATAATGAGACAGCAGTTAGGAATCAGTTGGACTTAGTAGAGGAAAGAAGGGTTAAAGCACACTTGAGAACAGCACACTACCAAGGCTTGATAAGGAGCAGATTTGCTTCTAAAGTCAAAAGAAGATATTTTCAAACAGAGGATAAAGTATTAAGAAAAGTCTTCTTACATACCAAGGAGAGGCAGTTCGGTAAACTGGCTCCGAACTTGGAAGGCCCTTATGAGGTCTGTGAAAAGGTCAAACCTGGGACGTATAAGCTTCAAGATAAAGAAGGAAGAGCTTTTAAGCACCCATGGAATGTTGAACATCTCAGGTTATATTTAAAATAAAGTTTTTATGTAAATATTTACTTGTTAAATACCAATGTAAATATTATGGGGGTATACTCTTTCCTTCCCTAGTAGCGCAGGGAGGTTTTAATGAGGTGTCCGGTTTTTTTATTTTAAATAATACATGATGCCTTCTTCAAAAGTTTGGTGTGATTTTACTTTAATTCAATTTAATTATGAATCACTTATTCAACGCCCCGGATCTCTAAGTGATCTTGAGTATATCGGATAAACTTAGTGATTGATCATAATTATTAAATATATGTGGTTGGAGATATTAAACACTCTCAGTTCAATACTTCTGAAATTCTAGAGGCTACTTAAACATTAGCCATGAAAGATCGAAAGCAAAGTATTAAACAAAAGGAAAATTGGATAAATTAAACTTGATCGGACTTTGACTAAACAGTAGTACAAAACATGCGTTGACCGTTCAAGGACTTGTTTTTCGAAAACAAAAAAAATAATACATAATAAAACCTTAGGGCTTGTTCCCTTCGTATTTTTCTTCACCACCATCTTTTCTGGGACTTTTGAGTTCAACACTTGAACTCTCACCCGTTCCTTCTTTATCATCAGTGGGATCAATTCCACTGGCATAGTTGTGCTTGTCACCATCTGCCATAGTATGAAATGGGATGTCATCATACTCCACATAATTCCATAAGGGACCAAGGGTTCTCTAGGGAAGGTCTCATGGAACATCAGCACCATGTCGGATTTAATCTCATCATCTTTTCTTTTAAAGAGTCTACTACTCTGTTAGCATATTCTTCAATACATGCTTTGATAGCTTGCTCTTACTGACGTTCCAAGGCCTCATTCTCATTAATCTTCTCCGAAACAGTGCTCTACAACTTAGTATTCTTGTTGGTTAAGGTTTGGATAGTACCATCCTTGGTTTTCAACTGCTCCTTCAAAGCTATGAGGTTTTGTGAGGAAGAAGTCTCTAGGCCGGAGTACTTAGTTTGGAGCTCAGTGTTGGCTGCTTCCGATGCGGTCAGCTTGGTTGCCAAATCCTATGTTTCCTTCTTCAGCACCTTTATGCTTTGCTGAGCACTTAGAAGACTATCTGACATAGTTTGTTTGTCAGTGGTGAAAGAGTTGATAAAATTATTGAATTTTTACATGCCTTTTCACATCGAGTACTGGCCGGATATAGCCGAGGAGAGCGTGACTTAAAGTATCTTGTTCTCCGGATATGGAGAAAGACTTTCCGTTATAAGTTACCATATTAGAGGAAGCGGAGGGACGATAAGGACCTGCAAAATCATCTTTATCAAAGTCGTTAAAATATAGACCGATGTCTTGAAGGGCAGAAAGGTCCACTTCGTCGTTTCCACTAGCAGCAATTTGTCCGGACTGAAGGTCGGTTGGGATTTCTTCTTACAGAGTAAGGTCAACAGAAACTGGGGCTGAGATTTCTGTGGGGCGAAGGATTATCTCTTCCCACAGAGTAACCTTCTTCTTCTTAGCAGTTTTCTCATCGTTGTTGGTCTTGCGCTTTTTATCTTTTTTGGGAGACCTTGGTGGGTCTTTTGACCCTCCGGAAACCCTTATAGTCTCAACCTCTAATGTCTTGTAGCCTTCCTTTTATTGTTCTTCATTTTGCTGGGGGCTTTGGCCCTGGAAGGCAGGTAAAACTTTGGCCTGGAAGGTAGGTATAGCTCAGCAGGAGGAGGGGTGGTTAGCTCTTCCCATGAAAGGTATCTTATGCCTGTGGTGTTCCACAGGTGAGACCTCATAAAATTTCCTGACTTGAAGCAATTGTGGAAGTCATTCCCCCAATTATCTGAAGTCCATGCATTAAGCTTTGCACAAGTCTTTTGCCCTTCTTCCAAGTGGCATGTGAACTCCTTCGGCAGAACTAAAGAGAGATAATATATTAATAAGAATATGAACAGTTGCAACTTAAGAAATAAAAAGGAAAAGAAAGAAAAATTTACCTGTGTTTTTTCATCTGCTGGTCAGCAAAGTAAGGTTTATGTTGGCCTTGATCTTTTTACCATTCTCCCATGTCCCACTGAAAAAAAGGAACTGTGTCCTCCAAGGTTGTTTGGACTATAGCAGGTCATCCACAACCTTAAAATCATTCCCCATAGTGTAGTGGTATAAGACGATTTGGTGGTTCTTGCACAGACTTGCTACAACAACAAACTGCTCCATTAGAAGTGGGATCTTTGATAGTCTAGACGCCATGACACAAGCTAAGAGTGTATACCATGTGTTGGGGCATAGCTGACTGGGGCATAGTTTGACCAGATGAAAGTATGTGACAATCTCTGGGTCTAAAGGGAACCGAAGTCCCCAGTTCATATCTTCGGTATATACTACCAAAGTTACTATAAAATACTATAACAGCCAGAACCTGTAAAGATTCTATAAATTGAAATGTTTGGTTCATATAGATTTAAGGTATCAAAATTGTAGTACTTATAGTTCAATTATTAAAGTGTAATCAATTTTAAGTTCAATTCGATTATTTGGTGATAATAAGATTATTATTGTGTAGATACATGTTAGGTTAAACGAGATTTATAAAAAAATCCATTAATTTGGTGTCATAGTTATTGTACTTTACGAGTCTAATAGAGTTATGGTCTCGTGTGGACACAATATCGTTGGTCAATAGTGATTTAGTGATTGAAACCCTTGGATGAGGTTAGTATAAATTAAAAATGTAAAGGTTTGGTAAAAGAACATACGTTTAGTTAAAATTAAGTTTTATGGTCATATTCATAAGACGATTGAGGTATAAATAGAGTGAGAGTGAAAAATAACATATATTGTTTTTTTCTTATTTTCTCGTTATCTTCTTTTCTAAACTTTTATCTTTTAAATCATTTTTACTTAATCTTGTAAGAGTTATTGATGGATTATCGTGCAAATAGTCAATAAATGTGTGCTATGTAGAAAGAATTATTTTCTCAAGATTAAATATCTACCATCTTCAAACATAAATGATAACTTAAGGTATTATCCATCTATATTTTGCGTTCTTAGACTTTTTATCAATTAGGTTCTTTATAATCTTATATTTAAGACTATAGTTTTCATTCTTGATGCCTACAATTAGTATGAGAGAAAACATATTTAGTTATAAGTCTTATTTGGCATTTCATATCTTTTTTACAATCTGATTTTAGTATTGAATTTTGTAATTAATAAGAATATTTTTTTTAGATTCGATGTCAATATTTCAAGATTTAAGTTTAGATTTACATTTTTTTAGAAAAGTAGGTTTGAGGTTAAACAAGTATGACTTGATTGGTGAAACATGGTTAAAATAATTCAGATCCATTTATTTTAAGCAATAAAAAACCATAATTTAGAACTATAGATGGTAAATTTGTATTTTAGAATTCATCAGGTTACTGTGATGAACTGGTTTTGTGCAGTGGAAATTTTCAAACTATGACACTATAGTGAGTGCATTATCGCAGCACCCCGACAAGTTGATGTGTCGTTGCAGCAATGTCGACTTGGCCATGGCCACATCGGCGAACTATGTTACTCGTTGCGATACCATTTATATTATCAAATATAAGTTTTCTAATATTTTTTTATGTATTTGTTCATATGAACCTCCTTTAGACCTACAACACACCATTCAGACTTTAGTTTGTTTCAGTTTTGGCGTTTAAATAACTAATTCGTCTTTATTTATATATATGAGTCTTAGAATGGATAATATATATCTCGAGTATTGCTTTAGATGGTCATTTAAATATATGAGCCTTATAATGGATAATTTATACTTTTGCGAGGTCTACCGCTTACATGGCCTACCCTTGAATATCATTTCCGATCGCGATACGCGGTTTGTCGGGCACTTTTGGAGGAGTTTGTGGCGTCTCACAAACACAAAGCTAAGTTTTAGCAGCGTGTATCACCCGCAGACAAACAACCAAGCCGAGGTAACTAATCGAATGTTAGGCAATATGTTGCGCACAAAGGTCTCCGGGAACATGAAAGCATGAGATTCCCGCCTTTATCGCGTTGATTTCGCCTACAATAGGCACCACAAGTGCAGTACCGGGTATAGTCTCTTCATGGTAGTCTATGGTTATAACCCACGAGGTTCTATGGATTTAGCTTTCCCAACGCTTGACAAGGTTCTAGCTAGCATTTAAGCCACCATCGCTAATCTATGAGAGATCCATGAGAATAGACGCAAATACTTGGAGGAAACAACACAGAAGTATAAGGTTGTCGCAGATAAGAAGCACCGACTGGTGCAATTTACAATATGGGACTTTGTATGGGCAGTTTTGACCAGAGATTGCTATCTTGCGCGAGTACAACAAGTTAGCTGCAAGGAAGGTGGGTCCGTTTGAAATTATTAAAAAGATTAATCCTAATGCATACAGGTTAAAGCTACCCAGCCACATGAAGACCCATAATGCTTTCAACGTGAAGCACCTGGTGCCGTTTACCAATGCTTCTGAGGATGATGAAGCTGAGAATTTTTGGGCGAATGTTTCCAAAGAAGGAGAGGATGATGTATATGCACAAGCCCATGGCTATATGACCATTGTGGAAAAACAAAAACGAGATTTATTTGGGGCTCGATTAACCGAATTAGGTGTTGCGACCACTCAAATCGAACACGTCGAGAACCCTAACGATTTTCGAAAGCATAACGAGGGTGCAACCTTGTGATGAAGCCCATGCCCAAAATTCCATCATTTAGGCCCTTTTTTGTTATTTTAGTGAATTTTCTGTATTTTTCTATTTTTATTGGATTTAATTAACCAGCTCCAATCGCTTTGAAATTGGGTTGAGCTTATTTTTATTTTGTGAGGAACAAGTTATAATTTGGGTGTATGGTTTCGAGCACTCCTATTTTTGTCGTTAGATTTTTTGGAATATAATTTGATTTTTCTCTAAAGTCTCTTATACTTTGACTTAGGTTAGAGATTATCTATTCTCTGTTTTCTCTTTGTGTTTATTGTCGTCTGTTCAACCTCATATCTCAGTGCTACCACTTGGTTTATCCAATATAATTGTTTTCACGGTTTTGGTTGGTCCTCATTTCAATTTGCGTTTAGATGTTGGAGACGTCTGACGAATTAATATAGTTGCAACCATCATAGTTTCTCTTAATTCAAAAGTAACATTAACTTACCAAAATTAAATGATGATAAAACATATGTACAAATAATGGTGATTCGTGCATATTAGATTTTCAAAATTGATAAGTTATATAAGAATACGTAAATATGTTTTATAATGATGTTATGCATACTTATGTAACATATAATAATAAAAAATTTAAATCATAGGACAAATAAGTAGTATACATATGTCACAAACATTCAGGTCACATCTCTCATAAGGTGGTTAACAAGCTACTTTCTCGAGGTTCCACATACCGTTTTTACCAATTAAGACTCCGAGTAAATTAAATTAGGTTCATACATAAAAATGGAACTCTTATAACAAATATACCCATTGTGATCCCTAGCCGAGGGACTTAAAAAATGCATGTTATTGCCTCTACAACCCACCAATATCTGAAGTATATTATGTAAATTAACTCAGAGTTGTCTGAAGCAACCCGAAAATGGCAAAGGAATGTTATGTTGCTACGTTAGCTCAAAATAAAAACAAAATTAAACATGTTAACTTCAGAGTAAGACGTTACAGACAATCTGTGGGGGGTAGTTTGATAACATCTAATAAGAAAGTTGAACATTATTTATTTCCCGGGAATAAAAGTTTGAATATTGGCACTCTACTATCATCAGATGTAAAAGAGATTCTAATATCTTATTTTATTTAGAAATCCACACATGTTCGCTTAACGTTCAGAAAACTTAACAGGATTAGCTACAAATATTATTTATTATAAATTGTTGTACAACTTAATAAATGTCCGATAATTCAAAAAATGAGAACATTGTTTGTTGAGATATCCAAAATAATCATGGTTGAAGTAAAGAGATTAGAGGTAGGCTATATCAGATAATCCCAATATCCGTTGTGGATAACGAATCCACTACTTGTGAAAACAAAGAACTGAAATGAATTATGTGTGTTGATTTTACCAATCTAAACATAACTTGTCTAAAAGACCTATTTCTCGTGCCAAGAATTGATTAACTCGTAAATTCTACTTCAAATAATAGGCTTTTATATTTTATGGACAAATATTAAGGGTATATCAAACACATATGGATTTGAAGGATCAAAACAACATTATGTTCATAACTAAAAGATGAATATATTGTTACAATTTAATGCCTTATGGTTTGAAAACTTCTATGGTAACTTATCAAAGATTAGTGAGCAAAGCTTTACAAGCCAAATTAGAGGAAATGTTGATGTTTATATCGACAACATGTTTAGTTTTGTTCTCCAAATTGGAAAAAATGTTGAAGTTTATATCGTTGACATGATGCTAAAGATGACGATCATTTTTCCGATGTAGAAGAAACATTTCATAACTTAAAAACAATCAATTTGAAGTTGGATCCATAAAAATGTACTTTCATGGTGTGATCCGGAAATTTCTTAGGGTATATAGTGAGCAAAAAAAGATTGAATTTGAGCTAGTACACTTGATTTCTTTAACTACTATGGATCATTCGAGATCCATAAAAGAAGTAAAAATATTATCTGGAAGGTTAACTGCTCTAAATATCTTCATATTCAAGTCATCAGAAAAGTGTGCTTTATTCATCTACACTGCATGTTGGACTATGCAGTAAGCGCGCAATATTGGTCAGACAAGTTAAGAATTATCCTCGCCTAGTATATTTTTTAAGTAAGAGTTTGTTGGATGCTAAAAATAGATGTTTAAAGTTATATAAGCTATTTTTTGCCTTGATTTTTGTAACCAGATAAAATGAGGCCATAATTTCAGGCACATTCATTTATGGTTCAAACTTCTTTTTCATTGAAAAATGTACTACATAATCTTTACATTTCGGGTCGGATGACTAAATGGTCGGTGGAACTGGAAGACTTTGATATAGATTTAGAACCTCAAACAACAATAAAAACGCAAGCATTGACATATGTTTTGGTTGTCCGAACTACCAAAACCGGAACCAAATATTACTATCCTTAGGGTTATTCGAACTGAATGGGGTTCAAGCATCATATGTTGTGAATAGGTTTAGTTGTTTGCTCCGACTAGAGAAGAAATATATTAAACGTTACCTTTTGGCCTCAAGCCATATAACAATGAAGCGGAGTATGAAGCAGCTTGGGAACAGTTTCAACTTTCAAAAATTTATGGTGCCAAAATTTCATTTGATAAGTGATTCATAACTCTCAATATAGCACGCATCAAGGTAGGTCGACGCAAAAAAAAAACATTTGGTAAAATATGTAATGCCTTACAATAATTTTCAACTTTGTTTGGGATCATTCAGTACGAACACGTTCATACATTGAAAATTATGTTGTTGATTATTTGGTAACTATATAATACTCTTAATGGTATATTTGGCTACTCATAGGAACATCATTTGACAACAATAAATTTTGATCTAGACAAAGAAGAAACTATGCATATTTCAATAAGTACAAAGAAAGATTGGAGGCATGAGTTTAGAGAATTTCTAGTTAGAGGGAATTTTCCGGAAGATAAAGTGTTGGCTAAAAATTTGAGATTTAAAACACCCGGTTTTTCACGATTTAGAGATATTATCTATAAAAAAAATCTTTAAGTCGAGCTATGTTATGGTGTCCCAAAATGGTTGAATCACATATGGTACTATCCAAACTACGAAATGGTGCGACATCAACTCATTGTTGGTTTAAAAAATTGATAAGAAGGGTTTTATTGGTTGGATATTATTCTTCTTCCATCATACTTGATTCCAAAAAAGTTGATAAAAATGTAATACTTTCACCATATATATGTCAGCAATACCATTTAAATCAATCTCCAAAACATTAGAATTTGATAGATGGGGACTTGATTTAGTTGGGTCATTACATATGACTTCAAGGGGATGGCGATTTATTATAATGCCCATTGATTGGTTTTCTAAGTGGGCCCAGGCCGAACCTTTAGCTGGAACTAAACAAAATGATGTTATCAAGATTTTCTAACATATGATATAGGTTCAGAGTGTCAACAACAATAGATAACAACTCGCAGTTCGACAATAAGGATATAAAAGCTTTCTGCTCTCTCAGAGGAATCCGTCATTGATTTTCAGCATCTTTCCACCCTTAAGACAACGGACAAGTGGAATTCACGAACACAATTATCCTTGATGGTTTAAGATATAATCTAGAGATGGCTGCTGAAAAATGACCAAATTATCTTTAGAAAGTGTTGTGGGCTTACCGAACGACCCCGCAGTCGGTTTCCTAGGAGTCACCTTTTGCTTTGGTTTATGAGATGGAAGTGGTGACCCATGTCGAAGCTACAATCCCATCTTCTAGAGTGAAAAAATATTCCGAAACTATAAATTATGAAGATAAAAGGTACGAACTTGACATGATCGAAGATAAAATAACATATGCACATCTAAGAGCCCTTCATTATCAGAATTTGATAAGAATTAGATATGTATATAGAGTTCGTCGATTGAAATTTCAAGTATGGGATAAGCTTTGAAGGAATGTGTTGCACACTAAATATAAGAGGCTTAGAAAGTTGAGGCCAAACTGAGAAGGTGGATCTAAGAAAGTTATCGACTGATAGACCAAGAAATAAGATCTATTTGGCATCCTTAAAACATTGATCATTTAAAATTATATTTGGAATGAATGTATAAAATTATACACATTTTTTAGCTGACCATGTAATGACTGATGGAGTCTTACTTCATACCTTGGTGGTGCTTGAAGGTTTTAGGGTGTTTACATAGTCAGCTGGTAAATAGGAGTCATTTATTTTTATATTTCCGACTTCGAATTCGACTTTAAAAGGTTACAACACTAGTTAATCATGTTTAAAAGGTTCCAACACTAGTTGGTCATGTTTAAAATGTTCCAATACTAGTTGGTCATGCTTAAAGGTTTCAACATTAGTTGGCCAATACGGGGAACTCACTACAACTGAATTTATAAAGAGCTTTGGGTAACCAGTCGAGGACTAATCACCCTCAAGTGTGAAAAATCCAAATACATAACTTTATATGCAAAATTATACGAAGCACAACAATATTAATGTATATAAAATCAGAAATAAAAACATAAAATGCATTGGATCTATAAGGACTTGTAATTAAAAATAAAAATAAAAAAAGTTATAACACTAGAAACATAAAAACTATCATGAATTTCCGGCCTCGAATTCTACTTTAAGAGGTTACAACACTAGTTGATCATGTTTAAAAGGTTTTAATATTAGTTGGTCATGTTCAAAATATTCCAATACTATTTGGTCAAGCTTAAAGGTTTCAACATTAGTTGGCCAATATAGGGAACTCACTACTGTTGAATCTATAAAGATCTTTGGGTAACCAGTCGGGGACTAATCACCCTCGAGATGTAAAATCTAAATACATGACTTTATATGCAAAATTTATACGATGTACAACAAAAATAACGTTTATAACATCATAAATAAAAATATAAAATGCATTGGATGTATAAAGAATTGTAATTCAAAAAGAAAGTAACAAAAGCAGTTATAACATTGGAAACATAAAAACGAAGTTACTTAACGTCCTTTAACTCTTCTTTATACCGATTTTCTTGAGAGCCACCACTAGAAAAATTATCGCTATCACGATCATCTTCCAAATATTTGTTGTCCATAGATACATCTGCATATGCTTATTCTTTAATATCAAATGAAATATCTTTGGGACGTTCTCCTTAAGAACCATATCTAAGTAAAAGATTAAGTCCAAGTTCAGATATATTTTATGTAAACCAAGGACCATTGCAGGTATGAACTTAGCATCACACTAACTTAGAATTGTCGTCCATTTATCATCATAAACACAAAAAGCAAATGTTTTATCTTTTTAGCATGAAATTTTGAGGCCAGTCAGATCTGTGGCATCATTTTTCTTATATTTTTCTGCCTTTCTGATGGCCTCTTTAAAAATAAATCGATCATCATATTATTTCCCTCATTTTATTGTAATGTCTCGATCCCATTTTTATGATCTAAGTTGGAAAATAATAAGATCAATCATCTAATTTAATATTTTACTGAAATTTTCCTACCACAACGCAAAAATAGTAAATGGATCATATCAAAATCAGTTTATCAATGGTTAGCAACATAGTTGGTTTCATTCACCAGGTATGTGGTCAAATAACTAAGGTAGGTTTCATAGATATTATTTTCTCATGAAACACATCATACATATTACACGTTAAACATACATCATATGAGGTTTCACATCTCTATTATAATATACTTCACAAACATGGTCATAGAAATTAGTATACATGATCTAGGTTGGTAAGTGATAAGAACAAACATCTAAAGTTAATATATCACCTAAATATTTCTACCATGACAAAAAAAACAAATTGATCCAAATAAAACCAATAGATCAAGAGATAGAGTGGTAAAAAATAATTTGGTAATATTTTGGCTACATAGTTAGTTTATTCACACAGTATGTGGTAAAATAAGCCATGCCATTTTTTGTTGAATATATTCACATTTTGCATCTTACATATTACATGTATTTCATATAAAATATATAAGGTTTCACATGTGTATTATACGATATTTAGCAAATATGTTAATAGAAGTTAGTATTCCTGTTCAAAGTTAGAAAATGATAAGAACAAACATCTCAAGTTAATATTTCACTCAAATATTTTTACCACAACAAAAAACAACAAATATGTCATAATAAAAATGATTAACTAGTGGTTGTAATGTTAAAAAACATTTCTTTAGTGCTTTGACGACATAATTAGTTTTATTCACCAAGTATCTGGCAAATAAGTAAGGTATTTTTCTACATAGAGCGCACATTATTCATTAATAACTTTTATGCATTTTTTATCTGAAGCATTCAGCAGTAACTCGTTAAATATTTTACGAATGATTCATCTACTATGACCGAAGTGGAATTCTTGAGACGCACAACTAAATCATTATCTTTGTTTAAATCCATTTTTTGCTTTACTGCATTCCTCTCAAACTTCACAATATGAACAACAAGATCTCGCAGAGCTACAACGAAGCAATTCGTTTAAAAAAGTTAAAAATATCAATAGTTGGCATGATTAAAGAAGATATTCACAATTAGTAATTATCATGATATTTATAGTCTGACGGGTTCACGTGTCACCTAAATCGCTCGCTTTTATCTCATTTATGTTTTAATTCTGGCATATTTACCAATAAGACTAGTAATATTGTTTCCATTGATTATCTACGATTCATGGACCATCCATATGTATTTGGAGGTATAATTGGGATCAAATAATATTGGTCCAGTCATATCATATATCGGGGAGGCTTCACTTCATGAGAAAAAAGGTTTTATAGGTTCATCGATATGTTAAAAGCGTGGAAATTTTGATCATTTTTACAGGTTTGGTACTTCTTTATACACTGATTTTTTTATATCGTTACCGTATTTGTGAGATATACATTATTTAGTGTCCGCACGCAACTACGTATTCGATAATTTTATCGACACACCATAATAATATTTTAAGATAATAATGTGAGTTCAGATTAACATTTGAATTTTTTTACTTTATTTTATTGTAAATTCAAATATCCAAACATTTTCTTTCTATTTATTGGTAGGTTAACTTCGATTCATATGAGTATCTACAAACGGTTCGATATTTATGTGATATTTCTTGGATAAATATGACACTGATGTCATTCGAAATTGTTGTAGCTTATTATTAGTTTTGTGTGGCTCAAAATTTAAGAATCTACATATTATACCAAGCCTAGTAAGAGATGTTTTATCCAAGAGTAGTAGAAGTATTAGAGCGAGGTTTTCTTGGACTCACAAAGTAATTGTGTGCCATAAGTATTGCTTTGGGATTGGCCGACTTTTTCAATAACACGTTATTTTTACCAAATATTATAGATGTTGCGCGTGTTGGATACATTCTCATAGTTATGGCTCTTAAAACAATTATATATATCCTTAGAATGATAACCTGTGTCGGTGCTCTTTTGAACCGAAGATTGTTTTTTTATTTCGTCTATTTTCTCTTCTCTTTTACCCTTAGAGGTGTATCTGATTTTTTTATTTTTTTGGGAGGTTTTTTCTTAATTCTCTGTCGTCACCAGATCAACAGTCTCATTCTGTTGTTCATTGATCATTGTGGTGTAAAGTTTAGTGGTTTTCTTCTTATTAATTTTTGGATCAACCGAGTTAGTTTCCTTAAACCCTTCATTGGCATCTATCTTGGATTTTTTTTATCCAGACCACTAGAAGCTTCATTCTTAAGCCTATTGTTAGCAGCTGATTTTTTGGTTCGAAGGTAAACATGAGAGTCAGGGGTTGTTACAGAAAATAAATTAGATTAATATCTAATTTATTTAGTATAATATATATTTAGTATAATATATATTTAGTACATTTATTTAGTCAAAGATTTGATAGTCAATAGTCTATAGTCTATGTAAACTTTAGGAAAATAAATATTGTAATATTAATTGCTGTAACTGCTACAAAGTAGTATAAAAAGGTGACCCAGACAGATAAATAAGATATACTTTTTTGAGAAACACAATACTTTTAACATGGTATCAGAGCGTAACTGATTTTTTTCGTAGAGTTTTTTTTTGGTGGTGAGTGATTTTTTTTTCGTAGAGTTTTTTTTTGGTGGTGAGTTTTCACGTATTTTGGGTGGTGAGTTTTTCACGTATTTTGGGTGGTGAGTTTTTTTTCTTTTCTGAATTTCGAGAGTATTTGGGGATTTCTAGTTTCAGATTTTTTTTGTTCTCGTGGATCTGTTTTCTTGGTTACATCATGTCACTCGATAAATTCGAACCGTTTCATATTAAATTTACGGGAAAAAATTATTCTGCTTGGGAATTTCAATTTCAATTGTATGTGAAAGGAAAAGAATTATGGGGTCATATTGATGGGAGTGATCCTGCCCCTCTAGATGCTAATGCTTTGTCCAAGTGGGAAATAACAGATGCTAGAATCATGACTTAGATTCTTAGTTCGCTTGAACCTCATCTTGTTCTCAACTTGAAGCCCTATAAAACCGCTGCTGGTATGTGGAATTATCTAAAAACAATTTATAATCAAGACAACTATGCTAGAAGATTTCAATTGGAGTATGAATTGGCTAATTACACTCAAGGCAGTCTTTCCATTGAAGCATATTTTTCAGGTTTTCAAAACCTTTGGGCAGAATATTCAGATATAATATATGCGGATATTCCTGCTTCAACTCTTTCTGCTATCCAGACAATGCATGCAACCAGCAGACGAGATCAGTTCTTAATGAAGCTACGACCGGATTTTGACATCGCACGGTCTAATCTGATGAATCGTCATCCTGTACCATCTTTGGATGCATGTTTCGGTGAACTTCTTCGTGAGGAGCAGCGAATGATAACTCATGCATCTATTGAACATCAAGCTAGTATCAGTACACAGGTTCCGATAGCTTATGCAACACAAGCGAGAAATAAAAATAGAGACATGCGTGCCATCCAATGCTATAGTTGTAATTCGTTCGGCCACATTACTCGGGATTGTCCCAAAAAGGTCTGCAACTACTGCAAGAAACAAGGGCACATCATCTCTGCTTGTCCCACTCGACGTGAATGACGACAAGGTACTGCTTATCATGCCTCCACTAGTGCTTGTTCTACTGCATTGCCTACTGCCTCGCCGATTGTCCATGTTCCTTCTCCAACAACAAATCCAAACACACTTACTCCTGAAATGGTTCAACAAATGATAATTTCTGCTTTTTCTGCTTTTGGACTCTCAGGTAATCCAAAACATTATTCCACACCATGGTATTTCGATTCTGGAGCCTCAAACCATATGACAAATACCGTTGTTCCTCTGTCTAATGTTAAAAAATATGATGGAGATCTGAAAAATAACACTGTTGATGGTCATTATGTGCCTATTAGTGCTGTTGGTGATCTTTCTTCCACATTCACTAATGTTTTTGTGTCTCTTGACCTCTCCACAAATCTTATTTCTGTTGGTCAATTGGTTGATAATAATTATCATGTCACTTTTTCTCCTTCTGGTTGTGTTGTGCAGGATCAAGTGGCGGGAAAGATGATTGCGAAGGGTCCTAAAGTAGGACGACTCTTTCCATTATATAAGTCTCCTTCCATTGATATTCCTAGTTTTTCTTTTTCGTTTGCTTGTAATGTTGTTGGTTCGCGAAACCAAATGTGGCATAGACGTCTAGGTCATCCACATTCTGATGTACTTCGTACTTTGGTTCATTCTGGATTATTGGGCAATAAAATAAGTTCTTTTCAAGATCTTTCTTTTGATTGTACATCATGCAAACTTGGTAAAAGCAAGGTTTTACCTTTTCCTCATCATGCATCTCGTGTTTCACAATGTTTTGATGTTATTCATAGTGATGTTTGGGGGATTGCACCCATTATTTCTCATGCACACTACAAGTATTTTGTTACATTCATTGATGATTTTAGTCGTTTTACTTGGGTTTACTTCCTTCGGGCTAAAGCTGAAGTTTTTTCAGTTTTTAAACGCTTCCTTGCATATCTTGACACTCAATTTTCTGCCAATATAAAAGTTTTACGATCTGATTCTGGCGGTGAATACATGTCACATGAGTTTCAAAACTTTCTTCAAAATAAAGGGATTCTCTCTGAGCGTTCTTGTCCTTCGACACCACAACAAAACGGTGTGGCTGAGAGGAAAAATCGGCATCTTCTTGATGTGGTAAGAACTATTTTACTTGAATCATCTGTTCCTCCTTGTTTTTTGTGTGAAGCCCTTTCTACTGCTGTTTTTTTAATTAATCGCTTACCTTCTCCTACATTAAATCACGTTTCTCCTTTTTATAAGTTGTTTGGTCATTCTCCTTCATATTCTGATCTTCGTACCTTTGGATGTGTTTGTTTTGTACACCTCCCTACTCATGAACGTCATAAACTTACGACTCAATCTGTAAAATGTGCTTTTCTTGGTTATGCTATTCCTCATAAGGGTTATGTTTGTTATGATCCTCATGCTCGTCGTCTTCGGGTGTCTAGGAATGTGATTTTTTTTGAAAATCAATATTTTTTCCATCTCATGTTGATCCACCTCCTGCATCTTTATCTCTCATGCCAAGTTTTTCTGATATTCCAAAATCTATAGAAAGATTTAAACCTGGTTTTGTATATCGACGACGTAATCGAAATGAGTCTGGTCCCACTACTGTGATCCCTTCTAATATCGTCTCGACGCCTGATCGTGCTCTTGATTCCACAACTCTTCGTCGATCTGCTCGTCCTTCTCGACCTCCTGATAGGTATGGTCTTTCTTCCCCCGTCTCTCTTGTAACTACTTTATCTAGTATTTCAATTCCCACTAACTACAAACAAGCCATGGAACATGAGTGTTGGGAAAATGCAATGCAAGTAGAACTTCAAGCACTTGAGGAGAATCATACATGGGATATTGTTCATTGTCCTCCTACAGTTAAACCAATTGGGAGTAAGTGGGTTTTCTCTGTGAAACTACGTTCTGATGGCTCTTTGGAGCGATATAAAGCCCGTCTTGTTGCTCTGGGTAATAAACAAGAATATGAGATTGATTATGAGGAGACATTTGCTCATGTTGCCAAAATGACCACCGTTCGAAGCATTTTGGCTATTGCTGCTTCACAATCGTGGTCGTTGCATCAAATGGATGTTAAGAATACTTTTCTTCATGAAGATCTTCAAGAAGATATTTACATGAAGCTTCCATCTGGTATGAGTACTTCTTCTTCTCATGATGTCTGTAGGTTAAGGCGTTCTTTGTATGGGCTCAAACAAGCACCTCGAGCTTGGTTTGAAAAGTTTCGCCGTACACTTCTTTCTTTCAGTTTTGCCCAAAGTCAGTATGATTCTTCTTTATTTTTCCACACATCTACATCGAGTATAGTCCTTCTCTTGGTTTATGTGGATGATATTATCATCACCGGTACTGATTGTAGTTTGATTACTAAGCTTAAAAAACAGTTACATGCAACTTTCCATATGAAAGATCTTGGCCAACTTACATACTTCTTATGATTAGAAGTTCATCGTCGGGCTAATGGTAGTTTTTTGAACCAACAAAAGTATATTCAAGATCTTATCACTTTGGCTGGTCTGGAGGATGCTTCTTCAGTTGATACTCCCATGGAGGTAAATGTCAAATTTAGGAAAAATGAAGGGAACCTTTTGGATGATCCTACTCTTTATCGGCGCTTGGTTGGGAGTCTTATCTACTTGACAACTACGCGCCCTGATATATCATATGCTGTTCATCAAGTCAGCCAGTTTATGTTCTCTCCTCGACATCTACACCTTGCTGCAGTTCGACGCATCATTCGCTATCTTCAAGGCTCGTCTACACGTGGTTTGTTCTTTCCAACTGGCTCATCTCTTCAACTTGTTTCCTATAATGATGCTGATTGGGCTGGATGTCCAGATACACGTCGATCTACAGGTTGGTGTATGTTTTTAGGCGACACTCTAATTTCTTGGAGGTGTAAGAAACAAGATCGTGTTTCTAAATCCTCTACCGAAGCTGAATATCGTGCCATGTCTAGTGCTTGTTCCGAAATTGTATGGCTACGCGGTCTTCTTGAGGAGGTTGGATTTCCTCAAACAACTTCTACCCCTCTTCATGCTGATAACACTAGTGCCATTCAGATTGCCACCAATCCTGTTTTTCATGAGCGCACCAAACACGTTGAAGTTGATTGTCATTCCATTCGAGATACTTTGGAGAAACGGGTGATATCTCTTCCTCACATCTCTTCTGATCTCCAAGTGGCTGATATTTTCACCAAAGCTATGACTCGTCAGCGGCATCAATTTCTTATTGGAAAATTGTTACTGGTTGACTTACCAGCATCAATTTGAGGGAGGGTGTTACAGAAAATAAATTAGATTAATATCTAATTTATTTAGTATAATATATATTTAGTATAATATATATTTAGTACATTTATTTAGTCAAAGATTTTATAGTCAATAGTCTATAGTCTATGTAAACTTTAGGAAAATAAATATTGTAATATTAATTGCTGTAACTGCTACAAAGTAGTATAAAAAGGTGAACCAGACAGATAAATAAGATATACTTTTTTGAGAAACACAATACTTTTAACAAGGGTAGCCAATCGGCTTATTATTCCACTTGGATTAGAAAGAACCATCAATTGTTCTAAATATATGGTAATTTCTTTGTTCATATCTAATAATGGCTTCAAATCAGGTTCATGAGTAAAAAAGTTGTGAAATCCGCTCGACCAATTTTCTTTGGTACACTTGTTTAGTTTGGTGAAAGTCTTTTCAGAAATTACCATACGTTTTTGTTGGGATTTGAAGATTATTATAAAATAAGTTTGTATGAAAAATTGGGAATTAATAAAAACAACTAAAGGTTGATAATAGTATCAAGCCGGTTTGGTGGAAGATTGAACTTACTTATACTCTTCCTCTTTGATAAGTTTGGATATTTTTAGGGGAATAAAATTTGTATAACGAGAATTGTTGAAAATGTTTCTGAAAGAGAAAGTAGTTCTAACTTTTAGAGAGAGAAATTAATTAATAGTCATGACATAAGTGTACCAAGTGTCCATCCTTTTTATTCCCAAAACAAGTCAACCTATTTATAAGTGAGGCGGTTACTTGTAACTTAACTAGTTATTAGTGTGAATACTTAACCCCACTTTACTAATTAGTATAAACATAGTTATTACAAATTACATATTTAGTCATTTACATTTATATTTTATTCCAAATATATTTTTACCCATGAAATGCTTAATAAAATAACTTTCAAGTAGTTATTTTTACTCCTCAATTATATATATCCTTATCAGTAGCCCCCTAGTCCTTGCATGGGACCTTGAGTAATGACTAAAAAGTGTTATATGCGAGTTCATCTTTGTTTGTTTTTTTATAAAAAGAGTTTAAAAACCTCCATAGAATTACTCTAAAACATTATTTAGTTAATATGAATTACGCCTTATGCATCATTTCTCCTAAAAAATCATGCACGTTTTCAAGTTGTGCATCATTTGTCCTAAAAAACCCATTCCAATTTAGTAGGCCCTCGAAATTTATAGGGAGTATAATAATAAGATTCTTGGAATGAAGTAGAAGGTAACATAAAGTCTAGGTACGTGTATCGTTTCATTCTGACACGTTACACGTGTCAACCTACTTTGAACTAGGCACCCATTATTTTTTGAATAAAATTCCACCCAATAGATGCATGTCAGACCTTTCAACTTCCCCTCTAAAATGCCCAGACCCGTCTTTGGTGTGGTTATTTATCGTCTGGGGGTAAATTGGTAATTTATTTGGTGTTTTATGGAAGTATATGGGTGTTTAATGTTTAGAGTAGAGAGTAGAGGGAGAATTAAGCAGCCTGGTTGTACTTAATTTTCATTACCCATAGTTAATGCAGGTGGTTGGGTATTTATACCCTTACATTTGGGCTTTATGGGTCATGTTTAATGGACCCGGGTCATATTTAAAGACCCATGAGCTCTAAGTAGGAGAGCAAGTAGCTTAGTCAAGAAGTGTTTAGGTTTTTTTAGTACTTTTGTCATAGTTTCGAACAGTCCCATTAGCTAAGTGTTCGAAGTGGTCTGTCCGGTCCGGAGGGCTAGGTCCGATCTGTCCCTGTCCGGTGAGTAGTCAGAATTCGGACTCATCAGTCTTCACAACTCTTCGAATAAATATACATTCATTAATCATTTTACCTATTACCATTAAAGTCTATAGATATTCAATGATTTATTTTCTCCTCCACTTTCGCCGATGTACTCAACCCACATAGATCGTACACCATCTTTTTTCGATCCATTATTGTACCGTTTATGTTTAGCTTAGCCAATTATTGGGATTGGCTTACCATCGCTCTAAGAGCCGCTAAAATAGAATATGTCGGTAGTATCGACGATAAACTCAATCACATTACTCAAATATTTACATACGGTCACTAACGTCATATCAGAAAGTCATCATCATCTGTAGTCCTCAGAAGCTCTTCAGATAACCCCTCTGATCTACCTCTCAAGGCTTGTTCGCAAAAATTACCTCGAACAAAGCAAACTCAACTATCTCAAACAAGCAAAGAAATACCTCATTGTAAGAGCCGGTTCATTTCTATGGGAGACTCTGAAGAGCTCAACACTTCAATAAGTCATAACACAAAAATTACTACACGATCTCCTCCCTCGAAGGGAACAGTTATAACAAAAAAAGGTCACATGTGATCCCTTTAGAAAACGCCCAAATAGAATCCTTGAACACACCAATAAATTTATAAAATATGCTTATAATATCAAAGTCAACCTCTCTTAATCAAGCATAACACACCACCATAACTTCCCTTTACCAACTCCGAGATGAAATATCTAAAGAAGATACCAAATCAGATTCCTGGACTGAATACAATTTGGAGATCCAAAACCTTGATAATTATCCTCATTTTGATTATGAGGGAGATGTTGCAAAAAAGAATAGAGATTCGAAAAAATAAATAAAAAAGACAAAAATAATTATAACACTACTTAGGGACATTACTGCCAAATTTGAGTATCAATCTCAAAGTAGTCCTCCCAAAATAAATTAGCGCACTTAACAATGCACAAATACCAATATTTCAACCAATTAGAGTTTGAGATTCTTTGGAGGTAGGAAGATTCCATAAAACATGACCCTTCGGTTTCCATCGGTAGGAGAGACCACACTTTCATGTGGTGAAAACAAACTAGTAGTATACCCAGAGATTCCGAACTGGGGCCTTCGTTTTCTGTTGGACCCAGTTGTGGTAGACTACTTTGAAATATTTGACCTTTGTTCGACCCAAAGCAAGTCCTAACCTTTGGTTTACCCTGTTGTCCAACATCATGATGTCAAGACTTTCCAAAATTGCTTTACTCATAGAAAAGTTCATAGCCAAATTTGGTCTTTCAAAAAACGATGTTCTTTAATTCTATTACTTGACCATGAGAAACTCGTCAAAGATAATTGATGATCTCCTCTTGGCAGACAAAACCTAGAAGCATAAACTTTTTTTTTATTTCTGGCTACTAAGAAAATGGAAAAGAGATTTGAAATAGAATCCCTCAAGACTGTCTCTCAAGTGGAAGAGAACAAATAAGTTGCAAGATTCTTTAATATACGTTTTCCTCAATCATTTCTAACTTTGGTTGCATTATGCAGAAATTTCGAGGAGACGTTTGCCAAGTTGAGTAAATGAGAAGAAAAATAGTGGGAAAATGAGTTTTAAAGCCCTTTGACCCTCTAAAATTTGTCTAGAGTCATCTATAGAAAATCTCCAAGATTCTGTTGTGGCTGTAAATCAATTAATGAAATCCCATAAAGAAGGAGATGTTGTAAAAAAAATTGCTACTCCAAATGCACGTGTCATGCTTCATGCTCGGAATAGAACCCCGAGCCATAATCTGAAGAAATTTTTGAAGAAACAATCTCAAGGTGCTTCATCAAAATAAAAAAAGAAAGTGAGCCCAAAGAAGATATCGAAGAGTAAGGCTGCATAAGTTATCACTCATGATACTAAAAAATCTCAAGCCGAGGCGTTTAAAATTGTCCCGGATAAGGAAGAAAATAATCTTCCAGAGAATGAACTAGCATTGGTTGACACTCAAACTACATTGCATTAAAAACATGGTCCACCTTGTCCGCTGGGCACTCATTCAGACGCTATTGACTTGGAAAATGTTTTCCTTCATACTCATCCAATGAACCATCCGAAGAGATTATGAACTTACTCTTTTTTTTCAAACCTTGAAAGTGATGCCAAAAAGGTAATTGAAGAGGTTGTATCATCTTGAAATAAACTGGTGCACTCTACAAAGGATGTGGTGTGGTGGAAAAAAAAGCTACCAATAACAAAAAAATGGGTTGAAAATTCTAACAGAAATCTAATTGAACAATTTCAAGCCTTTCCGGTGGACAAATCAGAGTTTAATATTACAATTATCGAGATAAAGAATCATCTCACCTCTAAGCATGGAGAAGAATCAGAGAAACTAACTTTGAAACGCAAAGAAGAGTTAGACAAAAAGCATGTCAGCCCGATAACACTCAACAAACTATACGCATAAAGTGAAAAGAAAGAAAGAAAGAAAACTCTTCAAGACTTAGATTCGTACAAAGATGAATCTGTTGTGAATTCCAATGTAAGTGATTGCCTTAAAGTTTTAAAAACCAGCGAATAAGAAGCATAAGTATCCATGATCTTTGACTTCCACTAAACGTTTCTGAGGGAAAACATGAAAAACTATTAGTTCTTAGTGCCAGAAAATAAACGTCCTAAAGAAACCTTTGTTATCATGAAAAGCGATTCAGAAGAATATGAATTCGAAGAAAATGGAGACACCAAATCTACCTCATCAAATAGTGAGGGTCTAAAAAGTAACTGTAGCTCCTCAGAATGCAGCTCGAATGGCTCACCAAGTGATAATCAGAGCATATAAGAATTAACTATATTTTTGTGTCATGACCTGTGTTTTTTTGTATTGACGACTACCACATGTCATCCTCTAAATTTCTATATACATTTATCTTGTTGGCAACTTTTCTTTTTCTTGTAAGTGTTTATCACATAGCACGATTTATATTCATAAATGCTCATCACATAGCACTTTTTATAAATGTTAAGTGTTAATCCTGTTTTTTCCACTTATCTTAAAGAATTAACCTGTCACTCACATTGACACTTTGAAATATGCTTTGATAGACGTTAACAAATCGAATTACATTGTCACTCACACTGGCACTTCAAAGTATGTTTTAAAGACGTTAGCACTTTGAATTACACTACCACTCACATTGGCACTTAGAAATATGTTTTTAAAGACGTTAACACTTTGCGTTACACTGCCACTCACATTGGCACTTTGAAATATGCTTTTAAAGATGTTAGCACTTCAAATTATACTGCCACTCACATTAGCACTTTAAAATATGTTTTAAAAGATGTTAGCACTTTAAATTACACTTTTTGTAAATTATCTCAAATGTGATTCGTCCTTGTATATTTTACAAAATGAAGCTTTGATTTCGTTTAATAACCTTGAAAATTCCTAGTTCAAATAAATTTCCATACAGATAAATGTTATACTCATAAATGGTTTTACTAACAAAAACGATTCTATTTATAACTCCGGCTATACGGGCACCTTATTAAAACCTTCTCGAGCCAACAAGAGAGGAAAGAATATGCCACTGTTCAAATATAAAAGTAAGAAAATAATGATGTAATAAATGTGCAAAGAATTACTCATAATATAATATTAAATGCTCAATATTCCAAGGGTGCTGCAAAAATATTCTCCTTTTATCTTGGAGGTGATATGTCCATGACTTAACCTTTTCGAACACCGAATACGATCTTTCCCAGTTTTGGGCCATCTTACCCAATATTTTATCTTTTGTACATAAAAGACCTTCAACAAAACCTTATATCCTACATTGAAATCCCTTTGTTTCACCTTCGAATTGTAATGACTTCTCAATAAAGTTTGATAATGAATCACATTCAAATATGCTCTAACCCGTTTTTCCTCAATCAAATCAAGCTCTGTCCATCTAGCCTCCTCGTTATCGTCCTCAGAATAATTAAGTACCATGTAAGGTGGAAGTGTCGACCCCGCTGGACTTACTGCATCTAACCCGTATACTAAAGCAAAATGAATTTCATGAGTCACAACTCGAGGTGTTGTTCTTGAAGATAATTAGGCCATTTTCCAGCTACAATATCAAGTTTTTTCTTAAGATCTTCCAAAGAAATTATATTAGTAACCTCTACCTGACCATTTTCTTGTGGGTAGAATTATGTTAAAACACTGTGTGATTCTCCTCGAATTACAAAAAGATGTCATATATATGTTATTAAACTGTGGCCTAGTATTTGTGGTAATTATCCAAGAAACTCTAAATCTACAAAAAATATTAGACATAATGAATCTAATTACATCTTTAGCTCTTGTTCCTGAAAAAAGTTTGGCTACAACCCATTTTAAAAAGTAATCCACTACAACTATAATTGTTTGTCTTCCTCCCGAAACCATAGGCAATGGTCCTAATAAGTCTAAATTTCACCTGTCAAAATAAATCGTTTCGAAAATTGAAGTTAAAGGCACATCTGATTTATGAATAGAATTCACAAACCTTTGACAAGTGTCACAACTTTTAAACTTAATTTATAGCATCACTCATTATAGAAGGAAAATAATATACTTCTAACAAGACTCTTCTTGTTAAAGCCTTAAATCCATAATGAGTTAAGCCATTCTCATCATGCAGTTCAAATAATGTTATTTGAGATTCATTTTTTTTAAACATCTTAATAATGCCCGGCTTAATTTTTTTTATACAATATTCCATCCAGTATTATGTACCTATGCACTCTAAAACTCAATATTTGAGCTAATTTTGTGTCAGTAGGCAATGTACCTTCAAGTAAAAACTCTTTTATATCGAATCTCCAATCTTTTCAGTCTTCCATAGTAACCACAAATACTTTTTTAGAATATTTACATTGCTCATCTTTCATTGATATGGATTGACTCTCTTGTAATAAGATTCATGGATACTCCTCAGAATAAGCAATAGTCGCTAAAGAATCTGCAACAATATTTTCTTTTTAGTTAATATGTTTGACTGTCACTTCATCAAACAATATAGTCAAGCCCCATAGTTCTTGTAAGTACTTGGCAAGTTGATCCTTCCTAGCCTCATATACTCCTAACATTTGATTTCCCAGAAGTTGCAAATTAGTTCTTAAACGAACTTTTTTTGCTCCAAAAATAGTTGCAAGTCTTAAACCAGGTAAAGTTGCCTCATACTCTACTTCGTTATTTGACGCATTGAATTTGAGTCGTATGACCTACTAAATGGTTTCCCCGAATGAAGAAATTAACTATACTCCCACGTTTGATCTCAAAGTACTGGAGCCTCGATCAGTTCAAACTACCCACTCTACAACTCTTGATAATGTACTTACATAATTCTCTTCCTCATCAGAAAGACTTGAATGGAATTTGACAAGAAAATTTGCTAAAGCTTGGTCCTTAATAGTCGTTCAAGAAGTAAAATTAATATCATAGTCTCTTAATTTGGCGGACCACTTAGTGATTCTTCCAGAAATGTATGGTCTCTGTAGTGCATTTTTTAATGGAAAAGATGTTTGGACAATAATCGAATGAGCCTGAAAATAAGGAAGCATCTTTCTGGCAACTACTACTAAATCCAAAACCAACTTTTCTAGGTTCAAATATAATTTTTCCGAAGTAAATCGACTTTTGCTCACATAATACACCGGGTGTGGATTCCCATCTAATTCCCTAACCAATACAACACTAACTGTATAATCTGAGATGACAACAGACAAAAACAATTGCTCTCATACTTAGGGCTTAAACAAAATCTATGGTGACAATAAATGTTCTTTGATTTTTTAGAATGTCACTTCACACTCTAATGTCCACAAAAATTCTTTTGTCGTCTCAATAGTTAAAAAAAATAGTGCATATTTATCTAAAGATCTGAATATAAACATATTTAGAGTTGTTAGCCTTCCTGTCAAAATTTGCACCTCTTTAATTGACCAATGATGGATCATTGATATCAAAGCTTTTAACTAACAAGGGACATCTTTGATAGGGTCAGATGTCTTTGGAAGTACCTGTGTGCCAGTTCCGAAGGGGAAGTTTGGGTATTATTTACATTAGACTTTTATGTGAATGATAAACATGAGTGGATCATGACTCAACTGTATACTAAATGCTGACCCATCTTTGGAATTGGGCTTTAAAACTTGACTCGGGTCTAAGGTCCGACCCATATGGCCCATGGGTAATAAAACCATTATAAATACCCCAATCAACCTCATTTAAAAGGTTTGAATTTATCAAGAAATATTAAATACGATCATACACATCTCTTATCTCTCAACTCACTACTTAAAAATTAATACTCAATTCACAAGCTACCCAAAATACCCTCCAACTATAAATTATCCACACCAAATTGGAAACCACAATGGGAGACGATGATGCCTTGAATTTCAGATTCAAAACAGTAAACAAAATAGTTCGGATGGATCATAATGTACACGATGTTTTACCTCTAGAAGTTGAAAGGGTGAAAGAATATAATGAGCACACTACTGTGTCTCATATTAATCACAATGGTAATGAAAAACAATCCATGCAAGAAGAACATGATCAGTTAAGGGCTGAGATTGAGGCTTTAAGGGCTCAGAAACAAGCAGAAAAAGGAATCAAAGAGAAGTTCAGTGCATCATCACTCCACCATATTGATAATCTTGGTGAGAATGAGCAGTCCATAAAAACTCATCTCAGCTCCATGAAAACACATCAGTCATAACGAGTTGTGAGTTTTACATCGAAGTCTTTTAATAGTTCATCTAACGATTTGGAACTTGAAGAATCAGTCTCATCCAACAGTGATTAAGGTCGGTTAAAGAAGAAATTAAGGCTGACCAAGAAGCATTCAATAAAAAAAGATGTACACTTTAGAAGGCCAACCCCACTACAGTCTCATAGAGAAACCCGAAGTACCTGCTTCTGCAAATATCATAATAACGTGGGGCATGATACCCATGATTGTATAACATTAAATCAAGAAGGGCAAAATCTTATTGGGAGAGGAAATTAGGCGTTTTTATTAAGAAACAAGGGGCAACATACCAAATAATACACCATCCAATGCAAATGCCCCCCGAAAAACTATGTCGATAGCCCTTGTAACGTCCAGACATGAGGATACCATGATGATTATTGAAAGACTTGATATGGACTCTGAATACCTTGATCCGAATCCAGTTCAGAATCAAGTAGGGGTAATAGTGGATAAGTCTGGTACATTTTCTAATCTAGTAAAATATTTTGAGTCCTTAACCATATTTGGTGGGGACACTATGACAACATCTTCAAGTTAGTCATGAAAAAAGTATGTCAAAAGCTTGACAAATTATCTGGAATGAAGAATGCCTACATAGTTATACCTGGTGTGGTTTATTTTAAGCTGAGGGTAATTTTGTCAAATGTTTTGGAGAGTTTTAAGAGTATTAAATGTTTGGGTGTTTTGTAGTGAGAGATTTAAGTTGCGTGGTATTATTAAATGTTCATTACCCTTATTAATAAAAGTAGTTGGGGTATTTATACCCTTAATGATGGACCCATGGGCTTTCGATTCGAATTATGAAACCGGGTCAAGTTTAAGGACCCATTTACTTAATAAGCTGATTAGCACCTAGCTTAGTCAAAATGTGTTTAGTTATTTTATACTTTTATCCTGTCCGGATAGTTTAATGGGCAGTTTATGCCTGAATTACCCCTGTCTAGATATCTCAGTGAGCAGTGGTGGATTTATCCGGACTCATCAATACCAAGAGATATTGCGGGGCCGCATGAAGACCTTGTGGTTATAGGGGCATCAATTAGGGAAAATGATGTACATCGATTCCTGATTGACACAATTAGTTCTGCAAACGTCTTTTTTATAATACTTATAAACAAATGAGAAATCCTTCGGTTTGAAGAGGAAGTGTTGTTAGGCACATGACCTTTTAAGAAGACAATGTAGGTATTGTTTGTTGTGGTTGACTGCCCAACATCTTACAATGCTATCTTTGATAGATCTTAGCTTTCTAGGATGCATGATGTAGCCTCTACTATCCATTAGTGTTTAATATATGTTGTGGGTACACAAGTGGATATTGTCCGAAACAGTCAAAAGGTGGCTAGAGAATGCTATGTAACAACACTTGCTTCAAAAATCATTGGAGACAGTCAAAGAAATCACGAATAGCAACTACTGGAGCCTTCTACTAATGAGAATCAGATTGATAATCCAAGGGAGGCTCCTAGTGTTATAATTCTTATAGAAGAAGTTTAAGTCCATTGCCCAACTAAAGGAAAAAATGTTAAGATTGGAACTAAATTGCCAATAAGTTTGAAACAAAAGTTATTGTCTTTTTTCTGAGACAACTTACATGTGTTTGCATGGTGCAATGATGAAGTAATCTGCCACAAATTGTCAGTCCATGTTTTAGTACAAGATTATAGCTGATGTGATAGTAAGAGATTGCGCCTCAGACCGCGATTAAAGTTATAGCTGATTTCTTGGTAGATTTTCATACTCAAAGGCCTCACAAACAAGAGCAAGAAAACAAGTCTAATAAAGAGTGGTTAATCTGAAAAGATGGTTATAGTGCAATGGGATGTGGGGCTGGAATTTGTTTAACTTCCTCTTATGGTGATACTATGTATCAAGTTGTATGCTTTGGTTTCAGGGCATCCAACAATGAATCAGAATATGAATCAGCCATTATTGGGTTAAGACTAGCTCAAATATGTGGAGTAAAGAGGATTCGGTTAGTAAGTGACTCTCAGTTACTTATTAATCAAGCTCAAGGGCTATGAGCTATCTGAAACTAAAAAAGATCAGTTAATTAAGTATCTGCAAGTACTAAGAGAAGTTGCCATAAGTTTTAAAAACATGTGATATGAGCATGTCCCTAGATCAGAGAATATTATGGCATATTCTTTGGCCACCATAGACTATTCTGAAGCCTACCCATGGATTCTTATGCAAGAATGCCCCTCCATAAGTTCAATTCAAGAGAAAGAGGGTGAATTTGAAGAAAGTTTGATCGTGTATGACATACAATCTAAAGATTGAAGGTTTGAGATACATCCGTTTATTTCCGGCTGAGTTTTGTCGTCAGATTAAGTCTTAGCTAAAAATATTAAGTATAAGGCTTGTGGTTTCTTTGTATTAAGGGAAATTCTTTATAAAAAGTCTTTCAGCAGGCCTCTCCTCCGTCATTTAGGGTTTGAGGAATCTCAAAGTGTCTTATCCAAATTACACGATGGAGAGGGATCATCACATTGTGGCTATAAGGCCTTAACCATGATAGTTTTGCTAACATAATACTACTGGACTACTATAATGGTAGATGCCAAAGATATGGTCCGAAGGTGTGATCCTTTCCAAAGATATGAGAATGAAATCCATACGCCAACAGTACCTATGAAGTCAGTATCCAAGCCCATATCGTTTGATAGATGGGATTTGGACTTAGTTGGACCTCTCCCCATGGCATCCGGAGGTTGTTGAATGATAATAGTGGCAATAGACTATTTCTCCAAATGGATGGAAGTTGCCCCACTAGTTGGAACCACTTCTAAGGCGGTCATAAAATTTATTCTATCCAACATCTGTTGCCGATTTGGAATTCCCGAGCGAATCACAACAACAATGGGCCACAATTTGACAATAAAGATATGGAGACAATTTGCACTTCCAGAGGAATTCAACATTGCTTCTCTTCCCCTTTTCACCCTCAGGCTAATGGGTAGTTTGAAGTTACTAATCAATTTTTTTTATAGGGTTGAAGAAAAATCTAGAAGGAACTGTTGGAAAATGGTCGAGTTACTTGCAAGAAGTATTGCGGGCCTACCAAACTACTCCATGGACGGCCACTCAAGAGTCCCATTTTTCCCTTGTTTATGGAATGGATGCCATCACACCCATATAAGTTATTTTGCCATCATTTCGGATTCAAAGCTATTCTGAATAGGCTAATGATATGACAGTTGGGAATCAATTAGATCTTATTGAAGAAAGAAGAGTGAAGGCATACTTGAGAACAACCCACTATCAGGGTATAATGAGAAGTAGATTTGCATCCAAGGTTAACATCGCCCTCAGTAGGATATGAATCGACTGTAGGAAACTCCAGAGAGGGAGGGTCAACATGTACCTCTTCTTGAGGAGGAATATCAGTTGGGAGTGTGAGAGGAATTTCTGTAGGACGGGGTATGATTTCCATTCCTATGGGATTTTTCTTCTTCTTTCTAGCCTTTCGATCACCCCTTCTTTGCGCCTTTTATGACCCATATTCTTGGGTTGGAGTGATGGATCTGATCTCACACCCTCACCAACTGTTGCAGCAACTGCCTCTAATAAAACGACATTGATTCCTTCAGGATTCTCCAAACTGGCTGCTTCGGGCAACTGTTGTTATAGGTTGACTTCAGCTTTTTTCTTTCTCTTATTTTTCTTCAACTTGTCCAGGTGTCTGAGAGCTTTGGATCGGGTTGGTAAGTAGAGTTTTCCATCATTCGCCTCAGTTCTTTTTAGGATGATGTTTGATGGAGGATAAGTGGTTAGCTGTTCCCAAAACAGATCTCTACTTCTAGTGGTATTCCACAAGTGAGCCCTCAACATGTTTCCAGAAGTGAAACAATTTTAAAAACCGAGTCCCTAGTTATCCGATGCCCATTGATTTAGCTTGGAAAAAGTAGCCTTTGTAGCTTCCAAATACTCTTGAGATTTTTTTTGAAAACACTACAAAGAGATGCAATGATTAGTTCAGTATATCAACATAGAATCTAAATACTAACAAAAATCCGAACAGAAATTAGCCGAAATCTTCTAATATCTAGTCAGTTGGCTTGGATTTGACTCATAGTTTATCTTCTTCCCATTCTTCTAAGCTCCGCTTACAAAAAAAAAGAGTCCTCCATGGTTTCTCAGCCTCTAACAAATCATTCACTATTTGTAGTTGCTTCCATGCTGTAGTGATAAAAAAATATTTGATGGTTTATACACATACTAGTCACAACAACAAACTGCTCCATAGGCATTAGGGTTTTGGACAGTCTGGAAGCGGTAATGCTGGCTATCAGGGTATACCAGGCGTTTGGTCTCAATTGACTTGGGCAGAGTTTGATTAGGTGAAAATATTTAACTATTTTAGGGTCTAAAAGGAAACGAAGACCCCCCAGTTCACCACATCGGTGTATACCACAAACTGTTTGACTTTATAATCCATAGGGATTTCCGGAGTGATAGGATTTTTTACCTTAACAAACTCCCCAAAGCCCCATTTAGTTCTGATCCAATCTAACTCCGCAGTGTGAGTATACACGTAAGAAATTCTTTGAAGCGCCAGTAAATATTTCACACTAACCTTGCGAAAGTTGGGCCCAACCTTCCCTTTTCAAGCACTCCAGAAGTGACTCGCTATTTGGAAGTCCTACTTTTTCTCTACCAGCACGATCCGATGTGCTAGTTCCTGTCTGTCCGGATGTTTCTAATGGATTATCTTTCCCACTATTCTCGATACGTGCTTCTATTATGGTGGGCGGTTATTCGGGTAGCTTAGCTCCACTAGTTTCTTGTCCAATCTGAGCAGTCTCATTAAGAAGAAGTAATGGACTCGGATCCACCAAAAGTTGGGCAGGAGTTTTTATTGCTCATAAACTTGTACCTTTTAAAGTGGGATGGGTACCCCTTGCTTGGGAGAGCCGGGTGACTCTTCGGGGTGTTGTGTTCTCGGTATCAGAACCCATAACGATAAAAGACGAGGGTTTCTTTACGATTGGAGTTTTTATGACTTTAGAAAAAGACCTCTATGGGTGGTTGAACATAAGACTCAGCATCTAAGGTGGGTGAAATTGGAAAGAAGGGATTTTTTTGAATTCTTGAGGTTCTGAATGAGAAAGAACTCTTATCCGGCTCCGGTGTTTTCTGAGTGATTACCCCACCAGAAGAGGTAGGAATCCCAACAGCGTATTTTGCTTCATTTCTTGTCTTTTCCAAATCATACAGATTTAACCAACCTCCTTTGATCAAAGCGGTTATGGATGTGAATATATAAAACTTTCAAAAACTTAGAACGAAATTTCAGCTTCAAAGCTTTCTCTCTCTAAAAAGTTGTTTTCGTTGTAAGGAAATGAAACAGTGAAATAGGGTTAAATAGAGGTGAAAATCACTTGAGTGATTTAACTAGGGGAGATATATCATTCAAGTAATTATTAGGAACTATTGAGTACACCCTAATTACATTTTGAAAAGGTAGGCACAAGTACCAAAGGGAAAAAACGGCTAAGAGATCAAATCAGCATTGGACACGCAGCATTTTCAAAAATCTGACCTTTGGCAAATCCATATGTGAAAAGGAAAACACTTCAAATCCGACCATGGTCTACTCTTTGTGAACTAATTATGTAAAAAACTCACACTTCGGACATGGTCCAGATTATTTTTCATTCAATAATTTAGCTCTTCCAAAATATTATTTGAAAGACCTAAAAGGGGCTACCGATAGGGTCAGATATTTTTTAAATGACCTTTGTGCCAGTTCTGAAGGGGTAGTTCGGGTATTATTTACATTAGACTTTTACATGAAAGATAAAAATGAGTGGATCATGACTTAACTGCATGTTGAATGCTGACCCATCTTTGGTATTGAGCTTTAAAACCTGACTCGGATACAAGGTCTTACCTGGATGGCCCATGGGTCACAAAACCACTATAAATACCCAACCAACCTCATTTAATGGGTTGGACTTTTTTTGAGAAATATTAAATACGAGCATACACCTCTCTTATCTCTCTACTCTGTACTTAAAAGCTAATACTCAATTCACAAACTACCGAAAATACCCTCCGACTATAAATTATCCACACTAAGCTTCTATTCTTTTTCACTCATAATATATCTAAAGAATTTCCCCTACCTGATGCCAAAGGTACATTATATAGTTGCATAATTATGTTAACTTGTGTTGCAAAAATAGATTTTTAGTGTTGTTAAACATAATCACGTAATTACTTGTTAACTTGTTGCATAATTATGAGTGAATTGGTTACATTTTTTTTTTGCAAAAAAATGAAGTTACATGTTGATATTGATTATCTCTATTGTTGACTTATTCTCAAAAGATTCTTTATTATTTTTATGAGCTTAATTGTATTTGGAATTTCTTATATGGATAATACTGGTTTTTATATATAAAAATTACAATGTTAAATTACAAGTGGATTAATATTTAAACTGAATGTTAGTTAGGTGTGTTAACAATTTCATTTGGGTTGCGAAAAATGTTTTTTTTATGTTTAAAAAATAAATTGAAAGTTGGCAGAAGTTGGATGAGTTACAAAAAAGGTCGTTCATGTTTGAAAAATATAATAAAAACTAGATCTGAATACTTAATGTAATATATGAGCGTAAATACGTTCAACTTGGTTGCTTATAAATAAAAATAATCCATCCAAAACCTTTAAACACTTACATGAGTAGTTCATAGGTTGCTAATTGTAGTTTTAATTACGTAAAAAGACATATGAACCATCAGAACCAAGCATGAGCAGTTTTTAGGTCATATATGTTATTTACGAACACAACAAATACAAAAATCAAGACAAAATAGAGTAATTTGTTTGTGAAAACATGATTTAATAGTTGCTATATGTTAAAAATGCTCCAGAATTCACTAATTGTGCTTTTTTTTTGCAGAAATATGTAATTTTAGATATTTGAGAGTTTTGATTTTAGAGAGAAACGGTTCACAAGCTGAAAAAAGAAAGTGAAAAGACACGGAGTTTTCATTTTTATATCTGATGGGTGTTATTGAGAGATTTTATGTTGTGGATGATTATTTATAAACTTCAAATTATAGACCTTTATTCTTATTTCAAAACTTTACTAAATTATTATCAATAATTTACTTTTTAATTACTTATTTTTTTGAATTTATTTAATAACATTTTTAATAATTTCGAGCTTATCTAAAAATAGAGCAGGAAATCATAAAGATTTATACAAAACTCATCAAATATTTTCTCTAATTATTATTTAGGCTTATTTTATTTCATATTTACCAAACATAAATATTTTTCACTTTTTTCAAATTTCTATTTACTTTTGACTGTGGCTAAAATTAGATCATTTTTATTATAGATCCTCAAATCATTTTTTCCTCCAAAAACTTGAAATATCAATTTACCCATAATATATAAAACTCAAATTTCAACCTAAATATCTAGAATTTTACTCTCTCCCCAACCCTACAACTTTCAAATACCAACTTCAACCTAAAAAACCCCCAAATTATACCTAGATCATGGATTAAGCGACTTAAATATCAAATTTTTTTGTAATATTGACGGTTTTGCATTAGAAGGGAACCTTTAACGGACCATCTCGAAACACAAGTAGAGGTAATTTTCTAAGTTCTTCTTACATCAATAGTAATTTATCATGTAGCGCACAAAATTATGGACGAACTGCACACCTAGAACACACTATTTTGGCATAAATTAGCTTAGAGTTCATGCGCAATTTTGCCAAATGTCATACATGTGCGTGCGTGATTTTGTGTAATTATTGGCGTGATATTGCGCGATTTGCCGCTGACTTTGACTATTGACATGCGTGATTGTGCGCAGTTTAAGTAGATTTCAATATAATTAGTTCAAATTACGTATATTTTGATATAATTTCACGTGTTTTACAAGAACCAGATCAACCCCATGTTCCATGACCGATTACATACAATTTTTTACTACAAAAAACTATTATACAAATTCCGTTATGGGCTCATGGGTTGATTCCTGAAGCACTAAATATGACGCCGATATTAAAAATGAGAAAACTCCAAAGATGTATTTTAAATGCGAGAGGTAAGGTGTTTATAAACCAAATTCGAAACCCCAAACCAGAGTTTGTGAAAAAGCACCAATAAAATTCATCAAAAAAATGCGGTTATTCCTTCATGTTAAGGGGAAATACGGTTGTAGAAGTACCGATTATTGAAGATTGGTAATGGTAAACGGAAAACTCAACTATCAACCGTTTTTACACTTGGATAGTCATTCACGAACCGTTAGACTAAAAGCGGACGAAGATGAGTTTGTTTGTAAAATCACGACAATCAGTTCTCGGCCAAGAGATATATACCATGGGTTGAAGATATAAAACTAAAAAAAATATATCTAGTATGGATACGATCTAGAGTATGCGTCAAAAATACTATTTGGTCGATAAAATGGGCAAAATCCCAAATGCAATACTTGTTCGGTAAGTTAAAACAACACGAGTCTGATACCGAGTCTGATACTGATGGACCTTGAACTAGGTAAATGGGTGCGTCGCTGAACCATGATGGACCTTGAACTAGGTCCATGTTGCTCAATGCGATCATCATCCGTCGAATCGTTGTCTGATACTGAAAGAGCCCGGTTTTTTCGACGAGCCATGGTGGAGTACAAAAAACTTCTTAGTGTATACCAATATATATCTCATTCAATTCAACAACACCCTAATATGTATTAAAAGAAATACTTTACCAATGCAACCAATAGTGAATGAGAGGTAATACGTACATAAATACATATTATAGTAGAATTCACGTACAATGTGCTCATTTTTTGCTAAAATCGCATATACAGTGTGCACAATTTCGCACATTTATCTGTGCTAAATCACGCATATTGAACACCATGGTTAGCCGATTCGCGCACCCAAAATCCGTAAATCCGCCTAATCATAAAGCTCATGATGCACAAAATAGCACGAACATCATTTACCAATATTCATCACCCCAACTTTCGAAATCCATATATGTTATCCAAAAACATGCAGATAGCCATGTAGCTATATAGAACTAACTTAAATTCAAAAAAACAACTACAATTGTATAAATATTCCAATAAGTAAAGAAACGTACATTCTTGTAGAATTTGATTTGAAAAATCTTAAGTTTTTAAAAAATCGTTTTTTTTTTTATTATAAAAAATATGAGTGGAACTTAAAAAATAAAAACTATTTATATAAATGACAATATTATAAATAATGAGAGTCTCGTTTATCATACCTAATCTCATTTTTATAATAAATTTCCTTTTAGCCTAGCCCTTTACCTTTTTTGCAAATTTTTGAAACCAAACATAGCCTAAAAGAGTTCAAACCTCAACCGCCGGCGCCGACCATGTACCTCAATCTCTTATGACTTCAACTCATCTTCTTTCTCTAATTTCCCCAACCCTCTTTTCCTCTCTGTCCTTCCGCTCCATAAATCGTTCCACCTTGAACCCTAGCTCACTCAACGTCACGTTGACTCGGGCTATGAGTTCTTCTTCGAATCAGCGAGTGTTCCAGCTCAAACTGGACCCGCTCACTGGAAATTCTGAGTGGGTCGTCATTGAAGAAAACGAAGAAATGCCAGAGACTTCGCAGTCTGGGTTGCTTGCTACGACGTCGTATCTCGACATGCTCAATGACTCTCCCAGGAACAGAGCTTATCTTTTGGCGATTGAAAAGACTGTGACCAAACCTTGTCATGTGCTTGACATTGGGTACTCTTTTAGCTCTCTTTTTTTCTATTGCCTTTCAGTTAAAGCTCTGGTTTTGTAATGAATTGTTAAGGTTTAAATTATGTACTTTTTATTTTCTTTTCCTTTGGCTTTGGTAATTTTTTTTAATTTCTAATCTCAGAAATTTGAATGTAAAAAAGTTGAAAATGCGCCTAGGTGTTGTAAAATGGTTCTTTAATCTCCATTTCTTCTCTTCTTTTTCCTTTTTATATAAAATTTCATAAAAGTTTGATATTTTTGCGTTGAATGTAGGCATAAATATTTTTAATTTTGATCAACTTTATATCATTTGTGAGATCCTTGAGGTTATTACAACGGAAGAAAGCTTAAAATGTGTTTGCACTCCTCCTTGTCAACCTTTTTCTGTTCAGGCATTCTCATTGTTTCTTTCCTGAAACTGCTGAGCAGGGCTGGTACAGGATTGTTATCTATGATGGCTGCTAGGGCAATGCGGTTGAGTGATACAGCCAAATGTCCAAGTACAAAGGGGGCGGTGACAGCATGCGAATCTTACCTTCCAATGGTAAAATTGATGAGGAAAGTTGTGCATCGCAACGGAATGGGGAAGCTGATCGACATAATTAATAAACGTTCTGATGAACTAAAGGTTGGGGTAGACATTCCTTCACGAGCTGACATTCTTGTAAGTATTATAATATTTTTATCCTTCTTAGTATTACCTTTTTCTGATACTCAGAGCCTTATTTGGTACCGAATTCATTGAATAAAGTTTCGTCTACATGCTTATATACGGGCCATGAAAAGTACCAGTACTTGTTTGTAGTTAAATGGAACTTAGATCAAACTTTTTAACAAAGACAGCTGTCAGGCCTTGGATAAGAAAATGGATATACTTACTATGTTGTTCAAGCCTATAGTGTGTTCTCTTTTAAAATTTAGGTCAGTGAGATCCTAGACTCAGAGTTGTTGGGTGAAGGGCTGATACCGACTCTACAACATGCACATGACATACTTTTGGTGGAAAATCCACAAAGTGTGCCATATAGAGCAACTACTTATTGCCAGGTATTTCACTTGAGCTTCTCATATTCTTATTTCTGTTTTCTTTTGACCAATAATGGATTTCATGACAAATTATAATGAGCTATCTATAGCCCTAAGTCAAGGCATTGTTTTAGTGACCATTCTACCAGACATGCTTGACTTTCGGGCGTTTTAGGACTTACAATCTTATTGTTTTTCTTCCTTTTGTTTGTTCCTTCCCTCCTTGAAGCTGGTTGAAAGCACATTCTTGTGGAAGCTTCACGATTTACATAACAATGAAGCAAAAGCATCAGACGGCATTCACCTTGTTCCCGATGAATTAGATACTATTTTACGTGTCAAATCGCAGCAACATCCCATGCATTGTGATGCAATAGCAGATGAGATAAAACTGGTAACGGCTTCTGCCACCTTTTCTCTAATACTTGAAACAACTAAGTACTTTATTGCTACTCGACTAAAGACTCGTCCAGTTGTCAGAACCCATCAAAATATTTGAATTTGACTTTTGGAAACGGCCAGAGAGTAATGGGGAGATTCAACAAAGGATAAAGGCAATCGAGACAGGGACTATCCATGCTATAGTTACCTGGTAAGTATATCTATATACCATGCTAAACTCGCATTTCCATTTAAGAATAAAAATATATTAGTGTCATACAACTAACAGTAAAAAATTAAGGTAGAGTGATTGGGATTTTATGAGATTATATTCTTATAGTAATTGTTTAAAAAAGAGAGTCTAGATTCAGAGTTTTAGATTCACAGTGGATGTTAGACACCATCATTAAGCATTCAGCCTGTTTAATTGGTAACCTAACTTATTAATTTGACATTGCACATTACGTCGGTTCATCAAGACTAAAGAAAACAAATATTTTTTATAATATACATATTTTGATGTTACAGTTCTGTTGAAGTTACATTTATGTTCTTCTTGATATTCCCTTTCTATATGGCTCCTTTATTGCTTCCTTCGTCTTCCTTAATTATGTGTGTGTCGGTCCAGGTGGGTACTTCAGCTTGATCGTGAAGGGACAATTTTCTATTCTACTGCCCCTAAATGGATAAGTTCAGATGGTAACCATAACATACTAGTGGTACTTGAGATTTTCTGATTTCTTGTGTGCTACATCACAGAGAAATGGTATATGTCCTCAATGTTTGCTCCCCAGATGCATAGGAACCAATTATATAGTTGAATAATAAAAAAAATGTGAAACATAATATTTATTTCGATCTTGATTGACCAATATGTAATAGGGGAGCATCTGGAGAGCAAACAGTTGGGAGATATAGCATTTTTCCATCACAAATCATGTTCCATGGTGGTGTGTTAAACTGTTACGCTGCAACTTCAGAAATAAGCTGCTTAATTTTATTTGATATTAAGCTGAAGCATCACTAAAAAACCAGACATAGTCAAATGTCATCATGTCTTAGAAGAATTCTGCAGCCTGCACCATCGAAAGTTGGCCTATGTTGGATAGATCTAACAGAACTTTAATTTAACGTAGTATACGTAATGAATTTTCTGGTAAGTTCTTACGCAAACAACTATGTGGGGTATAATTTAGTAATATAGTCTTTTTGTCACAGTAACACAATCTTAATTATTATCGACTTATTTTAGCTTCAGTTAGTTGGACCGTGACCCTTTCACAGACTATTTTTGTTTATGATACAAGGCAATTTGATATTTAGCAAAAGGCCTTTTTTCTCCTTTCCAATATAAGCTCTCTTTTAAAATTAGTCATATGCGACAAAGCAACACTGCAGCTGAAATTTAAAGTTTGAATTCGGTGTAATATTTCATGGTTGATGTCCATATAAGAAAGCTGCGTTTATTTTGTAGGTGCAAGAGAATGGTGTGATCACTGGAAACAATGTGTTTGGTTTGTCCCAGGGAATGGTGTCTCTGTCTCCAAAGATGAAAGTATTCTTCTGAAAGCTGTCCATACGGAAACAAGTCTTTCCTATGATCTCAAGACCAATTCCAAGAGACCTGAGGAGACACGGCATGATTGGAGCTGTAAAGACCTGCAGCTTGGACTGCCACCCGAAAGAATTGCAATCTATGGTGACAGTGAATGGAGGATTTCCATGTCAAAATCCCTGAAAAAAGCTGTAAGAGTTCTCTGTCATGCTTTACCTCAGAATTTACTGAGACGTTACTAAACCTAATACTTAAAATGTCTGAATTTACCGGATGCTTTGCTTTACACGTCTTCATTATTCTTTCCTATTATGTAATTTTTAAGATATAAAAACCTTGTTAATATACGATGGAACCTCTTAAAAGGTATATTGGATCCTTCTCTTCTTTAATTACTCACTCTATTATTTAAGATCGTAGAAAAATAGACTCTTGATTCCATACCGTAGACCTCACCTCATTTATTAAGTATTGCCTTGCACAAACCTCGGACGTTTGATTAGTCATTCTTAGGCTAGCGGCATAATTGTTTCTCTTGGATTTGCGTAGAAGCTGAAACTCTTTGTACCTAGAGACCCCATCAACTTAAGCTTTGGGATAATTGGTCAGTTACATAAGTATATTATTTTACCAGGAATAGTTTGTTTTGGTTTTTGTCAATGATTCATGATGATATTTTAACATTAGCTCAAGTTAATTTACACTAATATTTTTCAACCGCAATTTTTTTTTAGACTAATGTGTTTCAGTACAGTTAAACAGGGTTTTCTGATCACATGATCCCTATCGTCTGAATTTTTTATTTCCCTGTTTCCTTCTTAGAAAGATGTATTTTTCTGTAGTTGAAGGGAAGATTTCAGCCATTATGTATAGTTGCAGATGATAGTGTGTTCTTAACACTACATCTTATGCAACTTTCAAAAGAATCACGCGTTATATCATTGTTTCCGGGGCTGCGAGAGATGGGTGGAAGATATTTGGAAGCTGTTGCTGATTCAAATGGTATACTAAAGGATCGTGTAGAAATCTTTGAGAAGGGAAGGGCATGCTTGACATTAAATGACACTCAGCAGAAGAAAGTAATTTCTTTTACTTCAGCTTGAGAATCTGCATTCTATCTTCTTCAAGCATATTACTATGGCTATGGATAATTACTAAGTCTGTGAGTATGTGTTCTGTCTTCAGGTTGATGTGCTAATTGGAGAACCTTACTATTATGGCAATGATGGTGCACTTCCATGGTTGAATCTTCGATTCTGGTATATATGGCTGTTGCATCCGTTCTATTTCTCTTTTCATGCTAGTATTTGTTTGTCTTTGGAAATTGATCATGTTATTCACCTTTCATGAGCATGATCCATCCGGCCTTCTTAAAAAACGAGATATGCATCTCTTGTGCAAAGGACTCATTTGTTTGCAAATATTATGAGATTACTGTACTAAAAATAATATTCTTATAAACATTTCAGTGTAAATTATTTTTTTACCGTCTTAAAATGGGGACTAATAAAACTCAACTGAGCTGCGAGCTAGTGTTGATCCTCCCCAGCTGGAGCTTGAGGCTGTGTAAAAAGAGATTGGATTGAGCTCGAGCTCTATCTCAGCCTCATTGGATAACTGTGCAAAGTATGGTATAGGGCCAGGCTGAACCCCACACCAATACTGTTAAGTACTGTCACTAACATTTGTTATTAATTATAATAACTATTGATTAGTAAAGATCATTTTAAAAAATTAGATTAATTATTAATTAACCTATTGGAAGCATATAGAAATTATTTTTGGGACAATACACTTTAAATAATTACAAATGGACAACACAACGATTTTTGTACTGATTTTAGGGGTGTGCTATAATATAGTTTGTATCAATCTGATTTGATGTAATTAAGATTTGCTCTGTAGATTTTGAATCTTATGATCTGGTGTTTTCTGACTATGAATATGGAGAACCAGTTGAACATATCGATAGGCACATTTTGCTTAAAATATCTATGATCTTGTGATCTATGGCGAGTAATCCTATATGATACTCATCTCTATTTGTTACACGAGGCAGGAAGGAAAGAACTAGGCTAGATGCTGTCCTATCTGAAGATGCAACCATAATGCCCTGTAAGGGATTGTTGAAGGCATGTGCCGTCTATGTCCCCGTAAGTTAAATTGCTTCAACACTCTCAAAACCTAGTATAAAAACTTCATTTCCTGCAAGCCAGTTTATAGTTATCTTTCAAGTGTTATACCATTCACCTATCTGTTCAGGATCTTTGGAAAAGTCGTTGCAGCTTGAAGGAAATTGAAGGCTTTGATCATTCCGTTGTAAATAAAACCCTAGGCGCGTGTGGGAAATTACAAGTCCCTCAAGAAGGTCCTTGTTTGCCTTATTCTATATGGCAATGTGGAAAACTTAAGGTAGCTGATTGACATTCTTGTTTTTTTTCACAAAAACCTTTCTATTTCCTCTTTTCATTTAAACTGTTTATTAATATTTACTTCCAACAAAATGATTTTTCTTTTATCTAAGCATATTAGTGTTGTCGAATAAGGCTACTAAGCTATGCCCTTTCCTTTACAATAACGAGCTACTTAGCCTACTTTGTTTAACAAAAGATCTACAGTTTCATTCTAGAATAATGTTTTGATTTGTTTCATGCACCTGTTACCTCTCAGGAAGTCAGCAAGGTATTTACCGTAATGGAGTTTGATTTTTCAATGCCGATAAGCCCATGTTCTGGAAAAGCACAGGTATCAAAAGCTCAACTTTGTAATTTGTTATAAGCATTTTTTCTACCGCCTTCAATATTTTTGCTTATAAGCCTAAAAAACCAAATAAGACGATGGCACCAAACAACCCTTTAATATCAATTTCATACGTCGATTGCTTCCACTTTCTAGGATTAAAGTCTATTTTATACCTTGCATGTTTAGTTGCTAATGGTAGTTCGGATATCTCGGTTTCACTAATTTTTGAAACACTGCAATCCAATAGTTCTTACAATCCATGGGATTATTCCAGGTCGAATTCGTTGAGTCGGCGATATGCCATGGTTTTGTGTTGTGGATCGATTGGGTGATGGATGCAGATAGCTCCATTGTGATATCAACAGGACCAGGTACAATTATATTCTTTATATATCATGAATTTCTGTATTAAAGGCAGGGACATTATTACGTTGCATTTCTACAAGTCTTTCTTACTGTACTGTCTTTACTAAAATGAAAATGCGAAAATCGCGCTTACTTACAGTTGAGAGACATTGGAAGCAAGGAGTGAAGCTTCTGTCGGAGCCTGTATCCGTCGGACCTCATGAATGTTGTTCCGCAGTGTTTGAGGCATCCTTTGATCCGTCCGTAGATGGTGATCTCGTAATAAGACACACTTTCTCATAAAATTTTCGTAGTATATAATGTTGCTAAATATCTATGTAGGAATTTTGAGGAAAGTTTTTTTGTGCCTTTCTTTGCCGCATGTCTTATTTATTTGTACCATAATAACTTATGTTGATTGTATCTGAAATTTTGTTTATTTTTATCAATCAAGTTAAAAGTTTTGAACTTATTTATTGTTTTTATTCTATTGCTAGTTTCAACACATAAGAATAAGAAATGGCTTTTTTTGTTTACTCATTCCGTCCGTTATTATTTGATGTTTTATTTCTTTTCTCAATTTTATCTTTACTTCTTGTTTCATAATATCAAACTAAAAATATTTTATCTTTTCCAATTTTGTCTCCGAAGCTTTAATATTAAAAATATTTTAATGTATTAAAATAAACAAATAAATATTCCAATTAACTAATAATAAAAACAAGAGAAAAGTACCGGTAAATACCTTCTCAACTATGGTATTACCCGGCGGTACCCGCTTTTTGGATAGTGTAACTGGGTACCTCGAACTGAAATTTGGACAAAAATACCCCCGACTAAAAAAAGGCGCGCGCTGGTAAAAAAAAAAAAAAAAAAAAAAAAAACTGGTACAATTCGCAGGATGCGAATTGCTTGCAAATTCTCAGGATGCGAATTGCTTGCAAATTTTGAACGATTCTCATGATAAGATGCGAATTGCTTGCAATTTCTGAACGATTCTCATGATAAGATGCGAATTGCTTGCAAAATTCTGAACGATTCTCATGATAAGATGCGAATTGCTTGCAACTCTCAAGATTTCTGAACGATAAAAAAAAAAAAAAAAACTGGTACAATTCTCAAGATGCGAATTGCTTGCAAATTCTCAGGATGCGAATTGCTTGCAAATTCTCAGGATGCGAATTGCTTGCAAATTCTGAACGATTCTCAGGATAAGATGCGAATTGCTTGCAATTTCTGAACGATTCTCATGATAAGATGCGAATTGCTTGCAATTTCTGAACGATTCGCATGATAAGATGCGAATTGCTTGCAAATTTCTGAACGATTCTCATGATAAGATGCGAATTGCTTGCAACTCTCAGGATTTCTGAACGATAAAAAAAAAAAAAAAAAAAAAAACTGGTACAATTCTCAAGATGCGAATTGCTTGCAAATTCTCAAGATGCGAATTGCTTGCAAATTCTGAACGATTCTCAGGATAAGATGCGAATTGCTTGCAATTTCTGAACGATTCTCATGATAAGATGCGAATTGCTTGCAATTTCTGAATGATTCTCATGATAAGATGCGAATTGCTTGCAAATTTCTGAACGATTCTCATGATAAGATGCGAATTGCTTGCAACTCTCAGGATTTCTGAACGATAAAAAAAAAAAAAAAAAACTGGTATGAAAAAAAAAAAAAACAACTGGTGCAATTCTCAAGATGCGAATTGCTTGCAACTGGTGAAATTTTATTTTTAAAAAAAATCAAAAAATATCATAAATGGATCTAGTTTTGTTCATTTTTAAAAAACAAAAGTAATGGTACTTTCATTTATTTTTTTCGAGCTCCCGTTCGAAAGATACGGATCTTTTAAAAATAAAATTAAAGGAAAAGTAGGAAAGAGAAGGAAAGAGAAGGAAATAGAAATTTTGGTTACGCTATTCATGAATGGTGAGGGTAGTTAGGGTATTAAAATAAAGTTAGGTTGTAAGTGACAATAAGGTAGTTGAGATGGGTATTAAGTAACAATTGATCAAACCTTGACAATTGAATAGTTGAGTAGGTACCTTTGGTACAATTTCCCTAAAAACAATCCACTTTAATAAATCCATATATTTAGGAAGTGTTAGCTTGAAATTTTTAGCTGCTTTTAAAATATATATATTCAGTTTTGATCAAATTCTGATTTTCTTAGATTTTTTTTTTTAAAATCTTTCGTTAATGATACTATCATTAGTGAAAAATAATATAAATATTTTTTAAATATCAAATTACAAGATTAAACACTACTTTTTTAAAATCAAAATCTTGTTTATAAAATAAAATACTAGTTCATATTATAAAGAAGAGAATTGCTAAAAAAACGGCCAAAACTACTCCGCGAAGTCGCTTAATTTTTTTTCCAGAACTACTCCGTGAAGTTATTTTGTTTCACGATTTTGCCCTTCCGAAATCGTATAAATACTCAATTTTACTCCGCGAAGTTATCATAATTTCAAAAAAAAACCTCAAACTCAAACTCTCCTCTACCTTCTCTCTAAAAAAAATTATACCTAAACTAAATTATACTCAAACTAAATTAAACTAAAACTAAATATACCTATATTAAACTAAAACTAAATATACCTATATATATATAACTATACTAATTATTATAATATACTAAACCTACACAAAATTAATATACTAAACCTATCTAAAGACAGAAATCGACACAAAATTAAAGACTAAAACTAAACTACTTACCTTACCCACTGCCGCCGCACGTTCGAAGAATTACCCACTGCCGCACCAACCCTAAACCGGAATCTAGACGACCACACCCACCACCGGCACCTATTTCGACCACGACACGACCACCGCACGACCCATATACACCGGAATCGTCGCCGGAGAGTCTGTTCGTAGTAGGAGGAAGCAACCGAAATCGTACATAAACTGTAAGTCGATTTTGTTATTATTTGATAGGCTAGTTAGGTTTAGATAGGTCTAGTTAGGGTAGATCTGTAGGAAAAAACCGTTTTTGGGCTGTTTCTCGGCCAAGTAAGAAGCTTTAAGCTTCTGCCATGGCGAGGATGTTCTTCGCCACGCACGGGCGAAGAACACCCTCCCTACGCCATCCACTGGCATAGGGTTGGACCACTACGTCACATGGATGGCGTGGGGTTCAGCATGTACGCCCTAAGTTGGCGTACAAGCTGAACCCCACGCCATCCATGTGGCGTAGTGGTCCAACCCTACGCCACACGAGATGGCGTAGGCAACATGCCCCACGCCACGGTGGTGGCGTGAGGCATCTCCGGTCACCGGAATGGGCCGGGACCGGTTTATTCTTGTTATTTGGTTTGTTATAACCTGCCTTATGCTATTTTTTGTCTGAAACGGGTACCACCATTACAATATGTGTTTTCGACGAAACCTGATAGTAATTTTTTTTTCGCAGATGGATCACCGCGGCGATGCACAGTATACATTGTCTGCTGATGGCTCGCGGACGAGGAGAGTTAAAAAGCGGAGTAGGGTACGTGGCCAGCCAGTTCCACCTGTGCAGATGGATGAGCTCCCCATAGTCTCCGGACCGCATGCGTTCGGATCGAGTTCAGCTTCCGCTTCCGCTTCCCGCGGACGAGGCCATCCCCCACCGGGTACAGGGGAGCGTAGAGCTCCTCCTCCGGCCAGATTGCCACCGCTGTTCGGCGAGGATTTCACCTCCCACGCTGCATACCACATTTGGATGGGAGAGGTAAGTATCTAAATTAAAATTTTACATTATTTCAAGCTATTTTGTTTTGTCCTATGATAATGGGAACAAATTTTTTTAGGAGCGAGAGATGCGGCTGTATGCCCATTATCCTAGTCATCGAGCATGGAGTTTGGCTGCACAGACTAGGGTACGCGCTGTAGTTGACGCCACCCCGTTCGGTCGTCTGATTGAGCCGTTCTATGAGATGCAGACACACTCCAACATGACGGAGGTTTTCCTAGAGAGGTGGCATGCGAAGACCAATAGCTTCCATTTCGCTTTCGGTGAGATGACGATTACTCTGGACGACGTTCACACTATTTTGGGACTCCCAGTTGATGGTGAGCTTGCTGTGTTTCCCTATATTTCCGACAAGAGTCTGGCCATGCACGAGTGCGCTGAATTGCTTATGGTGGATGATCTTTCCTTCGTGACGGAGGTTGAGAAATGCAAGGACATTGGTTTGGGATTTAAATAGCTCCGGAGTAGGTTTAGTGGGCCAGAGTTCTGCGATGACAGCCCTGGTCTGAGTGATCCGATGGTGGATGCTGCAGCCCGCGCCTATATATTGCATATGTTCGGCACGGTCATATTCCCCGACAAGAGCAACATGTACTCCAACTACAAGTATTTGTTTCTGTTGCGCGATTTGACTCCGGAGGGTGTTGGCAGGTACTCATGGGGTAGTGCTGTTCTCGCTTACACATACCACCATCTGGGTGAGGCCTCCCTGCACGACACGAGGACTATGGCCGGATGTATCGGTATGGTAGACACGTGGATACGGGATCATTTTTCCATGCTCCGGCCCGTTACTCGACGCACATACACTGAGCGCGACCCCACTATTGGTAGATGGGATACAGCTGCAGCAGTATCTGACTCACGGACGAAGCTGAACCTTCGTATCTCCGTCAACAACCTCGAAGAGACCGATGTAAGTGTTTTTGTTTAGTGATCGCAAAATTGATTTATTATTGTGTTTATGATCATATCCATTTTTCCATGCAGGTTTTGTTTGAGCCTTATCGTGCTATACGCGATCATTTCCCGTTCCAAGAGCTATCTTGGTTTCGGGATGTCATACGCGGTGTGGAGCACTCTCAGGCATACTATCCCGAGCGAGTTCAGCGGCAGTTTGGCCGTGTCCAGGGTCTTATCGCGCATCCTCTGTTAGCCATGCAGTCGAAATCAAGGAGAAAGCCTAAGACGATGGCGTATGCATTCGATCCGGATGATTGGGACCGGCGGCAGATGAACACTTTGCGTCTTCTCTCGCCGATCTCATCCACGTAGGATCTATAGTCGGTATGGGTGACCCTTTAACCAACTCAACCTACAAATTTCCGTTCAATATAAATGCGCGTTTACAAAATAAAATGCTTAAATGCGTGCGAAAGTTAAAGTTATTTACTCACATGAACAAAATGGTTTTTATTGACGAATGCCACGCCGATCTCCTTTAAACAACCATCGCTCGGCGGTGCATTTTTCACCGGTAGGTAAGTCGTACATCCACCGGGAGCGAGGCAATAGAAAACGCAATTGAATGTAGTCGCAACTAGTTTTCCGCAACTAGGCAAGGACATCCATTTTGCGTAAGGTGCATTTTCTTTATTATAAGTCAACCGGTTTATCTCCTTATCAACTTCGCTTTCATCGTCGAAATATGCAACCCGTTTATAAAACTCCCGATCGCTCTTTAGCTCGTGAACCAAGGCTTCTCTAACCATTAGCCATCCACTTTCGTTACCAACCATACCATGCGCGATGGCTCTAAAACCACAATTACCGTCGGGCATTACATTTGTAATTCGGGTTATGAAAGGACGCATATATTGAGGTATGTCTTTTGAAAATCTCGAGTCCAAAACATTTGGTAATCTAGTCGGTAATGGTATAGCCGTGAATGACGGTATAGCCTTGATGTGGTTCGACGTATCCGGAGTGCCTAAACCGACGCATTGAACCCGTTTTGCTATATTTTTTGGGGGTTTTGCTCCGGAATTAGTCGGAGTATGTGCCTTAACCGTTCTTGCGGTGCTACCGAGAGTGCCGACCAGGGTTGCTATATTAGCGGCGGGTGTTACAACTCGTGGAGTTGCGGCACTATCGTGGGACTCAAACATTTCTTGTTCGACGTATTCGTGATATGAAGGATCTCTTTTCGTAGAATAATCACGTTGGACTTTGCTACCCTTAACGCGACACCGACCCCGTCCACGACCACGGCTTCCAACACGTCCGGGAGTTCTACCGCGGGTTTTAACCTTCTCGAGGGGTTCGCAAAGGAGTGTAGTCGAAGGATCCAAAATTTTTGAAATTTTTTGAGCCAATGACTTTGTTCGTAAACATCAAACTCTTCAAGTTTCACATTTAGATTAGCGAAATTAAATTTCACTTCTTCTTCGCCGGTGAGTTTAACTCGCGGAACGATATCTAGTCTCTTCCAATGCTCATCTATAATCCGAGTAGGTACGTGGCCGTCCACTCTTCGGATTGCCTCAAGGTCGTGGGAACACGGCAAACCATGGATCGTACGATCGGTGCAAACGCACATAGATTTTTCACCGCCGCTTTTATCAACATAGTTATCGTATACTATCGCCAATGCAATAGGTGATACGTACCCCCGTAAAAATTTGAACGGTTTGAAATCTTGGAATTTGTGAATTAAACGGCACTTGCTAAGCTCCATCGATTCTTTAATAGTAGAATGTTGCATCGCTAACAAGCCATGCACTTTATCCCAAAACCCATCGAAATCCAATCGGCTAGACCCAACATATTTTTTCAATGTAGCATGCGAGCTTTCGGCCCTATTAGACGTGTGGTTATTAAAATGCATGATCTTGTTAGTATAAGCGTGAACAAACCTCTCTTTATAAGGCGTAATCCACGAGTCAACCACATAGTCCACCGCCTTATCTTGGTCTTTGAACATCGACCGCATCTTAGCCAACCTCTCGTTCATAACCTCAACGGTATCGGATGAAACAACGTCGTTCCAAGCCACCAAAAAACTTTTAGCCACATTTCCGTCTTCAAACATTTTTTTCGTTCTCCCGCTAACATTTTTGTTGATATGCCACTCGCATAACATGTGACTAGCGCTAGGGAAAAATTTGTCGATGCTATTCATCAAGGCTAGTTCGCGGTCCGTAACGATAACACACGGTAATTCACAATCATTCTCCTCCATTACCGTTTTCAAGCATCCCAAAGACCATTCGTAGTTGTCTTGTTTTTCACTCACCATAAACGTGAAACCAATGCAAAACGTTTTGTTGGTAGATATTACCCCGACTACTTCGAACAAAGGCATCCCGTAACGAATGACTTTATATGTACTATCCATGATTAGCAAGCGTGGGAAGGTTCGTAGTAAGTCGATACTAAGCGGATGTGCGAAAAACAAATCGGTTATGACGTTAGAACCATCATTCCCCGTCCGTGTCCAATACTTATACTTGTGCAATTGTAATTTAACTAACAAGCATTGCATTTGGGATCAACCGCCGTTTTCGGCCATCCTCGTTCTTTGACGGTGATTGTAAACGTGACGGATATTTGAAGCATTCTCCGGATCGGCCTTTTTCAAAGCACCAAATATTTGTCGCGGACTTGTCCCGTTCACCGTCAAAAGATCAACGAGCTCTTTTTCCTTACGTTTTAACTTCGACCATTGCAAATGCCCTTCGGCATACTTGATCGGTTCGTGGTTGTGCTTCCCGGAAAGGACACTAAGAGCCCACTTATCGTCTCCTTTTAACGGATTACCCACCAAATGGAAAGGGCAATTTATTTTTTTGCTACCGGTGGCCTTACGCTTACGGTCGCACTCTTTAACGGCCGACTTGAAAATTCCGGATCGCTCGCACCGATAATCCACTCTCGGTGTTCTCCCCCTCTTCCCTACCTCCTTTGATGCTACGTTTATCGAAAACCCCAACATTTTCCCCCTAACTTTTACCCACTCGGTCATCGACTCTAGGCTATACTCGTCGTGGGTGGTGAAATGGTGAGCGTAGTCCGAAACAAGCGAAATATCGCATTCGTTCACCTCCTGCAATACGTAAGAAGTAGAAAAACAAATTAAACCGGTATTCCGGATTCGGGAACCACATTTCGCCATTCTGAAGGCGTGGAGCACACTCCATTCGCCATGGCTTGGCGTGGGAGACCTACCGAGCGCCACACGTGTGGCGTACGGATGCTACCCCACGCCAATCCATGGCGAATGGAGTGTGCTCCACGCCTTCAGAATGGCGTGCGGAATGTCGTCCACGCCGCCCTCTGGCGACGAACACCATTACGGGTTTTTTTTTCCGAAAATCGATTTTTTGGCCGAAATGAAAGAGGGAAATGCAATGTACCTCCTCGGCGACCATGCTGCTCTGCGTGGGAAGCACTTCCGACCCTTTTCCGTTCATGTTGTGAAGGTTTTGAAACTTTTCAAAAAATGGGTTTAGTTGGTTGTTAAGTTTCTATTTTTAGTATGTTTGGAGAAGATAAAGTTTGCAACTTCATGGAGTAGTTTGGTTCTCTTCAATGGCGTCACTTGTAAATATTTACACTTCGAAGGGTTTTTTGGGTTTTTTGCCTTGTGGCATTTTTGTAAATATTGAAAATCGTAAACATGCGACTTCGCGGAGTAGTTTTGGCCGTTTTTAGCAATTCCCTATAAAGAAATCATGAAATATAAGTATTTCGTTCAAGATGATCAATTACAGGTTATGACTCTAACTCAAAAAACTTGGTTACCTATAAGAAAAAATGGTAGTATCATATAATTCCTAACTTTGGAGAAAAGATGACGGTACCAATAAAAACTTTTCTATCTTTTTTCTTCTTCCGATGATTAACCCTATCATCAACTTTCAATCCATAGAAGAATTTTCCGTTCTTCAGGTTCATGATGTTGATGGTACTCAACAACAACCAAGGAAACATTTCGCTGATCTATTCAAGACCGGTGAAAACTCTGGTTCTTTGAACCCAAAATTTATAAAAAAAAAACAAAGAACCATTACTTTGTTCAATACGCTGATGAGGTCAAGAAACAATTGATGAAACAATCGAAAATAACTCTTATTGGTAAGTTTAGCAACGGTATTCCTAAGAAATCGAAGCTTGACAGTTTCTTAGCTACATTGAAATTCAGGGGAGTTTCAGTTATGAGGTCTGAGACTCGCATCACATCTTCTTTGAATTCGATTTGAAGGAAGATATGTGTAAGATATGGTTAAGAAACGTTTGGAAATTTGATGATTTCGTGATGAGAATCTTGAGGTGGAATCCTGATTTTGACAAGAAGTTTGAAAATCCTACTGTTTTGACCTGGTTCGTTTCGAAAATTTACTAAAATGTCTATATGATATCAGTTTAGTGAACGATATTGCTAGTGCTATAGGAACAACTTACAGATTTGTTTTACCTCAGAAAAATAGAGCACGCACCAACTCTTGTTATGCGCAAATTGAGATTGATATCTCTAAAAATTTGAAAAGGAAAATATGGATAGGATTCAGAACTAACGATGGATGTTGGGTTTCCATCAGTTATAAAAATGTACCATCTTATTGCAATTGTTGTTATCATATAGGACACAAGTTCTCTGAATGTAAAAAAACACCAAAGCATGAAGAAAAAAGCGTAAAAGAAAATACTGCTGTTAAAGATGATCCTGAAAAGCAATCGAAGGATAATAATGATTCCAGAAATATTCAAATCTTTAAAGTTTACAGGAGAAATCTTAAGTATATCATTACACAAAGGAAACAAGATGAAGAAAAGGATGAAAACAATAATAAAATGAATCAAGATGTTCAGACTGTGCATCAACAAGTTCAGCTGAATCAAGAATCAAAGTTTTTACATCAACATGTTGAAAGTAAGAATAAACAATTTATTTCACCAAGAAGTAGTAAAGAAGTCATCGAAGCTATTGGCAAGTTAGATCAGGATCTACTGCATTCTCCCGATCATAACATTGGAAGTTGCTCTCCTTCTCCTACATATTCTCTTGAGCAAAGTTTCAATGAAGTAATAACCTCCAAACTGATAGCTGCAAAAAAGAAGAAGATCAACTGGAAAATTATATATTAAGTCTCTACATTTTGGAGACAGATTACATAAATCCTATTCTGATAATGATCAGAGTTATTAGTTGGAATGCAAGGGGTGTGAATAACAAACCAACTTTGAGAAGACTCAAGTCTATGATTAGAACTGAAAGTATTAAGGTTCTTGCTATTCAGGAGCCTATGACTAAGTCTGAGAAGTTAAAGTAGGTGGCTGATATTCTTGGTTTTGATGACTGTTATGCTAATTTATCTAATAAGATTTGGGTATTCTGGATGAAGGATATCAATGTTAACATTACTCTTAATATGGAGCAATGTTTGTACATGAAAATTGTCTATCCTGGGGTTGATGAAAGAATCTACATTACTTCATTTTATGCTAAATGTAATCGTATTCAGAGGATGGATCTTTGAAAGTGCCTCATGGCTGTTGCTGACACTAATAAGGCTTGGATGTATGTTGGTGACTTTAATGTTATTTCAACGCATGAAGATCAGCTTGGTTGTATCTTTAACTGTCAAGCAAGCATGGATAATTTTAATGATACTATAAGGAATTGTGATCTTAATAATGCTGGTTATATTGGTTCGAAGTTTACTTGGTCAAGAAGCAATAAGTGGAGGAGGCTGGATCAGGCTCTTATCAATGATAAGTGGATGAATACCTTTCATGAAACCTAGGTTTTCCACATGGTCAGAACATGTTCTGACCATGCCCCCTTACTTTTAACAGCTAATCTTTTAATACTACTACTTCAATTCATAAAAAAATAATTTCAAGTTCTTAAATATGTGGTCTAATGATGATTCTTTCCTAAGTATTGTTGAGCAAGACTGGAAGCAGCCTATTGGTGGTAATCCTAGCAATATATTTTGGTACAAATTGAAGAGGCTTAATGGCTGTCTAAAGGATTAGAAGAAGGAAAAGTTTGGGAATGTCTTCGATAATGTTAAAGATACTGAAAACAAAGTAAAGGAAATGAAGATTCTGCATTACTCAACCAATGACCAGATCACTAAAGCTAACTTAGCTAAATCTAACAGTTTGCACTTACAGGATCTTAGGAATGAAGAAACTTTCTGGAAGCAAAAGTGCTTTAACAGCTGGTTAAAGGAAGGGTGATGGCAGCTCTAAACTCTTCTACAGTTATGTTGCTAAAAAAAGGAAAAAATAAGATCAAGAGCATAAAAAATGGTAATACCTGGATCCTGAAGCATGAAGAGATTGGCAGTTCTGCTGCCACTTACTTCAAAGAATCCTCATGTCTGATCGTTATGTCAATAGTGAGGATGAGAATGAGATGCTGCAAGACAGAAACTTTGATTGCATTCCTACTATGGTTACTGATGATGACAATAAAGACCTGCTTAAAAGAACTAATGGAGATGAAATCTGGGGTATTATCACAAATATGAAAAGTGACAGCGCGCCTGGCATAGATGGTTTCAATCTTTTCTTCTTTAAACATTGTTGGAATATCATTAAAACTGACTTATACAATACTATTAATGCTTATCTTTATGGTAGCTTTATCCCAAACAGGGCTCTTTGCTACTGAAACCTATATAGTTCCTAAGAATAATAACCCTATATGGTGGAATAACTTCAGGCCTTTTGGGTTATATACTCTTATTAACAGGATCTTATCATCTCTTATTAACCAGAGGCTATCTAACATTCTGCCTAAGATTGTGTCTTATGTGTAGTGTGCTTTTGTGAAAGGAAGGTTGATCCACAATAATATCTTGATAACCAAGGAACTACTGCATTATATCAACAAAATACCTAAAGCTGGTAATACCATGATTTAGCTGGATATGTCGAAAGCATTGGACAAAATTTCTCATCCTTTCCTATTTAAAGTACTTCATTCATTTGGTTTTTATTCTAGATTTATTAACTTCATTAGGAAAATGAGAAGTGATGTTCATGTCTCTTTACTCATTAACGGCAAGGCTTTCGATTATTTCATATGAAGAGAGGATTAAGGCAGGGAGATCCTATCTCTCCTATCTTTTTTATCCTTGGTGAAGAGTTCCTAACTAGAGGAATGTACAATCTGTTTAGTAGAAACCCTAGGATGCATTACATTACAAGAACTAATTATATGATTCATTGTATTATCTTTGCTGAGGATATACTGGTTTTAACTAACAGTCAATCTACATCAATTGACAAGCTGAGCAGGTTTTTAGATAAATATCAAAGAATATTAAGGAAAGCCATAAACAAGCAAAAAACCAAGCTGATTATTTGATCTAATTCTCATTCTTCAAGAATTCAAAGCCTAAATTTGCAAACTGGTTTTGATGTTGATTTTCTTCCCTTTTCTAATTTGGGAGTAACTGTCTCAAACAATAACAAAGGAAAGATCTTCAATCCCATTTTGAACAAGATTAATGATAAAATTACTGAATGGAATAGTAAGTTTCTTTCTTATGGTGAAAGCTTATCTCTTATATCTAATGTTGTTCTTCCTATTATATATCATTGGATGCAAAGCTGTGTAATCCCTATGAACATTATCAAAAACATTGAGACAACATTAAACAGATTTCTATGGAGAACTAAGTACAATGTGAATGCCATTCACTGGTCTACTTGGTCCTTTATTTGTAAACCATTTGGAGAATGAGGTATGAATATCATAAAGCTTGATGATATTCAACAATCCTTCTCACAAAAGCTATGGTTTAAATTTCGAAAAAACAATTGTTTGTGGTCCAACATTATGAACAACATTTATTGTAAGAATGTTCATCTATTGTATGTGACTAACAGAAGAGGATCCTTAGTATGAAACAAGTTGAGTAACATTAGAGAGCATGCTGACAAGAACATTACCTGGATCATTGGCCGTGGAGAGATCGACTTTTCTTGGCACAATCTGCCATCAATTGCCAGTGAAAACAACATCAACTTGTATCTTGATGCAAAAGTTAAAACGTTTTGGAAGAATAACGTTTAGGATCTTAATGAAATGCAGGGTATCTTATCAAAGGATAAACTTGACATGATCAACAATCTTAAAGTTTCTGACACTGAGGACATTATCTGCTGGAATCTTTCTAAGGACAGGACCTTCAACATGAAGCAAACATGGGACAATCTGAGAATCAAGCATACTTATTCAAACTTGTTCATGAAGATTTGGAATTCTAACATACCCAGGAAGTTCTCCTTTATTACTTGGAAGCCAATTCACAATTTTATATCTCTTGATTCTATTATGATGAAGAAGCATCTTAGCTTAGATTCTAAGTGCATGTTTTGTGATGATTGTGAAGATAAGAATCACCTCTTTGTTATCTGTACATTTTCCTAGCAGATATGGAACTGGTTTGCTTGTATTTTCAAAATCAAAATTAATCGTTACATGGTTCTAACTCTTTTGTTTAGATGCTGGTTATGGTTTTCAAGCAAAAAGTTTCACATTACTCATCTAATCCCTCAGGCTATATGATGGGTGATCTGGAAAGCTAGGAATACTATAACATATAAATGGAATCAATTTAGTATTAACAAGGATATTGATCTAATCATTAACATTATTAAAGGAATGAATGTTTCTAATAAGCTCAATTACAAGCACTGGACTATGTCTTTTACTGTAGGTATTTCACCGGGTTTCTCTTCTATGAAAATTATAAAAAGCCAGTGTACCTGAGATGGTTACCTCTTATGAAAAATCGTCTCAAAATGAATGTTGATGGAGCCTGTGATGCTAACAGAGAAACATAAAGGGGTATTTTGATCAGGAACAGCTCTGGAGAGATAGTTCAAGTTACTGGGAGATTATTAGGCAAATCATCTCCTCTTCTGGCTGAAACAAAAGCGTTACTCAAATGTTTAATTATATGTTATAAGAACAATTGGACTCACATCTACATTGAGTCGGATTCTCTGGTTTTAATCAATCAGATGACAAGAATCACTAATACTGGTTTTGAAGATTCTAACGTAAGTACCCGCAGAAAACGTATTAAGAAAAATATGAGTCTTAAGCACATATCTAGGGTCCAAAACCAAGCGGCTGATTGGCTTGCAAAATATACCCTAAAGTGTAAGCTTAAATACACTTTCAATCAATCTAATACCCCCAGAACTCCTTGCAATTGTTTTTCTTGAAAGCATTGGGCTTGGCTACATTAATTGTGAATAATCCTTCAAATAACTTGGATACTGCTGCTGTTTATTTTGTTAATGCAGGAAAAAAAGGCTAAGCAAGAAGAGGCAAGGATAAGAAGATGGAAGATCGAAGATGAAGGAGGAGTCGTTAGTCTTGCTGGAAAAATCATCTTGTTATGGCTGAGGAAGATTTTGTTCTTGAAGGGATGACCTTGGAAAATCAAGGAATTATATATATTGTAATGAAGGGAAACTTTGGATCCATTTTCAAATTTTCAATTTGAAAATAGGGATAATTTTTTAACCCTTGTAATTTGTAACATTCAGTATTCAATAATAAAATTTTCTTTTGATTAAAATAAAAAAGTACTTCGTTCAAAATCAAGTACCAAAATATATAGTATAGCTAAAATTTAACCAATTATTTAATAATAAAAAATAGTTTTTTTTTTCGTTCAAAGTAGATGATTTGATTTCGAAATTTTCGTTCAACATGTATTTTCAAATATGTGCCTTCGCATTTCTAGTACAAACATCCTGTACCCCTAATGTAGACTCAATGTTTTGGGATATTATTTAATATAGTATATATCAATGACATCCTATCTTCTAATTATCCCCAAAACCAAATAATCCCATTTCAAGCACATATATTCTTCCCTTTTTTCACCAAATTTCCAAAACCCAAAATCACAAAACCAATAATATCGGGTTACAAAAAAGTATTCTTCATCAACTTAGGAGTAATCAAATCCAATAAACAATATCAAATGGGTAAAGGGAAAGAGTAAGTATCTAATTTTCTTAGTTTTTTTGTTATATATAGGTTTTAATGGTTTTTGTAGATTTAAGCTATTTAGGCTGTTAGAATAGGTAATCTATATTTATTTAAGTGTTCGAGGTCATATGTTGATGCTGGATGCTTGGATTTGTGTTAGAATAAGGTTTTTAGGTTGGATTTTTCGAAGCTTTTAGGATTTATCGCACATGTGTTCTTGGTTCCCGTCGAGTGAGAAACTTCCAACCGGTGGGAACCTATTTTTTTTCCAGATTTCTGTTGGTCCCCGCTATGTGAGTCTGGGCAGCCCCGACAAGGAACATGTTTTTTTTCTGCAGGTTTTACATGTTCCTTGTCGGGGCTACCCAGACTTACCCGGGCGGGACCTAATTGTTTACAAAACCTAACATTTTTTTTGTCGCAGGCAACAAGTATCGTGACCAAAGAAAAAAAGGCCAGAAAAGAGCATGACGTGAACAAGAAGAAGTCCGAACGTCGAAAAAAGGTAGCGGTAGCGGTAGTGTCTCGAATGGAAATTAGACCGACCGAGGAGAGCATACAGAGCATTCCAAACGATCCGTATGATGGAAAAAATTTGTTAACATGAAGGAGCACACTTTACAGCCATCACCTCCACCAGATACCCCCGCCTTTAAGGACTCCGCGGGCGAGGATGAGGAAGAAAATGATGTACCCGAGCTACTTGTGCGTAGTCGAGTACGTCCAACCGATACGGAGGGATAGAGGAACCTCTTCTTATCGTAGAATAATATTATTATGTTTCCCAACTACTTACATCACGAGGCCTTGAACACTTTTATTGGCGATATAAGTTATTTAATTTACGACTTAAATAATTTATTTCTTACTTTAACTAATTTATTTTATGGTATATTTACATATTTTTCTTTGTTTCAATCTCATTATGGCATTACGATCCAATCAGAATACAACCTACTAGGTCAATGGGACCTGAAAAACCAACCAGGGGTGAAGGCTATCTTAAAAAGTACTCCGTTTTGGCCTCTTATACGACACATACCGAGATTCAATTCCAATTGGCAGTGGATGAGGTATTCATTGAAAGTTGGCATCAGGAGACCAACACCTTCCAGTTATCATTCAGCGAGATGACTATCACGTTGGGCGACGTGTTTGTGATTACCGGCTTCCTAGTTGAGGGGAGAATTATCGACCCATTCAGGACTAAGATGTTAGATCAGACGTACGGTCGATATGCCGAGTTGTTGGGAGTTTCGCCCGGACAGGTGCAAAAAGCGATGGAGGTGCACGGTGGTAGTGCTTTCGGATTTTGATGGCTAAGGTAAATGTTTTTAGGAGACAGTTATCTAGATTTGAATAACGCACTTACGCTAGAAAAATATCCAGTACGATTTTATTTCTCATCTCGAGCACTTGGGGAAGCTTGATAAGCTTGCGTGGGGTACATGTGCATCGACGTGGCTGTACACGAGCTTGGGAGGAATTTCCAAGTATTCATTGAAAATTTTAGCTGGTTTCTCAGCGTTGTTGGACTATTGGGTGTATGACCACTTCTCATGTTTCCAGGTTGTGGTGAATAATGGTTACAACCCAACCGATCCGAAGATGTTGGCGTGGTTGCCTAAAAATCTTTTCAAGACTAACATTTGTGGAAGCCGTACTACCGTGAACTCCCCGCAGCTCAAGAAGAAATGAATGTAAATGTGTTTTTTTACGTCATCGATGAATTTATGTGTTTATTTATTACATGTTTATGTGTGTGTTTATTTATTTGGAGGTGGTTTTCCAACTCTACCTTGATGTTTGACAAGCGTTTCCGAAGCATGATATAGGATGTTATCACAACCATTGCGCCTTATGTTTATTTTCGAGGTATACCACCCAGATCAAGTGATATTGCAGTTTTGTTGGGTCCAAGAGAAACCGCTGGATCCCATTTCCGCTAGATCTGGTCTGACCAGAGGCGACAATTGCGTTATAATGGGAGCACTTGTTTGTGATTGATAGGTATTCACGGTGGATGACAACAAGCAGTAGGAAAATCACCCCATAGTACGTAGTTTATGTTGCGGAGTATGGCTGGTTTCATATCACGTCTCGTGTCTTTGATGAGCAATCCGCGTTGGATGTGATTAACACCATAAATCATGTTCTTCCTCTCGACAAAAGTTTGGATGAGCTCATGTATTTTGCAAGAAAGGTGCTTCAAATCACAAGTCTGTGGCTCATTATCATGCTTGGATTGTTGATTGTGTGTTTGTTGTTTTAGTTTCGTACTTTCTCGAATAATTAATTTAGTATTTTGAATGTTTTACAACATAAAAATCACGCTATGTATGCTGTATTCAATTTAAGTTTTAACCTTCTGATTATTGATAAGGGAGTAGGTACCCACAACCAATATCAAAGATAAACGTCGAAGCAGGACATAATTAAGCAGAGAAGGACAAAGCAGAGCAGAGCAGAGCAGAATAAAGTCGAGCAGAACAAAAAAGAGCAGACAAAGCATTCAATCCGATCAGGAAAGATATAATATCGGGCGCACTCGATCTAAGTCGGGCAGGGCATGATCAGAAATAGGCACGCTCGACCAAAGTTGATACATCAAACAAAGAAGATACGAAATCTAAGCCACGCTCAGCGTTTAGTCGAGCAGAGCACGATCAAGAGTAGGCACGCCCGATACAAGTCGATAGGGAATTTGGTGCGCGCAATCAGAAACCTCACTCAATCAAGGACGAGTTAGCACGAGAGTTGACCAAGTAGATAAGACAACACCAAAGCCGACCAAACAAAATGGAAAAAGCTGCTCTGCTCGGTAAGTCACAAAACTAATCGTTTACGTCAACAAACATTAATAAAGTCAGCATAGTAGACTGTATTAAAGACCATTAATCAAGGATAGATAGTCAACAGTCAAATATTCAGGGATCGCTGATTAAAGAGAATATATAGCAATCGACTTAATGTAGGTCTCGGTCCATTAAGTATTTGTAATTAATAAGGGAGTAACGTCCAAGAGTAGTATATATAAGGGATAAAAGACAATGTAAGGGCAGGTTCATAAATCTTCTCGAATTAATAATATTACTATTCTGGCATATTTGTGTTTTAGTTTTTTCCCATAACACTTATGTTGTATTAGATGTTTGTTTTAGTTTGTATGTTGATCTATGTTAGATTTATTGGTGTGTATGTGATGAATGTTGGACTTGTTGGAATCTTGAACTCATTGCAGAGGGTTAAAACTTTCTAGATATTATATCGTTGAAACACTGCCTCTCCCTGTCGGTTTAGATCACGCGATCCGACCCGCCGATTGATAGTTCAACACACGAGTGTCAATGTAAAAAGAAATATGGTCTGCATACTCACCGACTCAACAAATCTTAACCGACGATTAAATTTCCATCTAGGAAGAAGTTAAAATTTAACCCATCGGTGTGGGATTCGCGATTCGGCAGGTGGAGGCCGACCGGTTGAGAAATTCTCAACCGATGGGGAAGTTTCCATCCGCTAGGTGAAAATATCCAACCTTTGGGATGAATATTCAAGATACGAGTTACATATTCTATTAGGATATGGTCTCTATCCCCGTCGGATAGAAAATATATATCTTTCGCCATTGTAAATACAACTTCAGAATTCAATAGATCGCTTTACAAATTATTTTTTCTACTAGAATAAAAAATTATTCTATGATTGTCACTATGTCTCCTAGATAATTTAATAACTATGAAGTCCATAACACCATATGGTTTTTGTCATGGCTACACTACTAATCATGAGTAGTCGTTCGTGAAGCTGTAAGTGGATCGTAAGTAGATTAAGATTAAACTCTGAATTTATATTCTCTTATACCATACGAATCACATGTTTATTATACTTGGAATCACATGTTTGTTATACTTGAAATGGCATAGTGTTTGATACCCAGTTTCCATCTTTCATGCCAACAAAACATCAATATAAAAGGATAGTGAGTGGCATGATTTGGTCAAATTTATAGTGAGATACAAGAGTAATAGGTGACTTTCTCTTATTGGGAAATGAATACAGCAACAAAGCAATTAATTGATGTCCGCGAATGCCATAAAGTCTTTAAAATACAAAGAGCCGAAAATAAAAGATCCACTAGTATGGTATTTACCATTATCACAACTCTCCAATAGACTGAATGTCGGGGTAAGTGATCTGATGGTGCTACCTAATGAACACGACTTGGACTTCAAGGTAAAATATAAAACATATATTCAGTTGAACTAGAATTGTATGATTGATTATAGTGAAAATGCATGGTTATTATCACTGGAATCACATGATCAATATTTAAAGTAGAAATGTATGCTTAATGGTACTAGGATAACATATTGAGTAACACTAGAATCGCATGTTTGGTCACAGTAAAAATGCATTGTGAGTAGTACTGGAATGGCAAGTTCAGTTTTATTAATCTTCCATGTTTGATTACATATCCCCCACTTATCATTTGGTAGATTATTGACGCGTGGATTTATAAGACGCTTAAAGAAAAAAATTGAAAAGTACCACATAAAATTTTAAAAGGTTCTTACACTTGTAAATCCAATGCGATACAACTTGCTGCTCATGCAACGGTGAGTATAACTAAAATTAGGTATCGATAATTGGAAAAAAAACTATTTGTAATCCTTTTTCTTAATATAGACAGCACTAGCCATGAAGGGATATCTCACAAAAATTGTTGACAAAGTATTCCTCACTATCCCAGATTACACGTATTATGAGTTCCTTCGAGTATGTAACATAAAGATAGATACATGGAACCACTGGATATTGGTGATTATTGACCTTGAAAATGGAACAACAAAAAACTATAACCCATTATTTCCTCATAATAAATGCGCAGTAGACTACATAAGAATAAATGTTGAGCCAATTGTAAGTGTTTAAAGTCATGCATGCTTCTTATTTGCTACTATTGGCCTTGCATCTAACATTTTAACTGATCTCAACTCTTGTTAATAGTTGGCGTACTGCATGATAAAATTTTATATATATTCTAAAAAATCCATATAAAGTAAATAATGTAAGAGATATCTCACAACAAAAGCATGGAAGCCTCAACTACGACGTTTTTTTATGAATAGCCAAAAACGTTATAAAAAATGGCTTTATTCTTTGATACAGTGAAGACATATGTTAGAATAGGAAAGCTCAAATGTTTTATTATTTCTTAAATGATGTAAACACAAACGTTCAATGGTAGCTCTCTTGTTATAGTATTTGCTGATGTTTCCTATTATATAACTATTATACTTTATGAGTAATTTATTTTGTTAGTAAAGAACCATAATAGTTAGTACCCATAGAGTTGCATGTTGTATAACATTATACTCGCATAGACTTGCATGGTGTATAACACTTGACTCGCATGGTTTGTAACACTAGACTCGCATATTTATTATCACTAAAAATCGCATGTGTAAACAATGCATGAATCACATGTTTAAGTCTATGCACTGGTCTCGATAGTATTATCCATCTAATCGTGCCAAATTTTTTAACTAAAAATGTAATGGTCATGATGGTAATTAATAAAAATCACCATCTTCCATCTGATTTCATCATATCAATATTTAAGCTTGCTAATCATTTCGATTAATTAAGTTATTCTTTGATTTGACAAACGTATATAACTAATGATAACTAAAACAATAACTACAAAACACATATCGAGAATGTATTAGAACACTAGTAGAAAATGAGTTCTTTCATTAATTTGTTTGCCTATAAATTTGGTGTATACCTTCACTAGGGTTGCATACATAAATAAAAGTCACATACTTTTCAAAAATTCAAAAGCATGGAACCTTTCAGCTACCTCTCCTTCTCCGATGAGTATGGCTACTCAAGCTCATTAGATGCTGGTTTTTTATTCTGAAGGATACTTTTCCCTGTACAAAATGACCACCACCTCGGAATACTTCTGTCAATCTTCTAGAGAAAATAAGATATTTTCCTTCTCAATTGAATTTTATTCACCAAACTCTAGTTTATAATCTGGAGATGAGGAAGAACTCTATGATATTCCACCAAAAAGAGGAAAAGAAGCCAGCTGGAAGAGGATGAGAAAGATGAAGAGACCGAGGAAGAAGAAAAAGAGGAAGAGACTGAAGATGATGAAGATGAGAAAGATGATGAGAATGAGGATGAATTAGAAAAAGAGTTTGATGAAGAAAATCCAAGTAATGATATTTGAATGTTTTTTTTTGTTTTTATTATTTTCTCACACCATAAAATATTCAACCCTACTATTTTCAATTTTTTGTTGTTAGGGTTGAAACTATGAACCATGTTAGGGTTGTCCTTTTCTCTGGAATATTGTAGCGTGGATTTCATTAATATAACAAGTTCTTTGATCTCATTTTGGTTTGTTTTGCATGTCCAATATGTCTGCTATAATTTAGTTTAAGTGTATACACATGGTTAGTTGCAGTAGAAATGAATTTAATTGAGGTACAACCACACACTCAATTGTAGTAAAAAGTACATGTGTAATTTATAGCATGAACGCATGCTCAATTACAGCTGAAAAAGCATAATAGATTACAATAAAAAAACGCATGTTTAGTTTAGGTGGAAATATAGGTTTAGTTACATTAGACTATCATGTATTGTTCACTAGTCTCATATTAATTATTATGGAAACGCATAAAGTAGAACATCGTGTTGGGTTTAAGGTAAGAAGAATCACATGTTTCATTTAACCAGAATTACATGTTTAGTTCAACTGGAATCACAGATTTAGTATAAGTAGAAATGCTTAGAGTTCCAGTATGAAGAATCACATGTTTCATTTAACTAGAATTGCATGTTTCATTTAACTAGAATTGCATGTTGACATACTCTAAGCTGATCTAAAATGTTTTCAATCCTGGTCTGGCATATAAGTAGAAAAAGAAATACTTTGCAGTATGCAAAAAATAAGAGTTTATAAATGTCGTGAAATTAAAAATACAAAACATGGAAAACAAATATTTCAAACATTTAAACAAGTTTTTCACAAGTCCTTTTATTATGACTTAACTTCGAACAATAGCCGCACTTCATCTTCCTATCCTCTAGACAAAATATAGTTCTTTTTAATCCTTCCAACTCATCTTTTCTTTATGGGAGGCATAATTTATGGTGATTTATTAAAGTTTGACCCTTCAACAAAATTGTTAAAGCAGTGAGACTTCTTCGTCGACTTGAGAAGATGAAATAACACCATATATTTTCCTTTTAACAACTTCTTGAGCATATTTATGCATAGATAGTATCAAGAAATTTAATAACACTCTAAACCCCTTCACTAAAAAAACACTCTAATCTGTTCATAAAAACTGTTTACAGTTGGAGCATAAACACATCGCATAAACCTATGAATTATCATAGATTTAAACTTTCTATTGGAACGTATGAGAGCATATATCAAATTCTGAACAAGATAAAAAATACAGTAGGCATGATAACAGTTTTGAATACAAGACATGAACAACATTAATGATACCAAAATGACGGTCCGAAATAAAAATGATTTGATGTTCCAACAAATGAGGTTCCAAACTCTTCGGAAACCATAGCCAATTGTCAGCATCTTCACAACCAAAAATACCAAATATAATAGGAAATATACCTGGAAAACATATTAACTGGTATTATATGTCTCGTATGGTGTTTATTTCACTAGAATCACATTGTCAGTATAACTAGACTCGCATGGTCATCAATACGAGAATCGTATGGTCATTATCCCAAGAATATCATTATCAGTATAAGTAGACTCACATGGTCATCAACACTAGAATCGCATGGTCATTATCCCCAAAATTTCCTTGTTAGTATAACTAGACTCAAACGGTTATCAACAATAGAAACTACATGTTAGGAGGTGAGACTATTGAATTCAGGTCACACATGATCGTATGGTCACAAATCGCATGTTATATATATGAAATAAAAACCATAAAGGTATGAAACTTACCATTGTTACCATCTTTTGATGTGGTAGAGAGCAATACACACATATTCTTGCCGGTTAAAAATATGTTATCGACAAATAAAATCGGACAACATGAATGAAAACCTTGAAAACAAGAACCGAATGCTATATAACACCGCTTGAAGTTGTTTTTAAGAGTATATTCCAAATGGTAGTTGGTCGTAATATCACGACTCTTTAATCTTTTGAATTATCCCTTGATTAAATTAAAGGAACTAGAAGTACCTCTAAAAACTCCCCTTTTTGTTTTCTATAAAGCATTCCATGAGAGGCTGTAAGAAATATTTAAACCTTAGTACTATTTAACATACAATTTTACACTTTTCACTATCACAAAATTGCATGTCTTAATAGAATCATGATTTTTTTGTAGTAGTCAACTCGAATGTCAAATGTTGCCGACGTTGTTTGGAAAAATCGAGCCTGCAAGAATGTTTTTCAACCAAACACTTAATGATCATGAAGCCGAGGTGGAATCAAATGATGCATAAAGTCTTTATTTACATCCACTTGAGACTTTATTTTCACAATAAGTAGTTATCTTATATCTTGTATTGTGCATATAAAAACCATGCTCTAAGGCATAACAACATAAAGATAACCTTAGAGTTCACCTTGATTAAAAAACTTAACCAACACTTGTAATTGCAGCAGCCCAACCAGTAGTAGCAATTCTTTTTACTATGATACAAAAAACTTAAACCATTACTATTCTCCCCACTAATTAATTTATTATTTGAGGCTTGTCCCAAGGTTATGCTAGACTCTTACATATTTATTTAGCAATATTATCAACTGCATGTTGTTTTATAAAAAACTAAAACTTTGTAAACGCTTAACATCAAGATACACTACCAGACTCATAAAATCCGCCTCAGTTGTAAATATTTTTTTTTATTATCACAGTACCAGTAGGTAATACTTTACTTACCATTAACCAACACATCTCATCTTCTTTCAACATACTTTTGTAATACTTTCAAAGTTTTCGAACTCGCTAAGAGGAACTATTGCACTTTGAACATCATGTTTGAAAATGCACACTCGTGGTTTAGACATTTCTTACCTGCATTGAACAATTCCAAAATAGTTAGGAGCAATCAAAAGAATCGAATAATATCCATGCCTAATCTCACATGGATAATATGCGAGACGTAAAATATTTTTCAAACATCTTGCATATGCAAGACGTCTTATATTTTTTAACGTCTCGCATGGTATATACCAAACAAATCATGTATCCTAGAAATAATATTTCCTACTAGGATCGCATGTTCGCATACATATGGATTGCATCTTCTTCCCTAATCAACTCACATATTCAACAAAACATACATAAAAACTCTAAAACCGACTCAATCATTTTTACAACCTAAACATAATTACCAACTAAAGGAAATACATTGTAATATAAGTTTATAAATTATTACAAAAGATAACAGATACAAATGAACTATTATGCAACTGGTTTCTAAATTCGGTTTCTAAAAAGTAGAGGAAAAAAAATGCATACTCTGATGTTGAATATAAGCAACGTGCTCACATTCGATACTATAATGGTCAAATGACACATGTTATAACAATGATACATAAAAAACAGCTCACATAAAAAACATACTACGATACTCTGATGAACCAGGTTCAATACTCCGATGATGATAATCGATATTACGATAAAAGTAGTTCTTTAGGTATTGTTTAACTAATGCTAAAAGCAGGTTCATATTAGACTCTTAAATCTGATTTGTAGTAAAACCAATAATAAGACAAAAGTCTGAGTTCTTAGTAGGCTAAAATCTGGTTCGTAGAGAGAGAGAGAGACGACTTATCAATTTCAAATGTTTAAAAAGTCAAACATGGGGGAAAACAGTTTCTGAAAAAAAACTTATATAGGTGGTCAAGGGTATATATGGTATTATTATAAAAATTGGATATTGGGTGGGAGCTAAGTACACAAAATGGATATTGAGTAAGCAATAATGATAATTTGGGTACTAAATGGAAGTAAAGTCTGGTCATATGTACCTTTGGTGACATTTCCCTTTTATAAATGTATATAATAGATTTGTTACAAAAATGAAGGCTTAAATCAGAATATAGTCTCTCGACTATCAAATTTTCTTTCATATAGTCATCGACTTTAAAATCGTCAGTCATGGACCCTGGACTATGAATAATCTATAAACTTAGTCCATGCGCGTGGTCTCTTCCCTGATTCTACCACGTGTCTCCATAGTTAATTTGGTACAAGTCTAACAAATAGTCATTTGACTTTAAGTCAACCTTATTTTATGGTCCCGAAGCATTAAATGCCTTACTTACCCTTATCATTTGGTTATGTGGCGTACATGTGGCAACAATTAATGACATAAACGAATTGGTTTGACAAACTATCTCTGAATCGTGCTTGATTGGTGAGTAATGTGATAAACTCTAATTCCAAATTTAATTTCTAACACCAAACCCGAAGTCTCTACTTCTCATTACCTTTTCATTCCTAATCTCTAATTTATTTTTCAAAACCACTATTCCCATCCAAAAGCGAGTACGAGTTGTAGACCCTTTCTTTCTTGCGTTTAACCCTAAATTACTTTCCTCCAGTCATAAAATCATTTCCTTTAACCCTTGAATCGCTTCCATTAACCCTAAAATCATTTTGTCAAACTTGATTTTAGTCAATCATTAGAGTAAAATACAACCACGGGATGAAATGTCCGAGAAAATCCAAGGTGAAAATGGAGTACGACTTCACTGATTTGTATACATGTAAGGTCATCAAACATTTATTGTTTTTTTCTTTTATATGTTATAAAAACGCATCTTTATCTGATGGGTTAGGGTTGATACTATGTTGAAATTTGTTAAAAATAAGTCAAAATCCATCTTATTAGTTCAAATAGGTATAACATTGATGGAAAATATTCTATTTTTGGTATTGCATTCAATTCGTATAACTGAGTATAATACTGGAAGCCGTATATGTTTAGTACGAGGTATAACATTTTTATTTTTGGTATTGCATTTAATTCGTGTAACTGTGTAATGACATTGCTATTTTTTGGACAATATTAACGATTTTTTTTGTAAAATGTACATTATTTGTTTATTGATCAATACTAGTAGCTACTGTATGGTGTTTGGAATAATAGTTAATGCATGATAATTTATTTTACATGAGTAAACTCTCACATGTTTACCCTCATTGTTAGACATGAGGGTAAATTTAAGGAGAAAGGTGGCTCGTTATGCTACCGCAGGGACACATAAATTTTGGGTGATAATGTAAATCCAGGAAAAAATTCCATAATATATAATATAGCAGATATATCTGTCTTGCGAGCCAACCGAGAAATTTGGTGTGTTGAACATCGCATAACAACAACCTGGTTGTCAATATGACAACAACCTCACTCATATCCTCAATAATGGAGATGCCCTACATATGTGTCACTTAGTTGATAGATGTAGATACTTAAAAATATATATTGAGGTTGTCCGTCCGCTTGAGGTGATATTGTCTCCTACGTAAAATCAACCAAGAGATATACCTGTAGTAGAGTTGTCATCAGAATCAAAATCCCAAAGTGATGAGGATAATGAGGATAATGTGTTGGGTAATGGTGCTAGTATTAGGACAGATGGTCCAGATGGTAATACAAGAAATTATGTTGATGGTATTGGGACATATGGTGCTAGTGGTATTGAGACAGGTGCTGCTGGTGGTATTGGGACAAATGCTGCTAGTGGTTTTAGAACAGATGGTGTTGGATTGATGAATATGTTGTTGGTATGGAATTCTTATGGATGAAGGTGATGAAGTTAGAGATGATGATCATATTGGTAAATTTTTGGATGAAGGTGTTGAATATTTTTGTGGTGTTAGAGATGGTATTGATGAAATAGTTGGTGTTAGAGCTGATGACGCTGTGGGTGAAACTGCTAGTCTTACAGAAAGTCTTAGAGATGGTATGGATGAAAGTGTTAGGGTTACCTATGGTGTTGGAGGTGCAACTGTTGGCGAGGAATCTATTTTTGATGGAGAACTTACTGTTGGTGGAGAATATGATAATGCTGGAGTTACTGATGATGATATATCATATTTAAGTGGCTTTATAGGGAAGTTATGGCATGATGTTAATTGGAATGATATTCAATCATGAGGACCAGAAAAGGTGGGTAATAATTATGCTACGGAAAATAATTACACTTGATGAGGTTGAATTTCTTTGACACTGACCATTGTATATATCTGAGGGGCTGTTTGGACATATCCAGTACCATGCCTCACCAAACAGTATAACCAAGTGAAACATGACTCAACTAGTTGTTGTCATTTCGTCTCTTGGGCTAATGGGTTTTTAAACTTAACCCAAGCCCATGATCCGGCCTGGAAGGTCCATACTTTATTATATGAGTATAAATACCCCAACTACTTTCATTAATGAGGGTAATAAGAATTTCTTGCTAGCACACACCTCTCTTATCTCTCTATATTTTACACTAAACATTAAATTCCCAAAACCCTTTCCCAAAATACTCTTCAACCACAAATAATCCACACCAAATCGGCAACCACAGTGGGATGCAACGTTGCTTGAATCACGAATTCAATACCAGCAATAAAAACCAGTTCAGATGGATCCGAATGCACATAATACTCCACCTCCAGAGGTGGAGGGAACAAAAAATAATGATGAATACACTATTGAAGAGCACGATCGATTGAGGGTTGAGATTGAGGCGTTGAGAGCGTTAAAACAATCATAAAAAGGAGTTAAATAAAAATATGGTACGTCAATGCTTCATCATACTGATAATCCTGGAGAAAATGAGCAGTCCCTAAAGACTCATCTCAACTCCAAGAAAACACATCGATCCAAATGAATGGAAAGCTCTACGTCAGAATCCTCTAGCAGTTTCTCTAATGATGCGAAGCTTGAAGAGTCAGTCTCATCTAGCAGTTTTGAAGGAAGATTAAAGAAGAAAATAAGGTTTTCCAAGAAGCATTCAAGGAAGAGGGACATACATGGCTAGCTCAAAAAGTATCAAGGAAAAATGAAGTGTTCAGCTGATCAGCATATTGACCGTTTGCTGATTGATCTCTTTGCTTTCCAATCCGAACCGAGTATTTTTGCTACTCCGAATGAGGATATCATGTTTAGTCGCAGCCAAAATTGGAGACAATAACCTTTATCCTCAAAAATACTCTCCGGAAATCTTCCTAAAAGATTTGATAGCTCTAAGATGGAAAAGTACGATGAAAGTAAAGATCCGGACAATCATCTTGAGCAATTCAAGAACTTCATGATGAATTTTCAGGATGATGACAGGCTTCTGTGTAGGGTTTTTTCTCAAAACTTTAAGGGAAGTACCCTCAAGTGGTATAATAGTCTCCCTTAGGGATCTATAATTTTTTTGATATATTTTGGGTTGCTTTCCGAAGATAATTTATTTGAAGCAATGAGCTGAAAGGTAATGGTGATACCATTATCCATTGTGCTCAGGAGGCGAACGAGTCGTTAAAATAATACATTAACAGGTTTGTAAATACAAAAAATTGGATTTCTTTGAACAAGTGGCAATTGCCTCTCTTAGACAGGGGTTGAATCCGGGTAACTTGGCTGATTCGGTAACCCATGAAAAAAGCTATGACCTTTGGAGGGTTGTTGAATCAAGTTGTGAAACAAATTAATGTTGAAGAAACTAAGAAGTCTAGAGTAACTCAATGGATCAAATCCACAACTACAACATCGGCACCACAAACACTAATCAGTCCGGGTACAAATAGAAGGAAACTGGACTGGGATCTCACCGGCCGAGGCAAAACCAGTCCAATCAGAACTAGAACCAGCAAGTGAAAAATAAAAGGGGACCTTGGATTCAACCAGAATGGTTTGTTGAGTTGGGAGAAAGTGTGGCTACAATATATGACAAAACTAAAAATGAAATACACGTTAGAAAGCCAGCTGCATTACAATCTCCCAGAGAAAACTGGAGTACCCGTTTATGTAAATATCATAATGACATTGGGCATGATACCCATGACTACATAGCTTTGAAACAAGAGGTGTAGAATCTCATTGAAATGGGTAAATTGGGGCTTATGTTAAAAAACAAGTGGGGAGCAGGCCGAATAATACACCATCCATAACCAATACTCCCCGAACGACGCCTTCGGTTCTTCCTGGAACGTCTAGACAGGAAGATACTATGTTGATTATTGATTTGATGTGGATTCTGAGTACTTGGATCCTGATCCAACTCGGAATTGGGTAGGGGTGATAACAGACAAGACTGCTATTGTTTCCAGTCTGGTTAAATATTTTGAGTCTTTAACAATATTTTGGGGAGACAGTGTGACTGCACCTTTCACTTCTTCAAGAAAGAGGCATATCAACAGCTTAACCACTCAATTGTATGGGAGGATGTCCACACATCTATACCAAAATCCAGCTCCTTTCATAGTTTTCGATGAGGATGACCTAAGAGGCATTGCAAGACCTCATGAAGACTCCGTGGTGATATGAGAATCAATGCGAGGAAATGATATACGTCGAATCCTTATTGACTCAGGTAGTTCGGAAAACATATTATTTTAAGTTTCTATAAACAGATGAGAAAACCTTTGGTTATTCAACGTTCGAACATAACTATTGTGGGATTCATGGGGAGCTCGGAAGATGTGATTGGAGAATTCGAGGAAGAATTATTACTGCGCAAAGGGCATTTCAAGAAAATGGTGAGGGTATTCTTTGTTGTCGTGGACTGTCCAACCTCTTATAATGCGATATTTGGGAGATCTTGGCTCTCCATGATGCATGATGTGGCCTCTACTGTCCATTAGTGCTTAAAGTATGATGTGGGGGGACAAGTGGGCGTTGTCCGAAGCAGTCAGAAGGTAGCTAGAGAATGCTATGCAACAGCTCTTGCCTCAAAGGCTTTGGAGGCAGTCAAAGTTAACAAAGACTAGCAACTATTGGAGCCTTCCATCGATAAGAATGAATAATGATTTAAAGGAGGCTCCTAGTTTTATAATACATATAAAGGAAGTTGAACTTTATTTCCTAGCTAAGGGCAAAAGCGTTAAAATTGGTACTAAGTTGGCACCAAATTTAAAACAGAGGCTACTCTCTTTTTTGTCAAATAATTTACATGTATTTGCATGGTGCAATGATGATGCCACCGGAGTGCCTGCTGATGTAATTTTCCATAAGTTGTCGGTACGAGTTGATGTTGGACCGTTGGTACAAAGAAGAAGGTCCTTATCTAAAGAAAAAGAAGATATGATCGTCCAAGAAGTTGATCGGTTGACCAAAATAGGCCACATCGAAGAATCTCAATACCCATTATGGACTGCCAACCCTGGTTTGGTCAAAAAAAGAATGGTAAGTGGCACATGTGTATTGACTTCACTGATCTTAATAGGGCATGTCCCAAAGATCCTTATCATGTTCCTCAGATAGATTAGGTAGTGGTATCTACATCTGAGAACAAGCTATCGTCTTTCATGGATCATTTTTGGGGTACAACCAAATACAAGTAGATCTGAAGGATCAATATCACACCACTTTTATTACAGATATAGGACTTCATTGTTATACAGATGTCATCCAGATTGAAAAATGTTGGGGCCACCTATCAAAGGTTAGTAATTAAAGCCTTTGTTAGTCAAATTGGCAGAAATATGGAAGTTTATATAAATAACATGATGGTAAAGAACCTTGAATAAGATGCGCATATATCTGATCTTCAAGAGACGTCTTCTAACTTAGAGACTGTCAATTTATAATTAAACCCTGAGAAATGTGTTTTCGGGGTCCGATCTGGAAAGTTCTTGGGTCATGTTATAAGTAAAAAAAGGATTCAACCTGATCAAGATCAGCTCAATGTTCAATTAGATATGGACCCTCCTCAGAGCACTAAAGAAGTTCAAAGATTAACCGGACACTTGGTTGCATTGAACAAGTTTATTTCAAGATCATCAGACAAGTGCGCTCTATTTTTCCAGCTTTTGAGGAGTGCCAAATAATTTAATTGGTCTCCGCAATGTGATCAAGCATTTCTTGAAATCAAGAAGCATACGTCTTAACCTAAGACATTGTTTAAACCTGTTCAGGGGGGAGAAACTTTATATATACTTAGTTATATTTGAGTATGTAATAAATGATGTGCTAGTAAGAGAAGTGGATAATTACCCCCGTCCAGTTTATTATATCATAAAAAAGTCTGTTGGATGCTGAAAAAAGATATTTGAAGATAGAAAAATTGGCATTGGCGTTGGTAATAGCAGCTAGAAAAATGAGACCATACTTCCAAGCTCATTTGATTGTCGTCCGAACATCTTATACTTTGAAAATTGTTCTCCAAAAGGCTGATATATCAAACAGGATGACCCAGTGGTCAGTTGAGCTAGGAAATTATGATATTAACTTTACCCCTAGAACGAAAATCAAGGGCCAATCAGTAATTGATTTCCTAGTAGAGTTTTATGATGATAGGCCTCCTGGGCAAATGCAAGAGAACCAGTCTAAAAAATAATGGGTAATCTGAACTGATGGTGGATCTAATACCATGGGATGTGGGGCTAGAATTCGTTTAACTTCTCCTTATGGTGATATTATGTATCAAGTTATATGTTTTGGGTTCAAGGCCTCCAACAATGAATCTGAATACCAAGCAAATATAGTCGGTCTCAGACTAGCCCTTACATGTGGGGCAAAAAGAGTCTGATTGATGAGAACTTCCAACTACTTATTCATCATGCTCGGGGGAAGTATGAGGCAAAGAAGGAACAATTGATAAAATATTTGCTCATATTGAGAGAAGTTGCTGCAAATTTCAAGAATGTCCGATATGAACATATCAATAGATTGGAGAATACTGTGGCTGAATCTTTAGCAACTATATCATACTATGAGTCTTACTCATGAATTCTGATGCTGGAGTGCCCATCTACAGATTCAAGCCAAGATAAGGGTAAAAAGAATGAAGAGAGTATGAGTATATTTGTCATTCAACCCAAAGACTTGAGGTATGATATTTTTAAGTTTATTTCCGATGGAATTTGACCTCGGGTAAAGCCCTGGCTAAGAAAATTAAATATAAAGCTCGTGGTTTCGTGGTGTTAAAAGAAGTTCTTTATAAGAAATCCTTTATCATAACCCTCTTGCGTTGCTTAGGATTTGAAGAAGCCCAAAATCTTTTATCTGAACTACACGATGGCGAAAGATCTGCACATTGTGGCTATAAGGCCTCAACCAGAAGAGTCTTATTAGCAAAGTACTATTGGTCAACGATAATGACAGATGCCAAAAATATGGTCAAGAGGTGTGATCTTTGCCAGAGATATGGAGATGAAATCCATGTGTCAGCAGTTCTTATAGAGTCCATATCTGAACCAATACATTTTGATAGATGAGGGTCATATTTGGTTGGGCCTCTTCCCATGGCATCCGGTGGATATCGAACGATAATAGTGACAATTGACCATTTCTCTAAATGGATAGAAGCAACTCCTTTTGTTAGAACCTCTTCTAAAGTGGTTATAAAGTTCATTCTATCCAACATATGTTACAGATTTAGAGTTCCCAAGAAGATCACTACATATAATGGGCCACAATTTGATAATAAGAATATGGAGATGTTCTGCACTTCCAGAGGGATTCAACACTGTTTTTCCTCTCCATTCCACCCTCAAGCTAATGGAAAAGTTGAGGTCGCTAACCGAACAATCTTGTCCGAGTTAAAAAAATAATTTGGAAGGAGTTGCAGGGAAGTGGCCAAGTTATTTATAGGAGGTACTGTGGGCTTACCGAACTACTTCCTGAATCGCTACATAAGAATCCCCTTTTGCTCTTGTTTATGACATGGATGCAACTACACCCACATAAGCTACTTTACCATCTTTTTTCAGAATCCAAAACTATTCCGAACAGGCAAATGATATGGCAGTTAGGAATGAGTTGGATTTGATTGAAGAAAGGAGAGTCAGAGCCCATTTAAGAATAACACACTATTAGGGTTTAATGAGAAGCAGATTTGTGTCCAAAGTCAAAAGAATAGATTTTTTTTTTCAATTGGGAGACAAAGTTTTGAGAAAAGTTTTCTTGCATACTAAAGAGTAACAGCTTGGAAAGCTAGCTCCAAACTCGGAAGGTCCCTATGTGGTATGTGAAAAAGTCAAGCCATGGACATATAAACTTCAAGATAAAGAAAGTAGAGCATTGAAGCACCCATGAAACATTGAACATCTCAGATTATATTTAGAATAAAACTTTCTTGTAAATATTTACCTTTTTTATACTTCAGTGTAAATATTAAAGGGGCATATTCTTTCCTACCCTGATGGCACGGGAAGGTTCCAACAAGGTGTCCAGATTTTTCAATAATATCTTATGCCTTCTTCAAAAGTCTAGTGCAATTTTTTTTATCATAGTATAAGGCGACCAGATAAATTAAATACTAATTAAACACCCCTGCTCTCAAATGAAGTATCTTTGAGTTGATCGGATTTGTTAAACACTTGATTGCATTTATTAAACACTTGTGATGGGAGTCATTCAATGCTTATTAAACACTTATTTAACAAATCTGAAATATTGAAAATTACTTAGGACATTAACTGTAAGAAGACAATGGAGTTCGTACAAAAAAAAGATACAATATTAAAACTTGATCGGAACGAGTCCGATCCAAAATTCAAAAAATGCCTTGACCATTCAAGGACTTTGGTTCATAAGACATGAATTCAAAATGACATAAAAAATGTATTGGTCGTCCAAGGACTTTAATTTTAAAAACACAAAATAACATCATGACCTTAGGGATTTTCCCTTCGGTTTCTTCATCATTTTTACCTTTCTTGGGACTTTTGAGTTCAACCCTTGAACTCTCGCTAGTACCTTCATCAGAATATTTTTCACTCGAATAACCATGCTTGTCACCATCCTCCATGGTATGTAAATGAAGCTCCTCATATTCTATATATCTCCACAAAGGAACAAAGGTTCTCTTCAGAAACGTTTCATGAAATAGCAAAACTATGTCCGATTTGACTCCATCGTCTCTTTTCTCCAAAGAGTCCACCACTCCGGAAATATACCTCTCTATCCCTGCAGTTATCTCTTGGGTTTGTTTACTTACTAAATAAGTTTTCTCATCTTTTTTCTCCTTGAGATGCGTCTCCAGTTTAGCTTTGTCTTCGGGTAAATTTTTGGTAGTGTTAACACTGGCAGTTTGTTGCTCCTTCAAAGTTTTGATCTCTTTAGACGTAGAAGTTTCCAGTTTGGAATAATTGGTCTGGAGACTTGTTTGAGCACTTTTGGACTGGTGCAGTTTGGTAGCCAAGTCTTCTTTCTCCTTCTTTAAGGCTTCTATACTTTGATGAGCAGTAGTGAGATCATACTTCAATCCATGGTTTTCTGTGGACAGGGAAGTTATGGTCGTTGTTTGTTCTCTCACTTGGATTTCGAGGTCAACTATCAGACGGATATAACCCAAAAGGGCATGACTCAAAGTATCTTGCTCGCTTGATATCTCGTATGACTCACCATTATGGGTTACAGAATTGGCCACATTGGCATGAGGATAAGTCTGCCCGAAGTCGTCCTTGTCCAGGTCACTAAAGTATATGTTCAGAAATTCATCCAGATTGACATATCCTTTAGTAGTTGCTTGTTCAGCCGGTAGGAATGTTTGAGAAGGAAGGTTAGGTGGAATATCTTCTTGTGGAGGGAGATCAGATGGAATGGAAGGAGGAAGATCAGTGGGGTCAGAAGGAGGTAGATCAGTAGGGTCAGAAAGAGGAAGTTCGGTAGGGAAAAGTACCATCTCGGATCCTAGGTTACTCTTCTTCTTCTTTGCAGCTCTTTCGCCACTGCTCTCTTTGCGCCTCTTATGATATTTCCTTGTAATCTAGGGCGTATGGTCCAATCTGTCATCTTCCTTTACTGTGACTTCAACTGACTCTAACAAAGCGGCATTGATTCCTCTATGGTTTCCCCGAACCGACCATTTCGGAAACTTGTTGAGGTGGGTCGACTTTAGTTTTCTTCTTGTTGTTGTTCTTGATCTTATTCGGGTGACTATGGGCTTTGTGTTGGGAAGGCAAGTGAATTTTACCATCCTTAGTCTCAGTTCTCTTCAAAATAACATCTGCAGGACGATGAGTGGTAAGTTGCTCCCAAGTAAGGTCTTTGCTCCCCATAGTATTCCATTTAGAGAACTCACAAAGTTTCGAGAAGTAAAACAGTTGTGGAAACCCAATCCCCATTTCTCCGATGGCCATTTGGCCTGCCTTTAGGTGCTCTAAGAATTTTTTTGAAAATACTACAAGAAAACACAATAGTCACTTCAAAATATTATCATAGCAGTTGGAGACTAATAAAAATACGAACATATATTACTTGAACTTTTCCAGCGACTGGTCAACTGACTTGGATTAGTGGTGTAGTTTATCTTTCTGGTATTCTCCCACGCTCCGCTAATAAAAAGAAATTAAGTCCTTCATGGCTTCTCAGACTCCAACAGATCATTCACCACCTTGTAGTCATTACCCATGTTGTAATGGTAAAAAAGGATACGGTGGTTTTCGCACAAATTCGCCACAACCGCAAATTGCTCCATAGGAAAGGGAATTTTGGACAGCCTAGATGCCATTATGCTGACCAACAAAGTATATCATGTGTTTGGGCTCAGTTGACTTGGATATAACTTTATCAGATGGAAATACCTAACTATTTCAGGGTCCAAAGGAAACCGAAGGCCCCAATTGAACACTTCGGTGTATACCACCAACTCATGGGATTTACAATCCATGGGGGTTTCCAGAGTGATTGGAATTCTTACCTTAACAGAATTTGGAAACCCCACTTTGTTCGGATCCGATCCAATTTAGCAGTAAAAGTGTATACGTAAGAGATATTCTGGAGAGCTATTAAATACTTCACACTGACCTTTTGAAAGTTTGGCCCCACTTTCCCTTCGAGGCACTCCGGAAGTGACTCAGTATTGGGAACTACGTTTTTAGGTAGAGGGTTTTGGGACTCTTGAACTGAAGACCCTGACTCTAAGGGAGATAGGGTTGGGATAAAATATGATTTTCTAACTTTTGATGTCTTTGATGATGATGAGCTCTTGTCTGTGCTTGGTTTTGGTTGATTGATTCCTCCACCAGGAGAGGCATGGATCTCACCTGTGATTCGTGCGTCTCTTTAGGCTCTTTCCAAATCAGATAAGTTTAACCAACCTCATTTCACTTTGGTCATGAATATATAATCTAACCAGACACAAGTTTAAAAGATTATCAAGCTTTCTTTCTCTCGAAAATTGTATTTTTAGAGAGATAGAACAGTGAAACTCGTTTAAATAGAGATGAAGATGTGGGAGTTTCACCTAAGGGAAGTTTAATAATCAAAGTGATGATTAAGGGATATGAACTATGGGGATTGCACCCTAAGTTGCCTTTTAGCCAACTAGGTACATGAATCTAGGATAAAAAACGGTTGAGAGGTCGAACCAAAACTCGACATGTGTCCCACTTAAAAAAAATAACTTTTGGAATTCTTATACTGTAAGTTAATCTCTTCAAATCCGATCAAGGTTCATTCGGATACAAACGTCAGATCGGACATTCACCTTGAATACATACTGAGTTTTATTTTTTAAATTAGCTTTTCTAAAGATTCTTTGCAAGACCTAAAGGGGCTACTGATGAGGTCGGATTTATTTGACACTGACCATTGTATATATCCGAGGGGTTATTCGACATATCCAGTACCATGCCTCACCGAACAGTATAACCAAGTGGAACATGACTCAACTAGTTGCTAGTCATTTCATCTCTTAGGCTAATGGGTTTTTAAACTTAACCCAAGCCCATGATCTAACCCGGAAGGCCCATAGTTCATTAGATGAGTATAAATACCCCAAATAATTTTATTAATGAGGGTACTAAGAATTACTTCTAACACGCACCTCTCTTATCTCTCTACATTTCACATAAAATATTAAATTCCCAAAACTCTTTCCCAAAATACGCTTTAACCAGAACTAATCCACACCAACACTAACAAAACTGGTAGGGAAATAGAGGTTTCCTTTCGAGATAAACATATGGCACAACCAATAGGTGTTGAGGAGGAGGAATTGTGCCACCATTGTTTAGCCAAGAAAATGAGGATTATGTGGAAACAAACTACAGAACTAATGATATTCTCCTCACACCTCCAAACTCCGATGTGAAGGTTGAAAAATGATGGCTTATGGTACCATTTTAAGAGTACAACCATGGTGTTCCATTGGCTTATGTTGAACTCCAGGTGGGTCATAAGTTTGTTACGACAACAGAGTGCAATAAGGTAATAAAAAACTACGGGATAAAACAATGATGGTATGTGATAATTAAAATATATGATAAACACAGGATTGTCTTCGTATGTTCATTAGTCACTTGCTTATGGATATTTTATTATAGCTTTATGGAAAACAATGGTATATGGCTGGTGAAGACACTGGTAGATAACCAAATTTGTATACCAACAAATGAGAATCCAACTACAACCGATATTTGAATCGCAAGATACTATAATCCATAGTGGGGGACAAACATAAACTGGTCGTTGTTATTGCTAATTGATTTCCTTAGTAGGGAATTTTATGTGAAGATCAATATGAGTAAGGTTATAGGTCAAGAGCCATAACACTCAAGTTGATTCTAGATAATGATAAACAACAGTTTAGTAGACTATTAAATTATTACGGTGAAATATCAAGAACAAATATTGGTTGCTTCAAGGAAGTTTTTAGGCCCGTTGTTATTTTAGATGATTGCTTCCTTAATGGGTCATTTGGGAGCCAATTGTTAGTGGTTATTGGTGTTGATACTAATGACCAAATGCATCTCATAGCTTGGAGAGTTATTGAAAGCGAGAATCTGGAAAGTTTGAGTTGGTTTCTCAATCTGTTGGGTGAGGATTTAGAAATCCAAAACCAAGGTGTGTGGTTGTGGATTAGTAACAAACAAAATGGGTTAGTGCAGACTCTATGGAAATCTAACCTAACTCAGAATATAGATTTTGTTGCAGACGTCTCTACATAAATTTTAAAAAGAGTTTTGTCGGTCGATTAGAGAAACAGATCTTTTGGGCAGTTGCTAGAGGTAAGTACAAGAAACATTTTTGTCAGTAGATTAAATAAACATATTTTGGTGGTGCTTCTGCGAAGCCTCATATCACTCGTGTTTTTGTTATAGCTTATACGACTATTCCCAACGTAAATACTAACGTTGTTGGTGAATTTACGAGGCCTCAAAACCCTCATGTTGCAACTTTCATGTTAAACGCAGCAAGGAACAGATTAAAATATTAGTTTCGAGGATTTCGAAAATACCAGCAAATTTGTTCTTACATTTTTATTTTCTTTAAATCTTAGTAGTTTAAGTAATATTATTTTATGGCTGACATTATAGGTAACGAGAGGTGGTGTCAAAAACACAATGCCAGATGTAAGTTCCATTGGTTTTAAAAATATTGTTTTATGGTTGTAAGGTTCTATTTTTACTGTTTTAAAAATATTATCTTTATAATATTGTCTTATTGTTGTAGGGATCTATGGTTTATTACGCTAAACCAAGATAGGTTGGTGGACCACAGCAAAATTAGAGTGGGGAACCAAGGCCAAAACATGGACCTGTAGATTTTTCTTTGTCTTAAGGCTTAAAGTTGTCCTTGTTTCCTTTTTATAAAGTATTTTCTTTACTGAAATTATTAATTGGTATGTTGGATTATTGGTGGTAAAGCTAGATAGGTCTTCTCTAAATTAGGTAAATAGATTGAATAGATAAGTCAATCTTTATGATAGGTATTTATTCTTTATTATTGCTTAATGATAATACATTGATAATAATATATTTTCTTGATGGTTGGTATTAATTATTTGTTATTGTTGAATGGTTTACAGTATTGTATTGGTATGTCTGGTTTATAGGCAAGATTTGGTATGCAACAATATTGGTATTTGTTGTCAATTGTGTAGGTTCTTTTTGTTGGTATAACTAAGTTAAATTAGTTGTGTTGGTATTGTAGCAAGTTGGTGGAGCCTAAAATCTGGTGAGGGATATGCAACAGTTTAAATAAGTTGCATTTGCTTCAAAAAACACGATGAGAAAGAAGAAGAGACAGTCAGGAAGTTCAACATAAATGAGTAAAACCTGACGAGACTTGTTGACATGGAGGCTGTTTTTCGTTGATGTCGAAATATGTTCTTTTGTAAAGCCTATGTTGGGTTTAATATACCTCGTTTATATGTATGCTAAATTTTAGGTATTTGTAACTTGGTAAATTCTAGCTATTTCAGACTTTGTATGTATTAGGTATTTCATACATTGTATATGGTAACTTGATAATTTGTGATTATGTTTAATCTAAAATATTATTGTTCAAATGTTTGTTACCATAAATTGTAGGTTTATTTATGATGTGTAATCATAAAAATTACTTTTAGGCTTATCAATGAGTTCCCAAACATAATACAAATTATTGCATCTAAAACATTATTTGTAGGCTAATTCATAATGTAGAACAGAAAATTGGAAAATAGAATTTTTCAGTAATAATTAAAATTTGTTGAAGCTACAAAGAGAAAATACAGACATAATACAAACATAAACTACACTGAGGTAAAAACAAAGAAAAAAATATACACAAGACTTGAAGGCTCGAGACAATGTTTTCAGCTTCAATTTTCTGTATTTTATATTTTAATCCAATAATAATATTTTTTGATCGATTTGTCAATGGTGAATCGGCCCATTTAAAAAAAGCGCAAGACCCTTCAACTGTCTGAAAAAGGAAAAAAATGAATTAAAACAAAGTTATGTTTTGGTTTAGAGTTTAATAAATTAACTAGAAAATGAAATTCATAATTAAGGTTCAATATAACTCATCCGCTAGTTCATGCATCCAACAAATTGCCTACATGGGTTCAAATCAGTCCATGAAGTTCGAACAATTACTTGTTTCCCATAATAACATTTTGATTCACATTGATTTTCTTTTTGGGTATAATCTAACGAGTTACTACTTAACATTCTGAGATAATAATAATAAGAATAAAAATAAACTAATGAAAGGTGAAGAGAGAATCAAATCGCAAAGGAAAAGAGAAGAATAGATGAGAGAGATAAATATTTAGGGAAAGAAATAATAAGGGTTGACAAAATGATGGGTTTTAATAGAATATTGTAGAAAAGTGGTCGGTCTAATTATATCATTCGTCTACATAAGCAAGTAAAACCAACTATGAGAGATAAAATGCCACGTTTAAATTTAAGTGAAATGGTAAAACATGAATAATAGGCAATGTACTATATGTGAGACTGCTACCAAATTAACTATGGGAAAAATGGGAGAGCCAAGGAATAGATTACGCACATATACTAACTTATAGATTTTGAATAGTTCAAGGACCCTTGTTGATTTTAAAATCGAAAGATTAGACGAAAGAAAACCCGATAACCGAAAGACTATATTCTGATTTAAGCCCTAAAATGAGACAAATCGCAAACGAAAAAGACTAATCATAATTTTCAAGGATTATTCGTGAATTTTTAATAATAATAAAAAAACCTAAAACAATATAATCTCTCTGCCGCATGTAGCAAGGCTGTGATTTGAAGAAGTTGTAAAAGTTAGGGGTTTTAAACAATAGTTCGACCCTCAACTATCGATTTTAGTGAGAGCGAAACTAGGACTTGGATGAGAAACTTTTTCTCCAAGAATTGATTTGGCTTTCTTGAACTTCAAGAAACATCCTTACTCTATTCTTCTTCTATCTTCTTCTCTCCTATCTGTCGTCTCTGCGGCGGGTGTTGCTGTCTGTGGTGCTCCGGTGAGGGCCTCCCTCTTGGAGGCTTTGGTTTGGTCAATTTGGTTCTTTGTTGATTTGCGAGTCTTCGCTTGAAGACTTTGTTTTGAGGTGTGCCTTATGGCAAATAATGAAGATTTCCCTCCTTTGAATGGTGCTAAAGATTTGGCTTCGTTGAATCAAGGTGCTAGCAATGGTTGGGCTGATGGTAAAAGATTATTTGCTGATGTTTTAACAAACAAGTCCGATTGTTCTATGTTGCATCCGGTGGAGGTTTCTAGTTATGAAGATCATAATGTTGTTCGGTTTTCTCATCAAGTTAAAGCCTCTTTGGTGGCTCAATCTAGGCACACTCTGGTAGTCAAATTCAATCTTGGTATTCCCAAGAGGGCAGTCTTTCAGGCTTTTCTTGATGGGTTTAAGTTCAAGGGTTGTTTCACGTATGCTACTATAGACTCCAGGCAGATTCTTGTGGAGTTTTCGTTAATGGAAGATGTCGACAGGCTGTGGGCTAAAACATTTTGGAGGGTGGATGGAAGGTCATGAGAATAATCAAGTGGTGTCCGCAAAACAGTCGTTACTTTGAAAGTCTGGTGGTTTTGCTTTGGGTCAGGTTTGAGAAACTGCCAGAGTTTATGTATAACAGGTCTCTTATACATGAACTGGCTGCTTCTTTAGGCTCAGTTCATCAGGTTATAGTCCCTGAAACGCTCAGGGCTAAGACTAATACATGTTACGCTTTGGTGGAAATTGATGTCTCTAAGTTTTTAAAGAGGAAAGTCTGGGTGGGGTTTTTGCGATCACGACAGTTGCTGGATTGGCCTGAGTTATAAGAATGCACCACTTTATTGTAAAACATGTCATCATTTGGGGCATGATTTTGGGATGTGCAAGAAAGGTTTGAGTAAAGAAAATGATATTAATAATGATAAAGATGTTAACAGGGTAGATAGTACAAGCAGTAAGCCTGTTGTTCAAGATACAAGCAAACAATCTACCAATGATACATTTTTAAAAGTTTATACTAGAAGACTGAAGTCTATGATTGCTCCTAAAGATGTTTCTGTTGAGGTTCCTAGTAGCACTGGAGCTGTTCCTGTTGATGCTGATCCTGTTGGAGCTGCTACTGGCTCTGGTAATGTTGGGGAATCTTTGAAGCAGGATTTGGAGTTGATCAATGCTCTTCAGGGTCTTGATCAGGTCCAGATTGCTTATGTGACAGTGCCTTCTCCTAAGCAAAGCAACATGGGGAGTTGTAACCCTTCCCCTGAGGTGGCTTCTCCCAATTCTTCTGATGATGGATTCACTTCCATTATTCGTAATAGGTTAAAATCTGCAAGTAAAAGCAAGAATAAAAGGTGAAACATAAAATCTCTTCATAAAAGAGACAAAAGCAATTCATACTCTTTATCTGAATGATTAAGTTTCTTAATTGGAATGCTCGTGGTCTTAACAATAAACCTACTCTGTCTAGACTTAAGCATATCATTGATCATCATAAGGTTAAGGTCATAGCTATTCAGGAGTCCATGGCCAGAGTTGATAAAATTGATAAAATTGCGCTAAAAATTGGTTTTTCCTGTTGGATTTCTAATTGTTCTAATAAAGTATGGCTGTTCTGAAATAATGAGATAAGTGTTAAGGTTCTTTGTGATCATGATCAGTTTCTCCACTTGGAGATCAATACCTCTTATTTTTCTGGTTTTCTAACTTCTGTGTATGCTAAGAATAGATGTATGCAGCGTAAGGAATTGTGGAGTGAGTTAGCTACATTACCTCAGGATAGCAAGCCTTGGTTGCTGGCTGGTGACTTCAATGCTATTTCATCCACTGATGATCAGCTTAATTGCTCCTCTTTTGATATTCCAAGTGCTGATGACTTCAATGATTTCATCAGAACTTGTAATCTTGTTGATCCAGGCTTCGTTGGTTCCAGATATACCTGGAGTAATACCAGGGTTTGGAAGCGTTTAGACAGACTGCTTGTTAATGATAAAGCTGCTAGTAGTTTTCAAATTCAGGTTTTACACATGGTCAGAACTTGTTCTGACCATGCTCCTTTGCTTATCACTTTGTCTAATTCTAATGGTTCTAATTTTAAAAGGAAAGGTTTCTTTAAGTTCATTAACGCTTGGACTAATCATCCTGATTTCATTCATGATGTAACTCTTAACTGGAACATAGGTTGTATGGGTGACAGTAATATGGTGTTCTGGTATAAGCTAAGGAGGCTGAAAAACTTTCTTAAAGCTTCTTCCCTTGCTAACCTGTGCAATCTTCTAGATAATTATCAGTCTGCATCTGGGCAATTGATAAATAAAGACAAAACCAAAATAATTACCTCAACGAAGATAGCTTTTGCTGCTAACTCCAGATTGAAGGCTGCTACTGGTTTCAAGCTGGATCACGCCCCTTTTAAGTACTTGGGCATCAATATCTCTGCAAATAATAAGGGAAGAAACTTTGTCAATTTACTTTCTGCAATTTACAGTAAAATTCAAATATGGGATTTCAAATCTTTGTCTTTTGGGGGGGAGATTAACTCTCATTAAGAGTGTTCTACACCCAATTGTATATTATTGGATGCAGAACACCCTAATTCCTAAGTCTGTTCTAAATAAAATTGAATTGTGTTTCAATAAATTCCTTTGGAGGTCTAATTTCAATGACAAAGCCATTCATTGGACTTCATGGGGCTCTCTATGTAAGCCCTATGATGAAGGTGGTTTGAATATCAAGTCATTATCTGATATTCAAACCACATTCTCTTTCAAATTATGGTTCTTATTCAGGCAAGGCCAGTCACTTTGGTCTGACTTGATGCATCATACATATTGTGAGAATAGTCACCCTTCTATTGCTAATTGTAGCTCTTCTGATTCTATTATTTGGAAGAGTTTAACTGCTATTAGGGCTCAGGCTGATGGGTATATTCACTGGCATTTAGGCAAAGGGGATGTGGACTTTTGGAGAGATGCCTGGCATGACATGTCTCCTATTGTTTCTGATTCTGATCACAGATCGTGGATGCTTCCTGCTAAGGTTAAAACCTTTTGGAAGGATACTAATTGGGACTTCACTCTTCTTAACTTCTTATCCCAAGATCGTATTTCACACATTAAGTGTGTGAAGCTTGATCTGGGACAGAAAGACAAGATCGAGTGGACTATTTCTAAAGATAAAGGTTTTAAAACTAGCTTAACTTGGGACATTATCAGAGTTAAAAACACCAAGTAAAACATTTTAAAGAAAATTTGGAGTCATTTTGTCCCAAGCAAGTTTTCTTTTCTTTGTTGGAAACTGTTAAAGAATTTTATCCCAATTGATATTATTCTTTCAAAAAGACACTTTACTTATGTCAGTTCTGCCCCAGTTGTGAAGAGAAGAATCATCTCTTCATCAACTGTGGGTATGCCTGGTCTTTGTGGAACTACTATGGAGTTCTTTTCAGGGTTCCTATAGGTAGATTTATGTCCATCAGTCACATGTTTTATAGCTGGTTTTGGGCTTCTAATGGTAAATTTCATATCACCCATCTTGTCCCACAGATTATCTGTTGGACAATTTGGCGTAATAGAAATGCTTCTAAGTTCTCTGGCTCCTATGATGGGTTTGAGAGTGCTATCTTAAGCATTAACAGGATAATTAAAAGTATTGATGCTAATGGTGTCTTAAAATCTACTCACTGGTCAGGTATGCTTAGGGCTGGTTTGGCTCTAGGGTGTCATTCGATTTACAACAGGAAGCATAAAGTGAGGTACCTGAAATGGGAAACTCCTCCTTCTGGCAGGCTCAAGGTGAACGTTGACGGCGCGTGCAGCTATACGGGTGAAGCCAGTGGGGGTTTTCTGGTCAGAGACGATCTTGGCAATCTGCTTTTTGGTCAGGGCTTCTGCTTTGGCAAAGTTGGACCGTTTGAGGCCGAATGCTTGGCTCTGGTGGAGGCCATCTCTCACTGTCGCCGGAATGGTTTGGTGAATGTCGACGTAGAGTCTGACTGCCTGACTCTAATCGACACTCTGGCCTTTGGTGTTGAGACTTCTTTCTGGATGGTTGCTGTGTGTAGAAACTTGATTCATCATTCGATGATTCTCCGTCATGTATCACGTACCCAGAACACGGCTGCTGACTGGATATCGAGATGGGCATTGAAGGCGAAGGGTGACAAATCCTTCAGGGTTAGTGACGCCCCGGTTGAGCTTCTGGAGATAGTCACGCTTGAAAGCCTTGGCGTGGGTTACATTGATCCCGGTTGAGTCTTGTGTGGTGATGCTGATTTCGTCTGCTGCTGGTTGTTGCTGAAGCTGCTTTTATCGAGCTGATGAGAGTCGATTTGTGGATCTGTTTCTATCGATTTCAAGGTGGATCGATTTTTGACTGTGGTCTCTTTCTCATGGTGCTGTTGGTTTTGTATAAGCTTTTGTTGGCTTGGTTTGGTGGTGTTTTGATTGTTGGGGGTGGCTGCCGGTCGCAATTAGGGTTTTGGGTTGGGGTGAGATTGAATTTGATAGAGAGAGGGATAGGAGAGAGATTAGGGTTTCGATTTAGGATTGGTGTCTGTTTGCTGGTCTAAGCTTGGGTTTGGGTTTGTTCCTGGCCCTCTCTTATTGGGTTTGGACCTTAATTTGTATCTGTTTTTCTTTCGATTCAATATAAATAAATTAGGTTTTTGCAAAGAAAAAAAAAACAAAAAAAACTATCGATTTTAGTGATAGTCCTTAGACTTTCAAATGTCCGTATGTAGCAAGGCTGTTAATTAACATATTGCAGATCCGGGTAATCGCAGTAGTAACGGGGTTTCACGACCATCGGGACAGGTCACAGGTGGTGGAAGAAGGAGATGAAGTTTTCATCACCGCTGGTGAAACAGAGGAAGAGAGGCTAAAGGTAATATTCTATTAGTCTACAAAGTGGATAAGGAAGACGTAGTCATTACTATATCGCGCTCACTATGGATTTAGGGGTATGGATTGGTACCGATCTCGCTCCAGATAAAACTTTAGGTGTACTTATAATAAAAGCAGAGACAATGAATTGCTGTAAAGAGTATGTCTTTCTCATTATCAAAAATGTATCGCTTCTATAACATATATGTGCACTAATTTTATACAGCTATAATACTGATTTACACTATTTTGTAGGCTTTTAAGCTAGAGTGTTTAGAATAGAAACTCTGGCTTTGATCAAGCACCTAAAGAGGCATTCAAGTTCTTTCTCAAGATCTTCAACACATTGCTCTAAGTTTTGCAGTTCATTCTCTAAGCTGTTCTTTTGCAAAGCTGCGTCTGCCTTTACAAACTCCGATTCGTCTCCCTCGCATGCTACACGATTGTTGTTCAATAGCTTTGAAACCATCGACCATTTGCCGTTCGATTGTGTTTTTGATCCAGAGATGAAGCATAATAGGGACTCGAAAACGGTGCTTGTGACAGCTTCTACTTCTCTCAGGACGGCAAAAGCATCGTTGGAAGAAGTGTTCTTGCTTTCAGAAGCCTTCAAGCTCTTAACGACCTTTTGGAATGACTTTTTTAAAGATCTTCGCGAGGCCAAGTACTTTTTTACTTCAGCTGAAGGGTTGGCTTTTCTTCGGATAACCGATTGAATTTCATGTAGGCTTTCTTTAGTCTGCGAGAGAGCATCTTTGGAAATGTTACAAACATCCAAGATTCTAAGTGACCCATCCAAAAGCCCATCTACCATTTTTTTGTCCTGCTCTTGAGATAGAGCTTCCTGTGTTAGAGGCAACTCAATAAACTTGGCCACGAAATCGTGTAAATGTTGGAGACCGTTTAGTTGGTGGCAGATTGATGACGAAGATGTAGAAGAGGATTCAGATGATCTCAATCTGGTCAACTGCTCAACAACTTGTGCAGCCACTGGGTGTGGCCTTGATGGGAAACTGTTAGATCGAACGTGGTAAGAGGAAACCTTGATGTTTGAAGAAGCATCCATTTTTAGTTTTCTTTTGTGTAGAGAAGATGAGGAATTTATTATTGTTTTGGTAGTTAAAGTTTGGTTTTCCTCTTGGGTTCTCGCCTCTATTTATACCATGGACGATGGCAGACAAGAGGAATATCTCAATAATGTTTCTCTGAATAAGAAATGAGTCAGATCCGGGAAATCTCAATAATGTTTTGGCAATGTCTCCCTAACTGCTGTCTTTGAAACTCAACACAGCATTAGTACATGGCTTTATGATCAAAGCCTATCTTCACATTAATCCATTGGCACGTTCTATGACTCTAGTTGCGGAATAGACTATGCCAAAAAACAATGGCATCTAATCTGTCTCTTCTGGCACAAGGCAAGGCACCCTGGTATGTCTATCTCACATGCGTGCAATGGAATATTATACGTCTATCTATATATCAAATAATAAACATTGATGGTGAGGCAGACAAAAAGAATACGCAATCACATGATTTGGATCTTGATTGGCACAATATGTTAGCATTGTCTGTGCAATGCCTCCCTCCTGCAGTTATTAATACCTAGATGCACATATATAATATATTACTAATACCTAAAGCCAAAAGACGCGTCAATCATGGCACTTCTGGTTCAGTGCAGTCCAGATTGGTTAATAGATTAATATATCTAATAATTTTGATATTTGTTTGGAGGGAGACAGTGCGTAGACATCGGTTAATAACCATGTGATTTTAAATCAGTAAGCTATAGCTTCTCCTTGATGTCTATGTATTTCATGTCAATACACACACATATATATATATATATATATATATATATATATATATATATATATATATTAGTAGACCAGGCAATTTGTTTTTGAGGAACAGATCCCTTTCTTCTCTTTGACCAAAACTCAAGCAGCGTTCAAGATTTTCATCATTTTGCTGTCACAAGTTTCTTGTTTTGCCTCTCGCAGGAGTTTTGGCCAAGAACAGCATGACGAATAAGTAAATGGGCTGACAAATCGATATCTTAGACACTAGGGTTCAAACAATAATACTAGGTGCTCCTTGCAACTGAAGAACTGTGCACATCCGAATAACTTTATACAAGCAGCCGCAGTTTTCAAACAGAACAGCAGCGAAGGCACTATTTTAGGACCAATTTGTAGAGGCATGGATAAGGCATTTGAAACTTATGCAAAAATTAAAGACTAGATATTAAGGCATCTTATAGAGTCGAATCCTTGGTACCGCAGGCTCTTATTAGTTTTTGAAAGTTCTGCAATTATAGAAGATTAAAAAATCAGGATTCATATAGAGTCAAACCCATGGAACAGCTGAAACTTTGTGAAATTATCTTGTTTTGAGCTATGGTCAATGCTACTAATATGCAGTTGCATCTCCTTCATATCTAGTATCAGTTTATCTTTGGGGAACATAAGGGTTTCCTCATGGTGGATAGAACATTATCAAAGCCTTTAATTGCTACAATGGACTTTGGACTATGTCATTTAGCTTACCAGGACAAGATCGGGTTTGAATAACTATGAGTATTGCGAAATAAGCATGAAAAGAATTGATATCTTCTGCATCAACGTGCGCAAGAGAAAAAACACCAAAGTAAGAATCTTAAAAGTACTAATGGTTACACAGTGTATCTAACTGTATTTCTGTTCGATTAGCTCGAACCAAGTTAGGCCAAAGGAAGCTGTGAGGAATCTAATTTGAGGTTGAGCTTAGTTTGGATGAGAGAAAGCAAATCGATGCTCATAACCCACTTGTAGCTGCTACTTGGTCAACCTTTTGAAAGAGTTTGGTTTGTATTTTCAGCGGAAAAAGGTAGAAGAAGATGTATTTTTAATCGGTATTTAATTCCTTAATGTTAGTAGAATTGTGACCCACGATGTTCATTAGTACCAATGGCCATTGTAGAAAGTTATGGAGCATTGTGTTAGAATATACAGGAATAGGTAAAAGATATGTCCTTGCATCCAAGATATTGAAGGACTTTATGCTGATGTTCAAAGCTTGAAGATCTGTCATGATGAATAACAGTAATCAGCAGAGTAAAATTTACTAACCGGATACTCAACGCAACTGGTGTAACATATGTATATCTGCAATTCTGTCTGGAGGTCCGTGAACAGATTTTGCATCTTCAATTGCTGTTTTTCTTTGTTTGCAACAAAAAAGAAATTCTGAACACAGGTTTCGCTTTGCGTTGTTTCCTTAACATTTTGGTAATTGTTCGCGATCTCTTGTTCCCTGGATAAGAGATGCTAATTCATCAATCCATCACAAAGTAAACAGTCTGTGGCAGGCATGATCCGTGTACTTAGTCATAAGATGATTTTTTTTTTATTTATTGTAAAGCATGATTGAGGTTAACAGTATGACTTGATAATTAAATTTGATCTGAAATTACTTATTTTTACCACACAAAATAAGAAAAAATAAGTAATAGGAAGAGGCAATGATCTGTTGTAAAGAGTATGTATATGTTTCTTATTATCAAAAAAGTAACATTTGTGTCATGTACAAGTATATACTTTGCTCTACACTAATTTGTAGTCTATTAAGCTAGAATGTTAAGAAATGAAACTCTGGCTTTGATCAAACACCTAAAGAGGCATTCAAGTCCTTGTTCAATATCTTCAACACATTGCTCTAAGTTTTGCAGTTCATTCTCTATGCTGTTTTTTTGCAAAGCTGCGTCTGCCTTTGCAAACTCGGATTCTTCTTCCTCGCATGTAACACGTTTCTTGTTCATCAGCTTTGAAACCATAGACCATTTTCCATTTGATTGTGTCTTTGCTCCGGAGATGAAGCATAGTAGTGACTCGAAAACAGCGCTTGTGACAGCTTCTACTTCTCTCAAGACAACTAAAGCTTCGTTAGAACAGGTGTTTTTGTTGTCAGAAGTCTTCAAGCTCTTCAATGCCTTTTGGAAAGACTTTTTTAGACACTTTCTCGAGGCTAAGTACTTTTTTACTTCACATGTAGAGTTAACTTTTCTTCGAATAACTGATTGAATCTCGTGGAGGCTTTCTTTAGTCTGCGAGAGAGCATCTTTGGAAATGTTACAGATATCCAAGATTCTAAGAGATCCATCTAAAAGGCCATCTACCATTTCTTGGTCCTGCTCCAGTGCTAAAGCTTCTTGTGTTAGAGACAGATCAAGAAACTTAGCAACGAAATCATGTAAATCTTGAAGACCATTTAGTTGCTGGCAGATGGACGAAGAAGTAGAAGTGGATTCATATGATCTCAATCTGATCAACTGCTCGTCGACTTGTGCAGCCACTGGGTGTGGCCTAGAGGGGAAACTGTTAGAACGGACATAGTAAGAAGATTTATTGCTTGAAGCATCCATTTTTCTTTTTTCTTTTATTTAGTTTGTAGAGAAGAGAAGGATTTATTATTGGTTTGTTTTGCTTTCCTCTTGGGTTCTGACCTCTATTTATACTATGGAGGGAGACAAATGGAATCTCATTCTCTTTAAAAATTAATTCAGTGAAGAAACATTTAATGCAGCATTATACAAGTCTTTCTAACTAGACAGCCTATACTCCGGTCATGTATCGCCATGTTAAAATATGCGCGTAAACCAGCCATAATACACGAGTGGCTCAATGAACCAACCAACTTAAATAAAACAACTTGTTATACGGGAGGCAGACAAGATCCATAGGCATATATCTTAATATCTATACAGATAAGCTTACACGCAAGATTAGCTATAGAAAACAAGAGGAATCTAATTCTCATAAAAAAATAATGAAGAGTCACTTATTTTGATCTGGATCTACGTAACACGGTTACCAAAAGCCATGTCTATGCAATGTCTACCTCCTGCTACTTCAGAAAACTTATTCTACCATTACAATAAGGGTTTATAATAACTGCCATGTTCAATGATGCCAAATGAATGATAAAATATACAATGCACGAGTGCTGTGCTTTCCCTTCCCTTCTGGTAGGAGGCAATCCAACCTGGTGTGTGTCTCTTACTAGAGAGGATGGCCATGGCCAAACGTAAGAAGATATCATGTGATTCTGAATTGATAAATATTTATCGTTCAACTAGTTAATATCAATGTAGGATGTACATTATATCATTCCAGTATTTTATGAGCCCTCGTGCATATGTGTATTTGATCTGTTTTTATAATGCAACTGATTCACTTGTAGCCCTTTGCTGGAGAGGTGGTAGGAAGGAGACATAGCACCAGTACTGCTGTTAGATCCATACCGATATGAGGTGACTCTTAATCATTTATACCTTTTCTGTCTCGTTTCTGTGCATAATTACAAAGAGACACAAGTATGTCAGACAGAGGCAAAGAGCAACAAAATATAGTTGAATAGATTAAAGGCAGTAGAATGCAAAACAAACCTCATCGCCAAGTTGTGATGCAATAACAAGTGCAGGTCCCCACAGCTGACCTTCTTGTGCACATTTCAAAGCCTCTTGTTTTCTACCAGAAACCAGAAGTTTCTGTACTTCAGAAGCAGTTGCCTGGAAAACATATTAACGAATTAGGAGAAACAGCAAATACCATATGTTTAACAGACTAAAAATTTGGACTACAGGATACCTGCATTTGCCTTTCAGATGGTAACTGCTGCCAGCAGTTGCGAAGAGTACCATATGCTGTATACTGAGTATCATTCTTCTTGGCAGATGCAAGGAGTTTAGCAACTGCTGATTCTGGATTGTCATTCTCCTGTTAGATGCATGAAAAAGAAAGGAAACCAAATACCAAATTAGTTCCATCTGAAATGAGTGAGGTACATATATGTTTAGACATGCACTCAAATGCGAAAGCTCATCATTTAGTCCATCCATCAAGTTTGGACTAAACCACCTAAGTGCTGATGACAGCTTTTGAAGAATCTTATAAGAAAGCAAATGTTCATGCCTGAATTAACATGTCTCGCACAGACAGACCAACTCTGGTAACAGCTATATAAGATAATTAAGAAAACTGGAGTTTAAAATTTCTGAAATAAATATTGGCAGCCACATATATGTAACAAACCAACCTACATGACTAGTATATAATAAAATTCCTTGTATCATTCATGTACTATAATTCAACCTTCAAATATCATCATATACCATCCACAGGAGTATGTGAAACTTCTATCCTCAGTAGAAAAAAAACTCTTAATCTACTTGTGAAACCTGGTTGAAGTTATACACACTCTCAGTTGTAATAGTCTTTGCTACAGCACCCACAACGGACTGAGCATTTTGTTTTAAATAAGAAACCTCTGATTCTGAATTAATAAGTCCATTGTAACCACTAGAGGAGGAGTTGTCATGAGTCCCTTGAAAAGGCAGGTTTGCATCTTTACCATCTACTTGATACCATTGCCCAGTGTTCTGGTCATACTTCCAACCCGGGTACATATCATCCCAATACTGGCTATTGTTCAAATCGTGACCATTTGCACTCTGATCTACAGGATCTTTCGAGAGTTGACTATCCTGAAACTGCACATAATCAGGTGACTTATCTGCATTAACAAGCTTTGTTGTTGTATCCAAAGATCATATTTTCTCCACCATTTGTGTTTCCATCCACACTCCCCGGAAACTCCGAGGTACTTTCCTCCAATTCAGTAAAAAAATCTGAGTATGAGCCAAACTTGTGATCCTCACTAACTGATGAATCTACATAAAAGGATCCCCAGCCTTACCTTGTCTCTATAATTAGACTCGCATGGTTATCAACATTAGAAATCGCTCGTTAAGAGGTGAGACTACTGCATCCAAGTCATGCATGACCGTATGGTCACAATTTGCATGTTATATGTACGAAATAAAAACCCTTAAAGGCATGAAACTTATAATTTTTACCATCTTTTGATATGGCAGAGAGCAATACATCCTTATGTTTTCCGGTTAAAAATGTTATGTCGACAAATATAATTGAACTACACGAATGAAAACCTTGAAGACATGAACCAAATGCTATGAAACACCGTTTGAAGTTGTTTTCAGGAGTATATTCTGAATAGCAGTTGGTCGTAATATCACGACTCTTCAATTTTTTAAAGTATTCCCGAAAGATATTAAAGAAACTAGAACTATCTTCGAAAACTCTCCTCCTTGTTTTCTATAAAGCATTTCATGAGGGACGTTAAGAGATGTTCAAATCATAGTTTTGTTTAACAGACAATTTTACAATTTTTTATTGCCATAGAATTGCATGTCACGGATTCATCCGGCGGGGACCTAATCATTTACACTTCAATTTAGCAAATTCTAACTTTTTTTTGGTTCTTGTTGTTGTTAACAAGTATCGTGGCCGAAGAAGAAAAAACGTCAGAAAGGACGGTGTGAACGGGAGGGCGTCCCACTAACGTCGAAAAAAGGTTCGCCCCCATGACGGTAGTGGTAGTGGCACCCGAACCGTGGAACAGAAAGGAGAATGGGGAGAGCGTTCCGAGCGATCTGTACGCCAAAATATTTTTAGTAGCGCTAGGGAGCGTAATTTAGAGCGATCACCTCCACGAGAGAAGCATGTCCTTAGAGACTCATCGAGCGAGAATGTAGTGGATGATATAATCTACAATTCCCGTTTTCACCTTAGAACCAATTAAGTGGCTTCTGAGGCGATTCTCAACATCTTGAAACATTTACTACACCCTGGTGAGAGGTTGTTAAATCGCATAAAAGTATTGCCTCGAAAGATGATCCCAGTTTTTCCAAACAATATCGGAAACATTTGGCATCTAAGTTGATTGCTACGAAGATTCATGATCCTATTAGGACATGCAATTCTATGACAATGAAAATTGTAAAATTTTATGTTAAACAAGACTATGATTTAGACATTTCTTACCGTCTCTCATGGAATGCTTAAGAGAAAACCATGCTCTAAGGGATAACGACATAAAGATAACTTTAGAGTTGCAGTACCTTGACTAAAAACTTGACCACCACTTGCAATTGCATCAACTCAACTAGTAATAGCAAGTTATTTTTTTGATGATAAAAAAAACTAAAACTATTACTACTCTCCCCACTAATAAATTGATTATTTGAGTTTTCTCCTAAAATTATGCTAGACTCTTTACGTTTTTCTTCAGCAACCTTATCAACCTCATGTCGTTCTATAAGAAACTAACATTTTTAAACGCTCAACATCAAGATACATCACCAAACTCACAAAATCTACCTCATTTGTAAATAAAAACACTCTATGATCGCCGCAACAGTAGGTAATGTTGTACTTACCATTAACCAACCCATCTCATCTACTTTCAACATAATTTCAAAGTTTTCAAACTCGTTAAGAGGAACGATTGTAGTTTGACCACCATGTTTGAAAATGCACACTCGTGGTTTAGACATTTCTTATCTACATTGAACTATTTATAAACAGTTAGGAGCAATCGAAAGAATCATATAATATACATGCCTAATCTTGCATAAATAACACGTTAACGTCTGACATACGCGAGATGTCTAATATTTTCAGACATCTCACATATATTTTTAAATGTCTCACATGGTATATACCAAACGAATTGCATGTCCCATATATAATATTTCCTATTAGGATCACATGTTCACATACACATGGATCACATGTTCACATGTAGGGATCACATCTACTTTCTTGGCCAACACGCATCTTCAACAAAACATACATGAAAACTCAAAAATCGACCTAAGATATATTTCCACAACCTAAAAAGAATTACCAAGGAAAGGAAATATATTGTACAATAAGTATATAACTTATTACAAAAAGAAAATAGATAAAAAATGCTATTATATAATCAGTTTTTAAAACTGGTTTCTAAAAATAGAAGAAAACAAATGAATACTATGATGACGAACATAACCAACTTGCTCACATTTTATACTATGATGGTCAAATAACATATGTTGTAGTGATGATACATAACAAACATCTCACCTAAAAGACCTACTACGATACTCCGATGAACCACGTTCAATACTCTGATAACGATAATCGATATTCCGATGTAAGTAGTTGTTTAGGTATTATTTAACTAAGTCTAAAATGTGGTTCATATTAGAATCTTAAATCCGATTTGTAGTGAAACCAGTAATGAGAAAAAAGTCTGAGTTTCTAGTACGCTAAAATTTGGTTTGTAGAGAGAGAAGCGGTTTATCAATTTCAAATATTTAAAAAATCAAACATAAAAAACAGTTTATGGAAAAAAATTACATGGATGGTCGAAGATATTAGAATATTATTATAAAAGTTGGATAGTAAAAGTTAAATATACAAAATAAGTATTGAATAAAGAATAGTAATAATTAGGTACCGAAATGAGCCATTCTCCTGAAGCTCTTCTCCTTAGACTTCTTCAAGTAGTCACGTTCTTCTCTTCACTTCCAATTCTTTATAAGGATCCTTTATTCTGTTCTCCATCTTCTATCTGATTTTTCTCTAAAAAACTTCAACGGATGGATTCCCAACATTGACATGTTCGGACTAGAAACATAAATCGCAGGTAGAAATGGAAACTGCAAATTTACCACAACACTCAAGAAAATTCTATGCAAAAACCTTACAAAATCGAAAGGAAGAAGACAAAGGTCTACCTAAAGAATATCATCACAAATCAGACTATATTTCAGTTCAGTTCCCACAACATTTCAAAAGAAACTCTAGATAATCACATAAAATACACTCTTGTGGAGAAATTTAACCAACGAATTCTTAAGAGGCATATAGTAGAAGGTTTCTTGCAAAAAATGAGTCTAAACATGTAGTTAAATATAATCGTATGGGAATCATGTCATATACTTCTCGAATTTAACTGTAAAGAAGACTTGTGAAATATATGGAGGAAAAACGTATGATACCTGGATAACTCAACCATACGTCTGCTCAAATTGACTCCTCAATTCAACACAAAACATGAATGCCCAATGTGTCCTGTATGGATCAGACTTGGAAATCTCCCCGAATTCATGTATAATGAAAAGATAATCTTCTCAATAACTAAGACTATTGGAAATCCCCTACAAATCAAGATCCCTGAAAAGCATAGAGCCTACCAAAACTCTTGTTTAGTCTGGGTTGAACTTGACTTAACAAGAAAGATCCACCATGATATTTGGATTGGCTTTAGGGAAATCAAGGATGTTGGATCAATACAAGTTACAAGTGATATGAATTGAGACTTTGAGGAGTGAAATGCGAAGTATAAAACAACTTGTGACAGATTGTAAAATTAGAGGAGGAAATTGATATCTTGTATTTTTGTCAGGAACTAATGTGTAATTATCCCATCTTATGTAACCATTTCAGTTATGAACTAAGTCCTTGCGCCTCTATATAAAGGCCAAGGCAGATCTAGTAAAGGGGTTGACTTTTTGAGTTAGGTCATTTGTGTCATCTGATTTTCTCTCTCTAAACTATTTCTCTCTCTAAAATCAACTCTCTCTCAAATTAACTAAAGCAATCCAAATAATCAAACTCACCAAATTGGCGACTCTTTTGGGGACCAATAAACAATTGGTGCCCACTTTTCTAGTTAGAATTTTATTGATCTTCAAAAACAATCTTAAAGCTTTGCAATGAATCCAGAAAATGACCTGTTGGTTCGATCAGCTGTTGAATCCGCTGAAAAAGATTTACATATGACAGATGATAGACAAGAAGGATCTACTCTGATTCACCAGACTCAATATGAGATACGGTTGCGAATGAATCAGCTTCTGGATAAGATAAATGCTCTGAACGAGAAATAAGATCAGAGAGTGTACGAAATTCAGTCGGCAAGGCTGCAATTCGAGGTAAGGAAAATGAATGACCAAAATGATGTTGGTGGTCAATTTGATCGATCTTGCACTGATTTTCAAGTTAGAAGTGAACAGAAAAATATGTGTTTCGAGGCGTCAAAAGAGCGTCATTTTTCCCGAAAAGAAAAAAAAAATATAAACAAAGATATATCACATCTAGTGATGAGGAGGTTGAGAGATTTGGATCTGGTTTTAAGAGATATAGAGGCTCTTCGAAAGAATAGAAGGGATAGTGTACCTCGATGTTTGCGGGAGTCTAACTGGTGGGAGTGGAATACGTCGAATCAATACAATGAGGATGATCAGAATTTGTATGCGATAATGGGAACCGATGATCAATATGTTCAAGATGTTGAGTGGAAGAATTATCCATTGGCAGATGAGATTAGATCTATAACGCTTCCGAAGCGTTTTAACATTTCAGAAGTTGAAAAGTTTGATGAGATGCAAGATCCAGATGATCACATATAACAATTTAAGAATTATATGATGAATTTCGAAGACGACAGGCTAGTGTGTTGATATTTTTCCCAGACTTTTAAGGGAACAGCTTTGAAATAAGGACCTATTTCAAACTTCATAGACTTTTATACTGCCTTTCGAAGAAAGTTTGTTGGGAGTAAAGAAATTAGGGAAAATGGGGATACAACCATCCAATGCAAACAAGCAGTTGGAGAAAAGTTGAAGGATAATACGAAGCGATTTGTCTTGACAAAAGCAAGTCTAGATAATTGTGAAGAACTGGTGGCGATGGCAGCTTTTCACCAAGGATTACTGCCAGGAGATCTGGCTAATGAAACAACAAAAAGAAAAGCCTTAACTTTTGGGGCTTTAATGGCCCAATTTGAGGACCAAATTAAGATTGAGGAATCAACCAGGGTTCAAGGGGAAACAGTTAACATTCCAAAGAATTCAAGGCAAGCGACCCATAACTAGAGGCAATCAGCACATTCTTCCCAGCAAGCCCGTCCGAGGAACAACAACTTGCCACCTCGAACTAGAGGTTACTCGAAATTGAAGCTCCATCATACCAATTCAATAGGTCGAGGCTAAAATCAATGGATAAGGCCTGAATACTATGCAGATTTGACGGAAAGTATGGCTGCAATTTTTGATAAAACTAAAAGATATATAAATTTCAGGAAGCCCGCTCCAATCAACATTCCTAGGGAGGAGCGAAACAACAAGTTTTGTAACTATCACAACGATATTGGCCATGATACTGCTGATTGCATCGCTTTGAAGAAGAAAGTTCAAACTTTGATTGAAAATGAGAAATTATTGACTTATGTAAAAGCTTAGAGTAATGCATAGAAAATACCATAGCATCAACTTCACAACCAACCAATCCAGGTGCACAGGCTGAAAAATTGATGATCCTGGAATCAAAGATTGATGATTTTGGTGTTGCGTCAGAATACTTGGACATATATCCAGATCATTTAATTTTGATGACAGTGAAAGAGCCAGTAAAGAAGGGCCATATTCGAAGCTTGTGTGAGTATTTTGATTCTTTATCCATTTTTGGGGGTGATTCCATGACTGGAAACACTGATAGCTCTAGGAAAAGACATATTGTGAGCTTGGCTACTCAGATGGAGGGAAAATGTCTACCCATTTGTAGAGAAAAAGCGACATTCCCCTTTTCCTATTTTCGATGAAGATGATTTGCGGGGTAGTGTAGGGCCGCATGAAGATGCAGTTGTCATTGGTGTAGAAATTGATAACGTTGAGATTTGATGCATACTGATAGATACTGGGAGTTTTGTGAACGTTCTTTTTAAAACTACTTATGATAGGATGCGCTATCTGGCTCGGATTTCTCCGTTGGAGCGCACTATTATCGGTTTTTCCAGGGGTAACTGCGCGAGTAATAACATAATTCGAAGGGGAGGTAATTTTGGAAAATGGACCTTTAAAGAAGAAGGCTCAAGTGATTTTCATGGTGGTGGACTATCCAACAAGCTAATAATGCTATTTTCGGGATATCCTAGTTGTCAAGGATGTATGAAGTTAACGGTCCATCAATGTTTCAAGTATGTCATCGGAGACCGTGTAGGGATTGTCAGGAGTGATCAAAAGGTTTTTCAGGGAATGCTACGCTACTGCGCTTCAGATTCAAGGATCCAACGGTGGTGATATGATAAACGAATAACAATCAGGGGGGTTGACCTCGGATTTTGAGGAAATGTTGATGATCTGAGGGAAACCCCAGGGTCATTGACAATAAGTGAAGAAATAGAGGAATATGCTTTTTCTGTGGGAATAGTATTTTGAATAGGAACCTTACTGACACCAATACTACTACAACAACTCTTAAACTTTTTATCCCATAATTTGTATGTTTTCTATTGGAAAACATAGGACGTGGTACGAGTGCCAATTGAAGTAATTTTCCATAGCCTAGCTATTAATCAGAAGGTGAAACCTGTTATTAAAAAAAAACAGGCATTTTCATCAGAAAAAAGTATAGGCTATTGTTTCCGAAGTAGACAATTTATCCAAGTTCGGACATATAAAGGAGTCGCAGTATCCTTTATGGACGACGAATCCAATGGTGGTAAGGAAAAAGAATGGGGAGTGGAAAATGTGTGTTGATTTTACAGACTTAAACCGACCTATCCTGAAGACCCATTTCTAGTTCCTCGAATAGACGAGCTGATTGATTATATTTCGAGAAACAAAATATTGACTTTTATGGATTCTTTTACAAGGTATAATCAGATTCATATGGATCTGAAGGATCAATAATGTACCACTTTTATCACTGACAGAGGCTTGCATTGTTATAGAGTTATACCTTTTGGATTAAAAATGATGGGGCCACATAAAAAAGATTGATAAATAAAGCATTTGCTACCCAGATCGGAAGAAACAATGAGGCATACATTGATGATATGGTGATAAAAAACTTAGTAGATGATGCGCACTTGGAGGATTTATAGGAGACATTTCTGAATTAAATTGCAATAAAGCTGAAACTGAATCAAGAAAAATGTACTTTTGGAGTTCGATTGAGGAAATTCATGGGTTATATTATCAGTGAAAAAAGGATAAAGGCTGATCCAGAACAGTTAAAAGTTGTAGTATCTATGATATCGTCTCGAACTATTAAAGAAGTACAAATTTTGACATGAAGGTTAGCAACACTTAACAAATTTATTTCTACATTCTCTGATAAATGTTTCCCTTTCTTTCAAGTGTTACGAGGACCAAAGAAGTTTGAGTGGACTTCAGATTGTGAAACAGCATTTACAAGCATCAAAGATTTATTATCATCACCAGAAATATTATCTAAGCCTCGAAGTGGAGAACAACTCTTTTTATACATTGCGGTATCGGATTTTACAGTAATTGCAGTGTTAATAAGTGAAGATTCAGGAATTCTGAAGCCAGTGTATTATGTCAGCAAAAGTTTGGTGCAGCAGAAAATAGGTATTTGAAGCTCGAAAATTGGCATTAGCATTGGTGGTGGCTGCTAGAAGAATGCGCGCTGATTTTCAAGCTCATACCATTGAAGTTCGAACCTCATTTCCCCTGAAAAATGTTTTGCAACGTCCTGATATTTCGGGGAGAATGGCTAAGTGGTCAGTGGAATTGGGGGGTTTTGATATTACTTTTTCGCCTCGAACATCAATTAAAGCGCAAGCTTTGGAATATTTCCTTGTTGAATTTCATTCAAGGAGGTCGGATAAAGAGGATAGCAAGGATGTTTTGCCAATTAATTCAACGTGGATTATTCGAACTGATGGAGGTTCTATTGTTTTGGGATGTAGAGCTGGAGTTCAACTAATTTCTCCATCTGGAGAGACAATGCTTCAATCTATTAAATTTGGTTTTCACGCATCGATAAGAGACAGATTCTCAATTAGTAGCAAATCAAGTGTTTGGGGTTTCCGAAGAAAAAAAGGATCGCTTAATTTTGTAACTTCGAGAGCTTCAATATTTGATGCTATTATTTGATCACGTTGTTTTGGAACATATAAATCAAGGAAGCAACATAGTGGCTAATTCTTTAGCAATTTTTTCATATATGGAAGAGTATCTATGGATCTTGTTACAAAAAATTCCTTCGATTTTAACTCAATCAGACCAGTGTGAACATATTGAGGAACTGTTTGTCACCCTAGATACAGTCTGAGGCGACTAGAGAACTGATATTTTGAATTTTTTGATTAGAGGAGAGTTGCCTGAAGATGCCAAATTAGCCACAAAATTGCGAGACAAAGCTTTTGGCTACATAGTATTAGAATAATTTTTTTATAAGAAAGCATTGAGTAGGCCATTACTACGATGTTTGAATAGACAAGAATCACAATAGATTTTATCAGAGTTGTATGATGGAGAAGGATCAACGCATTGTGGGTTTAAGGCATTAACTCGTCGAGTTATAGTTGCAGGGTTTTATTGGCCTTCGATTATGGCTGTCTGATCTGTTGCAAATTGATAAGAACACTTTTCAGTCAAGATGTACCAATCTTCTACCAACTTTTCGATGATTGGGTGGCTCCATCAATTTTTTATGAGGAAAAGCTCCAAGTGTGATCGGGAATAAGTGATTGTTGAGGAAGTTGATGGTTCGAAGGCTGTGTGGAAAGCATTATTCCACTCATTTTCAGCCCAAGCAGCAAGCTTAATGAAGGTTTCCTTTGTTTAGAATATAGAAGTTGATAGAAAAAAAGATAGAATCAGTTCAAAATATACTTTAGAGAAATAATATTAAAAGACTTACGATTACTCCTCCAGACGAGGTTCAATCTTGATGGGTTGGTTTTGGATATAACTTTACCATTCTCTTATGCTTCTAAAATGAAGACAAATTTATGCTTCCAAATTTTTTCTGCTTCCAGTAGATCGTCAATTATTTTTAAGTCATCATCCAATGTGAGATAATAAAACGGAAGCACTGGTCCCTTTGATAATTTGGTTAGAGATGTGAAATCCTCGATGCAAATCGGAATTTTCGGACAAGGAGGAAGCTATGATAACATAAAGAAGCGCGAACCATTGATTTGGTGTCACTTGGGCTGGACACAGATTCAAAAGCTCGAAGTAGTCTACTATCATGAGGTACAACGGAAATCGAATACCCTAGTTGATGATCTCTGGGTAGACCACTAGTTTGTCTTTTTTATAATCTAGGGGTATTTCTTCTTTCCTTGGGAAGACGAAGTGAAATGTTCTCACTTGCTTGGCTCTCTTCATAGTATATATATGGAACGTTTTTAGAGCCACTATATAGCTCGCATCGAGAGATCTCAAATTTTCACCTATTGATATACGCTCCTCCTCAGATATTGTGATAAGAGCTTTCTTTTGCCTCGGTCTACGCACTTTTTCTTGTGCAACATTTTCCAATTCATTCGACGATTCTTCTTCTGTATTGATAAGGAAGTAGAAATTTAGGGACTAAAATGTAAATAATAAAAGTTTAATGGAACAATTACGATTATGTATTTCCATTGAGGACTAAGGGTAATTTATCTCTTTATGTAACCATTTTTTGTTTTGAGCTAAGTCCTAGCGCCTCTATATAAAGGCTGGGGCTGAACTACTAAAAGGGTTGAACACTTTTTGATCTAACTCAATTGTGCTCTGAATTTCTCTCTCTAAAACTCTCTCTCTCTCTCTCACTAAAACGCACATATTACTTTTTCCTAAGACAATTAATAACAATTGAACTCACCGAATTGGCGACTTCACTAGGGACCAAACTAAGAATCAGTGTCTTACTTGTTCGAATTCGATGTGGTATTCTTATTTTCTTGTTTGAATTCTTATAATGAATCCTGAAAACAATCCATCAGTCTGATCAGTGATGGAAACACTAAGAGACGATTTACAAAGAAATGAAAATAGATCGGATGGATCTGTTCCGATCCAAATGCAATCATATATTGAAATGCGCATGAACTAACTCTTGGATAAAATAAACACGTTGAACGAAAAGTACGAACAAAGAGAACAAGAAATTCACTCGGCGAAGCTTCAATTCGAGGTGAGGCAAGTAAACGAGAAAACTGAGATAGGAAATTAGTCTGATCGATCTTGTATTGATCGACATGTTAAGAGTGAGCATAATAAAGCACGCTTCAAAGCTCCAAAAAGCGCTGTTCTTCTCAAAAACAAAAAAAAGACAAACAAAAATGTGTAGCCTCTAGTGACGAAGAGGTTGAAAGTTTTGATTCAAGCTTTAAGAGGTATAAGAGTTCTTCGAAGGAGGAACCAGAAAGAGAACAGCCAAAGAAGCATAAGAAGGAACATAAATCTAAAAGGGACAACATTCCTCGTTGCTTGATGGAATCTACTTGGTGTGAGGGGAACACATCGAATCAATATGCTGAGACTGATCGAAATTTGTATGCAGTCATGGGGACTGAGGATCAGTATGTGCAAGGTGTCGATTGGACGAACTCTCCGCTGACAAGTGAAATTCGATCTATAACACTTCTGAAGCGTTTTGATATTGCTAAGGTTGAAAAGTTCGATGGGATACAAGATCTAGATGATCACATGGAACATTTCAAGAACTACATGATGAATTTCCAAGATGACGATCGAATGATGTGTCGTGATTTTTCAGAAACTATCAAAGGAACAACATTAAAATAGTACAACTGGATTCTGATGGGATCCATTTCAAATTTCAGGGATTTCTACACTGGTTTTCGAAGGCGGTTTGTTGGAAGTAAAGATATGAGAGCGAACATAGATATTATCATTCAATGCAAATAAACGGTTGGATAAAAATTAAAGGATTACAAAAAGAGGTTTGTTCTAACCAAGGCAATATTGGATAATTGCGAAGAAAATGTGGCAATGACAACTTTTCGCCAGGGTTTACTGCCAGGGGATATGGCCAATTAAACGACAAAGAGGAGAGCTCTAACCTTTGGATCATTAATGGCTCAGGTAGAAAACCAGATCATGGTTGAAAATTCAATCAGGGTCCAAGGAGGACCGTTTAATATTCCAAAGAATTCGAGTTAGTTGGCCAATAACCAAGGGTAACCCTCGAATGGAAATCAGTAGTCACGTTTGAAGAATAATAATTTGCCACCTCGAACTGGTGGATATACAAATCATGCTCCATCCTACAATTACAACAGACCGAGACTGAACCAGTGGATTAGGCCAGAGTACTATACGGACTTGACAGAAAGCGTGGCTGTAATTTTTTATAAGAACAAGAGCTTCGTGAATTTTAGGAAGCCAGCTCCAATAAATATGTCAAGGGAGGAGCAGAATAATAAATATTGCAGGTATCACGAGGACATCTGACATGATACTAATGATTGCGTCGCATTAAAAAAAGAAGTTCAAATCTTGATTGAAAATGGGAAGCTCGTGACTTATGTGAAGTCACAAGGGAGCGGGTCGAAAAATCCAGCATCAACTTCACGGCCGACTAACCCAACTGCACCAGCTGAGAATTTAATGATTTTAGATTCGAAGCCTGAAGAATTCGATGCCTCTTATGAATATTTGGATAAGGATCCGAACAGGTTAATCTTGATGGTTGTTGAAGAGCCAATAAAGAAAGGGCTTGTGCGAGACTTGTGTGAAGTTTTTGAATCATTAGCTATTTTTGGAGGTGATTCAATGGCTAGTAACACTGATAGCTCAATAAAGAGGCATGTTGTCAATTTGACGACTCAAATTGAAGGAAAAATGTTTACTCACTTATATGAAAAAAGGCCATTCCTTTCATCTTATTCAATGAGGATGATTTGCGGGGCATAGCGGGGCTGCATGAAGATGCATTAGTCATTGGTTCAGAAGTGGAAGATATTGAAATTCAACGTGTGCTTATAGACACCGACAGTTCTGCAAACGTCCTCTTCAAAAATACTTTTGACAAAATGCGGAATCCTCCTCAAATTTCTCAATCGGAACATACAATCATAGGGTTTACAGGTGTGGCCGCTTGGGTGATTGGGAAATTCGAAGGGGAAGTGAGTTTGGGAAAAGAACCTTTCAAGAAGAAGGTCCAAGTGCTTTTTATGGTGTTGGACTGTCCCATGAGCTACAACGCTATTTATGGAAGGTCTTGGCTTTCTAGAATGTATGGGGTGGTGTCGACGGTACACCAATGTTTTAAATATGTGGTAGGGGATCGTATCGGGGTCGTTCGAAGCGACCATAAAGTAGCAAGAGAGTGTTATGTCACTGCACTTCGAATCTGGGGATCCAGCAGTGGAGATTTGATGAATGGATAACAGTCAGAGGGGTTAACCTCGGATTTAGAAGAAAGAATTGACGATCCGAGGGAAGCCCCAGGGTCTTTAACAGTAAGTGAAGAAATAGAGGAGTATACGTTTGCGGAAGGAAGTGTGCTTCAAATCGGAACCTTACTGCCCCTACTTTTACGTCAACAACTGCTAAATTTTTTGTCTTTTTACTTGGAAGTTTTATCTTGGAAAATGGAGGATGTGACAGGAGTACCGATCGAGGTAAGTCGTCATAGTTTGGCTATTGATCCGAAGGTAAAACCAGTAATTCAGGAAAGAAGGGCATTCTCTTCGGAGAAGGCGGAAGAAATTGTTTCCGAGGTGGATTGGTTTCCAAGGTCGAACATATAAGGGAGTCACAATATCCTTTATGAACGGCGAATCCAGTAGTGGTAAAAAAGAAGAATGAGAAGTGGATAATGTGTGTGGATTTTACAGACTTGAATCAAGCCTGTCCTAAAGATCCATTTCATGTTCTTCGAATAGATCAACTGATTGATTCTACCTCAAGAAATAAAATACTAGCATTCATGGATGCTTTTGCAGGATACGATTAGATTCAGATGGATCCAAAGGACCAAGAATATATAACCTTCATAACGGATAGAGGGTTGCATTTATAATAAGGTTATGCCCTTTGGATTGAAAAACGCTGGAGCTACTTATCAAAGGTTGATGAACAAAGCTTTTGCCACTCAGATCGGTAGAAATATGGAGTTATATATATATATATATATATATATATATATATATATTATATGGTGGTAAAAAGTTTAAAGGATGACGCGCGTCTCGAGGATTTAGAGGAAACATTTTTTAATTTAACGGCAATCAGACTAAAGCTTAATCTTGAAAAGTGCACCTTCAGAGTTCGATCAAGGAAGTTCTTGGGTTATTTTATCAGTGAAAGAGGAATAGAAGCTGACCCTGAACAATTGAAGGCTCTAATAGCAATGAATTCGCCTCGATCTGTTAAAGAAGTGCAAATTTTGACAGGAAGGTTAGCAGCACTTAACCGATTTATTTCCAGATTTTCTGACAAATGCTTTCCTATCTTTCAAGTTTTACGAGAACCAAATAGATTTGAATGGACATCGGAGTGTGAGGAAGCATTTACAAGTATAAAAAACTTGTTATCATCACCATAGATTTTGTCAAAACCTCGAAGTGGAGAAAATCTCTTTTTGTACATTGCGGTATCAGATTTTGCATTAAGTGCGGTGCTGATAAGTGAAGATTCAAGTATTCTAAGGCCATTGTACTATATCAACAAAATTCTATTGGTAGTAGAAAAGAGGTATTTGAAGCTGGAGAAATTAGCATTAGCATTGGCGATTGTTGCTAGGAAAGTGCGCTCATATTTCCAAGCACATACTATTGAAGTCTGAACTCCATTCGCTTTAAAAAATGTCTTGCAACGACCTGATATGTCTTCCAAGTGGTCAGTGGAGTTAGGCGAGATCATGATATTTTGTTCACACCTCGAACTGCAATTAAAGGTCAAGTGTTAGCAGACTTTTTTTGTTGAGTTTCATTCGAAGAGATCGGATATTGAACAAAGTAAAGATGTTGCAGCAGTGAATTTGAGGTGGATCGTTCGAATAGATGGAGGGTCTAGTATTTCAGGGTGCAGTGATGTGGTTCAACTAATAGCTCCAACTGGAGAAACGATGATTTAAACCATCAAATTTGGTTTCACGCTTCGAATAATAAAGCTGAATACGAAGCTGCTTTGGTAGGTTTGAGGTTGGCAAAAATATGTGGAGAAACTTCAGTGCGCTTAGAAACGGATTCTTAATTGGTAGCAAATCAAGTATCTGGATCTGGATTTTCCGAAGCAAGAAAGAAATACTTGATTTTATATCTTCGGGATCTTCGGAACTTAATGTTACTATTCAATCATGTTGTTGTTGAATATATTAGTCGAGGAATAAACATGGTGGCTGATTCTTTAGCAAATATTGCTTACAATGAGGAACATCCTTGGATTTTGTTATAAGAAAATCCCTCGATTTTGACTCAATCAGATCAGTGTGAATGTGTAGAGGAACCTTCCATCACCTATGATGCAGTCCGAGGAGTTTTGCGAACGGATACTCTTAATTTTTTTGACTCAAGGAACATTTCCAGATGATACGAAGTTGGCAAAAAAATTGAGAGGTAAAGCCTTCGAATACATAATTTTAGATGGAATTTTATATAAGAAGGCATTAACCATGACATTACTACGATGTCTAGACAAGCAAGAATCACATGAGTTATTATCAGAGTTGCATGAGGGAGAAGGGTCTGCTCATTGTGGGTTTAAAGCTTTATCTCGTCGAGTTTTGATTGCAGGATTTTATTGGCCTACAATCATGAATGATGCTAAAAATTTGGTTCGAAGCTGTGATACTTGTCAAAGGTTTGCTAATTCTATACACAGGCCTGCAATTCCACTTATGTTTATAACCGAGGCCATACCATTTGATAGATGGTGGATTGATTTGGTGGGAGATTTGCCAATGGTATCTGGGGGACGGCAAATGATAATCGCAGCAGTGGATTATTTTACAAAATGGGCTGAGGCAGAACTATTATCTGGAACAAAAGCAAAAGATGTAACCAAATTTATTGTGAACAGTATTTGTTGTCGCTTTGGAGTACCTCGAAGAATTACTACAGATAATGTCCCTCAGTTTAATACTAAAGAAATGACCTCATTTTGTGCATCAAACATAATTCAACAATGTTTTTTGACTCCTTTTCATCCTCAAGCCAATGAACATGCCAAGGTAACAAACATAACTATTTTATATGGTTTTAAGAACGAATTGACAGGCGCAGTAGGGAAATGGTTGAACTATTTACAAGAGGGACTTTGGGCTTATCGGACAACTCCCAGGGAAGCTACTAAAGAAAGATCTTTTGACTTAGCATATGAAATGGATGGTGTTAGCCCTGTGGAATCTACTATATCATCTTTTAGAATAACTCAATATTCTGAAAGATCTAATGATGAAGCTAAAATAGAAAATTTAGATCTGATTGAGGAGAAAAGAGTTTGAGTTCATTTAAATGTAATCCATTACCAAACTCTTATGAGGAACAGATACAATTCAAAGGTAAAAATGAGCGAGTTTAAAGCGGGTGACAAAGTGTTAAGGAAATTATTTTTCCATACAAAGGAGAAGAACCTCGGAAAAATGGCCCCGAATTGGGAAGGACCTTATATGGTTGTTGAAAGGATAAAAGCAGGGTCCTATCGTTTTTGTGATATTTAAGGGAGGATACTTCAACACCCGTGGAATATACAGCATTTGAAGTTATATTGGGAATAGATCTATTGTATTTTGAATTTGTTACTATTGATTGTCGCACTTTTTCCTACCCGGTTGTCCCAGGAAGGTTTTAATGAGGCGCTATGTACATATTCAATATTATCAATAAAATGCATTTTTTGTCAATGGTTGTTTATAGGTGTTTATTTACAACTATCTTGACAACTTATTAAAGACTGATCATATTTCAAGTTGGTCAAGAGTAGAATGTTCAGAAGTGTTTATTACACTTTTCGAAGAAACAACCATATTCGAAGTGCTATGTTTAAAAATGCACACTGTGTTATTCGAAGTGCTACGTTCAAGATGCACTGTAAATTTCGAAGTGCTGCGTTAAAAAAATGCACAATGTGATATTCGAAGTGCTACATTCAAGATGCACAGTAAGTTTTGAAGTGCTACGTTCAAAATATGTACACTGTGTTATTCGAAGTGTTAAGTATTGTGAAGTTTAAAGTACATTATTATATTTGAGGAGTTATGTTTAAAAAACAATATTCCAAATTGTTAACTTCGAATAATTAATATTGATAATAAAAATGAAACATAAACAAAGACATTTGTCAATTAGATTAATTCGATGAAGTACAGTAGGCATGATATTAATTTGACATATACAAAAAAGACGATAACATGAAATCAGAGGACAGTAAAGCTCATTCAAATGAATCTTCTTCGGATGATTCTTCTTCCTCTAATGATGATCTTGGGATAGGATCGAACGATTCACTAGGGTGTCGTTCGACAGGAATATCATTCTAAAACTAGAAAGGTTAATTTTTGGATAAGGCGCATGAATCTCTCGAAGGACGGGGATGACTGTCTCTTCTTTACCATTGTTAATAGCAACCAACATGTCTTTAAGAATTCAGTTTCTGCGACAGTAACAACAACTTTTTTTTCCTTTTCAAAATCATCCTTCATCGTGGCTATCTCATCAATCAAATTTTTCTTTTCTGCTTCGCTTGTAGTAAGAGAAGCTTGAAGACCCTCGGATTTAGCCTTTTCAGCAGCTAAGTCTTCAACATGTTTAGTTTTGAGCTTGTTTATCTCCTCTTGATGCAAGATGGTCAGTTTTTCTTTATCAACAAGATGTTGCTCTTGTAAATGGCCTTTGACGAAAAGCAGTCCTCGAATATGCTCAGGTCTTGCCACTTCAAAGGTGTAGAACTGATTGATTACGTGATTCTGAAATTTATCCCTCAGTTGTTTCTCAGCATCGGCAATTTCCTTATAGCGAACCATATCTTTGGCTAATCGTTTCAAGTGATTGTATGAAGCCTCGACTTGTTGAGAAAGTGACTTTGCTGCAACATCGAGATCGGAAAATGGTTGGAGTGCAACAAGGACAGCTGGGTTGGGTGGAATAGGAGGAAAAAAATGTTGGGCTAGGCCGAGGGATCATATCCAGAGATGTAGTTGGAACAGAAGGACAAATGATTGCTGGAGGCGCTTCGACGATAGGCCTTCTCCCAAAATTGTGTATATGAGTCTGTATCTCTTGGATAACATGATCTTCTTCCCCATCAAGTTCTTGTGACTCGTTGAAATTAATGAAGCTATCGGGATCGAAGTGGTCTTTGTCTTGATTATCATTATCAACATTGTCCTCGATAATGATTGTAGCATCATCATTGGTTTCTTTCCTTTCGCGATGAGGACTTTGCTGATTCCCAACAGTTATGACCTCATCCTCATCAAACAGTGTGTATTCGATGGTCTTTGATTTTTTTTCTTCTTCCCATGAGGACTGATGGAACTTTTGTTTTTCGAAGGCATGGAAGTTTTCTTTTTTAAGAAGGTTCTTTTTCTTCCCCTTCTTCGATGGTTGAAAGAGTTGTTTCTGCTTCTTTTCTTTTAAGATGTTTGGGCTTCGGCTGTGTTGAACGGCTAGCACCAGATGTGCTAGCTGCCTTTTTATATTTTTTTCTCCTTTTTCCCTTTTCTTTTGAGGCAAGTGACTGTCTGACCTATTGCGGATGGGGAGGAATACCTTATAGTCAGGTCGAACTAATCTTTTGCAAGCGTGATGAGGGTTGGGTTGCTCCATTGAATTGGGAGGAGGCAAGGCTCCATGTGTGATGGGAAAGAGATGATTGATTGGTTGGAAGGTAGTAGGCAAAGCGTTGTTCCACTCTGGTTTTTGCCCAAACGACAAGCTTTTTGAATATGTCTTTGGCTTTTATCCCACGAATAGTGTACTGCCTCGGAATTTTTGAAATGATCATATAAATAATTAATGAAAAAGGGAAACAATAATTAATGTTATTCTATCTTAAAATATATAATGTTCGAAGTACTCACGGTTGTTTCTCCACATGAGGTTTAGTTTCGATGGGTTGGCATCAGATATTTATTTACCCTTCTCCCATGCTTCTGAGATGAAGATAAATTTTTGTTTCCATAATTTATCCACTTCCAGGAGATCATCGATGATTTTTAAATCATCCATTAGAGTAAGGTAGTAAAATGAAAGCTTCGGTCCCTTTAATAATTTTGTCAAATATATGAAATCCTTGATGCTGATCGGAATCTTGGACAATCGATAGGCCATGATCACAGACATAAGAGTGAACCATTGATTCAGTGTTACTTGAGTTGGGCACAGGTTTAAAAGTTCGAAGTACTCCACGATCATAGGATTCAGTGGGAACCGAAGACCCCAATTGATGATTTTGGGGTAGACCACTACTTCTTCATCTTTACAATATAAGGGTGTTTCCCCTTTCTTAGGTAGTCGAATAGTGATGTTGTCTCCCATCCCCCATTGTCTCTTCAAAAGCGATGCTTGATTTTCTTGATATTATATATATGGAACTTTCTTCAGCTCAAAAATATAATCAGCATCGAGATCTCTCAAGTTTCTGCCAATGGCTGATCTTTCCTCATCGAAAATAGTAATCAGTGCCTTCTTTTTTTTAGGCTTATGAACTTTCTTCTCTGTGGTATTTTCTGAGTCTCATTCATCGGATTCAGCTTCATTGTCAAATCGGGTAGCCTCAGAATCAATTTCATTAGATTTTCTTGATTCCCTACTAATCAGAGGTGATGCTTTGACTCGAGAAGAAGAGGTTTGAGGTGTTCTTAGTGTTTGAATTCTAGAATAACGACCCTCTTCAGTAGCAGGAGAAGGTGAAAAACGGGAACTTTAGATGGATCAAAGTTACCGTAATAAGTGGTCTTGGTTGATGTTCTGATGGGAGCGTTGCTGATTAATCCGACAGCTTTGTACTTCTCTGCTCTTTTGCTTATGCAAAAATAATCGTACGCTCCGAAGACTAGATTATCGTCAGGCTTCGGATATTTTAGTTTTTTGGATATCCTTGCCTTATATCTTCTGGATCTTGGATTTTTTTCATATAAACTGGATGAAGATTGACCGGAAAGTATGGGTTTTCCGGCGAAGATAACTGAGAAATTTGAAGAAAGTGTTGAAGGTAGCCAAGGGTTTGTTGCTTCTCTCTCAAGAAATTTGGGTTGTGAAGCAAATAATTAAGTTACTAACAAATTTATAGGAAGAAGAAAAGTTGTGTAGAAGTGGAAAAGCCTTTGTAATGATTGGGCCGAATATGAAATGGTAATAGTGTTATGAGTTTGACATTTGTCAAAGCTAGTTGTAAGCCTAGTGGCTAGGTATTCATGATGAATTTGAACGAATAGATTTTATAGATCCACTTCGAAACAAACTTGCAAACTGGTAATTTTCTTGAGATTTCCGATGAATCTGAACGAATAGATTTAACCCTTTATGTAACCGTTTTCAGTTTTGAGCTAAGTCTCAGCCCCTTTATATAAAGGTTGAGGATGAACTAATAAAGAGGTTAAGTCTCAATTTTGCTCTGAATTTCTCTCTCTAAAACTCTATTTCTCTTTCTTTCTCTCTCTCTCACTCACTAAAACCCATGTATTACTTTTTCCTAAGACAATTGATAAAAAATGAACTCACCATGTATCAGCTTCATTATTTGACTGAGTAGTTTCATAATTAAATTATCCTTCAGATGCCTCATTCACTAATCGAGGAGGGTTACGTGAGGGATTTTATTGAGACGATGTCGCTGTCTCAAAAATCTCCCTCAGGGGAGGAGAAAAGGTTGATGGATTTGAAGTAAGATAAATGTCCAAGGTAATATCAGCGTCGTCACCCATTTCTATGAAAGTTTTCCTTTTTGGTGTTCGAGGAGGGTGAGAATTTGATGGTTTGGTTGAAGAAAAAGTCGCTTCAGATCTTTTTGCAGAAGATTTGTTCACTTTACGATTGGTTTGAGATGACGACCTAGTAAGAGATAGTGAGATTCATGGTGCTTTAGGTGTTCGAGTTTTTTAGGATTAGCTTTCTTCTGTAAGATTAGAAGACGAAAAAACATGAGTTTTGGACGGATTGAAGTTATCGTAATATATAGTCTTCGTAGATAGACCAAGGGCTGTGTATCTTATTAATCCAGTCGCTCTATATTATTCTGCTCTTTCACTGATGCAAAAGTAATCGTAAGCTCTGAAGACGTTGTTGTCTAATTTTGGGGATTTAGGTTTTTTTGGAATTCTGGCTTTAGATCTCCTAGATTTTGGATGTTTTCTCATAAACTGGTTGAAATTTGAACAAAAAAATGAGTTTTCTGGTGGACGTATCTAGTAGATTGAAGAAGTAGATGAAGGTAACAAAAGAGTTTAGAGTTTTTGCACTTTCTCTTTCAAGGAATTCTGTTTGTGAATCAAACAATGGGTGACAATGGGATTTATAAAAAGAGAAAGGTAGTGTTGAGAAGTGGAAAAGGTAGACATTGATTGGACAGAAGTTGAAACGGTGACGTAGATAAGAATTCAACACCTGTCATGTTATGGGGTTATGGGGTTATGGGCTTAGTGGCAGACCTAACCCTTAGGATGCCATTATTTGTTGAGAACTAGACTTGACATTTAGAATATTAGCTACTGCTTCAAATTGTGATGTCAGGAGGAGATTTTCTATTGAAATATTTTGATGCACTTGACACAGACAATGGTATAAAAGAATAATCAACGCAGTTCGAAATTCTTCATATTATAGAAATGAGGTTATCTTTACTTCTGATTATGTTTGAGTCTAGTTAGTTCTCTTTCATTTACTTACATGAGAACTAAGGGGGGATACTGATAAGAAAATGAGACTTCGAGGACTGAAATGTGAAGAATAAAATAGCTTGTGATAGATTGTAAAATTAGAGGAGGAAACTGATATCTTGTATTTTTGTCAAGGACTAACGTGTAATTATTCCATTTTTTGTAACCGTTTCAGTTATGAGCTCAGTCCTTGTGCCTCTATATAAAGGTCAAGGCAGATCTAGTCAAGGGGTTGGCTTTTTGAGTTAGGTGATTTGTGTCATCTGATTTTCTCTCTCTAAACTGATTCTCTCTCTAAAATCAACTCTCTCTCAAATTAACTAAAGCAATCCAAATAATTAAACTCAACAACACGGATCTTCCTAAATATTTTGATCACTGTCATCACATTGCCCATGATTACTTATCATGTAACAAATCTCAAGAAAGGCCTAAAAATTGTGGGAAAACATCTGATAAACCTTTGGCCAGAGAAGTTAATGCTAACAAGGAAGAAGGAAAAGATAGCATTGTTGCTGCAAACAATGGAAACAAATCAAACATACTGAAGTTTAAGTTCATCATTGTTGACAAAAATAAAGCTAAAGGTTCTACAACAAAAAACAACACTGCTACAAACATAGAATATTCAAATTTACAAGAAGAAGGGATGGAAACACCTAAAGACAATGAAGTTATTGATGCTATAAAATCCTTAGAAAGAGGATACCAAATAGACGGTGAAACCAGAAGCTATGATTCCACCTCCCCGGATACTAAAATATTGGGAAGCCTCCAAGTTACCCCTACGTGTAACAAAAACGAATGTGACATAGATTTTCAAAAGGTTCTGAATAAAAAGCTCAAAAATTCCCAAGGAGAAAAGAAGGTGAATAACATTTCCATAAAATCTTAGAGATTATCAGGGACAAACAAAATAACTAAGTCTAGATCAAGATGATTAATATCTTAAACTGGAACCTCAGAGGGATTAACAACAAGGCCACGGTCAGAAGGCTTAATTCTATTATCTCTAAAGAAAAAAACTCGCTGCTTGCTATACAAAAACCTATGATAAAAACTGAAAATATGCTTTCAATCTCAAACAAACTTGGTTTTGACTATTCTACAGAAAACTTGTCAAATAAGATTTGGTTTTACTGGAAAAACGATTTCTCTGTAAAAGTTATTTTAATTCATGATCAATGCATTCACTTAGAAATATCTGAATCAAATCTTAATCTAAACTTTCGGCTAACTAAAGCGTATGAAAAATGTCAATATTAAAACATGAGGGAGCTTTGGAAAAAACTGAAACACATTTCAGACACTTCAGAGAACAAGCTATGTATGGTCTATCATGGAAGATTTCAATGTTATTGATTCTCTAGATGAACAGATAGGGTGCCTTACTTAATCTATGGATAGCACAGAGGTGTTCAATGACATGATAAGGGAGTGTAGTCTAGACGAAGCTGGTTACTATGGATCCAAATTTACTTGGAACAAGAACTCCAAGTGGAAAAGACTTGATCGAGTTCTTGTTAACTCTAGTTGGTCCAACCATTTTAATGAAACTAAAGTGATGCATATGCCTAGGACTTGTTTTGATAATATCCCTCTATGCATCACCATTAGTAAAAACAAAAATAGTTTCCACAAAAGATTTAAATTTTTAGACATGTGGACCCAAGATCTTGAGTTTCTGCCTTTTGTGGAAAGCAACTGGAACAAAAGGATTGAAGGATATCCTCTGTTTGTTTTCTGGCAAAAACTCAAGAGACTAAAACATGGTTTAAAGGAATAGAATAAGTATTATTTTGGTAACATCTTTGTTAAAGTTCAGGATGCATAAATAAAAGCTAAGGAAATGGAAATCATTCTCTAAATGTAAAACAATCAAGACTCTCCAAAGCTAATGTTGACCTTCTTCTAGCACTTAAAATGGAGGAGAGTTATTGGTATAAAAAATATTACACCAACTGGCTGAGTGATGGTGATAGGAATACAAAGTTATTCCACGGCTTTATGAAAAAGAAAAGGAAAAAGAACAAAATAAATAGTATCAAAGATGGGGAGGAGTGACTTACAGACAAAGCTCTCATTGGAAAATCTGTTGCTAAGTATTTCAAAAACCTTCTTGCTGAGTCTCCTTACTTCTAAAAGGAAGATGAAGAGAATATAATGAATAAAAATATCTTTAACTGTATTTCTAAAACTATCAATGACACAGATAATAGATATTTTATGACTGCACCTAGTGAAAAGAAAATTCATGATATTATAACCAACATAAACTCTTTCAGGGTTGCAGGTATGGATGGTTTCAACGTCTATTTTTATAAAACTTGCTGGCATGTTATGAAAAAAATCTATGCCTTGCAATGATAGACTTCATTCAAGGTCAGAAAATCCCAAAATGAGTCATTGTTACAGGCATCTGTTTAATTCCCAAATCATCTAACCTACCACTTGAAAAGACTTCAGGCCAATCAGCATGTGCAGTCTCCTCAATAGAATTATGTCGAAGATTATCAACAACAGTTTACTCTTGCTTCTCTCTAAAAGTCATCTCTAGAATCCAAGGGGCTTATGTTCCTAACAATGTTATTCAGGATCACATCTGTATAGCCACGAAATTAATCTATGATCAAAACTAACAGGGGCTTAAGATAGGGGATCCTCTTTCCTTCAGTCACTTTATCCTTGCTGAAGAAGTCTTCATCGGAGGATTACATAACATGTTTAATGATAATAAAGAAATGCAATATTATTATAGAAGTAACATGTCGATCCCCAACCTTGTATTTGCTGATGGCATTCTGATTTTTACAAATAGTTTGACGAATTCTATCAAAAACTTAGGAAACTTTCTTAAATTGTATCATAATGTCTCAATCCAATCTATTAACAAAGATAAGACAAAGATCATCCTTCCCTCTAGGATTAATAATGTTAGACTTGCAACTATCACTAATCTTTCAGGCTTTAGTTCTAGCTCTCTGCCAACTGATTACTTGGGGATTACTATAAAGAACTACAACTAATGCAACAACTTCATCAATCTAACAATAGAGTTAAAGACCGGGAATACAAGAATCTTTCTTTTGCGGGAAGGTTTACCTTGATTGGTTTTGTTCAGATGCATATCCCCAACTACTGGATCCAAAGCTCTACCATTCCCAAGGCTGTCATTCATAGAATTGAGAATATCTTCAACAAGTTCTTATGGGGTTCATCCTCCATTGGAAAAAGAATCCACTTGACTACTTGGAGATCTATTTGCAAATATTTTCAGGAAGGAGAATTAAATATGCACAGTATTAATAAAAGCCTTTGGTCTAACCTGATGCACACGATCTACTGCAATAAGCTTCATCCGATGCAGGCTTCTTATATTAAACCAGGTTCAAGTATTTGGAGAAGGATCACTAAAATTAAGCACATTTATGAAGCAAACATTCTTGAAAATTAGGAAGCAAAAATATCGAATTCTGGCTTGAAACCTGGTGTGGGAAGCCTCTTCTTATCTCTCTTAATCTTAATGATAACTGTGACAAAACAGATTATAGAAAACAGCTTGTTAAGGAGTATTAGAAAGATATAGATTGGGACTATAACAAGCTCAAAATGTTTCTCAAGGAAGATGTTATCGATCATATCAAAAAGCTTTCTATCAACCCTAACCAGGAGGACACCATCATTGGAAACTCTCAAATGATACAAAGTTCAGAACAAAGCATTCCTGGAACCAGCTGAGAGCTAAGCACAACAGATCCAATCTTCTTGGTAAAATGTGGAACTCTGTAATCCCTAAAAAAATTATTTTCTATCATGGAAACTCTTACATAATTTCATCTCGGTTGATACTATCACGCGAAAGAAAAACATCATTATTGCATATAAATTCCAGTTTTTTAGCAACATTGAAAGCCCCAAGCAAGTTTTTATTGAATTAGATCTAGCCTAGAGCCTTTGGTGCCACTATGTTAGCTTTTTCAACATAAAAATTCAAAAATTTATGATTATATCTCATATGCTTAAAGTCTGGTTTTGGTCCACAAATTCTAAGGTTCATATCAAAACTATAATTCATATTATCATTCTTTGGACTGTTTGGAAATACGGGAATGATTCAAAAATCAACAGCAAGTTTTATAATACCGAGTCGGCTATCAGGTATATAAAAAATATTATCACTAGTCTGGATAGTTCAAACTGACTCATGTCTAAGCATTGGAGTAAGGACTTCAACATAGTCAGAGACTTGGGTTGAAAAACCAATGAAACTCAAAAGATTACTTACCATCAATGGATTCACCCTAAACCAAACTACCTGAAATTCAACATTGATGCTTCGTATCGGAGGAATGGTTAATCTGGAGGAGGCATGTTCACTAGAACCAGAGATTCTGTTCAATTTCTATCTTGGTCTAGTTGTTCTTTTTACAAATTAATAACCAATCGACTAGAGCCCTCGATTCAGCCCTTATAGGAGTTAATTTACCATACAAATTTTGTAGCCCCTAAAATGATGTTACCAAAGCTAATTTCTTCTAACATGAACATTACCAATATTTCAAGGATCCAAAATAAGGCAGTAGACTGGCTTGCCAAATGGACCTTGAAATGCAAAATGAAATCTCAGTTTTCTGATTTTCAAGCACCCAATCCTTTAAAGGTGATTACCCTACTTAAAGCATAAATCTGGGTTATCTTAACATTGAAGATTAATCTTTTACATGATTCAAAACAACTACTAACTCTTTGGCAGCAAGCAACACTTGACAAAAGCCTCCATTGATCTGCTCTATATGATTCTTTTTGGGATTGGATATCTATCAAGCTCATCTATCTAAATGTCAGTCGTTATTGCTCTGTTTAAAAAAAAATTCGGCTTCCTCTGCTTTAAGCTGCCAGTCGCATCCCAAGTTGTCAGTTACATCTACTCTGCTTCAAGTAATCATCAGTTATGCTCAAGCTCATCTTTTTTGGATTGGATCTCTCAGGCCATCCCTAAGCTGCCAATCACATATACTCTTCTTCAAGTAATCATCGGCCCTGCTTCAAGCTCAGCTCGTTCGACTACCATATTATGTGCTATTATTTTTCTCTCATTCAAAAGAGTGAATATTTTGCTCGGCTTCCTTAGGAAATCTCTCTCCAGCCTAATTGAATTTAGTCATGCTTTGAAGTCTAAGGAGAGAAATGAAACTTTTCTAAAAAGAGTTTGGAGTTTCTCTAATTTGATTCAATTATGTAACCTGGTCAATTTACTTTTGCACCAAAACTTATAGCCTTGTATCATTCAGGCACAGTCTTCTAATAAAATTCTAGTTTAATTTTAAAAAAATGGTATCAAAATGAGCCAGATCGCAAACGAAAATACTAATCATATTTTTGAAGCATGGGTTTGTAAAAATAATAAAATATGAAAAATATGAAAAACCTAAAATAACCTAAACCTATTTTCTTTACTGTCACCACCAGTATACCACGTGCAACAAGACAGCACACGGACTTGAAGAAATAATAAATGGGAGATAGAAGAAATATTTTCAAATCCGTGAAATTTTAAAGGATTATTGTAAGTGTATATAGAAAAAATGATTACACAATCAATAAGCTCCATATTTGAAATATTTTTATGTACGATAAGAGAAAAAAACCAACACGTCTCAAACAAATAGTTACATTTATCAGAAATTGCACCTAAAGTACCCACTAAACTATTATATGGCCATCTAGTACTTAAGTTTTGTTTTATTAGTTCTTAATATTCATCTCAAATATTAAACACTCACTTAATAGCTAACATTATTTTAATATTCACATTACCCTCAACCCACTATATAAGCATAATTTTCTGTTTTCTTTCTCTTTTCTAGCATTTAAAGATTTGAATTTGTGAAGCCGCTCTAACAACCTAACCCTACAAACTACTGTGAACCACCAAGAAACCACAATTTTCAGGTGATCGGAGAGTTTAAGGTCTGTATATTTCTGTAAGCTCGGTATAAAATGCATCTAACTATTGCTTTCTACGTACAGGAGCTGATCACACGTTCTTCGAGTTTTTTGGAACCTCTGTTCTTTTGATCTTACGTGTTGCTTTTAGGTAATGGTTTTTAACTACTGATTTCAAGGTTATTTCTTGATTTTCTGAGTTGAGGTATGTGTTATTCAACTGTTTCGGGTGTTAGTAAATCTTGTTCGAGTGTTTTCTTTGTTTTTTTTGTTTTTTGTTCGAGCGATTGTTTGTTATCATGTTAGTCTATGTTGTTAATCCTTGTTTAACTAGTTATATACTGATTTTTAGTGTATTATATGTTGATTTTGAATGTGAAACATGTATAGTCTATGGGTTTAGGTGTCCAAGCATTCCCGACAAAGATGTGAGTTTTTTATGTTTTTAATGTAGAATATGTGGATTGTTTGATGTTTTCTAATGAAAAAGACGCGAATTATGTACATTTTGTTTACTCTCTCAGAGTTATCTTGATAACAGTTGGAATTGTGAATTGTAAACAAAACTCAGACAATTAAGTTGCAAACAACTCTCAGGATCTGTGATAATAGAGCATTAAACAACTCTCAGGGATGTTTTTCATCCAACTCCAGTGTAGTAGTTACATATAACTCTCAGGGAATAAAACTGCAAACAACTCCCAACTTATAGAGTTGCATACAACTCTCAAGATATAAAATTGCAAACAACTCGTGGCTTATAGAGTTGCATATAACTCTCAGGACATAAAATTGCAAACAATTTGCGTCTTATAGTTACACGCAGCACTCAGGAGAATATGCGAATTGTTTGTTTTAGATGAGAACCCTATTGTGAGTTGTTCATTTGTGATAGTTCGAACTGTCTGGAACTAACAACTTGCTTTATGTATGTGCAATGCAGGGTAAGGTATGTCTAAATTACGAGTTTGTATATTTAAACATAGTCACCAAAGTGAAATTGTGCCTTTCACGGAGTTTGAAAGCTTTGAAAGTATCCAAGAGTATGTGGAGAGCACATAAGAGGAGCTGGTCATAGGTGACTACCTAATACCTACTCTTACGGGGATCACAGGAATTGTTTCTTTAATAACCAGAAAGATTTTGTTGGTTTAGTATTAAATCTTGATTTAGAGCGTTTAAAAGGGGTTAGCTTTCTCATAGAACAACAAGTCTTTGATAAAGGTTCTGGTGATAAGAGTTCTTGTGATAAGGATTCTAGTCAAAAGCGTAAACAACCTAGCATAAATTTGGGAGAACCATCTCATAATCAATTAACTACCAGGGAGAGTAGTAACGGTTTAGTTAATTCTGATCAAAGAAAAAAAACTTGCTACTATTGGTTAGGTTGATGCTATTACAGAAGCTGGTCAAGATCTCGAAGAAGGTGTTGTAGGTCTAAGGTTATTTTTGTGCCGATATGATTTAGAGTATGGTTTTTCTTTCAAATACATACATAACATAGCAAATAAGATCACTTTTATTGTGAAAATAAATTCACAAGCGGATGCAAATGAAGACTTTATGCATATATTGATTCCAGCACTGGATTAATGACGATCAAGAAGTATGTTCTGCACCATACTTGCAGTCCTGTTTTCTTCTAAAAACATAAGCGGCATAGGCATTTGACATCATATTTGATTGCGGAGGAAATTCATAATTCTATCCGGACCTGTCATTCATTGACAACCAAAACCATACAATCGACTTTCAAACAAAATTACAGTCTAGACATCTCCTACCGTTTGTCATAAGAATGCTTTAGAAAAGGCAAGGAAGGGAGTTTTCGGAGATAATTCAAGTTCTTTTAGTTTACTAAGCGGGTACTTCAAACGATTGAAGAGCCGTGATATTACTACGGATTGTCAGTTGGATTTATCACCTGAAAACCTCTTCAACCATTATTTTATAGCATTCGGTTCATCCCTTCAGGTTGTTTATCGCTAGAACATTCTATATGGAAAGTATAAGGGTGTATTGCTTACCACCGTACGAAAGGACGGTAACACCGATTAGTTTCAATATTTTTTAATCTGATGGATTAGGATGTTTTGTGCAAAAATTGTAAACAACTCGCAGTCTATATTTGTTAACAACTCTCATTTAATATAACTGCTACAAACAACTCTCAGCATAGCCTGAGAGTTGCAAACAACTTTTTGTAAACATAAGAGTTGAAAACAACTCACAGCTTATCCTGAGAGTTGCGGACAACTCTTTGCAAATATAAGAGTTGCGAACAACTCGCAGCATAGCCTGTGAGTTGCAGACAAATCTTTTGCAAATATAAAAGTTGCAAACAAATCTCAGCGTATCCTGAGAGTTGCAGACAAATATTTTGCAAATATAAAAGTTGCAAATAACTCTCAGCGTATCCTAAGAGTTGCAGACAACTCTTAGGTAATATAAGAGTTGCAAACAAATCTCAAGAAAATTCAAGAGTTGCAAACAACTCTCAGATTATCCTTATAGTTGTAAACAACTCTCATGCACTATTGCAAATTGTGTACATTTTGTGCATGCTTGAGTGTTATATTTGACCATTTGAGGTGCCTTGTTTCAGGATTATTCCATGTTGCAATCGGTATAGTTAGCATTGAGGATTGTGATAATTGGATGTGGTTTTGGGGTGTTTGAAACCTCATTTGTTAGAGTGTCATATCACATTTAATTTGGATTGTCATTCTGGTATCATTAATGTTGTTGATGTCTTGTATCCAAACTGTTATCATGCGTACTGTTATTTTCATCTCATGCAGAATTTGAGAATTAAATTGGAACACACTAACAGAGACTATGAAAAATGATGTTGTGTTTCTTTCATCGTCTTGCTTATTCTCCCACTCGAGAGATTTTTAAAGATATACTAACATAATTTTTATGTGAAGGTGGTGACAGAATTAGCGATTTTCTTGGAAATTTACCTCCGGATAAGTATGCTCAAGCTTATGTTAAAGGGAAACGATACGGGTCTATGACTTCTACTGCGACCGAATCTTTGAACATTCAGATCAAAAAATATTGCGGCATATCCATTTTTGAGTTTATTGACTGGATTATGTTCTTGCTTATGACTCAAGTTTCATGAAGATACCAAGGGGGGTTAAGCTGGAGTACTAATTTGGTCCCCGAGTATGAAAAAAAGCTAAAGTAGAATATTGACATGTGCCGAACTTGGGTAGTACGTAAGTCAACTGCAGCCATGTTCGAAGTCTATTCAGATCCTGTGGCGGTTGTTAATTTGTTGGATTTTAAATGTTCTTGCGGAGCATAGCAACAAGATTTTTTTCCATGTCCTCACGCTTTAGCGATAATACAGTCTACCGACCAAGATCCTTTTACTATAATAGAGTCGTTCTTCACGGTTAAGAATTACCGGAAAAGTTACTATTTCAGCATACCGGCGATAACCAATTTCGGCGAAGGATCAAGCATTAATAATCCTTCGGAGGTGGAAATTCTGCCCTTCAACATTAAAAGACACCCCAGAAAGCCTAAGAAAAAGTGAATCTCCTCTAAAGGAGAAGCCTCAACCAAGCAGTTGAGGTGTGGCCGTTGTTCGAAATCAGGTAATAACAGGAGGAATTGTGAGGTTCTAGTTTAAAGACAATTCTCGTTGGTTACATTGATTTGTAATATTGTGCTTGTTGTCGACAATACACTAAACATTTTTAGATTTGTTTGTTCATTTACACATATTGCTCATGACAATTCTTGTTTGTATTACAGTAATGAAATGTGAGGTGTTAGGTTAATAAAGTTACTTTTCCTAAACAACTCCCAGGAACATAGTTGCAAACAACTCTCAGCATTGTCTGAGAGCTGCAAACAATTTGCATGTACTATTGAGAATTGTTTGCAATATCTGGGTATAATATTGCAAACAACTCTCAGGTATATATGAGGATGTGAATCGTTTAACATACATATAATAGGATGGAAATTGTTTGCATGTCCTTCCCAACTTATAGAGTTTCATACAACTCTCACGATATAAAACTGCAAACAACTTGCGGGTTATACTACTGAAAATTGTTTGCAATATCGGCGTATAATATTGCAAACAACTCTCAGGTATTACTGAGAGTTGTTTGCAACTACTAGGGTGCAAATTGTTTCACATACACACATGAGGATGCGAATTATTTGCATATATTTCCCCGGAGTCTGTATAACAGAGGAATGCGAATTGGTTGTATATTTTTTCCTAATAGTTGTTTGAAAATAGATTAAGCGATTTTATTGTCAAGGTGACCTGAGATTTGTTTGCAAAATAAAAATACTTCATAAACTTTTTACACTGATTAAAAGTTTATACGAAAAAGAGATTACATAGCCATAGCAGGCTCCATGCACTAACCACTTAGAATTAAACACTACTGCCTTTAGTGTTTGTTAGTTTGCATTAAAAAACAAAAAACATAAGCAATGATTATCAATCATCACTAGAGGATTTTTTGCATTCTTCTCCTCTTCATATTCATCATCAGCATCTCCATTATGCTCTTCCTCTTCGTTATCTACCTCCATCTGATGGCCCTCTCCCGATGGACCAGCATCTTCTTCATCTTCCTCCTCTGTGTCCTCCCTCTTCTGTTTCCTATTTGGAATCTTTGTTGGCTGAGATACAGCCACCAAGGGAACCACTTTAACTGGTCCAGAGTCAGTAAATGTGTAATCCTCGATATCAAAGTCCATTATAGAGACTGGGCTGTTTGGTGCTGTCGCCGGAGTGATTAAGCCGGAGTTTTTGTTGGTGGTTATGGAAGACTAGGAGTCACCTAAAGAACCGGAGGTAGACATGGCGATCGGAAGATGAAGATTTTACGAGTTTTTGAAATATAAAGTTCGTTTTTAAATTAGCCTCTCGTTAGTAGTATTATTTATAGGCATGGATGGAGTCTTAGTGGCTATATTACATAGCCTCCTCTGTCCAATCAACAATTAATGGGCTGTTTTGATTATATGGTTTTTTGCGTGCTCAATGCACTTAACGGTTACCAAGGTAGACGACATAGTCTATTCGTATTTTTTGGATGTTTTCTAATTATTTAGCATATCTTAGGATATGTGTGAATTGTTAGAAGTAGTTGTTTCTATACCTTAGGAATTGTTTAGCAATAATTTTGTTTATTGTAACTCCGAGCAAATGTTGTTTTGCCTCTCGCAGGAGTTTTGGCCAAGAACAGCATGACGAGTAAGTAAATGGGCTGACAAATTGATATCTTAGACACTAGGGTTCAAACAATAATACTAGGTGCTCCTTGCAACTGAAGAATTGTGCACATCCGAATAACTTTATACAAGCAGCCGCAGTTTTCAAACAGAACAGCAGCGAAGGCACTATTTTAGGACCAATTTGTAGAGGCATGGATAAGGCATTTGAAACTTATGCCAAAATTAAAGACTAGATATTAAGGCATCTTATAGAGTCGAATCCTTGGTACCGCAGGCTCTTATTAGTTTTTGAAAGTTCTGCAACTATAGAAGACTAAAAAATCAGGATTCATATAGAGTCAAACCCATGGAACAGCTGAACCTTGTGAAATTATCTTGTTTTGAGCTATGGTCAATGCAACTAATATGCAGTTAAGTCTCCTTCACATCTAGTATCAATTTATCTTTGGGGAACATAAGGGTTTCCTCGTGGTGGATAAAACATTATCAAAGCCTTAAACTGCTACAACGGACTTTGGACTATGTCCTTTAGCTTACCAGGACAAGATCGGGTTTGAATAACTAATGAGTATTGCGAAATAGGCATGAAATAGGCATGAAAAGAATTGACATCTTCTGCATCAACGTGCGCAAGAGAAAAAACACCAAAGTAAGAATCTTAAAAGTACTAAAGGATACATGATAGTGTATCTAACTGCATTTCTGTTCGATTAGCTCGAAGCTGTGAGGAATCTAATTTTAGGTTGAGCTTAGTTTGGATGAGAAAGCAAATCGATGCTCACAACCCCTGCTACTTGGTCAACCTTTTGAAGCAGCTTGGTTTGTATTTTCAGCGGAAAAATGTAGAAAAAGATGTATGTTTAATCGGTATTTAATTCCTTAATGTTAGTAATAATATTGTGATCCACGATGTTCTTAGTACTAATGGCCATTATAGAAAGTTATGGAGCATTGTTAGAATATACAGGAATAGGTAAATAAATAAGTAATAAGAAGAGGCAATGATCTGTTGTAAAGAGTATGTATATGTTTCTCATTATCAAAAAAGTAGCATTTGTGTCATGTACAAGTATATACTTTGCTCTACACTAATTTGTAGTCTATTAAGCTAGAATGTTAAGAAATGAAACTCTGGCTTTGATCAAACACCTAAAGAGGCATTCAAGTCCTTGTTCAATATCTTCAACACATTGCTCTAAGTTTTGCAGTTCATTCTCTATGCTGTTTTTTTGCAAAGCTGCGTCTGCCTTTGCAAACTCGGATTCTTCTTCCTCACATGTAACACGCTTCTTGTTCATCAGCTTTGAAACCACAGACCATTTTCCGTTTGATTGTGTCTTTGCTCCGGAGATGAAGCATAGTAGTGACTCGAAAACAGCGCTTGTGACAGCTTCTACTTCTCTCAAGACAACTAAAGCTTCGTTAGAACAGGTGTTTTTGTTGTCAGAAGTCTTCAAGCTCTTCAATGCCTTTTGGAAAGACTTTTTTAGACACTTTCTCGAGGCTAAGTACTTTTTTACTTCACATGTAGAGTTAACTTTTCTTCGAATAACTGATTGAATCTCGTGGAGGCTTTCCTTAGTCTGCGAGAGAGCATCTTTGGAAATGTTACAGATATCCAAGATTCTAAGAGATCCATCTAAAAGGCCATCTACCATTTCTTTGTCCTGCTCCAGTGCTAAAGCTTCTTGTGTTAGAGACAGATCAAGAAACTTAGCAACGAAATCATGTAAATCTTGAAGACCATTTAGTTGTTGGCAGATGGACGAAGAAGTAGAAGTGGATTCATATGATCTCAATCTGATCAACTGCTCGTCGACTTGTGCAGCCACTGGGTGTGGCCTAGAGGGGAAACTGTTAGAACGGACATGGTAAGAAGATTTATTGCTTGAAGCATCCATTTTTCTTTTTTCTTTTATTTAGTTTGTAGAGAAGAGAAGGATTTATTATTGGTTTGTTTTGCTTTCCTCTTGGGTTCTGACCTCTATTTATACTATGGAGGGAGACAAATGGAATCTCATTCTCTTTAAAAATTAATTCAGTGAAGAAACATTTAATGCAGCATTATACAAGTCTTTCTAACTAGACAGCCTATACTCCGGTCATGTATCGCCATGTTAAAATATGCGCGTAAACCAGCCATAATACACGAGTGGCTCAATGAACCAACCAACTTAAATAAAACAACTTGTTATACGGGAGGCAGACAAGATCCATAGGCATATATCTTAATATCTATACAGATAAGCTTACACGCAAGATTAGCTATAGAAAACAAGAGGAATCTAATTCTCATAAAAAAATAATGAAGAGTCACTTATTTTGATCTGGATCTACGTAACACGGTTACCAAAAGCCATGTCTATGCAATGTCTACCTCCTGCTACTTCAGAAAACTTATTCTACCATTACAATAAGGGTTTATAATAACTGCCATGTTCAATGATGCCAAATGAATGATAAAATATACAATGCACGAGTGCTGTGCTTTCCCTTCCCTTCTGGTAGGAGGCAATCCAACCTGGTGTGTGTCTCTTACTAGAGAGGATGGCCATGGCCAAACGTAAGAAGATATCATGTGATTCTGAATTGATAAATATTTATCGTTCAACTAGTTAATATCAATGTAGGATGTACATTATATCATTCCAGTATTTTATGAGCCCTCGTGCATATGTGTATTTGATCTGTTTTTATAATGCAACTGATTCACTTGTAGCCCTTTGCTGGAGAGGTGGTAGGAAGGAGACATAGCACCAGTACTGCTGTTAGATCCATACCGATATGAGGTGACTCTTAATCATTTATACCTTTTCTCTCTCGTTTCTGTGCATAATTACAAAGAGACACAAGTATGTCAGACAGAGGCAAAGAGCAACAAAATATAGTTGAATAGATTAAAGGCAGTAGAATGCAAAACAAACCTCATCGCCAAGTTGTGATGCAATAACAAGTGCAGGTCCCCACAGCTGACCTTCTTGTGCACATTTCAAAGCCTCTTGTTTTCTACCAGAAACCAGAAGTTTCTGTACTTCAGAAGCAGTTGCCTGGAAAACATATTAACGAATTAGGAGAAACAGCAAATACCATATGTTTAACAGACTAAAAATTTGGACTACAGGATACCTGCATTTGCCTTTCAGATGGTAACTGCTGCCAGCAGTTGCGAAGAGTACCATATGCTGTATACTGAGTATCATTCTTCTTGGCAGATGCAAGGAGTTTAGCAACTGCTGATTCTGGATTGTCATTCTCCTGTTAGATGCATGAAAAAGAAAGGAAACCAAATACCAAATTAGTTCCATCTGAAATGAGTGAGGTACATATATGTTTAGACATGCACTCAAATGCGAAAGCTCATCATTTAGTCCATCCATCAAGTTTGGACTAAACCACCTAAGTGCTGATGACAGCTTTTGAAGAATCTTATAAGAAAGCAAATGTTCATGCCTGAATTAACATGTCTCGCACAGACAGACCAACTCTGGTAACAGCTATATAAGATAATTAAGAAAACTGGAGTTTAAAATTTCTGAAATAAATATTGGCAGCCACATATATGTAACAAACCAACCTACATGACTAGTATATAATAAAATTCCTTGTATCATTCATGTACTATAATTCAACCTTCAAATATCATCACATACCATCCACAGGAGTATGTGAAACTTCTATCCTCAGTATAAAAAAAACTCTTAATCTACTTGTGAAACCTGGTTGAAGTTATACACACTCTCAGTTGTAATAGTCTTTGCTACAGCACTCACAACGGACTGAGCATTTTGTTTTAAATAAGAAACCTCTGATTCTGAATTAATAAGTCCATTGTATGTTACAGAAAATAAATTAGATTAATATCTAATTTATTTTCTGTAACATTGTAACCACTAGAGGAGGAGTTGTCATGAGTCCCTTGAAAAGGCAGGTTTGCATCTTTACCATCTACTTGATACCATTGTCCAGTGTTCTGGTCATACTTTCAACCCGGGTACATATCATCCCAATACTGGCTATTGTTCAAATCGTGACCATTTGCACTCTGATCTACAGGATCTTTCGAGGGTTGACTATCCTGGAACTGCACATAATCAGGTGACTTATCTGCATTAACAAGCTTTGTTGTTGTATCCAAAGATCATATTTTCTCCACCATTCGTGTTTCCATCCACACTGTTATTTATTTTAGTGTAATTGGATCGACTAGTCGACCAATTTAATCATGATATATTATCAAACAAGTCGTAGAGTGCGGAGTGCACGCTTGTTAGATTATACCAGTTAAGATATCCTAACTACCCTAACTTCCAAACTGTTTTTGGTTGGTCGAATTTATAAATATGGGTTCTGTTGAAAAGAAGATCATATAAAATTTCATCCTCTCTGTTCAAAGTATATATCTCTGATTTTATCCAATTGAAATTTTTGGAGAACCCCAAAAATATTTCAATAAGAAATTGTTTACAAGACTTCAGAGATTATCCGGAAACGAAACACTATTTTCTACACACACTCCCCGGAAACTCCGAGGTACTTTCCTCCAATTCAGTAAAAAAACTGAGTACGAGCCAAACTTGTGATCCCCACTAACTGATGAATCTACATAAAAGGATCCCCAACCTTGCCTTGTCAGTATAATTAGATTCGTATGGTTATCAACACTAGAAATCACGCGTTAGGAGGTGAGACTATTGCATTCAAGTCGCGCATGTCCGTATGGTCACAAATTGCATGTAATATGTATGAAACAAAAACAGAAAGGCATAAAATTTATAATTTTTACCATCTTTTTATATGGCAGAGAGCAATACACCCCTATGTTTTCCGGTTAAAAAAGTTCTATCGACAAATATAATCGGACTACACGAAAGAAAACCTTGAAAACATGAACCAAATGCTATGAAACACCGCTTGAAGTTGTTTGCAGGAGTATATTCTGAATGACAGTTGGTCGTAATATCACGACTCTTCAATCTTTTAAAGTATCCTTGAAGATATTTTAGAAACTAGAACTATCTTCGAAAACTCTCCTTGTTTTCTCTTAAGCATTTCATGAGGGACGTTAAGAGATGTCTAAATCATAGTCTTGTTTAACAGACAATTTTACAATTTTTATTGTCATAGGAATTTCATGTCCCGGATTCATCCAGTGGAGACCTAATCATTTAAACTTCAATTTAGCAAATTCTAACCCTTTTTTTTGTTGCAAGCAACAAGTATCGTGGCAGAAGAAGGAAAAAAGCCAGAAAGGACGGCGTGAACGGGAAGGCGTCCCACTAACATAGAAAAAAGGTTCGCCCCCACGACGGTAGTGGTAGTGCCACCCGAACCATGGAACATAAGGGAGAACGGGGAGAGCGTTCGGAGCATTCCGAGCGATCTGTACGCCGAAATATTTTTAATAGCGCTAGGGAGCGTAATTTTGAGCGATCATCTCCACGAGAGAAGCATGCCCTTAGAGACTCATCGGGCGAGAATGTAGTTGATGATGTAATCCACATTTCCCGTTTTCACAATATAAAAATTAAGTGGTTTCTAATGCGATGCTAAACATCTTGAAATATTTACTACACCCTGGTGAGAGGCTATTAAATTGCGTAAAGGTATTGCCTCGAAAGATGATCCCAGTTTTTCCAAAAAATATCAGAAACATTTGACATCCAAGTTGATTGTTACAAAAATTCATGATCCTATTAGGACATGCAATTCTATGACAATGAAAATTGTAAAATTTTCTATTAAACAAGACTATGATTTAGAAATTTCTTACCGTCTCTTATGGAATGCTTAAGAGAAAACCATGCTCTAAGGGATAACGACATAAAAATAACTTTAGAGTTGCAGCACCTTGATAAAAAAAACTTGACCAACACTTGCAATTGCATCAACTCGACTAGTAGTAGCAAGTTATTTTTTTAATGATTAAAAAACTAAAACTATTACTACTCTCCCCACTAATAAATTGATTATTTGAGTCTTCTCCTCAAGTTATGCTAGACTCTTAACATTTTTCTTCAGCAACCTTCTTAACCTCATGTCGTTCTATAAGAAACTATCACTTTTAAACGCTCAACATCAAGATACACTACCAAACTCACAAAATCTACCTCATTTGTAAATACAAATTTTCTACTATCGCCGCAACAGTAGGTAATAATGTACTTACCATTAACCAACCCATCTCATCTACTTTTTACATACTTTCGAATTTTTCAAACTCGTCAAGAGGTACGATTGTAGTTTGACCACCATGTTAGAAAATGCAAACTCGTGGTTTAGACATTTCTTACCTACATTGAACTATTTAGAAATAGTTAGGAGAAATCAAAAGAATCGGATAATATACATGCCTAATCTTGCATAAATAACACGTTAACGTATGGCATACGAGAGATGTCTAATATGATGTGGTTTATTTTCGTTTGAGGGTAAGTTTGTAATTTTTGTCTAGAGTTTTGTGGAATTTTGAGAGTATTTAATGTTTGGGTAGAATGTAGAGGGAGAATTGAGTTGCCTGGTTGTATTTAATTTTCATTAACCTCATTTAATGTAGGTGGTTGGGTATTTATACCCTTATCTTTGGGCCATATGGGCTTTCGGGTCGTGTTTAATGGATTTGGGTCGAGTTTAAAGACCCATTAGTTTTAAGTAAGCAAATAGTCAGCTTAGTCAAAAAGTGATTAGGTTTTAAGTACTTTAGTTCTGTTCGGATAGTTTAGTGAATGAAAGTTGTCCGAACTGCCCTTGTCCGGTGAAGTGGACATTGTCCGAATTGACCCTGTCCGGTTCCCATAAAGTGTGGTGACAGAATCCGGACTCATCAGTAGCCCCTTTTTTAGGTGGTGTTCAAAGACCTTTGGCAAGACCTAAAAAATAGCATGTAGCTGGTCACAGCCATATCCGGGCAGGTTCTTCAAACTTTGTTATAGCTTTATCCGAACTGAAAAAGTCCTCAGAAACTAAACGGTTTTTTGCCAGAAATCGTGGGACACGTGACTCTCCCTGGTTCGCCACATCAGCTGTTTTTTTCCCTAGAACGACGCTCCCACTTTCTCCAAAAAGTAACCTCTTCATTTAATGAGGATGATGTCAGCGTCATTCCTTAATCATTGCAACCTTTCGAATAATCCTAGGTATCAAAGCATCTTTTTGCGTATTTACCATAAATTAGTTCACTTTTCTACTGTTTCACCATCTTCATCATTTTTGCTCTACCAAACTTCAAAGCTTTTTCTCTAAAAAACAAACACTTTCTTTCGGTTGTGAGTTTATGTTCACAGCTAGGAACACTTTAATCAAAGGCGGGTGGCTTAATTTGTCAGAGTTAGAAAAGGCCCAAAAAGTTGAACGAGAAAGGCGCATTGCTGCAGGTCGTCCTAGTTCCCCTGTCGACAAACCAGTAACACCAAGCACAGAGCCTGACCAGGGCTCTTCTTCAACCAAAAGCGTTAAACCGAGGAGATTGTTCCAGACCAACCTTTCACCAATTGTTTCAGGCTCGTCGGTTCAGGAATCAGAGCCCACTGTTGAACCAGGGCAAGTAGTTACCAGTTTTAAGAAGCCTTCTCCATTTATCGACATGGGATCAGATGCTGATGCCTCTCCAGATAAGTTAGTTGATCGGAGAAGAGATCGTCTGGTAAAAGGGCAGGCTTCAAAAGGTACACCTTCCAAATCAGGGGCCAAAGATAGCAACACAGGGTCAGAGGCACCCATGAAAATTCCTAAGGACAAGCTGTCCGGACCGGAGGCATCTAGCTCAAGTCTCCGAAAAGAAACTACTGTATCTGAGCCCCAGTCGGAGGCCAGAGTACAAGAAATCAGTGAAACTCAACAATCCGGAGGGCATGCTGAGCCAACCTCTAACTCCCCTCACCCAAAAACAACTGAAAACCCCTCCCTCGTAATGGAAGAAGTGATGGAGGATTCTATTGAAGAGGCTCCGTTTGAGTCCGAAGCATCCGGGCAGACAAGTGAGGCTGATGCTGCTAAGAAGGATAGAGGCAAAAAAAAACTATGCCTTAGGCATCCAGACCTGCCGGAGGTCCTTGTGGGAAAAGTGGGACCTTGTTTCCACAAGGTGAGTGTTAAGTATTTAATAGTTTTGCAAAAACTTAACTATGCCTTCATCCACACAGCCGAACTAGGTCGGATGCGAACAAAATGGGGGATTCCAGAGAATGTAAAAATAAGGATCCCAATAGACCCTGAAACGCCGATGGACTGCAAGCTCAGTGAAATAGTTTTCTTCACTGAGCTCTTTAACTGGGGACTAAGGTTTCCCTTAGATCCGGAGATAGTCAAATACTTTCATCTCATCAAGCTTTGCCCCAGTCAACTGAGCCCTAATGCTGGTACACTCTCTTGGCATGTATCATGGCCTCCACGCTCTCCAGAATTCCTCTCCCAATTGAGGAATTTGCAGCTGTGGCCAGCCTCTGCAGAAACCACCATATTCCCTTTTATCACTTCAACATGGGTGATATTTATAAAGTAGTGGATGACCTGCTCGAGTCGGAGAGAAATTGGAGGACTCACTTCTTGTTTGTGAGTGGTGCCTGGGAGAATGGGAGGAAGATTAAAGCCGGTACAAACCCGAGTCTCCTTACCAGCAGATGGCAAAGCGATGGTAAGAACCATATCTCACATTCTCATCTTTATTTTTTTTTTCATAAATTTGTTTATCTGACTTGTCTTTTCTTTTCTGTTCCTTGACAGTGCTGCCTAAAGACTTCAATGACTACTTGAAGGCTGGTCAGACCACTTGTACCAAGCTAAACGCTTGGGTTGCTGAAAAGTGGGGGAATTGCTTCCATAACACTTTTACCGGAGGCAATCTTGCAAGGTCCTACCTGTGGAACACCACTGACCGGAGGGATTTATCCTGGGAGGAACTTACTACCCCACCCCCTCCGGAAGTGGTCCTCAAAAGAACACATGCACCGGATGAGGCATTGTATATGCCTGGTAGAGCCAAGGCCCCAAGTAAGATGAAGGGCAAGAAGGGTAAGAGCAAGCAGAGTGCGGTTGAAGCTAACCCCACCGAAGCAGAGGAAACTGCCCCAATAAACCAAGAGGGGACAGTTCCAAGACAAATTGATGTTGCTCTTCTAGAAGTAGTGGAACACGAGAGTACTAGGGAAGAGGCAGGATCTCCAAAACCCTCAAGGGAGACATGAAACGGGGAGCAGAAAGCAAGGACAGGGAGGCCAAGAAGAAAAAGACCTCCAGGGGTGATGAAATTTCTCTCCGGCCTCCGGAGCCCCTCCCTCCTGTTGACCCTACTGATCTAACAAGAGCAGAAGAGATCCCTGGTGACTTTCGAACTGATGAGGTTGGAGGAGGAGACATTAGTATTGACGGTGTCGACATTACTGGGCTTTAGGGGATTGGTGACTACTTTGAAAACCTCCCCAAAGATGATTTTGTTGGGCCCTACCTCCCTCAAAGCACTTCGAACATCGTTACCTTGAATGGTAAGTCTTTCACTGTTTCAAGTGAAAGATATGTTATAACTCACTCTATATTGAGTAATATTCAGCCAGTGCTTGGTTTGGAGAAACAAGTGTGAGGTCAGTCAGCTATCATTACTGCCCTTAATTCTGACAAAGAGAATTTGTCCAACGACCTCCTCATTGCCAACCAAAATGCTGATGTTTTGAAGAGAGAAAACGAGGAGTTAAAGAAGAACCATGAGGGTTGGGCCACAAAGGTAGCTACCTTAGAAGATACTATCAAAGAACTCCGGGCAAAGTAGTCCGGGTTGGAGAAAGATCTCTCCTCTTCGAAAGAGGAGGTGAAGGCCAAGGACCAAGTCATTCATACTTTGACCAATGACAAGATCGCGCTCGAGGACTCGGTGTCGAAGGCTGCACAAGAAAAAGCTGATTTGCAAAGGGAGCAAGAGGAAAAAATCCAAGCCAAGATTGATGCTTATACCAACAATGTGATAGACACTCAGGAATAAATGTATGCCAAAGTGAAGTCGGACATGGTTTTACTCTTTCATGAGAAGTTTCCGAAGAGGAATCTGGGAGACTTATGGACTTTTGTAGAGTATCCAGACCTCCCCTTCCATACGATGGCTGATGGTGATAAGCATGACTACTCTAGTGCGGACTCAAGCGATGAAGAAGATAACACCGGGGACAGCCCGGATGAAGAAAATGACGACCTTCAGAAGAAGAAAGCCAGTGAGGCTGAGCCATCTTCAAAGGCTCAGTCTTAGAATATCAATTATCTTTTTACTTTTGTTTTGATTGAACCAAAGTCCTTGGATGGCTAAGACATTTTTTGTGACTGTGTCCGGTCCTTATCCGGATAAATCTTTTTGTTTTGACAATTTAAAGTCCTTGGATGGCCAAGGAACTTCGGATGCTTTAATAGGTACTTTTGTTTCGCACAACTGTTGCATTTTTTTCATAGTTTTTCAATTACGGTGGCTAATGTTTAAACAACCTTTAGTTATTTCATAAATATTCTAAAGTGAGAGTGTTTAATTTCTTTGATGACAAATGTTCAAATAGTCATCAATCCTTTAATTTAATCCGGCCCATGTTTAAATAATAATTTCACAAGAACTTATTTAAGAAGGCATCAAATTTAATTTCATAAAAAATCCCGGACACCTCATTAAAACCTCCCCGCGCCACCAGGGTAGGAAAGAGTATGCCCCCAAATATTTATATGAACTTTTAAACAAGTAAATATTTACATAGTTCCTACTCCAAGTACATTCGGAGGTGCTTAATATTCAAAAGGTGATTCAAAATCCTTCCATCTTTGTCTTGGAGCCGATATGTTCCAAGCTTAAGCTTTTCAATGACCACATATGGTCCTTCTCAAGTTGGGGCCAATTTACCGAACTGCCTCTCTTTAGTGTGTAGGAAAACTTTTCTCAACACCTTATCCCCTGGTTGAAAATCCCTTCTCTTGATTTTAGAAGCAAACCTGCTTCTCATCAAACCTTGATAGTGCACAACTCTAAGGTGAGCCTTAACTCTTCTTTCCTCTATCAAGTCAAGTTGGCCTCTGATAGCCACCTCGTTAGTGTGTTTGGAGAAATTATGAACTCGAAATGAAGGGAGAGTCGCTTCTATGGGAGCTATGGCATCCATTCCATAGACCAAAGCAAAATGTGACTCTTGTGTTGCAGCCCTAGGTGTAGTCCGGTAAGCCCACAAAACTTCTTGCAAATAACTAGGCCATTTTCCAGCAGCCCTTTCTAAATTTTTCTTCAAACCGGACAGTATAGTCCTGTTAGCCACCTCAACCTGACCATTTGCTTGTGGGTGGATAGGTGAAAAGAAGCAATGTTGTATACCTCTAGAGGCACAAAAACTCTCCATCTCTTTGTTGTCGAATTGTCGTCAATTGGATGTGGCTTATTTTCGTTTGAGGGTAAGTGTGTAAATTTTGTCTAGAGTTTTGTGGAATTTTGAGATTATTTAATGTTTGGGTAGAATGTAGAGGGAGAATTGAGCTGTCTGGTTGTATTTAATTTTCATTACCCTCATTTAATGTAGGTGGTTGGGTATTTATACCCTTATATTTGGGCCATATGGGCTTTCGAGTCGTGTTTAATGGATCTGGGTCGAGTTTAAAAACCCATTAGTTTTAAGTAAGCAAATAGTCAGCTTAGTCAAAAAGTGATTAGGTTTTAAGTACTTTAGTTCTGTTCGGATAGTTCAGTGAATGAAAGTTGTCCGAACTGCCCCTGTCCGGTGAAGTGGACATTGTCCGAATTGACCATGTCCGGTTCTCATAAAGTGTGGTGACAGAATCCGGACTCATCATAATATTTTAAGATGTCTCGCATATATTTTTAAATGTCTCGCATGGTATATACCAAATGAATCGCATGTCCCATATATAATATTTCGTATTAGGATCACATGTTCACATGCATAAGGATCGCATCTTATTTCTCGGGTAACACGCATCTTCAACAAAAAATACATTAAAACTCAAAAATCGACCTAAGGTATATTTCCACAACCTAAACAGAATTACCAAGAAAATGAAATATATTGTACAATAAGTTTATAACTTATTACAAAAACAAAATAGATGCAAACATATTATTATACAATCAGTTTTTAAAATTGGTTTCTAAAAATAGAAGAAAACAAATGAATACTATGATGACGAACATAACCAACCTGCTCACATTTGATACTATGATGGTCAAATAACAGATGTTGTAATAATGATACATAACAAACATCTCACCTAAAAGACCTTCTACGATGCTCCGATGAACCACGTTCAATACTTTGATAACGAAAATTGATATTCCGATGAAAGTAGTTTAGGTATTGTTTAACTAAGGCTAAAATATGGTATATTAGAATCTTAAATCTGATTTGCAGTGAAACCAGTAATGAGAAAAAAGTCTGAGTTTCTAGTAGGCTAAAATTTGGTTTGTAGAGATAAGCGCCTTATCAATTTCAAATGTTTAAAAAATCAAACATAAAAAATAGTTTATGGAAAAAAATTACATGGATGGTCAAAGATATTAGAATATTATTATAAAATTTGGATAGTGAAAGTTAAATATACAAATAAGTATTGAATAAACAATATTTATAGTTTAGGTACCGAAATGAGCCATTCTCCTGAAGCTCTTCTCCTTAGACTTCTTCAAGTAGTCATGTTCTTCTCTTCCCCTCCATTCCTTTCTAAGGATCCCTTATTTAGTTCTCCGCCTCCTATCTGATTTTTCTTTAAAAATCTTCAATGGATGGATTCTCAACATTGACATGTTCGGATCATAAATATAAATCGCAGGTAGAAATGAAAACTGCAAATTTACCACAACACTCAAAAAAATTCTATGCAAAAACCTTACAAAATCGAAATAAAGAATTTGAAGGTCTACCGAAAGAATATCATCACAAAGCAAACTATATTTCAGTTCAGTTTCCACAACATGTCAAAGAAACTCTAGAGAATCACAGAAAATACATTTTTGTGGAGAAATTTAACTAACGAATTCTTAAGAGGCATATAGTAGAAGGTTTCTTGAAAAAAATGAATCTAAACATGCAATATAATATAATCGTATGGGACTCACGTCATATACTTCTCGAATTTAACAGTAAAGAAGACTTGTGCAATGTGTGGAAGAAAACGTATGGTACTTGGATAACTCAACCATGCGTCTGCTCAAATGGACTCCTCAATTCAACACAAAACATGAATGCCCAGTGTGTCTTGTATGGACTAGACGTGGAAATCTCCTCGAATTCATGTATAATGAAAAGATGATTTTCTCAATAGCTAAGACTATTGGAAATCCCCTATAAATCAAGATCCCTAAAAAACATAGAGCCTACCAAAACTCTTCTTTAGTCTGGGTTGAACTTGACTTAACAAGAAAGAGTATGGGACAAATGATAGACAAGAAGGGTCTACTCTGCTTCACCAGACCCAATATGAGATGGAGTTGCGAATGAATCAGCTTCTAGATAAGATAAATGCTCTGAATGAGAAATAAGATCAGAGAGAGCAGGAAATTCAGTCGGCAAGGCTGAAATTCGAGGTAAGGCAAATGAATGACCAAAATGATGTTGGTGGTTAATCTGATCGATCTTGCACTGATTGTCAAGTTAGAAGTGAACAGAAAAATTCGTGTTTCAAGGCGTCAAAATAGCGTCATTCTTCGTGAAAAGAAAAGAAAGATAAACAAAGATATATCACATCTAGTGATGAGGAGGTTGATAGATCTGGATCTGGTTTTAAGAGATATAGAAGCTCTTCGAAAGAAGAGAATGATCAACATCGCAAATATAAGGAAGAACACAAAGCTAGTTGGGATAGTGTACCTCGATGTTTGAGGGAGTCTAACTGGTGTGAATGGAATACATCGAATCAATACAATAAGGATGATCAGAATTTGTATGCGGTAATATGAACCGATGATCAGTATGTTCAAGGTATTGACTGGAGGAATTATCCGTTGGAAGATGAGATTAGATCTATCACGCTTCCGAAGCATTTTGAAATTTCAAAAATTGAAAAGTTTGATGGGATGCAAGATCAAGATGATCACATAGAACAATTCAATAAGTATATGATGAATTTCTAAGATGACGACGGGCTAGTGTGTCGAGATTTTTTCCAGACTCTTAAAGGAACAACTTTAAAATGGTATAACTGAATCCCGAGGGGACCCATTTCAAACTTCATAGACTTTTATACTACCTTTCGAAGACAGTTTGTTGGGAGTAAAAAAATGAGGGAAAATAGAGATACAACCATCCAATGCAAACAAACATTTGGAGAAAAGTTAAAGGATTATACAAAGCGATTTGTCTTGACAAAAGCAAGTCTAGATAATTGTGAAGAACTGGTGGCGATGGTAGCTTTTCGCCAAGGATTACTGCCAGGAGATCTTGATAATGAAACAACAAAAAAGAAAAGCCTTAACTTTTGGGGCTTTAATGGCCCAAGTTGAGGACCAAATTAAGGTTGAGAAATCAACCAGGGTTCAAGGGGCAACAGTTAACATTCCAAAGAAATCAAGGCAGGCGCCCCATAACTAGAGACAGTCATCAAATTCTTCCCAGCAAGCCCGTATGAGGAATAACAACTTGCCACCTCGAACTGGAGGTTACTCGAAATTGAAGCTCCATCATACCAATTCAATAGGTCGAGGCCAAAATCAATGGATAAGGCCTGAATACTATGTAGATTTGACTGAAAGTGTGGCTGCAATATTTGATAAAACTAAAAGATATGTAAATTTCGGGAAGCCCGCTCCAATCAACATGCCTAGGGAGGAGCGAAACAACAAGTTTTGTAGGTATCATAATGATATTGGCCATGATACTGTTGATTACATCGCTTTGAAAAAGAAAGTTCAAACTTTGATTGAAAACGAGAAATTGTTTACTTATGTAAAATCTTAGAGCAATGCATCAAAAAATCCCATAGCATCAACTTCACAACCAACCAATCCAGGTGCACAAGCTAAAAAATTGATGATCCTTGATTCAAAGATTGCTGATTTTGATGTTGCGTTAGAATAGTTAGACATAGATCCAGATCAGTTAATTTTGATGATAGTGGAAGCGCCACTTGTAAGCTTGTGTGAGTATTTTGATTCTTTATCCATTTTGGGGGTGATTCCATGACTGGAAACACTGATAGATCTAGGAAAAGACATATTGTGAGCTTGGCTACTCAGACACTTGTAAGCTTGTGTGAGTATTTTGATTCTTTATCCATTTTGGGGGTGATTCCATGACTGGAATCACTGATAGATCTAGGAAAAGACATATTGTGAGCTTGGCTACTCAGATGGAGGGAAAATATCTACCCATTTGTAGGGAAAGAGATACATTCCTTTTATCCTTTTCGACGAAGATGATTTGCGGGGTACCGCATGACCGCATGAGGATGCAGTTATCATTGGTGCAGAAATTGATGGCATTGAGATTCGATGCATACTCATAGATACTGGGAGTTTTATGAACATCGTTTCTAAAATTACTTATGATAGGATGCGCATTCCGCCTCGGATTTCTCCGTTAGAGCGCACTATTATCGGTTTTTCCATGGGTAACTGCGCGAGTAATTGGAGAATTCGAATGGGAGTTAATTTTGGGAAATTGACCTTTTAAGAAGAAGGTTCAAGTGTTTTTCATGATGGTGGACTGTCCAAGAAGCTAATAATGTTATTATTGGGAGATCCTAGTTGTCAAGTATGTATGGAGTTGTATCAACAATCCAGCAATGTTTCAAGTATGTCATCGGAGACCGTGTACGGATGGTCTGGAGTGATCAAAAGGTTTCCAGGGAATTCTACGCCACTGCGCTTCGGATTTAAGGATCCAAAGGTGGTGATATGATGAATGAATAACAATAAGGGGGGTTGACCTCAGATTTTGAGGAAATATTGGCGATCTTAGAGAAACCCTAGGGTAATATGCTTAAAACTTTTATCCCATAATTTGTATGTTTTCTATTAGAAAACATAGGACGTGGTAGGAGTGCCAATTGAAGTAATTTTCCATAGCCTAGCTGTTAATCCGAAGGTGAAACCTGTTATTCAAAAAAGGCGGGCATTTTCATCAGAAAAAAACATAGGTTATTGTTTCCGAAGTAGACAGTTTATCCAAGTTTGAGCATATAAGGGAGTCGCAGTATCCTTTATGGACGGCGAATCTAGTGGTGGTAAATAAAAAGAATGAGAAGTGGAGAATGTGTGTTGATTTTACAGACTTAAATCGACCTATCCTAAAGACCCATTTCCAGTTGCTCAAATAGACCAGCTGATTGATTCTATTGCGGGAAACAAAATATTGAATTTTATGGATGCTTTTACAGGGTATAATCATATTCATATGGATCTGAAGGATCAAGAATGTACCACTTTCATCACTGACAGAGGCTTGCATCGTTATAGAGTTATACCTTTTGGATTAAAATTGATGGGGCCACATGAAAAAGATTGATAAATAAAGCATTTGCTACCCAGATCGGAAGAAACAAGGAGGCATACATTGATGATATGGTGGTAAAAACTTAGTAGATGATGCACACTTGGAGGATTTAGAGGAAACATTTCTGAATTAAATTGCAATAAAGCTGAAACTAAATTAAAAATGTACTTTTGGAGTTTGATTGGGGAAATTCCTGGGTTATATTATCAATGAAAAAAGGATAAAGGCTGATCCAGAACAGTTAAAAGTTGTAGTATCTATGAAATCGCCTCGAACTATCAAAGTAGTACAAATTTTGACAAGAAGGTTAGCAGCACTTAACAAATTTATCTTTAGATGCTCTGATAAATGTTTCCCTTTCTTGCAAGTGTCACGAGGACCAAAGAAGTTTGAGTGGATTTCAGATTGTGAAGCAGCATTTCAAGCATCAAGGATTTATTATCATCACCAGAAATATTATCTAAGCCTCGAAGTGGAGAACAACTCTGTTTATACATTGCGGTATCAAATTTTTCAGTAAGTGCAGTGTTAATAAGTGAAGATTCAGGAATTCTGAAGCCCGTGTATTATGTCAGCAAAAGTTTGGTGCAACAGAAAAGAGGTATTTGAAGCTCGAAAAATGGAATTGGCATTGGTGGTGGCTGCTATAAAAATGCGCCCTTATTTTCAAGCTCATACCATTGAAGTTCGAACCTCATTTCCATTGAAAAATGTTTTGCAACGTCCTGATATTTCGGGGAGAATGACTAAGTGGTCAGTGGAATTGAGGGATTTTGATATTACTTTTTCGCTTCGAACATCAATTAAAGTGAAAGCTTCGGAAGATTTCCTTGTTGAATTTCATTCTAGCAGGTCGGATGAAGAGGATAGCAAGGATGTTTTGCCAATTAATTCGACGTGGATTATTCGAATTGATGGAGGTTCTAGTGTTTTGCAATGCAGAGCTGAAGTTCAACTGATTGCTCCATCTGGAGAAACAATGCATCAATCTATTAGATTTGGTTTTCAAACATTGAATAACGAAGCTGAATATAAAGTTGTTTTAGCCGGATTGAGACTCGCGAATATATGTGGTGCAACTTCAGTGCGATTATAGACAGATTCTCAATTAATAGCAAATCAAGTGTTTGGGTTTCCGAAGCAAAAAATGATCACTTAATTTTGTATCTTTGAGAGCTTCAAATTTTGATGCTTTTATTTGATCACGTTGTTGTTGAACATATAAATCAAGGAAGTAACATAATGGCTGATTCTTTAGCAATTTTTGCATACAAGGAAGAATATTTATGGATCTTGTTACAAGAAAGTCCTTCGATTGTAACTCAATCAGACCAGTGTGAACATATTAAGGAACTGTTTGTCACCCTAGATACAGTCTGAGGCTACTGGAGAACTGATATTTTGAATTTTTTTATTAGAGGAGAGTTTCCTGAAGATGCCAAATTGGCCAAAAAATTGCGAGGCAAAGCTTTTGGCTACATAGTATTAGATGGATTTTTTTATAAGAAAGCATTGAGTAGGCCATTACTATGATTTTTGAATAAACAAGAATCACATGAGGTTTTATCAGAGCTGTATGATGGATAAGGATCAACATATTATGGGTGTAAGACATTAACTCGTCTAGTTCTGGTCGCAGGGTTTTATTGGCCTTCGATTATGGCTGTATGATCTGTTGCAAATTGATAAGAACACTTTGCAGTCAGGATGGACCAATCTTCTAACAACTTGTCGATGATTGGGTGGCTCCATCAATATTTCAGGAGGAAAAGCTCCAAGTGTGATCGGGAATAGGTGATTGTTGAGGAATTTGATGGTTCGAAGGTTGTGTGGAAAGCATTATTCCACTTTTGTCAGCCCAAACAAGGCTTTGAACAGTACATCATCCCTCGACTATCGTGTTTGGTGGCAAATAGTCCCTTGACTTTCAAATGTCCGTTGACAGTCCCTGGACTATCGCATTTGGATAAAGTTAGTCCACCAGATCCTCTGAACCATGAGAGGCTGCCACCTGTCACCATAGTCCCCAGATTTTTGTATTACCACTAGTCCCTTGAGTTTAGTTTTCCGTAATATTCTACATTTTGGGTTTGACCTAAACTCAAAGGACTAGTGGTGATACAAAAATCTGGGGACTATGGTGACAGGTGGTAGCCTCTCATGGATCAGAGGATCTGGTGGACTAACTTTATCTAAACGCGATAGTCCAGGGACTGTCAACGGACATTTGAAAGTCAAGGGACTATCTGCCACCAAACGCAATAGTCGAGGGACGATTTACTGTTCAATGCCGCCCAAACAACAACCTTAATGAAGGTTTCCTTTTCTTTTCTCGGCGAATTGCATAACACCTTGAAATTTCTCTTTATAATATAGAAGTTGATAGAAAAAAGGATAGAATTAGTTGAAAATATACTTTAGAGAAATAATATTAAAAGACTTACGATTACTCCTCCAGACGAGGTTCAATCTTGATGGGTTGGCTTCAGATATAGCTTTACCATTCTCTCACGCTTTTGAAATGAAGACGAATTTCTGCTTCCTAAATTTTTCTGCTTCCAGTATATCGTCAATTATTTTTAAGTCATCATCCAACGTGAGATAATAAAACGGAAGCACTGGTCCCTTTGATAATTTGGTCAGAGATGTGAAATCCTCGATGCAAATTGGAATTTTTGAACAAGTGGGAAGCTATGATTACATAAAGAAGCGCGAACCATTAATTTGGTGTCACTTGGGTTGGACACAGATTCAAAAGCTCGAAGTAGTCTACTATCACGGTATCCAGCAGAAATCAAAGACCCTAGTTGATGATCTCTGGGTAGACCACTAGTTTGTCTTTTTATAATCTAGGGGTGCTTCTTATTTCTTCGAAAGATTAAGTGAAATGTTCTCACTTTCTTGGCTATTTTCATAGTATATATAGGAACGTTTTTAGAGCCACTATATAGTTCGCATCGAGAGATCTCAAATTCTCACCTATTGATGTACGCTCTTCCTCGGATATTGTGATAAGAGCTTTCTTTTTCCCCGGTCTACGGACTTTTTCTTGTGCAATATTTTCCGATTCCTTCGAAGCTTTTTCTTCTGTATTGATAAAGAAGTAGAAATTTAGGGACTAAAGTGTAAATAATAGAAGTTCAATGTAATAATTCCGATTATGTATTTATATTGAGGACTAAGGGTAATATATCTCTTTATGTAACCATTTTTCGTTTTGAGCTTAGTTCTAGAGCCTCTATATAAAGGCTGGGGCTGAACTAATAAAGGTTGGTGTTGAACACGTTTTTTATCTAACTCAATTGTGCTCTGACTTTGTATCTCTAAAAATCTCTCTCACACACACTAAAATGCATGTATTACTTTTTCTTAAGACAATTAATAACAATTGAATTCACCAAATTGGCGACTTCACTGGGGACCAAACTAAGAATCAGTGTCTTACTTGTTCGAATTAGATTTGGTATTCTTATTTTCTTTTTCGAATTCTTATAATGAATCCTGAAAATAATCCATCAGTTCGATCCGTGATGGAAACGCTAAGAGATGATTTACAAAGAAATGAAAACAAACCTGATGGATTTGTTCCGATCCAAATGCAATCAGATATTGAAATGCGCATGAAACAACTCTTGGATAAAATAAACACGCTGAACAAAAAGTACGAACAAAGAGAACAAGAAATTCACTCGGCGAACCTTAAATTCAAGGTGAGGCAAGTAAACGAGAAAACTGAGATGGGAAATCAGTCTAATCGATCTTGTATTGATCGGCATGTTAGGAGTGAGCAGAAAAAAAACGCGCTTCAAAGCTCCAAAAGAGTGTTATTATTCTCGAAAAGGGAAAAAGACAAATAGAAATATGTAGCCTCTAGTGACGAAGAGGTTGAAAATTCTGCTTCAGGATTTAAGAGGTATAAGAGTTCTTCGAAGGAGGAACCAGAAAGGGAACAGTCAAGGAAGCATAAGAAGGAACATAAATCTAAAAGGTACAATATTCCTCGTTGCTTGAGGGAATCTACTTGGTGTGAGGGGAACACATCGAATATATATGCTGAGACTGATCAAAATTTGTATGCAGTCATGGGGACTGAGGATCAGTATGTCCAAGGTGTCGATTAGAGGGACTCTTCGCTGACAAGTGAAATTCGATCTATAACGCTTCCGAAGCGTTTTGATATTGCTAAGGTTGAAAAGTTCGATGGGATGCAAAATCTAGATGACCACATCGAACAGTTCAAGAACTACATGATGAAGTTCGAAGATGACGACCGGCTGGTGTGTCGTGCTTTTTCAGAAACTATCAAAGGAACAACATTAAAATGGTACAACCGGATTCCGAGGGGATCCATTTCAAATTTCAGGGATTTCTAAACTACTTTTCGAAGGCAGTTTGTTGGAAGTAAGGAGGTGAGAGCGAACGGAGATACTATCACTCACTGCAAACAAGCGGTTGGAGAAAAATTAAAAGATTACAAAAAGAGGTTTGTTCTGACTAAGGCAAGTTTGGATAATTGCGAAGAAAATGTGGCAATGACAGCTTTTCGCGAGGAGATATGGCCGATGGAACGACAAAGAGGAGAACTCTATCTTTTGGAGCATTGATGGCTCAAGTAGAAGACCAGATTAAGGTTGAAGATTCAACCAAGGTCTGAGAGAACCAGTTGATATTCCAAAGAATTCGACTCAAGTGGCCAATAACCAAGAGCAACCCTCGAATCAACAGTCACGTTTGAAGAATAATAATTTGCCACCTCGAACTGGTGGATATTCAAATCATGCTCCATCCTAAAATTACAACAGACCGAGATTGAATCAGTGGATTAGGCCAAAGTACTATGCGGACTTGACAGAAAGCGTGGCTGCAATTTTTTAAAGGGGGCGCATGAAGATGTAGTAGTCATTGGTGCAGAAGTGAAAGATATTGAAATTTAATATGTGCTTATAGACACCGGCAATTCTGTAAACTTCATCTTCAATACGACTTATGACAAAATGCGGAATCCTCCTCGAATTTCTCAATCGGAACGTACAATCATAGGGTTTACAGGTGTGACAGCTCGGGTGATTGGGGAATTCAAAGGGGAAGTGAGTTTGGGAAAAAGATCTTTCAAGAAGAAGGTCCAAGTGTTTTTTGTGGTGTTCGACTGTCCCACGAGCTACAACGCTATTTTTGGAAGGTTTTGGCTTTCTAGAATGTATGTGGTGGTGTCGACGGTACACCAATGTTTTAAATATGTGGCAGGGGATCGTATTGGGGTCGTTCAAAGCGAAAAGAAAGTAGCAAGAGAGTGTTATGTCACTACGCTTCGGATCCGGGGATTCAGCAGTGGGTAGTTGATGAATGAATAACAATCAAAGGGGTTAACCTCGGATTTAGAAGAAAGAGTTGACGATCCGAGGGAAACCCCACGGTCGTTAACAGTAAGTGAAGAAATAGAGGAGTATACGTTTTCGGAAGGAAGAGTGCTTCGAATCGTAACCTTACTGACCCCACTTTTACGTTAACAACTGCTAGAATTTTTGTCTTTTAACTTAGAAGTTTTCTCTTGGAAAACGGAGGATGCGATAGGAGTACCGATCGAGGTAAGTCGTCATAGTTTGGCTATTGATCCGAAGGTAAAACCATTAAATCAGAAAAGAAGGGCATTCTCTTCGGAAACGATGGAAGCAATTGTTTCCGAGGTAGATCGATTATCCAAGGTCGGACATATAAGGGAGTCACAATATCTTTTATGGACTGCGAATCCAGTAGTGGTAAAAAAGAAGAATGGAAAGTGGACAATGTGTGTGGATTTTACAGACTTGGATCGAGCATGTCCTAAAGATTCATTTCATGTTCCTCGAATAAATCAATTGATTGATTCTAACGCAGGAAATAAAATACTAGCATTCATGGATGCTTTTGTAGGATACAGTCAGATTCAGATGGATCCAAAGGACCAAGAATGTACGACCTTCATAACTGACAAAGGGTTGTATTACTATAATAAGGTTATGCCCTTTGGATTAAAAAATGTTGGAGCTACTTATCAAAGGTTGATGAACAAAGATTTTGCCACTCAGATCGGAACAAATATGGAGGTATTTATAGATTATATAGTGGTAAAATATTTGAAGGATGACGCGCATCTCGAGGATTTAGAAGAAACATTTTTGAATTTAAGGGCAATCAGACTAAAGCTTAATCCAGAAAAGTGCACCTTCGGAGTTCGATCAGGAAAATTCTTGGGTTATGTTATCAGTGAAAGAGGAATAAAAGTTGACCTGAAACAATTGAAGGCTCTAATAGCAATGAATTCGCCTCGATCTGTCAAAGAAGTGCAAATTTTGACATGAAGGTTAGCAGCACTTAACCGATTTATTTCCATATTTTCTGACAAATGCTTTCCTTTTTTTTAAGGTTTACGAGAACCAAATAGATTTGACTGGACATCGGAGTGTGAGGCAACATTTACAAGTATAAAAAACTTGTTATCATCACCAGATATTTTGTCAAAACCTCGAAGTAGAGAAAATCTCTTTATGCACATTGCGGTATTGGATTTGACATTAAGTGCAGTGCTGATAAGTGAAGATTCAGTTATTCTGAGGCCACTGTACTATATCAGCAAAATTCTAGTGGTAGTAGAAAAGAGGTATTTGAAGCCGGAGAAATTAGCATTAGCATTCGTGATTACTGCTAGGAAAATGTGCCCCTATTTCCAAGCACATACTATTAAAGTCTGAACTTCATTCCCTTTAAAAAATGTCTTGCAATGACCTAATATGTCTTCCAAGTGGTCAGTGGAGTTATGAGATTATGATATTTTGTTCACATCTCAAACTGCAATTAAACGTCAAGCATCGACAGACTTTTTTGTTGAGTTTCATTCGAACAGATCGGATTTGAAGAAATTAAAGATGTTACAGCCGTGAATTCAAGGTGGATCGTTCGAACAGATGAAGGGTCTAATATTTCAAGCTGGAGTGATAGGGTTCAACTAATGGATCCAACTGGAGAAACGATGATTCAATCCACCAAATTTGGTTTTCACGCTTTGAATAATGAAGCTGAATAAGAAGTTGCTTTGGCAGGTTTGAGGTTGGAAAAAATATGTGGAGAAACTTCAATGCGCTTAGAAACAGTTTCTTAATTGGTAGAAAATCAAGTATCTGGATTTTTCGAAGTAAGAAAGGATCGCTTAATTTTATATCTTTGGGAGATTTGGAACTTAATGTTACTATTCAATCATGTTGTTGTTAAATATATTAGTCAAAGAAGTAGCATGGTGGCTAATTCTTTAACCAATATTGCTTACAAATCCTTGGATTTTGTTACAAGAAAATCCTTCGATTTTGACTTAATCAAATCAGTATGAATGTGTATAGGAACTTTTCATCACCTCCGATGAAGTCCGAGGAGTTTAGCGAACAGATATTCTTAATTTTTTGACTCAAGGAACATTGGCAGATGCTACGAAGTTGGCCAAAGCATTGAGAGGTAAAGCCTTCAGATACATAATTTTAGATGGAATTTTGTATAAGAAGGCATTAAGAAAGCCTTTACTACGATGTCTAGACAGGAAAGAATCACATGAGGTATTATCAGAGTTGCATGATGGAGAAGGGTCAGCTCATTGCGGGTTTAAAGCTTTATTTCGTCGAGTTTTGCTTGCAGGATTTTATTGGCCTACAATCCTGAACGATGCTAAAAATTCGGTTCGAAGTTGTGATACTTGTCAAAGGTTTGCTAATTCTATACACAGGCCGTTAGTTCCACTTATGTCTATAACTGAGGTCAACCATTTGATAGATGGAGGATTGATTTGGTGGGACCTTTGCCAATGGTATCTGGGGGACGACATATAATAATTGTAGCAGTGGATTATTTTACAAAATGGGCTGAGGCAGAACCACTATTTGGAACAAAAGTAAAAGATGCAACCAAATTCATTGTGAACAGTATTTGTTGTCGCTTCGGAGTACCTCGGAGAATTACTACGGATAATGGCGCCCTCAGTTTAATAATAAAGAAATGACCTCATTTTGTGCATCAAATAAAATTTAACAAAAAAATTTGACACCTTTTCATCCTCAAGCTAATGAACATGTCGAGGTAACAAACATTACTATTTTAGATGCTTTGAAGAAAAAATTGACAGGCGCAGTATGGAAATGGCCGAACTATTTACAAGAGGGATTTTGGGCTTTTCGGACAACTCCTAGGGAAGCTACTAGAAACTCCTTTTGACTTAGCATATAGAATGGATGTTGTCAGCCCTGTTGAATCTATAATGTCATCTTTTAGAATAACTCAATATTCTGAAAGATTTAATGATGAAGCTAAAAGGGCAAATTTAGATCTGATTGAGGAGAAAAGAGTTCAAGCTCATTTAAACGTAATCCATTACCAAACTCTTATGAGGAACGTATACGATTCAAAGGTAAAAATAAGAGAGTTAAAAGCGGGTGACAAAGTGTTAAGGAAAATATTTTTGCATACAAAGGAGAAGAACCTCGGAAATATGACCCCGAATTAGGAAGGACCTTATATGGTTGTTGAAAGGATAAAACCAGGGTATTATCGTCTTTGTGATATTCAAGGGAGGATACTTCAACATCCGTGGTATATACAGCATTTGAAGTTATATTGGGAATAGATCTTTTGTATTTCGAATTTGTTACTATTGATTGAATGGCGCACTCTTTCCTACCCTGTTGTCCCGAGAAGGTTCTAAATGAGGCGCTATGTACATATTCAATATTATCAATAAAACGCATTTTTGGTCAATGGTTGTTTACAAGTGTTTATTTAAAACTATCTTGACAACTTATTAAAGACTGGTCATATTTGAAGTTGGTCAAGAGTAGAATGTTCAGAAGTATTTATTACACTTTTTGAAGAAACAACCATATTCGAAGTACTACGTTAAAAAAATGCGCACTGTGTTATTCGAAGTGCTACGTTCAAGATGCACTATAAATTTTGAAGTGCTACGTTCAAAAAATGCACACTGTGTTATTCGAAATGCTACGTTCAAGATGCACTGTAAATTTCAAAGTGTTACGTTCAAAATATGCACACTGTGTTATTCGAAGTGTTACGTATTGTGAAGTTCGAAGTACATTATTATATTTGAGGAGTTATGTTTAAAAATAATAATTTCAAATTTTTAACTTCGGATAATTAATATTTATAATAAAAATGAAGCATAAACAAAGACATTTGTCAATTAGATTAATTCGATGAAGTACAGTGGGCATGACACTAATTTGACAGATACAAAAAAACAATAACATGAAATCAGAGGACAGTAAAAATCATTCAAATGACTCTTCTTCAGATGATTCTTCTTCCTCTGATGATGAGCTTGGGATATGATCGAAGGCTTCACTAGGGCGCCATTCGACAGGAATATCATTCTATAAATTGGAAAGGTTGATTTTTGGATAAGGCGCATGAATCTCTTGAAGGACGGGGGTGACTGTCTCTTCTTTACCATTGTTAATAGCCTCAAACATCTCCTTAAGCATTCATTTTTTGCGGCACTAACACCAACTTGTTTTTCCTTTTCAAAATTAGCCTTCATCATGGCTATCTCATCAGTCAACTTTTTCTTTTCTGCTTTGCTTGTAGTAAGAGAAGCTTGAAGACCCTCGGATTTAGCCTTTTTAGCAGCTAAGTCTTCAGCATGTTTAGTTTGACCTTGTTTATCTCCTTTTGATGCAAGGTGATCAGTTTTTCTTTATCAGCAAGATGTTGTTCTTGTAAATAGCCTTTGACGAAAAGCTGTCCTCGAATAAGCTCAGATCTTGCCACTTCGAAGGTGTAGAACTGATTGATTACGTGATTCTGAACTTTATCCCTCAGTTGTTTCTCAGCGTCGTCAATTTCCTTATAGCAAACCATATTTTTGGCCAATCGTTTCAAGTTACTTTGTGAGCCTCGACTTGTTGAGAAAGTGACTTTTCTGCAGCATCGAGATCAGAAAATGGTTCGAGTGCAATAAGGACAGCTGGGTTGGGTGGAATATGAGGAAAAACTGTTGGGATAGGACGAGGAATCATGTCCAGAGATGTAGTTGGAACAAAAAGACAGATAATTTCTGGAGGCGCTTCGACGATAGCCCTTCTCCCAAAATTGTGTATACGAGTCTGAATCTCTTGGATGACATAATCTTCTTCCCCAGCAAGTTCCTGTGACTCGTTGAAATGAATTAATCTATCGGGATTGAAGTGGTCTTTGTCTTAATTATCATTTTCTGCATTGTCCTCGATAATGATTGTAGCATCATCATTGGTTGCTTCCTTTTTCGCGAGGAGGACATTGTTGATTCCCAACAGTTATGACCTCATCCTCATCAAACAGTGTGTATTCGATGGTCTTTGATTTTTTGTTCTTCTTCCCATGAGGACTGGTGGAACTTTCGTTTTTCAATGGTGTGGAAGTTTTCTTTTTCTTTGAAGAAGATTCTTCTTCTTCCCCTTCTTCGATAGTTGAATGAGTTGTTTCTGCTGCTTTTGTTTTCAGATCTTTGGGCTTCGGCTGTGCTGAAGGGCTAGCACAAAATGTGCTAGCTGCCTTTTTCTATTTTTTCTCCTTTTTTGCCTTTTTCTTTTGAGGAAAGTGACTGTCTGACCTATTGCGGATGGGGAAGAATTCCTTACAGTTAGGTCGAACTAATCGTTTGCAAGCGTGGATGGGGGTTGGGTTGCTCTATAAAATTGGGAGGAGGCAAGGCTCCATGTGTGATGGGAAAGAGATGATTGATTGGTTAGAAGGCAGTATGGAAAGCGTTGTTCCACTCTGTTTCGGCCCAAGCGGTAAGCTTTTTTAATATGGTTTTGGCTTTTATCTGACGAATAACGTACCGCCTCGGAATTTCTGAAATGATCATATAAATAAATAACGAATAAGGGAAGCAACAATTAATTTTATTTTATCTTAAAATATATAATGTTCGAAGTACTCGCGGTTGCTTCTCCACATGATTTTTAGTTTCGATGGGTTGGTATCGGATATTTCTTTACCGTTCTCCCATGCTCCTGAGATGAAGATAAATTTTTGCTTCCAAAATTTTTCTGCTTCCATGAGATCATCGATGACTTTTAAATCATCCACTACTGTAAGGTAGTAAAACGGAAGCGTCGATCCCTTTGATAATTTTGTCAAAGATATGAAATCCTTGATGTTGATCAAAATCTTGGACAACCGAGAGGCCATGATCACAGACATAAGAGTGAACCATTGATTTGATGTCACTTGAGTTAGGTACAAGTTTAGAAGTTTGAAGCACTCCACGATCATAAGATCCAGTGGGAACCGAATACCCCAATTGATGATTTTGAGGTAGACCACCAGTTCTTCATCTTTACAATCTAAGGGTATTTCCCTTTTCTTAGGTGATGTTGTCTTCCATCCCCCATTGTCTATTTAAATGTGATGCTTGATTTTCTTGATAGTATATATATATATATGGAACTTTCTTTAACTCAATAATTTAATCAGTATCGAGATCTCTCAAGTTTCTGCCAATAGCTGCTCTTTCCTCATCAGAAATAGTAATCAGTGCTTTCTTTTTTCGAGGCTTACGAACTTTCTTCTCTGTGGTATTTTCCAGAGTCTCCTTTAGTGAGGTTTATTTTCGTCTGAGGGTAAGCTTGTAATTTTTGTTTGGAGTTTTGTGGAAGTTTGTAAGTATTTGATGTTTGAGTAGTGAGTAGAAGGAGAATTAAGCAGCCTGGTTGTATTTAATTTTCATTACCCTCATTTAATGTTGGTGGTTGGGTATTTATACCCTTACATTTGGGCCATATGGGCTTTCGGGTCATTTTTAATGGACCCGGGTCAAGTTTAAGGACCCATGAGCTCTTAGTAAGAGAGCAGGCAGCTTAGTCAAGAAGTGATTAGGTTTTTAAGTACTTTAGTTCTTGTTCGAACAGTCCAATGGATGAGGTGTTCGAACTGCCCTGTCTGGTTAGGTGGTCTTTGTCCAAACTGTCCTTGTTCGAAGAGGTAACAGAATCCGGACTCATCATCCTTCATCGGATTTAGCTTCATTGTCAGATCGGGTAGCCTCATAATCAACTTTATCGGATTTTCTTGATTCCTTACTAATCATAGGTGATGCTTTGACTCGAGAAGAAGAGGTTCGACGTGTTAAGGGTGTTTGAATTCTAGAAGAACGACCCTCTTCAGTAGCAGGAGAAGGTGAAAAACGGGAATTTTAGATGGATCAAAATTACCGTAATAAGTGGTCTTGGTTGATGTTCCGATGGGAGCGTTGCTGATTAATCCGGCAGCTTTGTACTCCTCTGCTCTTTCACTTATGCAAAAATAATCGTACGCTCCGAAGACTAGATTATCGTCAGGCTTCGGATATTTTACTTTTTGGGTATCCTTGCCTTAAATCTTCTAGATTTTTTGATTTTTTTCTCATAAACTGGATGAAGATTTACCTTAAAGTATGGATTTTCCGGCGAAGATAGCTGAGAAATATGAAGAAACCATTGAAGGTAGCCAAGAGTTTGTTGCTTCTCTCTCAAGAAATTTGGGTTGTGAAGCAAAGAATTAAGTTACTAACGAATTTATAGGAAGAAGAAAATATATGTAGAAGTGGAAAAGCCTTTATAATGATTGGGTCGAATATGAAATGGTAATAGTGTTATGAGTTCGACATTTGTCAAAGCTAGTTGTAAGCCTAGTGGGTGGGTATTCATGATGAATCTGAACGAATAGATATTATAGATCCACTTAAAAAAAACTCGCGAGCTGGTAATTTTCTTGAGATTTCCGATGTATGGTCACCATGTATTAGCTTCATTATTTGACAGAGTAGTTTCAGAATCAACTTATCCTTTAGATGCCTCATCCATTAATCGAGGAGGGTTACTTGAGGGATTTTGTTGAGACGATGCCCTTGTCTCAACAATCTCCCTCAGGGGAGGATAAGAGGTTGATGGATTTGAAGCAAGATTAATGTCCAAGGTCATATCAGTGTCGTCACCCATTTCTATGAAAGTTTTCTTTTTTAGAGTTTGAGGAGGGTGAGAGTTTGAAGGTTTGGTTAAAGAAAAAGTCGCTTCGGATCTCTTTGGAGAAGATTTGCTCACTTTACGATTGGTTTGAGATGACGACCTAGTAAGATAGGGTGAGGTTCGAGGTGCTTTAGGTGTTCGAGTTTTTTAGGATTGGCTTTCTTCTGTAAGAGGAGAAGGTGAAAAAACAGGAGTTTTGGACAGATCGAAGTTACCGTAATATATAGTTTTCGTAGATAGACCAAAGGGAGCGTTGCTTATTAATCCAGCCGCTTTATATTCTTCTGCTCTTTCACTGATGCAAAAGTAATCGTAAGCTCATAGAACAAGTCCTTGATAGAGGTTCTGGTGATAAACGTTCTGGTGATAAGGCTTCTGGTTAAAAACGTAAATAGTCTAACATAAGTTTAGGAGAACCATCTCATAATCAATTAATAACAGGGAGAGTAGTAACGGTTTAATTAATTCTTATCAGAGAAAATAAAAACTTGCTACTATTGGTTGGGTTGATGCTATTACAGGAGTTGGTTAAGATTTCGAAGAAGATGTTGCAAGTCTAAGGTTATCTTTGTGCCGATATGCTTTACAGCATGGTTTTTCTTTCAAATACATGCATAACATAGCAAACAAGATCACTGTTTATTGTGAAAATAAATTAACAAACGGATGCAAATTGAGACTTTATGAATCTATTGATTCCAGCACTGGCTTAATGAAGATCAAGAAGTATGTTCTGCACCATACTTGCAGTCCCGTTTTCTTCCTAAAACATAAGCGGCATAGGCATTTGACATCGGATTAGATTGCGGAGGAAATTCATGATTCGATCCAGACCTGCCATTCGTGACAGCCAAAACCATACAATCGACTGTCAAACAAAATTACAGTCTAGACATCTCCTACCGTTTGTCATGGAATGCTTTAGAGAAGGCAAGGAGGGGAGTTTTCAGAGATAGTTCAAGTTCTTTTAGTTTACTAAGCGGGTACTTCAAACGATTAAAGAGCCGCGATATTACTACGGACTGCCGGTTGGAGTTATCACCTGGAAACCTTTTCAAGCGTTGTTTTATAGCATTCAGTTCATCCTTTCAGGGTTTCCATTCATGTCGTCTAATGTTTTTTGTCGATGGAACATTCTATATGGAAAGTATAAGGGTGTATTTCTTACTACCGTAGGAAAGGACGGTAACAACGGTTAGTTTCATATTTTTTTAATCTAATGGATTAGGATGTTTTGTGCAAAAATTGTAAACGACTCGCCGCCTATATTTGCTAACAACTCCCAGGTAATATAACTGCTACAAACAACTCTCACCATAGCCTGAGAGTTTAAACAACTCTTTGCCAATATAAGAGTTTCAAACAACTCGCAGCTTATCCTGAGAGTTGTATACAACTTTTTGCAACTATAAGAGTTGCAAACAACTCGCAGCTTATCCTGAGAGTTGCGGACAACTGTTTGAAAATATAAGAGTTGCGAACAACTCGCAACATAGCCTGAGAGTTGCGGACAACTGTTTGAAAATATAAGAGTTGCGAACAACTCGCAACATAGCCTGAGAGTTGCAAACAAATCTTTTGCAAATATAATAGTTTCAAACAACTCTCAGCGTATCCTGAGTGTTGCAGACAAGTCTTTTGCAAATATAAAAGTTACAAACAACTCTCAGCGTATCCTGAGAGTTGCAGACAACTCTTTTGCAAATATAAGAGTTGCAAACAACTCTCAGCATATCCTAAGAGTTGCAGACAACTCTCAAGTAATATAATACTTGCAAACAACTCTCAAGAAAATCCAAGAGTTGCAAACAACTCTAAGATTATCCTCATAGTTGTAAACAAGTCTCAGGCACTATTGCGAATTGTGTATATTTTGTTCATGGTTGAGTGCTATATTTGACCATGTGAGGTGCCTTGTTTCAGGACTATTCCCTATTTCAATCGGTATAGTTAGCATTGAGGATTGTGACAACTGGATGTGGTTTTGGGGGTGTTTGAAACCTCATTTGTTAGAGCGTCAAATCACATTTATTTTGGACCGTCATTCTGGTAATATTAATGTTGTTGTTGTCTTGTATCCAAACTGCTATCATGCGTACTGTTATTTCCATCTCACGCGGAATTTGAGAACCAAATTGGAACACACTAACAGAGACTATAAAAAAGGATGTTGTGTTTATTTCATCGTCTTGCTTATGCTCCCACTCGAGAGCTTTTTAAGGATATACTAACAAAATATTTATGTGAGGATGGTGACAGAATTAGCGATTTTCTTGGAAATATACCTCAGGATAAGTATGCTCAAGCTTACGTTAAAGGGAAACGATACGGGTCTATGGCTTCCATTGCAGCCGAATATTTTAACAATCAGATCAAAAAATATTGCGGCCTACCCATTGTTGAGTTTATTGACTGGATTAGAGTCTTGCTTATGACTCAAGCTTCACGAAGATACCAAGAGGGGTTAAGCTGGAGTACTAATTTGGTCCCCGAGTATGAGAAGAAGCTAAAGCAGAATGTTGACATGTGCCGAACTTGGGTAGTACGTAAGTCAACTGCAGCCATGTTCGAAGTCTATTCAGATCGTGTGGGGGTTGTTAATTTGTTGGATTTTAAAAGTTTTTGTGGAGCATGGCAACAAAAGTTTTTTACATGTCCTCACGATTTAGCGATAATACAGTCTACCGACCAAAGTCCTTTTACTAAAATAGAGTCGTTCTTCAAGGTTAAGAATTGCAGGGAAAGTTACTCTTTTAGCATACCGGCGATAACCGATTTCGGTGAAGGATCAAGCGCTAATAATCCTTCGGAGGTGGAAATTATGCCTCCCAACGTTAAAAGACTCTCGGGAAGGCCTAAGAAAAAGTGAATCCCCTCTAGAGAATAAGCCTCAACCAAGCAGTTGAGGTGTGGTCATTGTTCGAAATTATGTCATAACAGGAGGACTTGTGAGGTTCCAGTTTAAAGACAATTCTTGTTGTGGACAATTCTCGTTGGTTACATTGATTTGTAATATTGTGCTTGTTGTGGAAAATACACTAAAAAAATTTAGAGTTGTTTGTTCATTTACACATATTGCTCATGACAATTCTTGTTTGTATTACAGTAATGAAAAGCGAGGTGTTTGGTTAATAAAGTTACTTTTCTCAAACAACTCTCAGCATAGTCTGAGAGTTGCAAACAATTCGCATGTATTATTGAGAATTGTTTGCAATATCTAGGTATAATATTGCAAACAACTCTCAGGTATATACGACGATGCGAATTGTTAAACATACATATAATAGGATGCGAATTGTTTGCATGTCCTTCCCAACTTATAGAGTTTCATACAACTCTCACGATATAAAACTGCAAACAACTCACGGCTTATAGTACTGAAAATTGTTTGCAATATCTGTGTATAATATTACAAACAACTCCCAGGTATTATTGAGAGTTGTTTGCAACCACTAGGGTACATATTGTTTCACATACACACATGAGGATGCGAATTGTTTACATATATTTTCCCTGAGTCTGTATAACAGAGGAATGCGAATTGGTTGTATATTAGTTCCTGATAGTTGTTTTAAAATAGATTAAGCGATTTCTTTGTCAAAGTGACCTGAGATTTGTTTGCAAAATAAAAATACTTCATAAAAAATTTACACTGATTAAAAGTTTATACGAAAAAGAGATTACATAGCCATAGCAGGCTTCATGCACTAACCAGTTAGAAATAAACAGTACCGTCTTTAGTGTTTGTTAGTTTGCATTAGAAAAAACTAAAAACGGAAGCAGTGATTATCAGTCATCACTAGAGGATTTTTCACCTTCTTCCTCCTCTTCATATTCATCATCAACATCTCCATTATGCTCTTCCTCCTCTTTATCTACCTCCATCTGATGACCATCCCCTGATGGACCGGCATCTTCCTCATCATCTTCCCTTGTGTCATCCCTCTTCCGCTTCCTATTTGGAACCTTTGTTGGCTGAGCTGCAGCCACCAGGGGAACCACTTTAACTGGTCCAGAGTCAGCAAATGTGTAATCTTCGATATCGAAGTTCATTATAAAGACTGGACTGTTTGGTGGTGTCGCCAGAGTGAATAAGCCGGAGCTTCTGTTGGTGGTTATGGAAGACTAGGAGTCACCTAAAGAACCGGAGGTAGACATGGTGATTGGAGGTTGAAGGTGTTATGAGTTTTTGAAATATAGATTTCGTTTTTAAATTAGCCTCTGGTTACTAATATTATTTATAGGCATGGAGGGAGTTTTAGTAAGGTGTTGGGTATATTAATCATTACATAGCCTCCTCTGTCCAATCAACAATTAATGGGTTATCTCTTGATTTTCTTAGTTGAAGTATGTGTTATTATACTGTTTCGGGTGTTAGTAAATCTTGTTCGGGTTTTTTCTCTGTTTTTTTGTTTTTTGTTTGAGCGATTGTTTGTTATCATGTTAGTCTATGTCGTTAATCCTTGTTTAACTAGTTATATACTGACTTTTAGTGTATTAAATGTTGATTTTGAACGTCAAACATGTATAGACTATGAGTTTAGGTGTCCAGGCACTCCCGACAAAGATGCAAGTTGTTTTATGTTTTTTAATATAGAAGATGTGAATTCTTTGATATTTTCAAATGAAAAAGACGCAAATTATGTTAAAACAAGATGCAAATTGTGTACATTTTGTTTACTCCCTAAGAGTTGTCTTGATAACAGTTGGAATTGCGAATTGTAAAAAAAACTCAGACCATTAAGTTGCAAACAACTCTCAAGATCTGAGATAATAGAGCATTAAACAACTCACATGGATGCTTTTCATCCAACTCCAGTGTAGTAGTTATATACAACTCTCAGGGAATAAAACTGCAAACAACTCCTAACTTATAGAGTTGCATACAACTCTTAGGATATAAAATTGCAAACAACTCGCGGCTTATAGAGTTTCATACAACTCTCAGGACATAAAATTGTAAATAATTCGTGTCTTATAGTTACACACAATTCTCAAGAGAAGATGCAAATTGTTTGTTTTAGATGAGAACCCTATTGCGAGTTGTTCATTTGTGATAGTTCGAATTGTCTGGAACTAACAACTTTCTTTATGATTGTTCAATGCAGGGTAAGGTATTCTAAATTACGAGCTTGTATTTTTAAACATGGTCACCAAAATTCAATTGTGCCTTTCACGGAGTTTGAAAGCTTTGAAATTATCCAAGAGTATGTGGAGAGCACATGGGAGGAGTTGGTCACAGGTGACTACCTAATTACCTACTCCTACGGGGATCACAAGAATTGTTTCTTTAATAACCAGAAATATTTTGTTGGTTTAGTATTATATCTTGATTTTGAGCGTTTAAAATGGGTTAACTTTCTCATGGAACAAGTCCTTGATAGAGGTTCTGGTGATAAACGTTCTGGTGATAAGGCTTCTGGTTAAAAGCGTAAATAGTCTAGCATAAGTTTAGGAGAACCATCTCATAATCAATTAATAACAGGGAGAGTAGTAACGGTTTAGTTAATTCTTATCAGAGAAAATAAAAACTTGCTACAATTGGTTGGGTTGATGCTATTACAGGAGTTGGTTAAGATTTCGAAGAAGATGTTGCAAGTCTAAGGTTATCTTTGTGCCGATATGCTTTACAGCATGGTTTTTCTTTCAAATACATGCATAACATAGAAAACAAGATCACTGTTTATTGTGAAAATAAATTAACAAACGGATGCAAATTGAGACTTTATGAATCTATTGATTCCAGCACTGGCTTAATGAAGATCAAGAAGTATGTTCTGCACCATACTTGCAGTCCCGTTTTCTTCCTAAAACATAAGCGGCATAGGCATTTGACATCGGATTAGATTGCGGAGGAAATTCATGATTCGATCCAGACCTGCCATTCGTGACAGCCAAAACCATACAATCGACTGTCAAACAAAATTACAGTCTAGACATCTCCTACCGTTTGTCATGGAATGCTTTAGAGAAGGCAAGGAGGGGAGTTTTCAGAGATAGTTCAAGTTCTTTTAGTTTACTAAGCGGGTACTTCAAACGATTGAAGAGCCGCGATATTACTACGGACTGCCGGTTGGAGTTATCACCTGGAAACCTTTTCAAGCGTTGTTTTATAGCATTCAGTTCATCCTTTCAGGGTTTCCATTCATGTCGTCTAATGTTTTTTGTCGATGGAACATTCTATATGGAAAGTATAAGGATGTATTTCTTACTACCGTAGGAAAGGACGGTAACAACGGTTAGTTTCATATTTTTTTAATCTAATGGATTAGGATGTTTTGTGCAAAAATTGTAAACGACTCGCCGCCTATATTTGCTAACAACTCCCAGGTAATATAACTGCTACAAACAACTCTCACCATAGCCTGAGAGTTTAAACAACTCTTTGCCAATATAAGAGTTTCAAACAACTCGCAGCTTATCCTGAGAGTTGTATACAACTTTTTGCAACTATAAGAGTTGCAAACAACTCGCAGCTTATCCTGAGAGTTGCGGACAACTGTTTGAAAATATAAGAGTTGCGAACAACTCGCAACATAGCCTGAGAGTTGCGGACAACTGTTTGAAAATATAAGAGTTGCGAACAACTCGCAACATAGCCTGAGAGTTGCAAACAAATCTTTTGCAAATATAATAGTTTCAAACAACTCTCAGCGTATCCTGAGTGTTGCAGACAAGTCTTTTGCAAATATAAAAGTTACAAACAACTCTCAGCGTATCCTGAGAGTTGCAGACAACTCTTTTGCAAATATAAGAGTTGCAAACAACTCTCAGCATATCCTAAGAGTTGCAGACAACTCTCAAGTAATATAATACTTGCAAACAACTCTCAAGAAAATCCAAGAGTTGCAAACAACTCTAAGATTATCCTCATAGTTGTAAACAAGTCTCAGGCACTATTGCGAATTGTGTATATTTTGTTCATGGTTGAGTGCTATATTTGACCATGTGAGGTGCCTTGTTTCAGGACTATTCCCTATTTCAATCGGTATAGTTAGCATTGAGGATTGTGACAACTGGATGTGGTTTTGGGGGTGTTTGAAACCTCATTTGTTAGAGCGTCAAATCACATTTATTTTAGACCGTCATTCTGGTAATATTAATGTTGTTGTTGTCTTGTATCCAAACTGCTATCATGCGTACTGTTATTTCCATCTCACGCGGAATTTGAGAACCAAATTGGAACACACTAACAGAGACTATAAAAAAGGATGTTGTGTTTCTTTCATCGACTTGCTTATGCTCCCACTCGAGAGCTTTTTAAGGATATACTAGCAAAATATTTATGTGAGGATGGTGACAGAATTAGCGATTTTCTTGGAAATATACCTCAGGATAAGTATGCTCAAGCTTACGTTAAAGGGAAACGATACGGGTCTATGGCTTCCATTGCAGCCGAATATTTTAACAATCAGATCAAAAAATATTGCGGCCTACCCATTGTTGAGTTTATTGACTGGATTAGAGTCTTGCTTATGACTCAATCTTCACGAAGATACCAAGAGGGGTTAAGCTGGAGTACTAATTTGGTCCCCGAGTATGAGAAGAAGCTAAAGCAGAATGTTGACATGTGCCGAACTTGGGTAGTACGTAAGTCAACTGCAGCCATGTTCAAAGTCTATTCAGATCGTGTGGGGGTTGTTAATTTGTTGGATTTTAAAAGTTTTTGTGGAGCATGGCAACAAAAGTTTTTTACATGTCCTCACGATTTAGCGATAATACAGTCTACCGACCAAAGTCCTTTTACTAAAATAGAGTCGTTCTTCAAGGTTAAGAATTACAGGGAAAGTTACTCTTTTAGCATACCGGCGATAACCGATTTCGGTGATGGATCAAGCGCTAATAATCCTTCGGAGGTGGAAATTCTGCCTCCCAACGTTAAAAGACTCTCGGGAAGGCCTAAGAAAAAGTGAATCCCCTCTAGAGAATAAGCCTCAACCAAGCAGTTGAGGTGTGGTCGTTGTTCGAAATCATGTCATAACAGGAGGACTTGTGAGGTTCCAGTTTAAAGACAATTCTTGTTGTGGACAATTCTCGTTGGTTACATTGATTTGTAATATTGTGCTTGTTGTGGAAAATACACTAAAAAAATTTAGAGTTGTTTGTTCATTTACACATATTTTTCATGACAATTCTTGTTTGTATTACAGTAATGAAAAGCGAGGTGTTTTGTTAATAAAGTTACTTTTCCCAAACAACTCTCAGCATAGTCTGAGAGTTGCAAACAATTCGCATGTATTATTGAGAATTGTTTGCAATATCTAGGTATAATATTGCAAACAACTCTCAGGTATATACGACGATGCGAATTGTTAAACATACATATAATAGGATGCGAATTGTTTGCATGTCCTTCCCAACTTATAGAGTTTCATACAACTCTCACGATATAAAACTGCAAACAACTCACGGCTTATAGTACTGAAAATTGTTTGCAATATCTGTGTATAATATTACAAACAACTCTCAGGTATTACTGAGAGTTGTTTGCAACCACTAGGGTACATATTGTTTCACATACACACATGAGGATGCGAATTGTTTACATATATTTTCCCTGAGTCTGTATAACAGAGGAATGCGAATTGGTTGTATATTAGTTCCTGGTAGTTGTTTTAAAATAGATTAAGCGATTTCTTTGTCAAAGTGACCTGAGATTTGTTTGCAAAATAAAAATACTTCATAAAAAATTTACACTGATTAAAAGTTTATACGAAAAAGAAATTACATAGCCATAGCAGGCTTCATGCACTAACCAGTTAGAAATAAACAGTATCGTCTTTAGTGTTTGTTAGTTTGCATTAGAAAAAACTAAAAACGGAAGCAGTGATTATCAGTCATCACTAGAGGATTTTTCACCTTCTTCCTCCTCTTCATATTCATCATCAACATCTCCATTATGCTCTTCCTCCTCTTTATCTACCTCCATCTGATGACCATCCCCTGATGGACCGGCATCTTCTTCATCATCTTCCCTTGTGTCATCCCTCTTCCGCTTCCTATTTGGAACCTTTGTTGGCTGAGCTGCAGCCACCAAGGGAACCACTTTAACTGGTCCAGAGTCAGCAAATGTGTAATCTTCGATATCGAAGTTCATTATAAAGACTGGACTGTTTGGTGGTGTCGCCAGAGTGAATAAGCCGGAGCTTCTGTTGGTGGTTATGGAAGACTAGGAGTCACCTAAAGAACCGGAGGTAGACATGGTGATTGGAGGTTGAAGGTGTTATGAGTTTTTGAAATATAGATTTCGTTTTTAAATTAGCCTATGGTTACTAATATTATTTATAGGCATGGAGGGAGTTTTAGTAAGGTGTTGGGTATATTAATCATTACATAGCCTCCTCTGTCCAATCAACAATTAATGGGTTGTTTTGATTAGATGGTTTTTTGCGTGCTCAATGCACTTAACGGTTACCAAAGTAGACGTCATAGTCTGTTCGTATTTTTTGGGATGTTTTCTAATTATTTAGCACATCTCAGGATATGGTGTGAATTGTTAGAAGTAGTTGTTTATATACATTAGGAATTGTTTAGCAATAATTTTGTTTATTGTATCTCTTAAGAAATGTTGTTTTGCCTCTCGCATGAGTTTTGGCCAAGAGCAGCATGACGAGTAAGTAATTGGGCCGACAAATTGATATCTTAGACACTAGGGTTCAAACAATAATACTAGGTGCTCTTTGCAACTGAAGAAGGGCACGGCTAAAACGAGACCCCTTATCTTTATAGTGAGACCTCCATTCGTGATTTTTTCTGTGAACTTGAAATTACCAAAATACCCCCATATATAAAAACCATCAATTTTCCAACTACCCATTTTCTTCTTCTCTTCCTCTCTTTCCCTACCACTTCTCTCTCCAAAATTCCAAAAAAAAAAACACAATTTAACAATTTCAAACTCCCACCCAAACATTTAATAAAGCTTAATTATTAAAAGTTAAAACCTAACTACTCCAAACATGGATTTAAGTGACTATAACGACGATTGGAGCTGCAACATTGATGATTTCCTTTTGGAGGAGGAAGAGCCGCTTACTGACCATATAGAGAGTGTCCTTGAGGTAAAAATTAAGTTTTTTATGCACAGAACAAATATTTGCACGAAATAGTGCTTTGAAATGTACATTTCCACGTATGAACATGCGTGGAAGATTACCAATCTTCGCATGAACATGCGGAGATTTTGCAAAATCTTGGCATGATTTTGTGAAGATTGTGCACAATCTTCGCATGATTGTGCGAAGATTTACCAAAGTCTACGCACAATCATGTGAATATTTGATCGGTATTGGTTTTATATGCCCTATTTTTGTTGAATATTGTGTTTGTCTTCATTATTTGAAGTGTAAATACATGTTTACAATCGATGGAGTTATTTTTGTTGTGATTTTGTGTTATTGAAATGATTTTTGTTTGTGTAGGAACCGGCGGAAACACCATGTAACATGGCCGATTATAGCCAAATTTTTACGGCGGATAATTTCTACACCAAGGCAGAATTGATCGAATGGGTTGATAAAGAGAGCAAGAGTATAGGATTTATTTTTGTGGTTGATAAAGATGACGATGGTAGTAAAAACGGTAAAACCCCGCGGTAATATTTCAAGTGCGAGAGACACGGTGTTTACAAGCCGAGGCTGAAACCGAGGATTGTGAAGAAGCGACGAGATTGTTCATCCAAAAAATGCGGATGTTCGTTCATGCTTAGGGGAAATCCGGTGTTAGAAGTACCCGGTTATTGGAAATTGGTAGTTAGAAATGGAAAACACAACCACCAACCATTCTTGCATTTGGATGGTCATTCACGGGCCGCGAGGTTAAAAGCGAAAGAGGAGGAGTATGTTTTTAAACCGACAACAATCGGTTCTCGGCCAAGAGATATACACCGTGGATTGAAGTTAAGAGAACCGGAAAATGTATTTAGAATGCGTACCATCTACAACATGCGGCACAAGCACCAATTGGTTGATAAAGCGGGCAAATCCCAAATACAATACTTGTTCGGTAAGTTAAAGGAGCACGAGTACTATACTTGGGAGCGCACAAACAAAGAAACTGACGAGATCCTAGAATTGTTTTTCGCACGTCCCACAAGCATCGATTTGTTGCGCACTTTTCCTCAAGTGCTTATAATGGATAGCACGTAAAAGACTACAAGGTATAAAATGCCTTTGCTAGAAATAGTTGGCCAAACTTCGACGAAAAATACCTTTTGTATAGCATTTGTTTTTATGAGCTCGGAGAAAGAAGAGAACTACACATGGGGAATGAGCGTTCTAAGGAGAGTGATGATGAACAACATGTGCGCATTACCAAATATTATCGTCACGGATAGGGAGTTGGCTTTAATGAACGCTATCGATGAGGTATTTCCGGATGCAACTCATATGTTATGCACTTGGCATATAAATAGGAACGTTAGCTCATACTCTAAGAAAGTTTTGCCCAAAGCGGACATGGGGGAGGAGTTCGTAGAATTTTATGTCGCGGTTCAACCTTCAGTGACGATCAAAGAGTATAACAAAAACCTCACCGACTTGCACCAAGCCTACGCATATTGTCCTAAGGTTCTTGAGTACGTGATGAAACAATGGATAGACCCTTACGGACACAAATTTCTTAATGTCTACACGAACAAAATTAAACATTTGGGAAACCACACTAGCAATCGGTTAGTTATATGATCATATATATACATCACTATATTTAATTAATTATTAGACTTGTAACTAATCTAAGTTTATATTTTAGGGCGGAGAGTGCTCACTCTAGTCTAAAACGGGCAATCGGCACAAGCCTATGCACGTTTGAGCAATTTTGGGATAGAGTTCATGCGTTGCTTCACATTCAACACTCTACCATCTTCGAAACGTTCGAACGAAGTTTGTTTCGTCTTAGACAAGCATCTAGGGGAGCTATCTTTAGCGACATCAAAGGTAAACTTTCATGTACGGCCATTCAAATATTAGAGGAAACTATTAAAAAGGCCAGGGAATTATGGTTCACTCCCGCAAAGTGTGGTTGTATAATTATGACAACACACAATTTACCTTGTGCGTGTGAGTGTGCTACGATCGCGAGATAAGGTAGGACGATTCAAAAGAGTGAATGTGATGTTTATTGGAGTACTTTAACGATCAAGCCTAGGGAAAACGTTGGTACTGAAGATGAGCTTACAAGAAAGCTGTCCTTAATTGATAGTACCATACGCGGTTACGGTCCACAAGTACAAGATCACATAATAAATAGGATGATGCAAATCCTAGATCCTGCTAGAAGCCATGTTTTGGAACCTAAGGAACTGGTTGTCACGAAAGGTCGGAACAAATCCAGTCCCGACATGTCAACTAAGCGGAACCCATGCGAGTGGGAATACGATATTTTGGGCGCTAGTATTCCCGACACGATAGGTACCACGGCCGCGTCGGCGGTTAAGGAATTTTTAGTACCCAAATTCAAGTCCAAAGCTAAAGCGCCACCGAAAAAGGAGAAAACGAGTTGATCTACAAAATCGAATAAAGAAAAAGGATTGAGCGCCTATGAGAGTTGTTTTCCCGAGTACTTGCACAACTACATAACTAGCGTTGAAGACGTTGCTCTGGACGGTAATTGTGGATTTAGGGCAGTAACTTTGACGATTAAAGACAATGCAGACTCATGGGAGGATGTGAGAAGGGATTTGATATACGAACTTTCAAGTTAACGTGATCTTTGGGAAAGGGTTTTTGATGGTGCACGACGCGTTGATAACCTATTGCGGAGATTGGATTGTTTCAAAATGTACGAGAGCGAACGTAGGCACTGGATGACATTACCCGACTTCGGGTTGGTGATAGCCACCCGGTATCAATGTATAGTATACCATGTCTCTCTCCAACTATCATACACGTATCTTCCTTTGCGTGGTGTGCCTCCAAGATCATGTCCTATTGTCGAAGTTGGAATTGGTTTCATACACGGTAATCATTTTGTGAAAGTAAGTAAACTAGTACATTCTATTATTTTATTTTCATTTTATCAAAAATTCCGCTACGTATTTAATTTTTCCATATTATGGAAATTTGCAGATTGTATTAGATGGACCGTTGCCGGATATATACCCAAGCTGGTTTTCATTCCGCACTACCGATGACGTTACACATTGGGCCATACCAATAGGCGAACGTCTCAACAAGTATCACCAAATTAAATCAGCACAACCTCCAACATTACACGATGGGGATGATCAGTTCTATGATTTGTCCGGGGATGCATAATGCGATGTTGTATTATTATTATTTTGTGTTACTTCTTTCAATTTTTAATCCTTTCCAAACACATTTCGGTACCCCCGACTACTATTGTTTTGGTTGATATTAATTAAGACTTTATTTATGTTTGATGTGAATTATGTTTCATCTGAATTATGTTTTGAATTTTGGCATAATAAATTGTGTTTCAAAATGACCGAAAACCCATATCTTTTTTAGAAACAGAACATTTTTTGGCACTCGCACGCGTGTGCATGTACATATCCACGCACACGAGTGTGTGTATTTGTACATGCACAGGCGTACGGGTGCAAAAAATGTTCTATTCCTTAAAAAAATGGGTTTTCGGTTACTTATGAATTTTTTTCGAAGGTTTTTTGTTGGTATTTGAGGTGGAAAATATATATAAAAAATGGACTTTAACTAAAATTCATGGCAAATGGGAACCTATTAAGGCCTTTTTTGCCAAATTTTTTTTTTTGGATTTCTGCACAAAATCAAAGCTTAAGGGCTAACCAATCAAAAACTAAAACGAAAAATACGAGCATTAGTTTAAACAAACAAACAACAAGTTCAACATTAAATTAAGCAAACAAACAATACGTTCCAGCAGGTAATTTATAAATGCGGGAGTTTTTCGCGGGAAATGTATTAGGGGTCTCGTTATAGCGAGACACCTAATAATAGAAGTTCGGCTATAATGAGACCCCTACTATTGCACGCCCACCAAAATTGACTCGGCCCCTATAAAATAGGACATAAAATCAAGAAACCATAATACAATTGCCAAACATATAGCATTCAACAAAAATATAAAACTCGTTAACGTTTACATATGGAGTTTACGGCGGATGAAGACTACCACATGCTTCGAGCTGTGAAGATTGCCCGTCAGATACTGGGGGAAGATACTAGCGACCAGTTTTTCGAATGTGTCCAATGTACGATGTATATAAACTATGGACGTTTAGGTACAAGATTTATCGTTGTGCGTACTCGTGAGCAGATCAAACGCATTTACATTTTTTGCAAGCCAATACAGCATTTGTGTTTCTTGTCATCGTTAATTAAGCAAGAAGCATCTTCCGTCTGGAACCTGAGATTGATAGACTACATCACGAGGGATATGGTAGCATTTCTGGAGGATAGGATTATTTCAAGGGGGAGTGGATGATGTGGAATACAAACTTAGATACGACTAAGCCTTCCACTGATGTTATTTTAAGTTGTTATTTTCGTATCGGTTGTTATTTGAACTTGTGATTTTTCTTTCCAGTTGTTGTTTGAAGTTTTTATTCTCTTAGTTGTTGTTATTTGAAGTTGTGATTGAATGGATGTAAACTTTGGATGTTTTTTTTATGTTTATCTTAAAAACAATAACACTTAAAATTCTTAATATGTCGATTGCATTAAAACATTACACTTTAATCAAAAGCATTGCATAATTAGAAATACATAAGCAAATAACTTAAAACAAATGATAGATAAGCTAACCCTGAGTTAGCATTGCACACTTAGTTTTATGGAGACGGGTAGTTCATTCCATACTCAAAGCGTTTCTCGAATGAATATTCATCTTCCTCACTACTTCCTTCGGGAGTTGAGTTAGTATCAACGGCGCTGGCTATTGCGTCGGCTATTTCTTGCTCCATTTGCTGCATCACATGTGACACCATCTCCTGCGTAATTGTACTTTAGAATCCCATGTTGAATACATTTCAAACTTTGCTTCGGACTTCGTAAGCCAGTGACTCAATCTGTATAATCATTGTTTTAAGATAAGCTAACCTACCGAACACTTCTTCGCGTCCGCGTGGTCGGGGCATTAAACATCCTGGACACGATGACTCCTTACCGTGGTTGAAGAACATTCTGCACAAAACCGCATCGATGAAACCAGGAATTTCTGCTTGCATCGTACCTCTGACGAAGTAAAATGCGCTTAGGAGGTTTGCATCTTCGTGCACGTTCCAGCCGGAATCACCCATTGTTATAACTTAAATGTTTAGTTTCATAGTCAGATTCTAGTATTTATAGACTCGAAATCGATGGTCCAATTCTAAAATAATTAGCGGGAAATGGTGTTTTTGTTCCTGCGTAAAACTTATTGAGGCGGGAAACCTTCACAGTTATTTGTTTTTTCCCGTCTGGGTACCTACTCTTGTTTGTTATTAAGATACAAAATACAATATTATAATATCAAACAAAAAGGAAAACAGTATCATACAATCTGAAACCCAAATTGATACGTTTGATACATAATATAAATAAAACGATCTCACGGCAAGGTGAGATTAACGACAACATGGTAAATGGAAACTACAACAAGTTCAAACATTAACTTAAACAAACAGTACAGAAACTACAAGATGCAAACAATTAAAAACATAACATAGTGCTCATTAGTCGAAGTCATATCCCAATTTATCGTCAGAGTCAGACCCCCCTTCCCTTTCAGTAATCTTATTCTGAAGATACACTACCATATCCCCAGTGATGTAGTCTACCACCGTCATGTTCCATATCCCTAGGTGGTCCGTCCTAGTCACGCGGCAGACTTCTAATTAATCAAAAACCGGGGGAAATAGCTCAAATATTGTTAAACGCACAAAAATGAGGAGAAATTGTACTGTTAAAAATGGTTCTGTCCAAATCCACGATGTGTGGATTTGGTGTTTCCACGCACGAACGTGCGTGGAAATACCCAGACCTTCAAACCTACGGTCTGATCCAAAACATCCCCAAATCAACCCCAAATCCCAAAACAAACACCCCTAAATGATCCTAATCTCCTAACTAAACAATGCATGCAGTTACAATTGAACAAAACAACTGCAAATACATAAAAATTCGATTTTTCTACCCGAAACTTAAACTCTAAATATCTGTAAAACAAACCATGGAAATTGAAAAAAAAAAAATTACACCAACAAGTAGAGACTGCTTACCTTAACAACTTTTTGGCGTTGGATTTGAAAAAAAATTGCTTAAAAATTTGAGGGTTTAGAGAGGTTAGAGAGATTTAGGGTTTGGAAGAGGAGAAAGAGGAACAATTCTTGGGTTTTTTGTATTTATATGAATGACAATTTTGTAAATAATAGGGGTCTCATTATAGCCAAGCCAGGTCTCACTATAACCGGATCTCGTTATAGAAAAAACGGGTCTTGAATTAGCCTAGCCAACTGAATGATTGTGCACATCCGAATAACTTTATACAAGCAGCCGCAGTTTTCAAACAGAACAGCAGCGAAGGCACTATTTTAGGACCAATTTGTAGAGGCATGGATAAGGCATTTGAAACTTATGCCAAAATTAAAGACTAGATATTAAGGCATCTTATAGAGTCGAATCCTTGGTACCGCAGGCTCTTATTAGTTTTTGAAAGTTCTGCAACTATAGAAGACTAAAAAATCAGGATTCATATAGAGTCAAACCCATGGAACAGCTGAACCTTGTGAAATTATCTTGTTTTGAGCTATGGTCAATGCAACTAATATGCAGTTAAGTCTCCTTCACATCTAGTATCAATTTATCTTTGGGGAACATAAGGGTTTCCTCGTGGTGGATAAAACATTATCAAAGCCTTAAACTGCTACAACGGACTTTGGACTATGTCCTTTAGCTTACCAGGACAAGATCGGGTTTGAATAACTAATGAGTATTGCGAAATAGGCATGAAATAGGCATGAAAAGAATTGACATCTTCTGCATCAACGTGCGCAAGAGAAAAAACACCAAAGTAAGAATCTTAAAAGTACTAAAGGATACATGATAGTGTATCTAACTGCATTTCTGTTCGATTAGCTCGAAGCTGTGAGGAATCTAATTTTAGGTTGAGCTTAGTTTGGATGAGAAAGCAAATCGATGCTCACAACCCCTGCTACTTGGTCAACCTTTTGAAGCAGCTTGGTTTGTATTTTCAGCGGAAAAATGTAGAAAAAGATGTATGTTTAATCGGTATTTAATTCCTTAATGTTAGTAATAATATTGTGATCCACGATGTTCTTAGTACTAATGGCCATTATAGAAAGTTATGGAGCATTGTTAGAATATACAGGAATAGGTAAATAAATAAGTAATAAGAAGAGGCAATGATCTGTTGTAAAGAGTATGTATATGTTTCTCATTATCAAAAAAGTAGCATTTGTGTCATGTACAAGTATATACTTTGCTCTACACTAATTTGTAGTCTATTAAGCTAGAATGTTAAGAAATGAAACTCTGGCTTTGATCAAACACCTAAAGAGGCATTCAAGTCCTTGTTCAATATCTTCAACACATTGCTCTAAGTTTTGCAGTTCATTCTCTATGCTGTTTTTTTGCAAAGCTGCGTCTGCCTTTGCAAACTCGGATTCTTCTTCCTCACATGTAACACGCTTCTTGTTCATCAGCTTTGAAACCACAGACCATTTTCCGTTTGATTGTGTCTTTGCTCCGGAGATGAAGCATAGTAGTGACTCGAAAACAGCGCTTGTGACAGCTTCTACTTCTCTCAAGACAACTAAAGCTTCGTTAGAACAGGTGTTTTTGTTGTCAGAAGTCTTCAAGCTCTTCAATGCCTTTTGGAAAGACTTTTTTAGACACTTTCTCGAGGCTAAGTACTTTTTTACTTCACATGTAGAGTTAACTTTTCTTCGAATTACTGATTGAATCTCGTGGAGGCTTTCCTTAGTCTGCGAGAGAGCATCTTTGGAAATGTTACAGATATCCAAGATTCTAAGAGATCCATCTAAAAGGCCATCTACCATTTCTTTGTCCTGCTCCAGTGCTAAAGCTTCTTGTGTTAGAGACAGATCAAGAAACTTAGCAACGAAATCATGTAAATCTTGAAGACCATTTAGTTGTTGGCAGATGGACGAAGAAGTAGAAGTGGATTCATATGATCTCAATCTGATCAACTGCTCGTCGACTTGTGCAGCCACTGGGTGTGGCCTAGACGGGAAACTGTTAGAACGAACATGGTAAGAAGATTTAGTGCTTGAAGCATCCATTTTTGTTTTTTCTTGTGTTTAGTTTGTAGAGAAGAGAAGGATTTATTATTGGTTTGTTTTGCTTTTCCTCTTGGGTTATGACCTCTAATTATACTATGGAGGGAGACAAGTGGAATCTCATTCTCTTTATATATTAAATCAATGAAGAAACATTTAATGCAGCATTATACAAGCCTTTCTAACTAGACAGCCTATACTCCGGTCATGTATCGCCATGTTCAATAATAATAATGCTCGTCAACCAGCCATAATAATATACACACGAGTGGCTCAATGTCGCCTCGATGAACCAACCAACTTAAATAAAACAACCTGTTATACGGGAGGCAGACAAGATCCATAGGAATATATCTTAATATCTATACAGATAAGCTACATGCAAGATTAGCTATAGAAAACAAGAGGAATCTAATTCTCTTAAAAAATGAATGAAGAGTCACTTATTTTGATCTGGATCTACGTAACACGGTTACCAAAAGCTATATCTATGCAATGTCTACCTCCTGCTACTTCAGAAAACTTAATCTACCATTACAATAAGGGTTTATAATAAGTGCCATGTTCAATGATGCCAAATGAATGATAAAATATGCAATACACGAGTGCTGTGCTTTCCCTTCCCTTCTGGTAGGAGGCAATCCAACCTGGTGTGTGTCTCTTACTAGAGAGGAAGGCCATAGCCAAACGTAAGAAGATACCATTGATAAATATTTATCGATCAACTATTTAATATCAATGTAGGATGGTACATTATATCATTCGAGCATTTTATGAGCCATCGTGCATATGCGTATTTGATTTGTTTTTATAATGCAACTGATTCACTTGTAGCCCTTTGCTGGAGAGGTGGTAGGAAGGAGACATAGCACCAGCATTGCTGTTAAATCCAAATCGATATTAGGTGACTCTTAATCATTAATACCTTTTCTCTCTCGTTTCTATATATAATTACAAAGAGGCCAGAGGCAAAAAATATTACAAAACTCAATTCAACTGATCATCTTCTTCTCAAAAACAAAAACAAAATTCTTTCAAAAAATGGCTGCCATCATGGTGGATCTAATAGTATTCCTGTAGCACCACACACTCTTCCACGAATCCAAGACCAACTTGACAAAGTAAACTTCCTCACTGTAACTATTCAAGAATCTGAACTACCTTCAAGACTTGCATACTCGTATTCACCAGCTTTTGCTCTTATCGCTCACCCAGGATAGTCGAGAAACTATGCAGTTATTTAAGTCTGCCAATCAATTTTAATCCAAGTAAAAACTTACTAAAAATGCAAATCCAGCCCCTAAGGGGTAGCCGAGTTGGTTGGGTATGGCATTCTTATAACCAAAAGGTCATGAGTTCGAATCCCTCTACATACGCTTTCTCGGCTGAGCCTGTCACCTTCTGTGGTTTACCTTCTGGCGTTGGTTTGCTCCGAAAAAAAAAAAAAAAAAAAAAAAAAAAAAAAAAAAAAAAAAAAAAAAATCCAAAATTTTGACATATAGGATTTTTAGTTTGATTGAACTTAAATTATCTCAAGTTTTAGTTTGATTTTTAGACATGCTTTTTTTTAAGATATTGTAACGTCGATAGTTGCATCGAGCTAATTTTGAAATTAAGAATAGTGCGTTTTTGTGGTTTAAATATAGTGATGATTATATTTAATTATTTTTAGACATTAACATGATTGCTCACAACGGTAATGTTTAGTAATCTCCTAAGCAATGTGGTAAAAATAATTCGACAAACAGTATATTAATATATTAATATATATATATATTACTAAAACTCAAGTAAGATAATTCGAATAAATAGATCCATAATTTATCTTAATGCTTGTAAGAGGACGCTTTTCTCTCTTTTTCGTTGATTCTATGCTCTTTTCGGAACAAATAATATCATATTTGGTAGGCCAAAAAGTTGAAAGAAAATCACAAATAAGAGCATTGTTTAAAGTTGGTCTATTTTACTACAAAATTCAAATTTATAACATGGGTCAAACTATATATCTATATATCCAATTGTGGTTTAAATATAATATATATGTTGAATACATTATTATGAATGGCATACAGTAAATACTGTATCGTGGATGACATGGGAAGCAATGGATATATACCGTATTCAACAGATCAACACCCGACAAAACATCACTAGTGTGGTCATGTTATCCATGGTTTGGTGTCCGTATCCAATTTTGAATTTATCTAAAAGTGGTATAAGTTTACCCAAAATTTGACAAAAATAATTTTTTATGGGTATATAAGTTTTTTTTTTACTAACCTTCGTTCACCTCATTTTTTCTCTTTGACTCTCTAATTCTCTCTAAAACCTCCAAGTTCTCTCTAATTTATCCGGTGAACTTAAATCCGGCAAAGTAAAATATGAAAACTTAGTGTTAGTATCAAAATTAGGGCTATGGTTGAATTAAGTAAAAAAAAATCATAATTTTAAGGTGTTTAGAGGCGCCATTTTCCGGTCGAATTCCGGCAGGAAAATGGCCTCCAAACACCCTAAAATTGTGATTTTTTTTAATAATTAAATCCTTATTTTTTTATATAAAAAAACTTCCAAAAAAAACAAGTTTTTACCTTAGTTTCAGTTGATTTATGTTTGATTTTGTGTTTTTATTAGAAGAAGTTTAAAAAAAAATTAAAAAAAGTTTGAATGTTCTTGAGACAACTTTGAATGTTCAAGAACAATTTGAAGAACTTCACAAAATTGTAGTAATGGGTTTGATCTTTTAAGGAGTTTGTATTTTTTTGGGTATACATAGCCAAATAGATTGTTTTGTGAATTGGATATATCTAAAATATACTAAGGTCAATTCAGATATTAAATAAAAGTTCAAATCGTCCTAAAAAAATCAAAAGAAAGTCAACTGTATTTTTTGGATAAACTTAAACCACATTTGAGTATATATAACCATACCCTTATAACATAACTCCGGATCAAATTCAGTGAAGTGATTTTAACATGTTTAGAGAGTAATAGACGTATTGGAAATTGGGTTGGAAACCACTCTTGTTAGTTGCAGAATTGCATCAAATCAACAAACTACAGACATAAAAATGGAAAATCGTAGAAACTTTGAAGACAATCAAGAATTGTCTAAAGCTGAAACTTTAACAATTCCTTATTAAATAGATTCTGAAATATTTCTATAAAATAACAGTACAGGCAGTATAGTATATTCTTTGCCAACCTATCATTCTCTTCTAGTTGAGTAACGTCTTGAGGCTTTCCTCCAGTCAAGGAAAATTTAAGTTTCAACAAATGAACATATTAACTGTACAAAGACTCTATAGGGCTCTCCTTTTTGCTTTAAGATGAAGAAAAAAAGCAAAAACAAAAAAGAAAGCAACATGCCCTGCAGCTCAAGCAAATTCAAGGGCCGATCTTAGGTCGAAAAATCTAGGCTTACAAGCTCTACGGTTAAAATATACAATTTTAATTTTACCATTTTCTGCAAGTAAGATGCAAACACAAGCAACGGCATGTAAAGACTTCCCCGTCAGAAGCCAACTAATTGCATACATGCCGTTCTGTTCAGAGCTCTACCTCATGAAGATCGTCACCAACACTGCTACTACTCAGCGGACTGGGCATATATGATGATCCAGTTATATCATACCCTATATGTTTTGCGTCTGCATTCTCAGGAGGACTGAATGTTCCATCGAGACTTCCACTCCATGAAGCTGCTCTTCGTGAATTAGTTGACAGAGGGCCTCCACTTAGATTTCCAGTGGCTGTTTTTCTTCTGATGTGATCCATGCTTGGGAACCTCTGCATAGTTGATAATGATGATGTGGGAGTCTGGAAAGAACTAGTATCAGCTGTAGATGTTTGATTTGTTGTGGTGATTTTATCTTCTTGTATGTTTTCCGCTATAGCCTCCATTGCCTGTTCAGTTGCAGGTGCAGCTGCAGGGATGAAAAATTTTGCATTTGCAGCAACAGCAGGTTTAACAGATGAGGCAGGAGGTGAGTGGAAAAGGTTTGTGGGGTTTACTGAGTTTCCACGTCCTTGGTTGAAGGTGTCAACATACCTGTCAGAAGCGCAAACATAACATGATTTTTAAAAAGAGCATAAATTCATTGTTAGTCTAATCTAATTAATATATCAACTTTTTTGTACAATGACGGATATTTGAAGAATTGGAAATGAGGAATCTTATAGCATAATAGTTTGCGATTATGATTGAGTAACAAAGCCTAGTATGTTAGGCTCAATGTGAACCTCCATATGATAATGACAGAAAATACAATGAATGAAGTAGATAAAAATGTTGAAGAAAATATATCATGCACTTGTACGGAGTTTGCACATCAAGTAGTTTGAAAAAAAAGAATCTACTTTTCCTACATCAAATTTTTGTTTTTGACAAGATAAAGCAGTTGATTTATATTTTTAAAAGGGAAAAGTCTCAACGATAATTTTGTCACTTGGAGGATAAAATTTTGATACTGACCTTTTCCTCTCCTATATACTTGGAATTCTTAATATTTCTTTATAAACAAAATGTAAATAGTCTAGTCTGTCATAGTTAATGTTTTTTGGTTCTCATATATTTTGCGATCATACCTTGATCGGACACCCATCCGTCCTCGAGCTGAGAATTGATTTGAACTACTCGGAATCGGTGGGACTCCAGACGAATTATCTGACGAAGGACTACTAAATTCTGGGCTCCCACCCGCAGGGGACATCATGTTCTTCACTGAAGAATTTGTAGCATACCCAGGCATGCCATTTTGGATGGCTGACATTGTTGGAGGGGGTGGAGGGGCTGCTTCTTCGGCAGGAGGTTCAGCACCTTCTTCTACCCATCTCTTTAGCTTTTCATCATAGTGGAACTTATTTGTCTCACCCAGCTTAGCCTTCAATAAAGATGAGCGAGTTAGAAACCAATACAAACAGAAAAACCTAAATTCCTCAATGCAGTGTAGCAACAAAAAAAAAGGGTTAGGTTAAACTCATGTGTCAGACCAATATTTTCGCAAAGAATCTAATTGGTCCATATCTGGGTTTCAGACATATATGTATGACCAAAGAAAACTCAGCTCTGATTAAGTAACCATTTTGGTTGTTTGAATACTTCGGAGAACTTGTTACAATAACAATTGTTTAGTAAAAGCTTTTACCAAAAGAAAAAACAAAGATCGATTATTCGCACTTTCCAACATTGGGTTTGACCCATTTTTACCTAGATAGTTTAGTTCTCATAGCTGCTTTGTGTCTGTCCATTAATCTAAACAAATGACCAAATTCTGTTTTTACTGTAATATTTATTTTCCCACCCATCATCTGAATTAAAAATCAAACATCCAGAACAAGGTTACATCTAAAGCATAAAAAAAATTCAATCCAAGCTGTTAAGGAAGACTACCTGTTTACCTGGCCGAGGCCGTAAAACTAATCCTACAGTCTTTTGCAACAACTGTGAGCCAAAACCAAATCGAAAACGAGACGTGCCCCCTGAGTCTGGTGCTTTGTCTTGTACCCCGTCTGTTGTTTCCTCTTTTGCGTTACCCTGCTATAGAGCACAAGATTATAGTTTGCAAGAGAAATTGTTCGAGAACTAAGTAGTCAGTTTTAAATTATACTGTTCACATTTCCATGTAATAGATACCTGTACGGGACTTCTTCCGAAGTCTGGTTCGGAAACACTTCTGTTATGTATTGTCCTTCTGCTCCCATCAGCCCCTGTAAATTGATTAATGGGCTCCATCGACGCAGAAGGGATTAATGATGACATCGTCATTGTAGATTGACTAGCTGATACTCTATGGGGGGTTTGCTGGTGACGATGTTCGTTAACTTGAGCATGTCCATGTGATGTTGATGGTATAGGTGGTGGAAGACCACCAACAACACGATGTGCAGTACTATCAAAAAAATTGAGCAACTTGCCAACCAATTTTCCAGCCGCCAAATTTGAGGTATATCCACCCTAAATTTGGAGTTATGCAGAATATAAGTATTTTATAAAAATAAACCTACGGTACATTATATAGGATCAACATTTTCATAGAACAAGAAAACTTATTGTAAAGTAGGGAACACAGAATTACTGCTAAAACTCCAGCTCAAGCTGGTGGGATGCCCAGCTTGTTCCTTAATTAGTCTTGGGGAAACTTTACTTCCCAGCACAATATGGTAACTAAGAGTTTAAGCAACTGCTCCAATTACAATTGCAGAGAAGAGCTACTAAAGGAAAGTTGGCCTAAGATAAGTCACAAAAACATTAACCTCTTCAACCCCTTCACCATTTAATTCTTGCAATATTCAGAGCTTACAGCCAACTCTACCCAAAAACTATACAGATTTGGAGTATGGCCAGTATATAATAAATGTTAAAGCCCTTCCTACCATTGCTTAAACAATCATAGTACAACCACTATATGGTAACCAATATTACAGAATTGCATTTGGTACTTAAAACCGATTCAGTCGACCGCTGTTACTACCTCTATAGGCTTCAATAGAATATGCAGTACAATAAATGTTTAGCAAAGTACCTGTTGATGAATACGGATTCTCTCTTCAAGAGATAAAACCAACTGCTTCCATGTCTCTACTTCCGATGCCCGACCAGTTTTTAGAGATTTTAATACCGCTTGACAGTACCTGAACAAAATTCAGTGTATAAAGAAACCATATACAGATTTATAACTAAATTTCAGGATCAAAATTTACTACGTCAAACTCACTTCAATGCATCTGAGATTTTACCAACTTCAGCCAGCATGTTTGCATATATAAACTTGTATGGCTGAAAAGGTAGCAGAAGGTACTGAGAGTTTCCAAGAATTTTTGAATATTCATAAAATTCTGTCCTCTGCGCACAAATAGAATTCATGAATCAGTAAGGCCTCAAATACGACAATTCTCTATTCATATTAGTAGTTACTTTCAGGAAATGCGAACATGTGCTTGGTAGATGTAAATTGAATAAATTTATCCGGTATAAGTGTACAACCAAATTTAGTTTACCTGGATAGCCTCCGGACTCGCATATGTTCGGGCAAACTTCCAATGATCTGCTCCAATAAGACACATTCTTGCAGTGTCTGAGTAAGGCTCAAAGTTTGCTTCAGCAAGTAAATAGCATATATGGGCTGCAGTTATCTGAGTCACAAATGTGAACCGTTGTGTATGAATAAACAAATTAAGAGAACAACTCAGACATAGGTATGATCTCATGCCCTGGAAGAATATACTTTACCTGACTTTTATCTTTCCAAAGACAATCTCCTAGATGAATAATCACAAGCTCGTCATCTTTAGTCCTGTTTGCCGCGATAACTGCCAAATTCTCTTCCCAATCATCTAGCATGCCATTAGAGCCAAGCTACATTGGGTTAAGAGATTAGAAAACAGGGGTCAGCTTTATATGTAAGATTATCTGAAAGATAAGTCATGTCAGATCTATACAGCTGAAAGTTACACATCACATTGTCAATACACTATTTCAACGTGGACAAAATAAAGACTAGCATAACCATCCCTAAGACTAGAGAGAATGCCCAAGTGCCTAGGACTTATTTGTTTACATATCTTGGTCCTACCACCTGTGGTGGACTTTTTTTCAATGCCAGCGCAAACTGATACATGGATGAGCCAAGTAATATCGTCGAAGACAATACCTTTTTCTTGCATGATCAATTCTACTTTTGCAATAAAATATGTTTTTCAAACAAATTTCTCCCTTCTTCACCCCGCTCCTTTCTATCTTCTGACCCTCCTCGTGCGCCTCTTCTTTCCCTCTTTTGTTTTTACAACTCTCTTCATATCTTTCTTACCCTCTCTCATTAAGATAAACTGAAACCATCTCTTACCCCCCCCCCCAAAAAAAATATTCAACTACCATCACCAATTAAAAATCACTAGAATCCCTAACAATAAAAAAATACAAACTAAACTGAGAGAGATAGATCATTCGATAAAACAGTGGAAATAGGGAGAGAAGGCAGAGGAAAGAGATAAGGCGGAAGGAGAATGGAATATGAAAAAAGAAACTAAAGCAAATAGAGAGTGGTAGAGGGAATGAAAAAAACGGTTGCTGGATAAAAAAAAGGATGGAAGAGCAACTTTTTTAAGTAATTATGATTTTATAATTGCTGACACAGTCTCGTAGCATTTATAGATACAATATGAGACGTAGCACCGATGTATTATAACATACAGAAAAGCCATATCGGCCAACTCAGCAGGAATATGAGAAACTAACTTTTCCACAACAAGTACACAACGAATCATAAGTTAATATTAGTTAACTCGAAATGGTATGACAGGAAGAAAATGAGGCTTTAGCTAACAGGAAAAAAGCATAACCTAACATTTTTGTGACCCATGCTAATTTGACCAAGGATGTAGCAATTCAATATATCACCTGTGTCTGTTGGTGAGACATATTTGCACCCCGAAAACCACTATCAATTGTGTTGCCTGTAGAGAACACTTCAGCTGGTTGTCCTGCAATTAGCAGGCATAATGTTCGCAAAGGTGTCCCTGCCGTTAGCTGGTGAATAGCCATTTGCTTGACAGTCTCACCATAGAACTGAAGATACAGAGACACAAGTATATCAGACAGAGGCAAAGAGCAACAAATATAGTTGAATAGATTAAAGGCAGTTCAACGCAAAACAAACCTGATCGCCAAGTTGTGATGCAATAACAAGTGCAGGTCCCCAGAGCTGACCTTCTTGTGCACATATCAAAGCCTCTTGTTTTCTACCACAAACCAGAAGTTTCTGTACTTCAGAAGCAGTTGCCTGGAAAATATTTTAACGAATTAGGAGAAACAGCAAATACCATATGGTTTAATAGACTAAAAATTTGGACTACAGGATACCTGCATTTGCCCTTCAGATGGTAACTGCTGCAAGCAGTTGCTAAGAGTACCATATGCTGTATACTGACTATCACTCTTCTTGGCAGACGCAAGGAGTTTAGCAACTGCTGATTCTGGATTGTCATTCTCCTATTAGATGCATGAAAAGAAAAAGGAAACCAAATACCAAATTAGTTCCATCTGAAATGAGTGATGTACATATATGTTTAGACATACACTCAAATGTGAAAGCTCATCAATTTAGTCCATCAAGTTTGGACTAAACCACCTAAATGCTGATGACAGCTTTTGAAGAATCTTTCAATATTAAGAAAGCAAATGTCCATGCCTGAAGTAACATGTCTCGCACAGAAAGACCAACTCTTGTAACAGCTATATAAGAAAATAATGAAAACTGGGGTTTAAAATTTCTGGAATAGATACTGGCAGCCACATATATGTAACAAACCAACCTGCATGTCTAGTATAAAATAAAATTCCTTGTATCATGCACTATAATTCAACCTTCAAATATTATCATATACCATCCCCAAGAGTATGTGAATCTCCTATCCTCAGTATAAAAAACTCTTAATCAAAAGACAAATTATATATCTTCGCAGATGTTAAGTGATAATTACCTTTGAAGCTGACAATAATTTGGAAAATATTTGCATCATAGTGATGATGGGTCCCTATTTATCCTTCCTATACTTTTTATCTAGGAAACATAAGTATAATAGGATAGATTTCTAGATACTCAACACAAATCGAGGTAAGTTCTGAACAATAGGCCTTTCAAGATTTGCTGTAAAGAATCATTGGGACTCATGGGACTAAACAGGTTTAAAACGCGTGATTTACAAGCAATACTTTAGAATAGATATGCGGCCACCAAATAAGCTACCTAATTAACACGGGCATAGAAAAAGCAAAAAAATGCAGAGATACTATATAATTCACATCAAACGAGATGCATTCAATAAATTGGACGCTAACCACTTAAAAATTAGAACCCCTGGTAACCAGATAAAAAAAAGGTGAAGACTTGAAGATTTTATGATTTACCATTAGTGAAGTATCAGTACCAAAAGAAGATCGTAGCTTCCCATAGTGCTGACTGGCTATTTTCAGCAAAGAAAGTAACAAGCGCAATACTTCCCCATTTCTATAATCCATGTCATGAGATTCGCAGTTTGCGATTCTCTCATCAATCCACTTATTTATGTCTTTGCTTCCAACACTTCCACCCACTAATGGCCCTGGGAAAGATTGTTGGCATAGAGCACTGAAGTAATTTGAAGTACCTCCTCCTCCTCCAGCAGTAGTATTGGTATTTCCTGTGACAACTTCTATTAAATTCAGGACAGACATAGAGCCTCCACCAGAATCCTTCAAATGATACAAACAGCAACATGATTAGAGCTCAGTAATATCACAGCTCCAGAAAGCAAATGTTAAAATACAGTTTCATATTGAGCTATTTATACATGAGAGAAATGTGGTCAATGCTAAGCTCATAAAACCAACTGCATCTATAAACAAGTAAGATAGTTCCAACCTGGCTTACGAAAGACGAATTCTGGAGAGAATTATTTTCTTTCATGACTATAAGTTTTCCACCAAACCCAAAAGTAACAAGGGCATGCGGAGGGCGGCCATCAGGTGATCTTCCCACAATGGTACCATAAGATGGCTGTTGGCTGCTCTGAAATGATTGATCGGTAGTGTTTATTGGTTTTTGATTGGCATAGAAACTACTTGAGAAACTAATCTGTCCACTAGATGGGCTATACTGCTGACTAAAGTTCAAAGTTGGCGTAAATTTTTGTACACCAGCCATCCCATTAGCCTCAACATACCCCTGACTTGCTTTGTCATATGACTGAGCTGTCCCCATAGAATTTGAAAACTTTTGATGATCAGCTTGGCCATGTATGAAACCGTTCGAACCAGAGAAGCTCCCACCCTGCTGGTTTCCACCGAAACTTGAAAGAGAAGCAGACTGTGCTGCTATCTCAGACTTAGCCACAGTCTGGTGCTGCCAAGCATTCGTTCCCTGCTGATTGTAGCCACCATAAGTCTCAGTCCAGCTGCCAAGTTGGCCTTGGCTATGAGCATCTTGAGATGATAAGTTATCAGTATGGTCATAATTACCATAAATGCTGCTACCATTGTTGTGAGAATGTGCACCTGAATAGGAATACCCATTTTGAATCTGTTTATCATTACCCTGACTTGCTGACTGAGCAGTTGCATTGTAGCTATCCAATGATCGCCATTCCGTGGCAATTGAATCATAATACCACCCCGGATATTGGGGATCAAACACCATATGGTCTGGATATCCACTATCCACTTGTGAAACCTGGTTGAAGTTAGACACACTCTCAGTTGTAATAGTCTTTGCTACAGCACCCACAACGGACTGAGCATTTTGTTTTAAATAAGAAACCTCTGATTCTGAATTAATAAGTCCATCGTAACCACTAGAGGAATTGTCATGAGTCCCTTGAAAAGGCAGGTTTGCATCTTCACCATCTACTTGATACCATTGCCCAGTGTTCTGGTCATACTTCCAACCCGGGTACATATCATCCCAATACTGGCTATTGTTCAAATCGTGACCATTTGCACTCTGAACTACAGGATCTTTGGAGAGTTGACTATCCTGAAACTGCACATAATCAGGTGACTTATCTGCACTAACAGCTTTGTTGTCGTATCCAAAGATCATATTTTCTCCACCATTCATGTTTCCATCCACACTCCCAGGAAACTCCGAGTTACTCTCCTCCAACTCAGTGAAAAAATCTGAGTATGAGCCAAACTTGTTTTCCCCACTAACTGATGAATCTACATAAAAGGATCCCCAGCCTACTTCTTTAACCCCAGAATCACTCTTCTTGTTCACCTCCACAAGATCAGATACAGAGGCAGCACCGTCTTGATATCCTAACACTTCCTTTGTATCAGGGAGGCTACTGCTATCAGATACTTCTTCTTTCAATGCAACTGATGAAGGATCAGTGCCTTTGTTTGCCTGTTCGCTCGTACTCGGTGCTTCCAATGCACTCATATCCAGGGCATCACACTCTACCTTGGATTCATGCAACTGATCTTTCTCGCCACTATCCTCGCACATGCTCAAATTTGCAAAAGCTTTTGCATCATCAGAATCACTCCCCTCGAGATTCTTTGCAGCAGCAGCTATTGACGGAGATGATATTACAGTGGGATCAAAGTCTTCATCGACTAGCTTGTCAAAGAAATCTTCATCTGTCTGATCCTCCAACTGAAATGGAGGACTCGAAGCCATAGACTAAAACTAGAACCCAAAAATACAAATCTAACTATACCCCTCTTTCCAAAGAGGATCGCAGCCTAACTTATCAATAAATATCAAATATCACCTATAAAAATACAAGCAACTTGCAACTTAGAGCTTCTCGCCTTTATCGAAATAATAACAGCTAATTGACTCAAGCAGTTTTGTAGCGCAGACACTGAGATCCGACAACCAGAACCTATAATCGAACAGGAGAGGAGTGAGATCTAGGGTTTTGTAATATCTCCTTTGATTCTACAGCAACGAAATCGAGAGGCAAACACAACAAGAATCAACAAGCTAAGGTGAATTCAAGTGAAGAGGAGTCGAATAGAAAGTGACCGATAACCTAATTCAAAGAAAACAAACGACGATAGACTTACAGAATTTGGTAGGTGAAGAAGACCTGCTCAGGATCTGAAAGAGAGCTTCAGCTTCGTATCGGCAACTCACCACGAAAGACAAACCTCTTCGATCGTTTCTGTTCTTTTCTTTAAAATGGTAATTTTGTGTTCTCTAAAATAAAATGGTAGGTTCAGTTACAAACGCTGGTGAAATCGAGTCTAGCGCTCATAGTCATACATCATACTACTCATAGAGTCATAGACACAGAATTTAGTTGGAACTCTAGCGTTGATAATTTGGTTTGGGGTGGTCACTGTCGGAGTTTTTGTCGATGGGCCGCCCAAATATAGGTTAAATTAGTTTTAAAATAGTTAATAAAAGATTTTGATCATATAAATAACTATTTATTAAAATAATTTTCGTAATCATGTCCTACGTTTTCATTTTTGTTAATAATTAAAATAATTTTTGTAATCATATCCTACGTTTTCATTTTTGTAATCATATCCTACGTTTTCATTTTTGTGAATATGATTTAAAATTAAAATAATATTTAATAATTATTTGATATCAAATTTATTTATAAATAATTATTTACTGATTTGATAAATTTGATAAAATATGGATAAACACGCTAGTGATAAAATTAGTATCTACAAATAATTACTTTGTAGTTATTTTGTGATTATTATTTTTTTTCTAAATATTATATCTTTTAAATCATAACTTAAAAAAATACGAAAATATTTGTTTTTTTAATACGAATAACAATAGATTTATTCATGAAATATATTTTATGAATCTTTTTAGTTAGGTAATTACGTGTAGAACTGTTAGGGGGCCTCCCAACCCGTTAACCCGCCCGGGACCGGACCGGTAAGGCCCGCCCGAGACCGGTCCGGATACCTTAGGGAGCGGGTTGGGAGCCAAAATTTTGGACCGATTCTCTTATCGGTCTGGACCGGTCCGCCCGGTAACCAGCCCGGTAAGGGAGATATATAAAAAAATTTCCTAATCTATGTATATTTTTTACTAAAACCCTAAAAAAATTATGATAAACTAACAAACCCGCCCGTTAAGAGTCGGACCGGACCGACTCGACTCTTAACGAGCCGGTCCCGGTCCATCATATTTGGCTCCCTTCGCTTAGCGGTCCGGCTCGACCCGCCCGGTAGCTTAACGAGTCGGTCTCGGTCCTGTCCAAACCCGGACCGACCCGACCCGATAACAGGTCTAATTACGTGTAATTAAATTGTGAAAGAAGTCTCGAAAAGTAATAGTGTTCCAATTGTTGAATTACATGTAATTTGGTTGCTAAAAATTAATTGTGTTTCAGTTACAGAATTACATGTGATTGGGTTATAAAAAAAATTAATGTGTTTTGGAAGGGCTAACAAACGTTCTTTGGATAAGGGTTGACCATCCCTCCGAATATAGCTCTTCGAAGTTTTGTTTAAAACTTGCTTATAAAAACTATATAATTTCATTTGATGGCATCATTTGGATAAATCGATGGTGCATTTCATGAATGTTAACTAGACAAGTTATGGGACACGTGTCATCATTTCATTAGATCCACGATATCGTTCTGCCATAGGTGAGGCATGTCTACAGTTGGGAACGGTTCCACTTCCCTAGAGATAATAGTCGATGGCGGCTCATCCACTTCTCTAGAATCAAAATTGATGGTTTTCTATAGTCCTTTATATAAACTCTCACATCATTGTCTTATTATAACAGTTTTATAAAGAGAAAGTTCACTTGTAGAGAGAAAAATTGTGCCTTATTACCACCACAAAGTTAATCGTCGGTATAGTTTTCTTTTTTTTCACGGTTATCACCAACGTAAATTCAAATCTCAAATATTTTTTTGTTTATATGTTTATTGCTCGAACTGCTCTAACCAACCGGTTGTGTTTGTCTGAAATAGACGCAAAGAAAAGAGAGTTAGGGTTGTTGGTGGGTTACATGCATCTGAAGGCGTAGTCACCGTTACTAAAACTATCAATTATGGAGTTATTTATCCATACAACATACACAACATCCCATTGAAGCCTTCTTTCATCGCTCAATCGATTATTTTAAAAAATCGTTCACTAATACTAACACAATCCTAATATGCCACCAGTTGGAGACACATTTTCATTTTCAAAACAATGGGCTCTAATACATAAGAAAACTCTACTCGTAGCTTGGTCAGGCAAGCTAAAGGTCATATAAACCCATCTTATGGGGACTATGATACAATTGAACAAAACTGGATCTCTATCGATCATCTCTTATAACACCGAACATAGAGAGAAATATTGTCTCTCAACAAGTTGAACCTTATGGATCAATTTTGACTCCTTCAAAGCAATTAAACAAGGAGAGAAATATTAGTTCTCAACAGATCGAGCCTTTGAGATCCAATCTGAGGGAGTTGGATGGTGACGTCGAAAATTTAAGTAAGAAATCTCCCTTCGAGATATTTGGCCAATTTGGGGAAAATGTCGATACTTTGAAGTTGGCTAGAAAAAAGGAATTTGAAGGGAAAAAGTGGTAAATATGGCAAATCTAAGGCCATTGAAATAGAGGCTGAAGCACTCCCTCGTCCATTGGTCGGATGCGTAGGGCCTAATTTCTAAAGGGTCAACTATAAATATATTTTGGCACTTTACGGAATATCTTACAATTGTTTTCAAAATAGTGAGTTATTGTTTATAAGACCATGGAACGTTTGTCAAAAGGGCTAAATGAGCATAAGGTCCTCGTGAAGAAATATGAACAGGAGTTAACTTCTATCAAATATCAAGCTTTAAAAGATAAAGAAGACGCGGTGGATTATTGGGATATTAAAATATTTAGAAAAATGGTATGCCTCAGTTAAATATGACATTATCTTTGATTTTCATAAGGCTTTTCCTAAAGTAAACCTTGGATATTTGTGGGAGATGGTTCCAAAAAGTTATGGCCCAAAGATATGCCCCAAAGATATGCCCATAGTTGATCAATTGGGCATATCTATGGACTCATCCAATGAGAGTTCAGAAGAGAGCAATGCGGGGAACTCCGAATGTGGGAGTTCATAAAAATAAAATGTCGATGGGGATGAGTCCTGAAGGCCAGTAAATTTTATGTTGATGTTGTAAGTCCTTAGCGCATGTAAGGCATTTTGTTGTTTTGTTCGAATTCCACCAAATCCTTGTTTGTCCAAGGTATATTGTAGTACAATCCATATTTTTTTTATAAGCCTTTAGTGTAGCTAAGACGTTTTGTACATTTTATCCTATCGGTGAATTAAAGTCGTTTATTTTCTTTTATTTTTTACTTACTTTAATAATCTGTAGGTAATCTATTCGAATGTGTGTAAAATAATCACTTTTACCATTCGAAAGTAATCCATTGGAATGCATATAAAATATTTATTTTAATCATTCAAAGGTAATTCATTCAAAGGTATAATCACTTTAACCACTCGAATGTAATCCATTTGAAGGAATATAAGATAATCACTTTAACCATTCAAATATGATACATTTGAAGACATATAAAACAATCACTTTACACATTCAAAGGTTATTTATTTGAAAGCATATAAACAATCACTTTAACCATTCGAAGGTAATCCATACGAAGGCGTATCAAACAATTACTTTAACTATTCGAATGTAATCCATTTGAAGGTGTATAAAACAATCACTTTAACCATTAAAAGGTAAACCATTCTAAGACATATAAATAAATCACTTTAATTATTCAAGCGTAATACATCCGGATGTGTATATAAAAACATATTAAGCACAAAAAATAACATAAGAGTGGTTTACGGCAAATATGATAGATTACAAATGATCTAGACACCTCATTAAAACCTCTCTGAGCCACCAAGGTAGAAAAGAGTATGCCCCCAAATATTTAAATAAGTGTAAATTAACATAAACAAAATAAGCATTCGATGCAATTACTAAATATAAACTCTTAAGTGTTCAACATTCCATAGGTGCCTTAGACAGTTGTTTTCTTGATCAACCAGTCGATAGGTTCTATGTTTGAAATTTTCACTTACCGCGTATGCCCCTTCCCTTAGTGCTAAATTTCTAAGTTGTTTATCTTTGGTATGTAAGAATACTTTTTTCAATACTTTGTCCCCCACTTCGAACTTTCTTCTTCAAATTTTAGACGCATATATACTTCTTATTAAACTTTGATGATAAAGAATTCTTAAGTGAGCTTTTATATTTTTTTCTTAAACCAAATTTAACTCAACTCTTATAGTTGTATCATTATTTTATTCGGAGTAGTAGCTTTAAATTCGGAAAGATGTATGGTAGATTTAATCGATGTTACTACGTCCATCCCATAAACCAAAGCAAAAGAAGATTATTGAGTGGCAGTTCAATGGGTAGTACGATAAGCCCACAATACTTCTAGTAAGTAATTCAACCACTTAATTGTTGTACCTTATAAATTATTTTTTAAACCCATCATAATAGCCTTATTAACACCATATATCTGCCCATTGGCTTGAGGGTGAAAATATAAAGAAAAACAATGTATATTTCCTCTGGAATTACTTAAACCATTTGTGTCTCTATTTTCAAACTGTAGGTCATTATCTATTGCAATGCTTATAGAGATCCTAAATATGCAATATATGTTAGAAATGATAAATTTTATAGCTTATTTTGACATAGTTCTGCAGAGAGGTACTCCTTCTACCCACTTGGAAAAATATTCAACTGTTAATATAATAGTTCGATAACCTCCGGACGCCGTTGGTAGGGGTCCTATTAAATCAAGCCCCCATTTATCAAAAGGTATCGCCTCAGACATTGATTTTAATAAGACTATTGTCACATGTATTGCAATTTCAAACTTTTGGCACATATTACATCAATTAACTAAATCTTTAGCATCTATTATGATAGAAGACCAATAATACCATGCTAAGAAAACTCTTATGGTTAAAGTTTTGTAGCCACGGTGGGCAGTTTCTTCTCCATAATGCAATTCAGATGAGATCACTTGGGATTTATCATACCCAAAGCATCACAATAAAGGCCTGCTAAAGGATTTCTTATAGAGGACATCTCTTAAGACTAAAAAGGTACATGCTTTAACTTTAATTTCTTTGCGGATACATTATCAACGGGAAAACTCCTCATAGTAATAAACTATTTGATCTCATGCCTCCAGTTCTTGTTTGTTATTGTTAACACTTGGAAACTTTCTTCAATGCTTACCGCAACTTCAATTTCTGTTATTATCGAAGGGCATTATTGTATCAAAATACAGGGATACGCTTCATAGTAAGCAATACTAGTTAAGGAATCGACCATCGAATTTTCAGTTATTGGCACATGTTCATACTCCACACATTTAAAGAAAGCCAACATTTCCCTCAGCACTTGTAAATACTTTACCAACTCCTCTTTTTTTCTTTGGATTCGCTCTGAGCATGATGTATAAGTAATTCCAAATCACTTATCAATCGAACTCTTTTGGTACCATATATTTGGGCAAGTATCTGTGTAGCTATTGTTGCTTCATACACAACTTCATTTTTCTATTCCTTACAACTAAAATGTATTTATTGGTATATTAAATCTCTGAGGGAGATAGCAAATAAATTCCTGCCCCATAGCCTAACATACGAGACCTTCCATATGTTCGAATTACCCATTCTTTCATAGGCTTTTCAATAGGGGATTCCACATGTGGTCGTTCCGAATGATATTCAACCACAAAGTCTGCTACAGCTCGTACTTTGATTGCAGTTCGAGGAGCAAAATCAATATTATAATCCCCCAACTCTACAGAACACTTGGTCATTTGACCATATATATCCACTTTTGTAAAATATTTTTTAGTGGAAAAGATCTCCAAACGGTAATGAAGTGTGTTTGGAAATAGGGTCTCATCTTTATGGTTGTTATAATAAGGTTCAACACTAGATTTTCAAACTTTAAATACTTGCTCTCAACATCTAACAAACTTTTATTAATATAGTAAATGGGGTGATGGTAACTATCAACTTTGAACCAAAATTACACTTATTGCATAGTCAGAACCACTAAGTAAATATAGAGACTTTCTCCCATCACCGACTTGGATAATGTTTTTGGTGAAGACATATGTTATTTGATCTTAACAAAGTCCTCAATACAATTTCGGGACCAATTAAATTCTTCAGCATTTCTTAAGACTTTGAAAAATTATACACATTTATCAGATGACCTTGATATAAATATATCTAATGCAACCAACTTTCCATTCAATATTTGGACCTCTTTGGTAGGTCTGGGAGGGTCCATAACAAGTAACGCATGTAGATATTCTAGGTTGTCTTAAATATATTTTTAACTTATAGCATACCCTAAAAACGTTTTGGATCGTAACTTCTCCGGATTTAACTTCAAGTTGATAACTTATAAGTTGGAGAAAGTTTATCTGAAGTCAAGCAAGTGATCCTTGACCCTTAAACTTTTTATTAGCATATCGTCAATATAAACCTCAATATTTATTCCAATATGATTAGCAAAAACTTTATTCACTAGATGTTAGTAAGTAGCCCTAACATTATTCAAACCGAATGACATAACCTTATAACAATGTATACCATGTTTGTGATAAATGTTATGTGATCTTGCTCCTCTGGTTCCATTTATATCTGATTGTATCCAACAATCACATCCATGAAAGATAGTAGCTTGTTTCCAAAAGTATAATCTATTAATTGATAATCTGGGGGACACAGAACAGATCATTTGGACATGCACAATTTAGATTTATAAAATCAATACAAATACATTATTTGTTATTCTTATTTTTTACAAGTACTGGATTAGCCGTCCATAGTGGGTATTAAGATTCTCGAATATGCCCAACTTTTGTCAGGTTATCTATCTCTTTAACAATGACTTTGGATTTTTCTACAGAAAATATTATTCGTTTCTGTATGACAGGGCCCATATCGAATTGTATAGCCAGTTTGTGACAAATTATGGTTGCACATACACTTGTTACATCATTAATGCACCAAGCAAACACATACAAAAAACATTATGAGTCTTTTGGATTATCTATTTTACTTGAGTCTAAAAAGGACTTTAATAATTGATATTCCTCGTAAAAAAACACTTTCAAAATCATTTTAAATTTCATTTTATGAGGATAATTTCACCTTGAAACTCCCCAACCACATCAGCAAAACTCCCCCATAATCCCATTATGGTTCTATTTGATCGGAAAATGATGGACAAGTTTTTATTCGACTTGTAAGTGGATAAAAACAAAACATTAGCTGAGTTGCATGTGTCAACCAAAATCTTTTGGATTTCCATTCTCTCAATAGAATCCCCATTCACCATAACATCCTTATATGGCCCAACAATATCTCCCAAATCATCCCCATCGAAGACAATGAACGGAGATGGATTTTGATACAAATAAATAGATATTTTTCCTTCTACCGATGTAGTCAAGCTGACTATATGTCTTTTTTTATAACAGCTTGAAAGGGGTTGCCACTGTACCTCATTCGAAAATAATCAATGATTCAAATAATTGATATAATTCGAAGATTTATCTATTTTTTTCACATACCCTCCTAATCCAACCATGATCCAGATATGGATCCAAATATTCAAAATCCTCATCGAACTCATTATATTGTTTGACAATTACGATAATATTTTCTTGTTTAGGTGCTGCTCCCATGACCTCTCTTTGAACAGTTGATTTCCCATACTGAATCTTATTTGTGTTTGGTAGTGATCTATTTCTCGCTCGTGTTTTGATAAAATCGGTTAGTTTCTCATTCTCAATTAGAGGCTGGATTTATTATTTTAAAGCAATGTAATCTTTAATATCATGCCCCACATCATTATGATACCTACATAACATAGTGTTCCGATTTACTCAGAGTTTTAATGGGTGGTGGACTTTGAAGTATAAATTTATATGATTTGTTGTAAATGGTTAAAACATTTTCAGTTAGCTTTACAAAATACTCAGACCAAACCCACTAATTCCCCTTATGTCTAAATTGTTGCCCCTGAGAATGTTGAATATCCTTAGGTCAATTGGTATTTTATCCGGACTCCTTTGGATGATAATCTACTATAGTTTGTTATTGAGAGGATGAAGAACTTCTTTAAGACTGATTGGGATACTTCAATATATTCGTTTCTTCCATTGTGATTTGATTCCCAACTTAGAATACTAAACCTCCCCATGTCAATGTTTTTTATGGGTAACATTATCAACTAATTCCCTAGGTAAAATCCATTTGTCTAAAATCAGCTATGGCTACTTGTTCGAAGCAGTCCAGCAAACCATCTTTAGTTTCAACAAAATGTGTGGTATATTTTTTTAAGATTTTGTTAGTAAACTGTTTGGAGCAGATTATTATATCTCCATTTCCTTTAAAATCTTTAATTACCATAAATTATCTTTAAAACTCTATCCAGAACATATCAAAGTTTTTTATTGACCCTTACAAAAGTCGGTTATACCATTTTAAGGCAATATCCTTAAATGTTTGAGAAAAAACCCTACATAACAACTTATCATCATCGTCAAAATTCATCATAAAATTATTCAATTCTTTAAGGTGATTGTCCAGATCTTTGCTCCCGTCAATTTTTTTTATCTTTGAGATATCAAACCATCTAGGGAAATGATCGGAGATAATTTTGAAAAATAAAAGTAGCGCTTTATCTTGCTTTTAACTGCGTGCCGAGTCCGTTTTGATTTATTTCGTTCCGGAAGTCTTTTTTGAATTTGAGTTCCCTTTCATTAGTATTAAGTAGTGCCAAGCCTCTAATTATGCTCTTAACTAAACTGATGATCTTCATTAGAAGTATCAACTATACATGGTTCATATTGGATAGCGAATTAATCACTCACCAGATGGTCTACACTTTGATCTCCTGAATCTTTTAGTTTTTCCTGGCATCCTTTTTTCTTCTCTTTATTATTCTGGTGCTTCTATTTACCCAAAAAAATCTTGTTTACTTAACTTGTGATTTTGGTTCTAATTTTTTTTACTAAAACTTCTCATGATGACTATTTATCTTCTTATGGCAATGATCACTACTCAAAGAAGACGAGAATACTTCATATTAAGAAGTTTAGCCTTTATTAAACTCCAAATAAGTAGAATAGTATTTGGTTATACATTCCTTTTTAAAGTTTGATATTTATTCGGACTATGTTGGGGATCACCTTCTTAACCATCAGACTTTTGACTCTCTGGTTGGACCTTACCACAAGATTCACTTCAGCTTCTCTTTGAAAGCTCAATGCCTCAATTTCTCCCCGTGACTGGTCTTTCTCCTCTTGCATGAGAAGCCATTCCTGGGTTTCATCATTCATATGAGGTGTTTGGAGAAATTATTCTTTGATCATAACTCCCTCATTCTCTAGAGTATGATCTATATACATTTCAGAATTCATGCTTCAGAGGGTTCCAAAGGCGATTTTTTTACGTTAGGTTTCAGATTTTGTTATTATGGTACCTTTGAGAGAATTCCATTGTGGTCTCCAATTTTATGTGGATAAATTTTGTTGGATGAGTTATATAGTAAAGTAAGAAAGAAATGTTAGTTTTATGTGTGAAGTAAAGAGTAATTCAGCAGCTTAAGTAAATGATTAGAGAGAAAATGTCTATTTTTGTATTAAATGTTTCATCCCTCGTAAATGGTTCCTAAAAGTCTTTTCATATGTTGAATTATGCTAATAATCCTAATGAGCCAAACCCAAGGTTCAAAAGCCATTAAGCCCAATAAAAAAATAACATTCAAATAATAAAAGTAAATAATAATAAAGAATATTAATCTTTAGTATATGCCGTTATCAATTATGATGTGATCCATTCAGTTCCATCAATTGGTATCAGAACCATGAAACTCTCTTATTCATAGGATAAACGATTGCATATTTATTATTGAATCACATGTTTTTTTCTTAAATGTAAATAATTAACGTCAATAGGAATTAAATGTTTAATTAACTTGGTTAGGACATGAATTTAGGATTTGTATAAAAAAATTATGAATATAGTGACTTGTTCTTGTTGAAAGTATCATTATTTGTTTAATTGTTTTTTTTATGAAATTATTGTGTGTACTGATAGGGTCAGATTATGTTGAAGGACTAAAGGGTAAAATGGTTTGGATTTCTCTTAAAGAGCAGTTTAGACTTGTAATAAAAACAATGTTGAGTAAGTTATGTGTCTATTATAGTAAGCTAAGTGCTTACTTTACTTAATCTTAGGCCTCCAAACCCACTGAACTGACACGAATGTATGAACTGGCCCGACTGGCCCATGGATCTTTGCAATCTTATAAATATGGCAAAAGTTTTTTAATGGTTTGGGATATTCATTCATTCCCTCTCTCTCTCTCTCTCTCTCTCTCTATATATATATATATATATATATCAACTTACCTTTTACCTAAATTTTAATACCTAGTCCAAACACTCACCGGAAATACCCTTCGGTCAAGTTTTATCACATCTCCGACCTCCAAGAAACTCTTTCTATCCTGGAAGCCATAAACCTAAAATTAAATCTGAAAAATGTAAATTCAGAGTCTGATCCGGTAAATTTTTGGGCTACATCATAAGTGAGAAATAAATCCAAGCTGACTTAGACCAATTGAATGTTTTGTTGGTCATGGATCCACCTCGAACTACTAAATAAGTTCAGGTTTTGTCTGGGAGGTTAGCAACATTAAACAAGTTTATTTCGAGGTCATTAGATAAGTCTGCCCCAAGTCTTGAGAAATGAAAAAAGACTTCAACTGATCCCCAAATTGTGACAAAGCATTCCTCGAAATTAAGAGATATCTATCTTCACCCAAAACTTTATTCAAACCTGTTGTTAGAGAAATAATTTATATGTACATAACAATGTCAGATTACGCTGTGAGTGCAGTATTGGTACGAGAAGTTGATAATTATCCTCATTTTGTTTACTATATTAGTAAGAGCTTGTTAGAAGCTGAGAAAATATACTTGAAATTGGAAAAACTAGCTTTGGTATTGGTAATAACAGCCATAAAATGAGGTCATATTTTCAAGCGCACTCCATCACAATTCGAACCTCTTTTCTCATTGAATAATGTGTTACTAAAATAAGATATATCGGATCGAATGACTAAGTGGTCAGTTGAGCTCGAGGATTGTGATATTTACTTTGCACCTCAAACTGCAATCAAAGCTCAAGTTGTGGCTAATTTTATGGTTGAGTTTCACTCTATAAGACCTCATGAGAAGTTCAAACCAGTAATCCTGAGAATAAATAGGTAGTTCGAACTGATGGTGGATCTAGTACAATAGGATGTGGTGTTGGGAATTGCCTAATTTCCCACTTCGTGGATTCAATGTACGAAGCAATATGTTTTAGTTCTAAAACATCCAACAATGAATCAGAATACGAGGCAAAAATAGTAGGGTTGAGATTGTCTTATATATGTGGTGCAAAAAAGATCCGTTTATTGATTGATTCACCGTTAGTCATTCATCAAGCACATGGACAATCTGAAACCAAAAAAGATCATTTGGTGAAATACTTAAAGGTATTAAAATAAGTCTAAACCAGTTTAAAACATGTTAAGTATGTACATGTGCCAAAATTGGAAAATAAAATGGTTGATTATTTAGCCACTATAGCATACTCTGGTGCGTACCATTAGATCATGGTACAATAATGTCCTTCCATAGTCACACGTCCTGAAATAGAGGTTGACATGGAAGAAAAAATTTCAGATATCGATCATACCCTCTCCAGATTGGAGGTACAACATCCAAGAGTTTATTATTAATGGATTTTTGCTTGGGGATAAAGCTTCTGCCAAAAATCTAAAGTTCAAAGCACATGGATTTCTGGTTTTAAAAAGGATTCTTTATAAAAAAATCATTCAGCAAATTTTGTTGCATTGCCTCGGATTCAAAAAATCCTGAATTATTCTATCTGAGTTACATAATGGGGAATGATCAACACATTGTGTTTACAAGGCTATAACTAAAAGTGTTTTATTAGCATGATACTATTGGTCTTCAATTATGTAAGATGCTAAAGACTTGGTTAAAATATGTGATCATTGTCAAAGGTATGAAAATGCGATCCATATACCGGCGGTACCCATAAAATTTGTGTACGAAACGATACCCTTTGATAGATGGGGACTTCATTTAGTTGGGCCACTTCTAACGACTTCTGGGGGATGTCGTACTATCAACATGGCAGTCGATTATATTTCCAAATGGGTGGAAGCTGCACCATTATCCGGGAAAATTTCCAAAGCAGTGATAAAATTTATTATTTTTTACATATATTGTAGGTTTGGCATTCCCAGACGTATCACTACAGACAACGATCCTCAATTCTACAATAAAGACATGTAAGTATTTTGTGTATCAAGAGGAATTGATCATTGTTTCTGCTCTATTTTTCATCCAAAAGCCAATGGACAAGTTGAGGTAGCAAATTGAACGATTTTAATGCGTCTTGAGAAGAATTTAGAGGGAGCGGCCAACAGATAGCCAAATTATCTACAAGAAATATTGTGGGCCTACCAAACTACTCCTAATACAGCTACTTAAGAGTCCTCATTCACTTTAGTTTATGAAATGGATGTAATCATACTAATAGAAGCTACTCTTCTTTCTTTCATAATTCAAAATTATTTTTAACAGAATAACGAGGTTGCAATATAGACTTAGTTGGATCTGATCGAGGAAAGAAGAATTAAAGTTCATTTGAGAACTATTCATTACCAGGGCCTGATGAGAAGTAGGTATGCATCCAAATTTAGAAAAAAAAAGACTTTCAAGTAGGATATAAAGTTTTAAGACAAGTATTTTTACATATCAAAGAAATACATGATTCAGAAAACTAGCTCTGAACTGGTAGGGACCTTACATTGTTTGCGAAAGGATCAAACAAGGAACATACAATCTCATGGACCGAAAATGTAATCTTTTGAAGCACCTATGAAGTTTTGAGCACCTAAGGTTATATTTATACTTTGTTTCAGTTTAATGTAAATATTATGGGACATACTTTTTCCTACCCTGATGACGCGGGGAGGTTTTAATGATCCGGACCAAAATTAATCTACCATATTTTGCTTTTAAAATATATTTTTGGTATATATATTTTTTATCTTTGAATGGTTTAGTTAGATTAAATTTTATTGCATTCGAAATTATTACATTTGAATGGCTTGTTTGGATTAAATTTTATTGCCTTCGAAAAGATTACCTTCGAATGGATCAATTTGATTAAATTTTATTCCCTTCGAATGGATTACCTTCGAATGGATTGGTTGGATTAAATTTATATTGCCTTCGAATAGATTATCTTTAAGTGACCCGGTTGGACTAAATTTTTATTTCCTTTGAATGAATTACCTTCGGGTGACTAAGTTATTCCAAGTTTTGGTCATCGTTGAATAAAGCGTACTTAATTAGGGTTGGATATGAATGGAAGTAAGAATATATTGAAACCGTGAGTTGATAAGAATAAAAATAACATAAAGTTCCTTAGGTGACCCAAGGGTTAAATAAAATTTGAAGGTGAGTTACAAAATACCTCTGGCCAAACCAACTTATCCGATCTAAACACAACAAAGATGCCTTGTGTATATCAAGGACTTCACTTCAAAGACTTACTTAAAAAACACATACATATCTCATATCGGCATTTCTTTATTCTTTCTCTTATGGATTCTTACCATCGGAATCCACCTCATCAGAGTCATATTCTTCTAAATCATCATAAATATTAAAAAATTCACCTAAATTCATATTGTGATAAAGGATCTGATCAACTAGCACGTGTTTTCATAGATCCATAAGATACAATTTGGGGAACTTCTTATGAAATAACATCACTATATCCAATTTAATCGATTCATCATTCTCTTGTATAGAATCCAACAATTTGTCAGCATATGCATCCTCTGTATCGGATACCTCATGAGTAGTTTTTTCCCTTGAGAGAAGTGATTTAATTTTCTTGCTGTTTAATGAGGTCTTCAAGCTTTTTCTTCTCATCGGACAAGTGTTAAATGGTAGACTTGTCCTCAATTTTTTAATTTTGTAAGGAAGTAATTTCCCTGGATCTGGATGACTGCGAATCTTTGTAATCATATTGCAGTTTATGACAGTCGGATTTTTCTTGAACCAACTCCCAATTGATGGTTTTCATTTCCTTACTTAGACTTTCAGCCTAACCTTTCTTTGTATTAACATAATTCTCTAGCTTTTGATTTGGAACTCGAAAAGAACTGATGTTCTTGATATGCTCCCTCACTTGCCTCTTTAAATTAATAATTGGCCTTATGTAGCCCAAAACAATGTATCCAAATTCATTATTTTCCTTATACACTTGAAAGAAGACCCCGTCGTATATCACAGCATTCGCATGGCTGATGGATTCATGGAAAGCTTATTCCAAGTCTTCAAAATGAAAGTTCCCTAAGTCATCTATTTGGTCACCACATCCAAAATTTGGCATGTTATCTGTAAGAAGTAGTGGGGAAGAAGGATCGATAGGTACAAATTTTTGAGGAGGAACCTCAATGAGAGTAATTGAAAAGAGGACTTCGGGTAAAAAAATGATCTCGGAACCGACTGAAGATTTCTTCTTCATTTCTCTATGGTCACTGCCCTCATTTCTCTTCTTTTACCATTTTTCTTCTTAACAATCAGTGAGTTTGATGGCATTTCAGTCTCTTTAACAGTGACTGTAACAGTATCCAACAAAGATGGATTGATTTTACCAGGTGGCCCCTTACTCCCTAGTTTGGGAACAACTTGAGACGAACAAGCCTTTTTTCCTCTTCTTGTTTTTGTCACGGTGGTTGGGAGCCTTATTCCTAGATGGTAGAATTTTTTTACCATCAGACACTTCAGTCTTTCTGAAAATTTTAGAGGATCGGGAGGAGTGGTAAACTGTTTTCATGAAAGTTCACAAATAATATTTTTTATCCATATATGGGATCTCACCAAATTTTCCGGTGTAAAATAGTTGTGAAACTCGGTTGACCACTTCTCATTGGCCCATTGTTTCAAGTTTTTAAAGTTATTTTTCCATCTTCCAACTGTTGTGTAAAGGGCTTTGAGAGCACTACACTAAAACAAATCCAGGGTAAAATATAATAACATCAAAATGTGGAAATGAAATAAATCTTTGAACACTTACATGAGAGTTTCCAGTATCTTGTGAGCATACTCGAATTAATTTTAGAAGTATTTTTTTATCGTTTTCCCAAGCATCGTTGACAAAAAAAGAACTGAGTCGGTCCTTATATAAAAATAATAAAATTAGATTTAACCATTATGACACAAACCAACCACATTAACTATTTGTTCTATAAACATTGGAATTTTAGATATCATGGAAGCTATGACGTTAGCTAACAATGTAAACCAAGTATTAGGGCTTAATTAACTCGGGCATAATTTCACCAAATGAAAATATCTTACTATCTCTGGATTTAGGGGAAACTGAAGACCCCAGTTGAGTACGTCGGTAGAAACTACTAATTTTTCAGCCCTACTATCCATAGGAGTATCTCCATGTTGAGGTAGCCCGATCTTGACTAATTGAGTCCATATATTTTCAGAATCCCTTCAAGTTCAAATTCTTGAAAACAAACATATGATATATTCTGTAAATATAAGAGATACTTGATACTCACCTTAGTAAAGTTGGGCTCAACTCGCCCGATAAGGACTCAAGATGTGGTTCGAATTCTGGTAAGACAGGTTTTTTTTTCCATTTTATCGTGTCTCTTTCTAAGTATCCCCATTATGACCGGATGCCTCTAAAGGGGTATCTACGCCAATATCGTCTATATTTTTTTCCATCATTTTTTGTCTTTGTTCCAAAGTTTTAGTTTGATTAATACTAAGATTTATTTCCCAATTAAAGGAGGCTCAATAGTTGCATTTGAGGGATTTATTGTTATTGTTGGCCCCAATGGAAGTTCACTTGCGGTGGTTTCTCCCCCCCGTAATCAAAACTTGTGTGGGGAAATCACTAACAATGGTGGGTTGTTAAACTGGATTTTCAATTGATTTATCTGATGTAAAAAGGCTTGTTTTTTGCCTTAGATAGTCTCGTAACTCAGCGTGGGGTGCTTTCACCAACATCTGATCCCATGCAAATGAGAGTAGAGGAAGTTCTTCGACTAGTTGCCTTTCTGTTTTGAGATGACGTGATTGGTTGTGGAGAACGAGTAGGAGATGTAGATGATTGCGTTGTTGAGCTACGTTCAGAAACAAATCGATGTTTATTGTATGGGAAAACTCCATTGTAATCTATAGTTTGAGTTACAATCACTCCACCTAGAGAAGCAGGTAACCTAGCAACAAGCCTAACCTTCTTTTTTTCTTCTTCCAATAAATTGAATCAACCCTCTTTAGTAAGAGTATTCCTGGATGTGAACATACAAACCCTATAAAACTCTGATAAACCAAATTAACAACTAATAAAATTGAAAAAAAAATGAGGGATATCATCTGAAAGCTTAAAGTGAAATTCTTTCTCTCTCTATAAATCATTTTTTCCTCTTTTCAAATTAGCGACAGTTAAAAAGAAAGGAATTTCTTATAAATATTGAAAACACTTAAATACCTTACTAAGGAATGATAGTTGACGCATTAGCTAAGGTGGCCTACAAAGGAGTGCAACCGCTTCTCTCATTTGATTAAATGATTTCACCTAGAACGAAACAAGTTTGTGACACGTGTCTCTAAAATATAACTTGTCCAAATTTATAACTCTTGGATAGTAACCAATTTTGAGAGTGCTTATCGGACGTGGTTTAGATTTGGTTCGAATATGTTTAGCTCTCTTGGAAGCTTTTGAAAGAGTTAAAGGGGGCTAGCTAATACGGTTGGTGTTGTTGAAAGACCAAAAGGTAAAGTGGTTTGGATTTTTCTTAGATGGATGTTTATATTTATAATTAAAATAATGGTGAGTAAGCTATGTGTCTAATATAGTAAGCTGAGTGCCTACTTCACTTAATTTGGGGCCTCCAAACCGACCAAACTGACCTGAATGTATAAACCGATCCGATTGGCCCATGGATTTTTTCAATCTTATAAATCGGGCCAAAAATAGTATTTAATGGGTTGACATTATCTCTATAGATATTAAATACTAGCACCTCAATTATCTTTCTATCATTTACCCAAAATTTAATAATTAGTCGAAACACTTACCAAAAATACCCTTTTGATTAGGTTTTATCACCATCATGTAGTATTTGGTTTTTTCGATCAATTTAGGATTTGTTTGATGACTATATTTTTTATACCACGATTAACATCAAACGATCTTTAATTTAATGAATCAATTCAAATCTATTCGGACAACGACTCATCGACAACTTAACCTTTGATGTTAATCTTTATTGAAGGTTGTCTGGGAAAATTCACCGTGACCAGCAAACTGCTAACTCTGCGGATGAACATTGCAGCTTGCGAGGTAATTCACAAACTCACTACTGTCGCGGTGACATTAATGAGGGGTTGCTGTTTGGGCAAACACCCAATGACAGCAACCACTATTGTTTGCTGGGCAATGCCCAGAGACATCAACAAGTGTTGTTGGGTGGTTCACCCAATGACAATAACAGCAGGCTAGAAATTAAAAATAAAAACAAAAATAATAAAAATAATAATTAATTTGTTCGTATATTTTTCATGATTTATTTCACATGTGAAAGTATTTGAGCATGTTATTTATGTATGTATCTGTTAAAAGAATATGTATTTCACATACAGTATGTGGTTGTGGTTTAATGTTTAAATGGATATGCATAATTAAAGGTTTTAGTCATGTTTGGTGAATCTTGGAATTAATTTAATCAACCATATATAAGGTTAAATTAATCTCTTTGAGGATCTTAGGCTTCGAAAAGGTTTAAATAATTAATTTAAATTCAGATATTATCCGCCATCTCATAGGTTAATATTTGAGTTTGATTAATCATGATATTGAGGTAATTTAATGAATATAGTCATTGTATTAATTTAATTATAAATATGTGAAATCAACCTTCGAGAAGGTTTCACCGGTACTTAGGAAAATTAAATTAATCCTTGCAATTTTTTTAATTTTAAATATACGAAATCAGCCCTTGGTAGGGTTTCACTGGTATTTAGAAAAATTAATTTATGGTTGAATCCTCTGAAGGGTTTAATTGGTACTTAGAAAATTAAAATAATGATGACGTTCAAACTCATAAAATACATGTTAGTATGATTTGACCTCCGGTATATATATTATCATATTATATTATGTTTTAAATGTATATACCATGTTCAAGCATGTTAGTTGTTATATGTCACGAATCTAAATGTATTGTGTGTTATTTGTTTTTTTCTTCTAGTGAACTTGGGTTACAATCTATTGGGGAATAAACCCTTTACGATCGATAGCTCGGACTTTTAACCAATGAAAATAAGATATGAAGCTATACTTGAGTTCTCATGACTATGACCTATCATTAATGAAACCTAAACCATGTAATCTTACTCATAAAAGTTAACTTGAGGAAACCAAATAGTATAAAAAACCGAGAACGGTCTAATCGATTGTGCTTAGCCATTATGCTTCAAGGAATATCAGTTGCATTTGGTGGGGTTGTCCTAAAATATCCTACCAATGCTTCATATTTTCTCACAAAATTTAAGAAAATATTTTCCAATGATGAAAATGGCAAAGGTACTACCCAAGAGCGCATTCTAATCAGGTATATACTTGCCAAAAGTTAATGACAATCAAGGTAAACTTACATGAGGAATGTGGTGGGGTTTATTTTTTTAATATCTCCTGAGAAATTTTAAGCATTTCCAGTTGATTTACAATTGTCTGTGGGAAAAGTTGACAATTCATAAATTGATTTCACATCCTGCATAATATGAGGGAAACATATTGGGGAGATGTTTGAAATGAAAGTGGTAGTGTCCATGAATGAGGTAAAATCAAAACGAAAGTTTGCTAGCAAAGGATTGAGTATTGGTCCAACTAAGAAGAAAAAACCTTTAAAATCGATAGTTAGTCTATCTTTTCACTGCAGAAAGAGAAGAGACATCTAAAAATAACTGTGAGAAAAATCAGATTTACTTGTAAATTAAAGGCAACCTTATGTATTTGATTGTTTCAAAAGTTAATTTTATTTGTGTGAAAAATAAAACATGGTGGGTTGATGCGGCTGCAACAGCTCATGTTTTTATTTCTTTGCAGAATATGTCAATGAACATAATGCTAAGTGAGGATGAAAGATCCATTTTCACCGCATGCGGGAGCTCATGCGATGTACTGGAAATTTGTGATTTATATTTAGAACTTTCAACTGGACATGTTTTGTAAGAAAATTTAATATATGTTCCCGCTTTTCGAACAAACTTAATTTTCTTTCCGGTTTTAGACTTGTATGTATATTTTTGTCTAATAGGAAATAATAGTTTTACTTTATCTTAAATGATGTGATTGTTATTGATAGAAGTTTGATAAAAGGAATATAACTTTTATTTGTTAAATATTGTTAATAATCACAAAATATCCATGAATACACAAAGTAAACCAAATAAAATTACTAAATTCTAAAACTTCTTTAAACTGGAGCACAAATGGTTAGGTCATATATCTAAAGTCATGATGGACAAGCTTGTAGCTGAAGGTTTACTAGGTTGCTTATATTACTCCAATTTCGTACATGTATCGAGTGTATTAAAGGGAAACAAACCAAAACCAAAGAGTAAGGGCATATTGAGCGACCGAAGTCTTAGAATTGATATATACCAATACTTATGGACCGTTTCCATAAAAAATATGGAGCGGGAAACAGTACTTCATATCATTTATCAATGACTTTTTTTGTTTGGGTACCTCTATCTCCATCACGAAAAGTCTAAAGACTAATAATAGTTCAAATATTTTAGAACCAAAGTTGGAAAATAACTTAGTAAGAGCATTTGGAGTGTTAGATCTACCGTGGTGGTGAATATTATGGTATATACGACAGATCACGAGAAAACCATCAAGGAACGTTTTAAAAATACCTATAAAAGTATGATATAGTCCCTCATTACACCATACCGAGTTCACCCCACATAAATGGTGTATTTGAGAGACAAAACTGTATACTAAAAAATATTGTTAGAAGTATGATAAGTAACTCATCTCTACCACTATCTCTATTCGGGGGAAGCCACCAAATTTATCGCTTATATACTCAATATAATACCCATTAAAGCAACTATTATGATCTCATATGAGCTTCAGAATAAGTGCAAATCCATTTTAAAGCATCTTCATATATGGTGGTCCAGCTTAGGCAATGGCTTACAAACCATAGGAAAATAAACAGGACCCAAAATAGTTAGTTGATTCTTTATTGGTTATTCTAAAGACTTTAAAGGTTTTAAGTTTTATGATACTTTCACTGGTAGTATATTTGAAACGGGAATGGCAAAGTTTCAATAGGACGAAGAGTTTGATGGGGAGAATAAGAGAACAAATGTTCATTATGTGGAAGAATCTATTGAGATTTATAAAGGTTTTATTGAAGATACTCAAATATACGAAATTATAATTTTAATACTAATTATTGGTCCTGTTAGAACAAGGTAATAATCATAATAACATTGATGTTCTACTTGAGGGTTTTAACCATAATACAATTATAGTCCAGTTAGAATAAGAGGAACATCAAAGTAATCTTCCAGAAAAATATCAAAATGACATTGTTCATGAATATCAAACTCTACATATCAAGAAGTGCAACAAGAGGTAAATATACCCTTGATTGTTAGAATATTCAGTATATTAAGTTTCCTTGTATAGGCCTTTAAGTTCTCTATATATTGAGAGCCTTACTTGGGTTTGCATTATAACAAAAAAAAGATTCTCTAATAAACACAAAACCCTAGCCGCTTCCTGGCGGCTACTTCTCTCTTTGTTTGTAACAGAGAATAAGAGCAGTTGCTTCTTGATCATCCCCCATGGGAGGAGAATAAGATACATAAGCTCAATATAACAACCATTTCAATTATCACAATATTCTTTGTTTTTAACATGGTATCAGAGCACGTGTGATTCTGGGAATTCTGAACATCCTCAACAAAGATGGCTGGTAATGAAGTCGTGGTCAGTCAGATCCCTGATGAATTAACAATTTAGACTGCTGCCATTATGAGAAATGGTCTCGGAACACAACAACAAACAACTAACCCCGAGAATTTATCCCTAGGGATTAAACTCGGTGGTGACAACTATGCCATATGGGCAAACCTGATGAAGAAAGAAATTGGGGAAAGGGGGAGAGGTTCTCACATTATAGGGGAGCCGACACCTCCATCCAAAACTGACAACACATATACAAGGTGGGAACAAGATGATCAATGTGTTTTCACATAGATTATCCAGAATCTTGAATCCAGCTTGGTGAATAATGTCTCGCAATATCCCACTGCAAAAGCCCTCTGGGATGGGTTAGCCACCACGTACGGTTCTGGTACAGATTCGTTACAGGTGTTTGATCTTCATAAGAGGGCTAATTCATTAAGGCAAGGGTCCGATACACTAGAAGACTTGTGGAACAAACTGCAGAATATCTGGATGTCTATAGATAGGCGAGATCCGAACCTTATGAAAGACCCATAAGACATTCAACTCTACAATAAGAAGACTCAAGAACAAAGACTCTATCAACTACTAATGGCGATTAATGACAAGCTGAAACCAGTCAAGAGAGATATGCTGAAAAATGATCATCTTCCTTTCGTGGAAACAACATATGCTACAATATGAAGGGAAGTGGCCAGGCTTAATATACTAAAATCAAGTTCTTCTGATAGTGACTCGATTGAAATTGGAATGGGTTTGGCTGTTAAAGATTCTGCACAGAGGTTTAAATTCCAATCCAAAGAGAAAGAAGATAAATCCAACTTGTATTGCACTCATTGTGCGATGAAGAAACACACTAAAGAGACATGTTTCCAGGTGGTTGACTATCCAGAATGGTGGGAGGACGGTCATAAGGAGAAAAATAACCAGCGTTTCAGATCTAATATCAAACGAGCTTCGTCTACAAGTGGCGGTGAATATCCGACTAAAAATGAGCAAGGAAGTGGCACTAGTTTTGGAAGAATGGTGACGAACTCCTATGAAAAACTTGGAGGTAAAGGGATTGAGAAATCAATGAATTGGATCTTTGATTTTGGGGCTACGGACACCATGTCTCATGATCCTAAAGACTTTGGTGACATGTCATCTCCAAAGAAGTCCCATATTGAGATTGCTAGTGGAGAAATTTGTGAAGTCAAAGGGGGAGGTTCAATTATTTTTTCGGAAAAAATGGAAATTAAAAACTGTCTATACATTCCTTCACTATCCTTAAAGTTATTATCTGTTAGTCAAGTGACAAAACAACTCAACTGTGTGGTTCTTATGTATCAATTTTTTTGCATTTTACAAGACATTTGTACGAAGGAGATCATTGGGCGTGGTACTGAACAATGAGGTCTCTATTATGTTGATGAGGTAGTTCATAAGGGACATGCCATGCTTGCTCACGGAACAACCAAAAGGCAACTTTGGTTATGGCACCGGCGACTTGGTCATCCTTCTTTTAACTATCTTAAAAGTTTGTTTCCTAGTCTTTTTTTGAATAATTCCATTCATGAGAAATGTGAAACCTTCATTCTTGCAAAAAATCGTAGGGTCTCATTTAATCAAAGTAATACTAGAGTTGATTATGCTTTTTCGCTAATCCATTCTGATGTTTGGGGTCCAGCACCAAATTCCACTGACAACCAAATCGGATACTTTGTTTTATTTGTGGATGATTTCTCAAGAATGACTTGGATATACTTCATGATACATAAATTGGAATTACCATATATATTTGTTTGTTTTTATAAAATGATTTGACTCAATTTTAAAAAAAAATACAAGTTCTCCGTTCTGATAATGGAACAGAGTTTGTCAACCAAACAATGCATAATTTTTTCAAAACAAATAGTCTTATCCATCAAACCACTTGTCCAAACAAACCTCAACAAAACGGTACTTCCAGACGAAAAAATCATACTTTACTTGAAAAAACTCGTGCTATTATGATTGAATCTAGATTCCATCATTCTCTTTGGCCAGAAGCTCTTGCTACAACCACGTATCTTACAAATCGTCTACCAACCCGATGTCTAGGAAATAAAACTCCATTACAAGTACTTGCCACCCAAGTTACAATTCCATCTGTTATGACCTTACCACCTCGTGTCTTTGGTTGTTCGGTGTTTGTTCATATCCCTAAAACTAGTCGAAACAAACTTAATCCGTGTGCTGAAAAGTGTGTATTCGTTATGTACAGTATTCATCAAATGGGCTATCGGTGTTACAATCCGGTTACTCGTCGAATCCATGTCACCATAGATTGTGACTTCTTAGAATCCAATTATTTTGTTGACCACCAATCTCGTGCTCAGGGGGAGAAAGTAAGTGAATCACTCGACTGGTTGCTATATGAAAGTTACTTTGAGGATGTACCGACGGAGTCGGCAGATGGCGCCACCGAACACGCCTCTTCCAACATAAAGGAGACTAACGAGGCAGTTCTTACCACCAATGATTCTCCCAAAGATAATGTACAACAAGAAATAAATACCATGGATAGTACCAGCGAATCAACCGAAGAAAATGTCCATCAAGAGGTAAACAATTTACAATGCCATAATTCACAAAATGCTACTGACCATGACATTTCAGGAAGTTCATTTGTTGAAACTCAAACTCCGGTTCTTCCCCCACGAAAAAATAGAGGGGTTCCTCCTGACCGATATTCACCAGAACACGTTCCTCGTGCTTCTACATATCCGGTAAAAACAGACAGGAAAGGAATGACAAAGATTGCAAAGGCGTTTTCAGCTACTATTCTCTCTGAACAAATCCCTAAAACAGCTCAAGAAGCTAAGAAGATTACTGGATGGCATGAGGCAATGAATACCAAAATGGAAGCTCTAAAAAGGAATGGTACATGGGAGAATTGTATGTTACCACAAGGGAAGAAAGCGGTCGGGTGTAGATGGATGTTTAATATAAAATATAAATCTGATGGCACCATTGAGCGACACAAGGCAAGATTGGTTGCCAAAGGATATTCACAAACATATGGTATAGACTACTCTGAAACGTTCTCTCTGGTTGTAAAAATTGACACTATCAGAGTTTTACTTTCAATAGCTGCAAATAAAGATTGGCCTCTTCATCAATTTGATGTAAAGAATGCTTTCTTACATAGAAACTTGGAAAAAGAGGTATATATGGAACCCCCATAGGGTTCTCTGATGGTTTTCAAGAAAAATGAGGTATGTAAACTGAAAAGGGCATTATATGGGCTCAAACAGTCTCCTCGTGTTTGGTTTGGGAGATTTACAATGACAATGAAGCAATATAACTACAAATAGAGTAATGGGGATCATACCTTGTTTTACAAAAAGAGAGGAGAATTAGTCGTTTGTCTTATAATATATGTCGACGATATGATTATAACGGGGAATGACAAAGAAGAAATTAGCTCTCTTAAGAAAAACCTCTTCAAGGAGTTCGAAATGAAAGACCTTGGGGGATTGAAGTATTTCCTAGGAATCGAGGTTCTTAGGTCAAGAGGAGGTATTTATATCTCCCAACGGAAATATATATTGGATTTATTAGCTGAAGTTGGCATGGTGGATTGCAAACCAAATGACACTCCTATGGTTGTGAATCACAAACTAAAGATAATTGAAGGGACCAGACCAGCGAGTAAAGAAAGGTACCAAAGGTTGGTGGGAAAATTGATTTACCTGGCTCACACTCGACCCGACATTGCATACGCGGTGGGAGTAGTTAGCCAGTTCATGCATCATCCTCAGGAACACCATATGGAGGCAGTAATGAGGATTATTCGATATCTCAAAGGCACACCAGGAAGAGGCATAATTTTTAAGAAACATGGACACCTTGATGTTGAAGTATTCACATATGCTGATTGGGGAGGGAATCCTAACGACAAGCGATCAACTGCTGGATACTTTGCTCTTCTTGGAGGTAACTTGGTGACTTGGAGGAGTAAAAAACAGAAAGTAGTATCACTGTCAAGTGCTGAATCAGAATTTAGAGGAATCGTTAAGGGGATTACCGAGATACTTTGGTTAAAGAAGATAATGAAAGAAATTGGAACCCCTCTGAAGTGTCCAATTCAGTTAATGTGCGATAATAAAGCTGCGATTTAAGATTTCAGAGAACCCGGTACAGCACGATAGAACAAAGCACGTTGAAATAGATAGGAACTTCATAAAAAAAAGATTGAAGATGAGACAGTCGAACTTCCGTTTGTTAGATCTGAAGACCAACTGGCAGACATCCTGACAAAAGCGATTGCTGCAAGAATATTCGAATCAGTTTTATCCAAGTTGGGTATTGGTGATCCCACTACACAACTTGAGGGGGAGTGTTAGAATATTCAGTATATTAAGTTTCCTTGTATAGGCCTTTAAGTTCTCTATATATTGAGAGCCTTACTTGGGTTTGCATTATAAAAAAAATCTCTAATAAACACAAAACCCTAGCGGCTTCATGGCGGCTACTTCTCTCTTTGTTTTTAACAGAGAATAAGAGCAGTTTCTTCTTGATCATTCCCCATGGGAGGAGAATAAGATATATAAGCTCAATATAACAACTATTTCAATTATCACAATATTCTTTGTTTTTAACATTGATAATGAATAATAATAATAATATACATCCAGATTTTATGATATATCTTCAATAACATGATAAATCATGTATTAAAACTGATGATCCATCAACCTATAAATATGTCATGTAAATCTTTGGCTCTAAAAATTGGATTGATGCTATGAAAGAAGATGATAAATCAATGTAAGACAATGCAATATGAGAACTTGTCCCATTACCATAAGAGAAAAAACAAATTGGTTGTAAGTGGGTTTACAAGACCAACTGCAATTCGTTAGGTAATATGAAAAAACACAAAGCACGCTTTGTTGTGAATTTTTATACTCAGCATAAAGAGATTGTTTTTAAAGAAACCTTCTATTTGGTATCGACGAATGATTCTTTTAGAATAATAATTACATTAGTTGCAAAATTTGATCTAAAGCTTTATTAAATGGATGTAAAGACCGTGTTTCTCAATGATAATATTGAAGAAATATCTATACGGTGCAACTTGAACAATTTGTAGTAGGAAACTAAAAAAATATGGTTTGCATGCTTAAAAACCTATTTATTGGCTCAAATCAGCTTTGCGTCAGTGATACCACAAATTATTTAAGGTGATAGTATTTTTTTACTTTAAAGTCAACTCGGTTAAGGAGTTTGTGTATCACAAGTTCAATAAGAGTAATTTTATATTTCTGGTTATTATATGTCGATACCGTACTGGAAGTAACTCATGCCTAAAATGAAAGGGCATATCTTGATGCTTAAATCTTACAATTAGGTATATATTGATCATGTAGTTAAATATTTTATGTGCTTATCACTTATTTAACTCTTGCTTGATGCTTAAACTATGTAGTTACATATAGATTGATCATGCATTTAAATCTTTGTTGTGTTTATTATTTATTTAATTGTTGCTTAATGTTTAAACCATGCAGTTAGGTACATATTAATCATATTACTATCTTTATGACTTATTCAATTGCTGCTAGGTACTTAAAGAAAGTAGTTAGGTTTAGCTTGATCCTACAGTTAAATATTTAATGTATCTATGGCTTATTTAACCACTATTACAAGCCTAAAGCATGCGGTTAGGTATAGCTTGATCATACAGTTAAATGTTTGCTTTGTCTATGACTTATTGAACTGATATTGGATGTCTAAAACATGCAATTACATATAGATTAATCATACAATTAAATGCTTGATGTGAGTATGACTTATTTAATTACTTATGAGTGTTTAAAGTATGTGGTTAAATATAGATTGATCACGCATTTAAATATTTTTTGTGTTTATCACTTATTTAACCGTTGATATAAATAAGGAAATGAAATATCTCGGTTTTGTACCTCAAATTAATATAATATCTTCATCAAATGGAACAATGTATTTCAAAATACTTTAGATAAGGTAATAAGTTGAGCAAAATAATAATTTTTTAATGAAGTCACTGAAGATGAAAAAGGTGACCAGTAGGGAATATTATATTTCATTACTAGAATAAGAAAGTTACGAGAATGATATTATGATAGTTATAGTTGTTACTTGATCTTAAGAGGTGCATGAATGGTGGTGCAATTCAATTTTCTCAATATATTCATTTACTTTTGACTACTAAATTGATAGAGTAATGTTTAACATATGCATAAAGAAGTCGACAAATATGAAATTCATGTGGATTTTGAGTCCTTTGAATTAGATGAAATGTATGCAGAGATAACATGAACTTCTTTTGTGGTAAGCTGCAAATAGATGGTCACGATGCAATTCGCAAAGATATTTATGAATCAAAAAATTTAAAATGGGAACTAAAACAATATATGCAATCTATTGAGACTTTGATGGAGACAAAAATCAATGTCATTTAGGATGAATGGATGAAACAGTAATGTGATTCAAATTCTTGAATATTATAAATGTAAACAAAAATAGCTTCTCATCAAACATATAATTTTCCATTTTTATATTCATGCATTGACATCGGTAGCCGACTCCAGAAAGAGTTTATGGGCTAATGAGTGGGATACTGAGTCAATCACTTTTTATTTTCTTCTTCTTATTGTATTATCAATTAATTATTTTCTATTTTGTTATGCTCAGATTCCTTTAATATATTACTTTGGTTTAAAATATATAATGGATTTAAAACCAAAATATATTAAAGAGCATTTTATATTGATTTGGGTTTCGCATATAAATTTCATTATGCATCGTATCAAAACTTTGTGATAAACAAATCCTAACCAAGACAATCAATCATTTAAAGACACATGAGAAGTCTAATTATGTGGTTCACGGTTCATACCCTAATTGACGTTTATTTATTCCGATTAGTGATAAAAAAAACAATGTCAACATCAAGATGAAACACTATTTCTAATAACGTTATTTACAATAGAAAAAAATATGTTTACACCCCTCGAGAATGTTACTCGATTAATGAAAGGAAAAAAATATACAAGAGAATGGTTCATACAAGTTCATAAAACAAAAATTAATATCACTTGGATCATACATTAAAAATTAAAAAAATAATACACAAGTTTGGAGAATATAATATTAAACAATACATATTTCTCATACAAAACATATGAATTTTAATATATTTATATTCAAATTCATAAATCAGAGCCGGTAAATGAGAAAAAAAAATTAGGGAATATTTCTGGCATGTACATGCTTACCCTTACGGTGGAATTCCCATTCGGTGGTGTAAAATTAATACACATCCATCGTAAAAACAAACTGACATTGCGTGTACATGCCCCATTGTCGGTGACATTATCCATTAGCGGTGTAAAATTAATACACAACCAAAACGAAACTCCACCGATAACATATAAAATCATATACCTTAGGTGTAGTTTACACTGGTAGTGTAATTCACACCGCTGACGCCAAAAAACCCTAGCCCATATTCTAACTATCAATGACGTCATTGTCAGTGCAAAAACGTGACACCGTGAGCGCCAAGGTTTTACACCGTGAGCGACTGAGAAACTATATTTTCAAGCCTAAACTGAAGTCGTTGGCAGCATGGTAATGGTATGTCGCCGGCTAACTGAAGTTACACCACCAAGAACTTCAAAACACAAACTTTTCAATGATTTGATAGTTGTTTATGTCGTGCTTAATAACCACCGGTGGCGCAATAGGGCCACATCGCCGATGTAATACATGATGAAAGTTTTCAAAACAGGAAAATCCATGGATGTAGCTACTTCAATCTAGTTATAAATTATAAGAAAAATAACAGATTACCTCGTTTATAGTTTTAACTTCATCAATTAGCTTCAAGTTTTCTATTTGGTTGGTCTTTTTGTTGACGTAGGTTGAGGGTTTTTGTTAGAAAAATATGAAGTTTTTTAACAAAAAATTAGAGATTTTGTTCGTAAACTTGGATTTAGCATATAAATATAAAGTATGGTTTCTGATTTTGTGTTTGAATGATAGTAGAGTTAAGTTCACCCAATTTTACAACAATTCAATATTTTTTTTATTAAAATAGTAAAAGAATAAAAAACTCAAAAAGAAAAGGAATTTTTATTTTAGAATAACTTAAAGTTTTGAGGACAATAGTTTAGCCAAACCCTAAAATATCTCAAAAATTATACATTTTGACTGATGTTGGTCTCGACTTCTTGAAAATTCTCTAAAATATATTTACCACATTAAAATTATATCTTGATCACATTAAAATGATTTGCAAAATAGGTTAAGGCTGAATATTTACCACAAATAAAATATAAAGAGATTATAAATTTTATTAATATATTATATATATATATATTATATTATATGAGCGAACAACAACAAAATAAATATTTTTGTTTACAAAAATAACTTTTATATCGTGTTTGCTGATTTGACAATAACATATTTACCTATATTTACCTTTATGTTGTAAATCATATTTCTAATAAAAGTAACCTTTATATCGTGTCTATTTGTTTGACATTATAATTTAACTATTGTAAATTATATATTACGAATATCATATTTGATTATTGAAAACTTAAGTATCCCCTTAGCGTTTTGAAACATTAAGTCTATTAAATACTAATAGACAATATATAGTATTTTATCAAACTTTTATTGCCACAATTAATTTTTTCTTCGTTAAAATATAACTTATCGAACCGACTTTTGTATCGTATCAACTGAAGTCATTTGATGTTCTTGTAATTATATATATAATGTGTGGTGTTGATTATAATTGTTTAAAATTTATATTATATATAAAACATTTTATTTGTTAGATTTGTCATTTGAAAAACAATTAACTTATTTCGAAACAGAAAAATATAACTTTTAAAAATAATACATCACCATTTTTGTAAATTCAAAAACTTATTTATTTATCATGAACATCAATTCGAATTTTATTTTCCACATTGTTTATTCGAATAAAAAATAATAAACCATTTTTAATCCCATATCTAGTTATTTTCTTGATTTTTATTTGTTTATAACGAAAAACGTTTATTTGAATTTCATGTTCCAAATAGATAAAAACTTGATGAGTTTAGTACTTTAACTTAGTTTAGGTTGCACTTGACGGTTAATAGAAGTCAGATTTATGGTTTTATAGTTCGACTTGTTGTTTATTGAATGTATTTGATGTTTTAAAAATTATTGTTCATCGTTGGGTTCTTTTGTTTGCATGTGTGGATTTTTACCTACAAGGTTGAAATTTGTTTGATGCATATACAACTAATCTTGACGCAGCAGGTCAAAATCTGCTGCAGTTGTCGAGTATCATGTAGGGTTTGAGTCAAGTACAAATAAAGCTTGCAGATCAAAATTTTCTCTTCACATGAAAACAGTATTAAAAAATAAACAATTAAATATATTATTTCAAACCTTTTTTGCGGTTATGTGGAAAATTTACTTCAAAAAATCTAAAAAATATTCTTAGTTGGCACTACTAAGTTTTCTAACCGAATTTTATTTATTTATTTTTACTAAGTATGTATGCAATAATTAAGTTCTAGTTGAAATTTAACTTTAGTTTTTGTGTTTTTGTTGATTTTTGTGTGTGTGATTGTTTGATAGTACAAGATATTTGTATAAATATCTTTATGCGGTAACCATTTCATATCAACTATTTTGGATTCAACATATTTAGTAGAAAGATTATCAACAACAATATAGAGAAAATAGATGAAGGTTTAATGAAGGTACATATATAAGAAAAATTATTGTTGTAGCTTTAAGATCATGATGTTTTATCTTCAGATCAACCACTTGGGATTCAACAGTTTTTATGAGAAGATAATCTGCAACTTGAGAAAAAGGTTGGTTACTCATTTTCACATTTAGCACTCTATATTGGCCTTATGCTAGTCAGAATGATGTAGCTCGAGCAATTTTAGTTGTTTTCTTAAAGGAATTTGGACCAGATTTCATGAAAGGGGAACGTAACAACTTTATTCTTCTTTGAATCATTATCCTTGGGTTGGATAGATATGGATAAAGCATAACACGTAAAATTATTGACCCTTTTCACTATGGTCTCATAGGGTGATTCATCATTATGTTCGACTAGAATGCCTCATACATTACAAGAAATATTTTTAGCACAATCAGGGCATAATCGTTGTACATGTAGTTCTTAGCCACAATGGTCGTTTGATAATTATTTGATTATTGTCTATAAAATTCAACAAGAAGAGCATAATTTATTTTGGCTCGGTGAACACGATTGCGATAAAGCTTCTTCAATTATGAACAATGAGCACATACAAAATCTAAATATAACCAAAATTTATAAGGAACAAATATACTTTAAGAAAGCATAAAAATAAAAGCAAAATTGAATATACTCACTTGTCGATTTCCAGTTCCGGGAAACTATAAAAAAATTCTCTTTCTCATATGTTTCTCACTTATCATAGACATAAACAGACTCATTCTTCAAGGTTTTTTCAAAAGTGGGAAGGTTATTAAAATCTTGGAACCACTTGACATCATCAACTAATAGTAAAAACATAAATAATAACCAATGTATAATAGCCGATGACATCAAAGTCTTACACCTGTTGGAATTAAATGACTGAAATATATGCGTGTGTTCTTAAAAAGGACAACAAATCTTCACTAAGAGATAACCATTTCATAATATTAAACAAAAAAATTAAAAATCACTACTCCATTAACTTTAACATTAACATGAATTTCTCCCAACTTTTGAAGTCGAATCTCAATACCAACAAGGATTTCCTATTAAAATTTCTTCCTAAATAGATATTCTTTATTAATATATATATATATATATATATATATATATATATATATATATATATATAAGCATCATTCTTTCGCATTTTTACTTTTTTCTCAACTTTTAAGCCTCTTTTATTTTCATTTTAGCCAAAGTGAAATAACATACATTTTATGGGTTCTACATAGAATGACCCCATTTTAGATTTTTGGAAAAAAACCCAACAAATCTAAATACCACATGAATATGAGTACCTAGATTATCAGTGCTAGAACTTGGTAATGACAATACTACCTGATGAGTGTGGAGATTTCGGTTACCATACCTAAGCAAATCCACTTATCCGAACATGGGAAATTCAGACCATATCACACCACTAAAAATCCAAACGGGACAAATGTATTAATTTTTGGCTAAGTTGTTTGCTAATCAACTTAAAAGTAATGGGTCTTTGAATTCGACCTAGTTTTATGATCTGACCTGATAAGCCTATGGGTCAAAAATTAAGGTATAAATACCTCAACCACTCTCATTAATGAGGGTGATCAGAATTTACGAGCAGACAGCTTAATTATCTCTCTACCATACACATTAAACACAAAACACCCAATAATTATTAAAACACTTTTAAAACACTTTACCAGACTACTCCCAGCCCAAAATAAACCAAACCAAATTGGCGACCATAGTGGGAGACGACGGTACCTGGATTTTACATTCAAAACTAGTGAGAAAACAGTTCGGATGAATCCGAATGGGCAAAATACTTCACCTCATGAGGCGGAAGGTACAAAAGAAAATAAGGAATACACCATCGAGGAACGGGATTAGCTGAGGGATGAAATAGAGGTATTAAGATCCATAAAACAAATAGAGAAAGGTATCAAGGAGAAATCTGGAGCGCCAATACTTCACCATACTGACAACCATGGGGAGAATGAACCATCCCTAAAGACTCACCTTAGTTCAAAGAAAACACACTACTCTTAGCTTGTGGAAATTTTTGGATATGAATACTCCAGTAGCTCTTCGAATGAGGCAGAGCTTGAAGAATCCTTGTCTTCAAGCAGTGATGCGGGGAGATCCAAAAAAAAATGAAGTTAACCAAAACGTACTTAAGAAAGAGGGACCAGCATAGTAGGCTCAAAAAGCACCATGGCAAAGAATCATCCCACAAGCATGTTGATCAATTGCTGATTGATCCCTTTGCCTTTCAGTCCGAACCAGATATTTTTGAAACTCCTAATGAAGATACTGTTTTTAGTCACAATAAAAATTGGAGGCAGTCACCTTTGTCTGCAAAAATACTGTCCGGACACCTTCTTTAAATGTTTGATAGCTCTAAGATGGAGAAATATGATGGAAGTCGGGATTCGGACAACCATATGGAGCAATTCAAGAACTTCATGATGAATTTTGATGGCGATGATAAGTTCTTATGTGGAGCTTTCTCCCAAACTTTTACGGGGAGTGCTCTTAAATGGGATAACAGCTTGCCTCAGGGATGTATTAGAAACTTTGATACCTTTCGGGAGGCCTTTTAGATGCAATTTGTTTGGAGTAAATAAATAAAGGGTAACGGGGATACCATAATTCATTGTGCAGAAGAACCAAAGGACTTTTTGAAAATTACATAAGTGGCTTTGTGTATACAAAGAACGGACTAGCAGATTGTTTTGAGAAAATGTTGATTGCTTCTCTTAAGCATGGATTGAATCTTGGGAACTTAGCTGATTTTGTGACCCGGAAGAAGGTTATGACTTGGGGTGGCTCATTAAACCAAGTGGGAAAACAAATTAATGTGGAAGAAACAAGTAAAACGAGGGTGCACCGTCAGGTGAGGTCCACCATCACTACAGCTCCTTCGACCGCTAATCAATCTGGTTACAAGGCGAAAGAGATAAGGTAAGGATCTAACCGGTCCAAGCAAACTCAATCCAACCAGAACCAGACCCATAACCAACAATCCAGAAGTAAGAGGGGTCTTTGGGTCTAACCTGAATTGTTCGCTTAATTGAGAGCGAATGTAGCTACGATCTATGATAAACTAAGGATGAAGTACACTTTCGAAAGCCGACGACATTATAGTCTCCCAGAGAAAACCGGAACACTTGTTTTTGCCAATATCACAATGATATAGGCCATAATACTCAAGACTGTATAGCGTTGAAATAAGAAGTCCAGAACCTTCTTGATAGGGGAAAACTGGGGGCGTATGTTAAAAGACGAAGTGGCAACAGACCTGACAATGCTCCTTAAGCGGGTCCTTCGAACAATCCTGGAACATCTGCTTAAGAAGTTTCAAAGGTGATCCTTGAAAGGTTCGATATGGAATCTGAGTATCTAGATCCAGTTCCAACTCGGAATAAGGTGGGGGTGATAGCAGAAAAAACTAAGACAATACCGAACTGATTAGCTTCTTGAATCATTAACTATCTTTGGAGGAGATATTGTAACTGCACCTACCCCTTCATCAAGAAAGAAGCATGTCCATAATTTGACTACCTAGTTAGAAGGGGGGATGTCTTCCTATCAATGTCAGTCCTCATTCCCATTCATAGTCTTTGATGAATATGACTTGAGGGATATTGTTGGGACTCACGAGGATGCGATGGTTATAGGAGCTTCTATAGGGGGAAATGATGTACGCTGAATTCTGATTGATACATGCAGTTCGGCAAACATTCTATTTTTAAGCTCATACAAATAGATGAGGAATCTGGCTGTTATTCAACATTCGAATAGAACCATTGTGGGCTTCACATGGAGTTCTGCGGATGTAATTGGGGAGTTTGAAGAAGAAGTGTTGTTGGGCAAGGGGCCCTTTAAAAATATTGTAAGAGTACTATTTGTTGTGGTAGATTTCCCCACATCGTATAACACAATTTTTGGGAGGTCTTGGCTTTCCAAAATGCATGTTGTGGCCTCTACAGTCTATCAATTCTTAAAGTATGCGGTTTAGGGACAAGTAGGCGTTGTTCGAAGTAGTCAGAAGATAGCTAGGGAATGCTATGCAAAAACTCTTGCTCCTAAGACATTTAGGGCAATTCGAATTAATAAAAATTAGCAGTTACTGAAGCCTTCTACTGAGGAAAGTGAGATTGATGACCCCAGAGAGGCTCCCAGTTTCATAATACATATTGAAGAAGTTGAAACTCATTCCCTTGCAGAGGGTAAGAACGTCAAGATTGGTTCCAAGTTGACACTAAAATTAAAGAAGAAATTGTTGTCTTTTTTGCTGAACAATCAACATGTGTTTGCATGGTGCAATAGTGATGTCACCGGAGTACCAAAGGATATTATTTCACATAAGTTGTCTATCCGGAGTGATGTTGCACCTGTTGTACAAAAAAAGAGCTTTTTCTAAGGAAAAAGCAGACGTGATAATTCAAGAGGTTGATCGTTTGACTAAGATGGGACATATTAAAGAGTCTCAATATCCTCTATGGACTGCCAATCCGGTGTTCGTCAAGAAAAAAATGGCAAATGGTGTATGTGTATTGATTTCACTGACCTCAATAGGTCTTGCCCAAAGGATCTTTATTTTGTCCATCTGATAGATCAATTAGTAGATTCTACATCTGGAAATAAGTTATTGTCCTTCATGGATGCTTTTGAGGGTATAACCAGATACAAGTAGATCCGAAAGATCAAGATCACACCACTTTTATCACAGACAGAGGTCTTCACTACTACAGGGTGATGCCCTTCAGATTGAAAAATACTGGGGTTATTTATCAAAGGCTGGTGAACAAAACATTTACTAATAAGATCGGCAGAAACATGGAAGTGTACATAGATGTGACGGTTAAAATCTTAGAGGAGGATTTACACAAAACTGATCTCCAATAAACTTTTTCTAACTTAGAGACTGTGAATTTGAAGTTAAATCCAGAAAAATGTGTCTTTGGGGTCCGATCTGGAAATTTTTTAGGTTACATAATAAGTGAGAAAGGTATCCATCCTGATCCAGATCAACTTAATGCTTTATTGGAAATGGATCCTCCTCGAAATGTTAAAGAATTTCAAAGACTCACCGGAAAGTTGGCTTATTTAAATAGATTTATTTCAAAGTCATCGGACAAGTGCGCTCTTTTTTTCCAAATAATGAAAAATGTTAATGACTTCAATTGGTCTCCACAGTGTGATCAAACCTTTATTGAAATAAAAAAATTATCTTCATCCAAGACTCTTTTCAAGCCCATTCGGGGAGAAAAGCTTTATGTATACCTGGCTGTGTCAGAATGTGCTATAAGTGTTGTCTTAGTAAGGGAAGTGGACAATTATCCTCGTCCGGTGTACTACATCAGTAAGAGTATTCTAGAAACTAAAAGAAGATATTTAAGGTTGGAGAAGTTGGCATTGGCTTTAGTAGTTGCAGCAAGAAAGATGAGGCCGTACTTTTAAGATCATTCTATTATTGTATGAATGCCTTTCCCGCTAAAAAATGTTCTTCAAAAGGCAAATGTATCAAGCAGAATGACCAAGTGGTCAGTGAAATTGGGTGACTACGACATTGAGTTCGCCTCTCGAATGGCAATTAAAGCTCAATCAGTGGATGACTTATTGGTAGAATTTTATATTGAATGGTATTCTAGACAAAGTTCAGGAGATAATTTCAAGAAAGAATGGGTGGTCCAAACTGATGGTGGATCAAGCACTATGGACTGTGGAGCTGGAATTTTTTTAACCTCTCCGTATGGTGATACAATGTATCAAGCTATATGCTTTGGATTCAGGGTCTCTAACAATGAGTCTGAATACGAGGCAGCTATAGCCGGTCTTAAGTTAGCTCTCCTCTGTGGAGCTAATAAAGTATAGTTAATGAGTGACTCTCAATTACTCATCCACCATGCCCAAGGAAAGTCTGAGGCCAAGAAGGAACAGTTGGTTAAGTACTTGCTTGTTTTGAAAGAAGTGGCAGCAAGCTTCAAAAGTATTTGCTATGAGCATACTCCTAGATCGGAGAATACATTGGCAGACTCTCTAGCATCCTACCTTTGAAATTTTCATACAAGAATGTTTGCCCATACAGTTAGATCAGAAGAAAGAAGATGAAGAAAATATGAGTATACTTGTGATCCAGCCAAATTACTGGAGATACACCTTATTTCAATACATTTCCGATAGGACATTGCCTTCAGATAAAGTTGTGGCAAAAAATATAAAATACAAGGCTCGTGATTTTTTGATAATAAGAGAAATTCTCTATAAAAAAACTGTTCCAGCAGACCTCTCCTACGCTGTTTGGGATTTGAGGAATCCCAAGTTGTCTTATTTGAACTATACGACGGGGAAGGTTCAGCACATTGTAGATACAGGGCCCTGACCTGAAGAGTCTTGTTAGCTGGATAATATTGGCCAACCATAATGGTCGATACTAAAGAAATGGTGAAGAGATGTGATCCATGTTAAAGGTATGAAAATGAAATTCATGTGCCAGCAGTACCTATGGAGTCTATTTCTGAGCCAATACCTTTTGCTAGATGAGGGATGAACTTAGTTGGACCTTTTCCCATGGCATCCGGGGGATGCAGAACTATCATAATCGCCATTGATTATTTCTCTAAATGGATAGAGGCAACTCCTTTGGCTGGAACCACATCAAAAGATGTTATCAAGTTTATCTTATCCAATATATGTTGTAGATTTGGAGTTCCCCAGAAAATTACTACAGACAATGGGCCACATTTTGATAACAAAGACATGGAAGCCTTTTGCGCCTCTAGAGGCATTCAATATTTTTTTCCTCTCATTTCCACCCTCAAGCAAATGGCCAAGTTAAGGTTGCAAATACAACCATCTTGTCAGGATTAAAAAATAATTTGGAGGAAGCTGCGGGAAAATGGCTAAGCTCTTTACAAAAAGTGTTGTGGGTCTACCGAACTACTCTTCGGGCTGCTACACAAGAATCTCCTTTTCCCTTGGTATATGGGATGAATGCAATTACTCTCATAGAGGATACTTTACCATCACACAGGGTCCGTAACTATTCCGAACAGGCTAATGTGATGCAGCAGTTAGGAATCAGCTGGACTTAATAGAGGAAGAAAGGGTTAAAGCACATTTGAGACCAACACACTACATGGTCTTACGAGGAGCAGATTTGCTTCGAAAGTCAAAAGAAGAGATTTTCAAAAAGGGGATAAGTTTTTAAGGGAAGTCTTCTTACATACTAAGAAGAAACAGTTCGGTAAATTGGCCCCGAGCTGGGAAGGCCTTATGTGATCTGTGAAAAGATCAAAACATGGACATATAGACTTCAAGACAAATAAGAGAGAGCTTTAAAGCATTCGTGGAATGTTGAGCATCTCAGGTTATATTTAGCATAAAGTTTCTTCTGTAAATATTTACTTGTTAAATAATCAATGTAAATATTATGGGGCATACTCTTTCCTACCATGGTGGCGCAGGAAGGTTTTAATGAGTTGTCCGGTTTTTTTTCAATAATACATGATGCCTTCTTCAAAAGTCTAGTGTGATTTTTACTTCAATTTAATTCAAGTATAAATTACTTGTTCAACACCCCGGCTCTCGAGTTTCCTTGAGTAGATCGGGTATGCTTAATGATTGGTCATGATTATTAGACATATGTGATCGGAGATATTAAACACTCCCAATTAAATACTTCTGAAATTCTAGGGGCTACTTAAACATTAGCCATAAAAGATTTAAAACAAAGTATTAAACAAAAGGGAAATATGATAAATTAAACCTGATCGGATTCAAACCGAACAGTAGTACAAAAAATGCATTGGCCATCGAAGGACTTTAGTTTTTCAAAAAGCAAAAATTACACAATAAAACCTTGGAGCTTATTCCCTTCAGACTTTTCTTCATCACAATCCTTCTTATGATTCTTGAGTTCGACACTCGAACTCTCACTTGTTCCTTCTTCATCATCAGTTGTGGAATCTATTCCATTGAAGTAATTGCGCTTGTCACCATCTGCTAGAGTATATAATGGGATGTCATCATACTCTACATACGTCCATAAGGGACCAATGGTTCTCTTAGGGAAGGCCTCATGGAACAGCAACACCATGTCCGATTTGATCCCATCATCTCTTTTCTCTACAGAATCCACTATCCAGTTGGCATATTTCTCTATGCCTGCAGCGATAGCTTATTCTTGGTGACATTCCAGGGCCTCATTCTCCTTAACCTTCTCTAAAACAATGTTCTCCAACTTGATCTTCTCATCAGATATAGTATAGATAGTACCATCTTTAGTTTTCAGCTGCTTCTTCAAAGCTATAAGGTCTTTTGAGGAAGAAGTACCCAGGTTGGAGTACTTGGTTTGAAGCTTGATATTGGTTGTCTCTGAGGCGGTCAGCTTGGTTGCCAAGTCTTCTTTCTCCTTCTTTAGCACATTTATGCTCTGCTGAGCACTCAGAAAACTGTCTGACAAGGTTTATTTGTCAGTAGTAAGAGAGTTGATAATACCAGTTTGATTTTTTACATTCCTCTCCAGATCAAGTACTGGCCAGATGTAACCGAGGAGAGCATGGCTCAAACTATATTGTTCTCCGGATTTGGAGAATGACTTCCCATTGTATATTACCATGTTGGAGGAGCTAGAGGGACAGTAAGGACCTGCAAAATTATCTTTATCAAGGTTATTAAAATACAGACCGATATCTTGAAAGGCTGAAAGGTCCATTTTGTCATTTCTTCCACCAGCAATCTGTCCGGACTGAAGGTCTGTTAGGATTTCCTCTTACAGGATAGGGTCAGGAGGAACTGGGGCTGGAATTTCTGTTGAGCGAAAGATTATCTCTGCCCTCATAGTAACCTTCTTTGTCTTCGCAGTTTTCTCGTCGTTGCTGGCTTTGCGTTTCTTATCTTTTTAGAAGGCCTTGGTGGGTTCTTTGACCCTCCGACTTCCTTCACAGTCTCAACCTCCACTGACTTTAGCAAGGCCATATCAATGCTACATTGGTTCTCCAAACCAGTCTCATCTATAGCTATTTGAGTTAAGTCTGTTGTAACCTTCATTTTCTTGTTCTTCATTTTGCTTGGGACTTTGGCCCTGGAAGACAAGTACAGTTGGCATCTTTAGCTTATTTCCTCCTCAGGATCACGACAGGAGGGGGAGGGATAGTAAGATCTTCCCATGAAAGATATCTTTTGCATGTGGTGTTCCACAGGTGAGACCTCACGAAATTGCTCGACTTGAAGCAATTATGGAAGGCGTTCCCCCAGTTCTCTAAAGCCCACATGTTAAGCTTCACACAAGTTTTCTGCCCTTCTTCCAAGTGGCCCACTAAATCCTTCGGTAGAACTGGGGAGAGATGTCAATTCGTCAAAATAAGAAAAATTACAACTTAAGAAATGAACAGGAAAATAGAGAATAATTTACAAGTGATTTTCCACCTATTGGTCAAGATGTTGGGGTTTGTATTAGCCTTGATTTTCTACCATTCTCCCAAGTTCCACTGACAAAGAGAAACTGTGTCCTGCAAGGATTTTTGGACTCTAGCAGGCCGTCCACGAATTTGAAATCATTCCTCATATTGTAATGATAGAAGGGGATTTTGTGATTCTTGCACGGGCTTGCTACAACATGAAACTGCTTCATGTGGAATCGAATTTTTGATAGCCTGGACGTCATGATGCAGGCTATGAGAGTATACCAAGCATTGGGGCTCAGCTGGCTAGGACATAGTTTGATCAGATGAAAGTATCCGACAATATCTGGGTCTAAGGGGAACCAAAGTCCCTAGTTCAACACTTCGGTGTAGACCACCATCTCGTTCAACTTCCAAGCCATGTGGGTCTCCGGAATGATTGGTATCCTCACTTTTACAGACTCTAGGATCCCTTATTTGGTTCGGATCTGACCCAACTCAGCTGTGTGGGTATAGGCGTAATTGATGTTCTACAAAGCCAGCAAATACTTGAAACTAACATGCTTGAAACAAGGACATACCTTGCCCTCTAGACTCTCCGGAAGAGCGTCCGGATGAGTCATACCAACCTTAGTTTTTCCTTTCCGATCTGAGGCTGTATCCCTTTTTTGACCGGACGCCTCGATCTTGAAAGGGGCTTCCTCAATGCTGTCCTGCATATTCTCTTCCATCACCGTAGAAGGTTGTTCAACTATTTTGGAGGCAGGCTGCTCTGGCTTCTTCATTGGTGGTTGTTCAACTGGCTGTTCAAGAGGTTGTGCAGACGTCGCTTCTGAAGTTCTAATATTTGGTACGAATTGCTGTCTGGAGGATTTAGTTTGTGGAACAACCTTTGTTGCCTCTGAACCGGAGGAGTTTGAAGATATAGGCGTGGATTTGGTTTTCGCCTGGAGTGTAATCCGACGATGAGCTATTTTTTGTGGGATTTCTTTGTGTCTGATCCCATTGCGATAAACAGTGAGGGTTTCCTAACACTGGAGAGAGATTTTTATGTGGGAATAGGGTTTTGAGATTCTTGAACTGAATAACCGGATGGGAGAGGTGAAAGGTCTCTTGCGAATGGAAGATTTCTGGTTCCAGGGTTTCTTAAAGAAGATGACCCTTGATCGGCGTTTTGGTTTGACTGGTTACCTTTCTCGCTTGGAGAAGTGGGGAGACCGACAGTAATACGATTATCTCTCGCTACTTTCTTTGCTCTCTCTAACTCAGACAAGTTCAACCCAATCTCCTTTAACTAAGGTGTTTCTGGTTGTGAACATATATCTCTCAAGAACAATTTTAAATTGAAATAATTTTTCTTTCTATGAAGATTTGAGTGTGAAAGACAATGAAACAGTGGAAATATATATATATATATATAACAATGAAAACAACAGTTACCAAGGAGAAGGTGAACATAATTTTTGCAATGATTCAAAGCTGCACAACGTATGAAAAATTGAAACCTAGGTAACTTTCTAGACCTAGTGGGTGCGACAATCTAGGAGAAAAAAACGGTTAGAAGGTCAAACCAGATATTGACACGTGTTCTACGATTCAAGAAAAAACTCATAGAATTCTGGGAAGGGAAATCAGTTTTGATAAAATTCAAACATGGTCGTTTGTGAAAAGAAATCTTTCAATTCAAACAACATAAAAAATCGAACAAAATTGATGCCAACTTGGTGGATTTTTATCCCTTCCAAATATCTTTTACAAGGCCTAAAATGGGCTACTAACGAGTTTGGAGATTTCGGTTACCATACCTAAGCAAATCCACTTATCCAAACAGGGGCAATTCAGAACATATCACCCCACTAAAAATCCGGAGATGACAAATGTATTAACTTTTGACTAAGCTGTTTGCTAATCAACTTAAAACTAATGGGTCTTTGAATTCGACCCGATAAGCCCATGAGTAAGCAATTAAGGTATAAATACCTCAACCACTATCATTAATGAATGTGATCAGAATTTAATACGAGCATGCAGCTTAATTATCCCTCTACCTTACACACTAAACACAAAATACCCCACAGTTATTAAAACACTTTACCAAACTACCCTCAGCCCAAAATAAAACAAACCACTACCTATAACTAGAGTACCAGTAGTTTCACAATATTAAACAACTCTTTCATGATAACTATCTCTCTAATCATATGAGCTGCATGAAGGATCCCCAAGGTGGGTTGTTACCCAACTTTTGGTTATCAAAGACATCATATTCATCATTGTGAATGTGCGTCTTCCTTAATTTAGTCAATTTTTTAAAGAAAAAGTTTAAAGTAAGAAAATATAGTAAAATGGGGATTATAAAGTGATAAACAAAATAGTTGGATTATAAAAACACGAACAATAAAGCTTCAAGGATAGAAAATAATGTTCAAATATTGGAAAAGAATATAATGAAGAAAAAATAGCTATTTAAATGAAAAATTAGTAAATATGAGCATTTATTTTTTTATAAAATAAACAGCTCAGTTAACATTAGAGTTGCACAGATGAGATTCAATAGGATCTAACGAGGTATAAGGTTAGAAGCTCATGAGGCAATGCCACACATGATAAAATAATAACACTTCAACACGTCTATGTTATGTATAACAAGATGCTTCACATATCAAGTGCGTACAAAACAAACTTATCATTAGTGAATTAATTTAAAACTTCATATTTATGGCTTATAGAAAAGAAAACGTTCAAGCTAATAAAAAGTATGGAAAGTTTTAGCAACAATTTTAACTATAAAAGAAGTATTAGGCACACTGAAACATAACGTCTCAGATTACCAATATAACAATACATATTCAATTAATAGTTATTGTTTCATACTTTGAAAGGAAAAAATGGTTACACCTATACATGCAAACTAAAATAATTTTTTCAAATCATTTTTTCTTAACTTCTTGCCAGTCTTAAACCAAGTAAAAAGTGTATGCTTAAAAGATAACCAACTACTAGTAAATCAAAACTATAAGAAATGTTACTAATACTTGTACTATTACCTTTGCAAAATATATAATTGTTTGTCCTTAAGAAAGGTTTAGGCTGATGATGAGTTTTTAATTAGATGAATATAAGGTGAACATACATCAAAACTCTCATGAGTCCAACTATAATTGGCTCAGCAAATCGGCTCATAGATGATCAAATGGGCAATAAATTTTAATTTTAAAATTGTGAGTCGTATAACCTTTGACATGACTACACCAAAGATAGATAAAAAATGTCTCGGCCAAAGAAAAATATTTCAAGATTATAGTCCTCCCTTGATTATTTCTTAATGACTAGTGATTGATAATGGGATTTGAATAAGTGATAGTCCCTTAATTATTCACTTTCGATACATATAGTCCATTAACTAAAAATTGTCTGGTGGTAGTTTATTGATTATCCACTTTCTAGGCATGTAGCCCTTTGATTACAAATAATATGGTGTTGGTCTCTTGACTATCCATTTTTAATAACGTTAGTCCCTTAATTAAGGGACTAACTATATCGAAAATAGATATTCAACGTACCAAATTTATGGAAAAATGAATAATCAATAACTTTTTCGAAAATGGATAGTCAAGCGCTAACACTATATAATTTTTTAGTCGATAAATACATAATTAGAAAGTGGATAGTCAATGGATTATGTACGGTTTAAATCCTTGATAATAATATAAAATGTAAGAGTTAAATCTCATTTAAAGTCCATATTTACAAAATAAGGCCTTTGGGGGTAAATTCATTATGTAGACTAAATCCATGTAATTCAAACTATAAGTTTATTGACTTATATATAGAGGCTCATTAAATACATTGACCCGATTTCATACGTATAAATGCAATAAGATTCTCATCTTGATAATCATTTAATTATGAAATAAAAATATTATCTTATGCTAAATATATAAAATCTTCTAATTCAAACCCTTAAATATTTTCTTCCCTCTCAACTCTCATATTATCTTTCCAAATAACCTTTATTCACTTATATTATATCTCTAAAACTTCTCAGTTCATTTCTTAGTAATTCAACTCTTTTCTAGCACCATGAAGACTTTATACCAACCCTAAAATTTACTATTTGGTCACTTACTTCCCTCATAAATGTGTTATTCTTTTAAAAATGAACACCAATCACGAATTTAGATAACCAACATATAAATATAATCTAATTATATATATATATATATATATATATATATATATATTATTAAACCACACAAACCACCAATTCCAAGACAGATAAAAATAATAATTTCTAGATGCATAATACGAAACCAATCTAACCATAAATTACGAATATTCATTTTGAGATGCAAAATGTCAAAAATTGACTACTAAATGTGAATTTAGGCACCAACCCAACTTCAATATGCAAAACTAGAGTAAATTACGAAGGTGGACGCAAAAGCATACTAAATACCAAATGTGTTTTATGAAATGCAAAACAGTATTTAAATATAATATTTTAAAACATTACAATGTTCATCCAAAACCTTAAGACCAATATCTGATTGTGTTTGTATCATTGAGGAAGATGTTAAAGATATATGCTTTTATAATGACACAATATGACCTTTATATTTCTTTTTAAATTTCACTAGTTTTAGTAAACTCTTTAGCATACTCACTAACCAATATGTCATAATTAACAGTTCTAATTTTTTGTTATGTGATATTTTTTTTATCTTCATTGCTGGTTTTGCTTTGAAAATATTTGTTTTGACGAGGTATTCAATTTGTAAGTTATAAGTTTAATTAATAAATAAATAAATACATAAAATACATGCAAAATGAGATAGCAGACAAATCACAAATGAATAATACAAAAACAGTACACGATATTAAACACGATATGCGACATATGAGACCATACCTAACCAATTAAAAGTGAGAATAATTCCTAAATGCAAAGTGTGAGATGCAACACCACATATGTAATAGTGTGTGAACTCCGACACCATATGTAAAAAAACCACGTACTACTTACAAATTTATTTGTAATTTTTTTGTTTTATATCTTGTGTATTATGACCATGGCGCAAGTGAGTTTAAGGTTATTGTTGTTTCAATATCAAAGTCATTTATCATTCATGTCCAATGGTTTTTTCCTTAATGTGGTGCTTATGTGGAATTATAGATGTGACCTTTTTTCAAGTTACGATATACATCGTTAACTATTTTTGTAATATATTTTCCTTTTTTAGATCAATGTCTCTACATTCAGATAATATTTTATAAATAGTTCATGCTTATTAATCCATGTATTTTTGTAAAAATGAACTATTATTACGAGTATATGTCCAAATATTGTTTTTGTTTTAGTATAACTTATTAAAGATCCATCATAGTTAGGACATATATAATTATTTTTTAAAAAAATGTATCAAATATATATAATTGTCAATAACCTACGTAATGCCAAACATGAAACACACAGTAAATTAAATGCATAATGTAAAATCAGACTTACAAATAAATGTGACACCATATTAAATAAGGGAGATGCATATTGCAAGATGCGATATCATACTAAACCAAGTAGAATACAAATCGCGAGATACAATACCATACTAATCTAACTAAATGTAAAACTAGATTAGATAATACATATGAGATATAAAATTAATAAAAAATATTTGAAGAAATAATATTTATCTTAAACTCCAATTGGTTTTTGGTGTCTATCTCAATCACATCACTTAATATAAATATAAATTGATGTTGCTGAAATAAACCATACCACTAAATTAGCTTGATTTTCTTCTCTTTGAATCTTACCCCATTTTTTATGTCAATTAATTCATATATTTTATTATTAATTTTCCAATTTATTTACTCGATTTAATTGTCAGTAACTTTCCCAAACCTAATTGTTTCATAGTCTTACTAGCCTCATGCAACCTTATGCAAAATGCGGAGCCAAAATATTTAATAACGCGAAGCGCAAAATCATACAATTAAAATATTTAATACGTGAAACAAAAAATATCAAATAAGATTTCCTAAACCAAGCATATGAAAAATCAAATGGGATATAATAACAAGTGGATGAAAATACGCAATGCAGGACATTACTTTATGACACCAATTTTAGAAATATGACACCGTACAAATACAAACAAGTATGGAATGCGAAATACATAATTTACATTAGATGTGAGACAAATTACTTTACAGTATTTTACTAATACACAACTTTCACAAAATATTTCATCAAGATTGTTAAAGATGCAATAGTTTGACTAATACACAATTTATCATCCCTTTTTATTGTTATTTACATTTTTATGTTTTCGATGTTATCTATCTTGTCATCTTCTTACCACGATATCCATCAATTCAACCTTTATATATAAACAACATGATGATTCTTTACAATATGAGGGACATATAAATTAGGAGGATCATGCATAAATATGTATTTTTACAACATGAGAGACTTGTACATCATTATGATCCTATAAATTATAATGAAATTGTGCATTCGCTTCAACCTTTAGAGTTGGTTGCTTGTTGACAATATTCACCACCGCATTTTATTATCTTTAATATGTCATTTTTAAAGGTGATTCTTTATTATAAACAATGACTTATCCAATTATTTTGAGATTTCTAGAAGATAATTCTTACATATTTAAGTTTTTTTGCAATATAAATAGAAAAAAACATTTTATTTAACCTATATTACACCAAGTCTTCATATATAGTTGATAAAAGTTTGTCTTTATTAATAATTGATTATTTCAACGTTGCAATATTCTTCTTTTTACAGTCATTACCAACTGCAAAAGTCTCTATTTGGTTCGATGTCCTTAAGTCGATACTTTGGGACATATATATGGATAATGATATGTTTTTAATTGTTTTGTTTTCAAAGTAATATAAAATAAAATATTAAATACAAGACTATATAATTTTTAAACACGAAGTGCAAGATGTGATACATAACTAAATCTTCAACGCAAAGTGTGAGTTGTCATTTTAGGCATAACCAACCAATTACGATACTAAATCATCAATATAAGATGCAAGATGCGAAACCATGTGTAACCAGCTACATGCAAGACTAATACCTAAATGTGAATTATGATATGCGATACTAAACATAACCAACAAAATGTCAGATGAAATACTTAATGCGAATTACGAGATGTGAGACTATAATAGGTTTATATATAAAATGTGATATATGATATGCTAAATAAATTTTGTCGTTTTATTTTAATAGTAATATTTTATGGCGTGCATTATATACTTCTAAATGGTAGATTTGGTCACTCATATTCATATAATTTTTGTTATTTTCGACGTTCCAGATTTTTACATGAAGTGCCAACATCTGTATTTGATTTAGCATCATGTTTGTTTGAAATAATATATTTTATTGGTCGTGCAATAAAAACATCTCTAACTGTAGATTTTCTTGGACGTGGAATATATTTAGTCCGTGTAGTTGATTTATTCGTTGGATGGCGCATTTGTTTTGGTTCTCAACTCCATCAGTAGAAACATTGTCATTTTCCCTCTTGTTGCACATGATTTGTTGGTTATTATATTTCATTCCAAGAGTTTACAACTCTATCATCTCCAGAAAAATATGAATTGTTTCCTTAACAACTAACTTTCTCTTCTAGGATCTTCCTATCAAATGCATTTATTTAAATATTTTTTTTATAGTTAATTAGCCATGCAAAAGCTATAATATTCAAATACATAAGTAAATGTTGGATACGATACCAGTTTTATGCACAAATCCAAATTGCGAGATGGGATACATGTTTAAAGTATTTGCAAAATGCAAGATTCAATATTTATTTTATAGTAAGTACGAAGTGCGCTACATGTTTAAAATAAAGCCGAATTATGAGATGCATTGCATTTAATGCATATATTGCGAAATTACAAATTGTAATACTTATTTTAATATAAATTCACGATATTAATGACATATATATGATCATTTATGATCTGCTCTACATATTGAATCAAATCCAATTTTAGTTTTGATTCAATTGCCACCCATATCAAGTTATCGTTTGTTAAAGAAAGAGTTTATAGTCGTTAAACAAGTATAGGGCACACACCACACACCTATACATGCTTCATAAAAGTGGATTCTCTTACCTTTAGTTTTCTCACGAACACACATTTAAAATAAGTGTGTTTGTTTAGATGATCATTATTTTTAGCGAAAAAATCTTAATACGAATATATATATATATATATATATATATGTATATATATATATATATATGGTTGAGTTAAAGTTCATCGACTTATATTCCTCACTTACGTGAGACCAATCAAGAAGAGATATGTGCGATTATATTTCATATATTTTTATGTTATACACTATAATTAATCAATATAATTAATTGATTGTGATATTGTGATTGATATTTTACCTAATTACTAATATTATGATAATGAGGTATTTAGTCACTTATCATATATCGTCATGTACCGGAATGACCAGTTCACCTATTGACGATAGATTCACGATATGTATTAAACAATTATATAATTAATTAATATATGATGATCCAAGTGAGATATTCTTGGAAATTTATGAATCCATATGCTAATGATATATTTATTTATTGTCATAAGACGATCAAATTAATAAGTAATCAGATTATTTATATAATTCAAAAGTAAAGTAAAAGGTGAAACCAATTATGGAGGTATACGTGTAGATTTCGAGTTAAATTTGGATTCGATTGAGCCCATATAATAATACTTAAAACTAAACTAACAAGTTTATAGACTAAATTGATTAAATCAGTTTAGTGGGTTATCGTCCCTGACCACCGAGCGTAATAAATATGTATAATGCAATTAATTTAAAGTTAAAACCTAATTTTATTATATATATATATATAAGAAGGCATGTGATAATATTCATTTAAACATCGTACAATATTTTTATGTCATACTTGATAGTGCTAGAAATATTCGGATCATGATCTTAGTACCAGATTAAGTCGTTACCAGGTATAGAAAGATAAATACCTACAAAGAGAGGGGTAACAAGTAGTTATAATAATTACTGTTCACCCACCCTTATAAAACGAATATTTCTTTTTGGTGGTAGTGGGTTGTGTCCCAAATGGGTGATCCACTTTATTTTAACTCTGCCTATTCTTTTGTTATTTATAAGATAAGTCCTTATTATTTCTCAATATCTTATTCTTATTACAAACTATTATGTTAATATTGTAACATTATCTAGGTTATGCCGACCCGACATGATTTGACTAATTTGCATATTTATCAGTATCCCCCCATTCCTTGCGAGAGAATACGCGAGGACTATCCAACTCTTGGGTCAGGCTACCACTACCTTGATCCTCATGTACCCATGGTCGGTTTTATCAAGTATTGAGTCATTCAGGCCCTTAAGACGATATTTCTCGATACCAAAAAATTGTTATCAGGGTCGGGAACTTTTGATGCCGACATTTTAACCCCATATGTCGGAATTTGTGATGCAAACAATTTGACCTCCATAGGTCAAGAATTTCTATTGCCCGATTAATAATAGTGTTTTTTTTAACCACACGCTCGATGTTGATCAACTTATTTCTCTGAATAATTTATATTTTTGGTAGCATTGAAACTACCGTTTTGGGCTTATGCCTGCTGGGCCTTGTGGTTTGGTTCAATTTTCTTATTGGCCCCATTGTCTTTCTGGATAGAGATCACGTCATGGTCTCACGTGTGCTGCAATACTACTCGACACGTGTCAATTACGTCTACCATGAGATTGCCTCTTGAACTGACTGATGCTCATATGATGACGCTAGTTTCTTAGCCCTGCGAGAATGTCAGACGATGACAAGTGTCCTTCATCCATTTGAAGCATGTCAACTCATTCTTTCGAAAGACGACTCTTGGACTTCCCAAGGCTCTAGTTGATTGCGCTTCTCTACATAAGGATCCATTGAAGAGGAAGTTCATCTACAAATACCTCACACAACTTCATTATTCATCAACAAAACGTTTTAAAGAGAGAAAATAGGTTTGATCTTAGTTTTTTTAGAGATATAAAATGCATCGTCGTCTTCATTTATGAAAACACTGCCTCGAGCAAAAAACCTGAACAACCAAAGAAACCTATTCTTGGTTTAATCGAGTATTTGAGTATCTTTGAAATAACTGCCACATATAACTACGAGATTAATCAAAAATTCCTCGAAGGTCTCTTCTAGCACAACCTTATACGGTTCTTTCAACTCCGACCACCCACAATATATTGCCCAAACCGTCCATACTGCTTTTGTCTCCAGTCGTCCGCTAAGTCGAAATCCTCATTTGATCAAGGTTGATCTCCTTATGCCGGCCATACCTATTACTTAAAACCAAAAAAATCTTCCACCAAACGTTCCAATTTTCAATGGGTGACTCAAGTGCTTCATCATCATCCTCCAAGATAGTTCAAGTAACTCAGACAAGCATGGGCATTTGAACCAGTCATAACACTGTTGCCACTATCTGCGGTGTGATCCAACATGACTCAGACCTAATATAATAACCAAAAATTAGGGACATCGTAACTAAAACCTAAGGTGAGTCAATTCCTGCTGGTTCCCCCGTCGACACCAATTCTAGTCATGTTCGACTTACTCCCACCCCCGATAAAATAGTCGTAAAAAAAGGTTTATCGCTAAACAAAAAACAAGAAAAACTGTTCGGCACTATCCCGACACCAAATCCAAGAAGAACGATGTCGCTTCCAAGAAAATGATCAGTTTGTAAAATAAACATTGCCTCCCAAAAATGGTCGAACTGACATCTGTGATGCTAACATAAATCATGATGTTGACAAATCAGTTACTACCGCCGTTGGGCCGACCATATCGAAGAACTTGCCCGACATGTAAAAGAAAAGATCGATCCGAATAACGATAATAAAGATCATGTTTGAGTAGCCGACCAGGCTCTTACTACAAATGATGTGGGCCAAACCAGCGCAGAATCAATCACAATAGACCAATGAGATGGGAAATAAATTGCTGCTGAGAGAGATGGTGCCGCTATTATTGTAGGAGATGAAGAACCTTTACCTCATGAAATCCTCGAAGTGTTGACCGACTATCACAATGCTTTGCATATGGCTCACATTATTACCATATCCAGTGACAAATATCTGTACTATAGTCATGAGGAGATGTTCGGGCTGAAAATTACTTGGGGCATTCCGGCTTGTGTAAACACTTGTTTCCCAGCACCTGACGATACACCCTTGTTCGTAAAGAAAAGAGAACTAGTAGTGTTTGCCGACATCTTAAGTTGGGAGATTAGGTTTCCACTTGTCTTGATGTGGTAAGATATTTTGAGATTATGGAGCTATGGCCGACCCAACTCACACCTAATGATTGATTTACACTAATATTGTGTATAATGGCCTCACATTTGTCCGAGGTACCAATACCAATAGAAGAATTCCTAGTGATTAATGGTTTTTTTAAATCACCAAAACTGCTATTCTTCTATTCTTCTTTAGCCAACAACATAAAAATGGTAAATGATGTCTTGGAAGTTGACAATGTGTGGAAACATCGGTTCATATTCATCAGCGAGGCTTGGGAGAATGGTCAGCCTCACTCGAAATAAAATCTGAGGCGGCTAAATTATAAATGGGTCTATGAAGGTTCGTATTTTTTTTAACAATTGTTTATTCTTTAGCCCATAAGTCAAAATTACAAGCTCCGAAAAGAAGCACATGGAATCGGCCACAAAAACTTCCATCAAGCTGAAAGATTAGAAGAAAATAAACTGGGGTCGGGCTTTCCATCGTTGTTGCATGCCCGTATATCTAATAACTAGCAATCTTTTGCGCTGCTCTAATGACTATTTAACCGTTGAGCAGTTAAGGATGGCTCCCGCCTCTATTGATTTGGTGAAAAACCTGCAAGCCCCCGATGTTATTGTCTTCTTACCAAAATGCAACAGAGCTCATAGAATAGTTGTCTGAATTCAAAACGGAAAAAAATGGGCATGCCCCATAAACATTTGTGACAGAAAATGCTCGGAGGTAGCTAGTGTTGAGGCCACAAATACGGATACTGCGGGCCCCAATGCCTCAGTTTTGAAAAAGGCAATCCCGACCCTCTGATAGTAGAAGGCGCAGAAATTGAACACACGGTCGTACATAATGACAATATTGTTAGTGAAGGAAAACCCCAAAGTATTGGTAAGAAACAAAACAAGACTCATGGAGAAAAAAGAAAGAAAATTGTGGTTGTTTAGGGAGGAAACAAAAAATCCTAGCATGCTAAGAAGAAAACACTCGACCCTTCTATTGTACAAAACTTCGAGTGCCCATGGTCGAACAAACTACCATACCGGCCCTGTTCGAGCAATATAAAAAATGGGCCAAAATAGTTATGCCTGATGAGGGGTCAAAGAAAAAAGAGGTTTTTCCTGATGGTGGGTTAGAAAAAGATAAGGTTGCGGATAAAGAGGATCATGCAGAAAACAACGCGGAAATGGTGCAACTAGAAAATAAATTAGCGACGACAGATTTATGGGACATGGTTAGCAGGAATGAAAGTAATTTTACCCCGTCCTTGTCTAGGTCAGGACCCTCTAATCCTGCCTTCCCCGCCACAGAGGATATGGATGCCATAATTAGAAGCATAGTTCTTGAAGATCCACTACCGGTAATCTCTCTCCCCGTAATCGACGGTCTTAGCCAACCTAGAGTGTCAGATCACTCTTCACCTTCAAGGTCCTTTCAACTTCAAAGGTCAGACATACTCGCCATCTCGTTATATCATATGTTGGCTATGCTTGCGTTACAAAAAAGAAAAACTGGGTAGCTTGGGGATGAATTGCTAGCAGCTACAAATCAAATATCGAAGTTGGAAGGGCAACTTAACGAACAAACTCTTTGATATATGGATTTAGAGCTAGACATGCGGGAAATATTCGATCGTGTCACTTCCTGGGAAAAGTTGACCAAGACTCACCTCTGAAAACTCCGCAAAAAAGAGGCGGAATGGCAAAAAACAATATCTAAACAACTTGATGTCATTCATACTCTACATTCCTCTAAACTTATTACTAAGGAAGATCGGTACCATGCTGCTCGTTCATTAGCAGCTCTTAGAATTCAAAACCGCTTTAGCCGGTATCAAACATTCAGGTTTATTCGTCAACTCTGAATTGGCTTGACAAAAAAGAGCACGGAAGAAAAGAATCAATTTGCTGATAATTATGTTAAAACCACTAGCGGAGCCACAGTGGGTTCCATGGGTTCCTAGGAACCCACGGTTTTTATATATATTAATTAATTAGCACACAAAATACTTCAATACAGCCTATCCCAATGGAAAAGGTTGAGCTAGGAACCCATGAGGTCATGGGTTCTAACCTCCGCTTATGTCTTCCTTTTTCAAATTTTTATAAAATTGCCTTAAAACCTTTGTATAAATTGCTTTAAGATCATTGTATTTAGGTCCTCACATAAATATAAAGTCTTACCTTCTAGTGTTCTTTTTTCAAATTTTTGTAAAATTGCCTTAAGACTTTTGGATAAATTGCCTTAAGACCCTCGTAGGTCCTCACATAAATATAAAGTCTTACCTTCTAGTGTTCTTTTTTCAAATTTTTGTAAAATTTCCTTAAGACCTTTGTATAAATTGCCTTAAGACCTTTGTATGTTCAATTGTTTTTTATACAAACAAAATTCAAGTAAAAAAAAACCAATTTAATTAAGTTAAGTAAATAAATAAAAGTAAAAACACTAATCTAATTATATTAAAATATTAATAGAGTTATTAAGTAAATAAATAAAAATATAAATATAAATAAAAACGAAAACACTAATCCAATTAAGTTAAGTAAATATAATTATATTAAAATATAACTAGTTTTTAAGTAAACAAATAAAAACGAAAACACTAATCTAACTCCGATAACACTAACCTAAGAAAAACATTAATCTAATTATATTAAAATATAAATAGAGTTACTAAGTAAATAAATAAAAACGAAAGCACTAATCCAATTAAGTTAAGTAAAGAAATAACTTGGATAACACTATCATAAGGAAGTAAATAAATATAAAACATATATTTTTAAACGATTGTTTAAACTTTTTTCATATATACTATTTTTGACTTTTAACAAGAACCTAATTTCAACACTAATTTAAGTAAATTAAATTCAAATAAAGTAAAACGAGTAACTTAAATTTGAAGATCAAAATAAAAAACTCTTATTCTAACACTTTCAACAACATTAAGTATATCATATATTTGTCTCTAACACTTTCAAGAACATTGATTATATCATAGATTTCCAGTCTCTCGAATCCTACAGATCTCAACACAATCAAAGACGTGTCAAGATGCACACATTATACGCATATAAGTAAAAAAGACTAAGATAAAAAAGACCTAAATGTGAGGCAGCATTGTCAAGCTCGATAACCTTGGTGTTCATGATTATAGATAGACAAAGTATTGAAAAAAATAACCAATACATAAAGGATTCATAAATAAAAAACATTAGTTAACCAAACAAAGCAAAAAAACAAACATGATGGATAAAAGCTTAAAAAAAATTATTTTCGGTTATTTTATTTTTCGACAATAACCAGGACCCCACAATGATCAAATCCTGGCTATGCCACTGGTTAAAACCATGAATGGGAAAGTTTTTGATGCTAAAGCAGCTTTAGTTACTATTCTTACCAAAGATTTCTAAACCTTCCATTTGGGTCGATGTGGCTGGATGTTCTTGATGAATACCGTCTTAAAGGAGATGTTTGTGATGGTGATATTAACGAAGAAGGATGCAATGAGATCTTCTCGAAATAGTTATCTAGACGACGAACATTTAAAGAACAAGTTATTCGTTTTATCTACTATATTTTTTTGTACTCTGACCCTCGTCGTATCATTTTGATTTTTTGATGAATATACCCTGTGTGAAGTTCTAAATTTTCATACTTTAGTCAGAAATGATCAATTTGCGACGCCAAGGTAAAAATTATTGAACAAAAACAAAAACAATATATATCAACTCATTGTTGAAAATCCCTTAAGCTTCAAAAAAAAAATCAACTAAACCGAATGAAAAAACCTTAAGGTTTGCATAACTAAAATAATGTAAATCAACTGAGGTTGAAAAACCCTTAAGGTTCGAATATATAAAGTAATGTAGATCAACCAAATTTAAAGAATCTTTAAGGTTTGAATTAATAATATAATGTAGATCAACCGAAGTTGAAAAACCCTTAAGGTTCGAATAAATAAAATAATATAGATCAACCAAAGTTGAAAAACCTATAAGGTTTGAGAAATCTTGCAAGCATTTTAATAAAGGCTTCAATTTATATATGGTGTGGATAATTTCGGTCTGATGGTAATTTAGTCAAATGTTTTGTGATGTTTCAAGGGTATTTAATGTTTGGGTAGTTTGTAGTGAGAGATTTGAACTGTCTGGTTGTATTAAATGTTCATTACCCTCATTAATGAAAGTGATTGAGTATTTATACCCTTAGTTGTGGGCCTCATGGGTTTTCGGGTCAAACTCATGAAACCGGGTAGACTTCAAAGGCCCATAAGTTTATTAAGCAGGTTGATAATTAGCTTAGTCATAAAGTGATTAGTTTTTAATACTTTAGTCCCGTTCGGATGATTCAGTGGGTGGTTTTTGTCCAAAATGCCCTTATCCGGTTTCTACAGTAAGTGGTGAGAAAATCCGGACTCATCAGTAGCCTCTTTTTTAGGTTATGTTCGAAGGCCTTTGGCAAGACCTAAAAAATCACTCATGAGCACCTAAAACCACGTCCGGACAGATTTTGATTTGTATAGAAAATTTATCCGGACTGGCAAATCTCTTAGAAGCTCAAAGGTTTTGATCACAGATCGTGGGACACGTGTCCTTTCCTGATTCGCCTCACCAGCGGTTTTTTCTCCTAGAATGGCGCTCCCACTAACCTCAAAAGTAACCTCTTCAATTAATGCTCGTGATGTCAGCACCGTTTTTAATCATTACTCTATCTTTTCGAATTCTCCTAGGTTTCAAGGTATCTTTTGTCTCTTTAGTATAAATTAAATCGTTTTTCACTGTTTTAATATCTTCAACATCTTTTCACTAATCTTCAGAGCTTTTACCTCTCTTCTCAAAAACGCATTTTAGTGTAAGTTTATGTTTACAGCAAGAAACACTTTAGTAAAAGGTGGGTGGTTGAATTTATCGGAGTTGGAGAAAGCACAAAGGGTTGAACGAGAAAGGCGTATCGCAGCAGGCCTCCCAGGTCCTCCCATTGACAACCTTGAAACACCAACCTCAGAGCCTGATCGAAGTTCGTCTTCTGCCAGAAGCTCTAAACCCAGAAGGTTATTCCAACCTAGTCTTTCACAGATCATCTCAGGCTCATCAGTTCAGGAGTCAGAGCCTATTGTCGAACAAGAACCAGCAGTTACAAGTGTTAGGAAACCCTCTACGTTTATAGCTATGGGATCGGACGCTGACCTCTCCCCAGAAAAGCTAGTAAATCAACGAAGAGGTCGTTTAGTGAAAGGCTAGGTTGTTTCACAACCTAAATCTCCAAAATTCGTGTCCTCTAAGTCTGGGGCCAAAAATAAAAGTACACGGTCATAAGCACCCATCAAGGTTCCTAAAGATAAAAAATCCAGTCCGGAGGCCACCGGTTCAAGTCTCCAAAATGAACCCTTCGGATCTGAGCCCCAGCCGGACTGCAGACCACAAGAAGCAAGCAGCACTCAGCCATTCGGACAACTTAATGAGCCAACCATTAGCACTTCCCTCCCAAAAAAGCTGATAACCCTTCCATGATAATGGAAGATGTGATGGAGGACAGTATTGAAAAAGCCCCTTTCGAGACCGATGTCTCCGGGCAGACAAGTGAGACAGCCATTTTCAAGAAGAGCAAAGGCAAAAAGAAGTTATGTTTAAAGCACCCGGACTTGCCGGAGTGCCTCGTAGGAAAAGTGGGGCCTTTTTCCACAAAGTAAGTTTAAAGTACCTGCTAGCCATGCATAAGATCAATTACGTTTTTATTCATACAGTTGAACTTGGCCAAATGAGGACGAAGTGGGGGATTCTGGAAAATGTTAAAGTGAGGATACCAGTCGATCCGGAGACGCCAATGGATTGCAAACTCAGTGAGATAGTATTCTACATAGAGTTATTTAACTGGGGGCTTAGGTTTCCCTTGGACCCAGCGATAGTCAAATATTTCCATTTGATAAAGCTCTGCCCAAGCCAACTGAGCCCTAATGCATGGTTCACCCTCATGGCCTGTATCATGGCCTCCAGGCTCTCCGGAATTCCCCTTCCGATGGAGCAATTTGCTGTTGTAGCCAGCCTTTGCAGAAACCATATAATCTTCTTCTATCACTACAACATGGGTGACAATTACAAAGTGGTGGATGACTTGCTTGAGTCAGAGAAGAGCTGGAAGACTCAATTTTTGTTCATTAATGGTGTTTGGAGAATGGGAGGAAGATTAAAGCTGGTGATAATCCAAGCATGCTTACCAGCAGATGGAGGAGTACAGGTAAACATTTAATCACATTTTTCTATATTTTCTTATGGTAAGTTTGTTTGATTAATGTTGCCTAAGCAGTTCAACGACCACTTAAAGGCGGGGCAGACTACTTGCGCCAAACTAAATGCTTGGGCTGCTGAAAAATGGGGAAACCGCTTCCACAACTGTTTCACCAGAGGCAACTTGACAAGATCCCATCTCTGGAATACAACCGGCCGGAGGGACTTGTCCTGGGAGGAATTAACCACTCCACCCCTCCGGGGGTGATTCTTCAGAACACTGATGGAAAAGATGGAAAGTTGGCCTTGCCGCGAAGAGCTAAAGCCCCAAGCAAAATGAAGGGCAAGAAAGGCAAGGCTAAGCAAGATTGGGCTGAAGTCAACCCAGGTGATGTTGAGGAAACTTCCCTTGCAAGCGTGGAGGGGTAGGAACAAGGAAGGATCGATACTGCTTTGCTACAAGTGGTAGAGAATGAGAGTACCAAAGAGGTGGTTGGATCTCCAAAGCCCTCAAAGGCTCTCAAAAAAGATAGAAAACGTGGAGCAGAATGTGGAGATAGGGAGGCTAAGAAGAAAACCTCCAAGGGAGATGAAGTTGCTCTCCGGGATCCGGAGTCTTTCCCTTCGGTTGACCCAATAAACCCAACTCAAGCAGAGGAAATCCCAAGTGACTTCCACACCGGAGAAATTCTGTCCGGTCAAGTTGAAGTAGCACAGAAATTCTCCATCTCCTTGTTTTTCTTCTCCTTTCCACCCACAGGATAATGGTCAAGTTGAAGTAGCTAACAGGACCATCCTGTCCGGTCTTAAAAAGAACCTAAAGGGAGACACTGGGAAATAGACAAGTTATCTACAAGAGGTATTATGGGCCTACCGAACCACTCCTGGGGCTGCAACATAAGAGTCTCCCTTTGCTTTGGTATATGGGATGGATGCTATAGCTCCCATTGAGGCTACTCTCCCTTCATTTCGAGTCCTTAATTTTTCCGAACAAGCTCATGAAGTGGCGATTGGTGTGGGTTATTTTCAACTGAGGCTATATTTTTCTAGAGTTTTGTGATGTTTCAAGGGTATTTAATGCTTAAGTAGTTTGTAGTGAGAGATTTGAGCTACCTGGTTGTATTAAATGTTCATTACCCTCATTAATGAAAGTTGTTGGGTATTTATACCCTTAATTATGGGCCACATGGGCTTTTGGGTCACACTTACGAATTCGGGTAGAGTTCAATGACCCAATAGTTTTTAAGCAGGTAGGTAATTAGCTTAGTCATGAAGTGATTTAGTTTTAAATACACTAGTCCTGTTCGGATGGTTCAGTGGATGGTTTTTGTCCGAATTTCCCCTGTCCGGTTCCCACAATGAGTGGTGAGAAAATCTGGACTCATCAGTAGCCTCTTTTTTAGGTTATGTTCGAAGGCCTATAACAAGACCTAAAAAATAGTTCATGTGTACACGTAACTATGTCCGGATGGATTTCGAATTGTGTAACGACTTTATCTGGATTGATGAAACTCTCAGAAGCTAAACGGTTTTGCCAGAGATCATGGGACACGTGTCCTTCTCTGATTCGCCTCACCGTCCGTTTTTCTCCTAGAATGGCGCTCCCACTTACTTCAAAAGGTAACCTCTTAATTAATGTTGGTGATATCAGCGCAGTCTTTAATCATTACACATATCTTTTCGTATTTTCCTAGGTATCAAAGCATCTTTTGTTCTTTTAGTATAAATTAGTCAACTTTTCACTGTTTTACCATCTTCATTATCTCTACTTTGTTAATCTTCAAAGCTTTTACCTCTCAAAAAACCCTTCTTTTGGTGTGAGTTTATGTTCACAGCAAGAAACGCCTTAGTAAAAGGTGGGTGGCTCAACTTTTCGGAGTTAGAAAAAGCTCAAGTAGTCGAACGAGAAAGGCGCATTGCAGCAGGCCTCCCTGTTTCTCCTATTGACAAGTCTGTGACACCAAGTTCAGAGCCTGATCGGGGTTCGTCTTCTGCCAAAAGTTCTTAACCCATAAGGTTATTCCAGCCCAACCTTTCTCCAATCGCTTCAGGCTCATCGGTCCAAAAATCAGAGCCCGTTGATGAACCAGAGCAGGCGGTTACAAGCTTTAAGAGACCTTCCTCATTCATTGCAATGGGATCAAACGTTGATATCTCCCCAGAGAAGCTGGTAGATCGACGAAGGGGTCGTTTGGTGAAAGGGAAGGCTGCAACTGCACAACCTAAACCTGCCAAATCCACGCCTTCTAAGTCTGGGCTAAGAGTAAAACTACAGGGTCAGAAGCACCAATTAAAATCCCCAAGGACAAGCTGTCCGGTCCAGAGGCAACCAGTTCAAGCCTTCGGAAAAAGACCTCCGGATCTGAGCCTCAGCCGGACTCCAGACCACAAGAGGAAAGTAACGCCCAACCATCCGGAGGACCTACTGAGCCAACCACCAGTTCTTCTCTCCCAAAAATAACCGATAATCCTTCCAGGGTAATGGAAGATATAATGGAGGATAGTATCGAATAGTCCCCTTTTGAGACCGGCGTCTCCGGGCAATCAAGTGAGGCTGCTGCTAAGAAAAGCAAGGGCAAGGAGAAGCTATGTTTAAAACACCCGGATCTGCCGGAGTGCCTTGTGGGAAAAATGGGACCTTGCTTCCACAAAGTAAGTGTAAGGTACCTGCTGGCTATGCAGAAGATTAATTACGATTTTACTCACACAGCCGAACTAGGCCGATGCGGACAAAGTGAGGGATCCTTAAGAATGTTAAAGTGAGGATACCGGTGGATCCGGAGACACTGATGGATTGCAAGCTGAGTGAGATAGTTTTCTTCACTGAGCTATTCAACTGGGGCTTAAGCTTCCCTTAGATCCGGAGATCATTAGATACTTCCATCTCATAAAGCTCTGTCCAAGCCAATTGATCCCCCACGCTTGGTATACGCTCATGGCTTGTATTATGGCCTCCAGGCTCTCCAGAATCCCTCTTCTGATGGAGCAGTTTGCTGCAGTGGCCAGCCTTTGCAGGAACCACCACATCCCCTTCTATCATTTTAACATGGGCGATAATTATAAGGCGGTGGATGACTTACTTGAGTCGGAGAAAAGCTGGAAGACTCAATTTTTGTTCATCAGTGGTGCCTGGGAGAATGGGAGGAAAATTAAAGTTGGTGTCAACCCAAGCATGCTTACCAGCATATGGCGAAGCGATGGTAAAAACCTCGTCACATACTTCCACATTTACTTATAACAAATTTGTTTGTCTAATTTCTCTTCTTTTGTTTTTTGGTAGTGTTGCCTAAGGATTTCAACGATTACTTAGAGGTTGGGCAGACTACTTGTGCCAAGCTAAATGCTTGGGCTGCTGAGAAATGGGGAAACCGCTTCCACAACTGTTTTACCGGAGGAAATTTAACAAGATCCCATCTCTGGAATACAACCGACCGGAGGGGCTCTTCTTGGGAGGAATTAAACACTCCACCCCTCCAGGGGTGATTCTTCGGAAGACAAAGGGAAAAGATGGAAAATTGGTCTTGCCGGGTAGAGCTAAAGCCCCAAGCAAGATGAAGGGCAAGAAGGCCAAAGGAAGAAAGGTGTGGTTGAGGCCAATCCTACCGAGATGGAGGAAGCTGTCCCAACAAACCCAGAGGGGCAAGACCAAAGACAGATTGATGTTGCTTTATTGCAAGTGGTGGAGCATGAAAGCACCAAGGAAGTAGTTGGGTCTCTAAAACCCTCAAAGGCTCCCAAAAAATGACAGAAAACGGGGAGCATAAGGTGGAGACAGGGATGCCAAGAAAAAGAAAACCTCCAAAGGAGATGAAGTTTCTCTTCGGAGTCTCTACCTCCAGTTGACCCAACTGGCCCCACTCAAGCATAAGAAATCCCAAGTGACTTTCACACCGGAGAGGGTGCCGGAGGGGACATTAATATTGATGGTGTCGACATCACTGGGCTTCAAGGGATTGGTCTTTACTTTGAAGACTTTGCCAAAGATGATTTTGCTGGACCCTACCTCCCCCCAAGCTCTTCGAACATCGTCACTTCCAATGGCAGGTCGTTTTCTGTTTCAAGTGAAAGAGACATTGTCACCCACTCCTTACTGAGCAATATCCAGCCAGTGCTTACCTTGGAGAAGCAAGTGCGAAATCAGTCGGCCATCATCAACACACTTAACTCCGATAAAGAGAAATTATCTAGCGACCTCGTTAGTGCCAACCAAAATGCTGAAGCTCTTGTATTGCAGCCCCGAGAGTGGTCCGATAGGCCAATAAGACTTCTTGTAGATAACTTGGCCATTTTTCCAGCACCTCCCTCTAAATTCTTTTTAAGACCGGACAATATGGTCTTGTTAGCCACTTCAACTTGACCGTTCGCCTGTGGGCGGAAATGAGAAGAGAAGAAGTGTTGAATGCCTATAGAGGCGCAGAAAGTCTCCATTTCCTTGTTGTCGAATTGTGGCCCATTGTCTGTAGTTATCTTTTGTGGAACCCCAAATCTGCAACACATGTTAGACATGATGAATTTGATAACAGATTTTGATGTAGTTCCTGCCAATGGGGTTGCTTCGATCAACTTCGAAAAGTAATCAATTAGCAATAATTATAGTTCTGCACCCCCCGAATGCCATGGGTAGAGGTCCCACTAAATCCAGCCCCCACCGAGAAAAAGGTATTGGCTCAGAAATTGACTCCAAAAGGACAGATGGTGTATGTATTTCATTACTTTATCGTTGGCATGGATCACACTTCTTCACCAACTCCTTGGCATCTTGCATTATGGAGGGCCAGTAGTACCCAGCTAACAAAACTCTTCTAGTTAGAGCCCTGAATCCACAGTGTGTTGATCCCTCACCATCATGTAATTTGGAGAGAACCATTTGAGACTCCTCGATCCCCAAACATCGCAAGAGGGATTTACTATAAGATTTTTTATAAAGAACATCTCTTAGGATGACAAAACCACGGGCCTTGTATTTTATTTTCCTTGCTATTGCTTTTTCCGGAGGCAAGATGTCATCTAAGAGATATTGAAGGAGAGGAAATCTCCAATCTTGGGGTTGTTTTATCTGTATATTCAAACTTTCTTCTTCCTTATCCGGATTGATTTGAATGGATGGGCATTCTTGCACATGTATCCAAGGGTAGGACTCAGAGTAAGCTATGGTTGCCAAGGAGTGTGCTAGTGTATTTTCCGTTTGAGGTATGTGCTCATAAGTAACGCTTTTGAAATTGAGTGCCACTTCTTTGAGGATGAACAAATATTTAATCAGCTCCTCTTTTTTGGCTTCAGATTGACCTTGTGCATGACGGATAAGAAGCTGAGAGTCGCTCATTAACCTAACCCTTTTGGTTCCACAGATGGGACTGCTGGAACATGAATTTCATTGCTGTATCTTTGGTATGGATCATACTATTTCACCAACTCCTTGGCATCTTGCATTATGGAGGGCCAGTAGTACCCAGCCAACAAAACTCTTCTGGTTAGAGCCCTGAATCCACAATGTGTTGATCTCTCACCATCATGTAATTCGGAGAGCACTATTTGGGACTCTTTGATCCTCACGCATCGTAAGAGAGGTTTACTAAAGGATTTTTTTTATAAAGAACGTCTCTTAAGATGACAAAACCACGTGCCTTGTATTTTACCTTCCTTGCTACTGTTTTTTTCCGAAGGCAAGATGCCATCTGAGAGATATTGGAGGAGAGGAAATCTCCAATCTTGGGGTTGTTTTACTTGTATATTTAAGCTCTCTTCTTCCTTATCTGGATTGATTTGAATGGATGGGCACTCTAGCATATGAATCCAAGGGTAGGACTCAATATAAGCTATGGTTGCCAAAGAGTCTGCTAGCGTATTTTCTGTTCGGGGTATGTGCTCATAGGTGATGCTTTTGAAATTAAATGCTACTTCTATGAGAAAAAATAATTATTTAACCAACTGCTCCTTTTTTGGCTTCGGATTGACCTTGTGCATAATGGATAAGAAGCTGCAAATCGCTCATTAACCTGGCCCTTTTGGCTCCACAAATAAGAACTAATTTCAAGCCAACTATAGCCGCTTCGTATTCAGACTCATTATTAGAAGTGCTGAAAGCAAAACATATATCCTGGTACATCTTGTCGCCATACGGGGAGGTTAAACATATCCCAACACCACAACCCATGGTACTTGATCCACCATCAGTCCGAACAGCCCACACTTTTTTTTATCTTTTTTACCGGTTGCTTGCTTAGTACCTCTATCTGAATGGAATTCAACCAAGAAGTCAACCACAGTTTGAGCTTTGACTGCCGTTCGAGGGGCGAAGTCAATATCATAGTCTCTCAGCTCCATTGACCACTTGTTCATTCTGCTTGAAACGTCTGCCTTTTGAAGAACGTTTTTTCAAAAGAAAAGACGTCCGGACGATGATCGAATGAGACTGAAAATATGGCCTCATTTTCCTAGCAGCAATTACTAAAGCCAGTGCTAGCTTTTCAAGTTTCAAATATAATTTTTCTGCATCAATCAAGATTTTGCTGATATAGTACACGGGTCGAGGATAATTATCCACCTCCCTTACTAGCACTGCACTTAGGGCACACTTAGAAACTGCCAGATATATGTAAAGCGTATCTCCATCAACAGGTTTAAACAAAGTTTTAGGAGAGGATAAATGCTTCTTAATTTCATCAAATGCATGGTCGCACTGGGGAGACCAATTAAACTCTTTTGCACCTTTCAGAGTTTGAAAAAACGGGGCACACCTATCCGAAGACCTTGAGATAAAATGGTTTAGAGCAACCAACCTCCCTGTCAATCTTTGTACTTCTTTAATATTCCGAGGAGGCTCCATTTGCAACAAAGCATTAAGCTGGTCTGGATCAGGCTGTATCCCTTTCTCACTTATCACATACCCCAAGAATTTTCCGGACTGCACTCCGAAAACACACTTCTCTGGGTTCAATTTTAAATTTACTTTCATTAAATTGGCAAACATTTCTTGGAGATCTGCCAAGTGTAGCTCTTCGTCTACACTCTTTACCATCATGTCATCGATATAAACTTCCATATTTCTTCCAATTTGGTCAGCAAAAGCTTTATTTACTAACCTCTGATAAGTAGCCTCATCATTCTTTAATCCGAACGGCATCACCTTGTAACAATGGAGGCCCCTATCGGTAACAAACGTAGTATGTTCTTGATCCTTCGAATCTACTTGAATCTGATTGTACCCGGAGAAATCATCCATAAAGGATAGTAGCTTGTTTCCAGATGTGGAGTCTACTAACTGATCAATTCGGGGAACTGGATATAGGTCCTTCGGGCAAGCTCTATTGAGATCTGTAAAATCGATGCACATACGCCACTTTCCATTTTTCTTTTTTACCAGCACCGAATTGGCTGTCCATAAAGGATATTGAGACTTCTGTATGTGCCCCATCTTAGTGAGCCGGTCAACCTCTTGAACTATGATATGGGCTTTCTCTTTAGAAAAAGCTCTCCTCTTTTGCACAACGGGTGTTGTATCCCTCCGGACAGATAACTAGTGTGATATAATGTCTGCTGGTACTCCGGTTACATCACCATTGCACCAAGCAAAAACATGATGATGGTCTTTCAAAAAAGCTAACATTTTACCATTTAATTCCGATGTCATCTTGGACCTGATCTTGACAGTTTTTCCTTCAACCAGAGAGTGAGTTTCAACTTCTGGGGTCATCAATTTCACCCTCTCCCCCAAAGGGCCCTCAAACTGCTAATCTTTACTGATCTGAACTGCCCCCAATGTTCGAGGGGTTAATGTTGTTGCATAACACTCCATTGCCATCTTTTGACTGCTGCGGACAACTCCCACTTGTCCTTGTACAGCATATTTCAAACATTGATGGACTGTTGACGCCACAACATGCATCCTAGAGAGCCAAGATCTCCCTAAAATGGCATTGTAACAAGTGGGGCAATCCACCGCGATAAAAAGTATCCTGACCATCTTCTTAAAAAGGCCTTTGCCTAACAAAACCTCCTCCTCAAATTCCCCGATCACATCTGCCGAGCTTCCAGTGAAACCCACAATTGACCTGTTCAAATGCTGAATTACGGCTGGGTTCTTCATTTGTTTGTAGGAAGTTAAAAAGAGTATATTGGCTGAACTATCGGTGTCCACCAAAATTCACCTTATATCATTGCCCCCAATGGATGCTCCCATTACAACAACATATTCACGGGGACCAGCTATGTCCCTCAAGTCATCATCATCGAAAACAATGAAGGGAAATGGGATTTGTGATTGATAGGAAGTCATGTCTCCTTCTAGTTGGGTAGCTAGAGTATGAACATGCCTCTTTCTCGAGGAAGCAGTTGGTGCAGTCATGGTGTCTCCCCCAAATATTGTAAGTGATTTGAAAAAGCTGATGAGGCTGGACACCGTCTTGCAACGCTCTGTGATAACACCCACCTTGTTTCGAGTTGGATCAGGATCTAAATATTCTGATTCCACATCAAACCTTTCAATTATCACCATAGCCCCATCCAGAGTCGATGTCCCTGCATTGTTCGGACCAGTCCGATGGGCATTAGCTAGAATATTAACAAATTAGTTTCCGTAGACATCTCATTAAAACCTCCCTGCGCCACCAGGGTAGGAAAGAATGCATCTCCAATTAAAATTGTTTAAAGGAAAAAAGATAAACACATGAAAATTCAGAATTACTCTAAGCAAAGCTTTAAAAGTTCAATATTTCAAGGACATCGCAAGGGTCGGTCGTTCTTGTCTATTATCTGATAGGTGCCTGGTTTTATCCTTTTCACCACTTGGTAGGGGCCTTCCCAGTGGGGATCCAACTTTCCGAGGCTAGTGTCTTTGGTATGAAATAAAACTTTTCTCAAGACCTTGTCGTCGACCTTAAACTTTTTTCTTCAAACTTTGGAAGCATACCTGTTCCACATTGAATTATTATAATGTAATGAGTTTAAATGGACGTGCCTTTGCTTTTCCTCAATCAAATCGAAGACCAGATGCCAGCCCTTATCAATACTATTTTCTGACTAATACTCGACCCTGAAAGACATGAACATGGTTTCTGCAAGGGTCACTGCATCCATACCATACACAAAAGCGTAAGGTGATTCTTGAGTAGTTATTTTGGGTGTAGTTCGATATGCCACAATAATTTCTATAACTAATCTGGTCATTTCCCAGCTTTTCCTTCGAATTTTTTCTTGAGACCATCGATAATCGTTCTGTTTGTGACTTCACCTGGTCATTTGCTTGAGGGTGAAAAGGTGCTGAATGTTAGATTTTATGAGATGAACAAAAACTTCTTATTTCATTACTATCAAACGGCGGGTCATTGACCATAGTTAGCCTTCATGGGACCCCAAAGCGACAACAAATGTTTGACCATATAAATTTGATTACATATTTAGCCCTTGTCTCGAAAAATGACTCGACCTCAACCCATTTGGAGAAGTAGTCCACATCGACCACTATCATTTGTCTTCCCCATGTTTCTATTAGAAGTGGGTCGACGAAGTCAATCCTCCACCTATCAAAAGGTAACCCTTCGTATACAGATTCAAGTTGTGTAGCCGGGATATGACTTGAATTTGCAAATCGTTGACAAATATCATATTTTTTTACCAGCTCTCTTGCATCGACTGCGATTGTGGGCCATTAAAAACCCGATAACAAAACTCTTCAAATCAAATCCTTGAAACCACAGTGAATCAATCATTCTATATTATGGAGTTCAGAAAAAACTATATGCGACTCATTATGTCCCAAACATCTTAACAGAGGTCTGCTTAATGATCGTTCGTAGAGTACATCCTTTAAAAATATAAAACCGTGAGCCTTAAAGTGTATATTTTTTGCCAACACTTTATCTGTGAGGAACACATTGTTTATAAAAAAAAATTGGATGTTATATCTCCAATATGTACTGGTAACTGTGCGAATTTGGGAGGAGATCTCTGGTCGGTTCTCTAGCTTTGTCCTTCTAATTATCAGTGGATCCTCTTGCGTTAGAACCCATGGCTAATCCCCGATGTACGCCATGGTTTCCATCAAATCCGTGATAACATTATCCTCTCTATGGATGATAAGGGGGGATTCTCCATAACACGAGCAATGAGCACTGGCAATTTATATTATGATGAGCAGTAAATAAGAGAACGAACTCAACGGCAGGTCGACGTCGATGATAGATAACGTGGATGAGCTCAAAAGTAGGTTAACGTTAATGATAGATAATGGGGATGATCTCTAAGGGATACTGAGCTCGTCAGTAGACTGAGCTCAACGATGTACACAGCTTGATAATGGAGCAAACTTAAGAGCATGCACGGTGTTTCTGAACTCAAGAGCATGATGAGCTCGATGACGATAGAGTCGAGTTGATCGACTGGATTTAAGATCAGGATGAGCTCGATGACGTCATAGTAGAGTTGATCGGCTAAACGAGGAATGTGGTAAAAAGAAAAGACCTGAGCGCGTCATCAGTAAGTTCGAGTTTATCAAAACAGATAAAACTGAGTTTCGAGCTCGAGTTCGAGCTCAGCAGATTAGATCAGCTCTGGTGTTCTTAAAAGAAGAGTTCAGCTTGAATTGAAGTATAGATTGCACATAGAGACTTTATATTTAATATAAACACACGTTTAAACCCACGAGGTTAAGACGTGTTAGTTATTCAACAATTATAGGGATAGCAGCTGTAACGGTTGTTTATTCCACAATTATAGGGATGATGGTTAAGTGGACTAGCGGCGCTAAAAGCGTAACCTAATGTAACTACCCACTAGTCTGTATATTATAAATAGGGAAAACTTATTGATGAATAAAGTGATCTTTTTCTTGACTAAAAAACTATAGACTTATCGTGGCATAACTTGTTAGTTCCTGAACAATGGACATGTTCATACATGATATTTTTGAAGGCCACAACCAAAACTCTCAACGCCACCAAATATTAGACAAGGTGTTCCTTTCATGATTCAGAGTGTCGAGTTGCATGATTGATCAATAGTTGGGAATCACTTATTAGCTGAACGTGGTTGGCCCCATAAATCTGCGCGAGTCCGAGTCTTGCTAAAGCTGCCTCGCACTCAGCTTCGTTATTCGAAGCTGCAAAATCGAATCGAATAGATTGGTGCATATTTATCCCCAATGGCATGGTTACGTGGACTCTCATCCCACATTCTCTGACACTTAATCCCCATATGTTCGGATAGTCGACTATTTTTTCTTGTCGACCTCTTTCTCTTTTGGTCGGTTATAATGAAATTCTACAAAAAATCGGCAAAATCCTGTCCATTGATACTTGTTATAGGCTCAAAATCGATGTCAAAATCCCCTTTGGACTGAATAATGCGGGATGAACTTACCAAAGGCTAGTTAATCACATTTTTAAGATTATTTGGGGAAGCATTTGGAAGCGTACATTAATAACATGATTATTAAAACACATGAAGATGAGCAGCACCTTAGTACCTTACATATTGTTTTTGATTTATTACGCAAGTATAATCTTAAACTAAACCTGGAAAAATGTTCTTTTTGTGTGGCCAAGGGCAAATTCCTATGCTACGTGGTAAGTCAGCAGGGTATTGAGGCAGATCCAGTTCAATTAAGTACAATTTTGCATATGGAACCACCAAATAGTTTCAAGGAAGTCCAATGTCTTATAGGACGGTTAACAGCTCTTTCAGGGTTCATCTTACGAGCTTCAGATAAGAGTCATCCCTTTTTTTGAAGTATTGCGGGTTGCTAAGAAATTCGCATGGACAAAAGAGTGTGACAAGGCTTTTGATGACTTGAAAAAATACCTTACATCTCCTGAGATTTTGTCTGCCCCCACACCAGAGGAGCCGTTATTTATGTACTTGGCAGTATCACCTTTTTCCGTGAGTTCGGTTCTCGTGCGCGATCAAAAAAGGAAACAGTGGTCAGTGTATTACATAAGTAAAACATTGACAGATGCAGTGACAAGGCATCTAAACCTTGGGAAAATGGCCTTAAGCTTGGTTGTTACAGCTCAGAGAATGAGACCATATTTTCAAGGGCATGTTATCACGGTGCGAACAACATATCCTTTGCGAGCAGTGCTGCAAAAACCCGATATTTCTGGCAGGTTAACTAAATAGAGCATCGAGCTTGGGGAATGTGACATTTGTTTTGAGCCACGTGTAGCTATAAAAGGACAAGCAATTATGGATTTTTTAGCTGAGTTCAGCTCGTCAAGGGAAGAGCATGATCAGATAGATGGCAAACAAACGATCGAGCCCGATCAATGGATTATTGAAGTTGATGGTGCATCTTCGACAACGGGAGGAGGTGCATGTATTGTAATCAGAACTCCAATAGGAGAGGAGATCAAGCAGGCAGTGCGTTTTAATTTTCCAATTACAAATAATGTTGCAGAATATGAAGTGCCCTTTGTGGTATGAAGTTTGCTTTAACATGTGGAGCCCGAGCTATCAAAATCAGATCTGATTCTCAGTTGGTGGTGAATCATGCACAAGGTCTTTATGATGTCAAGCAAGACGACATCAAGGAATATCTCATGATTCTCAAGGTATATGAGTCCAAATTTACTAACATTTCTTATGAATAGATCCCTCGAAGAGATAATTCAGCAGCCGATACTTTGGCGAAGATAGCAGCTGCAAGAGAGCATCCAACAATTTTGATCCAGCAACTCCCTGCGACAGAGCTAGTTTCAACTGTTGCTACGGTTAATTCATTTATTAACGATGATGATTGGCGGACTTCATACCTCCACTACTTTAATCAATGAACGTTGCCTGCGAGTAAAAGTGAAGCTCGTGCATTACAAATCAGAGCAGCTAAATATTGTGTTCTCGATGGTATTTTATACAGGAAAAGCTCAACCAGACCTCTGCTTCGCTGCCTTGATCGAAATGAAGCTAATTCTGTGTTGGAAGATCTACATTCGGGAGAAGCAAGAGCTCATTATGGACACCGAACGTTGATTCGATGATTTCTTCTCGCTGGATATTACTGCCTGAGCTAGCGAGTGATGTTGAGAATCTCGTATTGCATTATCACAAGTGTCAAGAGTATTCGAATACACATCATAGACCGAGCGAGCCCATTCAGAATATTCATGTCCCGTGTCCGTTTGATAAGTGGGGAATAGATTTGGTAGGACCTCTGCCAATGGCCACAGGCAAGCGACAGTTTCTCATCGTGGCAGTCGATTATTTTTCGAAATGGGTTGAGGCTAAAACTCTGTTTAGAACCCACACTCAAGAGGTATATGATTTCATACATAATCAAATTCTAACTCTGTATGAGATTCCACGATTTTAATGACAGACAATGGGCCTCAATTTCAAAATTCGGTCATTACAAACTTCTCTAAACGGTACGGGATTCTCCAGCATTTTTCCACCCCTTATTACCCTCAGCCAAACGGGCAGGTCGAAGTGACTAACAGAACGTTGTTAGAGGGGTTAATGAAAAAGTTGGAGGGAGCTAAGGGCAAATGGCCAGACAAGTTAGCAGAGGTTTTATGGGATTATAGGACTACACCACGCTCTACAACAGGTGATACACCATTTGCTTTGGTATACGGAGCTGAAGCAGTTATGCCACCAGAGGTCATAGTACCGAGCCATAGGATAGGACACCATGGCGCGTACAAATTAGTAGATTAAGAAGGTCAGACACTCAAGCATCCTTGGAATGTTAATCACCTAAAATTGTATCGCCAAAATGTATAAGATGTAAAGATGTGCTCTTTTTCCTCTCCAATGGCGCGTGGAGGTTTTTTACTAAGGCATCTACGAACAAGCTTTTGAATCTTTTCAATATAGATTATTGTTTTCGCCAATATGTGTGTGAGTTGTATGTTTATAACCAGCTAATGGGTCAATGACCACTCCATTTTTGGCTACGCAACAGACCATACTGAGTCTAGACTAAGTGTCGATAAATGTGAATGGGATAATTGGCCACGCCTATGGGCTACGCAATGACCATATTGTGTCTATACTTTGTACTTGGTATATTAGTGAACTGGTCAAAGACCAAGTCTGAATAGACTACGTAATAAGGTCCATGCGACCTATCCGCAAAAATGTTATCATGGCACATGTTGTCTAAGCTACGCAATGAGCCATACCGAGCTCGGGGTTATAAAACGTCTCCGGAAAACTCAGCACATATATAGTCTACATTTACCAACATACGTTTGCAGCAATAGTTAAAGAAAAACATGAATCGATTCAAAATAATGTAATCTAGCTACTACAAGAAGTACCATAAGTTTAGAAAAACACAAAGAGAAGACAACAATTAAGTTCAATAAGATAAGTATGTAAATTACTTAGAGCCACTAGGGGGTAATTGTTCAGAAGGATCCACGGCAGTATTAGTTTATGTGTTCTTCTGGTGGGCCACAATCGGGATTGAGGCAACAGGCTCGGAAAGGTGAGCAAGGGAGCCTAGATTCAAGGCCATCAATTCTGCAACAGCTTTTTGGTTCTCCGTGACAATCATGTCGTTTATCTTTTCTTACCATTGTTGTTGTTCACGCTCGAGCTGCGCACGCCCCTCTTCGACTTCCTTGGTTAATTTTCTCACCTCAGAAGTCAGATCAGCAATACGTTATGTTTGTTCCTCCATCATGTTCGCCTGGTTGTTGGCCCTGTCTAGCAATTTAGCGTTCTGTGTTTGCAGATCACAGTTCCTCTTCAGCAAGTTCTCATTCTGGTTTAACACCATCTTATGGTTTTCAGACATATCTGTGATCCACTGATCATTACATAACATAGATTCTTGCAGAGACGCAACCGCTTTCTCTAATCGGGCTTTAACATCCAAGGCTTCATGTTTAACAACTTTGGCTGAGGCATAAGCATGCCTCTAGCGGATGACTTCAGCAGTGCAGAACTTGGAAGAACAAAAAAACATGGCTTCAGGCTTCCATCTCTCCATAGCAGTTACGTCGGCATGAGACATATTCCGATAACCCAAAATGAATGAGTTATGGTGCATATAAACAACCAGCAATGAGGGTAAATATATATATATATATATATTAAGTCTACAATTTGAAATGTATTGGTTACCAAGTTTTACCTCGATCGCTAGCTCTGTTTTCCTCTGCAAGTGCTATGCGTTGGACACCTTATCATATTAGGAAATATCAGGTGTCTAACGTAGTTGCTCGAACATATAAGAGGAGGGACGTGGAACTTGCACTTTTGGGCGCTCCCCTGTAGGTACCCTTTGTTGGCTGGTCTCCGCAGCTTTATCACTAGGGTTATTCCTTTCAGAATTCTCCACAGAGGGAGCTTGAGTTCCCAAGGATGAGCTCAGCGCCAGTTATTGAGCTGATGTTGTATGAGTTGGGGGTTGCAGCGCCGTATCTTTCTCAGCTCCATGGTCATTCTCTTCAGAGTCAGCTAGATCGACTATCTCTTTAGCCCCAGAAGTATTTTATTATTCACCAACTTCTGTTGTTGATGGGTTAAGAGGATCTACTCCTTTATTAGAAGTGGCTTCGGTGCCATCACCTTCTTCATCTCGTATTTGAAATCTTATAGTGGTTAGAGGAACATCATCAATCACTTTTTGTTTTTTCTTCCTCCTTGTGTCGAGAACACCATAGTTAGTCTATTCGTCTTCGTTTTCTCTTTTTGTTCGAGGGTTATTTGGCTGAGCAGCTGCAATCACATGGGGTGCTTCTTTTTCATTTTGCTCGATAGATTTCTCTTTCTCCTTGCTACCATCATTTACTTGATCAATTAAGAGATCTGTAGCAGATGCGGAATCCCCAGGTTCGCCAGCTTTGCGTGTTACCTGAGGTACTGCTAGCCAAACACCGGGACTGTTTTTCTCCCGAAGCTTCTTTTCTAAAATCATTTTGAGGCGGTCCATGGTAGCTTTAGAGCCGTTTGCCATCCCGACTCCTTCTTCTTCTGTTATGCTGACTCAGGTATTGGCTACAGTCCTGATTACAGATAGTTATATCGAGTGAACAGTTTTTTGGGATCTTATTGCCAGGTTTCAAAGGCTAAGCTGCTAACTTTGATGAGAGGATTTATGTTAGGGCTGTTAATTTCGGGTTTCGGGTCGTGTTCGTGTCGGGTTTGACCAACCCGAAATTTTAGAACCTGTGACACGAACCCGACCCGAACCCGAAATTCGTGTCAGGTTCAAAGACCCGAACCTGACCTGTTTGACACGAAATTGTATCCAACACGAAACACGCGTCTGACACGAACCCGGCCTGTTTGACACGAAATTGTATCCAACACGAAACACCCGTCTGACACGAACCCGACCTGTTTGACACTGTTTGACACGAAATTATATCCAACACGAAACACCCGTCTGACACGAACCCGACCTGTTTGACACGAATTTTGGGAAAAGACAAAACTTAATAAATGGAGATGCAATGGATCGAACCCTGTACCTCCCGCATGCAAAGTGGGCGCTCTACCATTTGAGCTACATCCCCTTTTAAAATTTTATTGGTCCACTATATTTATATAAAGTCAAGATACGCTTACTTCATATATTTACACCGGCTTTACTATCACCGGTGAAGTTATCTTACCGTAAAATATATGGTGATGATGGGTTTGCCATCTAATCTAAACATGAAAAAAAATTGAGATAAATTAAATAAATTTCAGAAAATATCAAATAACCACTAGAATCGTAAATCGATTCATCCCACAAAACAAGATTGAATGCATTTAATATCTATTAATAAATCTAGCAAACTCACACCAATCAGATAAAAAAACTGTTAAATAATAAATTATTTCCATTTTTTATTCTTAATATTATAATCTATATACACAGAAGATGAAAGATTCAAAACTTTATTAATATACGTGAAAGAAGAATAAAATTAAAAACTTTATAGCAAACATGTGAACCATCATTTATCCTCCCTCGTATACTTATTTAAGTTTACTATTTATTTTATATATTTTAAATCAAAAATAAAATTATTTCATTAATAAAGTTTTATAAGTATTTTTGGTATTCTAATTTATAAGTCAAAATTTTAAAATAATATTATTTTATTATGTGTTTTCAGTATTTTATTTTACAAGTGTACATGTCTTTTGGGTTTTACATGTTTGTTTCAGGTTTACATGTCTTTTCGGGTTTACGGGTCTTTTCGAGTTTTACAGATCAGTTTCGGGTTTACAGGTCATTTCGGGTTTTACAGGTCAGTTTTGGGTGACACGAACCCAACCCGAACCCGACCCATTTTTTTTCGAGTCGGGTTCGTGTCTTGTCTTAATTTCATCGGGTCTGAAATATCGGGTCTCTAACCCTAAAATTTCGGGTCGTGTTCGTGTTGGGTTTACAGGTCGTGTCCAAAATTGACAGCTCTAATTTATGTAATTGTCTGGCCTTCCTTCTTTCCACAAAGTCTGATTCGAGAGTTCACATGAAGGAACAAGGATATGATCAAGGAACGAACAAATTGGTATTTCATTACAAAATAAAAACAAGGCTTACAAGTTTTCTTCCATATGCGTTCTAGTTGAAGATTTAGGGTATGGGTGCTGTGTTCCCAACTACCTGAAACAAAGACAAAGGAATTTTTCCAAATCCTACCAGAGTTGGGTAGTTCGACAATCTTCTTAATCCCTTTAAAATGGGTAATAAGAAAGGAGTTCAGGCTAATTTGGTTACATCGGTACCCGAAAGAAGGTCTGATAAGCATATTTCGGTGTTTAACACGCGTAAGCTAAGAACTACGCTGAGCAACATCCTCCAGCCGTTGTTGACATCTAGGTAGGGCAAATATCCAGGACACTGAAATAATCGCGAATTAGTTTAGGGAGGGGTAATTTAAGTTCCCAGTCAAACAGAGTGGTGAAGAGGCAAGTTTCTGTCTCCTGTGTGTGATAGGGATGCTCGCCTAGACCAGGAGCCCTAATGGCTACGTTCTCAGGAATATTGCATCTTTCCCTTAGAACGGCGATTCCGTCATCATTTAAATTAGTATATCTATGAGTTATTTAAGAAAAGTAGTTTTCTAAGTCGTTCACATCTTCGTATAAATGTTCCACAATTTCGACGGCTTTACTCCTCAGTGCCTTTTTGGGTGCCATGGTTTTTCTACAAATTGAAATTAGGGAAGGATATAAATCAGAATGATTGTGATGGTAAGGGCAATTGATTTTATTTGGGGGACTCGTCTACTGGTAAAGTTTTTAAACCCTGAATTTCGGGTTATCTCCAGCACTCTACATAAGCAAATTAGTTAAGAGGAAGAACGTTACCTGAATAACTGTTGATGAAGAAAGAAGCGAACGCCTAGGATTGAGGTTGCATAGAGTTTTTCAAGAAGAGTAAAGCATAAGATTTGAAGAAATATGGTTTTTACAAGTAAATGAAGAATTTATTTGAGTAATAGAACGTTTTCGCATACACGTGTGAATTATGATGTCATTGTTTATTTGAAAATTGTGCCAGAAAACTAAATCGCCAAAAAGTAACTTCAGGAAACGGCGTTATCAGAAAACCGTCACTTGTCTCGACAACGCGTGTCAGAAAGAAATAGATACAAGACGATTCAAATTATTGTTATAAGTAGAGTATTTAATTAAATTTTAATTTACATGTTTATTAATATTTTAATAAACCTCTAAACTAGGGGAGCCCTGACAAGGGGGGATTCCCCAGAACACGAGCAAGGAGCACTAAGAGTTTGGATTATGATGAGCAGTAAAGAAGCAAACGAGTTCTTAGCATGGACGAGCTCAACGACAGGTCGACGTCGATGATAGATAACATGGATGAGCTCAACAGCAGGTCAACGTTAATGATAAATAATGAGGATGATCTCTAAGGGATATTGAGCTCGTCAGTAGACTGAGCTCAACGATGTACACAACTTGATAATGTAGAAAACTTAAGAGCATGCACGGTGTTGCTGAACTCAAGAGAAGGATGAGCTCGATGACGACATAGTGGAGTTGATCGACTGAATTCAAGATCATGATGAGCTCGATGACGTCATAATAGAGTTGATCGACTAAACGAGGAATGTGGTAAAAGGAAAAGACCTGAGCGTGTCATCAGTAAGTTCGAGTTTAGCAAAACAGATCAAACTGAATTTCGAGCTCGAGTTCGAGCTCAGCAGATTAAATCAGCTCTGGTGTTCTTAAAAGAAGAGTTCAACTCAGATTGAAGTATAGATTGCACTTAGAGCCTTTATTTGTAATATAAACACACGTTTAAACCCACAAGGTTAAGACGTGTTAGTTATTCCACAATTATAAGGATAACAATTGTAACAGTTGTTTATTCCACAATTATAGGGATGATGATTTAAGTGGACTAGTGGCGCTAAAAGCATAACCTAATGTAACTACCCACTAGTCTGTATATTATAAATAGGGAAAACCTATTGATAAATAAAGTGATCTTTTTCTTGACTAAAAAACTATAGACTTATCGTGGCATACCTTGTTAGTTCCTTAACAATGGACATGTTCGTACATGATATTTTTGAAGGCCACAACCAAAACTCTCAACGCCACCAAATATTAGACAAGATGTTACTTTCATGCCTCATAGTGTCGAGTTGTATGATTGATCAGTAGTTGGGAATCACTTATTAGTCAAACATGGTTGGCCCCACAAATCTGCGCGAGTCTGAGTCTTCCTAAAGCTGCCTTGCACTCAGCTTCGTTATTCGAAGCTGCAAAATCGAATTGAATAGCTTGGTGCATATTTATCCTCAAAAGTGTGGTTACGTGGACTTTCGTCCCACATTCTCTGACACTTAATCCCCCACCTGTTCGGATAGTCGACTATTTTTTCTTGTCGACCTCTTTCTATTTTGGTCGGTTAGAATGAAATTCTACAAAAAGTTGGCCAAAGCCTGTCCATCGATGTCAAAATCCCATAGCTCAACAAGCCAGTTGGACATCCAACCTGAAGCATCAGGGCGGTGCAACACACTTTTCAACGGAAATGACGTTCAGACCATGGTGAAATGACCCTGGGAATAAGGCCGCATCTTTCAGGTTGCGACTACCAATGTTAGGGTTAACTTATCGAGTTTCAAATACCTCTTTTTGTGTTTGATAAAGTTTTGCTCACGTTATATACCAGCTTTAGGATCTAAGTCTCCCCATAAACAAGCGACACGTTAACCGCATAGTCTGATACTGCAATGTACAAAAACAAAGTTTCCCATGACAAAGGATTTGTTAACAAAGTTGGGAAGAATATATATTCTTTTAAACCAAAGAATGCCTCGTAATAAACGGGAGTCCAATTGAATGCATTGGATTGTCTTAAGACCTGAAAAAATGGTACGCACTTGTCAAAGGATCGAGATATAAACATGTTAAGAGCCGCTAGATGCCATGTCAAAATTTGGACCTCTTTGATATTTTTTGGTGGTGCCATAGTACTAAAAGCATGCAATTGTACTGGATCCGCCTCTATTCCCTTTTCGCTGATCATGTATCCCAAGAATTTCCCAGGCCGAACTCCAAAGGAACATTTTTTTGGGTTTAGTTTGAGATTTATTCTTTTTAAGTTGTTGAATGTTTCTCCCAGGTAAAAAAATATCCTCGTCGATCATACTCTTGACTAACATATCATCTATGTAAACTTCAAAATTTCGTCAGATCTGACCTTCAAAAACCTTATTCACCAACCTTTGATAGGTGGCCCTCGCATTCTTCAGACCGAATGGCATGACTTTGTAGCAATGAAGACATTTTCCAGTTGTGAATGACGTATTATCCCGATCCTTCAGATTGACCCTTATTTGGTTGTATCCCGCGTCAAAGTCCATAAAAGACAGTAGTCTGTTCCCAAACGTTGAATCTACTACCTGGTCGATTCGTGGTATTGGGAAAAAGTCTTTAAGGCATGCACTGTTAAAGTCGGTAAAGTCCACATACATTCTCAATTTCGTGCTTTTTACTTGACCAAGACGAGGTTGGCCGTCCACAACGGGTATCGGCATTCCCGGATATACCTTACTCTTGTCAATTTTTTAACCTTGGTACTAATCACTTATGCCTTCTCCTGGGAAAAGGCTCGTCGCTTTTGTATCACGGGTCAAACGTTGCGCGATATGGCCAGGTTGTGACAAATTATGCTATCACGGACTTCAGTTACATTTTCTGAACACCATGAAAAATAAATACAATCTTTCCCCAAGGAAAGAAACCAACCTTTTTTCGAACCACGACTGATAAATTCGTTATAATTTTCAAAATTTTCCCTCAGGGGAACTCGTAATTCTCACGACTCTCATTAGTGAGCAATAATTTGAGGGTCTCTCTAGTTACGTCAACATGATCCGAACCCAAAGTCGACCCTACTAATTGCTAATATTTTATTGACTCTATTTCTCTGTTAGCTTTTGATTATAGAGCCATCCGGTAACATTCCCTAACATTTTTCTGGCTGATTTGAACCGTGCCAATGTTATTATCGATCACATATTTTAAAAAATGGTGGATAATTGATGCCACCGCGTGCATTTTGGACAACCATGATCTACTGAAAATGGAACTATACAAGGTGGGTGCATCCACAACCACGAAAAACACTATTACATTTTTCTTAAACGGTCCCTGACCCAACTGGACTATTCATTCAGACTCTCTAACCACTTCGGTTGTAGCCCTTGTAAACCTTACAGTGGTCCGCTCCAATCTTAAAATGACCGGTTGTTTCTTGAACTTTGCATACATTGTCATGAAAATAATATTTGTTGAGCTCCCCGTATATATCAATACTCTCCATACCTCATTGCTCATGATTGCAACTACAATCACCATTGCGTTCTCGTGTGTCCTAACAACGTCCCTCATGTTGTCATTGTCAAAACACAATATGAGGGAGAGACTTCTGAATAAGCGGGGCTATGCTCCCGCTTCTAACTGCGAGTTAGGCTCACAATGTGCATTTTTTGGGAGAAATTTGAAATTCGTGCCATAGAATCGTCTCTGAATATAGTTATCGATTCAAAAAATATACACAAATCACTAACCTTTCATTTATTGTCAGCAATTATTTCTTCCATAAAATTGATTATATTCTGATATGCATTGGGTTCTAAGTATTCTGTGGATACGTTGAATAGATCGGTTATCTCATAAATAACCATTGCAGTTTCCTACTTCAGTATTATCACAATCTTTTTAACCCCGGTATTCTGTTGAGCTTGCTTCTTTACAAACACCGTCAACTTCTGATTCTCAATCAACATCTGAATTTTTTTATTTAATGAAATATAGTCCCGCGTATCATGCCCCACATCTTCATGATACTTGCTGATGCGATTGTTACGATTTTCCTGAGGGATCTGGATAGAGAAAGGTTTTCGAAAATAGACGAGATTCTCAGTTTTTTCAAAGATAGTTGACACACGCTCAGTCAACTCAGCAAAATGTGTAGGTCGAACCCACTTGTTTGACATGGTTCGGGCCAATACCTGAGCATTTATCGTCTGATTGTTACTTTTTGGTCGTGGGGGATACGAGCCTAATGCTCGTGGTTAAAACTTCCCCATCATCGGGTAAGTGCTGATCGGTTGCGGCTGCGGGATGGTTGTCTGGTTTTCCGATATAGTACGACAAAAACCTGCACACTTTGTTGTAACTGGGCCGCCATTTTGTACGCTTGGGTCTCCTCGATCAAAATTCGCTTTTCGATTTGAGCCGACAAGGCCGCAAAAGTAAAAGCTTGGTTCTTTGTCACAAATTCCTTTATAGGACCGAGCAAAAGACTCAACCTAAAACCCGTCAATACGACGCTCTCATCATAATAGTCTAAATCATTTTTTGCATCCATAAAGCGCCGGGTGTAGTCCTTTAAACTTTCTTCGACCTTCTGTTTACAACTGACAATCGTGTCACCATTCACTCAGAAGTTTTTGCTTCCCATGAACAGTTTTATGAAGATTACCTAAAACATATCAAAGTTTTTATGCAACCTTGTAGTAATAGATTATGCCATTTTGACGCGCGGTCTTTAAATTTTTGCGAGAACACGCGGTAAAGCAGTTTATCATCGTTATCAAAGTTTAACATGAAGTTTTTGAATGATTTTCAAATGGTTGTTTGGGTTCTTATTCCCATCATATTTTTCCAGACGAGAAATGTCGAAACATTTGGGCAAATGCCCTAAAAGGATTTTGTCAGACAGTGGGGACGACCTCCAGTTATGCCTAACCCTGATAGCTTCACTTCCAAGGCCTTCCACTAGAGCCGTATACAATCCTTCATTGTGTAGGTTTTTAATTGAATACCGACCCTATACTCATGTGTATGACTACCCGATGGGAACTGAACGTGAGGTGCAACGTTTTGCTCACCTTGGTTGACCATGATCACCCTGTCTTTATCCACCGAGGCGGGCGTTCTTTTATCGATTTTGTTCCCATTGTGTTTCAGCATTCTTGATCGATGAGACACGCACAGTCGGATCTCTTACTTCCTTAGAATCTTCTATTCCTTCATATGTCATCGATCTTTACGATCTGGGGACGACGACTCATCTTAATTGTAAATAGATGACTCACTAAGCTCTCATGATTGTTGAGGCTCAACCTTCATATCATTTCTTGAAGGCCTATCATTTCTTGGTCGCAACCCGTCTTGTCCCCGTCCAAAATCTTCTTTTTCTTGACCCTGACTGCAATTTTCTTCTCTATCACTGTCGGGTGGCTATTCTCTGTTAATTTCCGACTTGTTTTTTTTTCCAGCCAAGGCCTCATCTTTCTCCGTATTAAGCTTAGCTATATCTTAAAGAAATTGTTGTCATGTTATAATAAAGGTCGACCGTTTACCTCACCCTTGTCCATACTTATCGTTATCACGATGTTGCTCTTCGAATTAACGGTCCTCATAATAAGATATAATTTCGCCGCCTTCCAACCCCATAACTTTACCCTCTACCGGGTCGGTGTTCATCTCTCTTTAGTTTTGTGATTTGAGAGAACCTATCACCGGGTATCACTTCGAATTCCCACAGAATGCGCCACTAATAGTGCTAGAAATATCCAGACCCTGATCTTAGTACCAGATTAAGTATTTACTAGATATAGAGAGAGAAGCACGAGATTCCATAGAGAGGTAAAAATTAGATATCATAATAATTGTTCACCCATCCCATACATGAAATATTTCCTTATATATTAGTGTTAGTGGGCCCTGTACCACATGGATGACCTAATTTATTCTATATTTATCTTTCTTTATTCTAAAATCTACATATTCTTTTGTTATTTACAAGATAAGTCCTTATTCTTTATCAATCTCTTATTTTTACTATAAACTATCATGTCAATATTATAACACCTTTTGGGTTATGCCGACCCGACATGATTCAACTTATTTACACTATTATCAATAATGTTAGTTAGATTCACCACAGAACCCTAATTTTTTTATTTTTTGTATATATTAACAAAGATAAATAGGATTGGAGATCATAATATCAAGGTGGATCAGTAGAATCAAACGAGCATGATAAAAAAATAAAACGAGTTTTTAAAATCTGTTATTGGTAGGATGGACACTTTAACAAGTAAATAAAATATGTAACTTTATTATTTGTAATATAATGAATAGACAAACGGAACAATCTATTATGTTATAATGAATGTATTGAGTGATTTATTGTATTTCATCATTTAGTATCAGATTAAAGATTCCCTTGTAAATCAATATAAGATTGTATACGGTGAGGCAACAACTTACATAACAAGTTAAATTTTAGATATAAAGTGTAAACCAGGTAAAAAAGACAAAATGATATGAGCTTGATAAACTTTCTGAATAATACTTGAATTTATTTTGTAAGAGGATTACAATTATAATAACTACTTGTTTATATTTTTTTCTCTTTAACTTTCACCATATTTACGAAATGATTTTACGTCTCTTTATATAATGATCTTGATATGAAGAAGCCTTAGGTTAATGCTTTCCCATTGGTATAACCTTTTGTGGCTTTCAGGGTGTTTTATCAGATCAAGATACGTCATTGTAGTTTTAGTGTCTTACTTTATCCGTGCAATGTTATATACAATTTCTGTATGTTATCAGACACGGGGTCCGTACACTTCATCAACGTTTTGAGAAATAAAGAATTACTGAGGGTTGTAACAGAGGCTAAGTGTTAGTATGATAATGATAGTAAAAGTATAAAATATGTGCCCATTGCAGACTTAGTGTACTGAAAGACCAGTTAATGCCTGACCAAGTTGGCCAAGTCTTGTGGCGTTGGTCTCCCTCAAGGTCGCACGATGGTGTTGGTCACTCAAAGTCAAGCAAACAGTGCACTTGGCTGTGCCGTGCATCGAGGCCGAGCATTTTGGATTTGGACGTAGCTTTTCAATTAATCCTCTTCTAGTTGTGCAATGTTACACGACTACGTAACTTAGTTTTTATTTGACTAGTTTACCTTAGACTTATTCGTGAGGCAAGCTTAGCCAGAGCTCGAGAAAAGTTTGGTCAGGTCTGTAGGAAATCTTGGCCAGATCTTTAAGGCAAGATTGTCCAGAAGTTAGGGCTAGCTTGGTAAAACTAGCTAGTCACACTATGATGTATGCCATAGTGGATACATTTGTTTAGCTTTGCGGCCAAGCTTCTGGTCGTGCTACAATGTCTAACCATGGTCAATCATGAACTTGAACACGAGGCTATGTGAGGGCTACCTTTGGCCCTTGGGCCAAGTTGGGGTCGTTCTTCTTTAAATGAATCATATAAGGCTCAAATTTTATTTATGCCCCATTTAGATGATATTTCACGCCGCATCAGTAAATCCCCTACTCTTTTTCTTGCTTGCAAGTGAATGAAGCTCCCCTTAATTCGAAAGTCATTTTTATATTTTTTGCTAAGAAATCTCTTCCTTAATGAGATCGAATCTATGTCAAGTTAAGGTCATACTGATGCTCTTTTGGTTCTCAACTCCATCAGAAGAAACATTGTCATTTTTCTATTGTTGCACATGCTTTTTTTACTCTTCTATTTCATCCAAAGAGTTTGCAACTCTATATATCCCAAATAATGTGCATTTTCTTCCTTACAATTAAATTCTTCTTCTCTTAAGTCCTCCCCACTAAATGCATATGTTTTAAGTTTTGTAATTATCCATTCAAATAAAATCTCAAATACACAAGTAAATGCAAGATACGACTCCACTATAGACAAGTGTACGATACATATTTTTAAGTATTCATGAACTACGAGTTACGATATTTATTTTGTAATATATGTGAACTACGACTAATAGTGATACATACATGATCATATGTGATATGCTTTAGACATTAAATCAAATATAAGTTTAATTTTGATTCAATTCTTATCTATTTATAATATATTGGTATCATGCCTTATCTAGCTTATTCTTCATCAATGATTGTGTATTCCGTGATGAATGTCTATATTTATTTTTCATAATAAATTATTATATTTTTTATCTATTTAATAATAAATTAAGATACTAATCACTAAAAGAGCAACACATCCATTGATTTTTTAATGTATTCAATCGTAACTATTCTTTATTGAATTTATAAGTTTGTCCCGATTGCTTTATCCTAATCGTATTTGTTTATTTTCCAAGTTTTCGACGTAAAAAACCATTATCAAAGCCACTATATGCCATAGTGTTAATAACAACATGGATCAAGCTAACACGATCAATAACATAACAACATTCTTTCTCCTTGATCTTCACCAATTTTTAAAATTTGTTTATTACATCTTATACAACACAAGAAATACGAAATGTGAAGCTTTAATGAATATACAAATACAAAGTGCAAAACCTTGGTGAATACAAAATACGAAACCTTAAATAACATATCATACGGAATAAAAAACCTTGATGAATATAAAAATACGAAATACGAAACTAAAATATGTAACTAAACAAGAAATTTTATACTTTTTTCATCTAGTTTGTAGGTGGTAAACTTCAGTATCTGCTGATTATTTTTTATTATCAAAGAAATATGTTTTTACTATTCTTGATCCTCCTTCTTCTAAATCAAAGTATCAATTTTTGCTGTTTAACGTCATGTTCTCTCCACCGTGATCTCATTAATCAACATCATATGCTTTAATTATTGAGACGATAAAGTCCTAATTTGTTTGAGTAAGAGTTTTGTCGTTATTGATACATTAATCTTTTTTATTTTCTTTTCCTCCATCTCTTTAATAATGGTATATAGATTTGATATGAAAAAACAAAATTTAGGTATGTTTCATATAACACATGCGAAATACGACACATGTGTTATTTTTGAGAAGGTAAAATGTGAGACATATGCTAATTGTGAATATGCAAAATACAAAACTAGTACCTAAACGTGATATGTGACACACATATTAGTTATGAATATGTTAATGCATGACGATTTTAAACCTAAACGTGGTATGCGATACATCTGTTAAGTGTGAAGATGCAGAGTGTGAGATGCATTTAAACGTAAATGCGATATAAAACTAAGGGAAATAACCAAGGTTGCGCATGTAAAATGCAAAATATGTGAACAAGCAAATCTGCAAATGCGATATATGTCATACCCAACTAAATGCGGTATGTTAAACAAACATATTTTTGATTTTTTCAACCACCGTAAAAACCAACACTCAAAATCCAACACTCTAAACTACATGCAATAAGACTTCGTAGCGTATTTTCCATATGAACAACCAATTCAAAAATGTTTAATTTTCGTACTTTAAAACTCTGATTAAAAATAAATAAAAAAACTTCAAAACTGAACAAAATCGAGTGTGATTCTTAAAACTAACCTTATATTATCATTATAAAATAATAAAAAATAATTTTACTATACTTATGGAAGAGATGAAGTACTAAATTATCGTTTCATGATTCGTAAAAAAGGAATAGAATCCAACCAAGATTATATATCAGAGTTTAAATGTTTGTTTCGTCGCATATTCTATTGTTATTTAATTTTGGACTAAATGAATGGTTTAATAAAAATCTAATCGTTGCAAACCGGAATTTATTAACAAAATATAAAAAACATAAAATAAAAAAATTATTTTATTTATATTAAAAAGTTATTTTTTTAATAAAATACATGACTTAATAATAGTGAATAATAGATGTTATCACGTTAATTTAATTTTATTACGTAAATAATAAAATGATTGTATAGTGTGTCTTTTTTTTTTAAAATAAAAATATATATTTTTAAAAAATAAACTCTAATGTATTATAGGTTCAAACTTATCTTATATTAAAAAAAATATAAAAGTCATAAAATTAAATATTTTTGTTCGTTTAAATATATCTTTGTTCTATAATACTCTACAATTATATTTTCTTGAACATGTATAAATTATTGAACATGTATAAATTATTGGATAATGTAATCCAAAACTTTCGAATGATAAGATATTAGTAAATCCCAATCTAAAACTTTGATTGTATATTTAAGAAATGCTATTAGAACGAAATAAAACATTAACCATTTAACATTACATATATTTACGGTATGTATAGTAACCCTATGATAATTTAATTTTTAGTTTTTTTCTAAAAAAAACCTATTCCAATCAATCTGTTATGTCAATATTAAATGACATCATAATTTTTATTTTAACCTGCCTGTTTATTTCTTTCGTTATTGTTTTTTTTCTTTCCTTTTCTCCTTCATTTTCTCTATTTCAAATTTTGGTTATTAATAATATCTTTAAATATACACTAATAAAACAAAATCTTATCTACTAACTAAAAAATAGATGAGTCATATTTATTTTCTTACATATCGTTCGCTAAAATATAAATTTAAAAGTAACGATGATCGTACGTACTTTTATAAAAATACTCTTACTTAAAAATTGAACTTAAAGCGTACGTTTACAATAGTCTATGATGGCAAACAACATAAGCAGACGTCTCATATTCTTCCACGTGTAATAAAGAATACGTGGCATGTTTTCATTGGCCGAAATTATAGAACAACACATATATCAGTCACGATACTGAAATACAACTTGAACATTTACGTTGGTCATGCTATTCACTCCGAAATAAACCGAGAACGAGAAGGGTCTTTTCTTTTCTCTCTAATTTTCTCGTCTACCAAACAGAAAAACTAAATCACTCTTCCACAGAAGGCGATTCAACCAAAATCATTAGTCATTGTTCTTTCTAATTCTGATTTGAGGTACTTTCTCTCCCTTCGTGTTTGATCCTAATGTTTGTTTAGTTAATTGGTTTTCTTTTACTGTTGCAATGCTTATCAGTGAGAAAACGAAAGTAGGACTAGTCTTGTGGTAGTTTAGGAGATTCCTGAAGCTTTACGATTTCAATCGAGCTAATGTACTTGCTGGCTTACTTCAATTTGTCTTAAAATCGAACCAAACCAAAGTTTGAATAGATTCAGATTCCTGCAAATTATGATTTCGTTTTGCTAATCGTCTTTTTTTTGGTTTTCTCTTTTATGCAGATTGACATAGGAATATTAAGATTTTGAAATCGCGATCGAGAATGAGGACGGTGGTTTATATAATACCGTTATTACTATCCTTGCTTTGGTTACTTGCTGTTCCGACCCAATCTGCTGTTTCAAGTATAGATCTAGGTTCAGAATGGTTGAAAGTAGCAGTCGTTAATCTAAAACCGGGACAAAGCCCGATCACTATCGCTATTAATGAAATGTCTAAGCGTAAATCCCCAGCTCTAGTCGCCTTCCAGGGTGATACACGTCTGTTAGGCGAAGAAGCAGCTGGGATAGTGGCTCGGTATCCTGAGAAGGTGTATTCACAGCTCAGGGATATGATAGGGAAGCCCTATAAGCACGTGAAGAATTCTATTGATTCAATGTACTTGCCTTTTGATATTATTGAAGATTCAAGAGGTGCTGTTGGTTTTAAGGTTGATGACAACAGCACTGTTTATTCTGTTGAGGAGTTGTTGGGTATGATTTTGAGCTATGCCTCTGATTTAGCAGAGTTCCATTCCAAAATTCCAGTTAAGGATGCTGTTATTTCCGTTCCTCCCTATTTTGGACAAGCTGAGCGAAGAGGGTTGCTCAATGCCGCACAACTGGCAGGGATAAATGTTCTGTCTTTGATCAATGAGCATTCAGGCGCAGCGCTACAGTATGGTATCGATAAGGATTTCGCAAATGAGTCAAGACATGTTATATTTTATGATATGGGTACGAGTAATACTTATGCAGCACTTGTCTACTACTCTGCTTATAATAGTAAAGAGTATGGCAAGACTATCTCACTAAACCAGTTTCAGGTAAACCTCAATGCTATATATTTTGCTATCACAGTTGATTATAAATTTGTATACTTGCATTTAATTTTGGTTCATAGGATGGCCTGTCCAGCTGGCTCCTCATACTCAAAATTTAGGTTTAGATGGCTTCCTGAACGGTATTATATTAGATATTAGTATGTATAGTTAAAACAAATTAAAAATCTGTCCAAGTCCAAGTAGGAAATGCGCTACCAAATTTTGAAGAAAAACTGTGGTCCTTTGGCGCTTAGATGCGAATATTTATGCGTATACAGACTACAGTATATTCCTGTCATTGGTAGGGTCAATGTGACACGATCTTCTTTGATCCCTACTAGATGTCCTAACGGGATTGTGCAGCATGTATAATTAATACTTGTACATTGGTACACTCTCATGTGGTGTGGTGTGAGGAGATTAATTTTTGTCATAATTGCTTAATTGTGTTCTACTCATTGTTTAGAAACATGGCCTTGAGATAATAGCTGGAACCTTTTATGTACTAGGCTATCGACACTCCGGTTTTGCAATAGCTAACCATGTATTAGATTCAATTTGCTTTGCTGGTATGATGCTTTGTAGATGGTCTCTGTTTTCTCTCTAGTCCACAGCTCAGTTTGTTGTTCCTCAGGCTGCTAATCATCCTTTCTGTGACTGAGTAATTTATTGGCCAATCTAAACTTATTGTATGTTCAGGTTAAGGATGTTAGATGGGACCCGGAACTTGGAGGTCAAAACATGGAGTTGCGCCTGGTCGAGTACTTTGCAGATGAATTTAATAAACAGGTTGGAAACGGTGTTGATGTGAGGAAATTCCCGAAGGCGATGGCTAAACTAAAGAAACAAGTTAAACGTACAAAAGAAATTCTAAGTGCAAACGCCGCAGCTCCAATATCCGTCGAATCCCTACACGATGATCGGGATTTCAGGTATGGACTCTATTTTTTCTCCTGTACTATCTTTCTAATGAAGAATTTACAGCTAAATGGCTCTGGCATTTCTTACTCATTCTGCTGGTTCATAAGACTTGCAAAAGTTTGTGTATACATCTGTGCTATAGTGAATAATAATATTTTCATTGTTGCTTGATATTCCTATTAAAATTAAATCATTACTCATTTTAAATGATGAACCTACGTACCCTTGAGCTCAGTAATAATAATATTTTGTTTGTTGCCTCAATTTCCTATTAAAATTAAGTCATTACTCATTTCAAATGATGAACCTATGGACTCTTGAGCTCAATTATCATAGGTGTGGTCGACTCAAATTGTTGAAAATACATGTCTGATACATTTGTTTCCTCTCCCACAGGAGCACTATAACTCGTGAAAAATTTGAAGAATTATGTCTAGATTTGTGGGATAGATCTCTTGGACCTATAAAGGAGGTTCTCAAGCATTCAGGTTTAAAGGCAAATGACATTTATGCAGTGGAGCTAATCGGAGGTGCTACTAGAGTGCCCAAGTTACAGGTCTGTAACATATTCTTTCTTTTGCTTGTTCTGCTGAGTCAGAATCCAGTAGTTATGCATCAAATCATGTGAAGGCAAACCTTTTTAGAATTATTTCGAGTCTAGAACTTTATCTTTTCCCTGATAGTATATTAATGGTTCTTGTCTTATTCTTACTTTGTGTATGCAGATCTAGTTATTTGTGATCACTCATACTTGCAAACCTTTTTATTACTAGATTCGATATCATGATTTTTATTTTTATTTTTGATTAATATTAATGTCACATGCTTCTTAAGCTGATCTAGCTCGATGTTTGGAGTCATGTACATGATATGAGCAAGGACTAATGGCTATTTCTCTTCCTTTATTAACTAAAGCGGTGATCATTGTCACTCAATAATAATTTGATAGAGTTTGAAGCTCACAAATGCTTTTTGAGTTCTTTTAGACGAAATGCTTGATTAAGTTTTGATAAGTGTAGATATAGTGATTTAACTTTTAAGTATAGGTTTGTGACCGCTATCCATCTGCAAATTAAGTGGTTTCTCAAAATACAGAATTTAGACGTTTTTCCTTCCATAATTCAAGATGCATAATAGTAGTCTGAGATAAAGAGGTTGCAGTGGTGATGATTAAAATTGAGATTGAGTTGACATCAGCTAATAAATTATCCCAATCAATTCAAAGGAATCCTGTAAGACAAATAAGTTTATCTTTTCTGCACAGAGCAAGATCCAGGAGTTTCTAGGAAAACAAGAGTTGGACAAACATCTGGATGCTGATGAAGCAATCGTCCTTGGTGCTTCACTACATGCTGCAAATTTAAGTGATGGAATCAAGTTAAACCGTAAGCTAGGAATAGTTGATGGTACTTCCTATGGGTTTGTGGTTGAATTAGATGGGTCAGGTCTTCAGAAAGATGAAAACACAAGGCAGTTGCTTGCACCACGGATGAAGAAACTACCCAGTAAGGTATGTAATGTTCATTTATTACTGCGAATGATGGAAACCAGAATGAGAAACATTGGCAACATTAAATTGCAGTTTGGTTTGAATAATTTTTTTGGGATTCTATTGTAACAGATGTTCAGGTCCATTGTTCATAATAAAGATTTTGAGGTTTCACTTGCTTATGAGAGTGAAGGTCTTTTACCTCCTGGCATTACCTCCGCTGTCTTTGCACGCTACTCAGTCTCTGGCTTGGCAGATGCAAGTGACAAGTAAGAATTTCAAATTGTGATTTTATCCTTGCTGTGTATTTTATTATCTCTGCATCTATGCATCAACTATTGCAACATCCATTCATGGTCTAATGCGTGCTTCTTTTTGTTTTGCTGTCTATATAGATATTCATCTCGGAATCTATCTTCTCCTATCAAGGCAAACATGCATTTTTCTCTTAGTCGAAGTGGAGTTATATCTATGGATCGAGCAGATGCTTTTATTGAAATATCAGAGTGGGTTGAAGTTCCCAAAAAGAATTTAACTGTGGAAAATACTACTAGTTCTTCGTCCAACGACTCGGTGGAAGGTGGTAAAAATAATACATCAGAAGAAAGCACTGAAAAACTGCAGAATGCATCAAACTCAAGTGCGGAAGAACCTGCTGTGGCCACAGAAAAAAAGCTGAAGAAACGGACATTTAGGGTTCCTCTAAAGGTTTATTAGCTTTTACTGATACTTACTAATTTATATTCATCATCTGCATAGTTAAGACTTTCTTTGTTAGTATTTATCTATTACCACTCTATTTTATTGTAACTTTGCATATTATTAAAATAGGTAGTTGAGAAAACAGTGGGTCCTGGAATTCCTCTCTCAAATGAATCTCTTACCGAATCTAAAGGTAAATTAGAAGAATTGGCCAAGAAAGATGCCGAGCGTAGAAGAACTGCGGAGTTCAAAAATAACCTCGAAGGATACATATACATGACTAAAGAGAAGGTCTGCGTCCTGTCTTTATTCGTTATAATATAGTGTTCGAGTGCTATTTTAATGATTATTTTAAGCTTTCAGAGAATAGTTTGTGTATGTGAATTTTTTGCTTTACAATTTGCTTAGCAAGATTAGTTTTCGCTCGTACAGCTTGACACGGCTGAGGAGGTTGAAAAAGTATCTACTAAAGATGAACGTCAATCCTTTACCGAAAAGCTCGAAGAGGTTTGTGCATATATTTTCTCTCTTGTACTACTAGATTGTAGGCTACTTCAAAACCTTAGGTATTTTGAATTTTTGAAATATGCATCCTATATTACTTCAGGCACAAGAGTGGCTTTATAGTGACGGTGAAGATGCCAACGGTAAGGAGTTCCAGGAACGCTTAGACTCCTTAAAAGCTTCTGGTGACCCAATCTTCTTCAGGTCTGCTTGCTTAATTTTTATGATGAACAATTTACTTTGTTTAAAGATTAGTGCTACAGAGGCTTATAGTCATCTTGTGGACATATAGAATTAAGGAGCTTACTGCACGGCCAGCTGCAGCTGAATATGCTCGAAAGTACTTTGGTGAACTGCAACAGGTATTTCATATACGTGATATGCAGCTCGCACATAAAACAAACACAACTTTGTATTAGTTGATTATATATCATACTTTGCTTTACGGCTGGACCTTTTCTAGGAACTCAAGGATACAGACATAAACTATACGAATGGACCTTGTCTAAGAGTATCCACCCCCAACAGATTAGATAAAACCTAAATAGCTAGTCTGCGTGATAACTGATGTAGTCCACAGGCTAGATAAGTGGCCAGCTAATATAGCTGCTAGAGATTTGACTAGACGAAAACAATGTACGCTAGCTAAAACTATTAAAATCAACAATAAAAGGAAAAACTGATATAGATGGCTACTATGCCTCCAATCTGAGTTGCTCAAAAAAAGGTTATGTATGTTTCTGCCTAATAAAGTTCTATACCTGTGTATATTCTTTTTGTTTTTTTCTCATGCCGAAAATTGTTTTAGTGGATGAATACTCATTTATCATCTCCTTCATGCTGCCTCCAAGATGAGAAACGATCAGAGTCTAACTTTGCGAGTTCTGATTATTTGCAGACCGTAAAAGATTGGGAGGAAAAAAAGCCATGGCTTCCGAAGGATAGGATAGATGAGGTGCTTCTTCATGTCTAAGATAAGTTGAAATTTGGTATGACCTTGACTAGCTCTTTTCTAAAGAAAGTGTGGATATTTTGTTCTTTGATTTCAGGTTACAAAGGAAGGTGACAAGTTTAGAAATTGGTTGGACGAGAAAGAGGCTGAGCAGAAAAAGTAAGTGAATTTTGTATTCTTTTTACTCACACCTTTAAAGGATATGGAGTTATACTCCGCATATTTTCTAGCAAGTATTGTGTTAACCGAATGTCTTATAGTTTCCTAAAAGAAGCTTCATTCTGAAGTTTTGTTCTATTATGTCCCCAGATTAGCTCCTCTATATAAACACTGAAAATAGTACTTTCCGTAACTAACATTGGATATGAAAACCCTCTAATGAGGGACTTGACCTTGCTGATGAAAAGTAGGAACTTGTAATTCCTCTCAAGTAACACTCTCTCTTGTAACTATCTATCCAGGATACCCAGTACCAACACACCAGCATTCACTTCTGACGAAGTTTATGACAAAGTATTTAGTCTGCAAGATAAGGTAAGCCAGTAAAGTGTTTCTTTAATGGAGGTAGAGTACTTTGCATGAATGAAAGGAGATTTTCTTTTGTTTCTTTCAACTTGGAGATTGTTTCATGTTCAGTTCTAGGCTTATAGCTATTGAATATATAATTAGCCTAAAACTAGGAAAGCTCGATTGGAAACCAGTGTAAAAATTATTTCTTTTAATGTGAACTTTTTACCTTCCAATCAGAATCAAGGAGGATTATGAGATTTTAGACGAAAAAATTCGATTTCATAAGCGGTGTTGTCATCTAAACTGGGACTGTATGGTTAAATAATCAGACATATTATCTCCTATTTTTGTTCTATACGCTAAACCAAAATTTAGATTGGAACAGAAGCTTGAGTCAATGTTTGTGTAGTGACTGTATTCTTGTAATTGTCAATGTGCTTGCCCTTAATCCTCATTTTCTCAGGTTACGAGCATTAATAGAATTCCAAAGCCCAAGCCCAAAATTGAGAAGACTACAAAGAAAGAAAACATCAGCAATGACGAAAAGTCTGATTCTACAACCAAGTCTGCGGATGAAAAGTCTGATACACAACCTGAGAATCACGACGAGTTATGATGATTTCCACATTACATGTAGGATCCAGCCATGAATTCTTGCGACTGAAGTATACTGGTAGGTAAAGGACGCCTAAGTGATATATATAGATATAGTACAAAATCTATCTTTGAAGAGTTTTTATGTGCTATAGATTCTGACGTTGGTCATAGAAGTATGAGAGGTGTTTGGTTTTTCTTTGTTTATTACTGAATTTCAACAGTTTTTTAGGGGTCTAGGATTTTCTCATATATATCACTCTTCTTTAAGAGCATCTGTTACAGTTAGTGTAGCAATGAATGAAATACTTCTTGATTCTTAGAATTCAGTCATGGTTATTCATATCTTTTGCATTCTTGAATGATCTCTACAAAAATTAGACCAGACAACCGAACGGATATTATAAAACAACAGCGATCTGCATGTATTAGGTAACCTTTAAGTCTAGGTTTATTACAAGTTTCACCAAATTTAACTAAAAGGCGGTGAATTGTCAGAAGTTATTAGAGTATAACAAACAGCGATCCTATAGTATAAAATTTTACCTATAAATATAAATATGGTAGTTTATATTTTAAGTTACAAAATTTTTAGTAGAAAACATATTTTTGATATTTAATATTTAATATTTGTATCTAAAGCTATATCATACGTAAATTATAATTCTGATATATAAATTGATAACTTAATACTAAAAATAAAAAATTCACTTGATATATTAAATATTTTTTAAATTATCAAAAACACCAACATAAATTGGTTAGTTTAAAGATGACATCTACCACTACCACAAACATTTAATCATCCTAACAATCTCAATTTTAAAGTATAAAATAAGCATTTTAATATATATCAAGTTTAAAGATAATCTTTTATTTTTCTGTATCAAATTCTCCAACTAAATTTATCACTAAAAGCTGAAGTCTTGAAGGGATATCTTTTAAAACTTTTACTAGTTTTATTAATAATTTAATAATGTGGTGGTGGTTTGTGAATTTTTACTAAAGTATATGGGCTAAAAAATAGGAAAGGTGCCCCATATTTATGTTTATAGATTGTTCAACGTTAGTTGTTTTTTTTCCCACATCGGGGTCTATATAGAATGCTGATGTGGACATAGCTAAAATGTGTTATTTTTATTTAAAAAAATTAAATTAAATATTATAGATGAAATCCAATCCGTACGAATGAGATGTCAATTATTTTACTTCTTTTTGTTTATTTCATCATTCACCGACTTTTTGTTTTTTTCACACTTTCTTTTGACAATTTATCCCATCACAACGATAAGTCTTAAACTTTTATAACTTCTACGTAGATTAAGCAATTGTACAAGAAATAGATTAACACTAATCTATGTAGTGTACTTTGCACAATTACTTAACATACAATCAACTTTAGTTCTATTATGAGCCAAATGATTTTGTGAAACACAAAACATCGCATATTCAGGCATAACATCGATAAATTTGAACATGAGATAATAAGATTACTCAAAACGATGCAAGATTATATTATCAATTCGTTACAGAATCAGGGACTTTAAGTTTTATACAACTCTATATAGAAGCTCATCAAAATTTACAATGATAAATGAAATACAAAAAAATCGAGATAAAAAGAGATTGAGCCATGGAATTTTCAAATTTTATTTTGTCCACCGAAAATGCCTTGTGAGCCGATCAAATTCCTTTCACGATCCACAGAAATTTTTAGTATGGGTTGAATTTTATTTATAATATTTGGTTTGGGTTGGATTTTTAATAGATTTGGGTCGGATTTTAGTTATATAGATAGGTACATAGAAAATGGTAAAAGTAAAATGTAAATAATAATGTTTGACCGTGACGCTTATGTGGAAGGTTAAAAGGCAAAAAAGGACGAAAATATTGGTTGTGATAAAAATAACGGGTTTGATGTGTTTTTAAAAAATACTGGGAACCCGTTTATTATACAGATGAAGAAAGAGAACTAACGTGACACAACTTGCAAACATGGAGTGCCTGCCATATTTTTTAGCCACCAATCATGTTACAATTTTTTGAAAAATACTTTAATTCATATATATATATATATATATATATATATATGGTCATATGTATAAAAAATATTTTCATTAGGTCTAACCGAATATGGAGGAGAGAGAAGCTCCAAGAAAACCTATCTCTCTAATTCAAAAAACCCCCAATTCCTTTCTCAAACTCTAAAGTCCACTTCACCTCAAATCTATTCAAAATCAAAGATATATCATGTCCAATTCATGGAAGAAATCACCATAAAACCTCAGCTCGAGGTTTCCGTTTTATCAATTCAAGAAGACAAATGCTTAGAGAAACCAATTAAGAAGATATCGAGATCTATAATCTCTTCACCAAAAAAAATCGTTGGGTCCAAGATAAATATCTTGAAGTAGAAGAATTTTCATTGCTATTAGATATTCAGAGGTAAAATCTAAGTCTAAGAGCCATTCAAAGAAAATATCTCAGGAACAACCCGGTCTTTGACAAACTCTCGCATTTTTCAAATAAACAATAATGGGTTCACAACATTCAAAATCTAATATCCTTCACTGAAGTCACAAGACCTAAAGACAAGGAATTCACACATGAAAAGGTGCTCTACCAGGCCAAGAAGACTACCAGACAATCATTTTCCAAGAAGCAAATATACAAACTCTTTTTTCTTCTTCAAAATTTATCTTAGTTGCAAAATTTTCCTACAGTCGTCTTAAATTTGAAGACATTAGGAATTTTCTAGATTCTTTAAAATTTTTAGGTTTGTATAATATGTTTATTTAGGATTACAGACACATACTTATAAAATTAGATAACTTAGAAGATGTGAAAAAACTGTAGAAAAGAAATGTTTGGTCCTTAGGCCAAATTTCTCTATGAATACCCACACTCCAAACTAGAGTTACCTCAGTCTCGAGTATGGTTTCCTTTTCTAATATTTTTGAATATCTATACAATAAGGATTGAATAAACCGAATTGCAAAAGGAATTGAAATTCTTTTGCCAATTTGGATTCTCTTAAAAAATAAAGCCAACTTTAATTATTGTAAAACTTGGATTATTAAATGTATCAACATCACTCTCTCAAGAACTGTGAATAGATTTTGAGGAAAAATAGAGATTTTGGAAAAAATATCACATATGGTGATATACCTTCATATTGTGACACAAAGAAATCAATTGTAATAAAGAATTAAAAAACAAAGAAAAACCAGTTGTTATTCCTCTAAATCAAACTCAATTTCATATAAGCATCCACCTCTGAGAATGGATCAAAAAACTAAATTCTGTAATAGTGGACAACAAAAAAAACTCAGCAAGATACTCTCTTCTCCAAAATAAATATTAAACATCATGTTTATCAAGTCAACAATAATATCAGTTATGACAATACTGAAATTAATATGACTAAAAAATCAAAGGAAGAACAAAATAATTTTATAGAAGGAAGGAACCTGAAATTTCCCATGACTGTGATTCTGATGAAATCACAAGTAATGATATTAGGGATCCATTCACATCATAGGTCTATGCAACACTTTCACATCATGTAAAAGTATAAACAACTTAAAAGATAACAATACTCATCCCAAAATTCAATCATCTGACCGCCTACCTTTATCACATGTAATGGTAAAGTTCTAGCCACAAAAGAAACCAAAATCATTAGAAAAAAACTAAAGTAATCAAAAGATAAAAACTTCAAATGTCCCATTTTCATAAAGGCAATGCATTTTAAAGGATCCTCAAGATCCCTTAAATCTCTATTCAAATGAATTTATCAATCCTCGATTGGAATGCCAGAGGTATTGACAATAAAAGGACCATTCATAGGATCCAATCAATTATTGAAACTGATAAATCTGATTTAATTGCTCTTCAAGAGCCAATGATCTCAAATGATGGATTCCCGACCTAGTTATAATGGTACGATGGGTTTATTCGCTCTTCTGACCTGTATGGGATGATATTTTACCTATGTCTTATGCGCACTATGGGTTTCTTCGCTCTTCTGACCACACAACTGTCTTGCTTAACCTTGGATTCCCTCGCCCCAAACGCAAAAATCCTTTCAAATTTTTCAACATGTGGCAATCTCACCCGCTTTTCAAAGAGATCGTTAAATCCAGTTGGAATAGCCCAGCTACTTCCATCGGGATGAATCTGGTCTCGAAAAAGCTGAGTCGCCTTCAGACTGACCTTATCGACCTTAATCGTAAAGAATTTAGTGATATTGGATCCCGTGTAAATAAAGCTCAGAAAAGACTTTTTCAAGCTCAATCCAATCTTGCTAGAGATCCTCTCAATCCTTCTTTGGTCTCTGAAGAATGTGAAGCCTCCGCTTCATATATCTTTCTTAGCAGAGCTGAGGAATCGTTTCTTAAACAAAAATCCAGAGAGAATTGGATCAAGCTGGGAGACAAAAACACAAAATTCTTCCACAATAGCATAAAGTCTCGCCTCTTTCGAAATAAGATCATCTCTATCTGTAATGAGAATGGAGTAACAGTCTCTACTCCTGCTAGTGTCTCAAAAGTCTTTGTGAAATTCTTTGAGAACTCATTAGGAGCCAGGCATCTTGATGGATACCCTGGCCTTGAGACTATATGTTCTCTTCTTACCTCTAAAGTTACCAATTCAGACTCATATTCTATGACTCGCGAGATCACTCGTGAGGAAATAAAATCGGCTTTATTCAGTATTGACAGTAACAAAGCTTCAGGCCCCGATGGTTTCAATTCTTGTTTCTTCAAGTCAAATTGGAGTATTGTTGAAAATGACATCTATAACGGTGTCCTTGATTTCTTTCATTCTAATTCTTTGGCAGCCTCCTGAAGCTCTACCTCTATTGCCCTCATTCCTAAAATTGACACTCCTTTAAAACCTTCTGATTTCCGTCCTATAGCGCTTTGTAATGTTAGCTACAAGATCATATCCAAGATCTTAGCTAACCGTATTAAGGATTCTCTTCCTTACCTGATTGATAACTCCCAATCGACTTTTGTCAAGGGGAGAAATATTTCTGATAATATCCTTCTCTCCCAAGAACTCTTGAAGGGTTATCACTCCAATGCTAGGGACAAAAAAATCGCGCTCAGAATTGACTTAATGAAAGATTTTGACAATGTCAAATGGCATCTCATCCTAGACATTCTTGTCGCCATGCATTTCCCTGTTAAAATGATCACCTGGATCATCACTTGTATTTCTTCTCCTTCCTACTCCATAAATATTAATAGAGATCCTCATGACAACTTTAAAGGTCGAAAAGGCCTCAGGAAAGGAGACCCTCTTTCCCCCTTTCTCTTTGTCCTAATCATGCAGGTTCTCTCCAGCATCCTTAAGGAGAAAAGTAAAAATAGTAACTTTCGTTTTCATTGGAAATGTCAAACACTCAAAATCATCAATCTATGTTTTGCTGATGATCTTATGATTTTTTGCCATGGAGATGTGAACTCTCTTCAGCTCATTAAAGATGGTCTCGATGAGTTTTATACTCTCTCTGGTCTAAAAGTAAACCCCTCCAAAAGCCACATCTTCTTTTCTGGTATTGTTGAACCTCTTCGTATAGAGCTCAACAATATTCTGAATTTCCCAGAAGGATCCCTTCCTGTTAAATATTTGGGGGTTCCCCTAATCACTAGTCGTCTTACTCATTCAGATTGTCGTCCTCTCATCCATAAAATTACTTCTAGAATTGAATCGTGGACCACAAAACATCTCTCTTATGCTGGTAGGCTTCAACTCATTAAGTCTGTTCTTTTCGCCGGTCAGGTCTACTGGTCGTCCATTTTCATCCTCCCCTCGAGGATTTTAAATGAACCGACTCAATACCTTCGCCGTTTTCTTTGGTCTGGATCGGCTATGAAAATCCATGGTGCTAAAGTAGCTTGGAACACAGTAACTTTGCCTACTGTGGAGGGCGGCCTTGGGATTCTAGACCTCAAAATCTGGAATCAGGCGGATGTCCTCAAACACCTGTGGTCAATAGTAAGTAACAACTCTCAGTCCATTTGGAGTTGCTGGATAAAAGCTGAAAAAATAAAAAATAAAATCTTTTGGAACCTCCCGATGGGATCTTCTCCTTCTTGGATTTGGTGGAAAATTCTTCGCCTTCGTCCTTTGGCTTGTAATTTATGCAGGATAGCAATGGGAAATGGCAAGGGTACCTCATTCTGGTACGATGCTTGGCTCATCCCTTCGTCCGTAGCCTCCCATTATGGCGAAAGTATAATCAAGGATTCCAAACTTGGGAGAAATCTCAAGGTTGCGGATATAATTACCAATGGAAGCTGGAGCTGGCCGTCCAATATCAGAACTGCGAACCCTCGAAGCCGGGCCTGTCTACAGGAGATCCAAATCCTCATCTGCTCTCTCTCTCTCTCTCTCTCTCTCCCCCCAACATATCATCGGTTGATATCCCCTTCTGGAATGCTAAAGAAGGGTGTCCTAAATTCTCCATCAATAACACGTATCATGCTATCCGAGTGCCCCATCCTAAAGTAGGGTGGGAAGGGTTAGTTTGGAACAAATTCAATATTCCTCGACATTCTTTCATTCTCTGGCTCGCTATTTCGGGCAAGCTTGTCACCAAAGACAAGCTGCTCAGTTGGGATTACCACATCCCAGCACATTGTATGCTTTGCAGCTCTGATAATGAAACTATCCCTGATCTACTCTATGATTGTACTTTTACTCAGAGCATTTGGGCAAACGCAAGTTCTAGAATAGGTTTCCCCATTCTCGCTTCTTGTTGGCAGTCTTGGGTTTGTGAAGCGTCAAATTGGTCTCCATCTCGAAATCTCTCCATTTGGCATTCATGCTTCGCCGCGGTAATCTACCACGTATGGAAGGAGAGGAACCAAAGAACCTTTGGTTCCCCTCCGGCCCCCGCCTCTTTGGTCTCCCACCGAACTTTCTCAGATCTTCGGTTTCGATTCCAAGGAACCAAGACTGGTTGGACTTACTAATATTATTATTGATAATCCTCCTTTGTTGCAGGGATCCTTTGTAGCATACAGCTAGTGACCTGACACTCCTTTGACGGATGCTGATTGCGGATGCTGATGCAGATGTCTAGCTGATTGAGCTACTCACTGGTCTACTTGTCACGAACGAGACCTACCTTTTCTCACGTCTCGATCGATTAGTTTATATTCTTTCCTATTATATCAAAAGACTACTTTAAGTCATTTGTAGAAGTAATCGGAGGGGAATGCCCCAGATCCTTGTATGAACCTTTAATTTTCAATTTTAATGCTTTTAACACCAAAAAAAAAGTTGGGAAAATAAAATGTTTGGCATTTTATATTAAATGTGAAAATAAATCGTGAATTGTGAAGCAGCAAATCCTAAATTAAAAGTAAAACTGATTTGCAAAATACGAATGACTAACTGTTAAGTGCGTGCCATGATTCACTATTCGTATTTCGTAATTTGTGATATGTCAAAATTAAATAGATTATTAATTGTGAATCGCCAAATTAATAAGTGAGAATTATAAATCATAAAAATGTTATTCGCGAAACAAAGATTTTAACGTGAAACTGCCAATCATAAAACAAGGGTTATTTAAAATTTGATCGTGAAATAAGAGTTAAAAGAATTGCGAACTACGAAACACAAGTTAAATCGTTAATTTTTTTTAAAATAAATAAAAAAATATAATTTATAGATTTAGTTTTGTTTGTTTTAAAAACCAAAATCAGTAGTGTTTTTGAATATTTTTTCTAAACTACGTGATGAAATATACATATTTTTTTTTAAATGATGAACATTTTTGATAAGATATTAAAATTAATAAAAAAATATGAACCATATACTAATAAAGTTTTAGCTAATAAACAATAATTGAATTTTCAATTAGTCGCCATAGTTGGTCATTTGTCTCAAAATAGTCATTGGTGTTATTTTTGTATCAAAACAGTCATTTTTGTTAGATTTTTTTTTGCATTTGTGGCCAAAATTGATGATTTTTTTTATGTATTTGTAATTTTCATTATCCAAAACAACTTTAAAAGCTAAAAAAAATCAAATTAGTATTGTGCATTTCTTAGGTTTGGTGTAATATGAATTAGAACAAATTTATAATTTCCACTTTGTTAGAAAATTGAGATTGGAAACAACACTTACAGTAAATTAATCAAGATAATTTGTTCAGATATTTATCGGAAATTCGTCGTAAATTATGAAAACCTAAGACACGCAGTGGCAGATTCAGGACTAAAATTTAGGGTATGCCGAAAAAATATTATGCAAAAAACTTCAATAAAAGATAAGTATTTATATATCTAAATGCATTCTCCTCTTACTCATGCCTTGCAAGCGTTTGATAATATAAGATCATCAATCGTAGAAAACACTTTTATCTCCACAAATGTCACTAAAAAAATCATTAAGCCATAGATTGACCATTCTATTTCTCAATTTATTCTTCACATATTTCATAAAATAAAACACTCGCTCAACACTTGCGATAACAACCACTAATGACAAAGCTAGCTTCAAAAGTATGTACATAAATCCAAATATCTTGTGTTTTTTGTATGAACAAGAATCATACGCACAAGATAGTAATTTGCTTAAAAAGAATCAGTATAATAATTTTCTTAAATATAAAATATTGTTTCCATACAAAATATTACAAAATATGCTAAAGAATCATAAATCAATTAATATAAAGTAGAAAATAGAAAATATTACAAATTTATCAATGCTAAAGAATCATAAATAAATTAATATAAAATAAAAAGTAAAAAATAGTATAAATATGCTAAACAATCAGTAATTTAAAAATACAAACTAGTGATTTTCTTAGTTATTCACATATACAAAATATTATTTTCATGTAAAAATTCAGTGAAAATATTCAATGAAAAAAAATCAATACAATAATTTATATTTCAAATTAATTTCCTTAAAAACAATCAATACAATAATCAGTACAGTACCTCCTTAATTTTAAAAATTTGGCAACTCCTTTGTGCAATTTTTAGTGTTCATTCGTTTACAAAATGTAAAAAAGTAAAAAATGCACATATTTGGTATCAAAGAGGTCTCGAAATATTAGTAGAGTTCTTTACCACTATACTAAATTCTTTTTGCTAATTTAGGGTTGTAATGGGAATATACATATCCCCTCTAAATCCGCCCCTTTTAACACATATATAAATATACGTTAAAATATATATATATATAGATCTTCGCTATTGCTTAGATCTACTTCTATAGTTATTTTAGGATATAGAAAGCCATTGGATTTATTTAAAAAATAATAATAATATAAATCCATTGAAAGTTTTGAAATATCAAAGAGAGAGTTTTCACGTGTTTGAGATCTGAGAGATTTTTTAGTCAAGTTGTATTTTGTTCTTGAATAATTTACCTATTTATAAAAATGATTAATTTTTTTCGAGAGAGTTATAATCTTTCATAATCTCTAGGTAAGATTAGGGGTGAGATTCAGTCGGTTCGGTCGGTTTTTTGATATATATTTAAACCAAACCGAACTAATTCGGTTTATAAATTATTAAACCGATTTATTATATTAATATCGGTTTTTTTTTGTTTCGGTTTTTTCGGTTTGATTGGTTTCGGTTGGTTTTTCGGTTTGGATATCAATGGAGTTTGGTGCGGTTTGGTTTTTTAATTATTTTTGAAAAAAAATAAAAATATATTAAACTTTTTAATACACCCTTTGTCATCTCTGGGGTTCGAACCCATGCCCACATAAAAAGGAGTATGTTTACTCATTCTCTTAGACCACCTGGCCGAACCAGTTACATGGTATAGAGGTGGAATGAAATTTATGTAAAGCATATCTCTCGGATTCGGTCGGTTCAGTTTGACTCGGTTTCGGAATTGGAAAAACCAAAAACCGACCAAAATCTAATTCGGTTTGAAAAATAGAAACCGAAACCGAATTATATTTTTTTAAACCGACCAAACCAACCCATTTCGGTTTGGTTTGGTTGGTCGGTTTGGTTTTTTTCGGTTTTTGCTCACCCCTAGGTAAGATCACATCATTTCAAGAGGAAATCTATTTGGGGAAACCTTTTTGCCCAAAACACAATAATTCACTTCTAGGGGACTTTGCCACGACCAACCATGTTCTGGTTGCGGTAAAGCATCACTCTGCATCATGTATGATGTAGAGCATGCTGATCGCAACCTAGGGCCTCCTAGGAGAGACTACGACCTTCTGCCTTGCCCTTGTCATGATCAACCTTGTGTTGATCACAACAAACCTTTACGAGGGCCTTATGACGGCCTAACTCACTTGTTCGTTTAATTTCTTTGATGTTCAAAAATCTACTTCCAACTATCCACATTTAATCAACAGTTGAAATAATATTTCATTTGATCAATTGTCCTCATTTTTCTCTCTCTTGAGATAACTCTTGCACGTAAATAAGATACCTTTCAATTTGAATTTTATCTGAGTAAAAAGACAACAAATTTAAGTCGTAAAACATTGATATTCGTAAATTTGAACCAACCTCTCATGTGACCTAACCGGTGATCTCACACACGCTATTGTTTTTATCAAATATTTGTCCATATTTTGATGTAACACTATTGTGGTCGTGTCCTCTATCTATTTCCCATTGCAAATTCGATTTTTAGGTTCTCTATAGTTGATTTGGGTTTTCATTATTTGTAAAATAATTATTTCAAGAGTCTTAGTCCTAGATTTAGCTTTTACCAGTTCTCGAGCTAATGTTTTGGTAAGCGGATCCACTAAGTTCTCAATAGAACGTAAGTATGAGACCAATATAATTCCATTTTGAATTAATTGTCTAAAAAACTCATGTCTTAGACTTATATGTCTAGAATTCTCATTGTATGATCTACGTAATTTTGATTGATTATCACAATATATTTATATTGTCATATTCCTCTTTGAAGTTAATGGTATCTCCAACAAGATATCTCTTAACCATTCAACTTCCTTATCCGTTGTGGTCATTGCTATGAACTCATACTCCATAGTCGAGTGGGATATACACTGTTTTTTATTCATCCCAAAACAACACCAAGTGTAATGTGAACATTAACGTCGTAATCGATTTGTTATCGGCTAGACTAGTGATCTAAGTTGCATTCATGTATCCCTCAAGTAACCCGAGAAATTATAATATTGGATATATATATATAGTCTTTTTAAAGTACCCCAAGACCCTTCCAATGGGTACTTGGATTACTAATAAATTGAATTAATTTATTCACTGCAAAAAATATATCCTCTCTAGTGCATAAAACCACATACATTAAGCTTCCTATAGAAGTAACATATTCTAGTTGAAGCCACCGATCTTCCTTAATTTTTTTGAAGCTCTAAACTAGGATAAAATGGTCACCCATAAATTAAGACCGAATTTTGAATTGACTAGCATGACATTGGTCATCTTGATCAAATTTTTATTTTTGAGCTCATCCAATCCATTTTGTTGCAGCATGTAAGGTGGCGATCATTAATGAATTATTCTATGCTCTTTACAAAAACTAGAAAATTCTCCCAAGAGATAGTTTCCACCTCTATCACTACACAAGATATTAATCTTAATGTCTAATTGATATTCAGGTTCCACTTTGAAGATCTTAAACATGCTAAATACCTTATCCTTATGTTTAATCAAATAACATAAGTAAATTTGAAATATTTTTTTTATCTCTTACCCCCACGTGTCAAGATACCGTTTAACTCAAATATGATTTGTCTATTAAGTCTAATAATGTCGTGATATTTCTACGGATTTGTAAAACTTTTTAATCATTTTGTATTCTACACCAAACTCAATTTTTTCGTTACGAACCTATATCATATTAGTAAGAGTAATTTTCTTTTCGCTTGTAAAGACCAACTTTACATTTTCGCTTCTCTCAAACTCGGACTTATTTGTGTTTCCTATTTGCATATCTTTTATGTTACTTCTTGTTTTGAACTAGTATGTTTTATGGGAGACATGAATGAATGCACAAATATCTTACCATTATCCTAAAGTCTTGTCTTCAATGGAATTAACCTCCATCAATATTTCAACAGTATTTTCTTCAACATAATTTATGCTATAATCCTTCCTCTTAAGATTGTGTATACAAAAAAATGTCCCAGTTTACAACACACAATTTTTTCCCTTTACACTCTTATAGGTATTCTTTTTATTGTTGCCAAATAATTTTTACCCAGTTTTTGTTTCTTAGGTTTTAGCTCTATTCCATTTACGCTTCTAAAAGCTCCATTCTTGGATTCTTATTCCACATCTCTAGCACGCGATTCTTCTTTATCATCACGTATTTTTGGATTTGTTCCAAACTATACTATCAGATTATGAAGTATCTTATTTTTGATAATTTTTACAATATGAAGAAACTTTGTTATGATTTCTCCCGCTTGAAAATTTTCCGGAAGTACTATATGCTTGTTTATTATGATTTGTAACTCATGGATTTGAGGGCTAAAGACTTTAGCATCTAAAAATTTAAAATCAAAATATTTAGAAATTAAATTTTTTTCGTACCTTATTCTTTAGTTTTGTACGTTTCTTTAAGAGCATTACAGATCTTTAGTGTGGAAGGTTCACTTGTAGAGGTAAAAAATACAATATGATACAACATTCAAAATATGTCCCCAAGATATAAGATTGTCTTTTTTATGTTTGTGCCTTTTAGCCTTTTTTTATACGTGTCTTTGTCACTTGCTTAAGAAATTTTCTCTAAATATGCATCAATGACATCATGAACTTTGAGTGATGTAAAAAAAATGTAATATTTCTTGATATCGAGTAAAATTGGAACCATTGAAACGGTCTTGACGAACAAAGTCTTGATTTATCACCTTGATTGTAGCCATGGTTGTTTCTTCTGCCATGATACTAATTATTTTTTGTTGTTAGAAAATAGAGAATTTAAAAAATACATATAGTAAATTAATCAAGATAATTTATTCGGATATTTGTCAGAAATTCATCGTAAACTATGAAAACCTAAGACATGTATATATGAAAACCTAAGACACATATATGAGCATACTTAAAAAAAATATAATGATCTTTTCTATTACTTAGATATAGTTTGGAAGTTATTTTGGGATATAAAAAGCCTTTATATTTAGATTACAAACAAAAAAAGAAGTCTAAATCCATTGAAAGTTTTTGAAATATCAAAGAAAGAGTTTTCCCGTATTTGGGATTCGAGAGATTGTTTTTATTCATGTTGTGTTTTATTATTGAATGATTTACCTATTTATAAAAATGATCATATATTTTCTAAATAGTTATAATCATTTAAAAACTTATAGGTAAGATAATATACTTTCAAAAAAAAAACTATTCGGGAAAACCTTTCCACCCAAAATATAACAATTCACTTCTCGGAGTTTTGCTGCGACCAATCATGCCACGACATGGCAAGACACCGCATTACTAACGTATAGCATAGCGTGTTAATCATGACAAAAAACACCTTATACCGGAGACAACATTGTTTGCTGCGGTCAACACATGTTCATCGTGGTAAACCCTTACCAGATCCATCATCCATATACCTGTTTAGCTAACTTGTTGGCTTTTGTTTTTTAATATCCGAAACTTTATTTACAGTTATCCATATTTAACGAACATCTCAAATATTTTATTAATATATGTATAGTTTACAAAAAATATTAATCTAAAAATAATATTTATAAAATATAGTTTTGTCAACATTAGTGAGCACACACGTCTAATTTTGATCAAACAGTCGATAATGGTTGAGAGTCAAGTTACTCAATATCGACGATTTGAGTTAACATTTTTTCGGATATCCACTCAAACAGTGGATATTAAAGATTTTTTGGATTTTTTGGATATCAACGAGATGCATCGATATCAAAAAAACCCATAAATCTCATATTTATAATTTATTATTATTAAATTCGATATTATATCTAAACCATGCAAAATATATACATATATATTTTAAATTCGATTTCATTGTTGATTTTTTTTATTCTCAAAATTTAAATCATGATTTTAAAGTTTTTGTTTTTAATTTCAATATGTAGCATGTAATTGTAAAATATTAAATTATCTGTTTGTTAAATAAAGAAAAAATGACATCAACATATAATTTTTTAAATATATAAATATAAATACATTATTTCATATAAAATTAAATTTTATTTTATATTTAATAAATTAAATATGTTTATGACTTGTATCTTTTTCTAATCCATCACTCAAAATTCATGTAAAAATATACAATCGAAATTAAATAATAGTTTATGTTTATTTTTTATATATATATATTTTAAATTCTAGTTTATGATTTAGATTATCTTTTTATTTTTTATTTTTGTAAGTCATAGATATACAAATTATGAAGATTGACGGTAACATATTACACTAAACTTGAACTTAAAGAATGGATAGAATGAATGGGTCAAAATAGAGGATACATGATAACTAAGTGTTTTTACGGCGACATGAAGAATAGGAGAGCTCCAAGATTAATGTTTGCTTAGGAGAAATAAGGACCGTATATGAGACAACCTAAGAAACTCAATGTTAAAAGAAGCCCACACGTGACAAATAAATCTGATTATCATTTAAACTTAAGGCTTATCCCGTTACAAGTGAAAGTAGATTATAGACTCTAAAGGTTATATGCAGAAGCGTACGAGCAAAATAGTTAAAGATAGACGAATAAAAATTTGTTAAGAAATTATCTACCACCGGTTCCCGTCCTCGAAAAGGTTTAGTCAGTTTGAGAAATGAGAAACCTAGAAATGTATCCAACATACGTAATATATAATACAAGATACAAACACCAAAAAGTTAAACAAAAAATTAATTTTTTTTGTTATTTCACGACCATCTTCCCATCTTTATGATTCCGTTCATCTTATAGGTAACACAAATAAAAATGGATGATCATTGTGGTTTTAAGGCTGTAACTCACTCTTTATTCAGAAGTCAAGAGATATATTGGCATGGCCTTTGAACAGTAACTCGTCCCTGGACTATATCACTTGGTGACAGATAGTCCCTGGACTTTCAAAAGTCCGTTCGTAGTCCCTCGACTATCCAGTTTGGATAAAATTAATCCCCTTGCATGTGTTGACTATCAATTTTTGTGACAGATAGTCCTTCAAATATTCATTTTCGATAAATTTAGTCCTTTGACTTTCTATTTTTGATAAAGTTAGTCCCCTTAATAAACATGTGCATGAGACTAACTTTATCCAAACTAGATAGTCCATGGACTACCAACGGACTTTTGAAAGTCCAGGGACTATATATCACCAAACTGGATAGTCCAGGGACTACGAACGGACTTTTGAAAGTCCAGGGACTATCTATCACCAAAGTTGATAGCCCAAGGATGAGTTACTGTTCGAAGCCTATTGGCATGTTAGGGAATAACTAATAAGTAAAATCCTATCAGGCTTTCTTTGTATGAAGTTATCTACTATAGTGGAAAAAAAAATAGATGAAGAACAAAATAGAGTTAAATGCTTTGATATAATATAAGGCTTCAATACTAGATGCAAGTACCCAATACTTGTTGCGGAATTATGACCGTATGTATATTTTCTCCACGTGGCTATTCAAATTTTTACCTCTTAAAATATGGTTTGCCCCCTCTTATAAAGATAAAATAGGTTTGCATTTCCCATATAAATGAGAATCATTTCGTTAACATATGATAATCTATGGTTTCAGTTGTTTATTACATTCACAACAAGATTTTGTTTTATAATACTGTTCGTGTTCAATTAACATATTATGATCAATCTGGACGCACAGTTACCTCTCGTTCATATTGAATGGAAACAATTTTTTAGAAAAAGAAGTTTTATCCGGATGAAACTATTACTCGATTAGATTGTAATTTTTTTCAAATCTAGAAAGTTACTAAGTAAGAATATAGACTAACAAACCTTTTCGAGGACTAAAAATGTCTACTTTGTAAATTTAGTTCGTTGTAACTTATGTTTATAGTGTTGTTATTTGTAAACTATGTTTTGTCGCTTATTGTTGTTTATAAATTATATTTTCTTGCTTATTATTATTTCTATTAGTGATATAGTTTCAGTTTCAAACGTTTAAATTAAACACAATAAATTTAAACTATAAAATACGATAGATTCAAAAAATAAAATACGACAGTTTAAGAATATCAAATGAAAAATACAAGTACAAAATACAAAATACAAAATACAAATAAAAAACAATTTAAGAAGAATTATATCTTTGCATATCTATTTCTAAGAGGTAAGCCTCCTCCTGTACTTTTTCCAGTATCTTTTCAATAAGGTTCACATCCATCTCTTCCATAATATCTTTTTCACGGAATCAATAATACGTAAACCAAGCACCATATGAGCCTCTTACACGACATCGTGTGAGAGGAAAAAACATGAAACTTAGAACCGATTTCAAATATTTGAACACGGGAAAGACATTTTCACGATCTCGTGGATGCAAAATTATACACACATAACATGTATGATTCATACCGTACATGTAGTACATTATGCATACAATTTATACCATACATAAAAAACATATACGATTCAAACTATTCATCCGACTTTGTTCTCTTCAAAATGGTGATGACTTTCAGCAAGTGATTATCTTTTGTATAGTCTATTCCATATTTTAGATATTAGAGATTTCATCTGTTACAAAGTTTGAAGATGGAGATATAAAAACTCAAGTGATTGGTATGTATAGAGAAATAAGTCTAGAGGATATATAAGATTGGACAATTTAACCAATAACATAACGCCACATGTTTAATATTTTTAGGTAATTCTTTTTCAAAAAAATAGTAATGTCACCAACTTGGTCGACATTAGAAAACCCTAATGTAGACTAAGTGGGTCAACATTAGGGTTTTTAGGGAAATTAATAACAATATCTAAATGTTTTGGTTGATATTTTTTGATACGCTAAACATTATTGTAGATTTTCCTACAAAAAGAACCTTAATGTCGACCGAGTTGGTCTATTTTGGTTTTTAAAAAAATAAAGAAATTACTTATAGTCAACCATGTTGGTCGATATTAGGTTTTTATTTGTACGAAAAACAGTATTGTAGTTTTTTCATACAAAAAGAACCATATTATCGACCAATATGGTCGACATTAGGGTCCTTTTAAAACATATTGCATTCAGAATCCGTACAATCGAAAAATCTAAATAACATCCAACTTGTTTAATAATATTCAATATATTACATCAAAACTAATAACATTCAAAATATTAAATCAGAATACGTGATGGAATAATCGCAAATGTACGATATTCATTGTAGTTTGGATGAGAACTAAACCCGAAAATTATCGAATCATATGAAAAAAATTAAAAAATAAAATTGAGTTGATGGACCAAAGGATCAATTGGTGAACCAAATAAAATAAATTTACAATTGAAAAATTAAAGTAATCATATTAAAACAATTATATAATTATTTGAACATGTATATATAATTTAGAATTAAATCAGTGAATAGTCTATCGACTATCCCATATTTTTCATTTAGTCATTCACCTTCAAAATCACCATTAGGGCCTGTGGACTTTGCAAAATATCCATGATTTACAAAATATATAAATTTAGTCTTTCGACTTGGTGAAATCTACAAATTTAGTCCCTGGTGCCAAGAAAAGGCTACTCACCAGGGACTAAATTTATAGATTTTGCAACTCAGTGACTAAATTTATAGATTTTGTCAAGTCCAGAGACCGAGACCATCACCAGTGATTTTGAAGTCGATAGACTAAATGAAAGAAAACAAGATAGTCAAGAGACTATTCACTAATTTAAACATGTAAGTTATTAAGAATTTATAATAATCAGTTAAATTAAATATAAACATATTTTTTTTCAAAGCGAGGTTTTCTTTTAGAGTGCTGCATTTATCTCTCGATCACCAACAACTAACATTCTTGTATGTCTGGTTATATCTCTTGTCCATTACCTCATACAATTAGGTTATAAAATTTAAAAACTTAGTTCAGACTTCATTGGGCCATGGTCGTATCACACTACTCATTCAACATATTGGTATAAGTACGTATCTGAAATAGAATTCACCTTTCTATCTAAAACTAAATCTATTATCAATTAATTGAACCCGTAGGTATTCAAAGCATTATATTCCCTAATAATACTAAAACAAAATATATAAAAGAGGAAATTAAAACTAAAAATATGATTCATACAAATTCTATAAGAATAGGTCATAAGAAAAGATGGAAAAGGGAAGGGAAGTCAAATATGAAGAAGTCTTAATATCTTGTGTATTTTATTCAGTGATAGTGTTATGTCTTGTTTGTAGGTGTTTAGGTATTTTATTTATAGGAAAAGTGATAGATATTATTTGAAATCCTACTTCCTAAATTTAAAATCATATTTCCTAAAAAAATCTTAATTTTTATTAAATAAAATAATAAAATAATTTTACTCTTATAAATTAAATAATAAGATATTACCATATATTTATTAAGAGACCACATATTTTTCTTTGTTTTTTTTATTTCTTTTACAAATCCTTATCTTTTTATTATTTTCTTCCAATGTAGCTCATATTTATAATTTAGCTATTTTTTGCTATTTTATCTCTCAGTTTACTTATAAGCACAAAAACAATCATATGAAATTATTTTATTCATTTTAAATAAAATTATAATGAAATTAGTATAAAATTAATATAAAGTGAACGGTAAACATTATTTAATCAAAGTATCCACACTTATTTATTTGTTAGTCCGAACAAAAATTAAATATAAAAAATTGCAAGTATGCTCAAACGATATTATTCTATGGTGAGAGACGAAACCAGAGGGGGGGGGGGGAGGTGTGAGACCAGGATGAGCCCTAGTCCTCACCAAGTGCATTGTAGTACTATGTAATGTTTTTTGTAAAATATATAATCGACCCACCAATATATTTTTCTAGTCCTCCCAAGTATTATAAATTTTTAAGTAGAACTCAAATTAGCTTTGTTGTATTATAATTTGCGAAAAATAAAAAAATATTTAATTAAATCTCATAATATTAATCACATATACAAGTCTAATGTTCACTTTCCATTCTCAAAACCTCCAATTACATAAATACCCATTTACAATTCCTAACATCATTTTCTCTCATTTTTATTTGAATCATGAATAAAACTAAGATACAAAATATTTTGTTTTTACATCCCAAAAGAAGCAAAATGTATGTGAAGATGATATACAAGCACAACTTACAACCTCAATTGAAATCAATGAAGACGAACCTGTTATTTTAGAAGAAACTAACATTGGTCCTCCTCCAAATTCCGAGGTCATTGATGAAGGTATTGTTTCTGAAACTATTGGAAAATATATTGATTTCAATTTTTATATGAGATCATGGTCTGCGTAGACAAATTGAGTCTTATGATCCAAATAAAAATGATTTAGTTAGGAGGTCATTTATTGATCTTGGTTTGTATCAACCGATAAAAGTCCATCCTTAATCAAACCCTGAAAAACATCCTCGTCGATTTAAAAAATATTGGTTTAAAAAGTTTCCTTGGTTGGAGTATTCCCATGATAAAGATGCACAATCTGTTTTTATTTCTTTTTGTAAAAAAAAAACAAATAGGAAGATGTGGTTCACATAAATTTATTGTTAAGGTTTTCTACAATTAGAGAAAAGTAAATAATGGAAAATAGTATGCTTTTTATGACATGCTAAGAAATGAAAGAATTCTAGTTCAACCTATTATTTTGCAGCTAATTGTTTTTATAATGGAAAAAGTCAACTATGTCACTTGGAAAAGATAGTTGAGAAGCAAAATGAAGAATAAATCAAACAATCGAATGCGTCTTAAAACATCAATAGATACAATAAAATGGTTAACATTCCAATTTTGTACTTTTAGAGGACATGATGAAAGTTGCAGCTAAAAAAACCAATGGAATTTGTTCGAGATGTTAAAACTTTTGGCATCATATAATAGTGAAGTAGATAATTTGTTTTAGATAAAGATCCGGAAAATGCCAAATATACTTCACCAAAAATCCAACAGAAAATTCTACATGTTTTTTGAGAAAAGTGCAAAGTATGATATGTGATGAAATTGGTAATGCAAAAAAATATTTAGTTGTAGATGAATCTAGAGGCAAAACAAAGAGGGATAAAATGGAAATTTTAGTTATATTTGTTGATAGATAGGTTTCGTGGAAGAGAGATTCTTGGATTTAGTCCATGTTAAAGATACGACTTCTTTAACCTTAAAAATGAAATTTGTGCTATTTTGTCTCGTCATAATTTTAGTGTTCAGAACATCAGAAGCCAAGGGTATGATGACGCTAGTACTACGAGGGGTTAATACAATGGGTTACAAGAATTATTTCTTAAAAATTGATGTTATGCTTACAACATGCATTGTTTGACACATCAAGTACATTTAGCACTTGTTGCCGCAACATGAAAAATTCCTAAGTATCATATTTTATTCTAACATTTGGTTTTTATTATCAATGTTGTGACAAGTTCTACTGAATGTTATGATGAGCTACATGCTAATCAAATTGCTAAAATTGAACATTTAAAGGATATCGAGAAGATTCAGACGAGTAAAGATCTAAATCAAATTAGAACACTACTACATCCCATAGATACTAGTTGGAACTCACATTTCATAGCAATATGCTGTTTGATATTAATGTATGGTGTTACTCATTCCGTTTTAACCGAAATAGTTGCTCAAGGGATAATTGTTTTCTCAATGAGGTGATGTTGTGAATATCATAAAGTGTTAATGACATATGAATTTGTGTTTATTTTACATATGCTAAATTAGATTATGGCTATTACTGATTTACTTTGTTGAGTATTACAACAAAAAAATCAGAATATTATAAATGATATGCACTTGGTTTCTACTACATAGTTGCCGAATCAAAAATTAAAAAGTGATGATTGAGAAGGTATTTCAGAGATTGTAGAATTATTTTATGAGAGAAATAATATCTTGATTCCTGACGTGGCTGGTCCTTGTTTTGATGTACTGAAATCTCTCCGGCAACAAGGAGAACAAAGACAAACAGTGGCAATGGAACATCATCACTGAGTAAAAATATTTTCCATTGACATAGATCAACAATTGTAAGAGTTAAACAATAGGTTTAGTGAAGAAGAAACATAGCTTCTCATTTTGAGTACATCATTGAATCTTAAAGATGGTTATAAATCATTAAATATAGATAATATTTGTATGCTTGCTGAATTGTTTTATCCTAATGATTTTTTGAAAGAATAAAAAAAATCGTTTGAAGTGTGAATTACAATATTATGGGCTAGATATTCCTACTCATCCAAATTTTAAGGTTATTTATACTATTGTTAATTTATGTCAAGAAATTATGACAACAAGGAAAGCCGAAGTGTATTCAATAATAGATAGAATTTTACTTCTTGTTTTGACATTTCCTCGATCAATTGCAACATATGAGAGAGATTTTTTGGCTATAAAAATAGTGAAAACAAGTCTTTGTAATCGAATAGAAGATGAAGTTTTGAGAGATTACTTGTTAGTGTATATAGAAAAAGAGACTGCAGAGTCCGTAAGATCCAATGAGATCATTGAAACATTTAATATGATTAAAGACGAGTATATCTTAAATAAATATATGTTTTTTTCAGAATTTTATTATTTTGAATGAGTTCCACTTTTTGATGCTATCCACTTTTATAATGTTTGTATAGTAGTTCGTGACTTGTACTTATGTCCTCACTTCTTGGTTGAAAAACTTGAGTTATTAATATAATTTTTCTGTTTAATTTTTTTTAGTCCTCCTATACTATAATCCTAGTTAGCCTCTACCTATGGTGTAAATCAAGACCAAATTTCAGAATTTCAAAATGATCCATGAAACAAGTAAAACATTCCAAGCCATATGTTATGGAATTTTTTTTGAAGAAGTTTTAAAAAATTCATTTTGTTTTCGAAAAAAATAAACTTTCATTACATAGTATGCACTTGAATTTTTTTAAATATTTTGGATAATAAACTGAAATAGTATAATATTTTTTAACTAATTGTCAACTAATTTTATATACATATGATAACTACGTTTAGAATAAAATTATTATATGAGTTAATTAATTTTTATGTAAAAAGTCATACTCAAAGAAATTTTTTAATATAATTAATTTTAATAAATTTTTGATAATTTTTTTTATAAAGATATAATCAAATAAAAAATCTAAACATGCAATTAGTAATTTTTTTAAAACTTAAAATCAATTCACAAGTTTGAATTAAGTATTAAGATCTTAAAATATACAATAAATAATAAATCATCCTAAAAAATAATTTTGTGTGATATTTTTTCAACTACCCACATATCTCACACCCCACACTTAAGATATAATATTGTCCCGATATTAAAGACATAAAAAAATTAAGCAAAAAACAACAACTTCTGATGGGTATATTTCTGATTGAAATCGTGGAGTTGAATAAAATAATGGAGTTAAATGAAACAAAAAAGTAATAAGAATCAATAGGAAATTAAAGTTGCATAAAATACAACTCGATAATTAAAAACAATCGATCACAAGACATAAAAAATACAGAAAACAGAAAATAAAATAAAATAAAATAAAAAGACAAAAGAGTGAAAAATGACAAACTCATCACTCACCGGTATCATCTCATTCGTCTCCCTCATCAACTTTTGGCTATGCATCCGGATAAATATAGCATGGAGGAAATGGTATGAAACCATCCAGTGCCCAATATGAAGTAAAATCGGCGCACTGCATATTTAAATGTATCACCTCAAGCTAGTTAGTGACATTCTCGAGATGCTAACGGTATGGAGCCTCAGCCAAATGGGACGCCCCTTCAACACCTCGTATGTAACCACATTATTATTCTCTAGTAGGCTCATCTCCAAAATGTTTTAACGTAAGTTCACTTTGAGGCATCATCTTTTCTTCCACATCAGTAATATGAACTCTATAGGCTTTGCATAACCGAGTGATCACAAATTGATTAGTGAATGATTTCTCTCCATATCGCAAAACACCATAAATAATACGTCTCATATTTTTTTGTTTACCAGTCATGATATCATAGATCAAAAGTTATCGATCCCTCATGATATGGTTCATATTAGATTTTTGGCAATAATCGAGCGTAAATAAAGTGTAACCACAAACAGGATATGAACCTAAGATCTCATTTTACAAGCCTAGCGGGACGATATGGGGGACTGTTGCCAAAATGTCCTCTGTATTTCTAATACCTGGAGAACCTCAACATAATCAATTTCTTTTGATTTTGAATACTAACTAAAATAAAGAGTATCAAACCGAAGTATTATAGAAGATCTACTCCTAACAAGAAATCCAGTAGTATCAATGGTGAGAGTGGGTAAATTCACATAAATTTTTCGAAGCAATGATCTATAACAATCGCTTGCGAAGAAAGTTATCCCACCCATGACCTCAGCTTGAGCTGTGAGCTCCGGAGGAGCAAAAATAAAAGAAAATCCTCTTTCAAGTAATATTGGTTTTGACATATCCGTTTTACTAAAGGATCCGACCTTCTCATGTATACAAGTTTTAAACACAATAACCTTTTCCTTATACCTCTTACTGTGACTAGATCCTGCTACTCTACTCATCTTTACTAATATCACACTACTTTTTAAATAAAAATGTATTCGACAATAACAATTTAACTACCCTATACTCAAATTTGCCAAAATATATAACCAAACATCCAATTCCAATGATACTTCCTGATACTTAAATAAGCACAATTCAAATAAAAAATCCAATTCAAATTGTACAATACATGCTAATAGGATATAAATCATAAATTACCTTAATTTAGAATAAAAAATTGAAGAAAATCTAAAATTGAAGAACCTCTAAGTTTGAAACCTTAGCTTTAAATTCCAAAAATCTCAAAATTTCTTATAAAATTAATCCAAAAGTTCTGAAAAAATTATGACCTAAATTGTATAGCAGCACTTTTTGTCCGGCGTAAAATTTTCATGGAACAATATTTTTATCATGCCAGAGGTTCATTCTCTTTTTGTTGTTCTAGAGTTCTCATATTTTTTTATTACGAAACTCTTCTCAATTGCAACAATTGTTTTCCCGCCGGTTTCTAGATCAAAATTCAACAGTTTGGTGGTCCAATATGATCGATATTCCAACTCAACAAGAGGTAAAATGCTTTACCGTAGAAAATTTATAAGGTGACATATCAATTGAAGTCTTGGAAGCATTTATGTAGGCCCATAATACATCATCAAACTTCGACAACCAATCTTTTCTAGAAACACTCACTATTTTCTCCAAGATTGTTTTAAACTCTCGATTTGAGATCTCTATATGCCCGCTGGTGTGAGGTTACTATGATGTTCAGACTTTGTATGTAATTTTATATTTGGCTAAGATAGAGATTAATTGATGGTTATAAAAATGTGATCCTCCACCAGTAATGATCGTTATTGGGATTCTAAATTGTGAGATGATATTATTCTTTATGAACTTAACTACCACCTACACATCATTTGTGGGTAAAACTGCAACTTCAAACTACTTAAACAACTCTACCTCTAGAATATTCTTCAATGACATTTTGTATATTCTAGATATGTTCTTGATGACGCAACGGAAGGACTTTTGGGCTACATTAGTTCCCCACTCTTTTGCATCTATCATAATTCAGAACATACGTATGGGTATATTTGAATGAGATAGGGAAAGACAAACAAGGTATTAAAATTTTTGCCATTGTTTTTGTTGCGTTAAAGTGACCCTCGACTACTAAATATTGGCAATGACGTGGTATGCCAACTAGTGAGGAAACAATTACCTAAACTTATGCCACTTGGACAATTTTGACAAGTAAAGATCAACAGTAAAAGATTGGAAGAACTCGAAATGAATGTGTGAAGAACACTTGTATTTTATTTATGATGTGGATTACAAAGTGACTTCTCTGTCTGTTGCTACTATTATTTTAAAATTTCACCTAACATTACAAATAAGATACTACTTATTATATAATGGTCTTAACTTGGAAAGGTCTTTGATTATCACCTCCTCATTGGTGCAACATTTTCTGTCTCTCAGGATGCTTTATCAGACATAAGTGCATCCTTCGGGGTTTCTTTATGGTACAATGTCAGACACAGTTTCTATATGTTCTCATATGCGGATTCCGTACACTTTGAAAACACTCAGGAGAGGGTAAAACGATGGAGGCTAAGTTTTTGTAGGTAATGAAAATGGATGTGTCAAGAACATGCTCGTTGTGAGCTTATTGCATGGGTTCATGAGACACTTATTTTGGATTGCAACGAGGAACTATATGAGGCTTGGCTAAGTCGGGTAGGCTTTGGAATGAAGATTTCTTCACCTCGGGCCAAGTTTGGCACACTTGGCCTTAAACGACCAACTGGCCGCTTAAGGTCACCAGGACAATTTTGGCCATCGTGACAATTTGGGCCATTGGGAAATTTTTTCCATGATCGAGGCAAGCTTGGAAAAGTATGGCTAAGCGGGCCGTTTTGGCTTTGGCCAAGTTGCCAAGGTGGCCAGCGAGCCTGAGATTTTATGACTCAAGTTTGGCCTTCCGGCCAAGTCTATTCTAGTTGTCCAACGTAGCATGGTTAGGTAACTTGGTCTTTTATTTATCTTGTTTACTTAGATTTATTCGTGAGACAAGCTTGGCCAGGTCTCGAGGAAAGCTTGGCCATATCTCGAGCCAATCTTGGCCATGTCTCGAGGAAACATTGGCCAGGTCTCGAGGCAAGCTTGGCCATATCTAGAGAAAAGCTTGGGTTGCATTTGGCTATTAGGCCAAGTTGAGGTCATTATAGATTAAATGATTCATACAAGGCTCAAGTTGTAAATTCTTACCTGACTATGATCGTTCCCCATTTGGATGATATTTCATGTTACATTAGTATGTCCCCTCACTCATTTGCTTGCTTGTAAGTAATTAGAGTGTTCCAGTCATGATATCTTACAGTTGTGTGTTTTAGTAGCCATTGGTCTCCAAACGGAGGGTATGTTATGTCCGGGCCTTACTTGGTGAGAGGTTCTTGAGTAAGCTCCCTTTTGCTAAAAAGTCATTTTTTCATTTTCTTTTAAGGGAGTGTTTCTTTAATTTGACCAAGTCGATGCCGAGATAAGGCCAAGCTGATATCGAGTTGAGGTCGACCAAGTCGATTTCGAGCTCAGGTTAAGCAGATGCCGAGTTTAGGTCGCCTGAGATTAATCTTTGTTGAGCGAGAAGCTTCCGAGTGAGGCTTCTATAATCCATTTACTTTAAAAAATATTTTTTCATATTCATTGAGCAAGATGATCCCAAAGAATCCGAGCTAAGGCCGAGCAAGCGTGGGCTAATCTTATTCCGTGTTAAATTCGAGTGAGGTTAAACTGATGTTTGAGTGATGCCGAGTCGGGATCCTCTTCTTTTTCTATCTATTTAACTTTTGATAGGTCTCAAGTGACCTTTCTTTAATTGATGATCTTTAACGATTATTTTTGGACAGATTTATCTATGATTATCTTGTTGTTCGACCGAATTTTTTCAGCTCTGATTATCTCATTGCAAATTTATGGAATAACTCTTTTGCTCCCTTTGGGAGAAAATCAATCTAATCCACTCGTCGGTAGTTGTATATCACTAAAACATTCCTATATACCCTAGCTTATCTTAAATCCTAGCAATCGAAGTTTTCATTGAGGCTTGAATTTCGGCGGTATATATGGATCTTTTCATTGTAGTATGGGAATGGTCACCCTTTGTTTTTCTTTATTTTTAACGGGCATGTGTGGTCCTCCTTTGTTTTAATATAAGCGTTATTTTTCCTTTTCAAACAAACTATAATCACTAAAATCTTGTTAGTAAGTAAAATGTTCGGATATGTTATACTTTTACTTGTATGTTTTTTCCCCTCACATCTCGTTACTTAGTGTGATGTACTACCATTACTTCTTAGTAAGAATTGGATCTACATAGGTGAGCTCACATTCCTCGAGGTAAAACTTTGGTTATTTGTTGTTCTATGTGTATTTTTAGTGTATGTTTTTTCGCACGTTACTTCTTTTTTTTAATATAAACTTGACCCTGCTCTACTAATTTTTTGATTTATGTATCATGCAAGTTATTAGTCTATTTTGTATCTGATGTTGGCCATACAACGGGGTGGGGCATGAACTTGTATAGAATATAGTATTTCTTTCCTTTGTGATTGAGAGGTCATGCCCATCCTCTCAATGTGACATAGAAAAAACTTAGTTGTTCAAAGTTTCAACAAAATATGTACTTTAATTGAACAAAATAAATTAGATGCAATGATTATCAAGACAAATTAGAACATAATAAAATATAAAATTAAGGATCAAAGCCAAAGGGTCTTATTTTGATTTCGCGGAGGCTTTCACATCTTCCTGTCTAAATTGACACCTTCAACAATGTCATTTCCACATGCATGATAGCTTGACCATTGGAATCTATCATAAAGTCAAAGTTTGCACGTAGGATGGTCTTGAAGGAGAGTTGTTTCGTGGCTGAGCTGAACAAATGTGTTTGCATTGCTCCCGTGTTCAACAAAATCCGTCGAGCTTTAGCCCCATAATATCGGTTGCGATCAAGGGGCATCATCGTGTGGAAGGAAGGAAACCTCAAGATCCTTGTCCTTGAAAAATACATCGGAGGTGGATTTTCCGAGGGAGTGTGCTTTAATCAGGTTAACCCGTGGTGTATTGATGACAGAATTCAACCCTCAGATGTAGCGCTTGCGGAAGCTATGTGCATAACCCATCCACTTTGTGCCTATATGGTAAGATTGAATATAGGTTTTAAACTTCTCGCTTCTATCTTGTGCACCCTCAGGACAACTCTCAGTTCGGTCCAACTTACTCCTGGTTTCTTACCTTGGTTTTGGGAGCCATGGGACGATTTTTTAGTGTTGCACGACCATTTTTGCTAGCATTCGTCAAGTTTCAGAATGAACTCCCTCATATGTTCTGTCTCTCTTGGTCCAGAGTTGGATATCTATTTTTAGCACTAGATATTCTTGCGTGGTATGACCGTTGTCTCGGTGATATTCGCATCTTTTGTTTCAAATTTATGTTGTTGGTGATGTAGACATCTTTCCCGGATGGGCTAGAATCATAGACGGAGCCAGGTGGGGTCCCAGGAACCCACCTTCCTCAATAAATATTGTCTTTAGTACCTTACTTCAACTTTATGAATCAGGCTAGTTGGTAAAGGCGTATGTCAGGAACCCACAGATCTTGGGTGACCCAGCTGTGGATTTTATTCAATTATTCAATTTTTCTACTTTATGAGTATAGTTTCAATTAATTCTTTTATTATTTATAATTTTTATTATTTATTATAAAAAATAATACTGTAATAAATATCTTAACTAAAAGATAATATAAATTTATATATATATATAATAAATAAAGATTTGATATATATTATTTATTTAAAAATATGATTCAAAAATAATATAAATTTATATAAATTTGATTAGCGGGCGGGTTGGTTCCTTTGTCGTCGCCCCTAACTACCAGATACAATTTTTTTTATTATGAATCTATGTTATTAATTTTTATAATTCAAGCTTTGCTACATGTCTTATATTACTATTCAATAGTTAGAAAGAATAACATTGATTGATTTATATTTTTTCTTAAGATAGAAAGCTGTAGATTTCAATTTCGAAACAAATAGACATGCATAAATCATAATTTTTTATTTTGCTTTACGGATCAAACCGTAACAACATAGGCTCTCGAGTTCACTAACAATACATGTCATAATCAACACATCTATTAGTTTTTGTATACTGCGGAAAAACTCAAACTAAAACCTGATCAAACGTAACAACATAGCCTCTCAAGTTCACTAGTAATAGATATCATAATCAATACATCTAGAGTTCACTAGTAATAGATATCCTAATCAATACATCTATTAGTCTACTTATATTTTTTTTTATGTTATAATAGTACTTCAAAGTGTTGACAAAATTAATATGGAAAACTCACTTAAACAACTTTTATATAAATAAAATATGAAGATATATTACAACACCATTTTACAACTTCCACGGCAAAAGAAATATTTTTTGACAATAACCAGAACACCATAGGGTTTAAATCCTGGCTACGCCACTGGCTAGAATATTGGTGTTTATGTTTTTATCGTAAATGTAGGATCAAACATGGTTAACCATGGATGGTTGGCCCGATCGTCTGGGTGTGATAGCTGCCATAAAGGTCCGACATTGGGGCGTTTTTGGAAAATACCTGCGTTTTCCTTTTGAAGGGGATCTCCTCTTCTGTGCCCATTCTGTAGCTCGAGATATTAGGTCATCCTCGGTGAGGGACTCCACCCTGGTGCTTTTATCCACACCCTAAACAATCATTTGAAAAATATGTTGAAAAAGAGAGGTCTAATAGCAGAAAGGACGTCAGTCCCTATTAATCAGGAAAATAAAGAGATGGCGAGGGTAAAAGAGTCGACCTTAATGAAGAATAATATGTTGAAAAAGATAGGTTCAATAGCAGAAAGAACATTGACGCTGGTTGCAGAGGATAATGATAAGGATGAGTCATTCTTGTAAGACAATTTTATTGACCCCTCCAATGATATCGGGAAATAGGAAAGAAAGAAACCCCAATGAGCTGATCGTTTTAGATAACACTCCAGGTAGAAGTATGTACAGAGCCAGAGGACCAAACAAAGAATGGGAACACCACAGTGGAGAATCGAAATTCAGTAGGTTATCTGCAACAAAAAGAGTTTTTCGTGAAGACGGTGGGATCAGGGTCGTCCTTTGTAAATATTATGAGACTGGACTTGGTTGTAACCGAGGGTGTCAGTGCGGAGGGCACATCTGAGCCTGCTCGTACTTCAGTTTCTATGGAGTAGCTGCCCACCAATGCTCCAATGCCTCCCCCTCAATGCTTATGTTCCGTGAACTGAAGTGTTGCTCAGAGCTGTAATTCTATGATAACATACTAATGGTCAAAATTCTGCAACAATAGTTGGAGCTTGCAATAAAGGTGAGTGTGATTATCAAATTACCTTGTATATTTATCGTGAGTGTGATATTAATCGCATGTATCTTTTGCATGTAGAATCACCAAAACTCGATGGTGCTTGCATACCGCCATATGTCCCCAGTAGACACCTATGCAATAAAGAACTGGAACCTAAAACAATATTTTTTTTGGGTTTGTTCAGGTGCTAACCACAGAGTTAGCTCAATATAAGCACACTTATGGGAAAATGAAAATGCGATGGGGGAAGGAAACCAAATAAAAAACAGATATGGAGAAATAGTTGGCTATGGTGGCTGAAGAAATGAGTGTCTGTCAGTAGCAATATTTGGAATTTGTTGGTAGTAAGACGTCCATGGTTGCATAAAATACAAAGCATACCAAACATAATGATAAGCTGATGGCCCAGAGTAGTAAGATGCTATCGTAAAATATAGCATAGGCTCATAAAGTTGAGGAATTGTCTGATAAGATCGCGTCACTGGCGCTGGACCTACAGATGGCAGCTTTGGAGACAAAGACGACCATAGACTAAGAGAAGAATGAGATGGCAGAGAAGGCCGAACAGGCTCTTGCTGACAGAGAGAAACAAATGATGGATATTGCTATTAGGATGCTCAAGAAGGGTCAAAAGAATACAATATTAAGGCTTTGGATGAGAACTCGAGGCTGTCACTAGGGCTATTGATGAGGTTTATTCTAGTAGAGGATCAGATAGAGGGAGGAAGTGATGAAAAGGAAAATGATGGTGACCTCCGTACCTAAGGACATCGACAGCTCGAGGCCTCCGAACTCTCCCCTTGCTGAACCAAAGGTGGGAGTGACAACTGATCCCCAGGAACCTGGTGGTGGTGTGTGGGTGCATTGATCAATTTCAACTCCTCCCCCCATAATTTAACTTGATACTAGATGCAATTTGTATTGCGCATGTTAATTATTTTGTATGTACATGTTGTAAAAGTGTTGTGTGTTTTTTGTGATCGGTATTTTGGACTCCAGACTCCAGACTCCAGATATGTTGATGTATTGATGTTGAATGAATAAAGAATTTGTACATTTGTTATATATTAAGCATGAATATTTTGTTTTTACGATCTAAGGCTCAGTGTCGCCTATTGTATTGCATGTGTTGTCCTGGTCTGATAACGAATTCACATTAGGCAGTATGACCCCTTAAGTAGCCCTGTAGGGTGTAGCACTTGGCATGTTCACGTATATGGTCCAGGTGGTCAAGGCACAATATGACCTATTACGTGGCCAATATTGGTTTGGTGTTGCAACTATTGCGCATGTAATACATGTGGAGGGTATTGAGCTCAGTAAGACCTCTCACGTAGTCGTTAGGGGTATGGCCGGTTATCCTTTTTGTGTAATGGACTGTAGTAGTCCGGGCACAGTGTGGCCCTTTCTGTAGCCCATAGGCTTGGTGTATGAACCCCGTTGCAGTGTGAGGAGATACGGGAGAATATATAACAAATAAATATATGTAATCGCAAAAACAGAAAATTATCATTAACCAATAAAAGAACGTGCCTTATTAAAAAATCCTTCCGCGCCATTAGAAAGAAAAAATAATGCACAATCATATTACATAGCACTGTGATAGAGTTTTAAATGGTTAATATTCTATGGGTTTTTTAAGACCCTACCTTATATATCGGCCAAATGATAGGTGTCATGGTTGCCGATGATGGTGTAGGGGTCCTCCTAGGTGGGACCTAGCTTTCCCACACCTTTACCTCATTCTCTTTGGAAAATTTTCTTCATGACAAGTTCGTCCTCTCAAAGAGTTCTTGGTCTGATCTTGGAGTTGAAACAGATTTGCATGAAGTTTTTTTAATGTTCGGAGTGTACCCCGGCTTGGTCACGCTGTTCCTCGATCAAGTTGATGCTTACCAGGGGCTCATCATTGTTTGAGGTTTCAAAATAATTGTCAACCTATGGGCTGGATAGGATGACTTCCGCAAGGACGACAACATCCATGCCATAGACCAACGAGAATGGGGTCTCTCCTATTGTCGAGCGAGGGATGGTTCTATATTCCCATAGGACTTCAGTAAGCTTATCTGGCCAGTTGTCCTTCACTCAACTTAACATTTTTCTGATGCCATCCAAGATAGTTTGGTTCGTGACCTCAACTTGACCGTTCGCATGAGGATGGTATGATGTGGAGAAGTGTTGCTTGATTTTGTACCTTCGGTAGAACGTTGTTAGTACGACATAAATGATATTACACACTACCACGACTAGTTATGTTGCACGATCATTAATGGTGGTAAGATGTGGGGTGCGACGGTTATGAGTGGTGTCGGTGGGGAAATTAGCCTTTTGGTAACTTCTTGAATCGTTTTCCGAGCGGTAAAAATTAATCTTTTACAACCCTGGGTTTGGATTCCCTAAACCGAGCCTGAGGTTCCCATCTCGCTTGGTCTTGGTCTTCCTTGTTGATGTCGAAGATACCAAGCGAACCAAAAAGGCCTTAATCTCATAGTCTTATCTTGTCCTACGGTAATAACATTATCATCTACCATATCAATCATATAAGAATTATCATTCTTATGGAATTTTAATGCATCTAATATGCTACATTCTAATCGCTCATCTCCTACCCATATAATATAATTCTCAGTCATCACATCAAATAATTTTCCTAACAGTAGCTAGAAAAAGTATCCCTATGATTATAAGTACATGTCTATAATCCTATATGTCTAAAATTTTAAAATCTACATTGAAGATAAATTTGTTAATCTTTCTTAGAATATGTTCTTTTATGCCCTTAGGATATGCAAAACATAGTAGCACGACATTTTGGAATTACAAATAGTTGTCTGTAATGAGTAATAATGGGATGCCAAAACGGAATTAATTTTAGTTTGTACATAAAATCGCAGATATCTTGTGCACACATTCGATAGAGGGCCTTAACCTCGACCCACTTGGTGAAGTAATCCATTGTGACTACCAAGAACTGACGCTTCCCTGTGGAAATCGACAATGAGGTTGGGTTGTTACTCATTGGCTCGTTCAAAAGGTGACTAGTATGGAAATCGACAATGAGGTTGGGTTGTTACTCATTGGCTCGTTCAAAAGGTGACTAGTATTAGTAAACTGTTGGTATGGGTGACACCCTTGTAGATTCTCTTCGCCTGATTGATCACTAGTTGGGAGTCGGAGCAGAATCAGAGTACTATTGCTCCATATATAGTGGTCAATTTTTATTCGTTTAAGACGGATTCGTACTCCGTCGTTTTGTTTGTGACAGGAAAGTAGAACTTGATGGCTTGGTAGACCTCTTCACATGTGGGCATCTTTATAACAATACCTGCCCCTCCTCTGGATGCAGCCGATGCGCCATTGACCTCGACGATCCATTCCATGGAGGGGTCGTCCATTGACAATTTTTTTGGATTGACAATGCTCCGCGATGTTGTAAATTCGTTAATAAATTTGGTAAAGGCCAGACCTTTGATCGTGATACACGAATCGTTCTCAATGCAATATTACCCTAATTCCACTAACCATATTGTCAATTGCTCGAAGATATCTGAATTCTGCAGCATAGACTTCATAGGGAAGGGTAACTGTATATCCCTAGAAGCACGGGCGCATATTGCGCGCTTTCACCACGAGGCCAATGACTAGCTTCTCAAGATTAAGGTATCGAGTCTCTGCCTCAAGCAACGTTTTTCTACATGCTAGATCGGTCTCTATATGCCCATAGGCTCGTAAACCAACACCCCATTAACCAGAAAAACCAAAACGAATAGGTATAGATAGAGGGGCTCACTTAGGGTAGGGGAAAGAGTATTTTTTGTGAGGTTTGTTAATCTTACAGTGAATTGACCGCTTCACTACATTTTTCATTCCATGTAAACGTTTTGGGCCCTCAAAGAACTTCAAAGAAAATGTGGCTTTTATATGATGCTCGAGATATAAAACGCGATAGAGCTGCCCGTTTCCCAGTCATGCACTACACTTCCTTGATATTCTTAGGGGTTTCCATATCAAAAGTGCCATTAACTAATCCGGATCGCTTTCAATCCCATTTTTTCTCATGACGTAACCTAAAACATTTAACGCTTCGAACCCCAAAATTTACCCCCCCCCCCCTTCTTCACTAGGACCGAGTTAGCTACCTACACTATTTACTTAACTTTGCGGATATGCCTTAGCCGCTTGTCCACCTCTTTGGTGATGACCTCAAACTTTTCTACGGAAAAAAATTGTGGCTTTGCTGAACTGACTTTGCTCATGTGTTAAGCACGAGCTTATGGATAATTATCGAAGGGTTAACCCCATACACATCCCTATCGTTCCATGTGAAAATATCCACATTCTATCACAACAAAGTCATTAAAATAGTTCTTAAAATTGGCTCGAGTTGATTACCAATACGAACCCTCCTTCCCTCAACCAAGGATTCTTCACTTGCGTCTTCATTAGTACTGAAGATCGGATCAGTTTCTCGAGGGTCGTCCATCATGTCAGGCGATAATATAAAGTTAAGCTGCTGATCCACTATCCCATAGCCGGTTGATTGTTATCTCATTGGTTTGGATAGGTCTACGAAGACGGCATAACGGGTTCTCATCGTCCGCTGGCTACCCTTGATAAACCCCACTATGCATCCGAAATCATAAAAAAGTTCTTAAGCTCTCTCTTGGTATTGCGATGCCCGACGGGTAACCATTAACTCGACCTCGCCTATGCACTAGGAAAATTGAACCTTATATCCCATAAACCTTCGATTGGTGGGCTTATACGGAGGTGTCAAAAGTATTTTGTTATAGCTTGCCTTGAAAATGATATTTTCTAAACTTCCGCCATCCACCAGTACTCATGTGACCATTGCGCCGCCAATATCCAAATTGATTATCAGGTCATTCTCATGCGGTGTTGCAACCATCCGTAGGTCTTCATCGTTTTCAAGAGAGATCTAGTAACCGGATCTCGTTAACTATAGTATGAAAAACCATCCAAGGTGTGGATTTTGAAGTTCATCTTAGGTCGTTTCTTGGAGGTGGGGTCGTCTCCCGATACGATACCCCCGAAGATGGTAAACAGCCATTGTTGGCTACTTATCATGTCGTTTATCTTGCAATTGTATGCAAGATTCATCCATTTATCTTCATTTCTTCTTGCAAGTTGTCCCCTGTCGTTTTATGAATTACACTAACTCTCTACTATCGACAAGTCGTTGAATTTCTTCATTTATTTCCAGCATTTGCCAGTGGATTGACTGTGATCATTATGGTAAGAGCAGAAGTGTCGATTAGAATGCATGTAACTATGAGTGATACTAGGCTTGTCCCTTAGTTTGATCCTAAATTGCTGAAATCGCTTACGTTAAAGGCGTAAATCTGTATGTTGGATTGTCAAAATAAGAGGCCCTTCTGCATGCTGATCCTCGCGCCCTATCACCACATCCGTTGTCGTTGCCTATTCGATGCTCTAGCATTATTGATTTGGAATCCTGTTGTGTTCCATCAGAAGAGTAAGACAAGTCACCCTTCTGAGCATTATCCACCCGGATAAACTGATTAGCCCGAGCTAGGAGGTCCTCCATCTTCTTCACCAAAAATCGGACCAGATCACCGTACAACTCACGCTGTCGGCCAAAAACCAACTTCAGGGATACCACGACTACTTGCTATTCCAAACTGAGCAGAGTGCTCATAGCATGGATGAACCCTTTGACGTAGCTCTTAAGTGACTGTCTATTCTTTGATACAAATCCATAATCAAGTCAATCTTTCGTTTAGGCTCCTTGTTTCTCATCAACCGATTCGGGTTACAGAATCAACTAAGTTTCCAGGATTCAACCCATGTCTTAGAGAAGCAATTGTCACCTGCTCAAAGCAATCTGATAATCCATTATTTGTATTCACAAATCGACTTATGTAGTCTTTCAAAGATTCGTTTGGTTCCTTGGCATAGTGGATAATGGTAATCCCATTACCCTTCAATTCTTAACTCCGAACGAATTGCCTCCGGAAGGCAACCCAAAATGTAACAAAATTCCTAATACACCCCTGAGGTAAGTTACTATACCATTTAAGAGCACTTCCCGTAAAATTTTGGGAGAAGGATCTGCACAAGAGTTTATCATCATCATCAAAATTCATCATGAAGTTCGATCAGCAATCAGCCAAACCAGGACTCCGATCAGGGATCATCTTCCTCAAGAAACCCTAGACCTAGAAAAATTTCATTCATACCAAACCTCTCACCCATCCCTTATGGTTCTTCCATACAAGAATCTCAACACCCTGTTTCCAATGAGAAAGTTGTTTCAAGCATAAAAAAACCCTCACCGTTTATAACGATGGGCTCCGATACAAAAAAGTCACCAGAGATGATAATTCATCGCCGGATGACCCGTCAAACAAAAACCCAGTCCACACCATCATCTTCAAAACCCTCTGGATCAGAGGTGGCTAAAGTTTCTCCACATGCCAAGCCCTCCGGATCACAACCTCTACCAGATATCAGGCCCTCAGAGGCAACAAGTGCACAACCACTCGAACAACTTCCGATGAAGGAATCGGAGCAACCTTATTCAAAGGCAAATGAAAAACCTTCCACAGTGATGGAATATAATATGGAGGACAACATTGAAGAGGACCCTTTTGAGACTGAGGCGTCAGGTCAGACAGGGGATGTTGCCTCAGAAAAGAAAGATAAAAGTAAAGTTAAAGTTTGCATGACTCATTTGGACTCTCTTCCGGAGGGTCTAGAGGGTAAAGTAGGCCCTTGTTTAAACACAGCAACATCAAGTATTTGCTGGCTTTGCAAAATATTAACTATGTCTGCACCCACACTGCCGAGTTAGGTTGAATCCGGACCAAATAGTGGATTCCGGAGTCTGTAAAAACGATGATACCAATCACTTTAGAAACCCACATGGACTGTAAATTGAACGAGGTGGTAGTATACACCGAAGTGCTGAACTGGGGATTTTGGTTCCCTTTAGACCCAGAGATCGTCAAGTACTTTCATTTGGTCAAACTTTGTCCCAGTCAGCTAAGCCCCAATTCTTGGTATACACTCCTAGCTTGCATCATGGCGTCTAGACTGTCAAGATCCCTCTTCCAATGGAGCAGATTTCTGTTGTAGCAAGTCTGTGCAAGAACCATCAAATTCCCTTCTACCACTACAACATGGGGAACGATTTCAAGGTTGTGGATGACCTGCTAGAGTCTGAAAAACCTTGGAAGACACAGTTCCTTTATTTCAGTGGGACATGAGAGGATGGTAGGAAGAAGGCCAACACAAACCGTAGCTTGTTGACTAGCAGGTGGAAAAGCACTGGTAAGTTTCTCATTGTTTTTATTTTTTACTTCTTAAACTACAAATTTTCTTATTCTGACTAATTTGTTATCTCTCTTCAATTCTACCGAAGGAGTTCACGAGCCACTTGGAAGAAGGGCAAAATACTTGTGCAAACCTCAATGCATGGGCTTCGGAAAACTGGGGGAATACCTTCAACAATTGCTTCAAGTCGGACAATTTTGTGAATTCTCACCTGTGGAACACCACAGGCAGAAGAGACCTTTCATGGGAAGAGCTAACCACCCCTTCTCCTGCTGACGTGATTTTGAAAAGGACAGAAGCCAAAGATGCCAAGCTGTACTTGTCTTCCATGTCTAAGGCCCCCAGCAAAATGAAGAACAAGAAGAGGAAGGTTACAACAAACCTGGCTCAAACAGCTACGTGGGGGACTGGTTCGGGGAACCAGGGTGGTATTGATGTGGCCTTGCTTAAGGCGGTAGAGGTTGAGACTGTAAGGGAAGATGGAGGGTCAAATAACCCACTAAGGCCTCCTAAAAAGGACAGAAAGCGCTTTAATGGGAAATAGTTACCAAGAAGAAGAAGGTTACTCTGGGGAAAGAGATAATCCTTCGCCCCCCGGAAAACCCACCACCAACTCCTGCTGACCCTACTCTGCAAGAGGAAATCCTAATAGACCTCCAGTCCAAATAGATTGTTGGTGGAGGAAACGACGAAGTGGAACTTTCTGCCCTTTAAGACATCGGTCTACACTTTAATGACTTTGATAAAGATAATTTTGTAGGTCCTTATTATCCCTCCAGTTCCTCCAACATGGTGACCTACAATGGGAAATCTTTTTCCATATCTGGAGAACATGATACCTTAAGTCATGCTCTCTTTGGTTATATCCGCCCAGTACTCGATCTAGAGATGCTAGTAAAAATTCAAACCAACAATATCAACTCTCTCACTTCTGACAAGCAATCTCTATCAGACAGTCTTCTAAGTGCTCAGCAAAGCATATATGTGCCGAAGAAGGAAAATGAGCATTTGGAAACCAAGCTAACCGTATCGGTAGAAGCCAATACCGAGCTCCAAACTAAGTATTCCGCCCTGGAGACTTCTTCCTTACAGCTTTGAAGGAGCAGTTGAAGACTAAGGATGGTGCTATCCAAACCCTAACTAATGAGAAGACTAAGTTGAAAGGCACTGTTTCAGAGATGACCAAAGAAAAGGAGGCTCTGGAGCGTCAGCAAGAGCAAGCCATCAAAGCAGGTATTGAAGCATATGCCAATGGAGTAGTAAACTCCTTAGACAAGAGAGATGATGGGATCGAATTTCACATGGTGCTATTCTTCCATGAGACCTTCCCTAAGAGAACCCTTGGTCCCTTATGGAAGTATGTGGAGTACGAGGACATCCCATTTCATACCTTGGCCGATGGCGACAAGCACAACTATGCTAGTGGAGTTGATTGCACTGATGATGAAGAAGGTACGGGTGAGATTTCAAGTGTTGAACTCAAAAGTCCCAAAAAAGGTGGTGGTGAAGAAACATCTGAAGGGAACAAGCCCTAAGGTTTTTATCATGTATTTTTCTCAGTTTTTTTTAACAATCAAAGTCTTTGGATGGCCAAGGCACACATTCTAATACTGTTTGGTTTAAGTCCGAACAGGTTTAATTTATCCAATTCCTTTTTGTTTAATATTTTACTTTAAATCAGTCATGGCTAATGTTTAAGTAACCCCTAAAATTTCAGAAGTGTTGAATTGAGAGTGTTTAATATCTCCGGTGACATGTATTTAATAGTCATGACCATCCACCAAGTTTATCCGACCCACTAGAGATATGGGGTATTGAATAAGTGATTTATACTTGAATTGAATTGTAGTAAAATCACACCGAATTTTTGAAGAGGGCATTATGTATTATTGAAGAAAAAACCAAACACCTCATGAAAACCTCTCTGTACCACCAGGGTAGGAAAGAGTATGCCCCTTAATATTTACATTGGTATTTAACAAGTAAATATTTACATAAAAACTTTATTCTGAATATAACATGAGATTCTCAACATTCCATGGGTGCTTCAAAGCTCTCCCTTCTTTATCTTGAAGCATATACGTCCCATGTTTGATTTTCTCACAGACCTCATAAGAGCCCTCCCAATTCAGAGCCAATTTACCCAACTGTTTCTCTTTGGTATGTAAGAAGACTTTTCTTAATACCTTATCTTCTACTTGAAAATCTATTCTTTTGACCTTGGAGGCAAATATGCTCCTCACCAAACCTTGGTAGTGTTTTGTTCTTAAGTGTGCTTTAACCCTTCTCTCTTCTACTAAGTACAACTGATTTCTATTTATTGTCTCATTAGCCTGTTTGGAATAGTTATGGACTTTGTATGATGGTAAAGTAGCCTCTATGGGGGGTAATTGCGTATATCCCATACATCAAGTCAAAAGGAGACTCTTATGTAGCAGCCCGAGGAGTAGTTCGATAGACCCACAATACTTCTTGTAAATAGCTTAGCCATTCCCCCGCAGCCCCTTCTAAATTCTTTTTTAATCAAGACAAAATGGTTTTGTTTGCAACTTCAACTTTGGCATTTGCTTGCGGATCGAAGTGAGATGAAAAACAATGTTGAATGCCTCTAGAAGCACAAAAATCTTTCATGTCTTTATTATCAAACTGTGGCCCATTGTTTGTAGTAATCTTTTGAGGGACTCCAAATCTGTATCATATATTGGATAAGATAAATTTAATGACAGCCTTCGACGTGGTCCCTATCAACGGAGTTGCTTCTATCCATTTTGAGAAATAGTCAATAGCGACTATAATAGTTCTGCATCCCCCAGATTCCATGGGTAGAGGTCCAACTAAATCCACCCTCCATCTAGCAAAAGGTATTGACTCATAAATAGACTCCATAGAAACTGCTGGCACATGAATTTCATTCCCATACTTTTGACCCCATCATGCAGTCAGACAAAACAACTTAGGATTATTCAAACCCCAAACAACGTAGGAGAGGTCTACTGAATGATTTTTTGTAGAGAGTTCCCCTTATCATTAAAAAACCACGTGCCTTGTATTTAATCTTTTTTGCCACAGCTTTATCCGAAGGCAATGTCCCATCAGAAATATATTGATGGAGGGTATATCTCCAGTCCTTAGGTTGGATCACATGTATGCTCATACTTTCCCCATCTTCTTTGTTCTGACCTAGCTGTATGGACATTCATTCTTGTATGTGAATCCAAGGGTAAGACTCAGAATATGTTATAGTTGCTAGAGAGTCTGCTAGTGTATTCTCCGATCTATGAATATGTTCATAGCAAACACTTTTGAAGTCTGCTTCCACTTCTTTCAAAATGAGTAAATACTTGACCACTTGTTCTTTATTGGCCTCAGACTAAACTTGATCATGATGGATGATCAATTGAGAGTCACTCATTAACCGAACCCTCTTAGCTCCACATAGGAGAGCTAATTTAAGACCAGCTATAGCTGCTTCATATTCAGACTCATTGTTAGAGGCCCTGAACCCAAAGCATATAGTTTGATACTTTTTATTACCATACAAAGAGGTGAAGCAAATTCCAGCTCCACAGCCCATAGTGCTTCATCCACCATCAGTCCGGACCACCCATTCTTTCTTGGATTTATCTTCTGAAGTTTGTTTAGAGCTCCTGTGCACATGGAATTCCACTAATAAATCAGCTATTGATTGCGCTTTAATTTAGGAGGCAAAATCAATGTCGTAATCGCCCAATTCTACTGACCACTTGGTCATTCTGCTTGATATATTTGCCTTTTGAAGAACATTCTTTAGCGGGAAAGACTTTCGGACAATAATAGAATGAGATTGGAAATACTGCCTCATCTTTCTTGTTGCAATCACTAAGGCTAGTGCCATTTTTTCCAACTTTAAATATCTTCTTTCAACATCCAACAAACTCTTGCTGATGTAGTACACCGGACGAGGATAATTGTCCACTTCTCTTACCAAGACAATACTTATATCATATTTGATACAGCAAGGTATACATAAAGCTTTTCTCCTTGAATGGGCTTGAAGAGAGTATTTGGTGAGGATAAATGTTTCTTTATGTCAAGGAAGGCATGATTGCACTGCGTTGACCAATTAAAGTCTTTAGCATTTTTTTATGTTTGAAAAAATTGAGCACACTTGTCCGAGGACCTTGAAATAAACCTATTTAAGGCAGCCAACCTTCCGGTGAGCCTTTGAACTTCTTTAATATTTCGAGGAGGATCCATTTTTAATAGTGCATTAAGTTGATCCGAATCATGCTGGATACCTTTCTCACTTATTACGTAACCCATAAACTTTCCAGCTCGGACCCCAAACACACATTTCTCTACCTTCAATTTAAAATTCACAGTGGCTAAATTAACAAATGTTTCTTGAAGATCAGTTATGTGCAAATCCTCCTCCAGGCTTTTAACCATCATGTCATCTATGTACATTTCCATATTTCTGTCAATCTGATTAGCAAATGTTTTATTCATCAACCTCTGATAAGTAGCCCCAACATTCTTTAACCCGAAGGGCATTACCTTACAGCAATGGGGACCTCTATCTGTAATAAAAGTAGTGTGATCTTGATTCTTCAGATCCACTTGTATCTGATTATACCCTGAGAAGGCATCCATGAAGGACAGCAACTTGTTTCCAGATGTAGAGTCTACCAGCTGATCTATCTGAGGGACATGATAAAGATCCTTTGGGTAATCTCTCTTAAGATCAGTGAAATCAATACACATATGCTATTTTCCGTTCTTTTTCTTAACTAACACCGGATTGGCAGTCCATAGAGGATATTATGAGTCTTGAAAATGCCCCATCTTAGTCAACCGATCAACCTCTTGAACTATCGAATCTGCTTTTTCCTTAGAAAAATCTCTTATTTTCTGTATGACAGGTGCAACATCGCTCCATATGGACAACTTGTGTGAAATAACACTTTATAGTACCCCGATTACATCATTATTGCACCAAGAAAACACATGCTGATTTTTTTAGCAAAATAGACAACAACTTCTTCTTTAACTCTGGCGCCATCTTGGAACCAATCTTAACATTCTTACCCACTACAAGGGAGTGAGTTTCAACTTCTTCAATGGGTATTATGAGACTACGAGCCTCTCTGGGGTCATCAATCTCACTTTCCTCAGCAGAAGGCTCCGGTAACTGTTAATCTTCATTAATTCGAATTGCCCTCGATGTCTTAAGAGCAAGAGCTGTTGCATAACACTCTCTGGCTATCTTCTGACTACTTCACACAACTCATACTTTTCCCTAAACCGCATATTTTAAACACTAATGGACTGTTAAGGCAACAACATGTATTCTGGAAAGCCAAGACCTCCTAAAAATCGCGTTGTATGATGTGGGGAAATCTACCACAACAAATAACACCCTTACCATCTTTTTAAAAGTCTATTTGCCCAACAACACTTATTCTGCAAAATCCCCAATTACATAGGCAGTACGACTTGTGAAACCCACAATAATTTGGTTTGAAAGTTGAATAACAGTCAGATTCCTCATTTGTTTGTAGGAGCTTAAGAACATGATGTTTGCCGAACTGCCTGTATCGATCAAATTTGGCGTATATCATTCCCCCTATAGATGCTTCTATAACCACTGCATCCTCATGGGGTCCAGAAATATCCCTCAGATCATCCTCATCAAAGACTATGAACGGTAAAGGGGACTGGCATTGATGGGAAGACATTCCCCATTCCAATTGAGTAGCCAAATTGTGGACATCCCCTCCAAAGATAGTAATGACTCAAAGAAAATGATCAGTCCAGATACTGTCTTGGTTTGTTCTGTTATCACACCCACCTTATTTCGAGTTGGATCTGGATCCAAATATTCAGAGTCCACGTCGAACCTCTCAAGGATGGCCATTGCCCATTCTTTAGTAGACGTTCATGATTGTTTGTAGGACCTGTCCGAGGAGCATTGTCAGGTCTGTTTCCACTTCTTCTTTTAACATACGCTCCCAGTTTTCCCCTCTCAGTAAGGTTCTGAACTTCTTGTTTCAATGTTATGCAGTCTTGAGTATTATGGCCTATATCATTGTGATACTGGAAAAAACAAGTGTTTCGGTTTTCTTTAGGGACTGCAATGTCGCCGGCTTTCGAAAACGTACTTCATCCTTAGTTTTATCATAGATTGTGGCTACATTTTTCCTTAAGACTGCAAACGATTCAAGCTGAACCCAAGGACCCTTTTTGCCCCTTGATTGTTGGCTCTGAGTTTGGTTCTGGTTGGATTGAGTTTTCTTAGACCGGTTAGATCATTGTCCAGTCTCCTTAGCCTTGTAATTGGACTGGTTAGCAGCTGGGGGGGCCGTTATGGTGGACCTCACTTGACGGTGCATCCTGGTTTTCTTTGTCTCCTCCACATTAATCTGCTTTCCCACTTGATTTAAGAAGCCTCTTCAAGTCATAGCTTTCTTCCGGGTTACAAAATCAGCTAAGTTCCTAGGATTCAACTCCTGTCTTAGAGAAGCAATTTCCACCTGCTCAAAACAATCTGCTAATCCATTCTTTGTATTCACAAATCGAATTATGTAGTCTTTCAAAGATTCGTTTGCTTCTTGGGCACAGTGGATAATGGTATTCTCATTACCCTTCAATTCTTTACTCCCAACAAATTGCCTCTGGAAGGGAACCCAAAATGTATCAAAGTTCCTAATACACCCCGGAGGTAAGCCATTATACTATTTAAGAGCACTTCCCATAAAAGTTTGGGAGAAGGCTCTGCACAAGAGTTTATCATCATCATCAAAACCGAAACTATTTTTCTCACTGGTTTTGAATATAACATTCAGGCACCATCGTGCTTCCACTGTAGTCGCCAATTTGGTTTGGTTTATTTTAGGCTGAGGGTAGTTTTGTAAAATGTTTTAGTAAATTTGGGGTGTTTTGTGTTTAGTGTAAGGAGTAGTGAGATAATTAAGTAGCATGCTAGTATTAAATTATGATCACCCTCATTAATGAGAGTGGTTGAGGTATTTATACCTTAATTATTGACTTGTGGGCTTACCGGGTCAGGTGGTGAAACCGGGTCGAATTCAAAGACCCATTAGTTTTTAAGTAGATTAGCAAATAGTTTAGTCAAAAGTTATTTACATTTGTCCTCTTCGGATTTATAGTGGTGTGATATGGTCTGAATTACCCATGTTTGGATTAATAGATTGGTTGTAAATGTAAGATCCAAACTCATCAATTTTGGCGAGTGTGGCTTTTGCTTTCTAGTATTTGGTCTCTTGTAGCTGGATCACCTTAAGTTGTTCCTACTTCATTTCTTTGAACAACAATTCCAAAAGGTGAAGGACAGAGGAGGTCACATGGATATATTGGTTAATAGTGGGCTTAAACCTGAGCGGGCCTGATGTCCCTGTCAATATGAGCGGTGCTAATACCGATATCATTGAACGAAGATCCCCTTCGGTTAAAGCTCTATTTATGGCAGTGGTCAGGCGGGTGAGAGCTGGACGGTTGTTGGGACGGTTTCAGAGGTTAGGTTGTCGACTATTTTTAAAATAAGTACCTTGACTGCTTGCGAGAGGGTTTCCTTCCAGTGTCTCCCTTTCAATTCCAGATCTTGTTGTCACAGTTGGAAAGCTTTTACGGTTTCTTGTGACTCACTTCTTACTGACAGGCCAAATTTGTTAGGGAACATACTCACAAATAAATGCCAAATATATTACTTTATGAATCCATAAATAAAATATGTGATTTACATAATCATAATCCTATTTATATAATTTGTGTAGAACTCTGTATCTCTTATTAATTACATAACCTTATGTTTGAACGTGAACTGGTGGACTAATTGTTCGTTACGCACTACCACGACCGGTTATGCTGCACGATCATTAATGGTGGTCAGAAGTGGGATGCGACGGTTATGATTGACCTCAGAAGGGAAATTATCCCCTCAGTAACTTCTTGAACTATTTTTCGAGTGGTAGGCCCTAATCATCCACAATGCTTGTTCTGGATTCTCTATACCGAGCCCGAAGGTACCCCTGTCGCTTGGCTTTGGTTTTCCTTGTTGATGTCAAAGGTACTAAGAAAACCGAGGGGGGCTCAATCTCATGGTCCTATCTCTCCCTATGGTAATAGTCTTATCATCTACCAGATCAATCAAATAAGAATTATCATTGTTATGAAATTTTATTGCATCTAACATGCTACATTCTAATCGCTTATTTTTTACCCATACAATCAATTTTCTAGCCTTCACATCAAATAATTTTCATAGCAGTAGATTAAAAAGGTATACCTTGGATTCAAAGTAAAAATCTATATTCATGCATGTCTAGAATTAAAAAATCTAGATTAAAGATAAATTTGTTAACCTTTATCAAAACATATTTTATTATGCCTTTATGATATGAAAAAGACATATCAACTTTCTGTAGAGAAACATTGTAGCCTTTGTTCCACATATCCCTAATTTTTATAGATATAAAGACGCATAAAATTGATGATAACACCTATACCATATATATTTTTTAAAATTTAAATCATTAATTTTGCAAAGAATAGTAAAACTCAATGGATCTTGTAGTTTTGGTGAAAATTTGTTTTAAATTAGCACACTACAGTCCTTTATCAGCATAACTATTTAAGAAACTTCAAATATTTAGGAATCTATTCTAGCGAAATATCTCAAGGAATTTGGAAAATTGTTTGCCGGTGTTTTATTTCTTCTTCCGTCTTGGATAGGGAATTTAGTGTGAGTATTTTGAGATGGGAGGGTTCTAGCATACCTCTGGAACTTTATCGTGGTCACAAATACCCTGGTTGCAGTAAAGTAATTCATTGGGACCTTTAGCTTTGGCAAACTCGTCACGATCCTGATCAATATTACCATTACCATGGAAAACTCGATCGTGGTCGCAATCACTAGAACTTTGGTCACTGCAAAATTTATCATGGGGCCTTCTATATTGTCTATCTCAAAATTTCCTTGACCAACAAGGTCTTTATCGTGACACAATGTCATGTGGTCACAACCATCATCATCTTGGTCGTGGTGAACTGCTTATTGATTTCAACTACTTTGTTGTGATCATCTTCTTTGTGGTCACAATCAACTCCCTCTTTTCATTATATTTCTCAACTCTTTGACCAATTTTTCTCATTTTTCTTAGTGTGATTGCATTAGCCTACTTTGTGTTATTTTCAATATTGTTGTGCCAAGTTCTTTTATTTATGGAAGCCAATATGGAGTGTACCTCAACTATTTGAACCTCTAAATTCTTCATTCATACTCCTTAATTTTGAACCGATACCTTTAGATTCTCCATGCTTGATTCATTCATGTCGAAATAAGTGTTCATGGATTCAACAAATTTACTTAGGTTTCTCCTCTAAAGTTTATTTGTTTTCCATGTTGTCCAAATCTTCATGCTTCTATAAGTTTTCATTGTTTTTCCATAAAAATGGATTTTTCTTGTGACCTGCTTGATACCTATTGTTATTATAGGTATTGGGACATGTTGGAAGTTTCTCACATACATCGCATCATCCGATGTTGCAAATTGATTTGTGATTAATGGATGATAAGCATCAATTTATTGTACTACAACATAATTCATCTTTAGCTAGGTTATTTGTTGCTCAAGAGCGGTTATCTTTGCTTGCATAACAATCTGATTGATATCTATATAGACTCCAGTCTTATTTTCAGACGCATAAATCTTGTTTGAGGGTACTACAAGTAGTCTATATGCTTCCTTTGGTGTTTGTTTTGTTAAAAAACGTCCACTTGCCGCGTGTATCATCAGTTTGTTATTCCACATCAGCCCATTATAGAAAGGTTGGACAATTATCCAGGTTAGAATACTACAGTGAGGGAATCTTTGTAACAATTCTTTATAACATTTGTAGGAGTCACACATAGACTCGTTGTTTTTTGTGCGAATATTTTGGTATCATTCTAACACTTGGCTGACTTCACCGGTGGAAAGTGTTTTTTCATAAAGAGTTGAGGTAGTTGCTCCAATGTTGTTATTTAGTATAGAGGAAAATTTTAGCCACGCTTTGGCATTTTTGTTAAAAGAAAATAGGAAAATTCTAAGTCTTATCGCACACGAAGAGACATTATTATATTTTGTATAGAGGAAAATTGTAGCCACGCTTTGCCTTATATTAAGACATTGCTCTAGATATCCTTCAAATATATAGTTGTTATGAGTTTTGGTGATCAACCCCGACTTGATTTCAAAGTGAGGTGCAGCCACCTCTGGCCTCAAGATTCTGGGATTAAAACCAACTATCGGTAAATTAACAAAATCATTGATCTTTTTCATATCAGGATATGCTTGTATAACTTCTTCCACCATCTTTAATTATCTTCTTCGTCTCCGAAAGCTTCTTTCGATCCCTGGATCAAAGGAAATAATATTTTTTTATTTACAAAAATAATTAGCACAAAAATATATCAGACTAATATATCTAAAAAATAATGATTATTCCCTAGTAATGACGCTAAAAATTTGATGGAAAATCGCAAACGTACGATTTTTCACAGTAGTTTTGATAAGTACTAAACTAAGGAATTATTAAATCCTAGGAAAAAACATAAATTTTAAATCTTCAATGTAATATAAAAATCTACTAATTAACAAAAAACTAAAATTCATTTCGTAATAAAAAAATCAATATTTTTGCGAAATAAAATAAAATTGCAATTGAAAAATTAAAGTAATCGATATTAAAATATTATTGTGATCATTAAAACATGTATATACAATTTATTAAATTAAATCTAAACATATTTTTTTCAAAGTCATGTTCTTTTTTAGAGTATTTCCTTTATCTCTCGATCATCGTCAACTAACCTTCTTGTATGAGTAAATGATATATTATCTACAATTGGTATGGAAGTGTTTTATTTATAGGAGATGTAGTGGGCCTTTTTTTTCTCCAGAAATCCTATTTCCTAAAAATAAAACTATATTTCCATCAAATAAAATTCTAAAAATTATTTAATTATTTTAAATTAAATTATAAAGTATTATGATTTATTTATTAGGAGACCAAATCTTTTTTATTTTTAATTATGTCTTTATGCCCAATATTTTTTTCAAGTCTTTGGTTTTTTTATAATTTTCTTCAAATATAGTTTAATTTTGTAATTTAACTCATTTTTTCTCTTTTATCTCTTAGTTTGCTAATAAACATAAAAATAATAATTTAGAGTATTTTATTTATTTTTAAATAAAACTAACAATTAAATTAGTATAAAATTAAGGATAAATATCTTTTGATCAGTACCTAACCAATAAAATACATCTAAATACCTAACCAATATATAACCAAAAAAATTAAATCTGAATTTGTTATCAAATTATTTTATCTCAAAACTATTTGTGAAAAACTTCTTTTATATTATTTTTAACCTTCATTGCAGCATATGAGGTAGGTTTGTTTTCATTTAAAAAAATCATGAATCACGTTTATAACCCCATTTAAGATGATCAAATTTAAAACACTAGCATTTTCAAGGAAGAATCTCCCTAAAGGTTCAAAATGTATTACATCCCTCAAAATGAAATAGATAGAAATATGGACATGCAAACAAGTTAGTGAGTTCAATATCCTCAATGCCTCATCCCATTCATTTGTTCTCTCAAAGATTTTATCGGAAAAAACTTACATTCATCCACAACTTCTTCAAATGAGGTGTAATTTACAGCAAGTTTAGTAACATATGGACGCACATGTCACACACTTCTATCGTTAGATATTTACATATATTAAAGAAGAAACATTACACGTCTTTCAGATCTATGTTGATAACATCGTAAAGAGAGAAAATATAAAATTAGGTAATAAATTAATTAAAAATATTAAAACATTTCACATGTTGGAAACCCATACTTCGACCTAACCGTAACCAATAATAATTTTACCAACATTATGAACCTTTTGTGGAACCTTCTTTACCAATTACAGATCTCCATATTTTCATATTTAAATATTGATTACGGATAAAAACGATACTTTTAACAGTTCGAACTTGTTTTTCTTTGCGGATACTGAAAATTATTTGAGATTAGATGCCTGAAGATCGATAAGACAATCATCCTCATTATTTTGATTATAGGAAATAATTTATAATATTCTTAAACGGAGGATATTTGACTTTCACCCAACAAATATCAAGTTTACAAAAATAACTCCTCGAGCAGTTCAAGAATATCAAACTATAAATCCTAAAGAAGTACAAATTGAAGAAATAATACTCTGTAAAAGGTCCACTAGAGAAAGGAACAACACTATATCTTTGGATAATATAGTGTATCTTCAAGAATATGAAGATTCATGCGGTGTAATGATAAACGATACACTATTTTTTCTGTGACGTTATAAAGACTTATGATTCTCAGTCGTGGATAAGCGATAAGGAATAAGAGTATAATTCAATGCAATATAACAAGAGTTGGGAGCTTATCACATTACCTGAAGAAAATAAGCCAATTGGTCGTAAGTGGATTTACAAAACCAATTGAAATCTCAAAGGTAATATGGAAAGATATAAAACATGTTTTATGACAAATTATTATACTCAGCACAAAAAATTAAATTTAAAGATATATTCTCTCCATTTTTTTGAAATAAACTTTTTAGACAATCATGACATTAGTTGCACAATTTGACCTAGATAAAATGGTATATATTGATAAGGGTGATATTTATTCGAACAATGGGTCGGATTGGTAGAATATTGGGTTAATTAGGCTTTATATAAGTCTTGTAAAATAGTCCCAATAATTGTGTAACATTAGGGAAATTAATGTAATAAATAGTAAATGTGGTTAATATTAGTAAAATAATAGGGTGATATGGCTATAAATGGATCAACTATGTGGCCCTTAGACCAACTACCATTACTATATAAACGAACATTTCCTTTTCGGGGAATGGTGAACAATTAGTTACTTTATTTTCACTTTTGGAAGCTTCTCTCCATAGTATTCATGTGTTTACCTCTCTGGAATCATGCACCCGTATATATATTTGACTCGTAACCCCTCCCCCCCCCCCTCTCCCCCCAAGAGACCCAGTGTGGTCTAGGTTAACCTCCCGATGGGCGTCAGTTTCTTGTTGCACGGTTTCCTCAGACTTCTCAAAGGGAACAATTATCCCCGATGAAACTTTAGTCTTTATGTACCCTTTTTCCTTCGTTCGATGAGACATTTTCCTCTTACGAGCTTTATCTTTTTTCTATCCGATCTTGTGTAAGGGTCAGCAGTATGACCAATCAAAATATAAGTAGTCCACGGGACTGCTCTGCTCGAGGGTTCGAGGTCACCATTGTCTTGCTGAGAATAAGTCTGTCGATGAGCTAATTATGGAGAGCTGTTTGTTATCCGATGAGTAAATACACCATAATAAGGCTGCACGGTGGTTGGTTGATCGGAATAAAATTTCTCATGATGACAAATAATAAGATTTACTCTAACTCTCTCTCTCTCCCTATATATATATAAGTCTCTTATGTTTCTCGCTCTAAAAAGTTAGCAATTGAAGTGTGTGAGAAGAAAATCTTATTTAGAGAGGAATTGTTGAGTTCTTAATGGTCATATAAGCCTAGGGAAGAGGAAAGGTTTCTTAGATACTCCCCTTTGTTTTCAAAAGCACGAGCATAAAGAAGTGGAAAGGTTTTCTTATTTATAAAGCTAACCATAATTTATTTTTAAGGACCTATTGTATAGATCTAGTGACCAAAGGACACGTGTACGAGAAGATAACATGCGTAACACGCAACTATCAAGTCAGCAATTCTTATGGTAGAATCTTCCAAAGGGGAAGTGTCCAGAATTGGTTCGGTGAAAATCATAAAAGTAGGGTAATTACAAATCGATCTGAAGCACCGACATAGTTATTCCTCGCTTACAACATTTTCGCAAAGACTAGAGGACTACTGATAAGGATGATATTTATCGAAACCACGGGTTTGATTGGTAGAATATTGGGTTAATTAGGCTTTATATAAGTCTTTTAAATAGGCATAATAAATATGTAACATTGGCGGAATTTCATGTAATAAATAATAAATATGTAACATTGGCGGAATTTCATGTAAAAAAAATAAATATGGTTAAATTAGTATAAAGAAACATTCATATTTTGGGAAAGTGTAACAATTATTACTTTATTTCTACTTTTGGCAACTTCCCTTCTAGTTTTCTCGTGTTTCTCTCTCTAAATTCATGCTCCCAAAAACATCTTTGACTCGTAACCCTCTATCTCAGATACATTTAGAACCATCATATATAGTGCACCCTAAGAAGTTTGTAATTGGTGATTCAAATTAAACAGTATGCAAACTCAAAAAATCCATATATAGGTTAAAAAATGCTTCCCGACAATGATATCATAAGTTCCTCGAGGTAATAGTCTTCTTTGGTTTTGAGATGACTCGGTTGAGGATTCTGTGTATCAAAATTTCAGGTGGGAATAAGTTTATATGTTTAGTATTGTATATTAATGACATATTGCTGATCACAAACAATAAGTTATTATTGATAACCACCAAGAGATTTATTTCGTAAAAATTCGATATGAAATATTCTTGATGATGTGACTTTTGTATTAGAGATCCAGATTCACCGGCATCATATCATGCAATATTTGGAATTTCGCAAGAGGTATATATAAAAAATATGTTACAACATTATAAAATCTTAAATATAAAGTTATTAAATACCCTTATTTCAAAAATAGACAAATTAAGTCTAAAATAATGTCTAAAGACAAACCTGGAGATTAAAGAATGTAAAATATCTCATATGCTTTGAAAGTTTGGAGTCTATTTTATGCTCAAATTTTTACAAGGTCAAACACCTTTGTTTTTAGGTTGTTGGGAAGGTATGTAAGTAATCCGAATATGAAACATGGGAAGATGCTCAAAGAGATTCTCTGGTATTTACAAAAACAAAAGGACACATGTTAACATATAAGATATTGGACAATTCAAAGATCATTATGTATTCCGGCTTATATTTTGGTAGGTTGTATGGAAATATTTTGAGGCACTTCAAGCATCATATTCACATACAATTTTATAGAAAAGTGTAAAGCAAAACTAGTTTTATTCTCCATTATGGGAGTAAAGTTTGTTCCATGCTTTGAGACGTCTAATCATGCATTGTGATTTTTAGAAATTTTCTATTATGATGGATCGTCATATGCTTATTGACGCATTGGTTATTGTCTATAACAATCTGATTAAAAAATAATTATATAAATATGAATCAAACTAATAGATGAGAACTCTTTATGAAGGTATTATATATATACCATGTCAAATTCAAATTATATGAAATATTATATTGATACTTAAGTCTAAACATTTTATAAATTACTTAATAGATTTTTTCACACATCCTAAGAAAGATAATAATTACTTCTTCTTCTTAAGAAATAAAATAGAATGCATTTAATTGGTCAATAAGCAATAACGTCTGCAGTTGGTTAAATATTCATTGGTGAATATTAAAAAAATTATTTAATATTTTTTGGAATTTTAAAATGACAATTAATATGAAAGTATTATATTTGTTTAAAAAGACTCTTAATATGAACTATATAGAATAATTTGTAACAAAAAATCAAGGTTATGGTCCTAACCACAGCAACTAAACAAAAGAATAATATTGCAATTAGAGTAAAATTAAAACCATGATTGTAATTCTATATAAAAAAGGATTGAATAGTAAATAGTCCATTGACTATCTAGTTTTGTGACAAATAATCCATTGACTAAAAATTGTCTAATGGTTCCTTGACTATCCACTTTAGTGATAGATAGTATATCGACTAAAAAACATTGGTGGGAGTCCTTTGACTATCCATTTTTGATAACGTTTGTCCCCCACGAGTGTTTATTTCGAGGATTTTTTTTTTACCAAAAATGATTAGTCAAAGGACTAAGTTTATCAAATATGAATAGTCAGGTAAAAAATGGATAGTCAACACAAACGAGGACTAATTTATCGAAAATTGATAGTCCATAGACTACCACCAGACTATTTTAAGTCGATAGACTATTTGTCACCAAATTCGATAGTCAGGCTACTAATTAATGTTCAAAACCTAAAAAGAAGATAGTGTATTATTCCTTCAACATACTCAAAATAATAATATTACACCGTATTTATTGATTAGAAGCTCACACTTGTAGAGAAGATATAAATCTTTATTTAAGACAAAGAGAAAAAGTTGAATCGGGAGTAAAAGAAAGAACACAAAAGAAGTTATGTTTACCAATTCCAGTAAGTTTTCTTATTCTGTCGTGAGGAAGAGTTCATACTTGAAGGAAATTATTTATTTATGTTTGAAATTATGGTTTATGCGTAATGAATGTTAAAGTTTTATATTTTAAAAAACATATATACTTCAAAGTATATCCAAAAGTATACTTTTTATATTATTTAAAATTAATTATTTATATAAAAGAAATTAAACATAATATTTTATAGATAACAAAATATATTAAACGGATAATTAAAAAAATACACGATGGTGAGACAAATTTGGACTTATATGAATGTTGATTTAGGTTAAACATGACGATAGAGAAAGAAATTATATGAATAATATCTGATTTTTTTAATTTTTGAGTTTGATCCATTGTTATAGAATTATAAACATCTCAGATTTATAAGGTAGATAATATATCATTTACTCATGGATACTATATATCATTAACTAACCAAACATTTTTCTAATTTGAAGAAATATTTTTTACTATAATTTTAAGAATAAATATCTATTTAATTATATCTTTTACTAAGTTACTATCATCTCCAAGTAAGCAGCCCAACGAGTCTTTTTAGACCGAGCATTGTAGATGGACTAATTATTTTATTATCAGTATTTCATAATTCTTGCGAGAGCATCGAAGAAGGATTAGAACTTTGAAGTATTTTTCATGAGTCCATTTTGTTGTCTTTTTTTAAATTTCCAAAACTTAATTATCTTATTATCTTTGAAGCTGAAAGTTTTTGTTCAGTCGAGTGTCTGTCAAGCCAAACTACTAAATCAATTACGGTTTGACTCATAAGAGTCTTGAGGTATGTTGTTCTTATATTTACCTCATTAAAAACCATTCGCCGACCCAAACCTTCTTTGATGATAAAAACCCTATTTTTCTGAAAGAAAAAAAGAAACAAATATAAAAACTATATTCTTTATCTTTGGGTTACTAGTAGCCAATGATCTTATAAGAAAAAAAATATTTAAAATTGGCAAGAAATATAAGGAAAATTATTTCAAAAAACAGTTTTTTGGATTGCTCGTATGCATATGTGAGTTCCCCCGGTACTTTTAAACTATGAAACAGACTAATGACTATATATGTTCTTTTGAATAAAGAATTAAAAACTTTTGAAGGTTCTCTTGAGCAATATTCTAATTGAAATATTTTAAGTTATAATATTTTATTTAAAGTATTTGTTGTTACTTAGTGAAATTAAAGATGTTGCTTGTTGGATTTCTATAATTAATTAATTAAGCTATATTGAAGAAATAAAATAATTATAGCACGTGTTGTAAACATGTAACATTATGGTGTATTTTTCACACATGTTTCTTTTTGGGCTTCTTTTATATGAGCCCTTGAACTTGTTTTGACCTGAGCTTTTTATTTGCAAAATAGTTTGACTGTTATTAAATAATTGAAGGGGCTCTTTAAATAAATATCATCTTCCTTAAAGCTCTCAATTTTCACGCTCTAAACCTTTGTTGGTTATTCTTGTTTTAACCTTCTTCCACTGTTAAGGCATTCAGCTTTCAACCTGGTTTTTTATTTTGCTTTTAGAAAGTTATTACTACTATCTTCCTTTCTCTCACATTTGCCAGAAGTATAAATTTAAAATCAATTATTCGCAGAGATGGTGATCAATTTGACAACCAAAATTAAAACACTAATGCCCCATTTGATACTTCCTCTCCCAATAAATCAAAAGATAGTGTATATTGTCGGTAAAATATTCCTAATTTAATTGTGATTATACTTCTTCCTTAACAATAGCATATCCAGCTAATCAACTTTCTCCGGTGACATTTGGGACCGTGAGTCCATCTCCTTATGTTGTTTAATTTGGCACGTTTTCTATATGTGTTCAAGTTCAAGCTGAATGAGCTTCTGCTTTATACTATGTGAGAAATATCAAGAGTACTATCAAGACCTTGAGTTTTACATAGTATAAGTATGCCTATATTAATGTAGAAGGCTATGGTAGAAATAAAATAAAATGTGAGAGTCATGCTAATGTTGAAGTTTGGTTTTCCCAAAGTTGATAAAACCCTTTTAGTTTTTTACTTCTATATTTGAAATTGGTCTTTGGTTCCCTCTTAACCGAGACTTGTTGAACTTTTTTAAAGAATTTGAAATTTTCTTAAGTCAACTATATCCTAATATTTAGATGATGGGTGATATTATTCTTTCCCAACGTATTTTCAGGGACTTCAATGTTGTGATTTTTTCCGAAATGATGAAGTATTCAGTTATGAAGGAAAATACGTTTTTTTTACATTACCATAGGAAATGATTCTAGATCGTGAAGAATTTCTCTAATTATAACAAGATATAGAAAAAAGAGTTCGATTATATCTCGGGCGATTGTGAGACTAGAGCTAAATAAAGTAAGTCTATTTGTTCTCACACTTGGGTGTCCCACTGTAAGCATATAATTTTCTATGTTTGCTTTTACTATAATTGGTTTTCTTTTGATATTTAAGAATTACATTTATTTAGGTTTTCCTTACATGTTATATCTTGATAAGGAGAGGTTTTACAAGAATCGTGTTTGTTATACCAAGAATAGATATGCCAAACTTGTATGTAAAATTCAATAATGGTTTTGTGATTAAAAAAGCAACCTTGCTCATGAATATTACATAACTAGTGGATTGTTGCATAATTCTCATATAGCTACTACACATTCATTCTTTAAGGTCAAGACCGAGACTAAGAATGATGTTTGGGTCCTCTTATTAATAATCCTCAGATGATGTCCTCAAAAGTTGGTGAGTCTGAGAGGAAGAAGGTTACTGTTAGGCATTCTTATGTAAGGAAGACTGTTGAAAAACATAGTGAGCATGAGGCTAAAGGTGCCGAAGTTGCTGGAATTCGAGTAAAAGAAAAAAAAATTCATAGGGGACACCAGAGATTGAGTTAATCAAGTTAGAGATATGTGAAGACTTCTACTGCAGAGGCTTCAACTTCAAAAGAGTTGAATGTTAAATAAAAGGTTATTAATTTTAAGACACCTTTTCTGCTTCTAAAAGTAAAATGTCAACCCATTTGGTCTAAGTTCCTACTGGAATTCCTTGTGATCACAAACTCTCAGTTCATGGTATTAGTAGTGGGACTATGTATGTGACCACTGGTAAATATCTTTCTCAAATTGATCTATATTTGTTTAATAAAATTTCCTCATCATCCCACCAAAGAGGTTGTAATATCTGAGGGTAAATAATTTATCTTCATATGATGGTAAAGAAAAAATGGAGAATGTTTCTCCTAAGTTTGTTCTTAGTCGCATGAGAGAAAGAATTTGTGATGACCATTGCTAACTTGGTCAGTCACTATGAGGGAAAGAAGAAACCGAAGTGGAAGAATGAAGGATCTACTAAAGGAAGTAATTCTTAAAACCTCGAGTGGAAGAGGAGCCCTAACTTGATGTTGGAGTCCTAGAAGTGGTTAGGAGACTCATTATCTTCCTAAAATTATCACATTGTTGATGTTGCTAATGTTAATCTTGAACTTTATCATGTAGAACTTTTACAGACACATCCAATTATCAATTATTTGTTAAAAAAATTGCAACATCTCCAAACAATATTGACATAACAATTGCTGGAATTTTTTACTGTCAAATGGGTAATGATGGCTCCTCAAACTGGACTTCCTCTATTCATGCGCCTGAATTCTTCCATTTGGAGCGAAATGTCTAAAATATCAAGCCAATTTACAGTTTTGACAAGCAAGAGGAAGTTATTAATTCATCTTACCTCTTTGGAGTTAGCCATGAGGCAGATGAGTCTGGGTGTTAAAGTAAGTTTCCGACACTTTTTTCTCTTTTACGTATATAATAGCTTTATATATTTATGCTTTGGTTGACTTGGATTTCTTAATATATCTTACAGTCTTTATTCAATGCCTTTATAATGTTGTATCAAGTTTTTGGAAGCTCAAACCCTGTTATCCCCAAACTTTTCACATTACTAGAATCTATTTAAGATTATTTTGAGGATAGTCGGGAACCAAAGGCCAAACTTTACGCTAAACTTAATGCTGAGACGAAGCTAAAGATGGAACATGAGGCCCCGGTCAAAGCCGAGACACATTTAAGAACTGAGCTTCTAACTAGGGTTACACAAAATATATATATATATATATATATATATGCAATACAAGCTATAGTACGCTAAGAAGAAACTCGTTTTTAGTTGTAGGTTTGCAACTTACATCAAGAAGATAAAATTTTTCCTTGCTTCAGTCATTCCATCATTGTCTTGTGAATTAAGAAGTTATTCTTCAAAAGCTTAATATGAGCAAAACCTTTAGGCCACCAGCAAAAAGAGCATGATGAGTTTATGATTACTGCTAAAATCGAGATGGCGAGGCTATAGAAGGATCTAGATGAATTTATGCATGAAAATAAACTTTTGGATGAGAGACTTTCAGCCAAACGTTGGAGTATGTTAAGCAAGAAAAAAATTTCTTGATTAAGATGAGTACAATTTTGTTAGAATAGTGGAAACAGTTGTGAGACTTTGGTTCTTCATTTTCATGATGGATTTCTTAAATTGAGCTTGGATGTTTTATGGTATTATGTTCCTCATGAGAAAATTCCAACTAATGTTAGTTGGATAAGTTCTCCTAGAGAAAGCATGACTATTTCTAATGTTACGCAAAGTGGACACCAAGTTTGGTGTTATAAATTAGAAAGTCTCTTTTGCTGATAATGCAACTCCAATTGTTCCTCCTCCATGCCAAATGACAACTGAACCATCCTCTGATCAAGTTGATGCTATTGTTCATGCCAATCTGACATCATATAATTTTTAGTCCTTAGTGTATTTTTGTAAACCATGTAAGCTTTTTGTTGAACAACTTCCCCATTGATTGAGGTAAATTTAATTTTTGTGTGTGCATATCTTACTATCATGAATATTAGCTTGATTTTTTTATGACTTGTGTTTTCCTTTGTATACTTTTCTTTAAAAAAAATTATATATATTTTTTTGGAAAAAAAACACGATCTTATTTAGTATTATGTTATTCCAATCAGAGTGATCAATCTGAATGAGTAGATATTTTTAAGGAATATGTTGGCCTATTATTTGGATTATGTCTAGTATTATCGAAATTGTACTAGTGATTATTTGAAGGATTCCATGACTCCCTAATATGTTTAAGGACTATTTTTGAAATCATCTCATAAACGATTTTGTTTTGATAGAGGGGTACTTGGACTCCCTCTAGTGCTAATGATTATTTAAGGACCATCTCAGACTTACCTATTTGTTTTTTGAGTGATACTTGGACTCTCTGAAGAGATGATGTCTACTTCTAAAATCATCTCAGATTTATCTTCTTTGTTGTTTTAAGGGTGCTTAGACTCCATATATTGTTACGGGATACTTTTGAAACCATCCTAATTTTTTTTAATAGATGTGTAGAATTTTTAAGGTCTTCAGAACCACTTTTCGAAGCATCCTCTTTGCTTTATTTATATTTGATGAAATAAAAAAAATCGGAATACGTTGAGACTTTTTAAATAGTAAAAGTATTTCATTAATGTTGAATACTTCCTTAAAACCTTCTTGCGTCACCTATGTAGGAAAAGGTACACTTGAAATAAGAGTTTAATAAAACATTAAAAACATCATAAAGACATTAACCAAAGCTTATTGCGATTTATATAGCTTTGGATTCTCTATGTTCCATGGTATCGAAGTTTATTTCCTTCTTTAGCTAACAGTCTATATCTTCCGAACTTAAATTTTACTTTTATTGTATATTGTCCTTTCCAGTTTGGAATTATCTTTTCGAGACTTATATTTTCTATGAAGGATTACTTCTCTAAGTAATTTGTCTCACACTTTGAAGCTTGGGAAATTAATTTTGGAATTGTATCTATTCTTCATCAAAGTTTTATAGTGATTTAACTATAGATGAGTCTTAATATTTTTTCTTTAATCACACCAAGTTTGACCCTCCGTGCTTGCTTTATTACTCATAATATTATATTATGTATGAAGACATAACATATTTTACTGGTACGACTTTCATCTCATATACCAAATCAAAAGGTGTTTTGGCTATTGCAATTTGTAGGATGGTTTTATAAGACCATAAAATATATTACAATAAATAAGGCTAGTTCCTTATCGCTCGTTCCAGTATTTCATTGGTGTCATATGTTATTATTATATTGGTACCCTTCATTAGACCGTTTTCATGTGGATAAAAATATTGAGAGAAATATTATTTTCTACCACGTGTTGAGCAGAACCATGCAGTCATTCATTTTGGAATTGAGTTCCATTATCTATCGTGATGACTCTTGTTATCCCACATCTGCAACATATATTTGATTTAAGGAACTTTTTTACCTCTTTAGTTGTGATGTTCATGAGTGGTTATGCCTTTACCCACTTAGAGAAGTAGCCTACCATTACTAGTAAAATTTCTTTCCTTCTGAAGCTTTTGGTAGAGACCTTACAATGCCAAGGTCCATCTATCAAAATGAAAAACTTCCTATATTGTTTCTAACAATATGATTGAGAATTCTATTGAATTTGAGCAGTGTTGGCAAGTGTCATAATGCTTTACTTTCTTTTTCCCATCATTCATATTTGTGGACCAATAGTACCCTTGGAGCAAAAAATTCCTATGTGTAACATCTTGTAACCAAAATGAGAACTCCATTTTCCATCATACAATATATATTTTTATTGCAAATTAAATGGATGTTGGCCTCGCGAATGATTGTAGCCCCCAAGGGGGTAGCCGAGTTGGTTGAGTATGGCATTCTTATGACCAAAAGGTCATGAGTTCGAGTCCCTCTACATACGCTTTCTCGGCTGAGCCTGTCACCTTGTGTGGTTTACCTTCTGGCGTTGGTTTGCAGGCTATCGCGTCAGACATAGAATTTAACATTTATTTTTAATATGTTATATAGATTTGATATAGATTTTTTATATAACATTTATTTTTGAATATATATAGATTTGATAAATATTTTAACATTTATTTTTTAAAATAGTTTTATAGATTTGATATATATTATCTATTTTTTAATATCCTATATATTATTTATTTCTAAATTTATATACAGTATATAAAGTTATTCTAGTAACTACTGTATTCTATTTGTTATCGTATGTTTTTTTGTCTTTTTAAATTATATATGTAATATAAAATTAAATTATATAAATTATATATTAAATTAGTAACTTATAAGAAAATAAAAAATAGAACACTAAAGTTTAAACCTGATAATAAATATATAATTTGTTTTACTTTTAATAATTTATTTATTTGTTATAATTATAATAAATATATAATTTGTTAATCTTATGTTTATTGTTAAACATGACTAATCTAAGTTTTTTTTTACAGTAGTTAGTTGATTGTTGGAGCTTAAAAGTTAAAGTTAACGAAGACATTTGTTTTTACTTTCAAATATTTGACGAAGGTTTGTTTTTAATCTTATAAATTTAATAGATTTATGTTTTATATTTTAATTTGTTTTAGATAGTTTGGCGGATGTGTACTATTTTGTATAATTTATTGTTAAATTTTTAATTATATTGCTATATTTGATTTATGTCGGGTTTGGATATTTATAGCGGGTTTCATTCGTGGGTAGTTCGTAGGTATCCGTGTGGATAACCCGAACCCACGGATTCAGATTTGGTATGGATGAAAAATACTATATTTTGGGACGGGTTCCGGTATCAGGTTTTTACTACGGGGCAGGTTATGAATATATAGGTACGCGTCTCCGATTTGTCCCGTTGTTATATCTTTATATATATAGGCAGTTCAAGCAAACATATCTAAGTTTTATTGTAAAAATCAAGTAGTTTATACCTAAGACACGTAGATTTATCTCAGTCGAGTCTTAGGACTTTACTTCATTCCACTATGATGTACTATACTTTCCACCCAAGATATATAAGATATAAGGACTATTTGGGGTCATCCATATTATCAAGGATGATTGAGCCCATTTCTAATTGTTATTTCTTGAAGGCTAGAGAAGTTGCATAACATTCCGTTGAAGTTTTCTTATTCTCTCTTATTACTCCCTCATTTTTATTGATTGAGCACTGAAGGAATTTGTTTACTATAGAGACTACAACATGTATGTGGAGCAAGGGTGTAGTTGGTTTCTCCAAAGGGAATTGTAATGTATCAAGTCATCCGTTTTGGATTTAAAGCATCAAATAATGAAGCTAAGTACGAAGTTACCTTGGCAGGGTTGAGACTTGCTAAAACCTATGGGGATAAGAAAGTAAGGCTAGTGAGTGATTCAAAACTCCTTATAAACAATACATCTGGCCAATCTGAGGAAAGAAAGGATCATTTAGTGAAGTATTTTGGAGCTTTGAAGGCTTTAACATTGGGTTTTGAAGGCATTAGGTACGAACATGTTCACATGGCTGGAAATTCAGTGGCTGGTTCTTTGGTTAAAGCTTCTTATTCAGAGGAGTACCCTTGGATTATTACACAAGAAAATCCTTCTATAGTAAGGGGGTCTGAAGCAGTTAAAGGGTTTGTTGAAGATTTTCAAATTTATACAAGTATTGCAAAAGATTGGTGGAGTGAGATTATATAATTTTTAGTGAACAATGTGTTACTAGTTGACAAGGTGATGGCTAAAAGAATACGGTTTAAGGCATATGGACATGTCCTCGGTGATATATTGTATAAAAAAAATTGTCGGCCTCTACTTTGATGCTTTGGAAAGGATGAATCACAAATGATATTGTCAGAGTCACACGATGGGGAAGGGTCATCCCACTGCGGATACAAAACATTGATACGAAGAGTTCTTCTTACAGGGTACTATTGGGCTACACTCTCCTCGGATGCCAAGGAATTAGTTCATAAATGTGACACTTGCCATAGATTTTCTAATACAATCCTTGCACCAGTTGTGCCTCTTGAGTCAATATATGAATCCCTACCGTTTGATCGATGGGGTATAGACTTGGTAGGACAATTACCGATGGCATCTGGAGGACGACAGACGATAATTGTCACAGCTGATTATTTTTCTAAATAGGTTGAAGCTGAAACTTTGGCAGGGACAAAAGCTAAGGACGTGATCAGATTTATTGTTTCTAACATCTGTTGTTGTTTTGGGGTTCCGAGGAAAATAACAATGGACAACGGACCACAGTTCGATAACAAAGAAAATGAAAGCTTTATGTGCTTTTAAGGGGATACAACAGTGTTTCTCGACACATTTCCATCCTCAAGAGAATGGCCAAGTCGAGGTCACCAATCGGAAAATTTTACATGGCTTAAAAATAACTTGGAAGGTAAGGCTGGAAAATGGCCGGATTATCTACAAAAAGTTTTATGGGCTTACATAACCACTCCCCTGACTGCAACACAAGAATCACTGTTCGCGCTGGTTTACGGAATGGATGCAGTAGTTTCGTCCGAAACGATCATCCCATCCTATAGGCTCTGGGAATACTCCGAGGAGACAAATGATAAGGGAAAGCGTACAGAGTTAGATTTGGTGGAAGAAAAAAAAGCATAGTTGAATTCTCTACATTATCATACTTTGATGAGAAGTCGATACGCTTCAAAGGTTAGGAGACGATAATTTAAAACAGGGGACAAAGTGTTGAGGAAGGTGTTCCTTCGCACGAAATAAAAACGGCTTGGTAAGTTAGCCCACAATTGGGAAGGTCCATACACAGTAACGAAGAAAGTCAAGTCGGAGACATATTGGTAGCGCCAAGCTACGAGATAGAAAAGACGATGGCAAACACAAGAGAAGAAGACGAAACAAGGATATATAAACCCTAACCCTAAGTTAGAGTATAAGAGACTAAGAGAAAATTCTCAATTTCTATTCATCGAAGTCTAACCTAAAAGTAGGATTTGAGGCACCTTAAATAAGAATCGCCCAAATCCCTAATACAAAATATGGAAACAAAAGTAAACGCAGTAAAATAATATCATATCAAATCTGAATGTAATCAGATTTAATTTAATATCTTAAATAGATCTTTAAAATATAAAAAATAAAATAAAACTAAAACTAAAACATTTAAATATTATAAAACATTTAAATATTATAAAATATTTAAATATTATTTTACAGAGGCCTTCCGCCTACATCATCCTTCCCTGGTTGGAAAGAATTTGACCTCGAATTATAAACGTCGAAATTCGTCAAGAACATTTCTCATGTTAAAAGCTTCTTCGTGTGAATTGTCCAGATTCATGTCAATTATCTGCAGAGCTTCACCGGGAGTGAGAATTATGGCATGATTGTGATTTTCAGGTTTTCCTTCACCGATTTCCGTTGGCGGACCAAGAAGTTTAATACGGTATATTTCCTCATCGAGTTTACTGCATCCTTTGAGAAGAACGAAATAATAAACCTTTTCCATCTTTCAATTTACTGTTTCTTCTCCGTCATCAACATACACAACACGTAGAGATGGATAGGTTAGCATGAGTTGTAGAAGATTGTTGTAGTTATTAACTTCACTGGACTTATTTTGATTATCATATATTTGACAAGAAACAACATATGTAAACTTCAAATCTACAAGAGCTCGCGCACTAGCAGCATCCACGTCTGAGCTGTCGAAAACACCATTATCCCTTCCGAATTCTGGGAAACATTGAAGGTCCAAAACTCGCATGTAATACACCATCCCACATACTGTCCTCGATAATGTCTGCCTTTTGTAAGATAAGCAGTGTCGAAGAGACTCGGACTTGTCTTTCGCAAAGAGCTTAAGCTTTGGATTAATAACCATGTCTTTGTAGTTGGTCCACTCATCAAGGTATATCCTTGGAGCTTTTGGAAAATTCATAAATAAGGAGTTTTCGAATAAAGTAATTCGACGACAAGCTTCCAAGTTCGAAGGTATATTTATAGTAGACTCTTTAACAGTCAAAAGTAAACAAAGCCTAGCAACCTTCCCCCTCCCAGACTGGTTCTTTGTAACCTGAATATTTATCTTTTTAAACTACTGTTCTTTCTTGTTGTTTCCAACATCATGACTTTGTACACTGGCAAGTTGTTTTCTAATGAGATTTCGGACATCATCAACAGAGTCAGGGTCGGTAACTTCCATCATGTCCATTATCTCGCCTTCGCAAGATAGAGTTATGCTTGGTGCCAATACTTCATAAACCATCTGTTTTGCTTGTAATGCTGCACTTGAAGCAACACTAGCAGCAGCAGCTATGGAAATATTTGCATAACCGAACCTACTTTCAAATTCTGGTTCCAATACTGAATTCTTGTGCTAGTCAATCAACTTCCATATATATATATTCATTATAACTAACTACCACAGCAGCAAGACCAGCTGCATTATCAGAATGTACACCAGCCTTTAACGCAACAGCACCAACAACAGCACTATCAGTATGAAGCACGATTTGAATCTCGTAAGAATCTACAATAATATCTACAGTTTTAGAACCCCCATGGGAGTTCAGTTCGTCAATATAAACTAATGCTTCATCCAAAAGCCTTATACTGAAATATTCTTCAAGAAGCGAAACTGTTATCCTCATAAGAACAAGTGGACTCAAACCATACGGTGGCACTGCAACTGCAGCTAATGGTTTCGCTGCAACTGGGGCAGCATAAGTTGCAGGATAATGTTGTGATGGTACATAATTTGTCCAGATCTTCAATCTGATTTTCTTTTATTGAAGGCCTGCGGCCGTAAGTTTCTTCCCTTCACAGCATAAGACGGTTCCACCATTGTCACATATTGCACAAACTGGATCACAGAGACTATGCATTTTTTTATCAGCTCCGAGGCTATCAACATAGTCTAAATAATCCCCTTCCTTGTTATCAGTGATAGAGTGTGATAACTTTTTCTTTTGAATATTCTCAAGAACAACCCAAAATTCATTTAGCACCGCCTTTGTAAGAGATTCAATCTGTCATCTGAATTTTTCAGGTTGATCTGCACAGACGTAACTACCGACCAATGTCTTCCCATCAATTTGATCATCCGTATGTATTGACAGAACATTGTTCCCATTATCCTGAGCCAGCTTTCTAACTAGAACAGACTTCCCAAAACCAACAAAACCATAGAGAAGAATGGTCCCATTTTGAATGTTTGCTAACAAGGGCACCGCAAAACTTGTTCCTACTTTAGAAGTCAGAACAAATGGCTCATTACCGGACCAATAACCATTGTCGCTAGCTTCCTACACTTGGTTAATGGCTCAAAATTGTGAAAATGTGAATGCGGGTTCTAATTAAAGCCAAAAGACTGTAGGCAATTCAAATTGTTGAATTCCAGGTAATCATCATTAGTTTCAGACTTTTTGACATTAGACAACCCTATATACGAGCCAGCCTTCTCAATTACTACATCTTGACAAAACTCCTGCCACCTCAATAAACATATATTTGCGTTTTCTGCATTAACACAAATACTAGGTCTTCCATTATTTTTCAAGATGACAGAAACTATTTGAACTCGACACCATCTTATATCTGCAATATTTTCTATAGACTAAGTATTATGTCCATTGAAAATATCTACCGGCTCGCTCACAAAATCCAAGAAATAAGACATATCCTAAAGCTTAGAAAAACCTGCAGATTCCATTTTCGAAAGGCGGTATGATGCAGCTGTTTGTTTGAACACTTCATTTATTGGAACAAAACCAAAAGAGTACAGTGGGTTGCTGTTGTATAGTGAGCAGAACCAAACCAACTAATAGAATTAGGTTTGTTGAAGGTATAAATAATGTAATGATCAAACAAAATGCATAAGTGCGGGTTAGAAGTACTCACGCCCAATAATGTCATCTGAAGGCTTCGCTCGCCTTAATCAGAAGTACTCAAGTGTGAGAAAATCATAGTGTGTACAGTATATATAGACGATGTCACTGATGCAGACCCACCAGCCCCTAACTCAATACTATCAGAAAACTTGTTCGTGGCAGCTTCAATTATAATGATATCAAATTGCAATGCATCCGCAGATAGAACTTTTTTGCCAGCTCTTTTGGACATTTCATCGAACGTCTTGCGTGCATCTTCGACGGAGGCGCACCAAGTGTACATATGAACGAGTTTTCTGCAGAGGAACTCGTTGTTATCAAGGCCACTAGCACCATATTTTCTGCATATGAACTCGTTTAAGTCTTCTAATTTCGACATATCAGCCTGATGTCGCAGTTGGTGAGAGAGGGGACTTTTTCTCGTCAAACTATCCATTGCATTAAGGAAATTGGTCTCTGAAATAGTATTAGGTTGTTTTCTCATAGTACACCTTCTATTTGATGAAATTTCAGGTGGTTTGGGTGGTGGTAAAGACAGTTGTAAAAAAAATTCAAATTTATCCATGGTTGATGGAAAATTTGATTTCAAATTTTTTGTTTGCTCTTTTAGACAAAAAAAAATTGGTTTTAAAATTTTTAATTTTTGTGAAGGTTTTAATTCTTTATTTTTAATCCCATAACTTTTTTTGTTTTTAGGATTAGAGAAAGAATTATTGTTTACCTTATCGAAAGAACATGAGACGTCTTTTGGTGTTATCCAATCGTCTTCGTCCTCATCGTCGTATACATCATAAATCGGATCTCCTAATTCCGACCAAGTCTCATCAGAAATTTCATCTTCGTAGTCAGCCTCATACTCATCAAAGAGTGGATGGTCGAGTATCGGCGAACCTTCTATGTCACCAACATCTACTTGATGGATCTCCTTCCTATTTGGTTTTTCCAAATTGTAGTTGTGGCTGTGGTTGGATCTTGTGAAAAAGACTTTCGCCTTTGAATTTATGGTTGGAGTTTGAAATCCGGTGGTGGTCAACCTTTCAATATCTTCTATCGCTTTCTTCATTTGATGTCGTAACGAATTCATCCATTCATTTATCTGCGATCGGAACTGGTCGAATTCATCACGATCGACCAATTCGGCGAACGGAAGAGTGGACTTCCCCCGCAATGATCTATTTGGCGGCATACCTTTGTTACCCACGTCGTAGGATCTCTGTCGCTCTGATACCAATATGGTAGTGCCAAGCTACGAGATAGAACAGACGACGGCAAACACAAGAGAAGAAGACGAAACAAGGATATATAAACCCTAACCCTAAGTTAGAGTATAAGAGACTAAGAGAAAATTCTCAATTTCTATTCATCAAAGTTTAACCTAAAAGTAGGGTTTGAGGCACCTTATATAAGAATCGCTCAAATCCCTAATACAAAATATGGAAACAAAAGTAAACGCAATAAAATAATATCATATTAAATATGAATGTAATGAGATTTAATTTGATATCTTAAATAGATCTTTAAAATATAAAAAATAAAATAAAACTAAAACTAAAACATTTAAATATTATAAAATATTTAAATATTATTTTGCAGAGGCCTTCCGCCTACATCACATATCGACTCAAAGATAAAGAAGAAAATGACCTTCTTCACCCTAGAAATATTAAACACCTTAAGATTTATTTGGAGGGAATATGTAAGGTTGTAAATATTTTCTTTGTGAACTTATGTAAGGATCAGTGGCATACTCTTTCCTACCTTGGTGGCGCATGAAGGTTTTAACGAGGTGTCATAATAGCCAACTTATATATAAAATTTATATACTATATTAATATAACTTCTACAATGCTCATCTTTTTTAACTAAAGATATCTTCCAACGAATGTTGGATGACAATGTTTATCTTTTTGAACTAAAAAGACCTTCCAGCAATTGTTAGATGTTAATGTTCATATTTTTGAACTAAAAAGACCTTCTAATGCATGTTGGATGACAATGTTCATCTTTTTGAATTGAAAATCCTTCCGATGAATATTAGGTAAAAAAAATTATATTCTTTGAACTAGAGATATTACCCATAGAATGTTGGAAAATAATGTTCATCTTTTTTAATCAAAATGGTCTACCAACGAATGTTGGTCAATAAAAAAGTTAAAGGTAAAACATTTGCATGTGAAAACTTTGGAAAAAAATGTGTGTGTTTAAAAAAGCATTAAGGGTAAAACATTTTCATATGAAGAAATTTGGAAGAAGAATGTGGGTATTTAAGTGTAAAACATTTTCATATCAAAAACTTCGGAGAAAGAATATGAATATCTGTTATGAATTCCTAATTGGAAACTTTCACATGAAAACGTTTGGAGTAAGATCAAGCTTTAAGAGACAGTATATACCCAAAAACCTTACCCATTAAAAACTTTCACCATACAAACTATATTATCCGAACATGAAAGTTCAATAAAAGTTCGACAAGGGGGGCCAAAAGATAAGTATGAAGCAAGGATTACACAAAAAGATGAAATTTAACACGATAAGTAATAAAACACTAATTTCATTCAAAAGTGGCATCTTCTTTACGGTCTTCTGAGGAACCAGAGCCGGAGGAAGAACTTTCTGAGTCGCTAGAAGTCACTTCATCCTCCAAATAAACTCATACGAGGCAATGTCTTTCTATAATGCGCCCCCAAAGGCTTCTCATCTTTAAATCAGGAAAGCGATCGTACATATCTAAAAACTAAAGGTAATTTTATGTTAGCATCCCTCTTTTCGAGGCGAGAGATGCAGTCAGTTGCATATTCCTTAATACATCTCTTCTTATCAGCCTCGAAGTTCTTTTTCCAGGATTCAATCTCTGCGGAGAGCTTTTTAATCTTCTTAACAACACTCTCGATAAATTTCTGGGTCTTATCACAAGAATCGAAGAGGTCTTCGATGATTGTATTCCATCTGACGTTTCTAATGATGAATCGTTCCCTCACATCATTAAATTTCTATTTCTCTTCAGAAAGTTTAGTTTCTAATTCAATAATCTTTTTCAAGTGCTCAGTAGATGTATCTTTCTCAACGGCGAGTTGATCTTCTAACCTCTTCACCTCGGCTTTTCTCTTGTCAACAATTGTTTCCTTCTCACATGCGAGCTCCTCTTCTAACCTTTTTACCTCGGATATTCTTTGAATGATTTCACTATTATAGCGATCTTTGTGGTTTTCCTTCCTTTCGAGGAGAGCAGCAACGTGAAGCAACCTATTAAGATCATTCACAACAAAGTCATTCTCGTAAGCATCGAAATAAGTCGAGGAAGAAGAAATATATTCTTCTTCTTCTGAAATTTCTTCTTGATTCCATTAGTTAGCAGCTTGCCTTTTTTGAGGAACAAAATCCCTGGCATAATACGAGTCGATAATAACAACCCTTTTGATAGGAGGCAAACTTGGACCAGTGGTGTTTTCATCCTCGTCTTCATTATCAATAATATTTTTCTTATATTCTTGAGAAAAATATCTCCTCATTGGCCTTACAGCACCTTCTCTCCTAGCGGGTCTCACCTCGACTACAGCTTCAAGATTGACATCAATTCGTTGTTATGCTCGGACATCAGTTTGCTTTTCAGCTCGGACATTAGTTTGTTGTTTTTCTCGAACTTCAATCTACTGGCCTCCTCATACTTTGGCCTCTGAATGAGCATCACCTTCAGTATCTTTTTCTTCCCTATCGGATTTTTCAGCATCTTGATGGCTGGGATCCCTAGCTCTGGTAGGAAGATAAAGCAGGTTGTCCAAGCCTTCCAAATGGTTAAGTATTGCGTCTTCCAGGGGTACCATAAATTCCTTCAGTGACTTCACTTGACCCGGATCGCATCTCTAAAGATGGCTCCTAACAAAGTTCGAGGAAGTGAAGCACCTGTGGAATTTATACCTCCAATTGGTACATACCCACAGACTCAGTTTGGTAAAGATGGTAGCTGCTGATTTAGCATAATCTGCAAACAGTTTGGCAACCCCCTTCATAGCTGCCCACAAGAAAATGTTTTGTCTGAGTGATTGAACAAACAAGATAAAATGAGAAAGAAAACAAATACATATTCTGGTCTATTTTAAGGTCAACCGATGGGGCATCTGCTTGGAATGTTTGAACTCGGTGTCCTACAGCCCATAAACAAAAATGAACTGTTGTTTCTACTTATTATCATCCTCCAATAAATCCTTCACGACTTTGTATTGTATCCTACTACCTAAAGAATAGAAAGGATAATGGGAATTCTTAGCTACACTTGAGATCCCAATCAGCTGCTTCATTGAAAATTTGATTTAAGAAATTCTTGAAGCCATAATGCACGCCATAAGGGTGTACCACATGTTGGGACCATCTTGGGACGGGCAGATTTTAATCAAATAGAAGTATTCAACCTAGGCATGGTCAAGAGGCAGACGAAGACCCCAATTCATGAGTTCCATATAGAGGATCAACTCATGATTCTGAACAGACAGCGGGGTTTCTCTGTCAATAGGGAACCAAATACTAACATTGTCAGCGATCCCTCACCAATCCCTAATTTTCATCTCCTCGAATGGGTGGAAATATTTTTACCTTATCCTATATAGCGCAAGCAAATGTTTGGCCTCAATTTCACAAAGATTATCTCCTAAGATATCTTCTATGTTCAAAGGCAAGTTTGAAGCTTTTCTCTTCTTCTTTTTCTTGCTCTTCTTCACAACAGAAGTTTCCCATTGATGAGCAGGAGAAACAGCCATAATATTAAGGGGAGGAAAAGAAGGTTCCTGACCTGGTATAGAATTTCCAAAGGGGGGGGGGGATAGCCTGAATGGGTTCAGGTTCTACTGGAATCATATCATTTACCTCTTGATCATCATCTGATTTGTCAACCATGTTTTTCTCATTTATCTTAGGAATGGACTTTAATACTTTTCCTAGTCGAACGTTCTTTGGAGGGGGTTTCTGATGACTAACCTCGTGGGTAGTTTGGCGGGGTCCCTATGGGGTTATTTGGGGAGTCGGAATAGAATGGGAAATTTTAATTTTGGTGAACCATTTAGTCGGCTCTGAAGATATATTTCTTTTAGAACGATCTCCCTTACTCGCTTCGGCTATGTTTTCTTTAGTACCGCCCATCGGAATAAATAGGGAAGATTTGTGAGTGTCTTCGAAAATTAGAGGGTTACCTTTGTTATGTTCAAAACAAGATTGACCGGGGGGCTAAGTAGTAGGCGAACCCGATAAAAATGGGATAGCTGAAGCTCCTGGTATGTCAAAGCGCGTCCCGAGAGGAGATCAATTATCGCAAAATGTTTTTTGATAGATCTCTAAAGAAGTGGGAGGCTCTCTGATACCGGAAGGTATCCGTTCTTCAGCCCTGTTTGAGATATTGAATCACCTCCAAAGTTTATATTTGTCAAGATTTATAAACTCTCTAGGCATGAAATGTCAGGCAAGAAATTTATTGGTAAAACTTACTTATCCCTCTAATAAAACAAGATCTTCTTAGCTTTAATTGAGCTGAGAAAATATGTGTGAATACTGAAAATATAAGTGAAGGGAGGTATATATAGAGAAGTATGGTCTTCTAAAAGTGTGTGAGGGACCGAGTAAGCTGAAGAGTCTTTTTCGAAAAGCTGAATATTATGTTTATCGATACGTATAAGTTTTGCAAAGCGTGAAAATCTCTTCGACACGTTTTTTACTTCACAAATGGATCTAGAAGGCACGTTAGCATGTGTCAGGAAGCAACAGACACATGTCCAGTAGTGATGTCATCAACCTAAAACATCTCTTACACATTAATGGATAGAAGGGCGCACGCCGACTAAAGTGAATGATGGGAGAGGATGAGGTCAGCACTTCCAATGGTGAAGTCGTGAATCATAATAAATACCCACAATAAAGGATAATCATATAAAGCTTGGTAAAGAGACCCACCTAGAAAATACGAGTGACATAGTTTTTTAGATAAAGGTGTGAAACAATAATAATGATGAGAGGGACACAAGGGTGTCACATTAGGAAGATTCCTGAAGGCAATAACTTGAGGGAACCAGGAGAACAACTTATACCAACAGAGAAATAATTTGACCGAAGACATCACTGGGAGAGCAATCCGACCAGGAGACCCAGAGGAAGAAAAATCTGAGGGAACTCAAGAAGAAGAAAAGTTTTCACTTTGCAAATCAGCTCTTATTCAAGTACTTTCACAAGGACTATGGGGCTACTGATAAGAGAAGAAACATATGGTAAAGAATAAGCTTTAATGTAATGAATAAAATGTTGAAATTGATATGATTAAATATCAAGGACTAAGCTAAAGCAAACATAAGGATAAATAGGGTCATGTGTAATAACTAGCAAACTTGTTTACAAATAGTAAAAGAGTAAGGTGAGAAGATCCATTCATGAGACGGTAAACATGTAAATTCAGAGTTTATCCTATGTATTATATAAAAGACATCCTGTTTTTGGGAACGGGGTCCAATGGTTAGTCAATGATTGCTACATTTATCCCTTTGTTCTATTTCTCTCTCTACTAATTCAGTTTCTCTCTAAAAATCTTATACAAATATTTCTTTGAGAGATACTCTCCTCCGAGCATAGTTTTAACAGGATTAATAACCAAGAAATATCTGAATTCGTCAGAGTATACTATTTTTATTTTTATGATGTTTTGAATTTATTCACTATGATAAAATCCAACAAAAATTTAAATGATAACATTATAAAATATTAGCACATTATAAATTTTATATCGTGGTAAATAAGTGCGTCTACATAAATTCAAAAATATTTTATTTTACTTTATACATGCATTCAAAACAAAGAAAAATAAAATGATATAATATATATATATATATTGAATAAAACTGAGTTCGTATTATATTATATGAGTATTTAGCTCAAATACAAGTCTTTTTTTTAGACTGTAGTTAAATTTACTTATTCATCGTGCCTATAGCACATATCATATTTCCAAGTTCCTTACATCGTTTAACTCATTTATAAGATTTATCAAAATTTGGCATCTAATGTACTAGAACTTCAAAATTTATCAACACATGTTGATAATCTAAAAACAATGCTCCACAAGTTAGATAAATTAAACTGATGAGAAACTTATTTAATTATCTTTTTTGTGATAAATATAGGTTTGTTTTAGGCTTCTTGCTATATAGAAATTTATGATTATAATACGGGATTAGTGTTGTATAGAGTTTTAAAAATGGTATAACAATCACGCGTCCATGTTCACAACATTTTTGTTCCAACTATTGGATACATGGATAATCTTATCCATCAATCTATCATGATTTGTATTAGATTTACGATACATTGTTTTTATTGGACTAATAAGTTGGAAAGATTTATGTATAAGCAACATGCACCCTAATCGCTCATCATTCACATCAAATATCATAACTAGTCTTTTTTACGTGTTGGACTAGTTTCATGTTATTTCATAAATGATGACATTTCTTAACACGATGATAAGTCATTTTGCTACATTTTCTTATCTTTGGTTGTTAGGAAGGATCTTCTGAGTCTTATCTATGAGATCAAAAAAAGTATAATTAATGTTAATTTATTTCACGTGTCGTGCGACTAGGGATGGGTTCGGTTCTTCAGTTCGGTTCGGTTCGGTTCTTTCGGTTCTCGGTTCTTTCGGTTATTTAAAACTAGTACCCATTTAGGAACCAATTAAAATTCGGTTCGGTTCGGTTCGCTTCTCGGTTCTTTCGGTTCTTTAAAACTAGTACCCATTTAGGAACTGATTAAAATTCAGTTCGGTTTGGTTCTTCTCGGTTCGGTTCGGTTAAATTCGGGTTTCGGTTCCAAATGGTTACTTTGTAACCAGAAGAACTGTTTGGAACCGAACCCGAAAGGAACAAAATGGTTATTTTCTAACCAAATGGTTACTTTCTAACCAAAATATCTATTTGGAATTGAACCCGAAAAGAACCAAATGGTTATTTTCTAACCAAATGGTTACTTTCTAACCAAAAGAACTGTTTGGAACTGAACCCGAAAAGAACCAAATGGTTACTTTGTAGCCAAAAGAACCGTTTGGAACCGAACAGAACCATGGATATTCAAAGGTACTGTTGGTTATTCGGTTCTTTATGGGTACTATTCGGTTCTCGGTTCCGAACCGAACCGAACCGAGAACCGTGGGTATTTAAGATAAGGAACCGTACGGGTATTTATAAGGAACCGGAACCGAACCGAATCCGTTATTTCGGTTCGGTTCGGTTCGGTTCTTCGGTTCCATACCCATATGCCCATGCCTACGTGCGACGACGTGACGTTTTAAAATTATTAATATTTTTTAAATTATTATATCATCAATTAAAACTACCTTGATATATCAATTTTAATACAGGTAAATATGAACATCTTCTGACACATGCATGATCGTAAAGTAGAAAAATACTCACTTGTTATCCTTAAAATTTGAGACCATATACATAAAGAAACTAGTTCTCGATACAAACATAATTTATATCTAATAATTTATAATATGAAGTAGATAAATGAACATAGATTTACTTTTATTTTAAAAAAATATTTATTTGGTTAAAAGAATAAGTATTTAAAATGACGAATACAAATTTTGGCATGTCTTTAATTATTTTTAAATCTTCTCTATAACAAATTTTTGAATTAAATAATAAAGTAACGTATCTGTATACGAAAATGTATATAAACATGAGAAGTGAATTTATGAGAAGTATATATAAAGTTTTTATTTTTTTTTTATTTTTTTTTAAATCTAGCCAGATCTTTTAGTAGTTGTACATGATCGTGTTTTATAGAGGATCCAGACTACTAAAGGGATCTCTATTACCTTGGCAATGACTATTATGGTGTCTGTATTATACATATAAGTTGGTACATTTGAGAATGGACTCATTCAAAGGTGATAGAGGACTTTTTCTTGGGATGAAAAGAATGGGTCAATTTGAGTAAGCGTATAGGATGGTGCCCAAGTGTCCACACATTATTTCTCCATAATTATTGATGTCTTCATGGAGGTCGAACTCGATCATAAGGTGTCTATGATCTCACGAGGCCATGCTAACTTGTCTTGTAAAACCCAGATATCCAAAGAAGTTTTGGATTTCTGGCATTGAGTCTTTTCCTTTAACAACTTTCCAATAAGTGTAATCTGGGCATTTAATTCTATGATGTTTTTAAACAACTTTCCAATAAGTGTAATCTGGGCATTTAATTCTATGATGTTTTTATCTTGTTCGTAAATTGAACAGATTTGAAGTTGTCTTTATCTTCTATTTAACTTGGTCATTAATTAATACATTGGTTGAGAATCTAATGGCTTATGCGTAAGTTTTGAATAAAGTCGTTGAATTTTGAAATTTTTGTAAACTACAAGGTTGATGTGGTACTTGGTGATCATATATAGGATTGTATATTAGAGTGAAGAGAGGATTAGGATTTCAGCAAGCATTTTCAACAATTTTCCTTTCTGAATCTTTATTTTGAATTAGTGCAGGAAACTCAATAACTGAGATAACTTGTGTGTTAAGGCATGTTGAGGGCTGGTGTTTGGATCGATTCCTACTATTCAGGTGAGAGGTTGATCGAATGGGAGTCGAGACGATGGCAGAGGTTGTCAGTTGAAGAGGCGACGACTTAATAAGGGGGACGAATTTGACCGCCTTGATTGACACAGAAAGAGGCTTCTGAGCTTTAACCATACCTTGATTAGAACATTTATATTACTTTGAAGATGAAGAAGAGGCTTCAAAAGAGTGTCTTCCAAGAAATCTTTTCTTAGAGCCTCATTGTATATCGTGGGTATTTATTCTAATCAATTTTTATTTCTATTGAAACAATTTAGATTAATGTTAATCCATATTTTTTAAATATATACTTACTCTTCTTTTAAAGTTTTCTTCTTTCTGTGGTTTTAATTTGTTTATAGTGGCTAAAAGTCATCACTAGTCTTCTATGTTTGGCCTTTATCTCAAACTAATCTATTTAACATATTTTTAATTGATTTTAAATTTTCTTACAATAATTTTTTGAATTTCAAAAAATAATTAACATATCCAAATTCGAAACAATATATAAATATGAGAAAGTGTTTTACGAAGAGTATATAAAGTTTTTAATCTATATTTTTTGTAAGTTTAAACTTTTATCTTTTGAAATGTTATATTTTATAAAATTCTCTTCCTTCCTTAAGCTTCATCACTATTCCTTCATACTCGGCATTTGTCACAAACTAGTCTTTTTCGTTCACTTTTATCTTTCATTAGTCCTTGCGGACTAAAAACTCTGATTGATCACCAACGTTTAATACATGTTACAAACGTGCCACTTAGGTTTCTTCGTGCTCAAAATCGGTCACCTATGTTTAAGAATGTTACATATATGGTCACTCGCGCTTGCTAATTATCTATATGCTGACATGTGGAACCCAAAGTTATAAGAACAATTGTTGCAAACATAGTCACTGGACATTTCATACCCAAAATATCCCTAAAATCGATTTGTTTCTTTGGATGTGAAATGTCCAGTGACCGTATTTGTAGTCGCGCTAGTGTTGATCTTCGCCCTGATTATTATCAATATGGGATATTTTGTGTGACCGTATTTTTTAATAAAATTTATAATTTTGAGTGTCATGTTTCACCTATGGTTAATCGGCACACATCAGTGACCATATATACAATATTTTTAAACATAACAACTGTCAAACACCGATGACTATTTAGAGTTTCTAGTTGTCCCTACGTTTTAAAACTTTGCATGTCCAATCCATTCAAACATGCAATTGCGTATGAATTTCCATGTATCAGTTCAAACAGTAAATTTTATGTCTCGCATTTGATTTTCCAATCTTTTGCCAATAATATTCATTCTTCAAATTTGAATATTATTAACAAAAGATTAGAGAAAAAGATTGGAGATATACTAATGACAAAATATTTGGAAAGACAAAATTTGAAACATACGTTTAAAAAAACAAAAAATCTTTCCTCTATACAAATGTGAAACATAGGTGATTAATAGGACTTTTTACTTTAAAACGGTCCAATTTTTGTATGTTTTGGTCACACTTAAATGGTTCAAACTATCTCTTTTTCAAGTCCGGAAACTTTCGCCCGTAATTTTAAAATCGAAACTAACTGAAAAAAGTATGATACTCAAAATACTATTCACTATTTTAAACCCGGCTTGTCAAATTTGTTTCTAGCGGAAAAATTGGGGCATTTTGTACTCAAATTTATATTCAATATATCAAATAAAAGGTCATTACTTTTTAAAAGAAAAAATTTATTTTAAACCCGCTTTGTCAAACTATTTTATATTTTGAGACTAAATTATATCACTCCTTTCATTTTATTTCGGTACTTTGAAGAATCAAAGTTAAAAAGACAAGGTCCATCTCTTTCTACTACCCACCAAAAACAGTAGATACGGTTCATCTCTTTTTACTACCCACCAATTGTTAGGTACAATAAACTAATTTCAACAATATAAAAGAGTCAAAAAAGCCTTAACATATACAAAATGAAACATAAGCTCTGTCAATTGCAAAAAGCTTCCATCAAGATCAATGTGAAACTACATAATATGATATCCACAAAATGAGGGTCATTAAATCATAATTTTAAGATAAATTGTTTACTTGATTCATAATTAAAAGTCACGGAAGCAAGAGCTTTCCGTTCCTACATCTTGTCTGTCATGATAAATATACAGACGACAGATTCTATCTGTTCATTCTCTGACAGTTGAGAATAGCTGATCTCAACTGCTGCTATTTCCCTGATCAAATAAAGTAAATTGATTCTGTCAGTTTCTCATATACAAAATTAAAAATAAATAAAAAACTGTAAACTTGTATGAAATACCTTTAGAGCTATTGCGGTTCTGGGTTCTGTGACTTGAAAAAGAGGGGATCTTCGAAGCCATCAAGGAGCTTTGTAGTCCTTCAAGTAGCTGGAAGTGATATGTGATAATATCAGTAAGCACCTAATTAATGAAGGATAAAAACTACAGTTAATTTCCTTGAGTAAATTAGAACCACTTACCCTAGACGTTGGCTGCATCCTTCGGTTGGATCTCCGGGGCTCTGTCCCCTCACTCGATCTTGCGGAGTTCTCACTCAAGACTTTACTCTCTTCAATCTTAGCTACCTTTCCAGTAGAAGGTGCAAGTTTCTGTTTACTGGCCCGGTCAACTTTTGTTGTCGAAGTAGAAAGGTTCTTTGCGGAATGAGTATCTGATGAGCCATCCTGTGAAGCAAATATCATGGAACTCTCAGGCATTGCACCAGAGCTCGAAAAGGATTGTGATCCGGTCTTTTGCTCTCCAGAAGTATTTTCACCATGATTTGAGTCATCATCTGGCAGAGATCCTGAAGATGAATTGTTGTTTTTCTGAGAAATGGTTCTACTTGCAACAACTGGAGCTCTTACAGGTTTGGGAAGTTTAGGTTTTGATGCCGCCAATCGCTTTTCCTTTGGCTCAGGTTTATAAGTATTTTTCCACACCCGGGATCCTGATCCTGATCCTGATCCTTGAGGCATTAAATATTTTGCAAACTTAACAGAATCATTTGGTTCACTGATTTTAGTTCCCTGTCCTGCAACATAATGCTTGCTTACTTCCATAAATTTTCTTTTCTTTCCAGGCTTCGGAATGCCAAAGATCACTTTTGAACCTTCCGTTTGCAAACCCGTCCGCGTCATTCTAAGTGACTTGTCATTTCCAGTGCTCCTACCGATATTAAATGCCTTTTCGGTAAAAGATATGTTTAGTTCAGGTCCATTACGTTTCCCAGACTCAGAAACTTCTACCTCTTTTGTAGTTTTGTCTTTCCCTCCAACCTCAGCTGGGGGACTTCTAAGTCTTGCGCGTTTCTCATTTGGAGTGTCACCCTATTGTTCAAATTAACTTTTATTAATAAGTAAAGCTGTTTTGGAATAAAGAAAAGTACGAGGGAACAAATTTAGATATCTAAAAGTTAAAAACACGACCAATTAAAATCAGGAAAACCAGATAGAACTAAACTCTCAAAATACTTCAAAACATATGGATAAACTCAAGAAGGTAACCTCGTGAAATTCCCTGTTGCCTTTAGTTGACCTAGACCACTCAATCCATTTACCATCCTTCCATATGAGAGAAGGACGAAGATACCAAGCTCTTACAGCCACCGTTTCTCCTTGAGCTGCAATAAAAGCCACATATCGATGGAAATCATGTAGTGAATATCTAAATAAAGTGACTAGCTTGCACTTTAGAATCATCTCCCTGTATCAATAGAGAGTCATACGTACCAGGAAATTGGACAGAAAAAGTAGCCTCGTCAGTCTTGCTTTTCTCTATGACGATGCCTTCCCACCAGCTAAAACGAGAAACAATATGGATGAACACAAGCAGCAGCGCAAAAGTAAAGTGTACAGTTCAAACCATTGCTAAAAACTCAAAAATTTGAGCTGTGCCAATTCTGAAAAGAATATGTTTTGCATCCGCAGAAACAATATCCTCAGGTCTCAGGTAATGAAATCCAATCATTAATATCCAGGAAATATCAAGTGAACAGAGCTTTTTATAAGTTATTTTTTGTTAAACTAAAGGTTACAATTATATCATAGAATTGGCAAGCTACACCATGACTTTTCGGTTTCCTTTAAACTTAGGAAAGACATTCAATCCAAGTGGTACCCAACCGTGATTGATGTGTTATCGTTAGCTTGACAGGTAGGAAATAAATTATTGACAAATAATTAACTTCCCCACTATATTTCTCTCAAGTGCGAAATTGCTTAAAATATCTTAAATACTCAGACACCAAGAAAACAGAATAATATAACTTAGCGTCTGTAAGTATATACCTATCTTGCATCCATGCATCCACTCGATCTCCAGCGGACCAAACATGATCTCCTAAAAATGTTCTGGGCCTCTTCCTTGTGCCCTCAAAAGGATTGGCCGCAAATGGACGAGCAGTTCTTATTTTTGGGATTTCTTCAGTTTTACCTTCAAGTTCCACCCATTCTTTCACCATGTCCCCAGCTGAAAGACGAGAGATTAAACAGATATCAAAAGTGAGTAACTAAGCCTATTTAAAAGCAACGTACACGAAGCATGTATAACTAGATATATAATATGTAAGAAGAACCACAGATACAGAAAATGAGGACTCGGCATCTTATCCTACATTCTGCATACACAGATATCTACATATTAGCATACCTTTTTCTGAAGAAAGATCAAGGAAACACACATGAGCTTTTCCATCCTTTAAGCTCAATACCTTGGCAGCATACCAGGCAGTTTTGAGACCAACAATTTCTTTGAACACCTAAGAAAATAAAGAAGTTAAAACATAGATAGTATTGACAAAGGCATAGAAGTGAAACTAAAATAACACAGTATACAAGAAAAGGTATTGAGCACACAATAAGGCCAGAAATTTTCACTAATGTGCCAAACAAGGAGGGAAGTAAACAACAAAGAATGGCATTACTCTAAAACTGCTAATCTGTAACTGAACAGGTATTAAGATGTAACATTTGCGAAACACAAACCTCAACATTTGAACCCTCTTTGATAACATCATTTTCCAATGTCTCTGCCCCTCCATCCTCAATGTGCTGTTTAACAGAAAACTTAGACCCAGTCCCAGATTCATAAGCCACGTCTCGTTTAGCTAGACTTGGACCTCGACGCCATGTCTTTCCTTTCATATTTTTTCCACCAGCAATAAATGAATCAGAGAGACCCTCTGTCAATTTAACACTTCTTTCCAACTCCCTGGGCTTATCTTCTGCAGAAGCAGAAATGCCGTCATGATCTGAGGAAGCATCTTTAGAGAGTTTCACAGATGTATTAGGAATCAAGTCAGCTTGATCTCTATTTGAATCACCTAATTGATCTATCTGCTCAGGGAAATCTTCGGCTAATTTCCAAAAACCATTTGGACCTGCCTCTACAAGCTTTTTCAACAGTAACTGATCTCCCATAGTGACAATTATGCCAGCTTGTGAAACCGCTTCGGCTGCCAGCTCAGCTGCTTTTACGATAGCATTCATATTCTCAGCTTGCTTCGAAGCAGCCGCCGTAGCTTCAACTCTCCTCCTAGCAGCCTCTTTTGCAGCAAATATAGCTGAATTAGAACTAACCGTTGCATTGTCACCCTTCAAGCTAGATGTAGGACTAGCCTTGCAACCATCAAAAGTAGAATTTCCATCACCTTGACTGAATATGCTTGGTGCCAATGCTTCATCAGCCATCTGTTTTGCCTGCAATGCCGCACTTGATGCAACACTAGCAGCGGCAGCCGCAGCCTTTGCAGCAGCAGTAGCAGCAGCTATGGCAACAGCTGCATAAGCTAACCTACTTTCAATTTCTGGTTCCAATCCTGAATTCTTGTGTTGGTCGATCAGCTTCCATATATCTTCATTTTGACTAACTGCCACAGCAGCAAGAGCAGCTGCATTATCAGAATGTACACCAGCCTCCTTAAGCTTACCAAGAGTTTCCTCTGACAAAACAGACTTCTGCTCCACATCCGAGTTCCCTTTCATTAGGTGACCAGTAAAAGTTGGATGACATGGTGATGCAACAAGTTTATTCAGAGAGCTTTCAGATACAATGGTAGCAGGAACTGTGATGGATACAGATGCAGATATATCGCTAGTACCAGCAGGATGTGAAATTGGAATCATTGGTAATTGAGAACGAGATAAAATCTGGTGGGATTCCTCTGAAACTGGAGTCTTTTTCTTTTTCCTGGGCTTTGCAACTGTAGACTGCTGACCAGGCGATACGGACATCTTCTTTGAATCAATCAGAGGACTCACTGTTACAAAACCAGAGCTCTGACCCTGTACAGCAGGACTCAGCAAAAGATGACTAGGAGCAGAGGTCTGAGGCACAGGCAATTCTCTTGCAGGAGTTAATTGTACTGGCTCGGTGATCGGAAAAACAGAAACACGAGCACCAGCATCAAAGGCATCACTCTGAGGAGAAGCAACCCAAGGACCGCGGAAAGGACCAGGGGATAACCATGGAGTATTATGTCCAACAAAATTCCTAAAAGGTGTAGTTTGATGAGAATGCATGGGATTGAGTGCTGGTTGGTAGTCCACAGCTGCAGTTCTCACCAAGCTACTAGACTGTAAGGTATCATCAGGAGTAGGTATACTCCAAAGTGGTGAGGAAAGGGGAATCATGGGGTTTACCACATCAGTATTCTTGCTAATGCCTCGACCAATAGGAGTTGAAGCAACCTTACTCAGAAGAGAACTTTGTTTATTTGATTGATCAAGAGCTTTAGGGCCTGTACATCTCAACGTTAATATCGATGCAATATAAAATGCTGCCTTTAATGTGGCATAATAGAATAAAACAAGATAACAGATTGGCTACCTGAACGGGCCTGCAAAGGAGTTTCTGGATTTACGAAATGTGACTTTTGCTTTTCAATACATACACGCCATGCTTTCTCCCAGTTGCTCCTCCCACCATCTATATAGTTAAAGAGGAAAGGGGAATCATGAGGTGCTGTACCTTAATTGAAACAATCAAACAACTAAACAAATAAAAGCTTACCAGGACCACCAAATGCAGACATCATATAAGCCTCATCAGGTGCCGTGCCTTGGCTGCAGAGCAAATTTGAGTGGTCACGAAACATTAAAGGAAATGAAAATATATATCAAAGCCAGATTAAATTACAGTGTTTACATATACATTAAGTCATCTCTACTAAAGTATCAGCAGCTAAAAGTTCAGAGTCAGTCATTGCTATCACAATGACAAAACGAGTTAGTTATAAGAAACTATGGGGAAGATAACTCACATCAAAGCCCCGTAAACAAATATCTGCGCTCGCAACTGTACTTGCTGCAAGTCTGTGAAAGGTTGTTGAAACATAATAGACATAGAAGATGAAGAATTCAAATCCGGCAAACTCGATAATGTAGGGAAAATGCCAAATGGTTTAACAGGACTGCTCTCAACAGGAGTATAATGTCGCATCTCACTAGATTTTACACTCTGGCCTATGCCAGGAGAAGGCGGAACATTTCCGCTTCTGCTCCCACTTTTTGATTCTCTCAAAGACACCGTTTCCTTTGGAGCAGTTCCCTTTTTAAAAGTTTCTTTAGTAGCTGACTTAGACGATCGTCTAGGTTTACGCTCAGGAGTTCCTTTCAGATTGACATGAATTGTCTCCCTATCAGATATCTGCAGACTTCCATGAGATGCATCTTGGGAAGTTTTAGGAATGACTTTATCCACTCTGGAAGCGGAAGATGAGCCACTTACAATCTTCATAAGTAAAAAAAAAAGACCCAATAAGCAATACAACAATCTTCATAAACACTAGTAATTAGGTAAAAAAGCAGCAAAAGAGAAAAGTGACAAAAGTTCTATAGACGTTAAGCAGAGAACTGGAGATTTTACCGGAGATACTTTGTTAACTTGTGGAATAGCAAGGGTTAGCGGTTTTTGACCAACTTCTGCTCTAGGCAAATTTGCCAATGGGGGAACCTCAAAAGTGAAACTCCTCTCAACCATGGAGGAATCATTTTCTTTTAGTTCCGGAGTATCGATATCCATACTAACTGCAGCCTTATGGTCCTTGGAGTCCTTAGCTTTCTCTATTCCAGTTTCTTTTCGCGGGAGATCAGGAATACTTTCCATTTGGGGAAGTACAGGAGCTCTAAGTAGCATAGGGGAAAGAGAAGGATTATCCGACTTAGCAGAAGGGATTCCAGTTTCGGGTGCACGAAACCTAATAGGAGATTCAGCCAAAGAGGTAGCACTTAAGGGACCTCCAACTTTGAATTCACCGCTTTCCCTTTCAGGAGCATGAGACTTAATAGTAGATTCAGTCAATTGGCTAATATGAATGACTCTTCCATCGTCAAACTTATCACCTGAGAATCGACAAGTAGCAAATTAGACAAGCTGCATCTTAGAAGAATACCATAAGTAAACATTGATGCAGCTATGAATCATCCGTTCCAATACACTCCTAGTGCCCATATTTGCAGAGACAGTTAGAGAGATCCGGGCAAGGACAATGACGTACTATTCCTTGAGCAAAATAACATATTATATCAAATGACTCACCGATGCTAATGTCCACAGCAATTGGTTGAGAATTCTTAATCCCATCTGCTGCAGAGGAATCATTATCTTGTCGACCATCTGGGGTCTCAAAATCACATGGCTTATCCAAGGGTAGAGGTGCAAGTTGTCTTGGAGAGCCATCTTTCTCTTCAATTGGTTCAGCAGCTACGAGAGAAGTTATTGGTGACATCAGCCTTAACGGTTATATTTTCTTCAAAGAAATGGAATACACGTGGATATATAAATCTAATATGCATTCTTTGCCATATGCGGACATGGCTGCAATAGAGGGATAGACATTCACATGGAAGTTTTAAACTTTGAAGTATTGTACAGCACAAATACAAAAATAGTAATATTGATCTTAACCCATACATTGAAAAACTAACAATGTTAGAGAATATCATAATAATTTAATTTTAAATATCAGACATTAGATGACTCACAACTAGTGCTTTAGTCCGTCCACTATTCTTATCTCCAGCTATTAATGTGGGATCATATACTTGCTTACCATCGTAAGTATCATTGGAAGGCTTATTCAAGGATAAATGCACTAGTTTTATTGGCTCATCGATTTCTGGAACCAACTAGTATCTGACAGAAAAGTTACAGCTGATATAGATTTCAATAAAGTAACATAATATACTCTCCTAGAAAGACTTGTAACATCAGCCTTAGGAATTTTGTTCATGTGGAATCAATCACTTGCTTACCATCATAGCTAGCATCCTTGCAAGGCTTCTTCAAGGGTAAATCCACTTCTTGTATTGGCATGTCACTGATTTCTGGAACTGATTCAGTATCTAACAAAAAAAGTGAATGGTGAGATGATAATTTCCTGGAAAGAGAAATAACATTGGCTGATTGGCGTCATGAATTTTTCATATTAGTTGCATATGCAAATACATAGCCACCACAAAGGCACCAAACAGAACTTGAGATTATATGAGAAATAATACCACACAAGGAAAAGAAGAATAGAGTTACATCAATTTTACTATTCATAGAGTTGGATAACTAATTTTTGAGAGGACAACCAATTATGAAACTCACCATAAGTCCTTTGCATAGAACCATCCCCAACATCCTTATCTCTGGCTTCTAATGTGGAGTCATAGCATGGCTGACTATTTTCGCTAGTATTTTCACAAGGTTTGTCAAAGCATACAGGCAGGAGTTGCTTTGGTATGCCATATTCACCTGTAAGTGGGTCAGCATATTCCAATAAAAATTAGCTGCAATATCTATCTAGGACATACGAGGAGCATAATACTTTTTAATATACACTCTTAACAAACACATACATACAGATAAAGTTACAGCCAGCCTAAAAATCAATAAACCATAAAATCTCATAGCGAAAAAATGATATGTAAAGAGGGGAGAGATTATAATAGCACACAATAAAGCAATCAAAATAAGGAAGTGAATTAGCTAATAATAAATAGAATCTGTAAGGACTAAGGCATACAATTTTTATGATAGTCTGATAAAATAAAATGAAAGACAATTCGTATTAATCATTCTCGCAATTATCAAATATTAAATCGATACAGCAAAACAAATAGAGGCCACTAACTACTAGGAATCCACCAAGCTTTTATAGAAATAATAAAGAAAAAATATACATACTTAACCAACCCATAACAAGAAGTAGAAGATATTAATTGCACAATTTATTTGGAACTTCCTTAATTAATTAAATATTATTATATTCTTTTAAGAAAAATTACAAATCAGCTGTAATTTATATGTTTATTGTGCATTTAGAAGTATCTTTGTCTAATTCAATTAGTCAATTATCTTATCTAGTTGAGTACCTTTAAAATAATTACTCATTAACTACAGATGTGGACATGAGTACCGACATGATCGTAAGACATGGGTGTGTCATTTAAATATGTAAACCAACAATTTGCAAAATATTTAATTATCCTCTAAACAAGTTGGAAGTGTATATTGACCAAAACATATGACAAGGAAAAGCATAGAGAAATATTGTAATAAAAGAGATATATCTAACCTGAAACATTTAGGAGTCCATGTTCATCATCGTTTTTCAGAGCTACTTCCTCCTGTTCTTCCATCAAAACTTGTTCTTCAGCACCATCAGCTTGTTTCTGCGTTACATCAATAATGCATAATTCAACATTATTTTCTTTGCTCGTTTCAGTAATGAATAATTCAACATTATTTTCTTTGCTCGTTTCAGTAATGAATAGTTCTTGCTGTTCCCACTGGCTTCTAGCAGTAAAGAAATTCTGATTAGAAAGTGACTGATCAATATTTCGCTGTCCACCAGTCTCAGCAGCGGTACTGTTTGCAGACTCCAAAACCGGAACTAACTCTGTCTCGATAGCAGATGATTGCAGATTAGATTGAGATTCTAAGGAGATGTTCCCCCTATTTTCTTCGTCGTCTTCCACTGACGTAAATGCCGCAGCAGGTAGCTCAGTTCTTTGAAGCTGAGATATATCCACATCTGTACAAGAATAATTTTTAAGAGGTCAGTTCCATTGGTATGATCTGAAATAAGCAACTTACATATCATACTGGAGCTAGTGAAATAGTCGTCTAAAATATTAGAACATTTTCCCCTTAAAACATACCTGATCTGTTCTCTGTTATAGCATCGGATTGTGATTTTGAATCTAACTTTTCACTGGCAGAAATGATTTTGCTATCCCTATCAGTAGAATCATAGGGAAACTCTGTGTTTTCCTCTCCACTGACAGAAACCACTTGATTCCTTTTGAGAACATTAGTCTGCTCTGTGTCACCTTTATAATCACATGCTTTTGGTGGCTGAACATCTACTAATGCATCAGGCAAAGCTGCTGAAATCTCATGACCTTGTGTCTCTTCAAGCACTTGAGCTGAACAACGGGATAGGCTTGGACTATAACAACCTTCGTAATTGGTAGTGCTGCTTTCATCTATTTTTCCTTCTGAAACTTTTTTATCTAAGGATGATTCAGGCTTTTCATGATACACTTGGCTTCCTGAATCATTGTTTGTCTCAACTAAACAGCTCTGCGCGTATGTTACTTCGACAACAGAATCCACACTATGGTCAACAGCAGAACAGATTACAGCACTTGAATTACTACCTGGAACCTCCTGACCGTGTGCTATGGTCAAGACCTGCGGCGATTCTCTAGATAAACTTTGCTTAAACTGAGTATCAATTACTAATTCTGTCGACAGATCAACAACTTTTTGTTTGCTGATCTGAGATGGAGATCCTAAGCTTATGCTTACATTTTCATTACATACTTCTCTGACACTGGAGTCGGAAGCCTCACTGAGTACTACATCTGAATCTTCGGCTTCCTTACTAATATTTACTTCTTCCATGATCTCCTCCTTGGAGGCCATGCACATAAGAATATCAGAATGAGAACCACTAGCACATGCGCTTCCATCTTTAATTTTGACAGATTCCAGAGGCAAAGTGGTTTGCCTATTCAATCCAGAAGTATCCGCACTGACAAACTGCATAACTGGAAGCACACAGTCAGCTTGTATACCAGAAACAGAACTTCCCTTATTGTTGTCATCAAGTGATTCGGTGGCAGCAGTGTCAGTCTTATCTTGATTAACAATACTGTCTTCGATATTTCCAACTTCATCTATTGGAGTCGTAATTCTATCACCATTTCCACTTGCAATACTACCTTCGACGATCCTAAATCCCCCATCGACGTATACTCCACATGTCTGGGATGCATCTATAACCAGATGTTTTTCCCCTCCCATATCCCCCGCTACCATGGAAAACTCTCCCACGCTAATATTGCCTTCTGGTGGTACAGGCTGTATATGCTCATCTTCGGCTTTAGGAAGACTGCCCCCAGTGAGCTCTGGAATAGGCTCCATCTTTATCATACAACCCAGTTCATCACAACCACCTGACTCAATATTGTGTGGAGGAACAACCTCATCCTGCCCAACAGATTTTAGAAGCATTTCAACAGATTCTGAAGATGATGCCTCAGACCAAACATTATTGTGCCTTGATATGGCACAAGACTCCGCCGCACTTGAGCTAAACACTATACCACTACTCCCCCGAGGAAAATCCTCAATCCAGTGATTATTTTCGCTACCCTCGATGCCAAGAAAACCCTCAGTCTCAACCAAACTGTCAAATCTTAAATGCCCATTCAGACTGTCATCAAAGTCAAACTTGGGTAGAGCATACGGCTGTAAAATAGGAGGATATTTATTACTACCTTCACCAGCTAAATGAGAGTTTTGGCTTTGAAAATCATTGTCATCATAATCCATGGGTGTATTCCTACAATAACAAACAGGTTAGGTGCACTGCACGGCACGGCACAGAAATATAGAGTATTAAACGTAGCTCTTTGTTTTGTCCCTGATTCCTTTTCTTCCGAATAAGATCCTTCAAGAACAAAACACAGACTAACCAACATGTCGAAAGAGATAACTTTTAATACTCCACATATTATTGAAAAAAATTAGGGAATCTATTTCCTGCTGACAAGGCATAACTCGGAGCAAAATAACATCAAGCCTAAACCGATCCTAGCTTAATTATCTAGAAATATTTCAACATAATATCCCTGCTCATTTCATAAGCTGACTTAAGATTGTTAAACAAACACATTATTGAACCAATTTACAGGTACAAACATGTCAAATAGTGTTGAAAATTGCCAATCCCTTGTCCTCTCTCTTTCAAGTAATCTTGAGTATCATAGACTCTAAACTTTTAATTATATTAAGACAAACGCTACTGCAATTATCAAAAAATTGAAGAGCTTCCAAGCCACTGCTAACTGCTCAAAGGTCAATTTCCAAAAAGTTTTAATTTAATTATATACAATTTAGACCATGACAATCACCTAAAGAACACAGCATAAGAAAACTAAAAAAAGTACGAATTCCTTGCTATTCAATTCTGTCGAAGAAGACCTAATCTGTACCATTCTCCACTAACTTGGGAACAACAAAGGCCAAAATCACATTACATAGAAAAGAATTCCCATCTAGAAAACCCAGACACCAAAACCTACCTTCACAGTAATTAAATGCACAAAACTGCCAAAAAAAAACCCTCAATAACTTGCTTAGTCAAACCCTATGCGCATACACACATAGAATATCTCACTCAGAATCCCAAAGGAATGAGCACAGGTAGGCTCTAAAAAAGAATTTCAACGCGCTTTTCCACTTTTTATAGTTTTAAAAGCAACTGTAATAGTCACGGAAACAAGCCTTTCTACTGGTTTTTGACCGACAAATAGAGTGAAATGCATAGTACCAAAACCAAGTAAGCGTACTGCTCACCTCCCTCCATTCGGTAACGAAAACCAGCCTGGTTGATCTTAGTTCTTCCCCGTTAGAACACTCATTTACTGCCCTTGTTCGTCGCGTGTTCACTAGCAAATCCACTTTAAGTGAACTATCGATAATAAACACAAAAGGCAGAAACTAAGAAACCAAATACACACAACTAACCTAGTCTGAATTAAACTCTCCGGAGAAGGATAAAAACAAACTCACTTGATATTTTAACTTCGGGCCGATCGAATTAGGGTTCCGGCGAATCGGAAAATCGCAGTTCGAGTTGGCGAGAGCGAAATAGAGGAAAAGTGAATTTATTGAGTTAGTTTCGTTTTCACGGAAATTGAAAAATTGGTACACAGTGCGTCCAACGAGTGATGGTGATCTGGTTTTAAAAAACGTGGGACATCTAACAAAATATACACAAATAATGTGCCACGTGTCGATCTTTCATTCGTTTGTCAAATTAGGTTTTGTCACAGCTGATAATGTACGGTTTGGATGGGAACGCTTCGATATCGTGGGAGATCTAACGGTTTAAAAGTGAGCTGTGAAGAATAAGAAGTTGTTATGTGTGTGAGATTAGAAGGCGATTCTATTTTGATTGATGCCTTGTAATGGACACGTTGCTAGAAACATTTGGGTGTGATGAGATAATTTTGAACCGTTGTTTTTCGGATTATGGTTTTTTTTTCTTGTATTTTCTAACTCTGTTACATTAAATTTTAGAAAATAGATCCGTTGAAAAATTTAAATAGAGGATTCGAATAGTTGAATTAAATAAAATAGTGGAATTATTTTCTAAATCAAATCATTGCATTAAAACATATTTTCAAAAACCTGATATGGATGTTTTTCTTTTCAAATAAAAGAGAACTTGTTCCCCAAATAAATTAAATCAAATTTTTAGAAAAGGTCTTCCCATTAACAGGATTTGCATATAACGTATTCAATAGTTTTGACTAAATAATGTCCAATTTGGACTGTTTACATATTTAATTGCAATACTTGGATTTTTCAATTCATACATTTTTTTTAAGTTAACCTTTTTCCCATAATTTTATATTTCAACATAGAATTACTAAAAAAAGTATAATTATATTAAACTATTATTCCAATATAACTATACTAAATATAGAATTGAAAACCAGAAGTTTAAAAGCTATATTTACGCAAATATCGAATTATTATTTATTTACTCATATATCACAACTACTATTCGCTTAAAAAATTATTTTTATATTTTTATAATAATAATAATAAACTTAAATTTTTTTATTTACTTTTTAAAATCAAACCATTTTTTAATACCCAAAATATCATTAATGAATTATATAAATGTAGTTTTTATTTTATTTTCTTCTACCATAATAGTAATATATTGTGAATTATGTTTTCTTTTCTTTTTATATTTTTGTATGTACAATAAATTGCATGTACGGTGACAATTCAACTTCTCGTATAATTTTTAGTTTTTTTTTCTTGTTTTTAGTTTATTTTCTTCCTATATTTTGATTTCATTGTTGTTTTCATTTAATTTCATGTTAATTTTACATTTATTTAATTTTTTTAAAGTCTTTTTTCAGGTTTTGTTTTTATTTAGTTTTTAATTCAGTTCTTTACTCGATTTTAGGTTTTTTATTGATAAAAGATAATGTGATGTGTCTAATATTAGGTATTAGTAAGTTAACTTTATAATAAGGTTTTACTTTCAAATATTTGCATAATAATAAAGAAAGATTAATTTTTTATTGTACGAAAAAATATTCAAAGGGTTGTCATTAGGAACTTTATGACAACAAAATATAAGTTTTTTTTAAAGAAGTATGTCCAACCTCACACATGTGGCACTGATTTTGAAAAAAAAAGTAGATAGTATTTATCATAAGATTTGATTGCTAATAAAATACATAGTTATGTTTTAAGAAATGTTGATGTTACAAACACAAATGTAAAATTATGTTTTTAAATGACAATGGTTATATATTTTTATCGTATTTTATGGATTTATTTAAAGAAAGCTAAGATCAAATTGATATATTGAGATAGTTTTACTTCGTATAAACTACCTAAGAATTATTTTAAAACATTGAAGATTCTTGATAGCAATAGTGACTACGTACTGAAGTATACTTTGGAAACCAATGTCTTCAAATGTTGTTTTGTAACACTTGGTTTTTGTCTCCATGGTTTTGATTCTTGTTGTACAGTTTTATTTATTAATTGTGTTTTTTTAAAATAAAAATAGAGGGGTATAACTATATGTCATAACTAAAGATGGTAACAATGGTGAGTTTTGTTATGTATATTTTTTTTATTGCAAAACTTGTTAATTTTTATGCTAGATCTAAAAATGCAAAACCAAGTATAACAAAACATGATACATACGAAACTATATATGATAGATGTTATACAATGTATCATGATAGATACACAACGAGAGATAACCGTATGATAGATGCGAAACCGGATATAATCAGTATGATATATACGAAACCTAATACATCAATATGGTATATGTGCAACCAGATAATCAGTACGATAGATGCAAAACTGATATAATCAATATGATATATGTGAAATATGATATAACCAGTTATAAATATGCAACACAAATATGGTAGATACAATAATCAATATAAAAGTATGATTTATATATATTTTTTATAAATTTTTGCATGTAGTTTCCCTATTGCAGTTGGCATTGTTAGGGCTGGATATTCTGAAAAATGTTTATGGTTTCTAGAGATGTTGAAACCTCATTTGTTGGATCGTCAAATCACATATAATTAGTGATCATCATTTAGGTATTGTTAGTGTTGTATCTGTTTTGTTTCCAGATTGCTATCGTGTATATTGTATTTATCATCTTATAAAAATTTGAAGTATTCTTTGAGTGGTACATCGACACCATTTAAGAAATATATGATTTACATATTAAAATAATGTGCTTATGCTGCAACTCATAACTTGTACATTTAATATATGGGCAAATTTCTTATAGAATGAGGTCATAGTTGTTAGTTTTTGTATGGATTTTACCTACAGATAAATATACTTGTGCTTTTTTCAAAGGCAAGAGGCATGATTTCATGGCTTTTACTCTAACTGAGTTTTTTAATCATCAGATCAAACAGGATTGTAGTTTACCTATATTTGAATTAGTTGACAAGATTAAAGTATTACTTATGAGTCAAATTTCAAGATGTTATGATGAGGAAGAAGGTTGGATTAGTGATTTATGTCCTGAATTTTATATGAATTTAAAAACTAACGTGGCAAAAGGTCGTTTATGGATAGTTCATTATTTTAATCCTTTTTTATATGAAGTTTTATTGTGATTTTTCTATGTTTGTTGATCTTAGTGTATCTACTTATTCTTATAGTCTGTAACAACATGATTGTAATTCATTCTCCCATGCTACCGTATTTTATATGAATAAGAATCCTATAAAATATGTTGAGCCATGCTATTTTATAAACTCTTATCAGACAACTTATGTATATGGTGCGTTTACCAACTTTTAGTCAAGCATCCACTTCAAAAACGTCTCCATATATACTTCCTCTAATTTGGAAAATGAGAATTGGAAGACCTAAGAATAAACGTATTCCATCTAGAGAAGAATTAATTACTTGGAACATATTGTATGGTCTTTGTTCAAAATATGGTCATAATAGACGAACATGTGTAGAGGTTTTGTAAGATCAATATAATTTTTTATACTTTTAATTGTTATTTTTCTGACTTTTTATCATAATTGAAATACATGGTTAATAATAATCCTTATGTTGAAACTATATTAATTACTATTAACATTTGTCATGACCAAAATACATGGATAATGAAATATGTGGGACCCGTATATAATACATAAGATGGCGATAGATGTGAAACCAATCATAACCAAATACATGATTTGTGATAGTTGCAAAACCTATGTATGGGTTCGATAGATGCGGGACTTGGTAATGTTTGGTGATAGATGTTAGCTATATCATTACTTGATAGATAAGAGACAAGGAAATTAATGTAAGGCCTACATATGATGCGAAACCACTAAATGATGATAGATGTAAAAATCTTTTGTAGATAATACGAAACCATGTATCACGATAGATGGGTAACCATATAAATGATGTGAGTCCATCACATTATGATAGATTATCAACCATGTAAATGATATGAAATCATATACATGATAAAAGATGCGAGACTATGTAATATTTATAGTAACATGTGCTGCATCTGTTCACGGAAACAAATAGATACGTGACCGACATTATATAAACTGTAATTGACACATCAAACTTCATAATTATAAATTAAAGATACATTAAACTTTAATAGAAACGAGCTCAAAACAAAATAACAAAAAATAAATAAAAATAAAAACATAAGAAAAAGTAAACAACAAAATCAGTCGATCTAAAAAATGGCTTAAGACATTGATTCATTACACTATGATGTTGTGTACTCTGACTTGTTGTGTGACTTTTTATAGGGTTCATGGGATGGAAGCAATGTTGGAGTTTTTTTGGGAAGATCGTGTTTGTTTTTGTGAACTAGGGCCCGACTAATTTTAGATGCAGTATATGAAATTTAGGATTGAGCTTGGGTATATTAGAAGAATCATTATCAAGCCTTCTACAAGTTTCACCAAAATTTGGTTATTAGTTTGTATCAAGTAGTTCTAGTTTGTAGAGAAAGATCATGTAAGTGGGGTCATTATTAGGGAAGAAGTTTCCACAGTGGTTCAGATGCTAGACCATTAGGGTTTATGTGTAAACAAAATAGAGATAGAGTAAACAACAAAATAGTTATTAAAGTTACATGGTAAAAATAAACCTTATATAGTTAGGTAAGAGTTTTTGTAAGGTTTTTATATGTTTTCTTTGTTTATTGACATTATGCTGCAACTATCATCTTGACCATAGACATTTGTCGTGATCAAAATATATGGATAATGGCAAGTGTTGTGTTGCCACTATCCTTTTGACTATTGACATTTGCCATGAACAAAAATACATGAGATAATGATATATGCGAGACATTATGATGCATAATAGATGTTGGATACCTTATATATGGATTTATGATAGATATGAGACTCGTATAGTATAATTTCTAATATATACGAATCCAATTCATAAGCAGATATATTGGTGGTGATAGATGCGGATCTAGTTCATATGTTTGATATATTTGGTATTAAGTAATGTTTGGTTACATATGCTACATTTATGAAAATTAATAAATGTGTGCCCAACATTATAAAAACTATAGTTGAAACATTAAACTTTGTAATTAACAAATAAAAATACATTAAATTGTAATAAAAACAAATTAAAGATAAAATAACAAAAAAACATGCAAACAATAAAAAGTAAACAACAAACTTTCAATTCATTTTTCTTCAAAGTCTTCTTGCTCAGACTCTTTCTCCTCATCTTCAAAGTTTATTTCTTCAAACTCTTCTTCCTCTACCTCTTCATCATCCTCTTATTCTTCAAACAGATTATGTTTCTTTCTTTTTTCAATAGCAACAATAAGATCTTCATTTGGATCATATTCATCTCCATAAAGTTCAAATATTCTGGAAAGTATGTTTATGAGAAAAATAAAAAATATCATCATCATAAAAAGATGAAAAGTATTCTTCAGTTGTTGTTAGTTTCTAGTTCTCCTTTATTTATTGTGATAAAGTAAGTGGAGATAAATCATCATTGGTGAGGGTTATTTATGATCGAGGGTAATTTTGTAAAGTGTTTTTGGAATTTAATGTTTAAGGTGGGTTGTAGAGAGATAATTAAGGTGTGTGCTAGCTGGTAAATTCTGCTTACCCTCATTAATGAAAGTTTTTGGGGTAATTATACTTAATTAATGACCCATGGGCCTTTCAGGTAGGATTATGCGATGGGGGTTAAGTTTAAGAACCCATTAGCCCAAGAGATGAAATGACCAACACCTAGCTGAGTCATGTTTTACTAATTTATTCAGTTCGGTTGGACATGGTGCTGGTTATATTCGAACCGCCCTTCAGATATATGTAAGGGGTAGTGTCAAAATTATCTGACCTTATCAGTAACCCATTTAGGTATTGCAAATAATATTTGGAAGAGCTAACTCGAAATACTAAAACTTAATGTATATTCAATGTGATCCTCTGATCTGTCCTTTATATCCAAACTGAAAAGATTAACTTTATTGTTAAAAATTCCAAGAGTCAGCCTGATCGGATTTTGAAGAGACTAACTTTACCGTTAAGAATTCCAAAAGCCATTTTTCGACATGGGACACGTGTCGAGTTTTGGTTTGACCTCTAAGTCGTTTTTTCTCCTAGATTCTTGTACCTACTTGGCTAAAAATTACCTATGGTGTAACCCTCATACCTCATAACTCATAATTATTACTTTGATCTGCTTGTCTTCCCCTATGTGAACTCCCACATTTTCATCTTTATATAAATTGGTTCAATTTTTTAATTGTCTACGAGAACACAAATATTTTAGGTAGAGAAAGCTTGATAATCTTCTTAAATTATGTTTGAGTAGATTTATATTCACAATTAGAAACGCATTGGTAAAATGAGGTTGGCTGAATTTATCTGATTTGGAGAAAGCAAGAAAAGGCGCAAGAGACACGAGAGTTGCAGCTGGTCTCCTTGTATCTCCTGGTGGAGAAATCAATCAACCAAAAAACAAACACAGACCAAGGCTCATCACCATCGAAGACATCAAAGGTTAGAAAATGCAGTTTATAGTGTTAGGAAACCTTCACATTTCCAAGAAAAGGGTTCGGATGCTGAGAAATCCACTAAGAAAATTACCTCTCGCAGAATAACATGTTAGTCTAAAGCTAAAACTACTCCTACTTCTTCGAAACCTACTAGTTCGGAGACGATAAAGCCCATAGTAGATACTAAACCAATCTGAACAATAGTCTAGCCTAATGGAGAAGACCATGGAGGACAGTATAGAAGATAGTAACTTTGAGACGTCCGAACAGATAGAAGACTCTACAACAGATCGGAAAGGCAAAGTTAAAATGGGTCTGGCCAACACTAAGTCACTTCCGAAGTACCTGGAAGGGAAAGTGGGGCCAAACTTTCAGAAAGTCAGTGTAAAGTACTTGATAGCCCTCCAAAACATTTCTTATGTGTATACTCATACTGTTGAGTTGGGTCAGATACGAACAAAGTGGGGCTTCCCTGTTAAAGTAAGAATTCCAGACACTCTAGAGACTCATATGGACTACAAGGCCCATAAGCTAGTAGTATGCACTGAAGTGCTAAATTGGGGACTCCGATTCACTTTGGATCCAGAGATAGTCAGGTACTTTCACCTGATAAAATTATGTCTGAGCCAACTGAGCCAAAACGCATGGTACACTTTGCTGGCTTGTATAATGGCATCTAGGTTGTCAAAAACCCCACTACCCATAGAGGAATTTACTGTTGTGGTGAGTCTGTGTAAGAACCACCACATCCCATTTTACCAGTATAATATGAGGAACGATTATAAGGTGGTGAATGACTTGTTGGAGTTCGAAAAGCCATGGAGGAACCAATTTTTGTTTATCAGTGGAGCATGGGGTAACAAGAAGAAGACAAGAGCTACTACTAATCCAAGTCAACTGACCAGTCGCTAGAAGAGTATACGTAATCTTTATTTATGCTTTCATTAGTTTCTAAATACTGTATTGTTATTCCAATCTGACAATTGTGTTTCCTTGTAGTTTTTTAAAGAAGTTTCCGGAGCATTAAGAGGCAGGCCAAAACACATGTGTCAAGCTAAATGAATGGGCATCAGAGAAATGGGGGAACAATTTCCAAAATTGCTTTACTTTTGGAAACTTTGTAAGGTCTCACCTATGGAACACTTCAGGGAATACAGACCTTACTTGGGAACATCTGACCACTCATCCCCCTGCAGATGTCATCTTGAAAATAACTGAGGCTAAAGATTGCAAAGTTTATTTTCCTTCCTAGGTCAAAGCCCCTAGCCACCTGGACAAAATGAAGAACAACAACAAGAAGAAGAAAAAATCTGACCCATCTCAGCAAGTCACTAAAGGGGTCAGTTCGGAAAACCAAGGGGGAATCAATGCTGATTTGTTGAAAGCAGTTGAATTTACAATCAAAGAAGCCGACAGATCAGATTATTCACCTCAAATCATAAGAAAGGATCACAAGAGACGCAAGAAGAGCAGTGATGAAAAAGCTGCAAAGAAAAAGAAAGTTAGCTTGGGGGCAGAGATAATCTTGCGTCCCTCTGGATGCGTTTTAGAATATTAATATGTATTTTAATGATATGCACAAGGACGAATTTGTGGGGCCTTATCCTTATGCCAATTCGACCAATGTAGTAACCCATAATGGTGAGACATGCGTGATATTAAGTGAGCAAAACACTCCGAGTCATGCCTTCTTAGGTTATATCCGTCCGGTAGTTGAACTGGAAAGGCAAGTGAGGGAACAAACAACTACCATAGCCTATTTGACAATAGAAAACCAAGGCTTGACGAATAGTATATCTACCGCGCAGGAAAGCACAGAATCCTTAAACAAGGAAAAATAGAAATTAGCCGAACTGCGCAAGTCACAAGATGCTAAAAAAGGTCTCCAGACCAAGTATTCCGGATTTGAAACTTTTTCTTCTGACGAGATCAAATCTTTGAAAGAGCAACTAGATGCTAGCGATAATACTGTGAAAACTTTATCTAAAGACAAAGTTAACTTGGAGAATCTTCTTGAGAAGAAGACAGAGGAGAATACATCTTTAGTAAACAAGCAATACAAAGAAATAGCTGCAGGAATAGAGAAGTATGCTTATGGAGTGATGGATTCTTTGGAGAAAATAGACGACGAGATTAAGTCCGAAATGGTTTTACTATTCCACGAGACGTTTCCGAAGAGGACCTTTGGTCCTTTATAGAAATATGTAGAGTACGATGATATCATTTTCCACACGCTGGCAGATGGTACTACGCAAACATAAAAGACTCTGAAGACATGAAGGAACTGGTGAGAATGGAGCGTTGAACTCAAAAATCCGAAAAAGGGTAAAAGCGATGAAGAAACCGAAAGGAAAAGGCTCGAAGGTTTTGTTGTTATTTTATGTTTAAAACTAACGTCCTTGGACGACCAAAGCATTTGTTGCATTTTTTGAATTTATATCATATCTTTTGTGTATGAATCTCGTTTATCTCTTCATAGCCAATATTTAAATAGCTATCAATATTTATGATTTCTTAAATAAGTGTTTAATAACCATTAAATGACTCCAATCACAAATGTTTAATGAATGTGATTAAGTGTTTAACAAATCCAATCAACTCAAAGATACTTCATTTGAGAGTAAAGGTGTTTAATGAGTATTTAATATCTGATCACCTCATACTAAGGTTAAATCAGTAAGAATTTTGCACCAGAGTTTTGAAGAAGGCATAAGATATTATTGAAAAACTCAGACACCTCATTAAAACCTCCTAGCACCACCATGGTAGGAAAACGTATGACCCCTTAATATTTACATTGACGTACAAAAAAGTAAATATTTACAAAAGAGTTTTATTCTGAGTATAACCTGAGATGTTCAACATTCTATGGATGCTTTGGTGTTCTACCCTATTTGTCATGAAGTTTGTATGTCCATGGTTTTACTTTTTCACGTACCACATAAGGACCTTCCCAGTTCAGAGCCAGCTTGCCGAACTGCTTCTCCTTAATGTGCAAAAAGACTTCTCTTAAGACTTTGTCCTCTAATTGAAAATCTATTCTTTTAACTTTGGAGGCAAATCTGCTCCTCATCAGACCCTGATAGTGTGTTGTTCTTAAATTTGCTTTAACTCTTCTCTCTTCAATCAAATACAACTGATTGTGATTGCATTCATCCCATAAACGAGAGCAAACGAGGATTCTTATGTAGCAATTCGAGGAGTAGTTCGGTGAGCCCATAGTACTTATTGTAGATAACTTGGCCATTTTCCTGCAGCTCCCTCCAGATTTTTCTTCATCGAGGCAAGATTGTTCGATTAACAACTTTAACTTGCCCATTAGCTTTAAGGTGGAATATAGAAGAGAAACAGTATTGAATTCCTCTAGAGGTGAAAAATATTTCAATGTCTTTATTATCAAATTGTAGCCCATTATCTGTGGTGATTTTCTGGGGAACCCGAAATCTGCAACATATGTTGGATTAAAGGAATTTTATAATTTCCTTAGAAGTGGTTCAAGCTAGGGGAGTCGCCTCTATCTATTTAGAGAAATAGTTAATAACAACTATGATCGTTCGACATCCACCGGATGCCATGGCAAAAGGCCCAACCAAATCCAACCCCCATCTATCAAAAGCCTTATATTTAATCTCTCTTAATACCAGGAAATCACAAGCCTTATATTTAATTTTTTAGCCAGGGCTTTATCGGAGGTAAAATCCCATCAGAAATAAACTGAAAGATATAATACCTCAAGTTATTGGGTTAAATGACAAATATGCCCATACTTTCTTCATTCGTTTTACATTTTTCTTAGCCTCTTTGTATTGATGAACACTCAAGGATCAGAATCTAAGGGTAATATTCAAAATAAGCTATGGTTGCTAAAGAGTATGCCACAGTATTGTTCGACTTAGGGATATGTTCATGCTAGATACTCTTAAAGTTTGCAGCAACTTCTCTCAACATGAGCAAATATTTTTATTAATTGTTCCTTCTTTGCCTTATATTTCCCTGAGCATGGTGAATAAGTAGTTGGGAGTCATTCATTAATCGGACTCTTTTCACCCCACATATAAGGGCTAGTTTGAGGCTAGCTATAACTGCTTCATATTCAGATTCATTGTTGGAGGTTCTGAAACCAAAACATATATCCTGGTACATAGTATCACCATAGAGAGAAGTTAAACAAATTCCAGCCCCACACCCTATAGTATTAGATCCGCCATCAGTCTGGACTACCCATTCTTTCTTAGACTGGTTTTCTTGCATTTGTCTGGAGGACCTATCAACATGAAATTCTACCAAGAAATCGGCCACTGATTGAGATTTAATCACCGTTCGGGGCGCAAAATCAATATCATAATCACCTAGCTCAACTAACCACTTGGTCATTCTGCTCGATACATCAGCTTTCTAGAGAACATTCTTCAATGGAAAAGATGTTTAGATGACAATTAAATGAGCTTGGAAGCATGGTCTCATTTTTATTGCCGGAATTACCAATGTCAAGGCCAACTTTTCTAAATTCAAATATCTTATTTCAGCATCCAACAAACTTTTACTAATATAATAAACCGAACATGGTAATTATCCACTTCTCTTACTAGCAGAACACTTACTGCATATTCTGATACAGCTAAATATATGTAGAGATTTTCCTCCTGAATAGGTTTAAAGATAGTCTTGGGTGAAGACAAATTCTTCTTGATTTCAAGAAAGGCTTGATCACATTATAAATACCAATTAAAGTCTTTAGCATTCCTTAACACCTGGAAAAATAGAGCGCATTTGTTTGATGATCTTGAAATATCTGTTCAACGCAACCAATCGTCCGGTTAATCTTTGAACTTTTAGTGCTCCGAGGAGGATCCATAGCTAATAGAGCATTGAGCTGATCCAGATGAGGTTGAATTCCTTTTTCATTTATTACATAACCCAAGAACTTTCCACACCGGACCCCAAAAACACACTTTTCAGGGTTCATCTTTAGATTCACATCCTTTAAATTGGAAAACATTTCTTGAAGATCGGATATATGCACATCTTCTTTAAGGCTCTTCACCATAATATCATCTATATAAACTTCCATATTTCTGCCAATCTGGATAAGAAAAGATTTATTTACTAACCTTCGATAGGTGGCCCCAACATTTTTCAATCCAAATGACATCACTTTATGACAATGAAGACCTCTATATGTAATAAAAATGGTGTGATCTTGATCATTCAGATCTACTTGTATTTGGTTGTACCATAAAAATGAATCCATGAAGGACAATAGCTTGTTCCATGTGGCGGATTCCACCAACTGATCGATCTGAGGAACATGATAAAGATCTCCGGGACATGTTATATTAATATCAGTGAAGTCAATACACACGCGCCACTTGCCATTTTTTTTCTTGACCAAGACAGGATTAGCAGTCCATAATGGGTACTGCGATTCTTTGATGTGGTCTATTTTGGTCAAGCGATCAACTTCTTGAACAATTGCATTTTCTTTTTCTTTAATGAAAGACCTTATTCTTTGTACAAGTGGTCCAACATCAGCTCATATGGACAACTTATGACAAATTACATCATCATGCACTCCGATAACATCATCATTGCACCATAAAAATACATGTAAATTATCCATAAAAAAGATAATAACATGTGTTTCAAACCCGGTGCCATCTTGGTACCAATTTTAACATTTTTTCCCTCAATTAGGGAATGCATTTCAACTTCCTCTATAGGTAGTATGACAACTAAGAGCCTCCTTGGGATCATCAGTTTTATTTTCATCAGTGGAAGGCTCTAGTAACTTCTAATTTTTGTTAATCTTGATTGCCTCTACAGATTTAGAGGCAAAAATTGTTGCATAACATTCTCTGACTATCTTCTGACTGATTCATACCACACCTACTTGTCCATGGACAACGTATTTTAAGCACTGATGGACAGTAAAGGCCACATCATGCATTATGGAGAGCCAAAACCTACCAAATATCGTATTATAAGATGTTGGGAAATCCACCACAACAAACAATACCCTCCCCATTTTCTTAAAAGGTCATTTGCCCAAAAATACTTCTTTTTCAAATTCTTCAATCACATCTGCCGAACTCCATGTGAAGCCCACAATGGTTTTGTTTGAACGTTGAATAACCGAAGGGTCTCTCATCTATTTGTAGGAGCTTCAAAACAATATGTTTCCCGAACTACCCGTGTCAATCAAGATTCGACATATATCATTTCCTCATATCGATTCCCCTATTACGGCATATTCATGAGGTCTTGCAATATCTCTTAGGTCATCCTCATAAAAAACTATGAAATAAGCTGGAGTTTGGTGCAGGTGTGTGGACATCCTTCCATCCAATTGGGTGGTCAAACTGTTGACATACCTCTTCCTTGAAGAACTAGAAGGTGCAGTCGCAGTGTCCCCCCCAAAAATGGTTAAAGACTCAAAATACGGAATCAAACCAGAGACAGTAGTAGTCTTGTCCGTTATTACTCCCACCTAATTCTGATTGGATCCGGATCAAGGTACTCAGAGTCCACATCAAATCTTTCAGTAATTACCATAGTATCCTCATGTCTAGACGTTCATGGACGGCTTGAAGGAGTAATTCAGGGAGTGTTGGCATTGGATTGTGTATTTTCCAGCATGCTCCCTCCTTGTTTTTTAACATATAAAATCATGGGTATCATGCCCAATGTCATTATGGTGCTTACAGAAGTGGGTACTCTGGTTTTCTCTGCGAGATTGCAACGCTGCTGTCTTTCTAAAGTGTACTTCATTTTTAGTTTTGTCAGATATTGTGGCAACACTTTCTCCTAATTCAACAAACCACTAAGGTTGAACCCAAGGTCCTCTTTTAGTTATAACCTGTTGGTTTTGGTTTTGGTTGGACTGATTCTGCCTTGATTGGTTAGATCCCTACCCAATTTCATTTGATCTGTAACCGAAATGATTAGTAGGTTGAAGTGTTAATGCTGTAGTGGTGGACCTAATCCGGTCATAGCCCCCCAAGTCATAGCCTTCTTATGAGTCATTAAATCAGCTAATTTGTCCATATTCAAACCCTGTCTGAAGGACGTAATTGCAGCTTGTTCAAAGCAATCTGCTAACCCATTCTTTGTATTAACAAATCGACTAATGTAATCTTTTAGAGACTCATTTGGCTCACGAGCGCAATGAATGATGGTATCCCCATTACCCTTAAGCTCCTTACTTCCAACGAACTGCCTCCGGAAAGCAGCCCAAAATATGTAAAAAAAAATTATAGATCCCGGAGGGATACTATTATACCACTTGAGGGCACTTCATGTGAAGGTTTAGGAGAAATCCATACACAACAATCTGTCGTCATCATCAAATTTCATCATAAAGTTCTTAAACTACTCAAGATGGTTGTCTGAATCTTTGCTCTAGTCGTATTTTTCCATCTTAGAACTCTCAAACTTTTTAAGAAGATGTCCGGAGAGTATTTTTGCAGATAAAGGTGATTGCCTCCAGCATTTGCTACTACTAAACACGGTATCCTCATTTGGAATAGCAAAAATACATGGTTCAGACTGGAAAGCAAAATGATCAATCAGCAAACGGTCAATATGCTGATTAGCTGAACCCTTTATCTTCCCATGATGTTTCTTGAACTTGTCATGTCTATCCTTTTTTCTTGAATGCTTTTTAGTAAGCCTCATTTTATTTTTTTATCGTCCTTCATCACTGCTGGATAAGACAGACTCTTCAAGCTCTGCATCATTAGAGGAGCTGCTGGAAGGTTCTGAAGTAGAGCTCTCCACATGTTTAGATCGATGCGTTTTCTTGGAGCTGAGATAAGTCTTTAGAGTCTGCTCGTTCTCTCCAAGATTGTCAGTATGGTGAAGCACTAACACACCAGATTTTTCTTTAACCCCCTTCTCTGCTTGTTTTAGCATTTTTAATGCCTCTATCTCAGCCCTCAACTGATCACGATACTCAACAATGTAATCATTTTTTCTTTTCCTATTTCCACATTGGGAGGTGGAACATTATGTGCATTCGGATCCATCCGAACTACTTTGTTTACTGGTTTTGAATATGAAATTCAGGCACCGTCGCCTTCCACTGTGGTCGCTAATTTAGTGAGGGTTATTTCTGATCAAGGATAATTTTGTAAAGTGATTTTAGAATTTAATATTTAAGGTGGGTTGTAGAGAGATAATTAAGGTATTTGCTAGCAGTAAATTCTGATTACCCTCATTAATGATATTTGTTGGGGTATTTATACTTAATTAATGACCCACGTGCCTTTCAGCTCGAATTATTGGCTTAGGTTAAGGTTAAAAACCCATTAACCCAAGAGAAGAAATCACCAGCACCTAGCTGAGTCATGTTCCAATAATTTATTTTGTTCGGTTGGACATGGTACTGGTTATGTTCGAATTGTCCTTCAGATATATGCAAGGGGTAGTGTCAAAATTATCCGACCTTATCAATCATAAATGAATTCGTTTTCCATAGAAAACGTAAATATAGGAGCAATTTCCAAATAACAAAGTTTTTTATGTATAAAAGCATAATAAAGTATAAAGTAAATATATAAAAAAAACGTTAGAACCATGCACAATAATTAATGTTTTTTTAGTGAACACTATAATTATTACGGATTAATCATGAATATATCTACTTTTGTCGAATCAAACAATTAAATACCCTATAAAATATTACTAACTAGTTTAAATTTTGATATGACAAAATAAATGGGAAGATGGTAAATTATATGAAGTACAACAACAAAAACTTGTCTAAATATCAATAAAAAATGAACGAAAATGTATGATTTTTACCATAACTTAAATGAACCAAAGTTGCGAGATAATATAAACCAATTGCATGGTATATGCAGGACAAGACATAATAATATGTACGATAGATATATGACATATGCATGAGGGGTGATGATAGGTGCATGACTTAAGCATAAAACTCTAGTGACATATGTATTTATATAGATAATAAATGCGGAACTACATACAAATAGATGGTGATAGATGTGAGACCCGTATAAAATAATTCAATATTTTAACCAAATATATGTGTGGTGATAGGTTCGAAATATTTGAGTGTGATAAATAGCATATGGTAGGATTTATTTGAATGAACACTTCAAGCCTAAGATAAATTTTTGGGTCAAGCTATATATACCCAATTCAGGTTTAAGTATACCCAATTTTGAGTATACCCAAAGGTGATCTAAGTATACCCATTTTTTTCCAAAAATGCCCTTTTGTGGGTATATAAGCCAATTTTTTTTACTAACTTCATCCACACCATTTTAACCTTCACTTTCTCTCACTTCACTCACATCTCTCACTTCTCTCTAAAATCTCACTCGCACTTCTCTCTCATATTTTCCGGCGAACCACCACCACCACTCCTCCTCATCCTCCTTCTCCTCCTTCATCATGGTCAAGAACAAAAACCCTCCGCCGCCTCCTACGTAAGTTCCTAAATTAATTTTGTTTCTTAATTTTGTTAGATTTAGGTATGAATTTTAGTTTTTGGTTAGATTTAGGGTTGAATTTGGTGTTTAGGATAGAATTAGGTAGACAAATTAGGGTTTAGACAGGAATTATGGGCCATTTTCCAGCCAACTTGTCGGCTGGAAAATGACCGGTGATGCACCGGTGGTGCGCCTTGGGCAGCACCATCGGTGCGTGTAGGTGTGACGCTCGGTACACCTACTGTGTACCGAGCGGCACTAGCCCCCGTGCCGCTCGACACGCCTTGTAGCATACCTATGGTGCGCCTAGTTTTTTTTAAAAATATCCAAATTTTGTTTCAAAAGTTGCAGTTTTACATTTTTTTTAAAAAAAACTTCAAATTTATAAGAAATTATTTTATAAAGTTAGCCAACCATGCATATAAGAGTGTTGATGATTTTAATTTTGTATGTTACTGTTATTAATTTGGTGCTTTGTTTTGTATTTTTGTAGGTCAGACGCGGTTGAGGAGCGACGTCTTCCTCGATCCAGGGCGTATCCCCATGGGTCATGTCCGCCACCGCCAGGGAAAAGTATTAAGACTGTTCGGGCGGTTGAGAATGAGCGGGTCTGCGATGCCAAGCGCAGACGAGATTTACCTGACGACCCTGAGACTATTCGTCTTAGGGAGGAGGAGGAAATGATACGGAGTGATCGGTCTTTGCGCCGAATCAAGCATGGCCAGAGGAAGGAAAAAGCCATAGAGACTGCGGACATTGATATCAGAGGTGGAGGCTCCTCACGATGATAGACGTCGTCATCACATACACATAGATCACCACCTCCCACTGCTAGTGATCCACCACCTCCCTCTCTTTCTCGCAGAGCTCCGTCCCCTGCGCATACTATTACACATCCACCACCTGTTAGTGACAGGGTGGATGCCACTGGGGACCCTGAGCAGGACACGATCGATGAGGAGCACATAGATGCCATCCACACCGAGGAGCAGCGAAAGACGTTTGCATTTCTCAAATGCAACAAGATCCCTCCGTTTCCTGACTACAAGGAGCATGAGGCGTACCACGTCTTCATCAGACAGGTAAGTACCTAACTATTAAACGTCTAGTCTAAGGTTTTACTATTATTATGTTCTGACTTAGTTTTTAATTTATAGGGTCGCACTACACTAGGCATACAGGCACATTATGATGTGCTTCGTATGTGGGACCTCAGTGCTCAGCCAGATGTGCAGCGATTTTTGGCGCGAACTCTTTTTGGTCCTCTTATAGCCCACCTGCCTCAGTACTTCACACATTCCGTCCTTGACAAGGTCTTTATTGAGCGTTGGCATCAGGAGACCAACACTTTATATTTCTCATTTGGGGAGATGACGATTACGCTCGATGATGTCAGCTGCATTACAGGTATCCCTGTAGTTGGTCGGACCCTGGATGTAGTCACGGTTCCACGTGATGAGGCATACAGCTACTACGGTAGTATGTTAGGTCTGACAATGGATGAGGTCCGCACAGAGATACAGTCCACCAGAGGCGTTGGCTTCAAGATAAAGTGGCTGCGGGAGAATTTCACCAGGGGGCGCTACATCGAGCAGACTGATGCTGAGACTATCCGCCAGGTATCACGAGCAAACCTTATGTTCTTATTTGGTTGCACTATTTTTGCGGATACTAGTCAGAAGAGCGTCAAGGCTGACTACTTGTACGGGTTAGCGAATATGGATTCTGGGTTGTGAGACATCGCATGGGGTACGAGTGCATTGGCATTCCTTTTCCGTGGTTTGGGTGATGCTTCGAAAGCATCGAAGCATAACCTTTATGGTTTTGTAGCTATGCTCGATTGCTGGATCTACGACCACTTCCCCGCGTTTAGGGCCTCAGAGAATGCTGACCATGTAGCGAGGCAGCCTAGGATTGTGAAGTGGCTACCGAAGCGGATTGTTGGGCAAAACATCCGCCCCAAATCGGTTGTCCGTACTCTCCTTGCTGATCAGAATGAGGCAGATGTAAGTTTTTAAATATTTTTTTTTGCATTAACATTTTGATATTAAGTTTTAGGATTTTAAAACAGTCTAATTGTTTTACTGTTTTGTAACAGGTGATATTTGAGCCATACTAGGACATTAGAGTCCAGTTCCCCGTTCAAGAGATCCGCACCATTGTTTATCCTTTGCGGATGATGAGCACGGTCGAGGGCTACATGCCTGATCGGGTTATGCGCCAGTTTGGACGGGTTCAGGATGAGCCAGAACTCCCACTTGTACTACGACCGGGTTACAGGAAAGGAGATCTAGCGAGGTACACGTGGCGAGAGAGCGCATGGCTAGATTGACGTCAGCACTTGCTTTCTGAGGATCGATTGACAGTTACCATTGCCACGTATAGACACTCTGCGACAAACACCTACTGGAGGTATATGGCTGAGTATGGTTGGCATACTATTACTCCATCACCACGTACCACAGACGATAGACTGTTAGACGATGTTCGCTCGATTGTTACTATGCCCGTAGAGCGTGGGTAAGCGGGTGCGCTTAGGTGGAGAGATCAAGTCCTGCAGCTCTTCTCTCCTTGGTTTTTTGTCCTCATTATCGGACTTGTTTTAGCGTTGTTGTGATCTTTCATTCTCGTGGACTTCTTAGTTGTTTCACTATCGTATTTTGTATTATGACTTATGACATCTACTTTGTAATATGACTTATGACATCTACTATCTACTGCTTCTATTGTTCTTTTAGATTTTTTGTACTTAACTTGAATTCGTTTTTTTATAATTGAGATTCCACAAACAAACATAAGTCGAACCATTCTTTCAATCAATCCTCTATAACATATATTTAACAATGTTCATCTTAAATTCGTCAAAAATAACACCATAACATTCACTTAAAATCCATAACACCATAACACCAAAACACCATAACATTCACTTAAATTCGTCAAAAAACACCATAACACCAAAACAAATTTTAAAAAAATACAACTTATTGTGCACCATGGGTACGCAGTCAGTGGTACCTATGGTGCACACTACTGCGTACCCATGGTACAATAGTGCGTGCACCCTGGGTACACAGAAGACAGTACTCATGGTGCAGAGTACCATCGTTAAAGGGGGTATGTACCGATGGTACAACCCCCCTTGTACCGATGGTACCATGCACCGATCGGCACGTCACCATCGGTACACAGTGTGGTGTACCATCGGTACACCAGACTGTGCACCATAGGTACCGTAGCCTGTGCACCATAGGTACACAGAAGACAGTACCTATGGTGCGCAATTGTATCTTGGAATTTTTTTGCCGGTTTTTTTTCCCGCGTTTTCTGTTTTCGCGCTCTTAAATTCCCGCCAAAGTAAACTCTCTTTCTTCTATATAAGGAAGTCTACCTTACAACACCAAACACACAAAACTCTCCTTCTAACATAGTTGAAGTCTTTCTTAATGGGTTGGAGTGTGTTTGATGATGCTCATCTGCTCAAGGCTGCGAAAGCTGTGAAGTTCAAACGGCCGGACGATAATACCGATGAGTTCTTTGTTGAAGTTTTGTGTATGATGTATTTCATGTACGGCGAAATGTCTACATCTAGACAAATGCCTCGATCTCGTACTCGTGAGGAGGTAGCCACGAGGTACAAGTCTATAACTAGTGGACCGATGTTCTTGGTGTTTAACGAGCCCCCGGAAGTTAGGAACGAAGCATTCGACTCATTCGGTTTAATGATCACAAACTATTTGTCTATGGAAATGGCACAATACGTTCATTCTCAAATTGCCATGAAGGAGGAAACAATGCGTATTCTCAGCGACAACGGAGGCTACGATTTTGACTAACTGTCTGTTCAATATCAAGTTATGTACTAATGTTTATAAGATGTTGTTGTTGCTTGTTTGCGAGGTTTTATTTTAGTTATGAAATGATTATTGGCGTATCGTTATAAGTTGGTAAGTTGCATGAATTACTGCAATAAAAGGGAAGTACCAAAACGACCAAAACGATGTAGTAAAACAAACAAAGTTCTAAACAACATAAATCCTTACAAATGACGTAAAGCGACCAAAAGGCACAAATGAGTTCGAAACACTAACATAAACCCGACCAAAACACATAAACCTACTAAACAAATTCATCAAGATTAGTTACTTCTGGGAATGAACAAACTGGCTTCTCCCTTCGAGTTCCGTGTATTTCTTGCAGTGACCAAGTATTGGTAGCTCCCAATGCGTAGCCTCTTCACTCTTCAACTTCTGCCACGTAGGATGTATGCGTGCGCAAGGGCAGATGGGCTTGATTGATAGCTGTTTAATACTACTTAAATTAGAACCAACAATTGAGTAATATAGTGGTGAGAAAAAACATAACCATATATTGAATGACTTACATTGACAAAGTGGTAAGTATCGACGAATCCAAACCCAATCTCACGTCTTTGGGCCATAATGGGGGGCTCACCGCGCAGAGGTAAAAAAGTATGACTACAGTTGTGAGACCCTACGAGTGACACAAAATGAACAATGCATTCGAACTTGGTTGCAATCGCAATCCCCATTTCCGGCATTGTCATCCAATATTTGGGTGATGCTGGTGTCTCGTAGTAGTTTACTTTCTGCAACCTTCAGGTAATCCTCTTTACCGTTATAAATTTTGCTGTACGTGTCGTAGTTTTCCATTAGTTCATCGTATATTGCCTTTCGAACACCTCGCCAACCTTCTTCATGACCATACAACCCGAATGAAACTGCTCTATATCCACAATGTCCATCTGGCTTAACATCATTAATACCCGATATAAAAGGGTTGAAGTGAATCGGAAACCAACGCAAAAAACCTTTCGGGTCATGTATTAGTTTTGTGACTCAATCAATGGACGGTTGTATGATGTTGCTACCTAGCGAGGCAATGGAAGAGGTACGAGTACGAGGTACTTTAGGCACATCTGCCCGAGTCGTATTTTCACTACCAACTGCTTTACCTTTTTTTAACTTTTGTTGGTTTTAAAGACTGCATGACTGCGTCATGACTAGCTTCATCCTCTTTTAGCGGGTACTCTCATCCGCTCATGTCCCGTTTAGTGGATGATGTATCCACTACTAACTTTCTTTTCACCTGTTGGCGGCCTCGGTGTTTCTGCTTCTCCAATGGCTCTAGCAATGACGATGTTTCAGGATTAACAACTTCAAACCATTTCTTGTAAATATATTTTATACGGCTTTCATCTTTTGTCTCCATAACATCGGTTACTAGCTTTAGCAGATCATCTTTGAGAATTTCCATGGTTGTACGGAATGTATGAGGCATTATTTCTAACCTTGTCCAGTGGATGTGAAAAGCATCTAGAGAGGCAGACATTCCACATTTACGCCACTTGCAGGCCTGATGATAGCAAAGTATACCATGGGTAGATTTTATAGCGCATATACAGACGCTAGTGTCTTTAACATCCGACCCATCTTCAACAGCGACCATCTTGGTATCTTCGGCCTTCTCTACTTCGGAGAAAAATAGTTCTAACGCCATGTGGGAAACCTTCCCTCGAATCTCATCAAACAGTTTATCCGCGAACTTATGCAGTGCTATGTAACGACTCTTCTCGAACGACGACCTAATGGCAGCATGTTGGATTTCAACAAGCGAATGAACCCTCCCCCAAAATAACTCGAAGTTTAATTTGCTCGTACGTATGTAACGCTTTAGGTTAGAATGAGCACTCTCGACGCGGTTAGTTGTGCAATGTCCCAAATGCAAGTTTTTGTTCGTCTTCCAAACAACAAATTTGTCCATGTACTTATCGAGCCACGATTTTTTAGTGTATTCAATTGCAAGAGGGTAATCTTTGTACTCCAATAACATGTCCCGTCTGGCGTGATCGAATTCAATCTCTGATTCTGCATACGCAATCTTCTTCCAAGCAGTAACAAATTTGTTATGATCACTTTTCTCGAGGAAGTGTTTTCTTGTTTGCCCTTGAACATTTTGGTTTATGTGCCAGCGACATAACATATGCGTTGTCTCTGGGAATACCACTTCTATGGCATTCATCAATGCTAAATCTCTGTCGGGTAGGATGACCCGAGGTTCTTGAATTCTGTGAACGGAAATCAACGACTTCAAACACTCTAACACCCATTTGAAGTTGTTTAACTTCTCACCCGACATGAAGGCAAATGCCGCACAGAAAGTCAATCCGGTACACGTCACACCCACTATCTCGAACAATGTCATACCATATCGTATGACTTTATATGTACTATCCATAATCAAAACTGTCGGAAATGTCCGCAAAAGGTCAACACTGACAGGATGGGCAAAAAACAAATCTGTAATGATTTGTCCATCGTCTTCACCAGATTTATGCTATTCGTAATAATTTTGTGACTTAAGCTCACCCAACAAGAACTGAAGTTGTGACCTACCCGCATTCTTTAAAACCCGATTTTTCTGTCGTGCATTGTAGATCGTCCGCATGGTAGAAACATTATCTTCGTTCAATTTCTTGACACCATTCAGTATATCTCTGGGTTAGTACCAATGAAGGTCGCTTGTTCACCATATTCATTATCTTCATCATTCAAACGGCCAGCAAAAGAATGACCATCTAGATGTATAGAAGTCTCATGGTTATGAATACCACATTTCAGTTCTAACTTTCATTGATCTAGTCCAACCATTGACCCGAGAAGCTGAAATGGGCAGTCAATCTTTTTCGTTCCTGTAGACTTCCGTTTACGGTCTTTTTCAGCAACCCTTGGAGTATATTTCCCCCCCCCCTCTCACACTGGAAATAAACTCTCGAATTTTTTCTGATGTTTACTTTGTCGCGCCGACTTATGTTGATAACCATACCATAAAGTTTTTCTATCTTCGTAACCCATTTCACCAACGCGTCGTGCCAAAGCTATGGAACCGACCGGCTGGTGGCCCATGCACCATCGGTTCCAGGCCATGGAACCGGTGGTGCGTAGGTGACGCACGGCCGGTTCAAAGGCCAAGAACCGGCCGTGCGTCACCTACGCACCATCGGTTCCATGGCCTAGAACCGATGGTGCATGGGCCACCGCTGTGGTTATTACCTTCTCCGGCGATGGTGGTGGCTGCTCCGGCGACTGTGGCTCCTTCTGCGGCGACTCCATCTCTTTTTCCGGCAAAATTTCATCATCCCTTTTCTCCGGCGACATCAACTCCTCTACGCTGATCCCTAGTTCTGCTTCGGTCATGATCGATTTTGTGTTTTAGGTTGAATGTTCTTGATTTTCTTATGAAGTTTGAATTTGGTTTCAAAATTTTTAAGAAAACTATACTATTTGGATACTAAATTCAGCAAAGAAGAATGTTTGTTTTGGTATAGATAGCGAAATAGGACTTTTGGTGAATTGGGTATACCCAGGATACACTTAGTAGTTTTTTTTACTTAATGGCAGTTTAGATATTAATTTTCTGATGGAGGGTAAAAATGTCAAAAAAAGTCAAACGAAAGTCAAATGTTGATTTTGGGTATACTTAAACCTGAAGTGGGTATATATAGCCATACCCTAAATTTCTATGCTCATTGTGATGAGGCCATAAAATATTGGGGCATGTTGTCGGGCCAGTAGTAATTAAATAAAATAACCATGTGTAATCGAGCATAGATTGTAATAATAATTGGAGGAAGATGTAACCCCAAATAACAAATAGATGGAAAATAATGGACCATAATGTAAAAATAAATATTAAGTTAGGAGGACCGAAGGAAGGGCCCACCTCTTTTATTATATAAGAGAAACCCCTCTTTTGGGGAAATGAGACACATTTTAATATTATACTTTCTCTTCCTACTTTCTCTCTCTACTTTTTTTAATTTTCACTATCGTTCAACATTATTACATCATTAGATCAAAGTCCGAACCTTTTTAGTTTTACCATTGGCCCCGTCTGTGGGAAACCAGAGGTGATACCCGAAGATACTCTTTTTCCCCCAAATCATGATACAATGAGAAATGAATCCCCAAACAGTTAAAGGTAGAGAGATCGGAAAAAGTCCAGTAGGGACTAATTCATGTTCAGAAGGCAGACGATATGAGAAAAGGCATCCCGACCACGATCATTACGGCCAGAACCAGATTAAACAATCGAATCTAATCATGACAAGAAAGCAGTTGTTTGACGACATAGTTAAGCTTAAGGTCGAGAAGGAAAAGGCTCTGACTGAAAGAATGATTAGAGAAAGAAAGTGTATAGAACTGTCGTTTGATGTCAATAAAGAGGATTCCTCGGATGAAGGATGAGATAAGAGTTATATACGCAGGGATAAGCGTCAAGTACAGAAACCAATAGCGGAGGCTAAAAGAAAGGTCACACGTCCATCAAAACAAGATTACAGCGGATCCACTGATTTCACATCCGATGGATCCTCAGGCCGATAAATCCAACGACGAAAGAAGGATAAACGATTTACTAGGAAAATTAAAGCCATGCGCGACAGATCACGTCTGTTTGGGTTATCGAAGCGTGAAGGGAATAATACCGAAAAAACACACTAAAATCCCAAGAAAAAGAAGAAATAGTAACGGTCAGTAAAGAAGAGCGAGTAGTTATACCGCATGTACAGTTCCCTTCTGGAAGTCAAACTCATGGGTATCGGATCGGGAGTCAGTTTAATAATCCAAATGAGAAAGGTCAGTATGGCATCCCTACTGAAGGTCTCGGAAGTGGTGCTCACATATTTTGACATAATTGGAGGTCCTCCCTTCTGTCGGACAAAATTCTGTTGGGAAATCTCCCGAAAAGGTTTGACATATCGAAGTTAGATAAATATGATGGGAAGAAAGACCCCAACAACCACTTGGAGGCTTTCAAGAATTTTATATTGAGCTTCGATACTGACGATAATCTACTTTTCTGAGCCTTTTCGATGGCTTTCAAAGATCGTGCCTCGAAGTGGTACAATCAATTACCGCAAGGTTGCATTAAAAAATTCAGTAAGTTTTGGGTTATGTTTCGACAACAAGTCGTTGGAAGCAAGAATTTTTGGGCAAACAGAGACACTATCTTAAATTTCCGACAAAAGGTGAGAGAAAGCCTAAAAGATTATACTAGACGGTTTGTAGACGCGAAGACCGACCTAGAACACCGTGAAGAAAGTGTGTAGCTTTGACAGGCTACGGGTTGGGAATACTCCCCAGACCCATAAAACAGGCGGTAACTAAGAAACAAGCATTCACTTTTTCCGCACTACTGGCCCATGTTAAAAAACGGATCTTGATTGAGGAGACCGAGGCATCCGAGTTGGTTGTACAAGTATAGCAAAGCGCATAGGCTGTGGTTGTAGCGTACCAACAAAACCTGTTAAAATTTAACCTAATCCCTTAGCTGCAACCAATAAGTACTCTACCATCCGCAACGTTATCTTATCAGTCAAAGGTACCAGCACCTCAGCCATAGCGAGCCAAGCAGAATAATCAAGTAATCACATGACCTATCTCAAATAAATGGATCCGTCTCGCTCACTTTTCCGATCTTACGGAGTGCGTATCTACTTTTTTTGAAAAAACAAAAAAGAATGTGCACTACCGTAAACCATTCCCGATCTAGATTCCCGGGTAAAATCGAAATAATCGGTACTGCAGGTACCACGAAGATGTGGGACATGACACCAAAGATTTTATCGCCTTGAAAAAAGAGATATAGATGTTGATGGAAACAGGAAGTTGACAAATTATGTGAAGAAGCAGGTACATCAAAATACGGCTTATAAAGAAATTATAGCAGTGCCAAAACCCGAAACAAGAATGACTATTACAAAGGTCACCGATTTATTTGATGTATCCATGGAGTGTTAAGATCCCGATATAAATTGAAATATCATCGGGATAATAGAGAAAGAAGTTGTATAATGCAGGAAAAATGTTAGAAGATTATGTTGATTTTTTTAAATCTTTATCGGGGGTGATTCAATGACAAGAATTACCAACTCTTCCCGAAAACGGCTCAGTTGGAAGCCCGGACGTTGCCTCATTTACACAGAATTCCTTTCCTTTGATTATGTTTTGACGGTGACGATATGAGAGACATCACGGGGTCGCACAAAGATGCAGTCGTTATTGGAGTCGCGATTGCCGGAGATGAAGTGCGAAGAATTTTTGTTGATACCGGGAGTTCTGCTAACATAATGTTCTTAAACACTTTTTCTCAGTTTAAAAAGTCGTCGGTCATATCAAAATCGGACAAAACCATCATAGGATTTAAGGGATCGACAACTGTGGTTATCAATGAATTCGAAGGAGTGGTTAAGTTAGGTCGGGGTCCTTTTTAGGAAGGAAGTCATGGTTCTGTTTGTGGTTGTCGATGCACCTGGCTATCAAGGTTGCATGCGGTGACGTCCATGGTGCATGAATGTCTAAAATATGTGATCGGGAAGAATGTGGAAGTAGTTAGAAGCAGCCAGAAGGCGGCAATAGAATGTTACCGAGCCGCACTGGCATATAAGAATGATCAAGAAATGATGCAAGCGAGGGATTAGCAATTAAAGGGGTATGCTTCGGGGTCACAACCAGTAGATGATCCCCAAGAGCCCCCAACGTGTTAACCACATACGAATATTGTGAGAATTATGAATTCACTAAAGGGAGGTTTTTAAAGATTTGAACAAATTTGTCGTTTAATTTTTGTGAAAAGTTAATTTTTTTTGAAGGAAAGGTTACACCTATTTGCTTGGTGTTTAGAAGACATGACAGGTGTTCTGGATAGTGTGATGATTCACTATTTGGCAGTCAATCGAAATATCCGACCAATTACGCAGAAACGTAGAGTTTTCTTGTCAGAAAAGGTCGAGGTAATATTTTTAGAGGTTGAAAAAATGATCAACATTGGGCACATAAAAAAGTCTCGATACCCACAGTGGACGTCAAATCCAGTTCTGGTAAAACAAAAAAATAGAAAGTGCAGGAAGTGCGTAGAGTTCACTGACCTGAATAGGACATGTCCGAAAGACCCTTTCCGATGCCAAGAATCGACCAATTGGTAGATTCAACGTTGGGATATAAGTTGTTATCTTTTATGGACGCGTATGCTGGGTATAATCAGATCAAACTGAATCATAGCGATCAATAAAACACAACTTTTATAACCGGACGAGGCTTGTATTGCTACAAGGTTATGCCTTTTGGCCTGAAAAATGCAAGTGTGACGTACCAGAAGCTAGTGAACAAAGCTTTTGAAAGTTAGATCGGGAGAAATATTAAAGTCTACATTAATGACATGCTCGTTAAAATCAAGATGGATGAGGACCATTTAGCCAATCTAGAAGAAACTTTCGACAATTTAGGAAGGATAAACTCAAGCTTAATCTTGAGAAGTGCTCATTCGGTGTTCGGTCAGGAAACTTTTTGAGTCTCTTGGTCAGTGAAAATGGACTTGAAGTCGATTTAGTGAAATTGAGAGACCTAAGTAGCATGGCACCTCCGAGGTACATAAAAGAAGTACAGATATTGACGGGAGAGTTGGCAGCTTGAAATCGATTCATATCTAGATCTTCTGACAAATGTGCGCCTCTTTTCCAGGTTCTCAGGAACGCAAATACATTCTCGTAGACGTCCGCGTGGACTGAGGCTTTCGAAAGGATTAATAATTATTTGTTATCCCCGACCTTGTTAACCAAACCTTTGGAGGAGAAGTTTTGTTTTTATATGTTGCAATATCTGATCATGCAGTAAGTGCTGCGTTGATCAGCTAAGCAATAAGGAATCCAAAAACGGTTTATTACGTTATCAAAAGTTTATTAGACGCCGAGACAAGGTATTTAAAACTCGAAAAGCTTGTTATGGCCTTGGTGATTGCGGCGCGGAAAATGCGTCCTTATTTCCAAGCCCACTCGACAATGGTCCAAACCTATTTTCTTTTAAAGAATGTTCTGCAGCGTTTGGATATTTCAGGAATCATGTTAAAATGGTCGGTAGAGCTTGGAGATTTTGATATAGAATTCAAACCACGAATCGTTAGAAACGGTGAGGTTTTAGCGGATGTTTTGGTAGAATTCCACCCTAGTCGGCCCGAGGAAATAGAAATCCGTGAAAGTAGTAAGCCCGATGAATGGGTCGTCTGAACTGATAGAGGGTCAAGTATTAATGGCTGTGGGGCAAGCGTTAAAATCACTACACCTTTGAGAATAACGATGCATCAGGAAATTCGCTTCGGATTTCCCGCTTCAAACAATGAAGCCGAATACGAGGCGGCATTAAAAGGTCTAAAGTTGGCTCATGTTTGTGGAGCCAAATACGTTCACTTACTAAGTGATTATCAGTTATTGGTAAATCATGCGTCGGGATAGTCTGAAGCTAAAAAAGAGCATCTGGTTCAGTATATAGCAGCCTTGCGGGTCTTGTCGACTTCTTTTAAGAAGATCACTTATGAGCACGTTCCTAGACCAGAAAATGTAATCGATGAATCACTGACGTCTAGCTTGTATACTGATAACTACCCTTGGATCCAGACTCAGTAAAGCCCATCGATTGTTGAAAAGTCAGAGGTGGAGAACCGACCTGAAATCGCTTGCCAAGTGTCATCAATAACACCGTCGGATTGGCGAAAAAAAATCATGAATTTCTTAGCTGAGCATTCGTTTCCCGATGATAAAATAGTGGCAAGAAAAACAAGAAACAAGGCTTGGGGTATGTGCTTTTAGGGGACGTACTATACAAAAAATCCTTTAGCAGACCATTGTTAAGATGTTTAGGAACCAATGAATCATAATTGATTTTGTCCGAAATCCATGACGGAGAAGGAGCTGCCCACTGCATTTTCAAAGCATTAATAAGAAGAGTTTTGCTTGCGGACTTTTATTGGCCAACGATAGTGTTTGACGCAAAAAAACATGTGATACTTGTCAAAGTTTCGCGAACATAATTCATACACCGTCAACTTTGTTAGAATCAATCTTAGAAGGTATCCCATTTGACAGATGGTGGATATATTTGGTCGGGCCACTCCCGACGGCTTTAAGGGGAAGACAAATGATAGTAGTTGCGGTAGATTATTTTTCGAAGTGGGTCGATTCCAAACCATTATCTGGAAAAAAAAAACTAAAGACATAATCAGATTTATTTGGTCGAACATTTGTTTTCGATAAGGAATCTTGCATCGATTGACTATGGATAACGTCGCCCAATTTGACAATAATGAAATGAAAGCTTTTTGTTCATCTCGTGGAATCAAACAATGTTTCTCAGCACTGTTCCACCAACAAGCTAATGACCAAGTAGAGGTTACGAACTGAACGCTCATAGATGGTCTAAAAAGAACTTAGAAGGAAGGTCGAGAAATGGCCAGACTATCTCTAAGAAGTCCTATGGGCCTACCGGACAACCCCTCGGATGGGACCCATGAATCACCTTACGCCTTTGTTATGGTTTGGACACATTGATCCCAGCGGAAATAATTTTCCCTTCTTTTAGGTTCGGGAATTACAGTGAAGACAGAACTGTGAGGACCGATCTTTAGCTCTAGATCTGGTGGAAGAAAGACAAACTCGAGCACATTTGAATTCGTTACATTATCAGACCCCGATGAGAAGCCAATATGACTCAAGGTTTCATCGAAGAGAGTACAAGGCAGGGGACATGGTCTTAAGAAGAGTTTTTCTGCATACCAAAGACAAGAGCTTCGGGAAGCTAGGTCCAAATTGGGAAGGTCCCTATCAAGTGGTTGAGAAAATAAAGAGTGGCACTTACAGACTCAAGGACAAGCATGACCGACAGTTGCGACTTCCGTGGAACATCGAACATCTCAAATTGTATTTAGATTACGTTTTCTAATTTTATTCTTATCATTTTGTAAAACCTTTTGATCGGGGGCACAGTTTCCTACCTCGATGGCGTGAGGAGGTTTTAACGAGGTATCTATGGCAACCGGTCTATTTAATCAATATTTTTTCCTTTATTTAAATCAATAAGGAAGATGATCCCAAAGTATGAGATCCACGGGATAGTCACTTTCTCAGCAACGGGCAGACTAGTCTTAATTTCTCCGGTTTTCAAATTGATTTTCCTTTTTTCCACCTTGGACTTCTCGACTCATTTGACAGATGAAGGATATGTTTGGTTGGGCCACTCCCCACGGCTTTAAGGGAAGACAGATAATAGTAGTTGCGGTAGATTATTTATCGAAGTGGGTTGAATCCAAACCGTTATCTCAAAAAAAAACTAAAGAAATAATCAGATTTATTTGGTCGAACATTTGTATTCGATAAGGAATCTCGCATCGATTGACTATGGATAACATCGCCCAATTTGACAGTAATGAAATGAAAGCTTTTTGTTCATCTCATGGAATCAACCAATGTTTCTCAGCACTGTTCCACCAACAAGCTAATGGCCAAGTAGAGGTTCCGAACTGAACGATCATAGATGGTCTAAAAAAGAACTTAGAAGGGAAGGTCGGGAAATGGCCGGACTATCTCTAAGAAGTCCTATGGGCCTACCGGAAAACCCCTCAGACAACGACCCATGAATCACCTTACGCCTTTGTTATGGTACAGACACATTGACCCCATCGGAAACAATTTTCCATTCTTTTACGGTCGGGAATTACAGTGAAGACAGAAACCGTGATGACCGATCTTTAGCTTTTGATCTGGTGGAAGGAAAACGAACTCGAGCACATTTGAATTCGTTACATTATCAAAACCTGATGAGAAGCCAATATGACTGAAGGGTTCGTCGAAGAGAGTTCAAGGCAGAGGACATGGTCTTACGAAGAGTTTTTCTGAATACAAAAGACAAAAGCTTCGGGAAGCTAGCTCCGAATTGGGAAGGGCCCTATCAAGTGGTTGAGAAAATAAAGAGTGGTACTTGGTGTGGATAATTTTTTACTGAGGATAATTTTGTCAGGTGTTTTATGGTGTATCAAAGATATTTAATGTTTGGGTGTTTTATAGTGAGAGATTTGACATGTCTGGTTGTATTAAATGTTCATTACCCTCATTAATGAAAGTGGTTGGGTATTTATACCCTTAATTATGGGCCACATGGGCTTTTGGGTCAAACTTATGAAACCGAGTCGAGTTCAAAAACCCATTAGTTTATTAAGAAGATTAGCAATTAGCTTAGTAAAAAAATGATTAGTTTTTAATACTTTAGTCCAGTTCGGATGGTTCAGCGGGTGGTTTTTGTCCGAATTGCCCGTGTCCGGTTTCTACATTTAGTGGTGAAAATTTCCGGACTCATCAGTAGCCCTATTTTTAGGTTTTGTTCGAAGGCCTTTGGCAAGACCTAAAAAATCTCCTTTGGGAACTTGTGACATTTTCCGGACGAATTTAGAATTAAGTAAAGGACTTATCCGGACTGAAAAAATCTTCAGAAGTTCAAAGGTTTTGCCACGGATCGTGGGACACGTGTCTCATCTGATTCGCCTCACCGGCCGTTTTTTTCCTAGAACGGCGCTCCAACTAATCCCAAAAAGTAACCTCTTCAATTAATGTTTGTGATGTCAACGCCGTCTTTAATTATTACTTCCATCTTTTCGTATTCTCCTAGGTTTCTGGGTAACTTTTTGTCTCTTTAGTATAAATTACCTCATTTTCACTGTTTTACCATCTTCATCACTCTTTCACTCTTTTTCTCCAAAGATTTCATCTCTCTTTTCAAAATCCTTTTTGGTGTAAGTTTATGTTTACAGCAAGTAACGCACTTGTAAAATGTGGGTGGCTTAATCTTTCGGAGTTAGAGAAAGCACAAAGAGTCGAACGAGAAAGGCACATTGCTGCAGGCCTTTCAGTTTCTCCAATCGACAAATCTGAAACACCAAGCTCAGAGCCTGATCGAGGTTCATCTTTAGCCAGAAGCTCCAAACCTAGAAGGTTATTTCAACCTAGTCTTTCACCAATCGTCTTAGGCTCATCGGTTCAGGAGTCACAGCCTACTGTCGAACGAGAAAAGGCTGTTACAATCATAAAGAGACCCTCTCCATTCATAGCCATGGGATCAGACGCTGATAACTGTCCAGAAAAGCTAACGCTTCGACGAAGAGGCCGCTTAGTAAAAGGCCAGGCTGTTGCTCCACAGTCTAAGTCTCCGAAATCAGGGCCCTCTAAGTCTGGGGCCAAGGACAAAGCTACAGGGTCAGAGACACCCATCAAAGTTTCTAAGGACAAGTCGTCTGGTCCGGAGGATACCGGAATGAGCCTTCGGAATGAACCCTCCGGATCATAGCCCCAACCGGACACCAGACCATAAAGGGAAAGCGATGCTCAGCCATCCGGACAGCTCACTGAGCCAACTACCAGCACTCATCCAATAAAGACAACTGAAAATCCTTCCATGGTGATGGAAGATGTAATGGAGGACAGTGTTGAAGAAGCCCTTTTTGAGACTAATGTCTCCGGGTAGACGGGAAAGGCTGCCGTTGTCAAGAAAAGCAAGGGTAAAGATAAGTTGTGTTTAAAATATCCAGACATGCCGGAGTCCCTTGAAGGTAGAGTGGGACCTTTCTTCCACAAGGTGAGTGTAAAGTATCTGCTAGCCATGCAGAACATTAACTACGCCTTCATTCATACTACTGAATTAGGCCAGATCTGGACGAAGTGGGGGATCTTGGAATCTGTTAAAGTGAGGATACCGGTCGATCCAGAGACGCCAATGGACTGCAAGCTAAGTGAGATAGTCTTCTACACAGATTTGTTCAACTGGGGCTTAGATTTCCCTTGGACCCAGAGATCATCAGATATTTCCATCTGATAAAGCTCTGCCCAAGCCAACTGAGTCCCAATGCTTGGTACACTCTCATGGCCTGCATCATGGCCTCCAAGCTCTCTGGAATCCCGCTTCCGATGGAACAATTTGCTGTTGCGGCCAGCTTTTGCAAGAGCCACATCATCCCCTTCTACCATTTCAACATGAACGATAATTATAAAGTGGTGGATGACCTGCTTGAATCAGAGAAGAATTGGAAGACCCAATTCTTATTCATTAGTGGTGCTTGGGAGAATGGGAGGAAGATCAAGGCTGGTGACTACCCAAGCATGCTTACCAGCAGATGGAAAAGCACAGGTTAATATTTTATCATGTTTGTTTTTCTTTCCTTAAAAAGTTTGTTTACTTAAATATTCTTCTTCTTCTTTTGGTAGTGCTGCCGAAGGAGTTCACCGACTACTTGGAAGAGGGGCAGACTACTTGTGCCAAGCTGAATGCTTGGGCTGCTGACAAATGGGGAAATCGCTTCCACAATTGTTTTACTGGTGGCAACCTGGTGAGATCCCATCTCTGGAACACAACCGGCCGAAAGACTTATCTTGGGAGGAACTAACCACACCGCCTCTTCCGGGTGTCATTCTACAGAGGACAGATGCAAAGGATGGGAAGCTGGCCTTGTCGGGCAGAGCTAAAGCCCCGAGTAAAATGAAGGGCAAGAAAGGCAAGAAAAAGCCAGATGTAGCTGAGGTCAACCAAAGTGGTGTTGAGGAGACTGTCCCAGCAAACCAAGAGGTGCAGGACCAAGGAGGAATTGATGCTGCCCTGCTTCAAGTGGTGGAAAATAAGAGTACTAAAGAGGCAATTGGACTTCCAAAACCCTCAAAGGCTCCCATAAAAGACCGAAAACGGGGAGCAAAAGGTGGAGATAGGGAAGCCAAGAAGAAGAAAACCTCCAAGGGAGATGAAGTTGCTCTCCAGCCTCCGGAGTCTCTTCCTCCGGTCGACCCAGCAGACCCAACTCAAGTAGAGAAAATCCCAAGTGACTTTCACACAGGAGAGGGTGCCAGAGAGGATATTAACATTGATGGTGTTGACATCAGTGACCTTTAAGGGATTGGCCTTTACTTTGAAGACCTTGAGAAAGATGACTTTGCTGGCCCTTACCTCCCCCCAAGCTCTTCGAACATTGTCACTTTCAATGGTAAGTCTTTTTCTATTTCAGGAGAGAATGACATGGTGGCCCACTCCTTGTTGAGCAATATTCAACAGGTGCTCAACTTGGAAAGATAAGTGCGAAATCAATCAGCCCTCATCAACACACTCAACTCTAGAAAAAGAAAACTTGTCTAACGACCTCCTTACTGCCAACTAGAATGGTGAGGCACTAAGGAGAGAGATCGAGGAGTTGAAGAAGGGCAAATAGGATTTGGCCACCAAGGTGGCCACTTCGGAGGGGGTTAACAAAGAACTCCAATCCAAGTGTTCTGGCTTGGAGAAGGATCTTTCAACTTCAAAAGAGGAGGTGAAGGCCAAAGACAACGTCATTCAGACCCTAACCAACGATAAAATTTCGCTCGTAGATGTTGTGTCTAAGGTTAACCAAGAGAAAGATGGCTTGATAAAGGAGCAGGAGAAGACAATCCAAACCAAGATTGACGCATACACCAACAAGGTGATAGACTCCCAAGAGGAAGAGTATCCTGAAGTCAAATCAGACATGGTCTTGCTCTTTCATGAAAAATTTCCGAAGAGGACACTTGAAGACTTGTGGTGATTTGTGGAATACGAAGACCTTCCTCACCATAATATGACCGATGGTGATAAGCACTGCTATTCTAGTGGTTGGGATGATACTAATGATGAAGACGAAAAGACCGGAGAGAGTCCTGACGAGGAATCCAAGGATCCCTAGAAGAAACCAAGTGAGGCTGGAACATCTAAGGGAGCTCAGCCTTAAAGTTTTAACTATGTTTCTATCTATTTTTCTTCAATTTTTGTGTTAGACTAAAGTCCTTGGATGACCAAGGCATTTTTGTAACTGTGTCCGGCTCATGTCCGAATTTTTATTCTAAAACTCCAAAGTCCTTGGATGGCCAATGCACTTTTTCATATTTTAATATTATCCCCGGTGTTAGCTGGGAAACTTTACCTTACACAACTCTTGCACTATTTTAAAGTTACCCAATTTTGATGGCTAATGTTTATATAGCCCTTAGTTATTTTACAAGTATTTTAAAGTGAGAGTGTTGAAATTCTCCGATGACAAATGTTTAAATAATCACCACTCTACCAATTCAATCTGGTTTGCCATTGATACTTTTAAAAAATTTCAAAGAAGGTATTAATTGAAACACTCCGAATTTTTCAAGAAGGCATCGAATTTCATTAAAAAGCCTGGACACCTCATTAATACCTCCCCACTCCACCAGGGTAGGAAAGAGTATGCCCCCTAATATTTACATGGACTTTAAACATGTAAATATTTACATAATTTTCATTCTAGATACAACCGGAGATGTTCAATGTTCCAGGGTTGATTCAAGATCCTTCAATCTTTATCTTGAAGCTTGTATGTCCCAGGCTTAAGCTTTTCACTGACCACATAGGGTCCTTCCCAAGTTGGAGCTAGTTTGTCGAACTGCTTCTCCTTAGTATGTAGGAAGACTTTTCTTAATACTTTGTCCCTGGTTGAAAATCCCTCATTCGAACTTTGGAAGCAAATCTGCTTGTCATCAAACCCTGATAGTGTGTGGCTCTGAGATGAGCCTTAACCCTTTTTTCTTCTATCAAGTCAAGTTGACTTCTGACTGCCACTTCATTAACCTGTTCGGAAAAATTGTGGACTCTAAATGAAGGAAGAGTTGCTTCTATAGGAGCTATTGAATTCATACCATATACCAAGGTAAATGGGGATTCATGCGTAGCATCCCTAGGAGTAGTCTGGTAGGACCATAGTACTTCGTGTAGATAATTTGGCCACTTTCCAGCAGTCCCTTCTAAATTATTTTAAAGACATGACAAGATGGTTCTGTTTGCCACTTCAAACTGACCATTCCCCTATGGTGGAAAGAAGAAGAAAAACAATGCTGAATGCCTCTAGAGGCACAAAAGCTCTCCATATCCTTGTTATCAAATTGAGGCCCATTGTATGTGGTTATCTTTTGTGGAACCCCAAACCTGTAGCAGATATTAGATAAGATAAATTTTATGACAGCTTTTGACGTAGTTCTTGCCAATGGGGCTGCTTCTATCCACTTTGAGAAATAATAGATGGCAACTATGATAGTTCTGCATCGCCCGAACGCCATAGGTAGAGGTCCCACCAGATCAAGCCCCCAACGAGCAAAAGGTATTGGCTCAGAAGTTGACTCTAAAGAGACAACTGGGATATGAATTTCATCACTGTATCTTTGGCATGGATCACACTTTTTTTACCAATTCCTTGGCATCTTCCATTATAGAGGGCCAGTAGTATCCGGCCAACAAGACTCTTCTGGTTAAAGCTCTATAGCCACAGTATGCTGATCCCTCACCATCATGTAGTTCAGACAGCACCACTTGGGACTCTTCAATCCCCAAACATCGCAATAGAGGTTTGCTAAAAGACTTCTTGTAAAGAACGTCTCTTAGATTAAAAATCCACGAGCCTTATACTTTACTTTTCTTGCCACTGCTTTCTCCGAAGGCAAGACACCATCTGAGATATATTGAAAGAGAGGACACCTCCAATCTTGAGGCTGATTTACTTGCATGTTTAAACTTTATTCCCCTTCCTTGCTCTGATTGAGGTGAATTGATGGGTATTCCTGCACGTGAATCCATGGGTAGGACTCAGAGTATGCTATGGTTGCCAAGGAGTCTACTAGAGTATTTTCTGTTCGGGGTATGTGCTCATAGGTAATATCTTTGAAGTTAAGTGCCACTTCTTTAAGAACGAACAAATATTTAATCAACTGCTCTTTTTTGCCCTCGGATGGACATTGTGCATGATGGATAAAAAGCTGAGAATCGCTCATTAACCTGACTCTTTTGGCTCCACAAATTAATAATAACTTTAAACCGGCAATGGCAGCTTCATATTCAGACTCGTTATTGGAAGCCCTGAAAGCAAAATATATAGCATGGTACATTTTGTCACCATACAGAGAGGTTAAACATATCCCAACACCACAATCCATGGTACTTGATCCACCATCAGTCTGGACAACCCATACTTTCTTAGTCTTTTCACCTGATGCTTGCTTGGTATCTCTATCCGAATGGAATTCAACTAGGAAGTCAGCAACAGACTAAGCCTTGACTGTAGTTCGAGGGGCAAAATCAATATCGTAGTCTCCCAACTCCACTGACATTTGGTCATTATACTTGATATGTCCGCCTTTTGAAGAACATTTATAAGGAAAAAGATGTCCGGACAATAATAGAATGAGATTGAAAGTAAGGCCTCATCTTTCTAGCAGCAATTACTAATGCCAGTGCTAGCTTTTCAAGCTTCAAATATCTCTTTTCAGCATCCATCAGGCTTTTGCTGATGTAGTACACCAGGCGAGGATAATTGTCCACTTCTCTAACTAGCACCGCACTTAGGGCACAATCAGAGACTGCTAAATATAGGTACATTGTCTCTACATAAACAGGTTTGAACAAAGTTTTAGGGAAGGATAAGTGTTTTTTAATTTCATCAAAATCCTGGTCACATTGTGGAGACGAGTTAAATTCTTTTGCACCTTTTAAAGTTTGAAAAACGGGGCACACCTATCCGAAGACCTTGAAATAAAACGGTTTAGAGCAGCTAACCTCCATGTCAATCTTTGTACTTCTTTAATATTCTGAGGAGGCTCTATCTGCAATAAAGCACTAAGCTGGTCTGGATCAGGCTGTATCCGTTTCTCACTTATCACATACCCCAATAATTTCCCAGATTACACTCCGAAAACACACTTCTCTGGATTCAACTTTAAATTTACTTTGACCAAGTTGGCAAAAGTTTCTTGCAGATCTGCCAAGTGTAGTTCTTTTTCCACACTCTTCACCATCATATCATCAATGTAGACTTCCATGTTTCTTCCAATCTGATTAGCGAAGGCTTTGTTCACCAACCTCTAATAAGTAGCCCCAACATTTTTTAACCCAAAAGGCATCACCTTATAACAATGAAGGCCCATATCAGTAACAAAAGTAGTGTGTTCTTGATCCTTTGGATCTACTTGAATATGATTATAGCCAGAGAAGGACAACAACTTGTTCCCAGACGTAGAGTCTACCAGCTGGCAGCATCTCCCCCTTCGGTCACAACTTGCTTTCCTGCCCAATTTTTTGTTTGGTATTCATTACCAAGAGTCGCATCCACTGTATGATCATTAGAAATCAGAGCAATGGTAACATCAGTAGGGCTCAGATTGTCCATGGAAGAGCGTCAGATTTCTCAACAATGAGTGGCCGAGTTGGTGCAACAACACTTGAGGTTAGACCATCAGGAACAGATTTTTCCAAGCGAGCTGCAACACTATTTTCTTTGGGAGAGTAACGTATTTAGTATCGGATTTCAGCGCGGGAGAAGTGAGATTTTTATCTTTGCGTTTCTTGTTCCCTGTACGGGCTTTAGCGGGATCGATCAGTACTGGTGCAGAGTTGACGAAACTAGTACTACTACCGACGCGTTTGTGACCCAACTCAGTTCTTTTTGGATCTTTCAACGTTTCTTCTTCTCTTTTCTAATGCTCCGTGCCACGTTGGATAACCCCTCGGGGAGTAGCAGTGGTATTGTGGTTGGTTCGAACACCTATAATCTTTTTAGTTAACTAGAAAAATTCAGGAGATGAAGATGCAAAAGAGCCTCCCATGACAAGGAATAGAGGTTTATATCTTTTCGAGAGGGGAACGTCGATATTAGAAGCCTCAACAATAACACCAGTTGGAGATGCTGAGTCATAAACTACCCGACCAGAATAAGCAGGGACTAGACTAAGAGTGGGTTCATTTGAAGAAATTAGGATCAGATCACGCACCGATTTAGAAACTAAATTTGTATTTCGGAAATTTTCTTCGATTATCCGTTGCGACCGAGCAGGGTTATGAGGAACGCGTGCGGTCGATTGAGGTTGAGTTTCTCTAGTTACCCAGATTAAGCCTACTGCACGATACTCTTCAGCTCTTTCGGTGATACGCAAGTAGTCTATGATCCCGAAGATGGGTTTCCTTTTCGGTTTAGGTTTTCGTTTACGTTTTGGGACGGGTATTCCCGTAAACAAGATTGACTCTCTCTCTAGCATATACAAAACTCAAAGTTTTTCTCTCCCTAGAAATCTTTCTAATAGTAAATAATGAATATGAGAAAAGGTATTTATAGAGAACGCATTCCTCAATAAACCCCGTATATGGAAGACCAAATGAAAAGAGTCGTGGGACATCGAAGAGTCGATTTGATAGATACACAACAAGCCACACTTCAAATAAAGGGATGACACGTGTCCATTTTTGGACAACTACAATAGGGCTAGGAGATTAGAGACATGATTAACCCCGCGCTATAGCTATGTGAAGAGTTTGAGTTACAAGTGGTGCCCAAACAACGGGACACGTGGCAAAAAAAAGGGGTTACAAAGACAGTTTAAGTTAAGAAAAGACCCATTAAAATCGAAGCCAAAGAAAACAAAGGCTAGAAAAAGCGGACCGGGGCATACAAAATGGGAAGTGGGAGCGGGCATGACATTTTCAGCATTATTAATATCCCAATAAAGCCCGATCACGACCAACGTGGACCGCTAGCTACGAAAGCATTGGGTCAGAGCTTAACGAAATAATCATTGATAGTGGGATCATGCCCGACGCTCTTCGCGCTCACAGTAAGACCTTATGCAATTTCCAACTAAGAAACTATCCAATTCAAGCTGTGATAGTCTACACTCCCACGCTCGTGAAGACTGGAGGGCTACTGATGAGGCCATAAAATATTGGGATAAGTTGTCGGGCCAATAGTAATTAAATAAAATAACCACGTGTAATTGATCATAAATTGTAATAATAATTGGAGGAAGATATAATCCCAAACAGCAAATAAAGGAAAAATAAGGGACCATAATGTGAAAATAAATATTAAGTTAGGAGGACGACATGTATAGAAGGGAAGGGCCCACCTCTCTTACTATATAAGGGAAAACCATCTTTTGGGGAAATTGGACACATTTTAATATTATACTTTATTTTTCTGCTTTCTCTCTCTACTTTTTACTTTTCACTTTCGTTCAAAATTATTACATCATCATATCAAAGTCCGAACCTTTTTAGCTTCACCACACTGTGTGTTTACCTTTTGACTAAGCTGTATGGTGGATGCAGCTGTGTGTTTGGCACATCTTTAGTAAATTGGCTTATTTGGTCCATGGATTTGGCCCATATGTTTTACCCAACCTGATTGGCCTATCAATCTAAAATCAGTTTATAAAAGCTCTCACGCTAAAAACCAATCTGGGCCTGAAGCAAGTCGCGCCCACCGGAGGGATTGATCCTCCAAGCGTGATGGCAAAAAATAAGAAGAAAGAGAAAGTGGGGGCAAAAAGTGCTCCTAAGGGCAGGAGCTGCGGAAAAAAGGGCGTCAGAGCGCATCTAAAAATGCCAGAGAGGATGATGACATACACTATAATCAAGTGCAACCCAGAATGTCCAGCTACATCCTTAAGAAGTCTCCTGTTTGTGGAGAAAATCCTCGAAGCCCAGCTGTCGAGAAAATTAGACCCATTCATGATGGAAGCTTACGATAGAACTAGAGATCCGGAGAGACATCTCGAGCAGTTTTGTAATATGATGATGACATTTAACCCCGATGACATTATTGTTTGTTGGGCCATGTCTATAACCCTCAAGGAAAATGCAATGGAATGGTTCAGTAGGCTACCCAATGGATCCATTCACGATTTTGCAGGCCTATGGAAAGCTTTCAAAGAAAGGTTTATGGGCAACAAAGAGCTTAGACGCGAGCGATACTCGATTATGGACCTCTACCAGAAGCGAGGTGAGTCATCAAAAAGTTATATTAAGTGTTTTGTTGATGCCATAAATGTGTTTCCAGATCTAGAAGAAACTATGGTCGTAGCCTCACGTAAAAAATGCATGAACCATCGAGGGAGATATAAATTGACCTAATTAAATTCCCGATAGAGAAGATGAGAGACTTTCTCGTCCGTGCGGATACGTTCATACGAGTAGATGACACTCAAAAAAGATATTTACCAGACATACATCTCTCTGATCCTAAAGGAGGATCGTCCAACCGAAAAAAGATTAATGATGCATGTCGTCGGGACGCTAGCCAGAGGCCACTACACTGCGAAAATCCATCTATGGGATTTACCCTATTGAATGAGTCTATGTCGATCATTTACGAACGTAAGAAGGGAAGAGTGAAGTATTAAATGCCATAATGAGCAACCCAAATTTTAAACAATCGAACATGTATTTATGCTCCTACGACAACGATCATGGCCACCCCACCGATGAGTACTGACAAATCAGAGAATAAATTTAAAGACTGATAGATAGTGGGAACTCATCCAATTCATCAGACAACAAGATTGTCATCGAAAATTTGAACAGAGAGAAAAAACGCGTACGATTAATGAAGATAAGCGTGATGATGATACCCGGGCAGATAAAGGAAAATACTGGATATTCAATATTACAGGGGTCAATCCGACATAACCATCGAAAATGGCTATTTACCAGCACCTCACGCTAGTGAGGGGAGGAAATCCGAGGTGTCCCGTAACACAATCTCCAATAGAGGAGAAAGTTCTCAATCTCTCTTCACTATTGCCGACGAAAACTCCCAGGGTGTCCCAAGGGGCAAAAGCCAGCAAAAAGTCGCAAACCGATCACGAGGTATGCAAAGTTGAAGCCTTCTCTTATCGTAATCACCAAAACAAATTGGTAGACCTTACATTCAATGATGACAACTTAATGAGGGTCAAAACGCCATCTAGACATTGGGGGAGTAATGGTCACTTGAGTCTTTGTAGATGGGGGTAGCTCGACCAACATCATTTTAAAAGAAAGTTACGATCGAATGCATAAAGTCTCACCCAACAAGCCCACCCAATAAACTTTGGTCGAATACGAAGGTAAGGTGTCTCAATACGTTAGAGAAGTCGAGCTAATGGTCAAAACAGGTTACAGAGCTACAAAGCAAGAGCTTAAAACACTGTTCATGATCTCTAACACCCCTAGTTTCTGCTATGCGATAATCGTTATACCTTGGTTGCATAGGATGGAGGTCATCCCATGCACGTTCAGGTAATGTAACAAGTACCCAGTGGGAAATGCGGTTAACATTATCCGAGTGAGTCAACGCATTGCGAGGACTTGTTATGCAGTTACCATCGACCTCACTAAGCCTTTCATATAACAATTAACGGGTGAGGAAGATGGGGGCATATGAGGGGGGAGAGAAGAAGCGTAACACCCTCGCCTGAACTGGTGGATGACCCACGAGTAACATAACAGCTAGAAGAGGACCCCAAGACTCGGTCGATGAGGTAATAGCCAAAGGCCGCACTCTAAGGTTGGGTAATAATTTAACTTCCATATTTAAACAATCATTAATTGAACTATTAGAAAGAAATTTGGATGTAATCACATAGGATGCTAGAGATATTTTAGGGGTTGACCCGTCAGTTATCTACCACAAGTTAGCTATCGAATCATATGCCAAGCCTGTACGATAAAAGCGGCGGTATTTCTTTTTCGGGAAGCAGGAGGCCATATCTTCTGAGGTGACGAAATTGTCCAGACTAGGACATATTAGGCGAGCTCGGTATCCAGTATGGGTAGAAACCTGGTTTTAGTTAAGAATAAAGGGGTTCAATAGCGCATGTGCATTGATTTCACTGATCTGAATCAAAGACGTATTCCCCATACCTTGCATCGACCAGCTCGTAGATTTGGCTTTAGGTTGTGAGTTCCTCTCCATGATGGATGCATGTTTGGGTTACAATCAAATCTATCTCCACTCGTTGGATGAGGAATATACGACGTTTCAAACCGAACGAGGCTTTTATTGTTACAGGGTGATGTCATTTAGATTAAAATGCAGGGTCTACATACCATCGTCTAGTTAACCATACTTTTAGGGAACACTTGGGTAAGCACATGGAATATTATATCGAGGATATGATCGTCAAGAGACATACGGCGTACCAATAACGTGAGATGCTCCAAATCGTGTTCAACATACTGCATCAGTTTAATTTAAAGTTTAACCCGATCAAGTGCTCATTTAGAGTAAGAAGTGGCAAATACCTAGGCTATATAGTCAGCAAAAAGAGCATCGAGGCCGACCCCGCCCAATTAAAAAGCAGTTATACAAATGGCACCACCCAAAAACATCAAAGAAGTGAAATGTCTTACAAGACGCCTCACACACTTTCCCGTTGTATTTCTAAAGCTGTAGATAAGAGCTATTCTTTGTTCGAGATTCTATGAGGGGCTAAGAAATTGTACTGGACAAAAGAATGCAATAAGGCCTTTGTCGAGTTAAAAAACTACATTATATCACTAAAAATCTTATCCGCCCCCTCGGCGGTGAGCCACTATTTTTGTATTTATCGGTTTCACCTTTTTCCAGTCATTGCAGTCTTGGACAGAGAACTAGCCGGTGTCAATCGACCTATCTACTGCACCAGCCAAATTGTGGTCGACACTGAGACCAGATACCTCAACATCGAGAAGTTTGCATTAGGTCTAGTCACTAATTTCCAGAAAATGTGTCCATATTTCCCGGGGCACACAATTACAGTTCGTACGTCATTCCCCTTTGAAATGGTGTTGCATAAACCTGATGCATCTGACAGGTTGACTAAGTGGAGCATCAAGCTCGAGGAATTTGATATCCAATTCGAACCGCAAACTGAAATTAAGGAGCAAACCATAGCTGACTTTCTAACAGAGTTCTCCTCACCAAAGGACATATGTCAACCAACCACCACTACACCGGCAACCGAGTATCTGGAATGGATTGTAAGACTAATGGGGCATCGAGCATGCCTGGTGGAGGTGCATGGGTCATCCTCCGCCTACCGTCAGAAGTTAAAGTTTGACAAACGATCCGATTCAACTTTTCGGTGACTAATAAAGTTTCAGAATATATGGCAGTCATTTGCAGTGTGAAACAAGGCTCTAATATGTGGGGCTCGTCTCTTGCGTATCTGATCAGACTCACAGTTGGTTATCAATCACGCTAATGGTACTTATGATGCGAAGAAATAAGGAACCCGAGGCTACTTAGCAGCACTCAGGAAGTGTGAGTCTAAATTTTTCACAGTACTCTACAAACAAGCCCTATGCCAAGCAAACTTCACCGCCCACGCAATCGCCAAAGCCGCAACTTTGGGTGAGCACCCTCTTATCATCACATAACAAATGGCGACTACAGAACTATTTAACCAGAGTGAAACCATCCATGCAATGGACAACACAAGTGATTGGAGACAACCTTATCTCTAATACCTAAATTTTGCCACTCTCCCGCCTGATAAGACAGCCGCTCGAGCTCTTCAGCTGCGGGCCGCTAAATAATGTATGCTAGACAAAGTATTATACTAAAAGAGTGCAACCTGACCGCTACTGCGCAGCCTCAATCGAGAAGAAGCTACATAAGTTTTGCACGACCTATACACTGGAGAAACTGGGGCACAATATGGGTACGATAGAGCAGGTTACTACTGGCCAGAGCTGGCCACCGACATAGAATGACTTGTCCAGCAATGCCACTAATTTTAACAGTTTGCCAATGCAAGGCATCTCCCGAGCGAGCCGATGCAGCCTGTAGCTGTCCCTTACCCTTATGATAAGTGGGGCATCGATCTGTAGGACCTGTTCCTATGGAAACTGGAAAGCGACAATTTTTTTATTGTCATAGTGGATTACTTTTCGAAGTGGTTAGAAGACAAAGCCCTTTTCAGAACAAGAGCTCATGAAAGATGTTATTTTGTATACAATCAAATTATCATTAGGTTTGGTATACCCGATATTTTGATGACATACAACGGTCCACAATTTCAAAATATCGTGGTAACAACATTTTGCAAGCGTTGTGGGATCAATTAGCGTTTCTCCACGCCTTACTACCATCAAGAAAATGGCCAAGTAGAAGTCACCAACCGCATCATCCTAAAAGGTATTAAAAAGAAACTTGAAAGATCTAAGGGCTTATGGCTAGATTAGCTCCATGAGGTCTTATGGGCGTATAAGACCACCCCTCAAACAACTACACATGATACTCCTTTCGCACTTGTTTACGGCAGCGAAGCCAGAATACCAACATAAATGTTTGTACCAATCCATCTGATAACTAGTTATGAGAAGAACGATAACGCCACCGACCGTGCTGTATATATAGACCTTATAGAAAAGCGTCGTGACCAAGCACAGGTTTGAGCAAAGAATTACAGAAGCCTGATGAGGGGGAGATTTAACGTTCACCTTAAGCCGCACAACTTCCAAGAAGAGGATATGATCATGAAAAAGGTTTTCCACGGATCCGGTGAGAGAGTAGGAGGAAAAGTAGGACCAAATTGGAATGCCCATACAAGATTATCTCCAAAAGACATGGAAGAGCTTATCGCCTCGCCGATTCCGAGAGCAACACTTTAACGCATCCTTTAAACATAAATCACCTTAATTTTTTATCCCTGATGGCGCATGAAGAATTTTTAATGAGGCATTAGACTAATGTTTATCACATTAATGCAATTTTTATGATTTCGCCAATATGTGTGTTTGTTTGTTTATATATCTTCGCCCATACAATAGCAAATGGGTCACTGACCACACCTACTGGATATGCAAGAGGCCATATTGAGCCTAGAAAAATGAGTTATTTTATACGAATGGACTACGTAGTCACGCCTACGGGCTACGTAAAGGCCATACCGAGCTTCATAACTTGTACACAATATAAATAAGCGAATTAATTAAGTATCAAGTCTCTCTGAGGGACACACAATGAGTCTAATTAAATTTACCGTGAACAAAGCTGATGAGCAAGTCTCACTCAACGCTATACAATAATCCATACTGAACTCGACCTTGTAAGGACCTCTCATGAACGCCATACAAACCGATAAGCACACATGTACTAATCTTCAATTGGTATATCATTTTAACAAAGACAATGGACATATTTATGTGTTCATGCATTGAAAAGTCAAAACACGCATTCAACACAATTTAAATTGTTCGTACAACCACACTATCAAAATTTAATTAGTATTCAACACAAAATTAAACGACATAAAATTTAAGCATATAAAACATGGGAAAGATCATTGGATTTCATCCCCATAGGCCTCACTTCGCTCGGCTGTTCATCGACGTCCTGAGCTACCAAAAGGGATGTTTTCCCACCTTTTGTTTACCATGAGCAGGATCATAAATGATTAAACCCCCCACTTTGGGTTGTATGGTCACTGGGGAAAATTTGTTAAATGTTTCTAGCTTCCTACTAAGTTTAAAGTTAGTAGCTCAGCAATTGCCTCTATTTGGTTTTAACCATCATCTCTATGGCCACTTCCATCATATGTTTTTCTTTTTCCTCGAGTTCAACTTTCACTTTCTTCGTAAACTATTGGCGCTGTTTTTTGAGCTGCATCTTCAATTCGCCCACCGCAACCATTAACTTTTCATTTTCCACCACTAGACCAACAAAGCAGTCCGCCTGCTCCTCAAACTTCTTGGCTTGAGCCATCCTCTTAGCTACAATTCAGCATTCCGCGACATTAGGCCATCGTTTCTCTTAACGAACCCATTGTTCTGTACTATCAGCACCACGGTATCCACAATCAATTCTTTATTCTTGCCTTCACAAGTATCCGGAGCACTCTTAAGCATAACCACCTTCTGCCGCAGTTCTTTATTCTCTTAAACAACCTTGTCTTTATGAGTTTTAGCGGCCCCATATGCATTATTGAACTGAGTGATTTCAGTGGTCAAGCCTCTCACTGACACAAAGAATATTGCTTCAGTTTTCCACTTCTCCATGATCTGGTAATCATTGTTCGGCATGCGCCGGTAAGACAACACGACAGAGTTATGGTGCATTTGCATTAACACTTAAGGTTAGATCATTCCCTTCAGTCATATATATATATATATATATTAAAATATGAAGTATAAGGTACTTCGATTGCAATCTTCACCTGCCTTTGCAATATTTCACTCATGGGAATATTATTGTAAAATGATAACTATTCGAACATCAACATTGAAGGTCGATGAATTGTTATATTCGAGAGAGGAAGTTCCTCAACTAATTTTACAGGCCGACTCACCTCAATCTTTTTGTTCATTGGAAGCAGTTGTTCTAGCCTCACTATGTTAACACATGAGGAGCCAGAGCCCACTACTTGGACAAATGGAATAGCGGGTCACACGCCAATCTTCACAAATTGCTCCATTCCTTTAGCTATCTCCTTAGAGATATGCTTCTTTGGTTGTGTCCCATCACTCTACTCTTCCCAGCTCGAATGACCATCTGTTTGAGCTTCATCCAATAAAATCAATTTAGAGGCCTTCCCCAAGTTTTGATCTTCCTCAAGGCCAGATGTCCGCACACCTTGCTTCTTTGACACCAGTGCCCCATCGTCATTATCCTCATCCAACAGCTGTAGCTTTCTTGTCCCGAGTGGCACAACATCAATAATTACTTGCCATTTCTTCTCAAGGGGAATTTCCTCTTCCTCACCATCATCATCCTCTTCTCGAGCACGTCGAGAGTGCTCTTGCTTGACTTCATCCTCCGATGGGGGAAACTTCATCTCTTTGTTGGTCTACTTCCTCAGCCCCATGAATAGCTAATACATCATTCTCATTGTCATTCTGACCTTGTAGAGACAAAGACTCTCTCGCTTCATTTGTTCTCTGATTTTGTGGCACTTCCAGACATACCCATGTACTGTTTCGCTCCTCATACCCCTGCTCCATGAATGCCCCTACGTGCTCTATCGTAGATATCTCTCAACTTCCAGCCACGGTGACTTTCTCGTTTTTTGAAATTATTAGATCGGGCATTGGCTACAATCCTGCACTTAGATAGTTAACTTGAGTGAATAACAGAGCGGGCTCTTGCAACCATGTAGAGTTAGCAAAGTTGGCTACTTAAATCAATAGATTCTTTTACTTATTCGATAGGCATTCTTTGAACCACTCTTGATGCTTTCCTTCATCTGGATAAATGAACAATACATTTAACACTCGCATTTATCAGTCAAATCAACAAAAAATGTTGAGATTTTTCTTACACTTCACTTTCCACCTTCGTTTTAGTTGGAGGTTCATAATTGCATTCTCATGCTCCCAAATCCCCGACACAAATACGAAAGAGTGTTTCCAGTTTTTGTAAGAGCTAGGAAGTTCAACTATCTTTCTCACCTCAGTCAATTGAGTATAGAAAAATTGAGACTTAACTAGTTTGGCTACACCTATGACGATGAGTAAGTCTGCCAAGCATACCTTAATATTTAATAGCGAGAGCTCAACACAATACTAAGTAACATTCTCCACCCATTCATAGCCAGCTGAGTAGGGCATATGCCTATCACACTAAAATAGTTTCGTATAAGTGATGATCGTCCTGGGCCTGATAGGGGTGCTCGTCGACCGTCGGTACCCTCACTATTACATCACTGGGTATCCTATATCCAGCCTTAAAACTTAGTGGCCCACCATTATAGAGATATCCATATTTGGGGGCCAATTGGGAAAAATAACTTTCTTGGTCTATCGAATCTTCAAATTCAGAGAACAATTAAATGGAGGGAGTACTCAAGGGCGAGCGTCATGATCAATGAGGAGGGTTTTATGCCAGTTGGTATATGAAAGATACGATCAACCGTTGCGTCTGTGCCAACTGTTTTCTCATAAGCCTAATGCTACATACGGAGGCTACAACTCAACAAAAAAATAAAGTTTTACATACCTTTTAATGAAGACGTGGAAATTTCTTCTTGTAGGAATGAGCCTTTGCGCTATAAAACTCAGAGATTTTCCTTCGCAAAAGTAAAATTTCTTTTAATCTAAATCGTCAAGTATTTACCAAATTTTAAAAAAAAATCTTAAAGATTCCAATTTTCTCCTTACCGCTTGCGTAATTTGATTGCAGTTGTCACTGGTTAAGAAAACTAACCACGTTTCCACCAAAACCCAAGCGACAGATATATTAAAACAGTTTGGTATCAGAACCATCGTCACCCATGCATGGCCTACATAATTGCCACATGTCACCTTAACGTTACAAATTTTAACATACGTCATCATGATGCGCCATACGTCACCATAATTGCACCTTATAGATAATAACCGCCTATGCGTCGTCTACACTAGTTATTTCATCGATTTTATGCTATAAACATATAATTCATAAAATATGGGTGCCCTGATGAGGGGGTATCCACTGGCTAGTAGTCAGAGGGTATCCGAGCAAAGGGAATTAACGAGAAGATATAACCGACACTCAACCAAACTAATTATAAGGAAAGTTGAATGGCAAGCGAGCACGACAATATTGGCATCCCCGAAATCTATCCAAGAGGACGAGACCTTTTAATAAGGTAGTAAAAGACCCAGTAGAGGTCGTCAGACCTAACATGCTGCATCAGAGTGAGTAGACGACTTATTGATCATCGAACAAGAAAGACGAGGATAGTAGAAAATGATCAGACTTCCAATGAGGCGGATGAAAGAGCTGACCGACCGTGAGGCATAACCAAGTGGAAAAGAAGAGCGCAAAGTAAGGCTCGACTTATAGCGCAGATGATACCGATCAAAGAATACCTATAAAAACGGATAAAACCACATTAAGTAATCACTCAAAGCATTATAATTTATGACCGTTAAATTAGGCTTCATGTTATAAATATAAGATAACGTGCACAGTTAATGGGAATATGATTTAGGATTGTGGGTAACTGCTAAATGATGTAAAAATAGATATATAAGCGAGATATAATGTAATTTATCTTCTCTGATTAAAACAGTGAGCTACTTGGCAGTTACCTAGGGTACTGATTGGCTTAATTTACCTAGGGAAAAACAAATCTAAGGTCTAATGAACAGTTGACATGTGTCACAAAAATAAGACTAATAAAAATGGTTTTGTTTTCAACTTCGAAACTGATTCGAACAGCAATTTAGAAAATTAAGTAAATTTGATTTGAATAAATATTTTAACATTAGGATCGGGTTCGGAGGATGTCACCCCATTCAGAGTGACAATAAAATCAAAATCTAAGACTAAAGTTGTTGTAGAGCCATTAATATTGTTTGATTCTCCCTCTCGATCAAACCCAAATAAGGAAAAATACGTGTTATAGAATATGATGTTAGCATCCAGCCTATCAGATTATCAGGATCGAAACTGAAGATGATGGAAGAAGTTATGAAAGATCTTACTGAAGATATTCATCTTGAGCTATCTGGTGAAACATGGAAAACTTCGAAGCCTTTCTTTGATAAGGTTTTGACAGGAAAAAAAGTTCACTGTAAAGACAAAGGTCTAGAAGAAGAATCTGAAACACTTTCGATCTCATTAGTTGGACGTGTCAATCCTAATTTTAAGAGAGTAAGTGTAAAAAAATTTTTATCACTGAATAAGATATCGTTTATTTTCATGCTAAAGAATTGGATGTTTTTCGTATTAAGTGGGAATTCTCGGACAAAATTACAGTTGGACTGCTTAAGCCTAGGGAAACTCTGATAAGTTGCAACCTTATTAAACTTGTAGTTTACACCGATGTGCTCAACTAGGGCATTTGATTTCCCCTGGATCCTAAAATCGTTAGGTATTTCAATCTAGTTCGGTTGTGTCTAAGCCAGGCCGGTTCGAACGTCTGGTTCAATTTAATGGCTTGTATCATAGCATCCCGAGTTTCTAAAAATTCAATACCCATGGAACAAATGACGTCTATTATGAGGCTGTCTCGCAATTCTCAAATCCTATTCTACTACTTCAATATGAAGAATGATTACAAAGTAGTAGATGATCTGTTAGAGGCATGCATGATATAAAAGACCCAATTTCTTTTCATTAGTGGGTCGTGGGAAAATGACAAAAACATTTCTTATTGAAAAGGAAATCCAAGCCAACTTACCGAGATTCTGAAAGATCTCAGGTAATTATCTTTAAATATATATTCCTTATTTGTTCGATTATTTCATCATCAGTTTTATTTTATTTTTCTTTATAGTTATTCTGAAGTGCTTTAGACATATTCTAAATGATGGGAAAGCCAATTTTAAGAAGTTGCATGATTAGGCAGAGGAAAAATAGGCCTATGGCTTCCAGAATTGTTTTACTCCCGCTAACTTAACTCACAACCATCTTTGGAGGACCAGTTTCAAAAGAGAATTGTCATGTGAGTAATTGACTACTCTTCATCCATCTACTGCCATTCCATTGAGAGTCGAAGCTGCCGATGATAAGCTATACCACAACCCGTAAGAGATAGCCCCCAACCATCGGCTAAAAAATGATAATAACAATAAATAATTAACTTCAAAAGGTACCACCAACATGGCTACCGAATGACAATCCCATAAGATCGATGCATCCTTGTCAGATGCAGTTGTTACCACTATGGAAGGAGGCGATGTTCCCATAAATATGCTTGAGTCTAAGAAAAATAAAACTCACCAAAGAAGTAAGCATGACAGTGACGAGAGAATTAAAAAAAAGAAAAACTTCAACACTTTCAGATTAGTATTGTATTCCGATACTAGTACTCCCACCATTCCTACACCTGAACCTGCCTATTCACTTCTAGGCTTCGAGGGACATGCTATTGTGGAGTTAATAATCCGATGGATTTGTTGACAGGGTTTGATTCTGAAGTTTTTGACAAAGCGTTCCCAAATACTGCACATAACATAATATATGATGGTATACCCTTTGAAGTTTCGAAGGAAAATGATACAATTATGTATTCAATAATGGGTTATGTAAAACCTGTTGTTGAACTGGAAAGGGAAGTCAAATCCCAAAGATGAACCATTTATTCTCTTCAAGAGGAGAATAAAAAATTACAAAGTTCATTCGAAGAACAAAAGACTAAGGCAAGTGTAGCATTCAAAGAGGTTGAGACACTAAAAAAAGGTCGAAATGCTTAAACAATAAATGGTCAAGGTACAAAGAGATCTTGACAAACTGAAAATATCCAGTTCCATTGAGATTACTTTATTGAAATCTCAACATAAAAATTATCTGATATGGATCAGATCTTAGGTGAAAAAAGTTATCTAGAAAATTCCAAGAAATAATTAGAATAATAGATCAAGTCTTTAAAGCCAAGTACATACAGGAAGCAAATGACGTTGTTGAAGCATATGTCTTCTCTGCTGTAGATAAAAAAAATGAGCGAGAGGCCTCAATCAAGTCGGATATGGTCTTGAAATTTCACAAAAACTTTACAAAACTAACCCTTAGCTCTTTATGGGGATGGGTTCCAAAGAATTTTTTTTCCTCGGACATATCTTTGGCAGACGAAATGAGTGCTTTCGGATGAGTCGTCAAATGAAAATTCTGATGGTAATGATGAAATGGATTCCGGAAAGGAAAGTTTGAAAAATAAGAAGAAACCGATGGGAAAAACCCCAAAGGTTAACAATTTCAAATTTTGCAATTTTGTGTAAGTCCTTATTATGTAAGGCAATTTTGTAACATCATGTCAGATATTTATATAAGCCTTTGATAATATCAAAACACTTTTTTATGAATCCTTGAACCATCTGAAGAATTTTTGTAATTTCTTTTGATTTAATGAACTTTTCTCTATTCTCTTATATATCTTCCAACTTACTTTGAACTTTCAATATATTTCGAAGGCATGTAAATTTCTAACACATGCCATTAGAAGGTAATTTATTCGAAAGCATACAAATTTCAAACACAATTCATTCGAAGGTAATCCATTCGAAGGAATATAGATTTCAAATACATGTCATTCAAAGGTAATCCATTCGAAGGCATATAAATTTTAAATACAAGGTCATTCGAATGTAATTCATTTGAAGGCATATAAATTTCAAACACATGCCATTCAAAGGTAATGCATTTGAAGGTATATAAATTTCAAATACAAGCCATTCAAAGGTAATCCATTTGATGACATACAAATTTACAACATAAACTTGGAAACAAATATTTTGAAAGGCAAAAAGTAGTAGATTGATAATAAGGGCACCTTGTTTAAACCTCCCCTGAGCCACCAAGGTAGGAAAGAGTATGCCCTTGAATATTTATATTAAACAAGAGTAAAGTAAATATTTACATAAAACCTTACTCAAGGTATAGTTTCACATGCTCAACGTTCCACATATGTCTTAATAGAGTGTCGTATTGATCAATTAACCGATATGTTCCACTCTTGATTCTTTCTACGACAGTATAAGGGCCTTCCCAAATTGGAGTTAACTTTCCAAACTTCTTATCTTTACTGTGTAAAAATAGTTATCTCAAAACTTTATCTCCGATCTCGAACTCTCTTCTTCGTATTTCGGATGCATATGTACTTCTCATTAAGCCTTGATAAAGCATCATTCTTAAATGAGCTTTGAGTATTTTTTCTTCAATTAAATCTAGTTGAGCCCTTAAACCAGTCTCATTATCCTCTTCGGAATAATTTTGGACTCTAAAATAGGGTAGAGTAGACTTTATTGCAACTATTTCATCCATCCCATAAACCAAGGAAAATTAAGACTCTTGTATAGCAACATGTTGAGTAATTCGATAAGCCCACAATAATTTTTGAAGATATCTTGGCAATTTACCTGGTGCCCGTTCTAAATTCTATTTGAGGCATTTTAAAATGGTTTCCGTTTACCATTTCCACATGTCCATTGGCTTGGGGATGAAAAGGAAAAAAATAATAATGGCGGATTCCTCTTGATTCACTAACACTTATATATATATATATATATATATATATATATAAATTGAGGGCCATTGTCTGTCGTAATGCTCCTACGTATTCCAAACCTACAACATATATTGGATAAAATAAACTTTATTACTGATTTATAAGTAGTTGCGGAGAGAGGTGTTGCATCTACCCACTTTGAAAAATAGTCAACCGCCAAAATAATAGTTCGACATCCTTTGGAAGCCATTGGTATTGGGCCAATTAAGTCAAGCTCCCATCTATTGAAAGGTATTGCTTCAAAATATAGTCTCCATGGGAACTGCTGGAACATGAATTGTATTTTTGAAGCTATGACATTGATTGGTTTGGTTTATTTTGGGCTGGGGGTAATTTTGTAGAGTGTTTTATAAAGTATTTTGCATATTAAGTGTCTAGTGTATAAAGTAGTGAGAGAATTGAGCAGCTTGGTTGTATTAAATGTTTATTACCCTCGTTAATGAGAGTGGTTGGGGTATTTATACCCTTAATTATGGACCCATGGGCTTACGGGTCGAATTATGAAACCGGGTCGAGTTTAAGGACACATTAACCTTTTAAGTAGATTAGCACATAGCTTAGTCAAAAGGTGTTTAAGTGTTTTCACTTTTGTCCTGTTCTGATAATTTAGTGGTATTCTATTGTTGAATTGCCCTTGTCCGGATTATGCAGTGGGCTGTTACTGAATATTCTGAACTCATCAGTAACCCCCTTTTTTAGGCCTTGCTAAATATCTTTGGGAGGACTAAAAAATCCACCAAACCTGTAATGACTTTGTCCGATCTGCTTGTGCGGTCCATACTAGGGAGTTTATTTTCATCATTAACCTTGTTCGAAGTCTGTCCGAACTGATTTCTCTTTCCAGAATTCGAAGATTTTTCTTCTTGAATTATGGGACACATGTCAATATCTGGTTCGACCTACCAGTCGTTATTCTTCCTAGATCGGTGCACCCACTAAGTCTAGAAAGTTACCTAGGTATTTATTCCTTCACACATTTGCGCCGTCATTAATCATTGCCAAAGCCTCTTCAACTTCTCCTAGGTAACAGTTACTTTATCTACTGTTATATTAATCGTTTTTTACTATTTCATCGTCTTAATCACTTAGAGCTTTTCTAGAGAGATTTTCACTCCTAACTTCAACTTGTTCTTGAGAGGTTTTATGTTCACAGCCAAAAATGAACTTGTTAAAGGCGGCTGGTTAAACTTATCAGAGTTAGAAAGGGCACAAAAAGTAGAGAGAGTGAATCGCATTGCTGCTAGTCTCTCAGTTTCTCCAAGTGAGAAATCTAGTGAACCGACTCAAGAAGATGATCAAGGATCATCATCTTCCAAAAACCCAGAGCCCAGAAAATTATTCAAACCTAGCCTTTCATCTCTTCCCTCAGGCTCTTCTGTTCAAGAGTCTCAACCCTTTATCGTGAAAGAAAAAACTATTTCGAGTATCAGAAAACGTCTCCCTTCATTGTCATGGGTTCTGACACTGAAAAGTCTCCGGAGAATTCAACCCCTCGCCAGACGACTCGTCTAACAAAATCCCAGACTACTGCTTCACTGCCAAAGCCCTCCGGATTGGAGGCATCTAAAACACCCTCAAAAGATAAGCCTTCCGGATCAGAGGCATCTAAAGTAGCCCTAAGGGCCAAGCCCTCCGGATCCCAACTTCAACCGGACACCAGGCCTTCAGAAACAACAGATGCTCATTCATCCGAACAGCCTTCGGTGCCAGAAGATGATCCCCATCTATCAAAGGCAATTGATAAACCTTCCACAGTGATGGAAGAAGTAATGGAAGACAGTATTGAGGAGGCTCCATTTGAACTAAAGCATCAGGTCAAACAGGGGATGTTGCTTCTGACAAGAAGGGCAAAAGCAAAGTCAAGGTCTGATTGACTCATCCGGAGCTTCCGGAGTGTCTAAAAGGCAAGGTAGGCCCTTGCTTTAAAAATGTCAGTGTTAAATACCTGTTGGCTCTACAAAATATAAACTACGTCTACACCCACATTGCAGAGTTGGGCCGGATCCAAATAAAATAGAGGAGTCCAGAGTCAGTGAAGGTAAGGATACCTGTCACTTCGGAGACTCCTATGGACTGCAAACTCAACGAGGTGGTTATTTTCACCGAGGTGCTAAATTGGGGACTTCGGTTCCCATTGGACCCATAAATTGTCAGGTATTTCCACATGGTTAAACTCTGCCCAAACTAGTTAAGCCCAAATGCCTAGTATTCCTTGCTTGCATAATGGCATCAAGGTTATAAAAAATACCACTCCCAATGGAACAATTTACCGTTGTGGCAAGTCTATGCAAGAATCACCAGATTCTATTCTACCATCATAATATGGGAAACAACTTCAAGGTGGTAGATGACTTGCTGGAGTCCGAGAAGAACTGGAGGACTCAGTTCTTGTTTTTCAGTGGGACATGGGAAAATGGTAGGAAGATCAAGGCCAACACCAATCCCAGCATGTTAACTAGCAGGTGGAAGAGTACTGGTGAGTTTTTTCCAATCTTTATATTTTCGTGCTTTAAAAAAAATCATAAGTATTCCCCTTCTGATTAATTTGTCACTCCTTTTTCAGTGTTGCCGAAGGAGTTCACCGGAAACCTAGAGGAGGAGCAAACAACTTGTGCCAAGCTTAACGCATGGGCTGCGGAGCATTGGGGGAATGTCTTCCACAATTGCTTCACCTCGGGAAATCTTGTGAGGTCTCATCTGTTTAACACCACAGGTCGGAGGGACCTCATATGGGAAGAGTTGACTACACCGCCTCCTCTTGGTGTAATTCTCAAACGAATGGAGGCCAAAGATGGTAAATTGGTCTTACCTTCCAGAGCAAAAGATCCCAGCAAAATGAAAGGGAAGAAGAAGAAAGCTGCAAAAGAGTCGGTTAGAGCAGTCACATAGGGGACTGGTTCGGGGAACCAAAGGGGAATTGATGCTGCCCTGCTAAAAGTGGTAGAGGCTGAAACTGTAAGGGAGGCGGAAGAGTCACAAAACCCACCAAAGCCTCCAAAAAAGGACCGGAAAAGAAGGGCCATCAGTGACGAAAAGGTTGCCAAAAAGAAGAGAGTCACCTTAGGAGAAGAAGTAATTATTCGCCCTTCGGAGACTCTACCTTTACCAACCCCTTTTGATCCTACTTTACAAGAGAAGATCCCAACAGGTCTGCAGTCCGGAGTGGTTGTTGGGGGAGGGATTGAAGAAGTGGACATTAGTGCCCTTCAAGACATTGATTTATACTGCAATGATTCTGAGAAGGATGATTTTGCAGGTCCCTACCACCCCTCGAGCTCAGCTAACATGGTGACCTTTAATGGTAAATCTTTCTCCGTATCCGGAGAGCAAGAAGTTCTAAGCCATTCTCTTCTCGGTCACATCCAGCCAGTGCTTGACTTGGAGAGACAAGTGAAAAGCCAAACCACTCTCATCAATTCCCTCACCACTAACAAGGGTTCTTTATCAACCAACCTTCGTAATGCCAACCAGAGCATAAAAAAACTGAAGAAGAAGATAAAAGCATTGAGGAAGAACAAGGAAGATTGATCAACCAAGCTGGCCACTTCAGAGAATGTCAGTACTGAGCTCCAAACTAAGTACTCCGGCTTGGAAAATGATCTCTCAACATTAAAGGAGGACCTGAAGACCAAAGATGGTGTTATTTAAACCCTATCTGGTGAGAAGAATACCTTAGAAGGTACTGTGTCGAAGATGGCCAAGGAGAAAGAGGATTTGGTGAAGCAACATGAGCAAGCTATTCAAGAAGGTATTGATAAATATACCAACGAAGTGGTAGCTTCCCTTGAGAAAAGATACAATAAGGTCAGGTCTGATATGGTGCTGCTCTTCCATGAGACCTTTCGGAAGAAGACCCTTGGTCCCCTATGGAAATATGTGGAGTACAAAGACCTTCCTCATCATACTAGGGAAGCTGGTGACAAGTACAACTACTATAGTGGAATTGATTCCACTACTGATGATGAAGAGGGAACTGGTGAGATTTCGAGCCCCAAACTCAAAAGTCCCAAGAAAGGTGGTGGTGGTGAAGGGACATCCGAAAAGAACAAGCCCTAAGGTTTAATCATATTTTTTTTTATCTTTTTTGAACAGTTAAAGTCCTTGGATGGCCAAGGCATGTTTTGTTCTTCCGTTTCGGTTAAAGTCTGAATAGGTTTATTTATCAAACCTTTCTTTAGTTAACACTTTTTCCTTTAAATTTTAATGGCTACTGTTTAAATAGCACCTAGTTTTTCAGAAGCATTATACTGAGAGTGTTTAATATCTCTGATGGCATATGTTTAATGGTCATCACTCAACTAGGTTTATCCGATCTAACAAAGATCCAAAGTGTTGAACCAATGATTTGTACTTAAATTGAATTGTAGTTAAACCACACTGGATGTTTTAAGAAGGCATCACATTTTATTGAATGAAAAAACCAGACACCTTATTAAAACCTCCCCGCGCCACCAAGGTAGGAAAGAGTATACCCCCTAATATTTACATTGATATCTAACAAGTAAATATTTACACACAACTTTTATTCTAAAAATAACCTGGGATGTTCAATATTACATGGGTGCTTCAAAACCCTTCATTCTTTGTCCTGAAGCCTATATGTCCCAGGCTTACCGGTTTCCGGAGACCTCATAGGGGCCTTCCCAGTTCAGAGCCAGCTTACCAAACTGTTTCTCCTTGGTGTGTAAGAAAACATTTCTCAAAACTTTATCTCCCAGTTGAAAATCTATTCTCTTGACCTTGGAAGCAAACCTGCTCCTCATCAAGCCTTGGTAGTGGGTTGTTCTCAAGTGAGCTTTAACCCTTCTTTCTTCTATTAAGTCCAACTGATTCCTAATTGCTATCTCATTATCTTGTTCGGAATAGTTATAGACCCTGTATGATGGTAGCGTAGCTTCAATAGGGGTAATGTTATCCATCCCATACAATAAAGCAAAAAAGATTCTTGTGTAGCAGCCCGATGAGTAGTTCGGTATGCCCACAATACTTCTTGTAGATAGCTTTACCACTTCCTTGCAGCCCCTTCTAGATTATTTTTTAATCTGGATAAAATGGTCTTGTTGGCAACTTCAACCTGGCCGTTTGCTTGTGGATGGAAATGAGAAGAGAAACAGTGTTGAATGCCTATAGAAGCACAAAAATTCTCTATATCCTTGTTATCAAACTGTGACCGGTTATATGTGGTAATCTTTTGAGGAATCCCAAATCTGCAACATATATTGGATAAGATAAATTTAATGATATCTTTTGAAATGGTTCCTGCCAAAGGCGCTGCCTCTATCCATTTTGAGAAGTAATCAATAGAAACTATAATAGTCTTGCACCCTCCGGACGCCATTGGCAGAGGCCCAACTAAATCCAATCCCCAACGAGCAAAAGATACTGGCTCAGAAATAGACTCCATAGGTACTTCTGGCACATGAATTTCGTTGCTATACCTTTGACATAAATCACACTTCTTTACCATTTCTTTAGCATCTGCCATTATGGATGACAATAGTACCCAGCGAACAATACCCTCCGGGTTAGTGCCCTGTGGCCACAATGCGCTGACCCTTCTCCATCGTGTAGTTCGGATAAAACGACTTGAGATTCTTCAACTCTCAAACAACGCACGAGAGTTCTACTGAAAGTTTTTTTTTTATAGAGAACTTCCCTTATGATAAAAAAAACCACGAGCCTTGTGTTTAATTTTGCTTGCCATAGCTTTATCCGGAGGCAAAACCCTATCAGAAATGTATTGAAGAAGGGAAAATCTCTAATTTCTAGGTTGAACTACTTGTATACTCAAGCTTTCCTCCCTTTCCTTGTTCTGATTTGATTGCATGGATTAGAATTCTTGTACATGAATCGAACGGTAGGACTCAGAATATGCTATGGTCGCCAAGGAATCTGCCAGTGTAATTTCCGATCTAGGAATATGCTCATAACAAACACTTTTGAAGTTGGCTGCCCCCTCTTTAAGGATGAGTAAGTATTTGATCATCTGCTCCTTATTGGCCTCAGATTGACCTTGAACATGATGGATACGAAGCTGGGAATCACTAATTAACCTAACTCTTTTAGTCTCACATAGGAAAGCTAATTTGAGACCAGCTATAACCGCTTCATATTCGGACTCATTTTTAGAGGCCCTTAACCCAAAACATATAGCATGGTACATTTTATCACCATACAGAGAGGTTAGGCCGATTCTAGCTCCACAACTCATTGTGCTTGATCCACCATAAGTTCAAACTACCCACTCTTTCTTGGTTTTTCCTTCTGAAATTTGTTTAGAACTCCTATTCGAATGGAATTTTACCAGGAAATCAGCAACAGATTTAGCTTTGATAGCAGTTCATGGGGCAAAATCAATGTCATAATCGCCCAATTCTACTGACTACTTGGTCATCCTGCTTGACATATCTTCCTTTTGAAGAACATTCTTCAATAGGAAATATGTTCAGACAATGATGGAATAAGACTGAAAAATACGACCTCATTTTTCTTGCAGCAATCACTAAGGCTAGTGCCAACTTTTCAAGCTTCAAGTACCTCTTCTCAGCATATATCAGACTTTTGCTGATGTAGTACACCAAACGAGGGTAATTGTCTACCTCTCTTACCAATACTGCACTTATAGCGCATTCTGACACCGCCAAGTATACACACAGTGTTTCTCCTTGTACGAGCTTAAAAAGGGTCTTGGGTGAAGATAAGTGTTTCTGTATTTCATTAAAAGCTTGGCTGCGTTGTGGAGACTAATTAAACTTTTTGGCATTCTTTAAGGTTTGGTAAAATGTAGCACACTTGTCTGAAGACCTTGAAATAAAATGATTCAAGGCAGCCAACCTTCCAGTAAGCCTCTAGACTTCTTTAATATTCCGATGAGGATCCATTTCTAATAGGGCATGCAACTGATTCGGATCGGACTGTATCCCTTTCTCACTTATCACATACCCTAAAAATTTCGCGGATCGAACCCCAAACACACATTTTTCTGGATTTAGTTTCAAATTCACCATTGTTAGATTGGCAAAAGTTTCCCGAAGGTAAATTATGTGCAAATCCTCCTCCAAGCCATCATGTCATCTATATACACCTCCATATTCATGCCAATCGGATTAGCAAATGTTTTATTTACCAGCCTCTGGTAAGTAGCCCCAACATTTTTCAACCCAAAATGCATCACCTTATAGCAATGGAGACCCATTTCTGTAACAAATGTAGTATGATCTTGGTCCTTTGGATCCACCTAGATCTGGTTGTAACCAGAGAAAGCATCCATGAAGGACAGTAACTTCTTTCCAGACGTTGAGTCTACCAATTGATCTATCTGGGGGACTGGATAAAGATCTTTTGGGCAAGCTCTGTTGAGGTCAGTAAAATCAATACACATACACCATTTCCCGTTCTTTTTCTTGACTAACATTGGATTGGCAGTCCATAAAAGATATTGGGACTCTTTTATGTGCCCCATCTTGGTAAGTCGATCAACTTCTTGGACTATTACATCAGCTTTCTCCTTAGATAAGGCCCTCCTTTTCTACAAAACGGGTGAAAAAATCACTCCAAATTGGTAGTTTGTGTAAGATAACGCTTGAAGGTACTCCGGTTACATCACCATTGCACCAAGCAAAAACATGTTGATTGTCTGATAAAAAGGACAACAATTTCTTTTTTAACTCTGTCGCCATCTTGGAGCCAACCTTGATACTTCTACCCTCTGCCAGAGGGTGGGTTTCAACCTCTTCCACTGGTATTGTAACACTAGGGGCCTCTCTAGGGTCATCAATCTCACCCTCCCCCTCAGAAGGCCCCGGTAACCGCTAATCTTCATTAATTTGAACTGCTCCCAACGTTTTAGGAGCAAGTGCAGTTGCATAGAACTCCCTTGCTATCTTCTGACTACTTCGGACAACACCCGCTTGCCCTTGAACCGCATACTTCAAACATTGGTGGACTGTTGAGGCCATAACATGCATTCCAGAGAGCCATGACCTCCCAAAGATTGCATTGTAGCATGTGGGGCTGTCTACCACAACAAATAACACTCTAACTAACTTTTTCAAAGGTCCTTTTCCCAACAGCACCTTTTTCTCAAACTCCCTGATTACATCCGCAGAGCTCCATGTGAAGCCCACAATAGTTCTATTTGACCGTTGAATAACGGCCAGATTTTTCATCTGCTTGTAAGAACTTAAAAAGAGGGTGTTTGCCGAACTGCCTGTATCTATCAGAATTCATCTAATATCATTGCCCCCAATAGATGCTCTTATCACCACACCATCCTCATGAGGCCCATAAATATTTCTTAAATCATCCTCATCAAAAAATATAAATGGAAAAAGGGGTTGGAATTGATAAGAAGACATGGCTCCTTCCAACTGAGTAGCCAGACTATGAACATGCCTTTTTCTTGATGAAAGAGTGGGCGCTGTCATGGTATCCCTTTCGAATATAGCGAGTGACTCAAAGAAACTAATGAGTCCGGACAGCGTCATAGTTTGCTCTGTTATGACCCCTATTTTAATCTGGATTGGATCAGGATCCAGATACTCCGAATAAAAATCAAATCTTTCAAGGATCACCATTGCCCCCTCCGGAGCAGATGTTCCCGCATTATTCGTAGGGCCAGTTTGAGGAGCATTGTCAGGCCTGTTTCCACTTCTTCTTTTGACATAAGCTCCCAACTTACCTCTTTTAATGAGATTATGTACTTTCTGCTCAGAGCAATGCAGTCTTGGGTGTTATGGACAATATCATTATGATACTGGCAAAAACAAGTATTTCGACTGTCTCTGGAAGACTGTAGTGCTGCTGGTTTCCAGAAATAGACTTCATCCTTGGTCTTGTCATAAATTGTGGCCATATTCTATTTTAATTCTGCAAACCACTCCGGTTGAACCCAATGGCCTCTTTTACTCCTTGACTGCTGGCTCTGCGATTGATTTTGGTTGGACTGAGCCTGTTTAGCCATGGTGGACCCTTGTCCGGTCTCCTTAGCCTTATACCCGGACTGGTTTTGAGCTGTTGTGGCGGACCTCACCTGACGGTGCACCTTGGCTTTCTTGGTTTCATCCACATTAATCTGCTTCCCCACATAATTTAATAAGCCCCCCAAGTCATGGCCTTCTTCATAGTCAGTGAATCAGCCAGATTCCCAGGGTTCAACCCTTGTCTCAAGGAAGCAATTACCACATGTTCAAAGAAATCTGCTAACCCGTTCCTGGTATTTACGAACCGAATTATGTAGTCCTTTAAGGACTCATTTGGCTCTTGGGAACAATGAATAATAGTATCTCAATTTCCCTTCACCTCATTACTTCCCACAAATTGCCTTCGGAAGGCAACCCATAATGTATCAAAGTTTCTGATACACCCCTGGGGTAAGATTTTGTACCACTTAGGAGCACTTCCCGTGAAATATTGGGAGAAGGCTCTACACAGAAGTTTGTCATCATCATCAAAATTCATCATGAAGTTCTTGAATTTCTCCAGATGATTGCCCAGATCCTTACTTCCATCACACTTCTCCATTTTGGAGTTGTCAAACCTTTTGGGTAGGTTTTCAGATAGTATTTTGGCAGACAAAGGTGACTGTCTCCAATTCCTATTAAGACTAAAGATTGTGTCTTCATTAGGCATTGCAAAAATACCTGGTTCGGTCTGAAAAGCAAAAGGATCGATCAGCAACTAATCAACATGCCTGTGACTGTGGCTGTGAGATGACCATTTTCCCAGATACCTTTTAAGTCTCCCATGCCTATCTCTCTTTCTTGAATATTTTTTAACTAGTTTATGCTTCTTCTTGGACCTCCCTTTATCACTGCTTGATGAAAAATACTCCTCAAGCTCAACCTCATTCAAAGAGCTGCCAGAGGACTCAGACTCTAAACTTTCAATCAGCTTAGACCGGTGAGTCTTCTTAGAACTGACATGAGTCTCTTTGAACTCAAATGAGTCTTTGCTGATGGATCATTCTCCCTAGGATTTTCAGTATGATGGATGGCTGATGCCCTTGACTTCTCATTTATACCCATTTCTGCTTGTTGTATGGCCCTCAATGCCTCTATTTCCGCTATCAACTTGTCTCGCTCTTTGATGGTGTATTCTTTGTTTTCCCCAACTACCTCCACCACATGTAGTTTAGTTCCTTGCTCGTTCGGATCCATCCGAACTGGTCTTTTCTACTGGTTTTGAATGCAAGATTCAGGCACCCTCGCTCTCCCATTGTGGTCGCCAATCTAGTTTGGTTTATTTTGGGCTGGGGGTAATTTTGTAAAGTATTTTGAGTATTAAGTGTCTAGTGTATAAAATAGTGAGAGAATTGAGCAGCCTGGTTGTATTAAATGTTCATTACCCTCATTAATGAGAATGGTTGGGGTATTTATACCCTTAATTATGGACACATGGGCTTACGGGTCGAATTATGAAATCGGGTCGAATTATGAAATCAGATCGAGTTTAAGGACCCATTAACCTTTTAAGTGTTTTTATTTTTGTATATTCGGATAATTTAATGGCATATTATTGTTCGAATTGCCCTTGTTCGGATTATGCAGTGGGCTATTATTGAATATCCTGAACTCATCACTGATCACATGTATTGATTAATTCTTTAGCATCCATAATTATAGATGGTCAGACCAACAAAACCTTTACAGTTAGAGCTTTGTAACCACAATGGGTAGAACGTTCTCCATCATGTAATTTATACAAAATTACTCGGGACTCATCGGACCCAAAACAACATAATAAAGGTTTCCTAAAAGATTTCTTGTAAAGGACTTATTCAACAACCAAAAACCCATGCGGTTTAAACTTCAACTTCTTGGCTATGTTTTTATCTTCACGTAAGACCCTTAGAATGAATATTTGGATTTCATACATCCAATCATGGTTTACTATGGTAAACACAACTTTCCTCAACTTTAACTTTCATTTGAAGAGTTGTTGCTATCGAATGGCATTATTAAACCAAAATCCATAGATAAGCTTCAGCATATGCGTTATTGGCCAAAAAATCAGCCATCGAATTTTCAACCCTGGGTACATGCTCATAATTTACATTTTTGAAGTAAGAAGATGTTTCCTTTAGCACTCGCAAATATTTTACTAACTATTCCTTCCTTATTTCAGACAATCCATGAACCTAATGTATTAATAATTGTGAACCGTATACTAATCAGATTATATTTGCTTCACATATATGAGCAAGCCTTAGGCCAGCAATTGATACTTCATATTCAGCATCATTATTAGATGCTTTGAAACCAAAATGGATGGTTTGGTACATCGAATCCCCAAAGGGGTAAATTGAACAAATTATTGCCCTACATCCCAACATGTTGGATCCCCCATCTACCCAAACCACCATTTTTCCTAGTTTAATGGTAGGGGTTTCCACATAAGGCCGATCTGAATGGAATTCAACCAAGAAGTCTGCCACAACTTGTGCCTTGATTGTTGTTCGAGGAGAAAAATCAATATTATAATGCCCCAATTCAACAGACCACTTCGTCATTCAACCCGATATATTTGACTTTTGCAGCATACTTTTCAATGGGAAAGAAGTTCGAACCGTGATAGAATGCGCTTGAAAATAAGCCTCATTTTTCTGGCTGCTATTACCAAGGCTAGGGTTAACTTTTCCAAATTAAGATATGTTTTTTCTGTATTTAACAAAGTCTTATTAATGTAATACTCCGAGTGAGGGTAATTGTCAACCTCCTGAACTAATATTACATTTACAGCATGATCAGAAACAACCAAGTATACATAAAGTCTTTCTTCTTTCACTGGTTTAAACAAAGTTGTAGAACAAGACAAATGTTTCTTTATTTCAATAATTTCTCTGTCATAGTTCGGAGACCAATGGAATTCCTTTGCAAATCTTAACAGAAAAAAATGTGGACATTTATCTGACGATCTTAACACAAATAAATTCAAGGCTGTGGATCTGGGGGGGGGGGGGTCCATGGTAAGTAACCCATCTAACTGTGTTGGATGTGTTTGAATCCTTTTTTCCATTGATGATACAACCTAAAATAATTTAGGTCGCACACCAAAAGTACACTTCTCGGGATTCAACTTTAAAGTGATGCCTTACAAGTTGGAGAAAGTTTCTTTAAAAATCAGATAAATGGCCTTCCTCCTTTATACTTTTCACCATCATATCATCAATATATACTACATTTTTACCGATCTCGATGGAAGATGCCTTGTTTACTAAATACTGATAAGTAGCCCCAACTTTCTTTAAACCAATTTTTTTTACCTTATAACAATGTAGCCCTCGGTCGATAATAAATGTACTATGATCTTTAGCCTTCAGATCTATTTGAATCTGTTTGTATCCAGCAAAAACATCCATGAAAGATAATAATTTGTTACCAAAGGTGGAATCTACCAAGTGGTCAATTCGAGGCACCATAAATGGATCTTTAAGACAATCCTTATTGAGATCGGTAAAATCAATACACATTCGTCATTAACCATTTTTATTTTTTACCATCATCGAGTTTGTTATCCATAACAGGTATTGAGATTTTCGAATATGACATACTTTTGTTAGATGATGTACTTCTTTACAAATTACTATGAACTATTCTTTAGAAAACGCCCTTTTTCTTTGAATTATAGGGCCTGTATATGATTATACTGAAAATATATGACATGTAACGCTGGCTGACACACCTATTATATCTTCATTGCACCAGGAAAACACATGTAAATACTTGGACAAAAAGATTAATAAATCTTCTTTTAAATTTAACGGTAATTTAAACCCAACTCTAACATTTTTTACCATCGGGAAAAGGAGTATTTAATTTTGGATCATCTATATGGTTATAATTCGAAGAGGACTCTAGTAATTGCTATTCTTATTTCTCGGCTATAGAGTTGAGACATTTTGGAGTAAGTACAGCTCGTATCATTCTTTAGCTACCTTCTGACTACTTCGAACTACTCTGACTTGGCCTACAACATCATATTTTAAGCTTTGATGAACGATTGATGCAACGACATGCATCCTTGAAAGCCAAGACGTACCAAAAATAGAATTATAAGGAGTCATACAATTTACCACCATAAACAACACTCTCATAGTTTTCTTGAACGACCCATTGCTAAAAATTATCTCCCCATCTAACTTTTCAATTACATCCACAGAGTTCCCCATAAATTCCATTATGGTTCGATTTGAATGTTGAATAACATCTAGGCTCTTGATTTGCTTGTAAGCATACACAAATAATATATTAGCTGAACTGCTTGTATTGATCAGAATCCTTCGGATTTCTGTCATTCGATAGATTCCCCTATCATCATAAAATATTCACGTGGCCCATCAATGTTTCTTAGATCATCTTCATATGGTTATGATACAGATGATTTGACATATTTCCTTTCAATTGATAATCTAAACTATCCACTAGGCAAAGACCTTTGATATTGTACATTAACTTTGTCCCTATCGTAAATTCATGCCACATTTTTAATCATCTCCGCATAATAGCTAGGTTGAACCCATTGATTTCCCATTGGTCTGGATTATTGAGATTGATTCGACCTACGCCGGCTAGAACCTTAAGCAGACTCATGCAGATGACTATTGGTAGAAACTTGAGACTGATTACCAACATGTGGCTGTGATATGATCGCGAGAGGTTTATTCTACCAAGGTTTCCCTAACAATTTAGTTTCTTCAACAATAATAGGTTTTCCAAAATGGTTTAACAAACCACCCCAAGTATATGATTTCTTTCTAGTATTCGTATTCGCTAAATCTCCGGATAAAAACCCTTTCCTGAGAGATGTTATGGACACCTGTTCTTAACAATCAACCAAACCATTTTTGGTAATCACAAATCGGCTAACATATTCCTTTAAACTTTCAGTAACAAGTTGGTGATAATAAATTGTCGTGTGTCAATTTCCTCTGAGCTTCTAGCTTATCATAAATTTCCTTCGGAAGGCCATCCTGAACATATCAAAAAATATAATTGATCCCTTTGGAACCATATTATACCACTTTAAAGCATTATCTTTGAAAGTTTGAGAAAAAACTCGGCACAACAACTTATTATCATCATGAAAACTAATTATAATTTTTTTGAACTGCTCTAAATGATTATCTAGATCTTTACTCCCATCGTACTTCTCCATTTTGGAAACATCAAGCTGTCTAGGGGTGTCCATAAAATCTTTGTCGATAAAGGATATTGCCTCAAATTACGCCCATGGCTAGATTAATGGACTTCATCAGAATCTGCAAATATACCTAGTTCAGATCGGACGACAAACGGATTGCTCAATAAATGGTCTATGCTACGATCAATCGACACCTTAGCCTTTCACCGATAATCTATTTCATTATTGTTCCGATTTTTCTTTCCAGAGGCATCTTGGTCTTTCAACTTTTTACTTTGACTAGTAATTTTCTTACAACGACGCTTATCTCGATGCTTATCTTTCTTCTTTTTCTGATAATAATCACTACTTGTTGAGGATGACGAGATGTCTGATAATGATGAAATTTTTTTGCAAGTATCCGAAGAGCTGGAATCATCTTTAGTTTGAGGCTTTTTTTAGAGAGTTTATGGGTTTTAGGTGAATTATCCCCGAAAGGCCACTTCATATAATTTGGGGGATTATCATATGATGCAATTAAATTTCTTTTAGCTTGTCTATGAATTTTCATGGCCTTAATTTCTTTTCTTAATTCAGCAAGCTTATCTTACAATTGAGTTCTTTCCTCACGCTCACCATTCTTATATGATGCTCTAATATGTTCTTCTTCGACGTGACCCTCTTTAATCACGGGGGTAGATCTACATGAATTTCATTTTCCATCATCCGATGGAGTTAGAAAACAGTTTTAAGCTTTAGATTTCTGTTATCAGGGGTGCTTCCGCTACCACTGTAGTTGCCAATCTGATAAGGTACAAATATAGTCGAGGGTATTTTATGATTTAATAAAGAAGTAGTTAATATTTTGTAGTAGGTAGTGAGATAATTGAGTAGCTTATTGATTAATCTAGTTAATTTTCGTCGCCCCCTTCATTAATGAGGTCTTTTAGGGTATTTATAGAAAATTTTAGGGTCATGGGCTAGGTCAAGGCTTAAAACCTTAAAAGCCCATTAGTGTAAACACTGTTTTAGGAGGCATACAAGTGAGTCAAAAGACATACAGATGAGTCAAAAGGTAAATTGTGTTTCCTTTATTCTAAGTCTAAAAATCCCTTGAATGTATTCTGACTCATTTGAGGAATCTGTTTAAAAATATTCGACCATATCAACCTATACTCAAGTAAAGAATAGTGGAAAATCAAAATTGGAATATTAAACAAATGTAAATCAAATACAATTCGAATATGTATCAGTTAGACTTTCTAAAATTCCTTTGAGATGACTAAGGGGGCTAGATGATAGGGTCATAAATGTTTGAGTGTGATAAACAACATAGGGTTAGATTTCTTTGAAGATGCAATTCAGACCTAAGATAAATTTTATATCTCCATTATTTCTTTACTTTTCAACTAAGCTATATGGTAGATGCAGCTGTGTGCTTGTCACATCTGTAATAAATGGAATTTTTTGTCAACGTGTTTGGCACATGTTTTTACCCGACCCGATTGGCCTATCAACCTAAATTTATCTTATAAAAGCTCTCACACATAACATTTAAAAAGGTTGATTTTATTTATCTAAACATTAAGTACAACAACTCAATTATCTCTCTATAATTTATCCCATATTTATTACACCATCACGAGCTTACTCAAATAACCTCCGAACTAGTTTTTACCATATTAGGTGGTGATAGATGCGAAAATAGTCCATATGTGTTAACATCATTAAGGAACATTACAATAAACAAGCATGTCTGATTGTTTTTACATCACTATTAGTCTCAGAATTTGTTAATATTTTTGTCATTAATAAATATGTAAAACATCTATGCTTTTTTTATTGATGCAATGCCATTAGGTTTATCTTTTCTTAGTATGCCCATTTGAATTAATCTTTAGTGTAATTGCAAACTATTACACCATAATCAAGTGTTCTTTTTTGTTGAGGAATTTTTTTGGACATACTAATTTTATTTTTTGTGTTCTTGGTAAAATATTTGTGTTGTAGAGGTATTTAATCGGCCAGTTATAAGTATAATCAAATATATAGATGAAAGCATACGAGATAAATAAATTAAATGAGAGACATTTATTGTGAGACGAAATACATCAGATAGTAGACACTTATAAATCTTTATGTAGTTTTTTTGTTGGATCTGCTTAAGGTTCTAGCCGGCGTAGGTCGAATCAAAAGATATATGATTCTTACCATCTGATGTTTTATATCATGGTCCTTATATGAGAAGTGGAAAGAAAATGTAACCTTCTGCGTGGTCCCGTAATTTATTGTTAACATAAGATGTGTAACATCTCTATTGCTGTGTATCACGTGCTACATTAAAAGATACTTTTTATAAACATTTTTGTTTGTTTATTCATACATATAATCTAAAGATATATGATTCTTACCATTACACTTCTAGTAATGACTTTTACTGGAATAACTTCTCCCTCAAATTTAGAAGTAACACATGATATTTTAAAATATGTTTGTCTAAAGAACCAGTATATAAAACCGTCTTATGTATTGTCAAAAGTGGAACTAACAATTAGTTAATTTGTTCAATGGGAATCAAAACATACAAAATAAATATGAAATTAACTTTTACATTGTAGTCGATCTCTTTTTCACCTAATATCTCCACCATATTACTAACAAGAATATTAGATGTTGGTATTTATAAAACTGACAATATTGTAGGAAATTTGTGTTTATCTCATTTTTAATTAGTTCCAATTTTCAAATATTTCCGTTACCGCGTTTTCATATGGCCATTTTATTCTAATAATTGTTCAATAAATTTATTTAGGGATTTTAAATTGAGTCGGATCCAATTCTACTTCAAATGAAAGTTATTCATCAAATTATTTCAAAAAAATACAAAACCAACATATTAGTTGATGTGAAACCAAGCCTACTATGAAGTATAAGAGACCATATCATGAAAAACCACTATGAATGATGAGAGACCATATCATGCGAAACCATGCCAATTATGTGAAACAGTGAACATATATATTATGTGAAATTAGATTAACTGTAGATTATGAGAGACTGCATAATGTAAAACCATGCCAACTATGAGAAATAATGAACACATATATTATGTGAAATTAAGCCAACTATGAATGATGAGGGACTACATCATGTGAAACCAGATAAATAAGAGACAATTTATAATGTTACCAATAACATTGGCATAAGGTATTTTCAGCATGTACTCTTTATCTAATTCTTCAGTTGGTGCTTGAATGACATTAAGGTTGAATTGAAAACCTACGAGAGTTCCAAATGATTTTTCTTCGAACAGCAAGAAATTTCTTAGGATTTTTTTGTATATATTCTTATTGAGATAAGAATAAATACCCATTCAACTTATCCTCTGGATTCAAAACCTAGTATCCTCTTAACCTCTCCTATATCTTTCATCTCAAACTCTCATTTCAGTCGAGTCTTTATTGCTTCAACCTTCATTCTATCTCTTCTATCTATTAATAAGTCATCCACATGCAAAAATAATATAACTTATCTCACCATATGCGTTTCCCCTTTCCAATAGATATAATTTTTGTAGCAACTACGAATATACTTTTATATATCTCATAAAATAATCAACTCTTCTAATAAATTGCATTAGTGACTATTTCAACCCATAAAACGTCTTTTCAAATAAGACATATAACTATCATTCCTTTCTTCAAACCTCTTTGGTTGACACATGTAAATTGTCTCTTCCAATTCACAATGCAAGAACACAGTAGTAACATCTATTTGATATATCTCAAAAATAAATCTAGCAACAAATGACAATAAACCTTGATGGAGGTTTATTTCACAACCATCACGAATATTTCATTGAAATCAATATCCTATTTTTATGTAAAGACCTTCGCCATAAACCTAGCCTTGTATCTAGATAGATCAACACCAGGAATACACGACTTTCTCTTGAATATCCATTTACTCCCAACCAATTTCTGATTCTTTGGTTGCTCATAATAGTCCAAGTGTTCATCTTCTGGAAAGATATCAGTTCTTCTTTAATCATCGTACGAAATTTATATTTATCACTACTCTTAATAGCATCTTGATACATTTTGGGTTCAAGAACATGTCAATGTATTTCAATCGACAAAGCATAAATAATTACATCAGCAAAATCATATCTTTACAATTGTTTTCTTAGTTTTTGAGCTTTATCTTTTGCTAGTTCATAAATGTCATGTTCATGCTGCTCTTTCATCTGATCATCTGAAAGCCTTAAAAAAACAAAACCTTATTCTGCTTTAGACTCATACAATGGTTGAACTTTCTCTGTATGACTTGAGGTGGAATCATGCCAAAATTATTCTTGGGCAGAAACATCACCAACTTCACTGTGTAAACCATATCCATCATCAACTTTACATCTCTTCTCGACAGTACTAAGTTGAGAGTCCACCATCTTCTTCAATGGTATTTTCTCTTCATTGAAAACCACGTACATGCTTATCAAAGCCTTTCGATTTCCAGGTTAAAGTCTTTATAACATATACATTTTTACTCATTTTAAATAATCGATGAAAAAATATTTAAGTGCTCTTGGTCTAAGCTTATCGTGCTTCACCTGTATGTAGGAAACACATCTTAACACTCTCAAATATTTTAGCTTAGGTATCTCTCCAGTTCATGCCTCTCGAGGACAAAGAAACTTAAGATCCGTAAATAGAATTATGTTAATGCTACAACTTTCCCCTAGAACTTTCGACCCATTCCAGGTGTATGAAGCACACATCTAACCCATTCCAGCAGGGTTTAATCTATTCTTTCAGCAAGCCCATTCTATTGGGGAGTCCTACGTACGATTCAATATCTAGAAGTGTAAAACTTTTTCATAATAGTTAGTGAACTTTTTATTCACATATTCCAAGCCATTATCGGTTTGAAACTTCTTTAATACTATCTCGGTCGATACTCTAGCAAAATTTTCCAGTTTCGGAAAGGAAAAAAAACACTTCATCTTAGGTATTCAAAAGTAGAACCCATACTTTGTTAAAATAATCATCAATCAGAAACATAATATACCTTGAACCACCTATGGTAGGTTCCTGTACTAGACCCCAGAGGTATGTGTCAACATAATCAAGTACTCCATTGGATGTTTGGTTGATGGGCATAAACTTCACCCTCTTGCTCTTAACCAATACACATCTTTCATGAAAGCTCAGTTTCCGAACTATCGTACCATTTAATAATCATTGATTACTTAGTTTATTGAGTCTTTTTTTACTTAAATTCTCAGACGATAATACCACAACCTGGAAGAATCCTTCACCATACTAGACACCTCTCTAATACTACAGTTGGTGTGGTTTATTTTAAGCTGAGGGTAATTTTGTCAAGTGTTTTGGAGAGTTTAAGGATATTAAATGTTTGGGTGTTTTGTAGTGAGAGATTTAAGGTTCCTGGTTGTATTACATGTTCCTTACCCTCATTAATGAAAGTAATTGGGTATGTATACCCTTAATTATGGACCCATAGGCTTTCAGGTCAAGTTATGAAACCGGGTCAAGTTTAAGGACCCATTTACTTAATAAGAAGATTAGCACTTGCTTAGTCAAAATGTGTTTAGTTATTTAATACTTTTTTCCTGTCTGGATAGTTCAGTGGGTGCTTATTGTCCGAATTTCTTCTGTCTGGATTTCTCAGTGAGTAGTGGTGAATTTGTCCGGACTCATCAGTAGCCTCTTCTTTAGGTTTTGTCAAAAATCTTTGGCAGGACTAAAAAAGTCATTTAGTCAGTAGCAATATTTTCTGGCCCGTTCGTGTGCTGGGTTTGAGGTTTATCCGGACTGATTTCTACTCAGAATTCTAAGAGTTTTTCTTTGAATCGTGGGACATGTGTTGCATCTTAATTTAACCTACCAGCCGTTTTATCTCTCTAACAACGCTCCCACTAAGCCTAACCTCTACATTTAATGCTTCCTACGTCAGCGCCGTTTTTAATCGTTGCTTCAATCTTTTCGTCTTCTCCTAGGTATCAGTAGCTTTTTCCCTTACTAATATATAAATCACTTTCTTTTACTGGTTCACCATCTTCATCACTCTACAAATATTTTTTTAGATCTTTCACCTTTTCTATCAAAACCTTTCTTGGATAGTTTTATGTTCACAGCGAGAAACGCTCTTGTAAAAGGCGGCTGGTTGAATCTTTCTGAACTAGAGAAGGCGAAGAAAGTTGAACGAGAGAGATGCATTGCTGTTGGTCTTCCACTCGATCCAAGCAATAAGTATGATAAACCATCTTTAGAAGCTGATCAAGGATCGTCTTCTACCAAAAGTCCAAAACCTAAACGTCTGTTCATGCTAAACCTTTCGCCAATCCCATCAGGCTCCTCTGTTCAGGAGTCTCAACCTTCTACTGCCCAAAAGAAAGCGGTATCAAGTGTTAGGAAACCCTCTCCGTTCATAGTCATGGGATCTGACATCGAAAAGTCCCCAGAGAAAACCGATCCGCACCGAACAACTCGCTTGGTGAAAGGCCAAGCGACTGGCTCTCAATCAATGTCCTCCAAGCTGGGGGTCTCTAAGTCAGCAAGTAAAGACAAACCCTCAGGATCATAGATTTCCATAAGAGCTCCTCCAAATAAGCCCTCCAGATCAGAGGCATCCAAGGTGGCTTCTCACACCAAATCCTCTGCAGCTGAGCCCCAACCGGACACCAGACCTCTAGAAGAAACTGGTGCTCAACCATCCGGATAGACCATCGAGCCACAAGCTGAAACTCTTCCATCCTCAACAACTGATAAACCTTCCACAATGATGGAAGAAGTAATGGAAGATAGTATCAAAGAGGCCCCTTTCGAGATTGAAGCCTCTGGGAAAACTGAGAACGCTGCCTCTGACATAAAAAGGAAAGGCAAAGTGAAGGTGGGACTGGCTCATCCGGAGCTACCAGAGTGCTTGGAGAGCAAGGTGGGACCTTGCTTTCAGAAGGTCAACGTGAAGTATCTGCTGGCCATGCAGAACATCAACTACGTTTATACTCACACCGCTAAGCTGGGCCAGATCCGAAATAAGTGGGGGATCCCAGAATCAATGAAGGTGAGAATACTAGTCACACCGGAGACTCCGATGGACTGCAAGCTCAATGAGATTGTCATTTACACTGAGCTGTTCAACTGGGGGCTCAGATTCCCCTTAGACCTAGAAATCGTCAGGTATTTTCACATGATCAAGATTTGTCCAAGCCAGCTAAGTCCAAGCGCTTGGTATACCCTCCTCGCCTGTATAATGGCATCGAGGTTGTTCGACATTCCTCTGCCCATGGAGAAATTCGCCGCTGTGGCCAGCCTATGCAAAAATCATCACATCCCATTCTACCACTATAACATGGGAGACAACTTCAAAGTGGTGGATGATTTGTTGGAATCAGATAAAAACTGGAAAAATCAGTTCTTATTCATCAGTGGGACATGGGAGAATGAGAGAAAGATCAAGGCTAAGGTTAACCCTAGTATGCTTACTAGCAGGTGGAAGAGCACAAGTAAGTATTCAGTTTATTTTTCATTTTCTCTTTCTTATTTTCACAAACATTCCACTCCTGAATCACCCATTTTCCCTTGTCAGTATTGCAGAAGGAGTTCATCGGTTATCTGGAGGAGGGGCAGACCTCATGTGCCAATTTGAACGCATGGGTTGCTGAACGTTGGGGGAACGCTTTCCAAAACTGTTTCACTTCTAGAAACTTGGTGAGATCCCACTTGTGGAATACCACGTGTCAGAGAGATCTCATCTGGGAGGAATTGACCACATCACCTCCCCCAGCTGTCATTCTTAAGCGAACATAGGAAAATGATGGTAAACTTGCCTTGCCCTCCAGAGCCAAATCCCCTAGAAAAATGAAAGGAAAGGGCAAGAAAAATAAGGCCGCAGTAGAGGCAGTTCGGGTTGCTGTAGAAGAGACTGGTCTGGATGACCAAGGAGAGGAGAACCAAGGAGGGATTGATGGCTCCTTGCTCAAAGTGGTTGAAGATGAAACCGTTAAGAAGGCAAGTGAATCGCAAAATCCACCAAGGCCTCTGAAGAAAGACCGAAAACAGAGAGCCAGTAGTGATGAAAAGGTTGCCAAGAAGAAGAAGGTTACCTTAGAGGGAGAAATAACTCTTCGCCCTTCGGACCTTCCTCCTCCACCAGCTCCTGTTGACCCTACTTTGGCAGAGAAAATTCCAACAGACTTGAAATTCGGAGAAGGCACCGGGGGGGAGATTGATGAAGTAGACATCAGTGACTTTTAAGACATTGGTCTCTATTTCAACGATTCTGAGAAGGATGACTTTGTCGGCCCCTACTGTCCTTCAAGTTCTTCTAATATGGTGACTTATAATGGCAAGCCACATACGGTCTCCGGGGAGAAAAATGTAGTGGCTCATTCTCTTCTGGGTCATATTCAGCCAGTACTCAACTTGGAAAGGCAAGTAAAAAATCAGTCTGCCCTCATCAACACCCTCAAAACAGACAAGGAGACTTTGTCAGCTAATCTCCTCAATGCCAACCAGAGCATCGAGGCACTGAAAAAGGAGCTTGAGGAGTTGAAGAAGGATAAAGATCTGTCAACCAAGATGGTCACTTTGGAGAAGGCTAACACAGAGCTCCAAACTAAGTGCTCCGGTTTGGAGAAAGATCTCTCCACCTTGAAGGAAGCTGTGAAGACTAAAGACGATGTCATCCAGTCCTTGTCTGATGATAAGATGTCCCTTAAAGAGGATGTGTCCAAGGTAACCAAGGAGAATGAAGACTTGGTAAAAGAGAAGGTTCAGAGAATTTAGGCCCGTATCGATGCATACACCAATGGGGTGATAGATTCTCTAGAAAAAAAGTATGCCAAAGTGAAGTCTGACATGGTTTTGCTTTTCCACCAAACATTTTCGAAGAGGACACTTGGTACCTTGTGGCAATATGTTGAGTATAAAGACATCCCATTCCATACGATGGTGGATGGTGATAAGAAGAACTACTCTAGTGGAATTGATAATACTACTGATGAGGAAGAAGGAACCATGGAGAGTTCAAGTGTTGAGCTCAAAACCCCCCTAGAAAAAAGATGATGCAAGAACATCCGGAGGGAATAAGCCCTGAGGTTTTAACTATCGTTTCTTACTTGTTTTTCTTAATCTTGTGAACTACTAAAGTCCTTGGATGGCCAAGGAATTTTTGTAATCGTGTCCGGTTTGAGTCCGGTTAAGCTTTTCTTAAAACTTAAAATCCTTGGATGGCCAAGGCATATTCAGTGTTCTAATATCATTATCCGGTTTTTAACAGGACATGCTAATGTTTAAATAGCCCTTATTTATTTTATAAATATTTAAGATGAGAGTGTTTAAAATCTACGATGAAATGTGTTTAATGGTCATCATTCAACCAAATTAATCCGATCTATCAAAGATCCTTAGTAAAATTGAAGGCTTGAAAGGAATTGTAATCAAATCACTCCGAATATTTTAAGAAGGCATCATATTTTATTGAAAAAACCAGACACCTCATTAAAACCTCCCCACACCACCAGGGTAGGAAAGAGTATGCCCCCAATATTTACATGGACTTTAAACAAGTAAATATTTACACAACTTTCATTCCAGATATAACTGGAGGTGTTCAATATTTCATGGGTGCTTTAGAATTCTTCCATCTTTGTCTTGAGGCCTATATGTCCCAGGCTTAAGTTTTTTGGAGACCTCATAAGGTCCCTCCCAGTTTGGGGATAGCTTGCCGAACTGCTTCTCCTTAGTATGCAAGAAAACCTTTTCAATACTTTATCCCCTAACCGAAAATCCATTCTTTTGAATTATTTGTGTCAATCAAGATCCTTTGGATTTTCATTCCCTCAAATGCAGCCCTAATCACCACAACATCCTCACGAGCCTAAAAATATCTCTCAAATCATCATTATCGAATACTATAAACAACATCAGATTCTGATATGTTTGGTAGACATTTTCCCTTCTAGTTGGGTAGTCAAGCTGATTACATGTCTTTCTCGTGAACAACTCGAGGGGTGTGTTATAGTATCCCCCTCCCCCTAAATGGTCAAATATTCAAATGATCTACACATTCTGGAGACTTTTCCATTCTTTTCACTAATCATCAAAATTAGGCCTTGATGCGGATCGAGATCCAAATATTCTGAATCCACATCAAACTCATTATACTGTTCGGGAATTACCATAGTATTTTCATGTTTTGATGTCACTACTATGGCATTTCTTCGAATAGTAGATTGTCATGCTTGTACCCCGCTCGTGTTCTGTAGTAATCTATTTCCCAATTGTGCTTTGAAAAAAATGGTTAGTTTTTCATCCTGAATTATAGTTTTGGACTTCTTTCTTTAAAGCAATGCAATCCTTGGTATCATGTCCCACATTGAATATGGTATTTTTTATTTTCCCTCGGAGTTTGAATGAGTGGTAGGTTCCAAATTGTACAAATTTCTATAACTTGTCATAAATTATTCAGATATTTTCAATTAACTCTGGAAAATAATCAGGCCAAACCCATTGATTTTCTCAAAGTCTAAATTTTTTCCTCTAGGAATATTGGTTAGCCTTAGGTCGATGTGAATTTAATCCGAAATCCTTCAGATGATTAGATGTATTTTTTTGTTAAAGAGGTTGAAGAGCTACTCCTAGACTAATTGGGCAGTTTCAATCTCTTGATTTCTTCCACTTTAATTATTTCCCAACTTAGGATAAATATACTTTCCCATGTCAACATTTTTTTTCGGGTAGCAATATTAACTAATTCCATATGTAAAAGCCCTTGTCTAAAAAACGTTATGGCTACTTGTTTGAAGCAGTCTTGTAAACCATCTTTAGTTTTTACAAAACACTTAGTATAATTCTTCATGGTCTTGATAACAAATTATTTACATTAGATTATTGAGTCTCTATTTTATTTAAGCTCTTTGCTTCCCACAAATTATCTTTGAAGAGTCATCGAGAACATGTCAAAGTTTTTTATTAACCCTTGCGAAAGTTAGTTATACCACTTTTAACGCATAATCCTTAAAGGTTCGAGAAAAATCCCTACACATAGCTTATCATCATCTTCAAAATTTATCATTTAATTCTTGAATTGTTTGAGATGGTTTATGCGGATCTTTACTCCCATTGAAATTTCCATCTTTGAGATATCAAACTGTATGGATAAATGACTAGACACAATTTTGGTAGACCTGGTTATGACCTTGGCTAAAGTCGTGATCTTCATTAGATGCAACAAATATATATGGTTCAGAGTGGATAACACATTGGTCACTCACCGATTATCTATACTATGATCTTCTAATCTCTCCACTTTTTCTTGACACCATTTCTTTTATTCTTTAGTGATTCTTTTTACCAGGAGAGTCTTGTTTTCTTGACTTATGATGCCGGTTTGAACATTTATTTGACCAAAACTTTTTATGGTGACTCTTTCTTTTCTGATGAAAATGATCATTGCTCGAAGAATATGATGATATTTCAGACTCATAAGTAGAACCTTTACTATATTTCAAATAAGTAAAAAATCTTCATTCTACGTTCCTTCTTTGAAGCTTGATAAAAAAAATTAAGTGCTCTTCTTGGTGTTTCATCAGACTATAGTGGGGATCAACCTCTTGTCCATTTTAATTTTGATTTTTGACTGAACCTTATCCAAAAGATATATCTTAGCTTCTCTTTGATACCTCAATGGCTCAATTTCTTATTGTAATTGGTCTCGTTCCTCTCGCATGAGAAGCATTTTTGGGTTCTCATCATTCGTATGTGGTGTCTAGAGAGATTCATCTTCGATCTTAACTCTCTTATTCCTTGGAATATTATCTATTTTTATTTTTAGGATTCATGCTTTGGGAGGGTTTTGAACGTAACGTTTTAGACTTTAAGTTTCAGATTTTATTATTCGTGTACCTAAAGAGGCTCTCACTATAGTCACTAATTTGATAAAGATAAATTTTATTCGAGGGGTTATTTAGTAAAATGGAAAAGATGAGTTAATTTTAGGTAGAGAGTATAGAGATAAATGAGTTGCTTAATTAAATGTTTAGATATAAAAATTCTTACTTTAGCAGTAAATATTTCATCCCTATTAAATGTCTCCAAAGAGTCTTTTTATAGGTTGAATTATAAATGGGCCTAATGGGCCGAACCAAGTTTATGAGCCCACATTTAATAACCCAAACCCAAGTTTTACAACCTATTAAGATTTAAAAATTAAATAAAATAAAATAATAAAATAAATACATTTTAATGATATAAAAATAAATGATAAAAATAACATTAGCCTCAGTTTCATATACCCTTTATATATTTTTGCCCTCATCAGTTTCCACTGGGCTGAAGACCATGGTCGATTGTGTAGTGACTTGGCCGATGTCGTATGGATGGCCTATACGATGTATATTGTCGATGCACCTAGCTAATACTTGTTGAGGACCTGGGGAGATGACCCCATCAGTGGCTGCCAAGACTAATGTCGATGTCAACAGAATAATGTATTTTTTGATATGATAGAATTTGTCTTAAGTTCATGATCAAAATGGGATTATTCTATTTGCTAAACTTTATATATAAATGAGTCTTTTATTTTGGTCTTTGTATATTAATTGGATTTCTTTTTAATTAGATTTATATTAATTGGGTATTTTATATTAATTAGTTAAATCCGGATTTCTTATTTATTAGGTTTCTTATTTTATGATTAAGGATTTATTATAACCATTAATTAATGTGATTTAATTTAGAGCGTTTGTTGGAGAATTAAGGTTTTCTTTAAGTTTATAAATAGAAGAAGCATAACATGTTGTAAATTTGTGACGTGATAATGCAACAACGACGACGATATAGGATAGCAGCGAGTCCGTTTGTAGAGAGTCTATTGAGGTAGAAGATTAACACTTGAATTTACATTATGAGATTTACGGTTTCTTTGTAAGCCCTAGATAAGAGATTTATAATAAAGTTAAGTGATTGATTGTTTAGTATTACAGATTCTTCTTGTAACCTACTTAAATATATTCCGTCTGTTACCCGTAGATGTAGGATTTATTCACAATCCGAACCACGTTAAACCTCTTATTATGCGATTGATTTATTTTATGTTGTACTTGTTAACTTTGTTTTTAAAATAAGGTAAGAGATGAAGCTCTGATTACCTCCTACAACATCTCCAATAGGTGTTCGCCAATTTTCGTCCACTTCTTCGATTGAGTGACTAGGATTCGACCTAGTGAGTCTTGTTAGGGCTGGACCAAATCTTGTTCGGATATTGTTGATTTCCCTAACATTTACAAATGAATAATATGAAGTCTTTATTAGATATAGTTGAGCACCACAATAAGCTTGTTACTGAAGGTTTATTAAGCCTATTTTATTATTCAGATTTCGATACTTTTATCAAATGTATTAAAGGAAAATAGAAAAAAACGAAAAAGGTAGGGGCACATAGAGCAAAATAAGTCTTATAACTAATTTGTACCGATATATGTGAACCATTTTCAAAAGAATCATGGAACATGAAACGATACTTCATATCATTCATAGATTACTTCTCTCATTATAGGTACCTCTATATTTTTCGTGAAAAATAATAATCGTTGGAAAATTTCATAGCTTTTAAAAGTGAAGTTATAAAATAAATCGGTAAAAGTATTACATGTGTTATATTTGATTGTGCTGGTGAATACTATGACATATATAAAGGATTAGGTGAACAAGGTCAAGGAAAATTTGCGGAATACCTATAGGAATGCAGCATAATCCCTGATTATACCATGATGGGATCACCCAACATGAATGGTGTATATGAGAGGCAAACCTGTACATTAGAGGATATGGTGAGAAATATGATAAGTCACTCAACTCTACAACTATCATTATGAGGTTAAGCCATCAAATGTGAGCTTATATAATCAATAGAGTTCCTACTAAGGTAACTGTTAAAACCCCATATGAGCTATGGACTGGGCGCAAACCTAGTTTAAAGAATCTGTATATATAAGGGTGTTCATACGAAGTAAATGCTTACAAGTCTCAATAAAATGAAGTGAACATATTTTTTTTTATTTTTTATATTGAATATTCAGTGAGGTATAAGTTTTATGATCCTTCTGTTGGTAGTATTTTTGAAACGGGAACAATAAATTTCCTTGAGGATGTTAAGTTTGAGAGGAAGATTTCATGAAGATTTGTTCATTTTGAGGAAGAATTTAAGAACAAATTTTCCTTTGAGGAATAATATATAGAGATTCATGAATGTTCTAATGTATATACTTAAGTATTAGAAAATTAAACTCTAATACCAATTATTTAAATACCGTTAAATCAAGAGGATATCAAACAAACGTTCAATTCGAGGGTTTTAACCAGAATACATATATGGTTCAGTTAGAATATGAAGACACTTAACAAAATATCAATCTTCCACAAGTAGAACAAAATTAAATTGTCCATCCAATTATTTAAATATCGTTAAAGCAAGAGGATACTCAAAATCAAACAAATATTCAATTTGAGGGTTTTAACCAGATTACATATATGGTTCAGTTAGAACATGAAAACACTCAACAAAATATCAATCTTTCACGAGTATAACAAAATTAAATTTTTCATAAGATCAAACTTTACCTCATCAATAAGTGCAACAAGAAGTAATATTACCCTTTAGAAGGCCTATGAAAGATATAAAAATAATGATACGTTCTTCAAGAGTATGAATAGTCATGTGTTGAAATTATAACGATCCATCATCGTACAAAGAAGTCATGAGATTTCAACTCAATTGTGTATTAATATTATGTAAAAATAGTATAAATCAATGCAAGATAATACTGTATGGACGTTTTTCCCATGACCTGAAGGGAAACAGATGATTGACTGTAAATAGGTTTACAAAACCAAACAAAATTCTCTATGTAATGTGGAAAAGCATAAAGTGTACTTTGTAGCAAAAGGTTATAATTAACATGAAATGATTTATTTAAAATAGACATTCTCTCTCGTATATTTAAAGGATTACTTTAGAACAATCACGACATTAGTTACAAAATTTGATTTGAAACTTCATCAAATGGATGTTAAAACCATTTTGTTTAATGATAATACTGAGAAAATGGTCTATATGGTGTAACCTGAGCATTTTGTAATAAGTGATTTGAAGTCTATGGTATGCAAGCTTCAGAAATTCATTTATGGGCTCAAACGGGTTTTTTTACCGGTGGTATTACAAGTTCCTTGAGGTAATAGTCTCTTTTGCTTTTGTAACTCGGTTGAAGATTTTGTATACTATAAGTTCAGTGGGAGTAAGTTCATATTTTTGGTATTTTATATTGATGACATATTGCTTGCTTCGAACAATAAATAATTATTATATATTATAATTAAATTTACGTCAGACAAATGTTATATGAAAAACTTGGCGATGTAGCTTATGTGTTAGGAATCCAAATTCACCAAAATCACTATTGTGGAATTTAATGATTATCACAAAAGGCATACACAGAGATTATGCTGCAAATGTATGTAATGATAAGTAACAAACCCTTGAACGCCCTTATTGAAAAAAATGACAAATTGACCATTGACTATGTCCAAAGACAAGACTTGAGATTGAATAAATATAAACTGCCCTTTATGCTTCAGTAACTGGAAGTCTAATGTATGCTCAAGTTTTGACAAGGCCAAACATTGCATTTCCTGATAAATGTTTAGGAAGGTATTTAAGTAACCATGGAAATATCATTGCCAATCAGTTAAGAGAGTAGTTTGATATCTCCAAGGAATATAAGGGCATATGTTGACATATGAGAAATAAGATAATCTAAAGATCAATAGGTATTCCGATTCACATTTTCTTGGATGCGTTGACATACGAAATAGCACTTTGGGAAGCATATACTTATTAGTTGATGGTATAATATCTTGGAAAAGTGTAAAGCAAACATCAATTGCATCATCCACTATGTTGGAATAATTTACTGCTTATTTTAAGGCGTTCAACCAAGAATTATGGTTGTAGAAAATTTTCATTGAACTAAGTAGTTTACAAGAGATAAAAGGTCCCATGAAATTGTATCGTGATAACAATTATGCAGTATAATACTCCAACAGTAATACCTAAGGTTTTGCTGGAACACACCATTACAATGGGTGTTGTTGATCATATTGAGAGTTTCATAATAAAAACTTATTTATTTGCAATATAGTTGTATACACTTTAGTTTATTGCAATATATGGCTCATTTAAAGTCTATTAAATTCTACAATTCATTAAGTAGATCTCCACTTAAGTATGACTAATTAATAATAAATATATACGATTAAAATTCATATTATTCTTATGTTATATATCATAACTGATCCATGTAGTTGATTAATGATTATAACACGATTATTATTTTGTTCATTTGCTCACATTGCAAGGAAGAGATCTTTAGTACTTTGTCGTTCATCATCGTGTAAAAAATAATTGAGTTCACATATTGACAATGAAATCAGGATATCCATTAAGAAATACATCCTTAAGTAGCATATGACGAACCAAATGAGAAATTGTTAGAAATTTATGGATTGGTATGCCAATGATGTATTTAATCATTATCATAAAATGGTCCAATTAATCATTAATCGGGCCATTTACATAATTGGGAATTGGACTAATATGAACTCGTTATGGAGGTATAAGAGTAGATAATGAGTTAAATTTGAGCACGATAAAAGATTGAGTCGAAATATTTACACTTAAGACTAAACTAATAAGTTCAGAGACGAAAGTGATTAAAATAAATTTAGCGGTTATAGTCCAAACCCACAAAACAGAATAAAAAAGATATGATTCAATTAAGTTAATGACTAAATATGATTGCATTATCTATAAAAAAACGTACGATAGGATTCTTTCACTTATTGTATAGTTTTTTTCAGCCGTTTTGTTGGTTGAATTCACCACAAAACTCTAAACCTTTTTTGTATATGTTTTTAGATCGATCAAGAATATAAAAACATGATTGTAGATCGATAAATCACACATAATGAAATTAAAGAGACTCAAACTAATAGAATAAAATTTACAAGAACATAAAAAAACTGTCACAATTTGTTGTTATTAGGATGAACAACGTAACAAATAAGTAAATTCCACAACTTTTATTTTTAATAATATGACCGATAAACATAAAATACAATTTATTATCAAATATAATAAATACATTGAACGAATCAATATAATCCATAGAAAACACCACAACGCCTCAAACTCCGCTTGTAAAGTTGGCATCGTAATCAATGTACTAGCCGGAGCTGTGACAAAGACAAAAAGCCTATTTCAAGTCATTTTTCATGCATGATACATCCCAGTCCTTTCTTACAAACCCACATGTGTTTAAATGACATCCTGAAATGAATGCATAACCATAAGCATGCTTTGTATCTTGTTATCCTAGTTCTGGAATCATTCTTCTTGCCGTTTTTATTGCAACACGTCTCTAGAGATTCAAAAGAATGGCTCAATGATTTCGGGTGATAGAAAAAAAGAAGCACATGCTCAAGGGTTTGGTTCGAAAACCTGTGGTGATAGAGAAGATAAGACACAGTCTCAAAATGATGCTAAAGCACCTAGGGTTTCATCCCTAAGTGATTTATACTCTGGGTCTATTCTAGACAGATCCAAGCTCAGCAAAGCCAAACACTAGGGAATAAAAAAAGAAACCTAAGTTTTAAATAAAAGCCTTCAAGCCTATTTGTTATAGTCCATTTACTCCTACAACTATTCTCTTCTCTATGTTACATATAAACGGTATTGTACCGCTAATAATTATACTAACAATATATTCCTAGTACTAGGTGAGCTTCTCTATGTTGTTTGGTCGTGTGGTCGTACATGACAGATCACCGGTATGTTTTTAAAGACCTGATTGTGGATGAAATGTACATCGGGCTAGATATTTCTGGTGTGATCATGGTAGATTAGATTTGAGACTAATAAGCTCGCTCTTAAATTATCATACTAGATGACTGAAGGTCGTTAAAAAAAACGTAACTCGGTTAAAACATATCACAGCCAAATCAGTTCAAGTAAGCTAACATTCGATATTGCGACTCTATAGTGGATGCGCCAACTATATTTTTGTTTTTTTATGATCAAGAGACTAGTGAATCTCTAATGAACATACAATAATCACCAACGTATTTTCCAATCATTGGGTGAGCTAGTCCAATATGCATTAGAAAAAACAGTTGAAGGTTAGAGCTAGGTTTGATTTGAAGACCCAAACAACTTGCCTAGATACGTATCATGTTTACATATTGTCAGTGTATATTAGTTGGTGCTTATTGAAATTAGCTTAGTTATTTACTGCAAACGAAATGCACGGTCGATTGTGTTGTAGATATTTTAAAGATCATAACACGCTTTGATACTTTATAGGATTTTCCAGAAGATCACCAATATTGATGGAAAGAGGTTGAGCAACAACCGTGAGAGTGGTACATGACTTGGAATTGGAAAAACCTTCACAAACAATTAAGTATTCAATATACTTGGTTTGCGTTACATAGAACCCGATATTGTCCATGTAAACTTATATGCCAATGAATATGTGTAGAGAGCCCATATATTTTAAAGCAAACGTATTGTGTAGGCTATGGACGAATCTCTACAATATCTCTGTGTTGCTTCACGTGAATATTAGGTCATCTACATGCACCAAAATATTATAATAAGGTATTAAATAAGATGGAGGATTCTACTATAGAGTTCTAGAAGTGCTATTTAAGTAATGTATGTTTGAGTTTGGTATATCATGTCTTGAGTGCATGTTTGAGAGCATACCAGGCCTTATGTAATTTAAATACATATTAAACCTTTCTAGGATGAATGAACCCTTCAGTTTGTGACATATATACACCCCTAATTAGGGCTTCATTAAAATAAGCATTATTATATCTAATTGCATGACATCTTAGTTTTTAGTTGCAACAATTGTTAGATGAATCTTATAGTAAATGCCTTGAGAACAGAGCTAAATGTTTCTCAACGATCAATACTTAGGGTTGGTCGAAACCTTTTGCAATAAGTTGGGCTTTGTGATGTTGAAAATAGCCATTTTTATTATATTTAATATTATGGATCCATTTGCATCTTGCAATATTCATATTATGTTTTATGGAATAAGTGTCCATGTGTTATTTTGTTGTAATGCTTTAAATTATTCATATTAGCATGTTGAACACACTTAATTTTATGCATATCAACTGCTCAATCTACCACGTTTGAAATACTTGGTAGAATATCTTATTCAAAATTCTAGGGGTTTTAGTTTGATAATCTTAAGTGGGGTTATATATGATATTGAAATATTTATTTTAAACCGCAACAAGGCTTCCCCATGCATAGTCGTAATGAATATTTATTTTAAACTAAGTATTTCGTAAAAACAAAGACTTCTCTTAAATGTAAAAGAATTTATTTTTTTAAGATGTAATATTTGAGATGTTTAATGTCATATTTTGGGATATAATATTTAAGTTTTTGGATGTAATTTTATTGGTTTAGTATAATTTTTGATGTTATATATTTAATATAATTCAGGTTATGTTTTATGTGTTTCAAGTTTTTTGAGACATAAAGTTTTATTTGATCGTAAAAAAACATAAGAAATATTGACATACAAATTATATAAGATCTTGATAATAGCTAATTATAAAAGGGACTTGTATATGACGTCAATTCATTACGTTGCATTAGATTTTCGTTAAAACAGACTTGTATATGATGTCGACTTACTACTTTAACCTCCAATATAATTATAAGCAACATGTGTCGACTTTTTGTGTCGATATTCTTGCAAACACTCCTCTCAAATTTATAGCAATTATGTTTCTAGAAACAACTAACTAATACTGTCATATTGTGGCGACATTATTGATTTATTATTTACAGTTTATGTCGGTGTGAAATGTCAACGATAACTACAATTTTTTACCAACAGTTAATGTCGACGTTTTAAGTTGACATTAACTGGTGTAACTTACTTTTGCAGGTGAAGTTAAATTAGTGGTCATGTGGTGTTATATTAGTGGTCGGATTGTCCAAAATTGTCTCCTTCATAGTTTTTTGACCCAATTCTACCATCATCTCTCTATATACCCATCAAAAATCTTTTATATATCCATTTCGAAACTTAATAACAACACAAATATTTGAGATCTACGATATAGATTGGATTACAAAAAAAGATAAAAACTTGTTGAGAATCATTGACTCTGTAAAGAGAACAAGTGCATATGAAATTACTTGATTTTTTTATAAAAATTGTATGCAAAATGTAGGCTTTAAACGGTAACTCGTCCGTTGGTAGTCCATGGACTTTCAAAAGTCAACTGGTAGTTTATGGACGTTCAAAAGTCCGCTGGTAGTCCGTGGACTATCTATTTTGGTGACATATAGTCTATGAACTTTCAAAAGTCTGTTGGTAGTCCCCAGATTATCCATTTTGGATAAAGTTAGTCTCATGCGCATGTTAATTACGAGGATTAACTTTATCAAAAATAAAAAGTCAAAGGACTTACTTTATTAAAAATGAATAATTTATGGACTATCTATCATAAAAATTGATAGTCAATGCACGTAGAAGGACTAACTTTATCCAAACTGGATAGTCGATGGACTATCAGCGGACTTTTAAAAGTCCAGGGACTATCTGTCACCAAAATTGATAGTCTATGGACGAGTTACTGTTAAAGCCCCTATATGTTGTGCATGTCTGATGCCGTTTGTAAGAGGTCTTGAATACATCTATCAGGTTCAAATATTTAAAATTGGTTCTAATTTTTCGAGGTTTCGACCTCTTGTACAATATTACAAAACTGGCGTGCAAGGTGTTTAATTTACATATTACTTATTCGATTAAAAAATATATATTACAAGAGGTGGATTTCCTCTTCGTTGATTAGACAAATGTAGAAGTTAATTGCGTAGAAGTAGAACATGTTTATGGATATAAATGTGTATATGTTATTCGTATTCTTAAGCTATTTTTCATTTTATGTTCTTAAATTATTGTATATTTATATAAACTCTTTTAGTGTGCATTATTTTATGAATCTATCGTGTTTGTTTGATGATTTTGTTTTATTATTATAGTTAAATATCCGAAACTTAGAAAATATAAAAAATATAAATAACACTAAGCAAAAACATAGTTTAGAAAATAACAGTAACAAACTAACTCAAGTTATGACAATATAAAAAGACAACAAACTAAAGTTACAGATTGATATTCTCAACCATTAGTTAGGTATTTCACTCTTTGGTCTTGGTTAAGTACTCTTTGAATTTTTATATATTTGATAATCCGAGTGTATAATGGATTCATTTAGAAAAAACTCTCGTATTTATAAAATATTTTCAACCAATATGAACGAGAGGTATGGGTGCGTCCGAATGGATCTTATAATGTAAATTAATAATGAACAATATTGTAAAAAAATAGTAATAACTTAATAAACAAATGAAATCATACATTTACTTGTGGTAATATAATGATTCATGTTCACGTGAGCAACCTTATTTCTTGGAAGGGTCCAAACACTTTTAAAGGTAAAAATATCGACGAACCACTTACACTAAATGAATAGATGATATAATTAACCACGACCGCAATGACTAAACAAATTTATAGCACTAACATCTACTTTTTTAACCTAAAAATTAAATAAAAGTATTTGAGTCTCTTTATTTCTTTATTTAACTATTTGCTACTGCCGCAAAAAATTTCATACAAGGATAAGTCCAATAGTATTTTTCTCATTTATTCATTCCCTCATAGATGACCATGAATTTTGACGATCGAACAAATAGTATGTTAAAGCCCTGAAACCAAATGACCATCCATTTTCATGTTTTTATACCTCTCAAATGAGCTGAATAAAAAACGGAAGAATATGTTCTTCAAACAACAACTCTTCTTTAATTTTTTATTAAGTTTTCACTGTTTATATCTTGCATTATAATGTTACATGTGTTGGACACATTTCCTAATTTCTCACAAACTGAGTAAAACTTATCAATGATGAGAATCAGTCGTAGATAATTTTACAACGAATGTTTTTTTGTATATTTTAATATTTTCACTCAATGATATCCTTATAACGATCTCATAGGATCATGATCATGCTTTCTACATATAACTCTTAGAGTTCATATCCACCTTTAACATGATAAACCCTAAGTCTAAACGGATAATCATGTTTTTTACCTACTTGTTATTATCTTAACATTAGATTTCTTACGATATTTTTTATTTGGTCAGGATTTATGCAAGCAAACATGAATATTGTTGGTTTTATAGTCTTCCCGTAATCGTAAAAACTCATACCTATGACATATTTCATACGTTTATCCCTACGTTTTATCCATTCTTCAAGTTCAATATTTTTATATTCCATACTAGTCGTGAATACGTTTAAAAATCCTTAAAAATATTTAGTTGTGTATTTGTTTCAATTACTTATAAAAAATACAAACATAAATAATTTTAAACATCACCAACATGTACAATATGTACGTATTGCGAATATGGATATTTTGTTTTTCTTTACGTCCACGTAACTCATCAATATTGCTTTAAGGATATAGAAACAAATATAGACGTAACACGTCCACATTCACAGAGATGTTGACGTACCATGTCAACATTGTTAGTCGAATGTGGCATTTATTCTCGACATAGTATACGGTCATGTCGATATTATCTATCGACATTGGTTGTCAAAAGTAGCATCCAATGTCGACATGCCGCGTCCAACATACCGCGTCGACGCTGATGACTACATTTATCTACCGATGCCAATGAGTTGCATAGATATTTTTAAAAACTCAAGAAAAGTCGATTTGTGATTTTTTTATCAAGATTTAAAATATAAATTATCTTTAAAATATAATATTTATTTTTATTTGTGATTGAATCGTTTTTTTTAATCTTGATTGAATTGAATTGCTTAATTTTATTGATGATGTCTTTTTATTTTAAATCTGGTTTATGAACATATTGATTTTTTTGAAATTTTATTTTTTGTTTTGGAATAAAAAATGAAATCAACATTGTTACGGATTAGATAAAAAAATTCGTTTATTTGTTTTAAATCTAAATGAATCATATATTATTATATATTAATTACAATTTTAAAGACTATTTTGTTTTTTCAATTTTTTTTTTTTAAATGAAGATAACCATCTCCATTTAATAGAAAAAGAAAAAATATAAAAAGAAGAATAGAAAAGTGGGTAGAAACTTGTAGGAGCGCAAGAAGTAGGTGGGACATCCAGTCAACGGTCTCGTTCACGCGAACGAATTTCAATGGAGTAATCAAACGTGCATTCTTGTCGACCAATCATAACATTCATAAAACAGAAACCACATTGGTCTCTCAAACTCAAAGTTTCACACATGTACTAGTACTAGCACTACCGAACCTAATCAATTGTTTACTCAAATATTTTAATTATACCTCATACTAATCTCTAAATTAAACAAGTTTATTGTCTCAAATTAGTTAGTTTGAATATAAGAGATCACCCATTGGTAAATATTTATTCAAAACTTTTGACTTCTTTAATTTGTAGTTCTTTTAGGCTGTTGGCAGCTCGAACAATAGATGTTATATAAAAATGGTGAGCCAATCATCTTGTAAGTATATTTTTATGTGTCACCAGACAACGTTGGACAAGATTGTTTCGAGCTTCGTGAATTCTGTCTTGTTTCTTGACTACTTTTATTTGAACAACACCAGATTTCATGGAGAGTGTTTAAAACACTAGGCCTTTGATATATGTGAATGAAATCCATTGTCTTTTTCTATCTCTATATATAACAGACCAACTAGTTTGTATCTAATCAATATTTTCAAGGATAAAACTTTAAGTAGAGTATTGACAAGATCTTTTCCATGGGAAGGAAGATGATGATTAGTGAGTTTTATGGATTGGAGAAAGTAAAAGAAGAAGTTGATGATGTGATAAGAACAGCATCATTGTCGTCAATTCCTCAGCCTCAAACACCCAAGGAGCCAATGGAGTTCTTGTCAAGATCATGGAGTCTTTCTGCTTCTCAAATCTCTAAAGCTCTTTCTCAAAAACCCGAGTTTAACCCGAATTTCTTGTTTCCAGACAAAATTCATCCACCACACTCAGTAAGTTGCTATGTTCATGTTCATGTTCATGTTCCTTCTACTTGTGAAGATTAGTTTTGTTTGTTTGTTAAATAACGGGTTTTGTTGTGTTTCATAGGAAGAAAATGTTGAGAATTCCACTAAAGCTCGAAAAATAGGATCTATAGGAAAGTGGTTTCATTACAAGGAATTCAGCATTGCAGCAACCAAGAAAAAGGACACGGTGCGTTTGGAAAAGGCGCGTTTGCATTCTGCTCTTTCTGTCGCAGCTCTAGCTGCAGCCTTGGCTGCTGTGGCTGCTACGGGTGACTGTCGAGGTTCTAAAACCCGTACGGCCTTAGAATCAGCTACAGAGCTTTTAGCTTCACATTGTGTTGCAGTAGCTGAACTAGCTGGTGCTGGTCAGGATCGCGTAGCTTCAGTCGTGAAATCAGCCGTGGATATCCAGAGCCCCGGTGATCTAATCACCCTTACCGCTGCAGCCGCAACAGGTGGTTTTACATTTTTGTTTCAGCCCACTCTAAAATAACCCAAGAACTAATTTCAATTGAAGGGATTTTATGTCATTACTGAAATTTGTTTGCGTGTCACTGAAAATGTGTCCTACCATGTCCCTGAAATGACCCCTAAAATACACTTATTAGAAAGTTTATAGTCGATCTTTTAGCTTAAGCTTTCGGATGAAATATACATTCGACTCCAAAGGTATATGTTTATAATACTTTCAGTACTACATGTCTTTTAGCTTTCAAAATTCAAATACTGATAAGTGATACAAAATTTCAGCTTTGAGAGCAGAAGCCGCATTGAAAGCAAGAATGGGAAAAGAAGCAAGAAAAAAAGCAGCTATAAGTCCATGTGAAAAGCGGCTAGTAGAAACTCGCTGGCCTGGCCAAATAACTCCTCCTTTTGCCGGTGAGCTCATGCAGTGCACACAAAATGGTAATTTCCACTTCATACTCTCAAAAGCCTGAGTCGTTGCCTGTGGTTAGTAGATTGCAGCCTATATATGATTAACATGTTATAATGTCTTCACAGGAGCGTTGCGTTGGAAGCATGTCACAGTTTATATCAACAAGAAACACCAGGTCTTAGTCAAGCTCAAAAGCACACATATTGGAGGAGCCTTCTCCAAGAACAGTAAATGTATTTGATGTTAAAATTTTAAGAAGTGACTTCAAGAATTTTATACAACCGAATTTGATTGAGACTGAATTATTTGCAATAATAATAGGTATTGTTTATGGAATCTGCGGTGAGACAAGTGATTGGCCATATAGAAAAGAGAGACAAGATTCAGATGAAGTCTACCTGGGACTGAAAACAGCTAAGGGGATAGTCGAGTTCAAGTGCAAGAACAAGATTCATAGGCAAAAGTGGGTCGATGAGATACGGTTACTTCTTCACCAAGTAAGCTTGGTTGAAACTACTCAATGTTCTTTACAAGCTCTAAGCATGGGTGGTAACTGTGGTGCATGATTCTTTTGTACACATAAAAAAGGAAAAAAACCTTTTGTTTAGCGATTCATTGAGCCTAAAGTATCGCTCACGAATGTATCTTCGATGTAGTTTGGTTCTGACCTTGTAGATATGAAATCTGTTTCTAGATTTTGGTGGCCAATCATCGTCCTATTTTTTTTATTATTATTATTTTACCACACACGTACTAAAGTTTAACCGAAAATATGGTGTGAATCAGTATCTTAATATAACGTCTGAGGAAAAATTTCTGGTGCACCAAACCGAATAATGGTTTTAACTTATAAAAGATATCCATTCTTGTTTAAAATTTCATTTATCCATTTAAAAAAGTAATTACCTGTCAATTGCAATAATTATTTTGTATATTGTATTGTTATTCATTTAATTTTTTTTGCAATATAGTGCATATTTAATTGTTTTGGTGTATATTTTATAGTTTGTAACTCATAATTATGTTGGTGCATGTTTTGCATTTTACCACTCACAACTATTTCGATTATATTTCGAAAGTATAAAAATATTTCGTAAAATAAATTGAGATTACAAAATTTAAAAAACAATGTTTAGCAAATAAAAAACATATTAATGAGAAAAATAATATAAAACTACATTGATTTTATAAGATTTTTTTGCATGATCATTCATTGTGACCGACTTTTCCATAAAACCTATATTTTATATTTTAGGCGATAATTTCTGATATAGATAGAATTTTTTTAATGTATTTTTTATTCTCATTTTCAAATTTGATGGAATAATAATTGGAGGTTCAGTTGAACCAAATGTTTTACCAAGCATACTAAAATAAGTATGAATTTTGAATAAGTCGTCTTATAAGAACTTGAGTAATAATATGACTTCACATTTGTTGAAGACTTTAACTGAATCTTAAGCATGTCAACTAAATCATGAGAGTATGGGAAACATTTAATTTTCCACATATCATAAGAACCTTTAAAACTCATAATTTTAACAAACATAACAAGTTCCAGAAAAAACGTGTGTGAAACTAATGAAGCCGAATGAACTAGCCATTAATGACCTAATCTAACATTGATTTTAAGCTTCTTTTCAAAATCATGACATAATTGAGTAGTCCAACTTATATACTATGCATACAATCTTGGTATTTGAGTCATAAGTAAAATTCAAAGCTTGCCCATTAATCACAATATAAGAAGGGTACAAACTATTTGATTTGATGATTAAATCAATCTATTATATTAGAGTCCATAGAACCGTATCGTTGGCTTTGAAAATTGCGCATGCATATTTTTCAAGAGGTAAATTTTTAGAAAAAACTAACAATTTTTGAACCTCATTTTTCCATTAAATTGTTTCATTATAAATTGAACATGCAATGAGTAAGGACATAAGCACATTATTTTAATTTTTGAACCTTTCTTGTCCTAAAGTTTTCCAGTTGTATGACTTAATACACACCTCAACTTTCCAATAAGATGATACAAACACTACAAATGATAATGCAACTGGAAAAATACATGCACAAGACATGTTTCACAAATTAGAGTTGCCAATATATTTTGCAAATCAAAATACATATAATTTTTGCAATTCAATAATAAGACATGTTTTGCAGTTATAATGCAAACCATGTTTTGAAACTCAAATTACATATAAGTTTCACAGTTATATGTTCCGTGAATTATATTATAACTAGATTTCATAATTTATTCCTAAAATGTTATGTTGCATCGAATCAGAGAACAAAACTCACCATTATTATCATATTTACCTATGGCAGATAATAAAACTCTTCTATGTTTGTGCCCGTAAAAAAAATGTTCATCGATAAATAATATTTGACGACAAATGCTATAACATAATGTTTGAAAAAGTTATTTTTAGAATTTTGCTTATGAGTACTCACTTGCGATATCATAAATCTTTAATAATTTGAAGTATCACATTCATTAGATTAAAAAAAGGTAGAATTATTTTTGTAAACCTCCCTTATAGATTTCTCTAAAGATATACATTAAAGAAGAGATAAGATATCAAAACCATAATCGTATTTAAGCATACATTGCATGTTTTTAGTTGTCGTCTCAAGTTTAGATCTAATACAATCAAGTATCTCTTTAGCAATCAAATGTGATGACTAATTAATAAATTTATTTTCAAAAAAATAACCTTACACATATGTTGGCCTACATACTTCTTAGTGACCATAGAGCCAATGAAGTTATAATTTGTTGCATAAATTTACCACGGATATCCATTTGAGACTTTATTCTTGCAATGAACACTTATTTTTTATCTTATATTATGCATATATATATAAAATAAAATAATTCTCCACAACAAAATAAAATAAAATAAATCTTAGATATGCAGTATATTCCTCGAAAACTTGCTCAATACCGCTATATCATCAATCCAAATAATAGTAGCGAGTTATTTTATTTATGACCAAAAAGTTAAAATCATAACTAGTTTCTCCATTAACTAAATTATCATCTACGACTTGAACAAACATAAAATGGTATTTTTAATTGTTTCTCATTCAAACATATCATTAATTATGTTACTAGTAACTATTAGAGTACTTAAATGATCAACAAGTGATAACATAACAACAAATTCTCATACTACTTAAAAAATAATTCTTAAAATTACCACAAAATTTGCTAAACTTAATATTTTGTCTAACCAACTCCTCCGATTTATTTAAACCGCAATTGATCATACCTTCAAAGTTTACAAACCGACTAAGAGGTCATATTGTAATTTGATCATTTAGTTTGAATATATCCAAGGCCTAAACATTGCACACCTGTAAAAAAATCAATTTGTAAATTCAGCTATATAATTTACAAATATTGTTATGTTACGTTTCACAAATGAATTTGTTAGATTTTTCGCAAATTAAGGTTTATGGATATTTCACAAATCTTATTTAACACTTTTTTTAAAACTTTAAACAATATACATTTAACACATGTTTGACAAATTTAAATTGCATTTCGCAAATTCAAAAACACGTATTTTGTAAATAAAAAAAAAACAATGTTTCGCAACTTAAAATTTACCCATATTTCATAAATATTTACCCATATTTTCATGGTCAACACTTGTTTCGCAACTTTGGAAATAAAATCTAAACATTTTTTCGTAATAATAAATGGTATTTTTCAACTCGTAAAACATGTGTTTAAAATTTTTCAAAACACTTGTTTCGTAATTGTATATGACATCCTGTAATTTGGAAAACACATGTTTCTCAATTGTTTGTCATTTTTGTAAATTATTCATGCATACAAATTATATTGATAATATTTATCAAAAAATTATTTAAAACATTGGTTATAACATATTAAAGCTACAAAACGATGCTTGAATAAAAAAAACACTACATTTTTAAATTTGAAATTAATATTGCAAAACAAAAAATACACTAGCTCGTCAATTTTGAAAAATGCGATAGCTCATCGATTTGAAAAAACAATAGTTCATCGGTTATAACGATTTGATTGTATAATAGTTGCAAATAAATAAATCACGTACTTTTTAATAAACAAAGTATGATTTAACTTGATTGTATAACTAACATAGATAAAATGATGTCTGATATAGATAGACACGCTTTGAACAGTAAATAGTTTATTGATTATCCACTTTCTAGACATATAGTCCCTCGAATAAAAATCATATGGTGGTAGTCTTTTGACTACCCACTTTTTAGGCATATAGTCTCTCGACTAAGAATCTTCTGGTGTTAGTCATTTGACTATATATTTTCGGTAAATTTAGTCATCTAGATGTGTTTATTTAGTAGACTAACTTTATCGAAAATAGGTAGTTAAGAAAATAACTTTATTGAAAATGAATAGTAAATGGACTAACTAGATCGAAAATGAAAAGTCAACGCGCATTGTGACTAACTTCATCAAAAATGGATAATCAAAGGTCTACACCATATAATTCTTAATCTATGGAATATATGTCTAAAAACTGTGTAGTCAAGGGATTAATTATTTTTCAAAGCCTAGATAGATATAAAACATTTTATATAGATATAAAACATTTTATATAGTATAAAAATAATCGGAACGAGGAATGAAAAAAAAGAAAAGAAACATGGGTTTATATATCTATATAAAATATTAGCGAAATTAGGAAGAGTTGGATATTTGAAGATAATAGATACATGTTTTTAGATATTTGAAGATAATAAATTATATTGTTAATAGGATGAGTTACCGATCAAGACCGGTTCACAAATCTATTAATGATTAAGACAAAAAGACTAACGAATTATGTACTTAGAATACCCTTCTATATATAAGCGTCAAACGAGTACACATTATATATATTATTTAAATTTTTAAAAGTTCATATTTTTCAAATGGTAACTCGGAAAAAAATACCATTGTTTTTTAAGAGAACAAAAATAAATCCATTCATAATATTTTCTGATTTTATTTTATTTTTGTAGTTAACACCGGTCTTACATTTAGCTTTTTGGTCTCAATTCTACTATCGAAAATTTTTAATTTTAGATTTGGCCCGCATCCATCTAATTCTTTTTACAATATTCCAAAACAGAAAATATCATACTACTTGATTCACTTTTATATATAATCTTAAAATGTTTACTTCTTTTCTTCTTTTCATGAACTTGTTTTACCTAAAAAATTAGGCATTTCAGTTATTTCACAAAGAAAAATAATTATTGAAGAGTAATCAACAACTAGAAGCATTATCGAAGGATAATCAAAAACTAAAACCTATCGAGAAACGAGTAATCCTCTATAAGCAGTGAGTGCAATAGAGGAGAGTGGTGGAAAAAAGAAAAAAAATCAGAGAATTATGTTTGTCGAGTAAGACAAGTTGAGTCAGGTGTTCATGAAATATAGAAAGAAAATAAACTAAATATTTTTTCTAAAAACTGGCATTCAAACACAAATGTAGATCCAAAAAATTGTATGGAGAAAAAATATATAAATTATTACTATTATAGTAGAGAAAAAGACCCTATTAAAACATAAAACTTTTATATAATTTATTAAAAGTATTTTGAATATTATGGAAATAGTTGGATTTTAAAAAAATGAATATTTTTCGAAAACATGAATCTAGTTAATAATAACTTTTTTTTTAGGTAATAAACTCTTTTTTATTATTTATTAAAGGTTAAATTTGTTTTTAAATATTTTAATATCCAAAACCCTTATTATTATTTTATTTTATTTATAAAATTAAAATTTCATTATCGAAAAGAAGGCCCAAGATTTAGAGCTTTACAAGAATCTAAAAGGCTAACTTTAAGAAAAGTCTAACACAGTTCCCACACATTAATTTTAAGAACCGAAGTGGTACCATAGGAATTTTTTTTATTTTCCTTTTCCCTCCATCCTAAATTAACGAAGAGAAAAGACACTTCAATAATTCAAACCTTCAACTACTGGAATCTGATAAGGAAAAGTATTCTTTAGGGACTAAAGTGATAAATGCTGTAATTATAGGATTAAATTAGACTTTAGGAGGAACCTAGGGGTTAAGTTGTAAATTTAACAATATGTAACCGTTTTCTCTAACTAACTCACCTGGCCTATTTAAAGAGGCTGAGAGAGTTATTTTGACCTATGAAATATTAAGAGGTACTTTTCACTACTTGAATTTTCCACTGTAAACTCTCTGTTCTGAATTCACTCGTGACAACTTTAATTCACACCAAATTGGCGCTAGAAGGAGGGGACGAGGATACCTTGATCAACAGATCAAAAATCGACGTTCGAGTTCTCGTTTTTAAAGGTTTTTCGTTCGAATTTTCATATTTCGTTTGATTTTTCGCTATTTGAAGATGAATCCGGAGGAAGGTGACAATCCATCCGTTCGCAAGGCGATGGAAACGCTGAAATCTGATCTGCAAGAGGCAGGTAATTTTGTTCCAATTCAACCTGTTCAATTTGATTTTGAGGGAAAAATGAATGAAATGATTAGGAAGGTGGCTGAGCTTGACGAATTGGTAAAAAAGAAGGGAGATAATAATGATGGTGCTAGGCTTAGATCTAAGATTGCTGGGGGTGATCGGAATGATCAGTCGGATCAGTCGATGGACGATGGCGATGATCATTATGAGCAGCGCAAAGCACGTTTTGAGCAGAAAAAAGAATATAGCGGGATAAAGAGGAAAGAAAAATTACAAAGGCGATTGTATGAAAACTCTAGTGATGAAGAGGACTTCGAAGATTCCGAGTCCGATGATACGCCGAGGTACGAACGCTCTCGAGGCTATTCAGGAAGAGCAGAGCGTGAGCTCCGACCAGCTAAGATGTACAGGGAAGGAAGAAAAAAGAAAGAAAGGCGAGTATACTCACCTCGGAAATACTCGCCTCGGAGGTGTTCACCTCGGAAATATGAGGGCGAGACCAGTTTATATGCAACTGTGGGAATGAGAAATGAGGACCAGTATGTCCAGGGGGTTGACTGGAGGGACTCACCATTGGTAAGGGAGATCAGATCTGTGCCATTACCGAGGCGGTTTGATATTTCTAAAGTTGAAAAGTTCGATGGGACTCAAGATCCCGATGATCACATAGAACAATTTAAAAACTACATGACTAATTTTGAAGATGATGATAGATTGGTGTGTAGAGCTTTTTCTCAAACGTTTAAGGGAACTGCGCTAAAATGGTTTAATAAGATTCCTAAGGAATCAATTGCAAATTTTAGAAGTTTCTACACCGCTTTTCGCAGACAATTTGTGGGAAGCAAGGAGATGAGAGCCAATGGGGACACGATAATACAGTGCAAGCAGGCTGTGGGAGAGAAGTTGAAGGATTATACCAAGAGGTTTGTGTCAACAAAGGCTGAGCTAGATGACTGTGAGGAAAGTGTGGCTATGGCAGCGTTCAGGCAGGGGCTGTTGCCTGGGGATTTAGCCGATGAGACAACGAGGCGCAGGGCGCTAACTTTTGGAGCTCTTATGGCTCAGGTTGAGGACCAGATTAAGGTCGAAGAATCGATGAGGGTTCGAGGAGGTGCTAGTACTGTTCAAAAAGGGAGTGGACAATCTAACGTCTCAAACAACAATACCTCGCGTCCGAAGAACAATCAAAATGTTTCTAACCGAGGAGCCTCGAACTCGTATCAAGGGGGATATAATCAACATAATTCTAACAACCAGCAGCAGTATAGATCCAGGTCGAATGTGTGGGTGAGGCCGGATTACTATGCAGATTTAACTGAGAGTGTGGCTTCAATATATGAAAAAACAAGAGGAACAGTCAATTTTAGAAAGCCACCAGCTATCAACAAGCCAAGGGAGGAGCGCAATAATAAATTTTGTAGGTATCATGAGGATGTCGGCCATGATACAAATGATTGCATTGCTCTGAAGAAGGAGATGCAAGTTCTGATCGAAAATGGAAAGCTGCTAGAGTATGTCAGGAAGAATGCCAAAACAACAGTTCCTAAAGGAGGTAATCCCAGTTCCAAGCAGGAAACTGCGTTAATGATTTTAGATGTTGCAGGTGAGGCAGATGGTTTCGATGTAGCCTCGGAATATGTCGAACCAGACCCCAGCCGACTTTTGTTAATGTCGATAGATGAGCCGATGCGTCAGGGACGTGTTCGAGATCTGTGTGCCTTTTTTGAATCATTAACCATATTTGGAGGGGATTCGATGACCAACAACACCAATAATTCGAGGAAGAGGCATATAGTAAATTTAACACGACAAATTGAGGGAGGTGCATCGGCACATCTAAGCAGCAGAAAGGATGTGCCCTTTATAATATTCGATGGAGATGATTTGAGGGGCATTACTGGGCCACATGAGGATGCGGTGGTCATTGGAGCAGAAGTATGTGGGGTGGAGATTCGACGCGTGCTGATCGACACAGGAAGTTCTGCTAATGTGCTTTTTAAGTCAACATATGATAGGTTGACTGCACCACCTCGAATAGAAAAATCAGAGAGGACTATCATTGGGTTTACCGGCGCATCAGCAATTGTAATAGGAGAATTCGAAGGTGAAATTTCCTTGGGAAAAGGGCCTTTCAAGAAGAAAGTACAGGTACTTTTTGTGGTGGTGGATTGTCCATCAAGTTACAACGCTATTCTTGGGAGGTCATGGTTGGCCAAAATGTACGCTGTAGTTTCTACAGTTCATCAGTGTCTGAAGTATGTGGTCGAGGACAGAGTTGGCGTAGTCCGAAGTGACCAAAAGGTGGCAAGAGAATGTTATGCTGCTGCATTTAGGTTACGTGGTAAAAGTTCTGATGATCTCATGGAGAGTTAGCAGTTTGGGGGGTTGTCTTGTAGTGAAACGGACGAGGGAATTGATGATCCGAGGTCAACCCCGAGTTCTGTAGTGGTCAATGAAGAAATAGAGGAATTTACTTTTAATAATGGCAGGGTACTTCGAATTGGCACTCTGTTATCTTTGACGATGCGAGAAAAGTTGTTGAATTTTTTGTCTGAAAATTTGGATGTGTTTGCCTGGAAATCCGAAGATGTAGTAGGAGTCCCTAGCAACATTATATGTCATAGCCTAGCGGTTGATCCGAAGGTCAAACCAATTATCCAAAAAAGAAGGGCTTTTTCATTGGAGAAATCTGAGGCCATAGTTGCCGAAGTGGATCGGTTATACAAGATGGGGCATATTAGGGAGGCCAATTATCCGAGGTGGACGGCTAATCCGGTGGTAGTAAAAAAGAAAAATGGAAAATGGCGAATGTGTGTGGACTTCACAGATTTGAATAGAGCCTGTCCAAAAGATCCTTTTCCAGTGCCTCGAATAGATCAGTTAGTGGATTCCACTTCGGGAAATAAAATTTTGACTTTCATGGATGCGTTTTCGGGGTATAATCAAATTCGAATGAATCCGGATGATGAAGAAAGCACAACTTTTATTACTGATAGAGGTTTGCATTGCTATAAAGTAATGCCATTTGGATTGAAGAATGCTGGATCAACGTATCAGAGGCTGATGAATAAGGCGTTTGCTTCGCAGATTGGGAGAAATATTGAGGTGTACATCGATGACATGATTGTTAAAAGCAAAGATGATGATGAACATATTGATGATTTAGAAGAAACGTTTTTGAATCTTAGAGCCATTCAATTGAAGTTGAATCCAGAAAAATGCACATTTGGAGTCCGATCTGGCAAGTTTTTGGGGTATATGATTAGTGAGAGAGGAATCGAGGTGGATCCAGAACAGTTGAAGGCCCTGATATCGATGTCGTCACCTCGGAATATCAAAGAAGTACAAATGTTAACAGGCAGGTTGGCAGCTCTGAACAGATTCATTTCTCGTTTTTCAGATAAGTGCTTGCCTTTTTTCCAGGTGTTGCGTAAACCCAATAATTTCGAGTGGACTTCGGATTGTGAAGAAGCCTTTCTGAAGATCAAAAATCTTTTATCCTCTCCTGAAATATTATCGAAGCCTCGAAAGGGTGAACAGTTGTTTTTGTATATAGCAGTATCGGATTATGCAGTAAGTGCAGTTTTGATCAGCGAGGATACAAAAATTTCGAAGCCTGTTTACTATGTCAGCAAAAGTTTGGTTGATGCTGAGAAACGTTATTTGAAGCTCGAAAAATTGGCACTGTGTATAGTAGTGGCAGCAAGAAAGATGCGCCCTTACTTCCAGGCACATACGATTGTAGTTCGAACTTCATATCCATTAAAGAATGTTTTACAAAAACCAGACATTTCAGGAAGGATGACAAAGTGGTCTGTGGAATTGGGAGATTTCGATGTGCTATTTTCTCCTCGGACAGCTATCAAAGCTCAAGCTTTAGCAGATTTTTTGGTGGAGTTTCACTCGAGCAGATCCGAGGAGAAAGATGCAGAAAAGGTGAATGAGAATCCGACGTGGACAATTCGAACTGATGGGGGATCCAGTAGTAAAGGGTCAAGTGCAGGAGTGGAATTGGTGGCACCAACAGGGGAATTTATGTTTCAAGCTATAAAATTTGGCTTTCATGCTTCAAATAACGAAGCTGAATATGAGGCTGTGCTAGCAGGGTTGCGGTTAGCGAAGATTTGTGGAGCAATGTTTGTGCGCTTGGAAACAGATTCACAGTTGGTAGTAAACCATGTCAAAGGGGTATCAGAAGCTAAAAAGGAGCGTTTGGTTTTGTACCTACAAGAACTTCGGGGGATGATGGCGCAGTTTGAAAATGTCGAAGTGGAGCATATTCGAAGAGGAAACAATACTATGGCTGATTCTTTGGCAACGATGGCTTATTCAGAAGAATATCCATGGATTGTAACTCAACCATCGCCTTCGATCAGATCGAATTCTGAGCAATGTGAAGTTGTTGATGAGGTGGTAAATAATCCGACGTGCGCTCGAGGAGATTGGAGGTTTGACTTGTTAAACTTTATTTTAAATGGAATATTACCTATGGATAAACACTTGCTCAAGAAAATAAAGTACAAATCCCTTGGCTATGTGGTACTGGATGGGGTGCTGTACAAAAGGTCTGCTTCAAAACCTTTACTACGATGTTTAGGCAAGGATGAGTCTCAGAATGTTTTGTCCGAACTGCATGATGGAGATGGGTCAGCTCATTGTGGGTTTAGAGCTTTAACGCGTAGAGTATTGTTGGCAGGATATTATTGGCCTACCATTTTGCAAGATGCCAAGTCATTAGTTCGAAGTTGTGACACTTGCCAAAGGTATGCAAATTTAATACACAAACCAGCAGTACCCCTAATGACAATTTCAGAGGCAATTCCTTTTGATAGGTGGGGAATTGATTTGGTGGGACCATTACCTATGGCTTCTGGAGGAAGACAAATGATTATTGTTGCGGTTGATTATTTTTCGAAGTGGGCAGAAGCAGAACCCTTAGCTGGGACAAAAGCTAAGGATGTAATCAAGTTTATTCAAAGCAATATTTGCTACCGTTTTGGAGTACCTCGGAAAATAACAACTGACAATGGTCCTCAATTTAATAACAAGGAAATGGACTCATTTTGCTCTTCGAAAGGGATACAGCAGTGTTTTTCCACTCCTTTTCATCCTCAGGCAAATGGACAGGTAGAAGTTACGAATAGATCTATTTTGGATGGCTTGAAGAAAAATTTGGCAGGAGCAGCAGGGAAATGGCCAAATTATCTCCAAGAAGTATTATGGGCATATAGAACAACTCCTAGAGAGGCTACAAAAGAGACCTCTTTTTCTTTAGTATATGGGATGGACGCTGTGTGCCCTGCTGAATCTACATTGCCCTCTTATAGACTACTACGATATTCCGAGGCAGATAACGACGAGGCTAGAAGGGTGGAGCTGGATTTGTTGGAAGAAGAAAGGGTCAAGGCACATTTGAATGTCATCCATTATCAAACATTAATGAGAAGCAGGTACGATGCTAAAGTTAAGAGAAGAGAATTCAAAATTGGTGATCTAGTGTTGCGAAAAGTGTTTCTACACACCAAGGAAAAACACCTCGGAAAATTGGCCCCGAATTGGGAAGGTCCTTACGAAGTTACAATGAGGATCAAACCAGGTTCTTACAGGTTATCAGATCGAGAAGGGAGGATGCTCAAGCACCCTTGGAACATAGAGCACTTGAAATTGTACTGTGAGTAAAATTGAACTTCGAATTTTTGTAAAACAGACATACTCTTTCCTTATCTGTTGGCCCAGAAAGGTTTTAACGAGGTGTCTGATTGATATTGAATTTTTTAATAAAATTTCTTTTGGCCATTGGTTGTTTGTTAATGATGTGTGATTTATTATTTTGGTAATTTGGCAAAGATTGATCATCTTTGGAAATTGACCAAGAATAATTTTCCGAAGCGATAGCTTTGAAGAAACAACCAAATTTTTCGAGGTGCCACGTATTATGAGTGCATCTATTTTTCGAGGTGCCACGTCTTATGAGTGCATCTATTTTTCGAGGTGCCACGTCTTATGAGTGCATCTATTTTTCGAGGTGCCACGTCTTATGAGTGCATCTATTTTTCGAGGTGCCACGTCTTATGAGTGCATCTATTTTACGAGGTGTAATAACTTAAGTATTTATGTTTAAGAATAACCAGTTTAAACAAGTATGTCAGAAATTCAAGATATAAAAAAAAAAAAGGGACAAGTGATTTCATCGTGGAATAAAATACGAAGTTTACAAAAAAGGAGGACAGCATTTAATCACATACACAAAAAACAAAAGCGAACTGTTTGGTCTATTAAGCATCATTCTCTTCTTCTTCATCTTCTGATGACGTCTCTTCGGAGTTATTTCCATCTTCTGAGGAAGAGCTTGGTGGCGCTTCGAAAGCTTCCTTTGGGCGTTGCTCTTCTGGAACTCGTCTCCAAAGGTTTGATAAGTCTAACTTTGGACAAGCAGCATGAACTTCTCGAAGGATCTGAATAGATGTATCAATTTGAGTTTTCTTCATGCCTTCGAGCATCACAGAACTAACCTTAGTTTCAGCCTGTTTGACTGCAGCCTTCTTTTCTTCTTCGAATCCTGTTCGAAGTGTAGTAAGCTCATTTTGGCTTTTTTCCAGTTTATCTTTTGTTTCCTTAACAAGTGCAGTAGCAGCGGAGATGGCAGTAGAATGTTCAGCTTTCAGACTTTCAAGAGCTCCTAGATGAGTAGTTTTAAGAGCTTCGATTTCCTCCTTGTGTTTTTTAAGAAGCTCTTCTTTCTCAGCTTCGAATTTTTGGAGTGCTTCATTTTTCGAAGTCTTTTCAGACTCTGTTTCTTTTCTACTCCTAGCTAGCTCTTGGGCAAGACGCTCCAGTTGGGTTTGGGATTTGCTCACCTCTTCGTATAATTTGGTGACTGCAGAAATTAGATTGGGGAAGGGTTGAAGAATTGAAATTACCTCATCGGATTTTTCTGAATGAGGAAAGACCAATGGTTGGTGAACAGGAGCAAAAGGGTTAGATGTTGAAGCTGTAGCAGCCTCAGTAGAATTTGGAGGAGCAACGTTGGCAGGTTGAGAACCAGGAAATACAAAATCTCCACTTGAATTGAAGTCCTCGAAGTTTAGATAGTCATCAATTTGTTTATCTCCAAGGTTTATACCTCCTTCAGGATTCACCTCGAAAAAAGTTTTACCTCGTGCCTCGGAAGCTAGCACAGCCTCTAAGATATCAGCCTCATTCTTCTCATTGGGCTTGTTTGGCTTACTTTTATCTTTCTTTTTTGGAGAAGTTTGTTTTTTCTTTGTCTTTTTCAGAATGGGCTGGTCTTCCTCGGATATGGTGGGAAGCGAAGGTGCAGACGTTTTTCTCTTCCTTACACTCTTCGAAGTAGTGGGAGGTTTAGTTTTGCTGGTGGTGGGTTTCTTCTTTCCTTTCTTTTTCAAAGGAAGATGGCTGTCACTCCGGTTCCGAAGAGGAAGATAGCATTTCCCATCTGGTGCAAGAATCCTCTCAACTGCTAGAAGGGGATCTGGTGGCGTCATCGGATCCTGAGGGAAGTCTGCCCCTAAGGATATGCGCCAGAGATGGCTGTTAACGAAGTTAATAGGCTCGAATGCTGAATGAAAACCATTGCCCCAAGATTTTTCAGCCCATTCAGCCATCTTTTGGAAGATAAGTTTGGCTTCTTTTCGACGACTTTTAAACCGCCTCGGAATTTCTAAAAAGAGAAAATAGTTAGCTAAGTAGTTTGAATCAAAAACAACTAAATAAACAAGGGAAGGTATCACTTACTACTGTCTCTCCAGGTAAGGGTGAGTTTGGAAGGATTGGCATCGGAAATCTCTTTGCCATTTTCCCAGGCACCTGACAGAAAGACAAACCTTTGTTTCCAGAACTTATCGGCTTCGAGGAGGTCGTCGATAATTTTTAAGTCATCTTCAAGGGTTAAGTAATAAAAAGGCAAAACTGGGCCGTTTGAGACTTTGGTTACTGAGATGAAGTCCTCGATTTCGAGGGGAATTCCACCAAGCCTTGATACCATTATTGCTGAAAATAAGGTGAAGAGTAAGTTCGGAGTGACCTGTGTTGGGCACAGTTGATGGATTTCGAAGAACTTTACTATCATCGGATCAAGGGGAAACCGAAGTCCCCAGTTGAAGAGCTCAGGGTACACTACTAGCTCATCTTTTTGACAGTTTAAGGGTGTTTCTCCTTCAACTGGTAATCGAAGAATCATGTTGTCAGTTAACCCCCATAGTTTTCTGAGTTGCTCCTTCTCTGATTCGAGGTAATAACTGTAAGATACATTCTTCAAAGCAAGAATGTACCAGGCAGAAAGAGGCTTGAGATTTTCTTGAACTAAGGAAGCAACGTTATCAGGAAGAGTAATAAGAGCTTTTTTCCCTCGAGGTTTCTTTGGAGGAGCTACGCCTTCAGCCTCGGATTCCTCCTCGGCATCAGATTCAGTAGCTTCTGAATCATCCTTTTTATGACCTTCCTCGGAGTGACTTCGAGTTTGTGTTTCTTGTTGAGTCACAGGAATTGGCTGACTACACTCTGGTGTAGTATCATCCATTTCTTGTGGGGGAGGAGGAGAGTGTTGAGGAGTGGAAGAGGTTTTTGTTTCTTCACCCATTACTAAGAAAGATGATTTTTTGGAACGTTTAGCTCTAATAGCCTCGAATTGAGGAGGAAGTGTTTTGGTTTGAGGGTTTTTTGTCTCTTCGAATTGAAGGACAGGTGATTTAAGTGGTGATCTGTTATAAGTGGGTGGTTTGTCTAAAGTAACTACTTTAGGTTTCCGATGAGGTCTTAGTAGTGAAAGTTTGGTTGGATTTTGGAGAGAAGAGGTCGTTGAGCTACTTTCTGGGTTAGAAGTTAGAGGCGAAGACGAAGTAGCAAGGTTTGGATTAAAGTTGCCATATTTAAAAGTGGTGCAGGAAGAGTGAGGACCGTTATAGATCAACCCAGCAGCTTTGTATTCTTTGGCTCTTCGAGAAATACAAAGATAATCGTAGGCCCCAAATACTTGGTTACTGGAACCAGGGAAAAGATTTTTCTTTGATCTTACTGGTCTTCTGGGTTTGAATCTATTGTATCTAGGGTATCTTCTCATACAATGGTTTTTGGTATGAAAGGTTACTTGGTAAGACAAGAGAAGATGAACAAGAGAAGATGAACAGGTTGAAGATGAGTAGGTTGAAGATGAACAGGTTGAAGATGAGTAGGTTGAAGATGAAGAACAATCTGGAGATGTTTCAAAGGTGGATTCTCTAAAAAGCTCTTACTGAATGAATAGCTGAGTATTTATAGAGTAAAGAGTAACATCGAGAATGTGAAAGCAAGGAACAAGTAATCTCTTCTCATTCGCTGGAATATGAAACGAAAAGGAAACTAATGATGTCACAGGTCTACTACTAGCAGTCTAATCAGTCCATCGAGTAGAGTTTAGAAATTTCGAAGTGTTGTTAAACTATGTGTGAAGTAATCAGATGTAAAAATCAAAGGCAACGCAGTACCACAAGAAGTTAAATTCGATGAGGAGTTGAATTCGAGGCAGTTGAGAAATTCATTTGCACTTACTCGCCAGTTCGAAGAGACTCTTGGTTTATTGGATTTAATCATAATAAAGATACAAAATAATGCTGATCCGAAGAAGAGTTCGAAGAGCTAATAGTTCTTATACATAGATATATAAGAACTAGGGGGGCTACTGATAAGGAAAAGTATTCTTTAGGGACTAAAGTGATAAATGCTGTAATTATAGGATTAAATTAGACTTTAGGAGGAACCTAGGGGTTAAGTTGTAAATTTAACAATATGTAACCGTTTTCTCTAACTAACTCACCTGGCCTATTTAAAGAGGCTGAGAGAGTTATTTTGACCTATGAAATATTAAGAGGTACTTTTCACTACTTGAATTTTCCACTGTAAACTCTCTGTTCTGAATTCACTCGTGACAACTTTAATTCACACCAGAATCGAACTGCTTGCATAGACTGGAAAACTTGAGCTTATGATTGACTGCTGAAATTCCATCGAACATGAAGCACAGAAGCCGAAACTTAGAACTTTCTTCAAGACCTGAGCAAACTTATGGATCTTTATCGAATTCCTGCATTTATCTTTGAGAATCTGCAATAAGGGTTGAAAGGTAAAGGCTGGTGTCAAGAAGAGCTTGTTGCCTAGTTAGTATAAGAGACGACAAAGAACATATATCTTTCTCTACACAAACAACAATCATCACATCTACAAAAACCATCCTAGAGACAAAAAGTACATAATCTAATACAAGATCCATACTGCAATTTGTCTTTAATATTAAAGTAACTCAACTTAAAACTTTCTAAAAGAGTAATAGTTTTTAATAGATTTGGAGCTTGAAAATATGAGAATTCAGTTTTCATCTTACATTTCAGGGTCCAATTAGTAAGTCAATCAGCTGCTTTATTTTGAACTCTAGAAATGTAAGATATAACATTGTCGAAGCTATTAACCTTTTGCAGCATTGAATAGTGTGTTTAAGATGCCAATGATAGTTACCATTTTATAACATGTTAACCAAAACCATTGAGTCTGTTTCAATTTCACATTTCTTCCATCTTTTCTTTTTGCAGATCAACAAGCCATCTAACAGAGCTCGTGATTGAGCCATAATTGGAGTCAATTTGCCATAAAGATTAGTAGAGCCTAGAATGATTTCACCAGAATGATCTCTGATGATTATGCCACATCCCAAATCTCCATTAAGCTTAAAGGAGGCATAAATGTTTAGCTTAAGATATTAAGGTCCAGGCGGACACCATTTCATATAGCTGGGTATTCGATTTGCGGAAATGTAGTTTATGCATCCAATTTTGTTTGCGACCTTAAAGTCTTTTTTCCAATGCTTGGTCCTGAGACTGTTAGATTGGTCAAGACAAGAAATTATATAGTTAATATACCTAATTGTAGACTATGTACTCTGCTTGTTGTTGTTGATTTTGACATTGTTTCTAGCTTTCCAAATTGCCTATAATAGAATTGTAAGAATTATTGTTCTGGCATGCAATTCATATGTAGTCAACCAAAAACAAAATGTAATCATATGAGATATGGTCATAAACTTGTCAGTTTTTATTTTAAATAGGTCAGCATAGTAGCACCATATACTCCAAGCGAAATCACAAGAAATAAAAAGATGTTTAGGAGATTCTATGTTACAAAAGAATCGGAATTTTAAGACAATAACTAAGTGAATTTTTTTTACATAATTGTGTCTACATTAATGAAATTATGCATGACTTTCCAAGCCATAAATAAATATTTTCTTAGAGTTACCGAATTTCATAATTTTCCAAACATATTGGATATGTTATACCTGCTTTTCAGGTATGCTTAGTGCTAAAATTTGAATCATTGGATAGCTTCCAAATTATAGAATATTCTAAATTAATATTGGTATAAGTATTTTGAATATTCTCGATATTGGCTTGAGTTAGAAAGATCTTAAGTTTTTTTATATCCCATGAATGTTCTTTCCAAAATTCCTTCACCATCTGCTGCATATACCCTGAGTTATCACAATAATCGTTAACAGTAATAAGGGGAGATTGATCATACCGGTTTTTAAGCCAAAATTTAATGTCTCCTTTGCCCAAGTTCCACATAATGTTGGGCTCAACAATCTATTTTATCTTAATTGATCTTTTTCAAGTGTTGGATCCTGCTTTAGTGTAAAATATCTGCAAAGAGTGAAGCTTCTTGCAATAGATATTTTGCATAAGATTAGCCCACAAGCTCTTATTTTTCCTAAAATTTAACCATAGTTCACAAGAAAAAGTATCTTGTAAGTCAGCAAGGTTACGAATATTAAGACCCCCTTCATTGAAAGGTTTACACAAAGTTGTTCAGGAAGACAAGTGGATTCTGTTATCATTTGTTAAAGATCCCCACAAAAATTTGTTAAAAATATTCTCTATCTTTGAAATGATAGACTTAAGCATATAGAAACTTTGAGTCCAGTATATTTGAATAGCCATCAGGACAAAATTAATCAGGGTTAATCTGCCTCCAAACGATAATTTCGTATCCTCCTATTCTTTTATCTTAGTATCATTTTTGTTATTCAATGTAATTGTTGGCCTTCTTGTTGTTGTTTAGGATGATGCCTAGGTAGTCAGTTGGGAGATAATTGGGGCTGAAGCCATAAAGGTTGGTAAGGGCAGCAATTCTTGTGTTACCGGGTTTAGATGGCATGATGATTTTAGTCTTTTCTTGATTAATAATTTTTCTTGAAATATTCTGATAATTTTGCATAAACTTTCTAAAATTATTAATAAAATAATCCAAGTTATTAGTAAATATAAGAATATCGTCCGCAAAAACTAAGCAAGAAATCATTAAGTTGCTTCCAGATGAGAATTGCATAGATTTATTTTTATTAAACAACTTCTACAACCCTTTTATGAGAAATTCTTCAACCAAATGAAAAGACTAGGGGAAAGAGGGTCCCCCTGTCTCAGCCCTCTTTTGGTGTTGAAGAAGTCATAAACATTAGCATTAATAAGCATTGAAATATGAACATAACTAATGAGGTTATTTATCATCTTAACAAAGGCTCGAACAAAACCAAATGACTCTAATACTTTTGATATAAATCTATGAGAAAGCTTATCAAAAGCCTTCGACATATCCACTTGAATCATGATATTACAAGCTTTCTTTTTCTTGTTTAAATCAAATATGAGATCTTTAGCTATTAATATGTTTTCATGGATAGAAGTATTAGGGATATATGCACCTTGAACACTAGAAATGACTTTAGGAAGAATCCTTGTTATTCTATTGTTGATAATTTTAGACATAATTTTATTAATAAAGCTGCATAAACTAATAGGCCTGAAATCCTTCCAATTTGTAGGATTGAAGGACTTCGGAATGAGGCACAAACCTGTGGCTAAAATACCTATGAGAATCTTCTACCCTAGAAGGTAATCAGACATAACCAAGCATAGATCTTTTTTTATTATAATCCAACATGCCTTGTAAAAGAAACTATTGAATCCATCAATACCTTCTCGTTGCTAGAATAAGGAAGCTCAGTTAGAAGGCCTTTGAAATAAGAAATAGTTGATTTCCGAATAAGCTTCTTGTCAATAATCCAGCTTTCCCCTTCCTTAATGTTGTTGATGATATATTTCTTTCTTTTATTGTTAACATAACTTTGAAAGACTTTTATGTTCTTGTTTCCATCCTTAAGCCATGTAGTATAGCATTTCTAAAACCAGTAACTCTTTTCCATTTTAAGGGCCAGAAGGAGATCAACATTAGATTTAGATAACTTCACTTTGGAATCAGAGCTGTTAACTTCTTGGTGATGAATTTATGAATTTCCATGCATTTAGCTTGATTCTCAGCTTCATGCACCTTGTCCAAAATTTTACCAAAACATGATTTGTTCCTTACCCTTAAAGCTTGCTTAAGTCTGTTTATTTTTTAATAAAAAATAAAGAGAGGATATCCTGCAATATTATTTTCCAATTCTTTTTTTCCACAAAAGGAATGAATTCACTATCTAGAGTCCACATGTCCAGAAATTTAAAAACAAATTTATGCATGACTCTGTCTTTACTAGTAGTTATGCATAATGGGCTATGACCAGAACATGTTTTAACCATATGCATCACTTTAGTTTCATTGAATAGGTTGGACCAGGAAGAGTTAACTAAAAACTCTATCAAGTCTTTTCCATTTGGAATTTTTATTCCATGTGTACTTTGAGCCATAATAACCCGCGTCTTCTACGTTGCAACCCCTTATCATATCATTAAATTCTCCAGTGATATCCATGGAGTAAGTGAGACAATCAATATGTTCATCTAGGGATGTAATGACGTTGAACTCTCCCATTATGATCCACTCCTTGTTTACAATAGTAGTTGAGATGTTTTTCAGAGAATTCCATATATCCTTCCTGTTATAACGTTAACACTTTGCATATACAATTGTTAGAAGAAATTTAATATTCATGTTTATTCCAGAAATTTTGATATAAAAGCATTGAGGATGGTTTAAAATAACTTCGACTGAAAATTCATTATTCAAGTCAAACCAAATTTTATTTGTATAATTGGCAGTAAAATCTTTTAAACCAATCTTAGTTGAAGTAGAAGGCATGTTGTCCTTTCGTAAGAGGTTCCTGGATATCTACAAAATAATTTGATCCTTATAACTGATTGATTTGATCCTTATAACAGTAAACTTGTTGTTGATTCCTGTTATGTTCCAGTTCAAGATCTTAATCATCTCAAAATTGACTTGTTCTTCTTGTTTATCCCTAAAAACTATGGGATTTTATGGCTAACTTGTTTATCTTTTTAATTCATCTTGCTTCTTGTAGTTTCTTATTCAAAACTTTCTGGAATTCAGTGCTACTTTCTTTGTTCTTGTATGTTAGAGTTACTTGCAAGTTGCCTATGCTTTCTTTGTTAAAAGTATAAGTCTTAGAAATCTTGTTTTCGTATTCGAGGTTGTAGCCTCTTTCCAGTGATTGAATTGCATCAATTATCTCATCATTCTTAGGAATCATGTTATTACTATTTTGTGTGTTTCTTTCCTTATTTTTGTTTTTGAAGTGATTAGGAACAATGCCAAGGTTTTTGCTGATTGTAGAATTCAATTCCTTGGCATGATTATGAGCAACAGTGATGGACTTTAATTTTTATTTGTTTTCTTTCTTTCTGTTCATGAGAGGTTCATCATCAGGAATTTCGCTAGATCCTGGTCTAGTTATCGTGATGTTAAATTTTTTCTAGTAGTTGCCTTGAGACTTTTTGCAGGTATCTGAATCGTGACCAATATGGTAACATTTGTCATAATACTTTAGGAGATCTTTGTAGCTAGAACGTATCCAGCACCCCTGGTTTTCGCCAAAATGAACCTATAGATTATGGTGGATCTTCTGAGTCAAATCCATTTCAACCTAAGCCACACATGAATTGTGGCATGCCTTATTCTTTTCCGGGATCTTTATTTTCAGGTACCGCCTATAGATTTTGCTACAAAGTAGATTATATTTTCATTATACATGAACTCTGGTATTCTTTCAAATTTAATCGAGACTAGACTGACAAGGCATTCAAATTTTGTGTTGAACTCAGGAGTCCATTTGAGAAGTCTCATGACCGAATCTCCCATGTACCAGATGTTCTTGACCATACTTTGCACATGTCATCTTTGGAATCAAATTCAAGAAACATATAGTGAGAATCCCATACACTGATGTTACATTCAATCCTAAGTTTCATTTTCTGTAAAAAAAAAAGCCATTGATTATTTGCTCTTTTGGAATTCCCTGGTTGAACTTTACAATCAGAATGTATTTCCTTTGGTTGATTAGGGAATCCTTTGAACTTTGTGTAAATTGCACAAATATGTGATCTGTTTAATGTTGATAGCACACTAGGTAACATTCATCTTGTTTATTTTGATTACACAAAATATCCGACACGATTTTCTATCATGTTGATCTCTTTGATGCTTATCTTCAACTTCTATTGATTCTTTTGATTGATGCAAATTGTTGATTGAAAACCGAAGATCTGAAACATATTCCATAACAGAGCAATCCCGAAAAACACTGACCAGAACACGATAAAGATGAAATGAATCGGAAAACAATCCTAACTAAAAGATACAAAAAACCCTGGATGAGACTTCACATGGAAACTCAAAAGAATAAAGAGATAAACTCAATTCAAAAAATTTGTTCTCGGATTAAAAAAACAGATTGTCTGATATTTAATAAAAACACCATAAAAAAGTATGAATTTTTTTTGTAAAAAACGAAATATTTAAAACAAAATGGAACGGCCTAATGATTTTAGATAAATGATGAAATTGTTTATTCTCCTCATTTAACATTTAAAAAAGTATCAACAGTAATGTGATTTTCTGAAAATAATAAAATATAGAAAATCATAAACCGGAGTTTCTCGACCAAAATCATCAGTGGAGAAAAATCCCATAGATCTCCATCTGCTACCAAAACCAGTCCGGTACCAAACAATCCCTTCCTTCTCCAACTATAATGCCTGTTGAGTATCTCTCTCTTTACTGAATTCGTGATCTGGATCTCATTGCAGCTCTGTTCTTGTATCTGATTTGTGTTTGATTCATCTTATAGTTTCGGGGAATGGTGGAGGTGGAGCCACCGAGTCCTCTCAGATACCTAATCGGAGCGGCGATCATGATGATAGGAGTCGTACTCCCCGTCGGTTACATGATGTTTCGCAACAAGCGTGTTCCTTCTTCTTCTTCATACTCCAAACAGACGTAGGTGTGCCTTTACCTTTCTATCGATTTCTCAATAGATTACGCATTTTGATTTGCATTAGTATTTGATTTCATCGTCTCTTTGTATTTCTTCATGTAAATCAGTGATTTTCTTGTGATACATCCCCTAAATCACATAGGTTATTAGGGTCTGCTATTAAGATGTTAGTGAATACATAGCTTTCTACAATTTATCAAACAAAAGCACATAATTGTTTCATCATATAGGCTGTTAGTTCGGTATATATAATCTGTTGAGGAAGATAGATATAGACTGTTAGAATTTTGGTTACAGAATGTGAATTTGATCTTCCATAAGTCAGTCTTTCATTTTTTGCTAAAATGGATAGTAGTTTCTTTATCTTATGAATCTGCTTCTGTTTCGATTCAGAATCATCGAATTCTTCTGTGTTTAAAAGATGATACTGATTTTGAAGTCAGAATGTTTCAATCTTTATGGCAAATTGTGATTTTTTTACCAATTGGCCAAAGCCTTATACTTTGTTTCTGTCAAACATACCAGGAACAAAGTTTTGATTTAGAGACATCAAAGGGAAGATACTTTTAGATACGGTTCGTTTGCGTTCGATTCTTGATGGGATATAGGTAAAAACAGTGGCATCAAATGTTGAATAGATCTGCCTATACTAATGTAAATGTATCGAAACTTAAACTCTATCCCATGTTTCGGTTTGGATTATAATTGAACTTTATAGATTTCTAAATGTTTGGAAGTTGGTTCTTATTTTCCTCATTGATTTTTGAGCTAGATAGTAGTAAAAAAGTAATGGCTAGTTGGCTACTATGATATATATCTTGTCTTTTTTCTGGTTTTTTAATTGAATTGATCATCATTGTGAGGTTTAGTTTCGTTTTTTGCTTAATACTATCCGAATTGAGATTACGTCATGACATGGTTGGATTTCTCCACTGCATAATGTCTATTTCAGGTGCATTATAACTTAACTTCTGGTGCATACTATGAAATATGTCTTGTTTTTTCGAATTTTTTACTGAATTGGTCATCATTGTGAGATTTCGTTTTGCTTTTTGTTTCGTAATGCAATTCGAATGGAGATACTTCATGACATGTTTGGATTTCTCAATATTTCCAATGCATAATGTCTTATTTCAAGTGCCTTATAACTTAACTTCTGGTATACTTATGTGCATTACCTAGTGATTTAATAAATATTCAGTACCCAACTCTCAGTTTGTCTAAGTCGGTGTCGTAGTCTCTAACATGTATTTACAATTATGCAGTTCGTTGTTATTGTAGTTTGGTGTTGTTCGAATCTGATAGCATTGGTACACATTAAAATGCACATGAATTTTAGTCTTTTTCTTTGAAATTCCCAATCCATCAGTTTACTTTGATGGGTGCTTTACGGGCAGTTTTGAGATGTTGGGTCTTGGACAAAGTGGAGCATACTGAAAAGCTATTTTAAGAAATGTATGGAAATCAAACATATGATGCTTTATTAGTATGCATCCAAGTTATGGGGACGCTATGGAATTTTACTAAAGCATAAACCAGTTTTGGGCTCCGTTATGATAATTATGTATTTATTATGTATGGCAGAAGTACATTGCCTTTACAGATGAGTTCAAAAGATGATAATCATGTATTCTTAAATAACTAAAACTTTTGTAAAAACTATAGTACCATTAGCACCATTTCTGTGAAACACCAACTACCCAGTAAAAGAATCTGGAATCAATCGTTCCACTTCCCAAGGGCTTCACCAACACCCAGTAAAAGATTCTGGAATCAATCGTTCCACTTCCCAAGGGCTTCACCAACACGGACTCTCTCCCCTCGTTTGATGCAAAACCTAAAGTCGGAAGAATCCTTCTCGTCTCTTAGTGATTTTAGTGTCTGTGCTTGGAATACTAGCACAACTGTTGATCCCATGTTGAAGGCAGCCATCTGCAGAAATACAGTACAAAAGAGCAGGAAATTGTAAACATTATTGAATTAGACAGACAAGAAATTTAGCAGATTCATAGTCAATTATGTTTTAATTGAGAAAATATGTTATAAATTACATTGTCGTTAAAGATTACTCAAAATGTAAAATTAATATTACTGTATGTTTATTAAATTTCACAACTAACCAAGGAAGATTATACTGAAATACAGACTAACCTCATGCCCTTTCTTGATTGTGATGCCAACTCCTTCAGGTTCATACACCCGTTGTTGAGGGGGCTCCGCTGGAAATAATTTATTTCTAGGCTGGTTTGTCCGAAGTTCAGGCTCAATGAAGAGCTGTCGTATACAAAGAACAAAATTAGTACCATAAGGGTTAACCATGATATACAAATCATTTCAACTAATAAAAGGAGAAAACAGCTAACAAAATGAATGCCACAAATATGCTTAATGCAAGCCATCCGTTGAGTTTCGGAATGGAGCGTAAGTATCAACAATTCGAGCTTTATAGCTCACCTCAACTCTCAAAAAAAAACTACAAACATATTTTCAACCTGAGGCTTGACACGATGATGAAGCCATTTGAATGTGGGGCATCCGATATCCAAGGATTTAAGGCTAGTCAAGAAAAAATGAGCTTAATCTTCAAAGCTCATAAACTCTGACTCGGGGTTGGGCTAGAAAGAGATACAGGCTCAAGCTTGGACTTTACATAAATTAGCAGCTGCAGAATTTACTCCAAATAGATTCATTCAGACAACCCAGGCTAGTCTATGCAAGCTCCAGTCTGATAATAATGATACCAGTTACATGCCATTGCCACTACAAAGTTATCTATTCACAATTTTGCTTATTAATGAATGTAGACATCATGTTGTAACTATCTGGAGGCACGTAATGCCAACAGTGTGTCTACTTGATTATTGTAATTCGTAACTTACAAGGGTAGCATGTGAAATAATTAGAATTACGCTATAGCATTTTCATAGTTGGAACATTCGGTCAAAGATCTTCCAGGAACAAAATTGTTCTTTTAAACCATAAAGTAGGGTTAATATTCATGTGTGTCTATGTTCATTGTTGGCGTAGCCTCTGTGCATATGTGTATATATACATATAAGTTGTACTTGCGGCAGTCACCTCACCTCAATGGACCCAATATTTGTTGCACCTATTGCTGCAATTGCCATAAACCCTTGCTGCCATAAACCTTCGAGCACGACCTGATGACAAAGGGATTGCAAAACAATTGGTAGAACCAAATTTATTAGGGGGATGGGAAATTAATAGTCAACTTCGACACATTCACAAATGAAATTCTCTGTTGAGCATAAACATTTGAGAATAAATTAAAAAAGAGTGTCAATTAGAAGTGAATAAATGTTTGGTATTAAAACTGAAACAATGTTAGATTAGGTTTTTAGTCTGAAGGAAATAAAAGAAGACTTTTTGCATGGTTTATGTTTTCAATTTTGTTTTTGTCTAAATACTAAAAGACTGATGAATCCAAGTTACCCTTTCATTTTCAACATAAAGGTTTCGTATTGTTCTTGTAGCACGGTCATTCACAGGAAACAGACGCCCTAAAAGAAATTAAATCTGAGTCAGTTTAAGACACCTACGTGAAAACATAAATAAGAAACAATTATTGTGGTTGTAACTCTCACCAATCAATGAGAACATAAGCTACCTGAAAAATGACGCCGAGCAAGGACGTTCCAGTCTGCTGGTGAGTGTACTCGGTGATAATCTCCGGGCTTCAAGTATATTACACAGTAATAAAGCCCTCTCATTGGACTGCGACCAAATTCTTTATATATAAATTACTAGCATCATATATAGCTTAAGAAAAATCAAGGAGAAGAGAAGAGACAAGTTATGTTTATGTCAGATACATGTCAAAATAACATGAAAACATAAGCATAACATGTTATACATTCTGATAGCATGTTATACAGTCTCCTGGTGAGTGTACTCGGTGATAATCTCCGGGCTTCAAGTATATTACACAGTAATAAAGCCCTCTCATTGGACTGCGATCAAATTCTTTATATATAAATTACTAGCATCATTTATAGCTTAAGAACAATCAAGTAGAAGAGAACAGACAGGTTATATTTATGTCACATACATGTCAAAATAACATAAAAACATAAGCATAACATGTTATACATTCTGATAGCCAGCTGAGAAGCATAATTCAAGCAAGTCTAATGTGCGTCAGTAAAAAAATATAACTTGAGTAACAAAAGATATGACGCAATTTAAACAAAAAAAAATGAAGGTAGTATACCATACCTTGCTGAGACAGTCTCCCGAATTTTAGGAGAAGCTAATGAGAGTCTCCACCATGACGTCTTGCTCTGCTCTCCAAAAGTGGTATCTTGTTCACCATTGTCAGCGACGGTATTCCCTTCAGCCATGAGGGGAAGCATAGAGCTAGCACCAAGAAGAGACGGAACAGAATATGAAAACCCTTTGACTTGCTCAATCATTGCCCCTGCTCCTTTTAACTCTCCGAACCTCAGAATAGTACCATCTACAGGGCTAACCTGATAATCCACATAATGGTGGTAAGTTCGGAACCTTAAGAACGAGAAAGAAGTAGTAGACACATGCATGAGAAGTTGAAGATGCTTGTTACCAGTTACCAGACAATGAGGATCAGGATCGATAGGTCTGCAACCTTCTTTTAAGGTGCGAACAAAGAAATCCCGTAGAGAAGCATATTCTTCAAGAGGCAAAGCTGCTTCCGCTAAATCTGAGACCCAAACAATCAAGAGCGATTTGTAAACTCTTCATCTCAGTAAATGATGTAATTTGGTCTTTGCTTCTACAGAGTAGTCAAGTGAACCAGAATGAATGAAACAAATACAACGAAAAACGGTTTACGGTTCAATAATCGTACTTGAGTGGAATGCTCGAGCCCAAGCTCTATAGACAGATGAACGCATCCAGACAGGAATTTCCTAAAAACAATGTTGCTTTAGTCATATCAAAATTACATTTAAATGATAAATTATCAAGATAAATACATAAAAATGCTGCAGAAAATAATCCGAAACATAAATCATGCGGTTTGTGTAAACAGAGCAGACCTTGCAAAACATAAGACGCATGCATCACAGCACAATATATAGCCACAGACAAACTAACTGAACTTTATACAGACAGAGAAAGAATCTTAATTGTCAAAATGTATGGCTGAGAAATCAGGTATGTGCACAGTTTCACTACCAAATTGAGAGTAAATTTGTTTACATGCCATGCAAGTAGAACATATATTTAAAATTTATACCGAAGCAACAAACACCCACGTCGAAGTTCCATCTGAATTACACAAATCTAAACCCCTAAAATTTCAATAATTCAACTCGGTATGTAGGCAGAAATGCTTCCCAACTACATCGTATAAAATTAATATTAAATCAAACCAATGTTTCTACTTAATAGAGAATCAACAAGCACCCAAGATTATAAATACCGTGCTTAACAAGGCAATTAGCTTAAAAAAGGGTAAATTACTAACCACATTAGTCAAGGAACCCCAAAGTCTTGAAATTGAGCGCAGAGGTAAGATACCTAGAAAACCAGCCTAGATTTGGAAGGTCATAGCGATAAATATCAGAAGTTGGACATGACAGTAAAAACTATGAACCATCAAAATAAATAAACTATAGAAAATGAGCCTAAGACAATGTTGGTAGTACTAATGTTAAAGAGATAATATAACCTTAGCATCAGGATGGAACTCAGCTTCAATCCCTCTATCCCGTGCGTCTTCTACCTGTTATCAAGAACAACCACATCTAAGTTATAACCACAAAACCTCCCTACAGTCCTCATAATATTTTTGTTTGGTGATGAAAGGGAAGCCCAAACACTTCATAATTATGACAGAGGATAAAATGAGAGCATACAATAAAGAGTCAGAATACAACTGGCATACAACTTGCATACAAGAGCAAAAGAGTCAGAAACAACAATCATTGGCAGAAGAAATGATTTGAGTGTCTGATCAATCTACTGATTTTGATAAATAAATAAAAAGTTACCTTTTTGTCATCATAAAGACGACGAGCGTGAAGAGCACCGAGCATAAGTATGGTGGCTACTGTTGCACCAGGCAAAAGGAAAGCATTACCTGCATAGACAAAATTGACAAGAATTTCCATCAAGATCACTTAGTAAGCACAAAAATCAACTATAGCTAAATTTAAATCAAAACAAATTTATGACATTGCCTGAAATGCCCAAAAATGTAAACTCGAATAAAAAATTCTACTGAACTGTCTGCAACCCAGGAAGGCAAAATTAAGTGGATTCTCAATAGAACCAACCATATACCTTGAGAATCGCCATTGCCGCCGTTTACGGAAGCGCGAGCTTTTTGCTGAGAGTTCGATTGAAGCTTTTTGAGAAACGAAGTGAAATGTTGACGCTGGCCATGGAAGTTATGCTGTCGTGAACAGTGAGAGAACAAGATGAGCCTCTGAGAAAATCGGAATTTCATTGTCGTTGGTTATGGTAGCCTTCCCTCGGGTTCGGGTTTTTGCAGAAACGAATTGGCTTCTTTTTTTTTGCGCGAGGTTTCTGCCCTAAGAGCAACGGTAATTGAAAGTTCCCCTACTTTGTTAAACAATAAAATGAACCGGCCTTGCCCATCAAGTAAAAACAATCGTTATATAAAAGTTAGATGCAAAATATTTGGAGGGGTATAAAAAAGTGAGTTCATTTTACCTTGGATAGCCACCATTTTCTTGTACTTTTTTCGGTATAAAAACGTGCTTAAATTAATAAATAAAATATTGTACATGGGTTACAGGAGGTGGATGCCTCGTTACAAGGAGAAATCCGAATTGGATTGTGGAAGCTTGTTACAAAATTTTAAATTACACTTGCTTTGTTAGAAGAAACAACAGGAATAACTAGGTTATCCAGTGAAAGTGACTTTGGTTCCTTTGAATCGATATTTGAGGTCAGATAGCACATGGTGTGCTATGCTGGTGAAGGGGGATTGCTTGTTATTGAAGATTCTATCATTCCTTTCCCTCCAGATGTAATAAATGGTGGCACAGAAGGCTGTTTTCCAATGAGACTTTCAGTTATCCTTCGAGGCATTCCATGTGCTCGCCTGCTCCAGCCATTGAGGCCATGGGGAAGGAGGGGTAGGAAATAGTAACTTTTGGGCAAGGGTTTCCCATATTGCGGTGGAGTAATAGCACTAGGTTAGGAGGTGTTCAAGGTTTTCAAACGATGTTCCACATAAGACACAGGTCGGGGGGAGTCAAGACCCCAAGAAATGAGCTTGTCTCTGGTGGTGAGTTTGTTATGGATTGCAAGCCATGTGATGAAGGAGTGTCTGGGGATCGAGTATTTGTGCCAGACTAGCGCAGACCAGGCGACTTTAATCCTGGTGGGCTTAAGGGTTTTGTAAGTGCTGCTGATGGAGAATGTATGATGTGATTTGCTGGGGAGCCAGATGAATGTGTCCTTGTAGGATGAGGCGGGGGGGGGGGGAGGTTTTGGATGGCTGATGTTATTTCTGTGAGGAAAGGGTGGAGGATTCGGTTGGGGGCTCTCGCTTGGGGAGGCCACGTCCAACGGCCGTTTAAAATAAGGTCTTGCACCGTTTTTAAATTCCGCAGTCGGGAGAGGTTTTGGATGGATGGTCCATAACGGTTGATCAGAGAGGTGGAGAAGATCCAAGGGTCATGCCAGATGGATGTCTCCGCTCCATTGCCAATAGTGACTCTGTAGAGATTTGCTGCTACATTCCGGAGGTTGAGGATTTTCCTCTAACTCCAGCTATCATTTGGTGGAGTGGGAATGGTCCAAATGCAGTTGTTTTTTATTTTTTCCAGCAGTATCCATTGGGTCCAAAGGGAGTTCTCGTTTTTTGTAAGGATGGACCAAAGGAGCTTTAGGACGGCCGCCTGATTCCAGGTTTTTAGGTCTGGGATCCCAAGGCCGTCCTCTTCTTTGGACACGACTACCCTTTCCCAAGCGATCTTTGATCCCGAGATCTTCATTTCTGAGCCAGACCATAGGAATTTGCGTAAGAGCTGGGAGAGTTCTTTGAGGACTCTGACTGAGAGAATGAAAATTGATGACCAATAGACTTGGCTAGCGAAGAGGACAGAGTTGATGAGTTGAAGACGTCCGGCATATGAGAGTTGCTTTGTGGTCCAAGAGTTGATTCGGTTAGTGATTTTGAGGAAGAGGGGTCTGCAGTCGTTGTAGGTTAGGCGAGAGGTGATGAGGGGAACTCCAAGGTATCGAACGGGGAGGGATCCTTCGATAAAGTTGAGGAGGGAGAGGATTTTCTGTTTGGTGTCGGGGGAGGTTCCTGAGAAGAAAATGTGGCTTTTGGAGGGGTTGAGTTGTAGTCCAGAAATGGTCGCAAATTCTTGAAGGCCTTCGAGAATGAGTTTGATAGAGGGGAGATTAGCCCTGCAAAGAATCAGGAGGTCGTCTGCAAAGCACAAGTTGATGATACGGAGTTTTTGACATTTCCAGTGGAATCCAAAAGATGGGTGCCTGCTTTTTTCCTGGAGGATGCTGGAGAGTACCTGCATTACAATAACAAAGATATACGGGGAAAGAGGATCGCCTTGCCTGAGGCCTTTAGCAGCCGGAAAGAATTTCGATAACTTATCATTTATGCTAACGGCGTAAGAGGGGATGGTGATGCATTGGATAATCCAATTTATCATTGTAATGGGGAAGTTCATGGCAAGTAAGATGTCAAGAACCAGTTCCCATCTGATATTATCAAAGGCTTTTTTAAGGTCTATTTTAAGGGCACATCTGGGGCCTTTTCGGTTAGTATGATAACCATGCATGAGGTTTTGGGAGAGGAGAATATTGTCCACTATTGATCTCCCCGGGATGAAGGCGGATTGGGAGGGGTCAATAAGGGATGGAAGGGCTGGCTTGATGCGGTTTGCAATGATCTTAGAGATTGTTTTGTAAATTATATTGCAGCAGGCTATGGGTCTAAAGTCTGACGGGTGGGAGGGGGAATCTATGTTGGGGATTAGAGCTATTAAGGTGTTGTTCCAGTTGGGGTCCATTTTCCCCTTGGTGAAGAAAGACTTAACCTCTTCACAGACATCTGGGCCCACTGTTGTCCAACAGGCCTTGAAGAAGTCTGCGTTGTAACCATCCGGGCCCGGCGCCTTGTCACTGTTAATCGCAAAAAAGGGCTTGCTTGATTTCTTCGTTTGAGATGGGCTTAATCATGTCCGTGATTAGGTTCTGGGGGACAGAGGATTTAATAAGGTTTCTGATTCGGCCGGGTCCAGGGTAGTCTTTCGAACTAAGGGAGCCTAATTGGTTTTGGAAGTAATTGTTGAAAGTGGAGGAAATTATGCGAGGATTGGAGCTTAAAGAGCAGTCCTCCTTCTGGATCGAGAGAATCTTATTTCTGGCTCTGTGGGCTCGGATGCTGTTATGAAAAAACTTAGAGTTCTTGTCCCTTAGCTTGAGCCAGGTTTCTCTGGATTTTTGCTTAAGGAAAGATTCCTCAGCACGACTAAAGAAAATGTAGGAATCGGAGGCCGATTTTTCGAGGGAGATGAAAGTACGGTTCGAGGGGGAGTTAAGGAGGTTCTCTTGGGCTTGGGCGAGGGAGGCCCTTGCCTTCTCAACCCGGTCACTAATATCACTAAAGGCGTTTTTGTTTATGGAAATTAGTGAGGGGATGAGTCTAGTGAGTTTGTAGGCTAAATTTTCCATAGGGCTTTGATGAGTAGGGATATAGCAATTGCTTAGGACCAGGTCCTGGAATCTCGGATGGAGTTTCCACATGTTGAAATATTTGAAAGGGCTAGGGGAGGTCACGTAAGGAGTAGAAAGGTGGATAATAATCGGGGTGTGGTCAGAGGTGAGCGGGAGGTCATAATGAGCAAAAGAATTAGGGAAAGAGTCATCCCAATCGGCGTTTATCAACGTACGATCTATTCTAGAGGATATAGGGTTATTCTCTTGTCTGTTGAACCAAGAGAACTGGAAACCTGTAAAGCGGAGGTCGTCCAGATTACAGGCACGACATCAGTCATTGAAAGCTTCTATGGAACTGTTCCAGCGAGGGTCTTGGCTGGTTCTCTCCTGGGGATTTCTAATTGCATTGAAATCCCCAAGAACAATCCAAGGGGAGCTGGCAGTACTGCGAGCTATGGACCGAAGCTTGTTCCAAAGAGGGAGCCGGTCCAGGTGATCATTAAAGCCATAGATTGCAGTGAGATTGAAATAGGTGTTTTTGGCAGTCCAAACTAGAGAGCAGTGGATGGTCTGGGCCGTTATATCTAAAATGGATAAGTTGTAGACGCTAGGGTTCCAAGCAATCCATATTCTACCTAAATGATGGTAGTCATGGTTCGTGTGGTAGTGCTAGAAATGCAACATGGTTCGCATAATGGCCTCAGTTTTAGGGGCTTTGAACTTAGTCTCCAAGAGGCAAATAACATTTATACTATTCGAAAAAACTAGATGACGTACATCTTTTTGACGCACAGGGTCGTTTAACCCTCTAACATTCCAACATGCAATTTTCATTAAAGTAAGGAAAAGGAAAATATAAGGGAAAGCTAATACATCTTGGGGTTTTCCCCGTACATACTTGTGAAAGCAGCATTACGGGCTGCTTTTGGTCTTGGAGAGGTGATCTCGGTTGAGGATGGGTCTCCGTGTTCATGTCCTATCTGGGCTGCTGCTAGGGTGTTGCTAGCAATGATGAAACTTTTGGTCCAACTATTCTGAACGGTCATTTGTCTAAGGGTGTCCGGGGTGGGGGCTTCACTGTTGCTTGAGTCCGAGAGAGTGATATGCGGTGGGTTGATCATTGGTTCTTTTCCGGGTCGGTGGGCAGGGAGGCCAGTGGAGGGGGGAGGGCCAGTGGAGGGGGGAGGGTCCGCGGCTAGGTGACAGGCTGCGGTAGCGTGTCCAAAGGAATAGCCTCGGTTGCAGATTGTGGGAAGGCCTTGAAATTCAACTTGGATGACATGGTCTTTGCCGAGGCAATGAATGGTGATGGAAGAGGGAAATTCTGAGGTAGCATGCATTATGATACAGATTCGGGCATAATTCAGTCTTGTTCTGTCTGCAGTCTGGCTGTCTACGTAAATGGGAGTTCCCAGATAGCTCCCCAGAATGCCTAGCCTTTTTTCTGACCAAAGCTCGTGGGGCATTCCGTGGAATTTGACCCAGAGAGGGATAGATTTTAAGGCCTTTTTAGTCAACGTTTCCATTGGTTCCCATCGCTTTAAAAAAACTGGGTGGCTGCTGAAAAACCAGGGGGCTTTTTCCAGAACTTCCGTAACGTTGTCGGCAATGGAAAACTTAAAGTAATAGTGGCCGGATGGTGTCGGTTTCCATTCTTGGAGGCCATAAGTACTCCATACTTGGTTGGCAAGGGTTTGGACATGGGAGACGGCTCTTTTCTTTGATAGAAAGTAGCCTGAGAGGCATTTTGCCCAGTCTTCTTTGTCCCCTGTTATCGCACCGTCTGGGAAGACTAAAGTGCCGTTGTCTATGTGGATATCTTCGGTTTTTTGGATCTTCATTGGGGATCGGGGATCAGGTTGTGCGACTATGTGGGCCCATGATCTTGTCGATGCTCCGGGGTGGTGAATGTTTATCATAGAGGCTGATTCTGCGGCGAGATGTGGGATGATGATGTTGGTGTTTCCTCGAACGTGACGGAAGACACTATTGTTTTTCCAAGGACCTGAAAGGTCAGGGCGGATTCCGAGGGGTCGGTGGGCTTTCGAGGGTCTTGAGAAGGCATGACCCTTGCTGTTGCGGCCAGGGTAGGATTCTGGAAATGAGGTTGGAGTCGGGATTGGGTTTAGCTTAGGAGTTTGGGTTGATGGAGGGGCAGAGGTGTGAATGATGGTGGAAGCCTGATTTTGGTTACAGGGGAGCGAAAATTTGCTGGCTTGGATGGCTTGTTGAAGAGTAAGGACAGCGGTTGAGAGGACGCTGGTTTGAGGGGGATGAGGGGTGTAAGGGTGGAGGGGTGTAAGGGTGGAGGGTTGTGGGAAGACATTATTAAAAAGGTATCTGTTGGTCACTGACGTGGTTTCTACTAACGAAGGAGGGGGGGCTAGGGTTAGGAAATTCGCCAGGGAGGGAACGTGCATGTTGCTAGGGTTTTGGCATGCATGCATGGGGAAGTTTGCTGCATGCATGCAAGAAGCAAGGGAGGAAGGGTTGGAAAGTGAAGATGTAGCCGAGGTGCTAGAGGGAGGAGAGAGTTGTATCGGTGTTGAGGAGTTTTGGAGAGTGATGGGGGGTGGATTCGAGGGTGCGGTGGAGGGCGACCAGAGCAGCCCTGGGATAAGAGCTGTCTCACTGCCGTGGAGGCAGGGTTTGGAGTGGGATTCAGGTGAAAAAATGGAAGGGCGAGGAGGGTCTTCTAGAGCAGTGATGGCTTTGAGGAGACGCTCGTTACTTTCGAAGATGGCACGTAACTGCTAGTCTCTGGACGGAGACGGAGAAAGACCGATTTCGGAAGGGTCTTCTTCATCGGAACTTTCTACGGCTATGACTTTGGTTCCCGGGGGGAGAGCAACAGTGGGGAGGCTTCTCTATCTTTCATTTCGGAGCCATTGGACGGCTTGGTTAGAGGTTTACGGTTAGGGGAGATCGGAGGAGGAGATCCATGGACTGATAGTGGCAGTCCATGCATGCCTGAGGATTTCGGTGGGGAGGAAGAGGAGGGTGACGAAGATCTGGTCTCGAAGAATAGAGAGGTGCTTGGACTAGACGGTCTCGGAGACGTGGCTGATGGAGGATGGGCTGCTTTTTCGTTGAATCTTGGTGTGATTTTTCGGTTTGGTCGCCTGGAGGATGAGCTTCTCCTTGTTTCCACCATTTTTGAAATTTCAGACGAACGAGAGGGGAGGCAGCGGGGCTGAGAGGAGTAGTTGGTTTGGAAGCAGTGAGAGAGGGAGGGAGCAGCAGTGAAGTGGAGATGGATTGTGAGGATGTAGATAGGGAAGGGTTTTGTTTTATGGTGCAATCGATAGAACTGCCAGGAAAATGGGTTTCTAGTTTTTAGGGTAGTGGGTGGTTTACTTTTGATAGAGTGGTGGAGTGAGAGGGAGAGAAGGAGGGTTCTGGTTTTAAAGATGTGTGATTTGTAGGAGGTAGGCGAAAGGTTTGAGGAGGCAGGCGGAAAGAGGTATGGGATAACTTGCACGGTTCGTGAAGTTATTAATGAGGAGAGAGAAGATGAGAGAGAGGGGTGAGCCATTAATGCGGCTCTGCATGCTTGGTTCTCTTGATTGGCTAGGAGAGGAGTGAATGCAGGCCAACAAAAGGAATAAGAAGCTAGGTCAGAGGGAGAGGGATTGGTTGATCCATGGGGTCTTCTTCGAGGTAAGGCAACGCTTGGGTGGGTGGGCTGTCTCGGGGTGGGCGCCATGAACGGCGCTGCTTGCTGGTTTTGCGGGTGGGAGTTGTACAGGCAAAATGGATTTGCCTTCATTGTGTCTGTCTTGGAAACCGGAAGGGTGCCTGGAGAATTAAATGCCCTTTGGAGAAGCATGGCATTAAATTCATGATGAGCTACGAGGAGGCATGACATTAACGGAGCTGCCTGTGACTTTAATGGAGAGTTTATAGTCTCCATTAATGGCGAGAGGGGAGGTGTGGGCTGAGCTTTTAGTGCTCCAGAACCCTTGATTTTGCAGAGAATGGAGAGAGTCTCCCCATCAACAAGCCAATAAGCTTGTGATGGGGAATAAAACAACTTGGAGATGGAGATTAGACTGGAAAATTGGTAGAAATTTGAAAATTAGAGGTGGTTTCTAGAGAGAGTTTCTCTCACTAGAAACTAGCCGTTTTTTGGTCGATTCTTTCGGTGCCTAGTTCAATAATTGATTCTTTTTCTTGTACTTTTATTTTATTCATAGCTGAAAATATTAAATGATAGTTGTGTTCCTAATCGTGGTAAATACCTATTTTTTTCACAAACGTCACCAAATAATTATTAAACCTGGAACGCTCATTTTCTTTTTCAACTCATTCTTCACATAATTCAAACTGGAGAAAACTCGCTAAACACTCGTCGTTGCTACGCGTAAAAGCAAATTGACAGAGTTATTCTGTTCACTATATTCTAACCAACTTAGATATAAATCAAACCAAGATTGAACATATACACGTGGTTTTACGTGGTTTTCCGTTAAAATCTATAAGATGATATTTCTCCTTACGAGGTTGAGTTAGACCCATGGAAAGGTAAGCTATTCTTACCGATTTTTGAAGATCTGGATGAAAGCTAGAGATTGAGTCTCTTTTTCCTGGATGAGCCTCTAAATGTTTCCAGTTTGAAGATTGAGCTTCGACTTCAGGTTGTGGATTATTAACCACCGGAACATACTTCTGGAATAACAACTTCAATTTGTGTCTATTTGTGGTTAACTTTATTAATTAAATTAAAGATATTTGTATTTGATTTTCTAAATTTATGATTTGTTTTAAAATATCTATGCATCCTATAATAACAAACACAAAAACTCAATCAACAATAAAATTTAACATTAGGAAAGTAAAATAAAAATAAAAATTTATGCAGGTCTATTTGCTTTGAAATTGAACCCTACGTTATACAATCAAAAATAAATAATATACAATTTATATTACTCAATCAACAATAAAATTTCAATTTAATAAAACAAAATAAATATTCTAATTTATGCATATATATTACTTTGAAATTAACCTCTATATTATACGATCGAAAATAAATAATATATATGATAAAAATCTATACATAAATTTATATTATTTTTTTAATTAATACATTTCTTATATTAAAATAATATTGATTGGTATTTTATATATAATAAAAGATAATATATATATATATAATAACATGTCTATAATGATTTAAATAAATAGTAAAAAATAACACTAATCTATTTTAATTCTAAAGAATACCCATAACTATAATAACATATCTATATAAGATTAAATAAATAAATAAAAAATAACACTCATCCATTTCAATTTTAAAGAATACTAATAGCTGGGTCTCAAACCTAGGGTCTATGGGTTCCTTCACTTTGTTGTTTGTAAACTGGACGAGCTGGTGATAATATCTCAGTACTAACAAATTAGTTAAGGAATCAGGTGGGTTTTTAAGATTCCGCAAGCGTCCACTTGACTACGCCTATATTAATATTACCAAAATCGATATAAGCTTAATAAACGTTTTTTAATTTTAGTTTGATTTGTTTTTATAAAATTATCATCTAATTTATATTTAATTACATAATTGTCATTAAGTAATAAAAAATACTAACATTAAACAATTTATCTCGCTAACTTGACAAAAAAAAACACTATGATTTATTAGTTCAAACTTTATATTGGTATAAGTTTGTGAAGTTTTTCAAATATTTTTGAACATTCAAACCAGCCTTAAGAACAGTCAACCACTCTTCTAAAAAAAACACAAAATCGAATACGAGGTAATCGAATTTAAAGATTAGCATGGAGGAGTTGTCGCTGGAGGCGAGGTAGGAGTATATGTCGCTGGAGGCGAGGTAGGAGTATATGTCGCCAGAGAAGAAGGTCGAGTCGCCATAAAACATAACGAACTAAATTTTTGGTCCCGGGTTGCCTACGTAGCATCGGTTCTAGCCCTTAAAACCGATTGTGTGAAGGTAGCCCAACACCGTTTCTGGGCCGTACGCACCATCGGTGCCAGGCACCAGAACTGATGGTCTTGGTGGTGTATGACCACAATTTGTTTTTTGCCTTTTCGGTTATCCAAACACTTTAACTTGTTTAAGTCATCTATGTTTGGTCCTCCTAATTACGAGTTGTGTTTTGATTTAGGTAATTAAGGAACGAATGTTGTGCATGGATCCGAGGAAGCTTTCTGCACGGACTACACTCATTTATTTTTCACGACTTAGTATTATAAGCAAGATGCCTTGGTTAAGTGAGTCAAGAAAACCGGACAAGATAACGGTCTGGCTATCAACCTAAAACGTTGCGATAATGTAGAGAGTAAAAAAAATCAAGATAGTTTTTTCAGTGCGAGAGGTCGGAAAATTATATTCCAATGGTGGCCGAAAAAAATCGTAAAAGACAGTCGACGTGAACCAAAACAATTGGTTGTCCATTCGAGCTAAATGGGTCGTTGGTCAACCTTGATAAATGGAAGTTAGAAATTTTTAGTGTGAGTCACAACCATGAGAGTTCAAAACAGCTTGACGGTCATTCATACACAGGGTTTTTAAACAAAGGGAAGATGTAATTTGTAGAAAGGTTTACCTATATGGTAACATGCCCTAGATAAATATTGAATGGTGTTAAGAAGTTGAATGAAGATAATGTTTTTTCCATGTGCACTATGTACAATGTTAGGAAGAAATACTGGGTTTTGAAGAAGGCAGAGAGGTCATAACTGTAGTTTCTGTTGGAAGAGCTTAAAAGGCATAATTATTACTGATGAGTTCAGATAACTTCACCACTGCTTACTGAGATTTACGGACCAGGACAATTCGAACATAAACTGCCCACTGAACTATCCGGACAGGAAAAAATATAAAATAATTAAACACCTTTTGACTAAGCTAGATGCTAATTAGATTATTAAGTAAATGAGTCCTTAAACTTGACCCGGTTTCATGATTTGACCTGAAAGCCCATGGGTCCATAATTAAGGGTGTAAAAATCTCGACTACTTTCATTAATTAGGGTAATGAACATTTAATACAACCAGACAGCTTAAATCTCTCACTACAAAACACCCAAACATTTAATACTCCAAAAACTTTCCAAAACACCTAACGTAATTACCCTCAGCGTAAAATAAACCTCACCAAATTGGCGACCACAGTGGGAGGAGAAGGTGCCTGAATCTAGAATTCAAAACCAGCAAGAAAAACCAGTTCGGATGAATCCGGATGAGCAAACAATTCCACCACATTTGGTGGAGATGGTGGGAGAAAACAATGAGTACACGACCGAAGAGCGAGACGAGTTGAAAGCTGAAATAGAAGCATTGAGGGCCACTAAAAAGACAGAGATGGGTTTAAAGGAAAAGTAAAAAGCTTTAGCCATTCACCATACTGACAACCCAATAGAGAACGACCCATCATCAAAGACTTATTTGAGCACGAAAAAGACCCATGTCAGTTCTAAGAAATCTCACCGGTCCAAGCCGGTGGAGAGCTCAGAATCTGAGTCCTCTAGTAGCTCCTCTAATGAGGATGAGCTTGAGGAGTTTTTTGTCATCAAACAGTGATGAAGGAAGGTCCAGGAAGAAACAAAATCTTGTTAAAAAGTATTCAATAAAGAGGGATAGGGATGGGAGACTAAAGAGGCATCTGGGAAAATGGTAATCTCACAACCACAACCATAGTCACAGGCATGTGGATCAACTGCTGATGGATCCTTTTGCTTTCCATGATGAGCCAGATATTTTTGCAACACCTAATGAAGACACAGTTTTTAGTCGTATTTGAAATTGGAGGCAATCGCCATTGTCATCCAAGATACTGTCTGGAAACCTTCCTAAAAGGTTTGACAGTACTAAAATGGAGAAGTATGATGGGAGCAAAGATCCGGACAACCATCTGGAACAGTTTAAAAAATTTATGATGAATTTTGATGATTATGGCAAACTTCTTTGTAGAGCCTTCTCCCAATCTTTTACGGAAAGTGCTTTGAAATGGTACAACAACATGCCACAAGGTTGTATCAGAAACTTTGATACGTTTTGGATGGCCTTCCGAAGGCAGTTTGTGGGGAGTAATGAGGTGTAGGGCAATGAAGATACTATTATCCATTGTGCCCAAGAGCCAAATGAGTCACTAAAAGACTATATAAGCCGGTTCGTAAACACTAAGAATGGGTTAGCCGATTGCTTTGAGCAGGTAGCAATAGCTTCTTTGAGACAATGGTTAAACCCTTGGAATCTGGCTGATTCGGTAACCACGAAGAAGGCTATGACTTGAGGCGGTTTGCTAAATCAGGTGGGAAAGCAAATCAACGTAGAGGAAACAAAGAATATTAGAGTACACAGGCAAGTGAGGTCTTCCCCAGCTGCTCCAAACCAAAACCAGTCCGGATACAAGGCCAAAGAAACCGGACAGGGGACTAATATGGCCAAACAGACTCAATCCTACCCAAATCCAGCTCTAAGCAAGCAGTCCAGAAATAAACGAGAACCTTGGGTCCAACCGAAATTGTTTGCTGAGTTAAAAGAGAATGTGGCAACCATTTATGACAAAACAAAAGATGAGGTGCATTTTAGGAAGTCGGCAGCGCTTCAATCTCCTAGGGAAAGTCATAATACTTGTTTTTGCCAATATCATCATTATATTGGCCACAACACCGAAGACTGCATCGCTTTGAAACAAGAGGTGTAGAATCTTATTGAAAGAGGGAAGTTGGAAGCTTATGTCAATAGAAGAAGTTGAAACATGCCTGACAATGCTCATCAGATTGGCCTAACGAACAATGCGGGGACATCTGCTCCAGAAGGGGCTATGGTAATCCTTGAACGATTTGATGTCGAATCGGAGTATATGGATCCTGACCCAACCCAGAATAAAGTGGGGGTTATAAGAGAACAAACTAAGATAGTGTTCGGACTCATAAGATTTTTTGAGTCACTTACTATATTTGACGGGACACTATGACTGCGCCGACTCTTTCTTCAATGAAGAGACATGTTCACACTCGAGCTACTCAGTTAGAGGGAGGCATGTCTTCTTATCAGTCCCAAATTTCTTTTCCTTTCATTGTTTTTTATGAGGATGATTTAAGAAATATAGTTGGGCCTCATGAGGATGCTGTCGTGATAGGAGCCTCAATTGGGGGCAATGACATCAAGCAAACTCTGATTGACACTGGCAGCTCAGCCAATATTCTCTTTTTAAGTTCTTATAAACAGATGAAGAATCCGGCAGTGATTCAGCATTTGAACAGATCCATTGTGGGCTTCACAGGGAGCTCTACGGATGTAATCGGAGAATTTGATGAGAAGGTATTGTTAGGCAAAGGCCCTTTCAAGAAGATGATCATGGTACTATTTGTTATGGTAAATTGCCCTACATGTTACAATGCGATCTTTGGGAGGTCCTAGCTCTCTAGGATGCATGTTGTGGCTTCAACAGTCCATCAGTATTTAAAGTACGCAGCTCAAGGACAAGTGGGAGTTGTCCGGAGTAGCCAAAAAATAGCAAGAGAATATTATACAACTGCACTTGCTCCTAGAACTCTACGGGCAGTCTGGGTTAATGAAGATTAGCAGCTGTTGGGGCCCTCTGGGGTGAGGGTAAAATTGATGACCCAAGAGAGACCCTTGATGTTTTGATACCAATCGAAGAAGTTGAAACCCACTCTCTGGCTGAAGGAATGAGTGTTAAAGTTAGCTCCAAGATGGTACCATAATTAAAGAAAAAATTGTTGTCCTTTTTGGCAGATCACCAATATGTTTTTGTTTGGTGCAATGCTGATGTGACCGGAGTACCTGCAAGTGTTATATCACATAAGCTGTCTATCCGGAAAGATGTTACACCTGTTGTGCAAAACAAGATAGCTTTTTCTAAGGAGAAAGCTGATGTAATAGTTCAAGAAGTTGACCGGCTTACCAAGATGGGGCACATAAAGGAGTCTCAATATCCTTTATGGACAGCCAACCCGGTGTTAGTAAAGAAAAAAATGGGAAATGACGTATGTGTATCGACTTTACTGACCTCAACAGAGCTTTCCCAAAAGATCTTTATCCAGTCCCCAGGATAAATCAGTTGGTAGAATCCACATCTCGAAACAAGTTATTATCGTTCATGGATGCCTTCTCCGGTTATAACCAGATACAGGTGGATCCGAAGGACCAAGAACACACTACCTTTGTTACAGATAAGGGTCTCCATTGTTACAAAGTGATGCCTTTTGGGTTGAAAAATACTGGGTTTACTTATCAGAGGTTGGTGAACAAAGCATTTGCGGATCAGATTGGGAGAAATATAGAAGTATATATCGATGATATGATGGTGAAAAGCTTAGAAGAAGAGTTGCACCTAATTGATCTCAAAGAAACTTTTGCCAACTTGATGAAGGTTAATTTAAAATTGAATCCAGAAAAATGTGTGTTTGGGGTGTAATCCGGAAATATTTTAGGTTATGTAATAAGTGAAAAAGGGATACAGCCTGATCCGGACCAGCTCGATTCCCTATTAAAAATGGACCCCCCCTCGAAATGTTAAAGAAGTACAAAGGTTGACAGGAAGATTGACTGCATTAAATCTTTTTATTTCAAGGTCTTCAGACAAATGTGCCCCGTTTTTTCAGACCTTGAAGGGTGCTAAAGACTTCAACTGGTCTCCATAGTGCGACCAGGCGTTTGATGAAATAAAAAATTATTTATCTTCTCCCAAAACCCTTTTTAAGCCTGTTAATGGAGAAACACTATATGTATACTTGGTTGTGTCAGAATGTGCTATAAGTGCAGTGCTGGTAAGAGAGGTGGACAAATATCATTGTCCGGTGTATAACATCAGCAAGATGGATTGTCCATAGTGCTGTTGATGGATGCTGAAAAGAGGTACCTAAAGCTTGAGAAGCTGGCATTAGCCCTAGTAATTGCTGCTAGAAAAATGAGGCCATATTTTCGTTCTCATTCCATCATCGTCCGCACATGTTTTCCTTTGAAGAATGTGCTTCAGAAAGCATACATATCAAGCAGGATGACCAAGTGGTCAGTAGAGTTGGGTGATTATGACATTGATTTTGCCCCACAAACTGCAATTAAAGCTCAGTCTTTTGCTGATTTCTTGGTAGAATTTCATTCGAACATGAGTACTAAACAAGCTACAGAAGAGAAAACTAAAAAAAAGTGGGTTGTCCGGACAGATGGTGGATCAAGCACAATGGGTTGTGGGGATGGGTTTATTTTAACCTCCATGTATGGTGATAAGTTATATCATGCTATATGCTTTGCTTTTAGGGCTTCTAACAATGAGTCTGAATATAAGGCACTTATAGCTGGTCTAAATTTAGCTTTTCTGTGTGGGGCTAAAAGAGTTAGATTAATGAATGATTCACATCTTCCATCCACCATCCTGAAGGTCACTCCGAAGCCAAGAAGGAGCAGTTGATCAAATACTTGTTCATTCTTTAAAAAGTAGCAGCCAACTTAAAAAATGTTAGTTATGAGCATATTTCTAGATCGGAAAACACACTGGTAGACTCCTTAGCAACCATAGCATACTCTGAGTCCTACCTATGGATTCATGTACAAGAATTCTCATCCATACAACCAAATCAGAGCAAGGAAGAGGAGGAGAGCTTAAGTGTACAAGTGGTTCAACCCAAAGATTGGAGATTTCCCCTTCTTCAATACATCTCTGATGGAATTTTGCCTCCGGAGAAGGCTATGGTAAGGAAAAGGAAACACAAGGCTCGTGGTTTCTTGATCATAAGAGAGGTTTTTATAAGAAGTCGTTCAGCAGACCTCTCCTATGTTGTTTGGGGGCTGAAGAGTCCCAAATTGTTTTATCTGAACTACATGATGGAGAGGGATCAACACACTGTGGCTATAGAGCTCTAAACCGGAGGGTTTTGTTGGCTGGATACTATTGGTCATCCATAATGTAAGATGCTAAGGAATTGGTGAAGAAATTTGACCCATGCCAAAGATATGGTAACAAAATTCATATCACAGCTGTTCTTATGGAGTCAATTTCTGAGCCAGTGCCTTTTGCTCGTTGGGGACTGTATTTAGTTGGGCATCTATCAATAGCACCCGGAGGGTACAAGAATATTATTTTAGCCATTGATTATTTCTCAAAGTGGATAGAATCAGCCCCATTGGCAGGAACTACTTCGAAATCTATTATAAAATTTATCTTGTCTAACATTTGTTGCAGATTTGGGGTTCAACAAAAGATAACCACAGATAATGGGCCACAATTTGATAACAAGGATATGGAGAATTTTTGTGCCTCAAGGGGCATTCAACATTGCTTCTCTTCTCATTTCCACCCAAAAGAAAATGGTCAAGTTGAAGTGGCAAATAAGACCATTCTGCCCGGTCTGAAAAATAATTTAGAAGGGGCTGCAGGGAAGTGGCCAAACTATTTGCAAGAAGTATTGTGGGCGTACCAGACTACTCCTGGAGCTGCTACACAATAGTCTCCTCTTACCTTGGTGTATGGGATGGATGCAATTACTCCTATAAAGGAAACTCTACCATCATATAGAGTCGACAACTATTCTGAACATGCCAATGAATTGGCAATTAGAAATCAGTTGGACTTAATAGAAGAAAGAAGAGTTAAGGCTCATCTTAGAACCACCCATTACCAAGGCTTGATGAGAAGCAAGTTTGCTTCCAAAATCAAGAGAAGGTATTTTCAGTCAGGGGATAAAGTATTAAGAAAGGTTTTCTTGCATACTAAGGAAAAACAGTTCGATAAACTAGCTCCGAACTGGGAAGACCCTTATGAGGTCTCCGAAAAGCTTAAGCCTGGGACATATAGGCTTCAAGACAAAGATGGAAGAATCCCAAAGCACCCGTGGAATATTAAACACCTCCGGTTATATCTGGAATGAAACTAATCAAATATTTACTTGATTAAAGTCCATGTAAATATTAGAGGGCATACTCTTTCCTCCCTGGTGGCGTGGGGAGGTTTTAATGAGGTGTCTGGTTTTTTCAATCAAATATGATGCCTTCTTAAAATATTCGGTGTGATTTGATTACAACTCCTTTTAAGTCTTCAATTTAATAATAAAGATATTTGACAGATTAGATTAATCTGGTTGAATGATGACTATTAAATACATGTCATCAGAGATTTTAAACACTCTCACCTTAAATATTTGTAACAAAAAGAAGGGCTCTTTAAACATTAGCCATTAAAATTGAAAGCAAGTATGGAACAAAGCAAAAATTGGGTAAGATAAGCCTATCCGGGTACAAACCGGATAATGATATTAAAACACAAAATATGCATTGGCCATCCAAGGACTTTAAGTTTTGTGAAAGACTTAATCGGACTCAAACCGGATACAATTACAAAAATGTCTTGGCCATCCAAGGATTTTAATAGCTCACACAATAAAGAAAGAAAAAAAATATAGCAAAAAACCTTAGGGTTTATTCCCTTCGGACGTTCGTGCGTCACCTCCTTTCTTAGGGCCTTTGAGCTCCGCGCTTGAACGTTCCCTGGTTCTTTCTTCTTCATCGGTAGTAGAATCGATTCCACTAGAGTACTTCTTTTTATCACCATCTGTCCTTGTATGGAATGGGATGTCTTCATACTCCACATATTGCCACAAGGTACCAAACGTCCTCCACATATTACCACAAGATACCAAGCGTCCTCTTCGATGGCAGGGGCCAACAAAGTCATCTTTCTCGGAATCATTGAAATAAAGATCAATGTATTTGAATGCAATAATGTCTACTTCATCAACCTCTCCTTCGGTACCTTCTCCGGATTGCAGTTCAGTGGGAATCTTCTCTACTAAGGTGGGATCAGTTGGGTCTGCTGGAGGTAGAGGCTCCGAAGGGCGATGGATTACTTCTTCCCATAAGGTGACCTTTTTCTTCTTAACAACCCTCTCATTGCTGCTTGCTCTCCTCTTTCGGTCCTTTTAGGGGGCCTTGGTGGATTTTGCAATTCACATGCCTCTTTGACAGTCTCATCTTCAACTACCTTGAGCAAGGTAGCATCGATCCCTCTTGGGTTCCCCGGACCGGTCTCTTCTGCAGCAACCTGAACTGCCTCTGCTGCAGCCTTCTTTTTATTTCACTTTCCCATCATCTTGCTAGGAGCTTTGGCTCTGGAGGGCAAGGCCAGTTTTCCATCTTTTTCATCTGTTCACTTAAGGATGACAGTTGGAGGAGGTGGTGTGGTCAATTCTTCCCATGTGAGATCTCTCCGGCCTGTGGTATTCCACAGATGAGATCTCACCAAATTGCCAGAAGTAAAACAGTTGTGGAAAGTGTTCTCCCAATATTCTGCGGCTCATGCATTCAGCTTGGCACATGTAGTCTGCCCCTCCTCTAGATAACCGGTGTACTCCTTCGGTAATACTGACAAGGAAGAAATAAATGGTTCATAAGTGGAATATTTGTAAAAATGAGAAAGAGAAAATGAAAAATAAGATTAAAGATTTACTTGTACTCTTCCACCTGCTAGTAAGCATGCTAGGGTTAACCTTAGCTTTGATCTTTCTCCCATTTTCCCATTCTCCCATGACCCATTTCTGAATAAGAACTGAGTTTTCCAGTTCTTCTCCGACTCTAACAAATCATCTACCATTTTGAAATTGTCTCCCATGTTGTGATGATAAAATGGGATGTGATAATTTTTGCACAGGCTTGCCACAACAGCGAATTGCTCCATAGGGAGAGGGATGCCGGACAGCCTCGATGCCATTATGCAGACAAGGATGGAGTACCAAGCGTTTGGACTTAATTGGCTTGGGCAAATCTTAATCAGGTGAAAATACATGACGATCTCTAGGTCTAAAGGGAATCTGAGCCCCCTAGTTGAACAACTTGGTGTAGATGATAATTTCATTAAGTTTGCAGTCCATTGGAGTCTCCGGAGTGACAGGAATCCTCACCTTCACTGACCTGGGATTCCCCACTTAGTCCGGATCCGGCCCAGCTCGGTAGTATGAGTATAAACATAGATGATGTTCTGCATGGCCAACAAATACTTTACATTTTCCTTCTGGAAGCAAGGTCCTACCTTTCCCTCCAAGCACTCCGGATCATAGAATTCTATAAGAGCCCCTCGAAATAAGCCCTCCGGATCAGAGGCATCCAAAGTAGTTTCTCAAGCGAAATCGTTCAAAACTGAGCCCCAACCAGACACCGGGCCTCTAGAAAAAACTAGTGCTCAACCATCTGGACAGATCATTAAGCCAGAAGCTGACACTCTTCCATCCACAATAACCGATAAACCATCCACAATGATGGAAGAAGTGATGGAAGATAGCATCAAAGAGGCCCCTTCGAAATTGAAGCCTCGGGGAAAAATGGGGATGTTACCTCTGACAGGAAAGGGAAAGGAAAAGTGAAGGTTGGAGTGACTCACCTGGAACGTCCAGAGTGCTTGGAGGGAACATCAAACCGCTTGGTGAAATCCAAGCGACTGCCTAACAATCAAAGTCCTCCAAACCGGATGAGCCACTCCAACCTTGATTGTTTGGAGGTTGGAGGACTGCCTAACAGGTTTGGGGGACTTTGATTGTTAGGCAGTCGCTTGGGCTTTCACCAAGCGAGTTGTTCGGCGTGGATTGGATTTCTCTGGAGATTTTTCAATATCATATCCCATGGCTATGAAAAGGGATGGTTTTCTAACGCTTGATATTGCCTTTTCTTGGGTAGTAGAAGGCTGGGACTCCTGAACAGAGGAGCCTGATGAGATTGGTGAAAGGTTTAGTTCGAATAGACGTTTGGGTTTTGGATTTCTGGTAGAAGATGATCATTGATCAACTTCTTGGGATGGTTTATCAGACTTGTCGCTTGGGGAGACTGGGAGACCAACAGCAATGCGCCTCTCTCGTTCAACTTTCTTTGCCTCCTCTAATTCAGACAGATTCAACCAGCCGTCTTTTACAAGAGCGTTTCTAGCTGTGAACATAAAACTACCCAAGAACGATTTTAAAAGAAAGGTTGAAAAACTCTGTGAAAGATTTGCTGAGAGATGAAGATAATTAAACAGTAAAAAATGGTTTATATATTATTAGAAAAAGGTAACTGATACCTAGGAGAAGACGAAGAGATTCGTGCCATGATTGAAGACGCCACTGACGTAATAAAAATTAAATGCGTATGTTAGTTTTTAGGTTTAGTGGGTGCGCCGATCTAGGTAAAAAAACGGCTAGTAGGTCGAATCAGATTGTGACACGTGTCCTACGATCCAAAGAAAAACTCTTAGTATTGTGGGAAGAAATCAGTCTGGACGAACCTAAAGCCAGATACACAAGTAGGTCGGAAAACGTCATTACTGACTAAGTAAATTTTTTTAGTCCTGCCAAAGATTTTTTGACAAGGCCTAAAAAATAGGCTACTGATGAGTCCGAATAACTTCACCACTGCTTATTGAGATTTCCGGACAAGGACAATTCGGACATAAACTGCCCACTGAAGTATCCGGACAGGACAAAAGTATAAAATAATTTAACACCTTTTGACTAAGCTAGATGCTAATCAGCTTATTAAGTAAATGGGTCCTTAAACTTGGCCCGGTTTCATGATTTGACCCGAAAGCCCATGGGTCTCTAATTAAGGGTATAAAACCCCAACTACTTTCATTAATGAGGATAATGAACATTTAATACAACCATGCAACTTAATTCTCTCACTACAAAACACCCAAACATTTAATACTCCAAAAACTTTCCAAGACACTTGACAGAATTACCCTCAGCGTAAAATAAACCTCACCAATTACGAATGACATAAATCTGGTGAAGACGATGGGCAAGTCGTTACTGATATATTTTTTGCGCATCCAGTTAGTGTTGATTTGTTACGAACATTTCCAATAGTGTTGATCATGGATAATACTTACAAGATCATAAGATATGAGATGTTGTTGTTTGAGATCGTAGGCATGAAATTTACTAGTTTGACTTATTGCGCTGCTTTTGCTTTTATGTTATGGGAGAAATTAAACAACTTCAAATGGGTATTAAAATGTTTGAATTCGTTGATTTTTTCGCTCGTCGGATAAGCAAGATGTTCAAAGAACGAACTGCCTAAAATAGTCTATCGTCGATAGTGCGCACATGTGGGGTAATCATGTACCAACCATACTGAGCCATGTATTCCCCATATTTGGTCGTTGTCGATTGCTTATAAATATCAACGTTAACGGTCAAGCTCTCATTGGGAAGTAAGTGCTGACGCCAATCTAGTCAAACACTCTCACATTAAGTGTATCGAGGAAGAAAACCAAGCCTAGGTACAAATGAGGGTTCGTATTCATCCCGAACTTGTCCAAATTAGTGCATAACTCGATTGGGCATGTATCCCTCTACCGTTATCATCATTTTTAGTGAATAAAAAATGACGCAGATAACTTGAACGGGGTACGGGACACTAATGTGCTCGTACGACTCGAACACGACCTGTAAAACAAAAAAAACATTTGATTAGAAAGAAGAAAATATGACTAAGTAAAACAAAAAATACTTATAAAAGTGGTTACTTACATCCTTCTTTTTCAGATCTGATAAAATCGAACGCATCGTCAATTTTGGGCGAACGTTAGATCCTACAATCCTCTTAGGTAGCCACCTGACAATCCTCAGATGCCTCAATACGTAGTATGGGTTCTCTAGGGCTTTCAATGTGGGGAAGTGATCGTATATCCAACAATCTAGCATTACAACAAATCCATAAAGGTTATGCTTTGATGCTTTTGAAACATCCCTAAAAGCACAAAATAGAATGCAGTAGTTCCCCATGATATGTCCTATAACCCTGAGTCCATATTCTCCAACCCGTATAGGTATTCATCCTTCACTCTCTTCTAACTAGTATCCGCAAATATAGTGCACCCAAATAAGAACACCAGGTATACTCGTGATACATGACAGACAGTATTATCGTCAGCCTGCTCAAGGTAGCGGCCCTTGGTAAATGTCTCCCGCAACCATTTTATCTTGAACCTAACGCCTTTAGTAGAGTCCAGCACTGCGCGGACCTCCTTGACACTCAGTCTCAACATACTCGCATAATACCTAAAAGCCTCATTGCATGAGGCCGTAACCACATCCAGAGTCCTACCAACTACAGGGAGACCTGTAATACATGTAACATCATCTAGGGTTATGGTTATCTCCCCAAAGCTAAAATTGAACATGTTGGTTTAATGATACAACGCTCGAGAAATAACTCATTCAGTACCTAATGCGTGAAGTACTAAGGCGGGGAACAATGAGTTGTCCTATGGGAATATGAGCTAAGTGGCGTTGCACCTCTGGTTGAGCGCTTAAATCCCACATACGTAGCACATTATAATGTGCATGTACGCCTAAAGAACTAAACAGTTATAAAGTTAACAGTAAATAAGAAAACATACAAAGTAAAACTTAACTATAAAAAACATATAATAACTTGATACTTACTTGGTTGACGAAGACGTCGAACGCCTCGTGATCATTTTAGTCAATAAAAAATGGTATCTTGTTGTTTAAGAAATGCAACCAACTGCCTTTGCTCCTCTGTATGAATGACATCAACCTCCTCTACATCCAAAACATCCTGCTCGGGGTCACTAGTAGCATCCACCGTAACGCTAACTGATGGTGGTTGTGTCGATGTATACGCTGGGGGTGGTAAACAAGCAATGAACGGTGGAGGTGATACGTCGGGTGTTTGGTGCACCACATGAAATCACACAAGTGGTATATCACGCCGTGATGAGCCCCCAACGGCCTCGTCAACTGTTTTCTTAACCATTTCTATTTATTTATCTAGCCTTTGTGGTATATCATGCCATGACCACTCGTTATGCTCCTCTTCTATCTTTTCCTCGTTAGACTTCCATTCGCGTTTTTTTTCGTGAACCCTTGCATCTTTGACAGACTTAACGATCGCAATTTTTTTTCCCGGATGAATCACCCTTGGTCGAGGAAGACCTTCAATATTTTTACCGTACGGTTGAAGATCGATAAACTGAGTACTGGAATAAAAAACATAAAAAATAAGGTTAGTTACAAAAAAAATATAAACTTAAACTAATTTTAAATAGATGTAATTTTTTTTAAATAAATATAACCATTATATATATATATATATATATAATATTTTTAAAAAGTATCATATTTTGAAGTACATATTAAGAAAATTAAGATTGTTAAAAACTGATTTTTTTGGCTGTGCACTGATGCACCGATTGGTGCAGGTCGAACGGACCGATGGGTGCCTGGTCGCACCCTATCGATGTCGGTTATTTTCCGACCGATTACGGCGATAAAAATTGCTGAATTCCTACCTACAACCCTAAATCGAATCTATCATAACCCCAAATTCAAACCTAACCCTAGATCTAACCTATGAAAATTCACTAAAAACGATAATCAAAACAACAAAATTCAACCTAAAATTCATCAAGAAACAAGAAACTAAAGTTTCCAAATAGAAATACATACCTTGACGGCGGGGGAGGAGGGCGGGAATATTTCTTCTTTACCATGACGGAGGAACGTTGTAGGAAGAGAAAGAGCTAGCCAGATTTTGTTTTGTCAGATTGTAGAACGATGTTAGAGAGGAGGTAAATAAAATTTAAAGAGAAGTGGGAGTGAATAGAGAGTGTTATGGAGAAAATAAAATGAAAGAGGTTAGTAAAAAATAGCTTAAATACCCATAAAAAGGTATTTTCGTTTAAAAATGGGTAAACTTATACCAAATTTGAATAAACTCAAAACTGATAAACTTAAACTCGTTTTGGATATGTATAGCCTGAGCCTTATTGTTTTTGTGGTTTGGTTGTTGAATTTTTTTCAGATTAAATAAAATGTAATTTTGTTATTAAAGGAAAGATTTTGACAATTTCTAAAAGTTTTGTCGAATTTTAGTATACACTAACGGAAACAATATTTTATTAAATTATAAAATTATATTTTACAAGACTATAAGTAATAATAAAAAGTTATTCGATATCTAAAATATTATTATATTTTCAATTTTTTTTAAAAAATAGCTAAATATTTGTATATAAATTTAATTAATATGTTAGAGATAATTATAAAAATTTAAAAGCTAGAGATTTATAATAAAAACAATATTTTACTATTGAAAAATTTAATAATATTTTAGTGGTTATCAATTAAAGCTAATTAGGGTTTTCAAAATCCTCAGAAGTGTCTATTCCTTATATCTTCATACCCGTGTCTAACATTATATTTGTTCAACTTTTTATTTTGTTCAAAATTTCTCTAAAGCAAGTTTCCATGAAGGTAAAACGTTTTACAAATTCCAACTCTCTTTATTCAAATGTCCCAGGTACGAATGATCGTTGAAGTGTTTAACATTTGAATGGTGTGAATATCGAATATAACTATTAACGAACATAGATATGGATTTACCGTGACACTTTTAATTTCGAAACGACAATCACACTTTTTTTTGGTCGACTTTCTCTTAAGATATCTTTCGAGTATCGTCTGATTATACCATCTTGATCTCTCGCATTCAAAGAGTATTTGAAGATTCTTTATACTATTCACATCATCACGACGTTTTATATTGATAACCAATCCATTTTGTGTCCGGGTATTCTGAACACACTCAACCAATGCGTCTCGCGTATAGTATTCAGTTGTGATAAAGACGTAAGTGTGATCAGTAGTGAAATCTTTTGCATATCCATATGTAGTATCCTCGCTCTGAAATTTCAAATTTCATAAAAATCAAACTAAGTAAACAAACCGTAACTCATAAACATAAAAATAACTACAAAACAAACCACATTCTAACCGGTGGTACTTGGAGTTCGAACCAATGATTCGATCGATTAAAACAGACAATGTTGAGACCATGCACCATCGGTTCACACACCCTAAACTGATGGCGTAGGGGGTAAAACCGGCCTTAACAAAGCTACACACCACCAGTTCAACCCCTATGAACTGGTGGTGTGTAGTTGCACCAAGTCTGATTTTTTGTAATTTTTTTATGGTTGCTTATCTTTTTTTCCAACGAATGTAGCTTCTTTATGGATGCTCCATCTTAATTTCCCATCTTCAAATCTTCATCTAAATGTATATTTCCTTCAATTTGGTTACATTTGTGTTGAAATTTAAGGTATAATGATTTTTTTTCAAAAAAAAGAAGTTAAAAACCCGTGTAAAATATCTAGAATGTCAAAAAAATGGTTGTTTGATATTTATTAAATAAAAAAAATTATACATCTAAAAAAATTGTTTTAAAAAATACAAATTAAAAAAACAAAATATTTTGAGCAAGATTAGTTATTATATATATATACTAAAGTAAACTAGTGATTCACTAAGCTTATGAACAATTAACCACAACTTTACTAATTTACCCTTACTAATCTTATATGGTTAAGTTACATTTCTTCTGATATAACTTTAAATTTTGGATTAGTATTTAGTTTTGAATCATTGTTTAACATTTGGTTTAATATTTCTATTTTCTATTTAATAAATTTAAATAAATAAAATTAAATACGCGTAGAGCATAAATTAAGTTATATGGTGAAGGGATGACCCACATGCAACATAAGTTAAGTCGTATGGTGAGGGGATGACACAGTAACATAAGTTAAGTCATACAGTGAGCGGACGATAAATGTATAATCTAAGCGGTGATACTAGCATAAATTGAGGGGCATGGCTATAATGGGACCCCATTTGGCTATAATGAGACCCCAAATTCAGAATTTTTTTTCTTTAATGTGAAATGTCCATTTTGCCCTTCATTTATAAGTCAAAGTTTTGAACCAAAAACCAACTTTTCTCCAACTACTCTCTAGAGCTTTCTCTCTCTAAAACTAGCTAAAATCTCCAAAAAAATCATGGATTTGAGTGATTGGAGTGAAGGTTTCAGCTGCAGCCTTGATGATTTCGCATCGGAGGAAGAAGAGCCGTTGACGGACCATTTGGATACCCAAAATGAGGTATTTTCCGAAATTTTTCGAATCAGTGCGAATATAGCGGTACCACCGCTATATTATTGACGAACTGCGAACTGGGAACTCGCAGTTCGTGCCAAATTGCGAACGGCCAGTTCGCGCAGTTCCCAGATGGACGAACGGACCGTTCGCAAAAAAGCCAGATACACGAACGGTCCGTTCGCAAAAACACCAAATGCACAAACGGACTGTTCGCAATTTGGCTGAATTTTCGAGTTCCCAATTCGCAATTTGGCTGAATTTTCGAATTTGGTATTCGCAAAAATGACCTGTTTTGGAATTTATATGATCATGTAGGTATAAATATGTTCTCATTTAATTGCATGAATGAACTATGTAGGAACCCGGTCCACCGCCATGTTCGATGGCCGATTACACGAAAGTGTTTAGTACGGACACTTATTACACCAAAGCCGATTTGGTTGATTGGGTCGAGTCCGAAAGCATAAAACTAGGATTCATTTTGGTCCGGAGTAAAAACGACGACGGTACCAAAAGCATGAAAACTCCTAGGATATATTTTAGGTGCGAGAGGCACAGGGTTTACAAACCTAACCCCAAACCGGGGTATGTTAAGAAGCGCCGAGAATGTTCATCGAAAAAATGCGGGTGCCCGTTCTACTTAAGAGGGAGTCCGGTCTCAGAGCTACCGGGTTATTGGAAAGTGGTTGTGCTAAACGGGAAACACAACCACGATCCATTTTTGCACTTGGATGGTCACTCTCGGGCCGCTAGACTAAAAGTCGAAGAACAATTGTTCGTTCGTAGTTAAACGGAAGTCGGTTCTCGACCGAGAGAGATATATCGCGGGTTGAAGATTAAAGACCCGCAAAATGTATCAAGCATGCGCACGATATACAACATGCGCAAAAAATATGATTTGGTTGATAAAGCGGGCAAGACCCAAATGCAATACTTGTTTGCTAAGTTAAAAGAACACGAGTACTATGTTTGGGAGCGAAGTTGTGAAGCAACGGACGAGATCCTCGAGTTGTTTTTTGCACACCCTAAAAGCATCGATTTCATGCGCACTTTTCCTCAAGTTCTTATAATGGATAGCACGTACAAGACTACAAGGTATAAGATGCCTTTACTTGAAATAGTGGGCCAAACTTTGACGAAGAAGACATTTTGTGTTGCTTTTGTTTTTTTGAGCTCCGAGAAACAAGAGAACTACACTTGGGGCTGAGTGTTCTAAAGATGGTGTTGACGAACAACAAGTGCCCATTACCTAACATTATTGTCACCGATAGGGAGTTGGCTTTAATGAATGCTATCGACGATATATTTCCGGACGCAACTCATATGCTATGCACTTGGCATATTGGTAAGAACGTCACCTCTTACGCTAGAAAAGTTTTACCGAATGTGGAAATGGCCGAAGAGTTCGGGGAATATTACCAAAGGGTAGCCTATTCGGCCACGCTCGAAGACTATAACAAAAACCTTGCCGATATGCACCACACGTTCGCATTTTGTCCATTGGCTATCGACTACGTTATGAAGCAATGGATTGACGAATATGGACATAAATTCCTCAATATTCACACGAACAAATTTAAACATTTTGGAAACCAAACTAGCAACCGGTGAGTTATATTTCCATCTCCACACAATATTTTTTTAATATAAAGTGTTAGAAATCTAATGTATTTTATCTCATGTTATAGGGCGGAGAGTGCTCACTCTAGCCTCAAGCGGGCAATTGGTAGTAGTCTATGCACGTTCGAACAATTTTGGAAACATGTTCATGCGCACCTATCCGCTCAACACTCTAACATTTTCGAGTCATTCGAGCGTAGTAGGTATCGTCCAAGAAACTCAACTAGGGGGCCTAACAAAACCATCTACAAGGATGTCAAAGGTGAGCTTTCATCTCAAGCCATAGAATTAATAGAGACAAATCTCACAACGGCCTTGAAAATATGGTTCACACCCGGAGTGTGTGGGTGTGTTATTAGGACAACTCATAATTTACCATGTGCATGCGAATTAGCTTTGATTTATAAAGAAGGAAGGCCGGTTAGAAAAGATGAGTGTGATGTCTATTGGAGTACGTTAAGGATCAAACCTAATGAGGAGTTTGATACCGAAGACGAGCTCACTAGAAAAATCTCCTTAATAGGTAGCACCATCCGCGGTTACGGGCAACACATCCAAGACCACATTATAAATAGGATGATGCAAATCCTAGATCCCGCTAGAAGTCATGTTTTGGAACCTAAGGAGCCGGTTGTTACTAAGGGTAGGTGAAAGGCGGCCGGGACAAATCAACTCAACGGGACCCTAGCGAGTGGGAATACGATGGTAGTCTAGGCGCTAGCACTCCCGGCACAATAGGTAGCACGGCCGCCTCGATAGGTAATAGAACATTTCTACCGCCAAAAAACAAGACGAAAGAAAAAGCGAAAACCAAGGCTCAACCGAAGAAAGATAAAGTGCCTCGACCGAAAAAATCATCAAAGGGCAAAGATTTTAGCGGGTACGAGAGTTGGTTTCCTAGATATTTGCATGACTACATTTCTAGCGTCGAAGACGTCTCTCCCGACGGTAATTGCGGATTCCGAGCCGTTGCTTTGACGGTATACGGTAAATCCGATTCATGGGACCAAGTTAGACGGGATTTGATCGGCGAATTGCAAAATGAACGTGAGCTATGGGAGAGAGTGTTTGATGGATCACAAGGTGTAGATAACTTTGTGAGAAGGTTGAACGTTTTCGAATTGTATGGTGCCAGTACTAGACATTGGATGACGTTACCCGATTTAGGATTAGTGATAGCCACTAGATACCAATGTATCGTATACCACATTTCACTCCACCAATCGTACACTTATCTACCTCTACGTGGTGTGCCTCCTCGATCATGTCCTAACCTCGAAATTGGTATAGGTTTCGTTCATGGTAACCATTTCGTCAAAGTAAGTTTACTAATGCCCTTTTCAATGTTATATATTATTTTCGTGACCAAATATTTATCTACCTTTTATTTGTGTAGGTTGTGTTGGATGGACCACTTCCGGAAATATATCCTACTTGGTTTCCGTTTCGTACGGATCATGAAGTGACCGGTTGGGCAATACCGCTCGACAAGAGATTGAACAAACATAACCAAATCAAGCCCGCGCAACCATCGACCACACACGAAGAGCCACCACGTGTCTTCGATTTGAATGAAGACTAATAATTTGATTATGCATTACGTGTTTAACCGAGCTCCGTTGTGTCTACGAATATTTTTTTAACTTTCACCTCGGTTTGTAATCGATACTCCCACGTTTTATTTATTTTTAAAATTCCATTACATATAATTGTTGTAAAAACAAGTTGCACAAAACAATTAAATTGCTAGTTCCCCAAAAAAGTACAATTTTATCAAAAAAAGTATGCAAAAATTTAAAAATTCGGCACAGTGGCGGATTTTCGAACTGTGAACGCGTTATTTTGCACAAATTGAGAACTCCCACCACTATGATTTGGCAAAATCGCGAAGGGGGTGTTCGCAATTTTGTCCAATTACATGGGCCTGAATTCGCGAATCCGGCGTTTTACAAGTACCTGTGTTCGCAATGCCCTCTGGAAATTTTGTTTTTTCAACATTTTGTGACCTTCTCGACTCCAAAACTGATTTTTCTTTTTACCAACATCAAACATTAGTCAAGTGGCCATAATGATTTGAATTTTGTGGAAAAAAAATTCAAAAAAGTTAAAAAAACGACATCAAAGTAGCCTAAAATGGTCACATTTTGTGACCTTCCCGACTCCAAAACTCATTTTTCTTTTTACCAACATCAAACATTAGTCAAGTGACCCTAATGATTTGAATTTTGTGGGAAAAAAAACTCAAAAAAGTTAAAAAAAACGACATCAAAGTAGCCTAAAATGGTCACATTTTGTGACATTCCCGACTCCAAAACTCATTTTTCTTTTTACCAACATCAAACATTAGTCAAGTGGCCCTAATGATTTGAATTTTGTGGGAAAAAAAACTCAAAAAAGTTTAAAAAAAAACGACAGCAAAGTAGCCTAAAATGGTCATATTTTGTGACATTCCCGACTCAAAAACTCATTTTTCTTTCTAATCTGATTTTTTTTAAACCATTAATATTAATTGTGATTTGAAGTATAAGATAAGATATATGAACCGACTAAAAACTACTTAAAAGTAGGATAGCGTTGTCAGACATGTAAGGATAACGTAATCTGGATGGGCGACTAATGTGGTGACACATAATATATACAAAAATACACACATATGGAAGATAATTATTACAACCCACGTTGTTTAAATCAGGGTCTCATTATAGCGAAAGACAACATTGCATTCGAAATAGTATGAATTGAGCTATAATGAGACCTCATCCAAATACTAAACGCCCACCAAAATTGACTCGCCTCCTATAAAATGGGACATAAAATCTAAAATAATACGACACTTTTGCAACCTACCGCACGAACGAAAATTTAAAACTCGTTAACGTTTACATATGGAGTTTACGGCGGACGAAGATTACCACATGCTTCGAGCTGTGAAGATTGCACGCGAGATACTGGGGGAAGATACAAGCAATCAGTTTTTCGAGCGTGTCCTATGTACGATGTATATGAACTACGGTCGTTTCAGTACAAGAGGTGTCGTTATACGTACTCGTGAGCAGATCAAAAGCAGATACAATTTTTGCAAGCCAATACAACATTTGTGTTTCTTGCCATCGCTTATTAAGCGAGAAGCAGCCTCCGTTTGGAACCTAACCTTGATAGACTACATCACTAGGGATATGGTAGCATTTCTAGAGGACAAAATAATTGCAAGGGGTGAAGTGGATGATGTGGAATACAAACTTAGATACGACTACGACTAAGCCTTCCACTTATGCAGTGTTACGTATTACTGGTTGTTGTTTGAAGTTGTCAATTTTCTTATCAGTTGTTGTTTGAAGTTGTGATTTTCGTATTACTGTTTGGTGTTTGAAGTTGTCAATTTTCTTATCAGTTGTTGTTTGAAGTTGTTATTTTCGTATTACTGGTTGTTATTATTAAGGTGTGACTTTTTTATTAGTTGTTGTTTGAAGTTGTGGGTACCAAATAATGTCTACAAAACAAGGTAATGAAAACTTTAACAAGTTATAGCATTAAGTAAAACAAACAGACAATACAGACACTACCAGATGGAAACTATTAAAAACATATCACAATGCTCAATCGTCGAAGTCGTATCCCAAGTTGTCGTCAGACTCAATCCCCTCTTCCCTCTCAGTAATCTTATTCTCAAGATACGCTACCATATCCTTCGTGATGTAGTCTACCACAGTCATGTTCCAGACGGTAGCTGCTTCTTGCTTAATTTTAAAGGGTAGAAACAACAAACGATCCATTGGTTTGCAAAAAATGTACCTCTCCTTGATTTGGTCACAGTTACGCACGACAAACCCTGCAGTTCCTAAACGCCCGTAGTTGTAGTACATATTACACAAGACCAGCTTGAAAAACGCTTCGCTACTATCTTCTCCCAACTCTCGGTGGGCAAGTTTCACTGCCTCGAGCAAATGATAATCTTCATGAGGGGTAAACTCCATTCGTTAAATTGTTACTGTTCGAATAGTGCTTCGCGTCTATTTATAGGGTCGTGGTTGTTTGGGCGGGAACTACATTAAAAACAGATGTTGTTGGCGGCAACTTTTTTAGGTGTCTCGTTATAGCGGAAAACCTGGTGATGGAAGTTTTGTTAATGAGACCCATACTATTATTGCACTGTAAAGTTATTGTACTTTTTTAAATAATAGGTGTCGCGTACTCATTCGTCCGTTAGGATTGCGGTATCCTATTCTTACAGGTGTTGTTTATCGATAGGTCAACTTGGATAATGTTATCTTAACCATAAAAGTGGTACAGAAAGACTTAATTTTAGGCACAACAAATAATAGCCAATATACCAATTGCAAACAATGTGTCCATGGACTGAGTTGGAAGATCAATATCTGATGATGGCATCAGCTGAACTTGGTAATGAGACCATGATAGAGGGGGGTAGAAAGTACTGGGAGGCGTTGCAATGCAAGATGTACTTCCTCTGTGGAAGGGATGGTGTACAGCCGCCTACAATTTCAAGGCGTGTCGATGAGGTGAAATGTAGGTGGTCAGTCATAGTCACATTCCGCCAGCATCCAGTTTCTGGCCTCACCGAGTTGGAACGTCGTGCTGCATCTAAGCGGTTCAACTGTAAAGTCACGGATTACTTAACACAGGACCAGCTGGAAGCCGTCCGCGATGACATTATCGACATCCGGCTAGAGGAAATGCGTGACTAGCAAGATGCGAAAGAATAAAGGAAGTTGCAGACTATGTTTTAGCCTGTGTTTTATTTTATGTTTCAGTTTGTGTTAGAGTTTCTGATTCCGTTAATGTTTACATTTATGTTTCAGTTTCTGATTCCGTTCATGTTGTCCGATATCGACTCTAAGACGTATAAAAATGATAATAATATTTTTCTGATTTGATTTTGTGGGTGTTTGTGGTGGTCAGAGTTAAATGGTACTCCTAAGTAAAAGGAAGTAGATTCAACTTATTGGTTGCAGGATAACAAGACTACATAAAAAAATCTAAACAAATAGTAGTTCATCTGAATATTATAAGATTCTATGGAAACATATGGAGGGAATGAAGTGAAGGTTTCCCGCTTAAAATATATTTAAGCGGGAACAAAGACAACCTTTCCCGCTAACAAATTTTGAGCTGAACCACCCAGTTCGAGTTTATAAATACTATAATCAGACTAAGAAACTAAAAATTGAAGGTATAACAATGTGTGATTCGGGCTGGAACGTAGACGAAGATGCAAGCCTCCTAAACGCATTTGACATCGTGAGAGGTACAATGGAAGAGGAGGTTCCTGGCTTCATCGATGCGGTCTTGTGCAGAATGTTCTTCAACCACGGTAGGGAGGCTTCCTGCCCAGGATGTATGATGCCTCGACCACGCACACGCGAAGAAGTGGCCGAAAGGTTAGCTTACCTTAAAACAGTGACTTTACAAATCGAGTCACTTCCTTGGGAAGTCCGAACCAACCTCCGAAAGGTATTCGACATGGGATCGCAAAGTACAATCACGCCGGAGATGGTGTCGTATGCGACACAGTCGGAAGAGCAACAAATAGCAGACGCAATAGCAAGCGCCGTTGAAACGTATTCAACTCCCGAAGGAAGTAGTGATTCAGATGGGTATGGAATGAACTATCCGACTCCATAGAACTAAGTCTGCAATGCTAACTGAGGGTTAGTTTATCTACCGTTTGCTTTAATTTACTTGCTTATGTATTTTTAATTACGCAATGCTTTTGATTCATGTGTGTAATTTCCTTATGTATTTCTAATTATGCGAGAAATCTAGGTGTTATTGTTTAGGTGTTGTTGTTTTTAAGATACACATCATATAAGCGAAAGGAACAACTTAAGCAAAACTAAAGCAAAAAAATAAGGTAGTATCAACTTATCCGAACAAAAGCGAGAAATAAAGAACCAAAATCAATTCCATACAACCATGTCAACCAAAGCAACAACTAAAGCAAAGCAAAAAAATAAGGTAGTATCAAACAACCGTCCTGGTAGTCATATAATACAAATGCACTCAAACTCAATCGAACTGGCGGTACTGGACCCCTAAAAGGTGACACTCGTGTATCTCCCGACGCAAGTTCTCCACACTCATCGACTCCGCTCGAGAATCAACATCAGTCACAATATCAGAAAGCTGATAGAGTCGTGCCTGATATGTCATCGCACTAGGAGGCTCTGGAACGTGTAAAGCAGATGGACCAAGAACACTAGGATCAAGCAGAACGTACCATAGGTGGCCACTGATCCATACATCGTACAAAGTGGTCGTGCCAGGACCGCCTATAGTGTATCTGTCACCTCGAATCCTCGGGTCAACAACGTGTGACTCCCATGATATCCACGTGGCCTCATCCCACATGAAGCGCGTGTTCATACGCTTTCGCCTATGTGTTGGTAAAACAGTCCGCAACGCCGGTGGTATGTCCTGAACGTGCCCTAGCTGTCGAGCCACTCGAAGCAGATAGTACGCCTCAACTACGTCGAACGCCTTCAGCGTGTGGTCAATCCAAGCCACAAGCTGAAGAGGGAAATGAGCACGCTGCGTCTGATAAGGCATGAACCAAACCTGTGTCATATGTTAGTTAGTAATCTTTAAAAAAATGTAAGTAATAATAAATTAACGCTATGGAAACAAATATAACAAATCATTGTAACTCACATGGTTCTCCGTCAACGAAATCAGTCCCTGTCGGATGTTAATCTGAGTCTCATCATCCGCACGAAACGGCGTCGGTACATATCGGCACATGGTCGGCATATAACAGTCATAGTTCGTGTTAATCGTAGGCAAACAGGTGGAGAAGTGATCGTATATCCACGTCTCCAACAAGGCAGTATAACCCGCAATCCCTAGAGTCGCGTGCAGTGACGACTTTCCTAGGTGGTGGTACAGCTGAGCTAATATATGCTGTCCCCAGTTATATCTAACGGAGGAGGTATAATGCTCTACAAACTGGAGGTAATCTAAAGATATACTATTCCCCGTCTTGTTCACCAGAACACAACAACCCAGCATATACAGCAGATAACCCCTAGTGGCACACTTTACATCACTATCAGACATGTTTTCATCTTTATAACTGGGTACCATGTACTGCTCGCGTAAAAACTGTAAACGAACAGATCTACCATTACCCCCCTGTTACGCCCTAACTCATACTTAAGCTCATCCACATCTATCCCTAAGGCACTAGAATACCAAGCTACACGCTGTCCATCACTAGGAAATGACTGAACTACGAAATCATCACCTGTGACCGGGAGACCAGTGATGACGTGGACGTCGTCTAGCGTAACCGTCATCTCACCGAAGCTAAAGTGAAAGGTGTTCGTCTCCGAATGCCACCTCTCCAGGAAAGCATCTACAAGATGAACGCTGGTACTCCAACGCTCCAACACATCTACCAGTGGGCTGAAACAAGTCATCATAACCTGCTCTCTCACCCTGTGCTGCCCAACAAGACCCCATGCACGGTGGGTACCGTACATAGAGTAGGTCCGTGAGTGCCGACGAGCCTACATAAAACATAAACAACTTAGAAATAATAGAAAAGAACATATAAACGTACTTTAAAACACGTCATTACTTACCTCTCCAGCAAAGACGTGGTAAGCCTCGTGCTGGGTATACTCTGGATATAGACCAGGCACATGAGGGTTCACCCTCCGAAATAACTGGTCGAATGTCCCAAACCCCTGGGATAGAACAGGGGCCGGAGTGGAAGCGCTAGGCCTACGCCTAACGGACCGTGACCGTGACACAAGCTCAGAGTGCTCTCCATCATCGCTCGAGCCTCCTGAATGTCGAACAGGTGTCTGCTGCTGTTTGCGAGGCATGCTGAAATACAACATATAAATTATTAATAAATTTGGGGATAAAAACTATTTCATAAAACAAAAAAAAACAAAAATTCTATAAACTGTGAAATTGTGAATTGGGTGTTTGCAATTTCACCAAAATTGCGAACAGGGCGTTCCCAATTTGGTGAAATTGCGAACGCCCAATTCGCAGATCTCCATTTTCCAGCAAACTGAACCCTAATTCCCAAAATCGAACCCAAATCCCCAAAACCCAACCCAAATTCATCATGCATGGTACCAAAACGATCCTACTGAATCGACTAACACGAATCTGAAGTTTTTTTTTCAAAACAAAACAACTAAATATACATGAAAATCCGATTTTTTTTATCAAGAACACTAAACTCTAAAAATCACTAAAAATACTAAACTAAAATGCATAAAAATTACATGGATATGTAAAGGATTCGTACCTTAAGCTGTTTGTGATGTTGGATTTGAGAAAACTTGCTGTTTTGATTTTGAGATTTTTGGTGAGTTTGAGAGAGAGTAGAGATAGAAGAGAGAAAAGAGAGAAAATGGGCTGAAAATAAGGGTTTTATAGCAGGGGTAAATGTGTCTCTTTTCGGGTCTCATTATAGCCAAATGGGGTCTCATTATAGAGGGGTCTTATTATAGCCAAATAGGGTCTCAATTTAGCCTTGCCCTAAATTTAGTGGTGTAGTTTTTGTGTTTACACTTTTGGTACAGTTTCCTTCTAACACGTTGCCCATAATTACGTTATTTTCTTTATACATGTTTTATTAATTTCTTCACATATGGTACATTGTTTCTCATTTTTTTTACACGTGGAAAAATAACTTTATTTTATTACAATTATATTGTTCACTGGCTATTAAAAATATATCATCATTCGTTATCCTCATAATTTCTTGAGTAACTTCAATTGAATTAATTCATTTATGTTTCATAAGTTTATTATTTAATTTATTTTTCTCTTCGTAACATAATTTAGATATATTCTAGTTCATCTTGTTTATTTGTTCAAGAAATTTATCTTTCAATTATCTATTTTTCATCTCTGATTTTTTAATGTGCATAAAATGTCAACAACACAGAAACTTCGCATTTAGAAAGGTATTTACTTTTATATACTATTTGATTTTTATAGTTGATTTTTTCAACTCTCTTCTAATACATTTGAGTCTTTCAAACTCTACAATTGATGGATGTAGATCTAAATCAATTAACAAAAAATTCAGACTGTGATTTTTATATATATATATATATTTCAAATATATATTTCATTTTTGAAAGATAGTGATATAATTCTTTTTTTCATTGTAGGCTTCATAAGTTTAACAATAAATAAAACACATCCTATAAAGATTTAAAACTAAACCAAACTTTTTATTGTTCAAAATTTTCATTTTAAGGTGGTTCTATCACTTTTTTTAGTGTAGTTGCTTTTTCTTTTTTAGTATTTCTATTAAGTGATTTGCTCCAATTTAGTTTTATTTTTATTTTTATCAATATATATATATATATATATATATATAATATATATATATATATTATTTATTTTTAGTTCAAATTAATTATTTTATATTCAATTCTAATTTATACTCATTTCATAACAAAATAATTGACATTTTTAAATTGTTGATATATCGTATTATTATTATTTGTGTATAGAAATGTAAGTATTATTTTTTTTATTTCCATTATTTAGTGTAATCTTTCACATCGGTCTTAAATTGTCTAATTAGAATTTTAAAAATTGTGATTTTTTGTTTGAAATCTAGATATAGAAAGTGTTCTCTTCCATTGATTTTTTTTAAAATTTTAAAAATTTTATGTTTCCGATTATCTTTTCAGAATTTGAAATCAAAAGTTAAAAAATGATAAAAAAAGGCTAGTGAAGATTTTATATAATTATTTTTATACCAATTTTTATTTATTAATTTTTTATTAGTTTTTGATTAGCTGTAATTAATTTTTTTAAATTTAAGTTATGATTTTTTTGAATAAATATTATATTAATTGCTTAGTTTAAATACGATCTTTGTATACGGTTGTTATATAATAGGTAATATCATAGAGGAAGACTATTCCCTCAAAACCAATAAATAATTATTTAGTATAATTCCTTTGGTATTATATTATATTTTTGAAAATTTATTTTGCTTTTGACGTAATTTCATTTTTAATAAAATTATTTTGTTAAAGTATTTTTGAAATTTATTGTCTTGAAAAGTATGTGTTTATTAAAAAAAATTCAATATACTATTTTGTTTTTTTTTAAATATTGATTTTTTGAATTTTTTTAACGGCCTTAAGGTTTAAAAAAGTGATATAATTCAGTTAAGTTGACTAAATAAAATAAAATATGAAATTTATGAAAATTAAGAAATTGATAATATAATTTTATGAGAACTAAAATTATTTAAATACCTATATATAATCTTTTATTCTCTTCTTATTTTTTAGAATTTACAGAAAACTTGAGATCTTAACATCACATCACGTATAAAACAAACTTAATAATGTATTTAATTTTTATTGATTTATTTGAAGTTTTATAAAATTTCCGAAAAAAAATTATACTTTAGATTTTGGAACTTTTTTTGATTTTTTTTCTTATGTAAATTTTTAGATGGTTTAATCTTTTTATTACTATATTTAAAAAAATTTGATAAGCCTTCTACCGATATTGTTTTATTATTTAGTTACTTTTATTATATTTATATAAATTTTTGTTGCACTATATTATTTTTTAAAATGTTATTATATTACTTTTTTAGAATATGGAAATTATGATCTAAAAAACTTTTAACAAAAATGCAAAATGCTTTATATATAAATATCGTATATATTAGTGATATTATTTTTACCTTAAAAAGCTTTAACTTATTTATCTTATATAATGGATATGTTAAATATTTGTTCAAATCTCGAGAAATAAAAAATACATTTTCTATTAGCCACATTATTTTCACCTATATTTAGAGGGTTGTATTATTATACATGCAGTACGATGGATACACAAAATGTTTCTAATAATGCCTTTTATGGTTGTATAATTTCCGATTTAGTTTTAATCAGTATTTTTATTTTTAAGATTGAGAAATAACAAAAGAATCACTGATTTAAGAAGCCAAAACTGAATGGGAAAGAAGGGTTGATTCAAGGTTTGGCTTATATTCTTTTTAATCTATGTTTCTGGATTTATTAGGTTTTTTTTTCAAATTTGACAACAAGCGTGGATTTTGTTTGGATACCAATATTTATTTATCTATTTAATTTAATTTAATTTTATTTTGATATTAGTGGTAATGGTAGTTAAGATTTTTATTTTTTTTCCTAATAAGTTTATTTTGCAAGTATTGTGAGATATAGATTTAATATAGTATTAGATTCACTTTTAATTGATTATTAATATGAGAATAAACAAGTTTTGTTATTTTTTACAATTATAAGTGTAATTATATTTAAAGATATATTTTATTAGAAGATATTTTTTTAATTTTTTATAGACATATTTTAAATTGTATTATTAATCAAATTAAACTGCTTAAAATTATGAAATTATAAATTAAATGACAAAAGTTAAGAATAAAAGGGCATGTTTTGATAACTATAAATATTTTAAATATATCAAATTTTAGCATTATCATATACGTTTTTTAATTTATCGATTTTTTAATATTTATATTGGTTTTCTCTTTGAATAAATTATATCGATTTGAATGATTATATTTTGTATCTTTTAGGATTTTTTTTGTTAGGTTGATAACCCATTCAATAAATTATAAATGGTTTGGAACGGCCCCCAAGGGGGTAGCCGAGTTGGTTGAGTATGACATTTTTATGACCAAAAGGTCATGAGTTCGAGTCCCTCTACATACGCTTTCTCGGCTGAGCCTGTCACCTTGTGTGGTTTACCTTCTGGTGTTGGTTTGCAGGCTATCGCGTCAGACTGAAGGTTTACCCTGTGCGCACTTATTGCACTCTGAGTAGCGGCGGCGGGTTCCCTCCGAAAGAAAAAAAATAGGTTGGGACTGATAGGGTGAAACATTCATAAATAGATAGTTGACTAAGTAAGTTACGAGTGAATTTGTATTCATATAAGGAGATTATTAAGGTTAATCTTTTTCTAAACGAATTATTTGAAAATATATTTTTTACTCTTTTATCATTTTAACATATTTGATTTATTGTGTTGATTATAACAGCTATGATAACATAAGTTTATAGTTTACCAACTGTATAAATATTTATTAAATTGTTTTTATAAATAAAATTTTGAAATTAATTAAGTTTTTTATTTTATTAAATTTAGAAGTTTATTATCATTTTAGATTTTATAATATATTTTGATATCTTAAACTTTAAAGATATTGTAATAAATATGGTCGTGGTTGATGAGTGCGAATAACTTAACCACTGCTTACTCAGATTTCAGGACAAGGGCAATTCGGACAAAAACTTACCACTGAACTATTCGGACTGGACAAAAGTAAAAAAAAATGACTAAACACATTTTGACTAAGCTATATCCTAATCAGCTTAATAAGTACATGGATCCTTAAACTTGACTCGGTTCCATAATTCGACCCGAAAGCCCATGAGTCCATTACTTTCATTAACGAGGGTAATGAACATTTAATACAACCACGCAGCTCAAATCTCTCACTACTTCACACTAAAACATTTAATACTCTCAAAACTTTCCAAAACACTTGACACAATTACCCTCAACTCAAAATAAATCCCACCAAATTGGCGACCACAGTGGGAGGAGAAGGTGCCTGAATCTAGCATTCAAAACCAGTAAAAAGACCTATTCGGATGGATCCGAACGAGCAAGCAATTCCACTACATTTGGTGGAGGTGGTTTGGGAGAATAATGAATGCACCACCGAAGAGTGAGATACGTTGAGAACTGAAATAGAAGCGTTGAGGGCCATTAAAAAGGTAGAGATATGTTTAAAGGAAAAGTCAAAGGTGTCAGCCATTCACCATACTGACAACCCAAGGGAGAATGACCCTTCAGCAAAAACTCATTTAAGTACAGAAAAGACCCATGTCAGTTCCAAGAAGTCTCACCGGTCCAAACCGGTGGAAAGCTCAGACTCTGAGTCCTCTAATAGCTCTTCAAATGAGGATGAGCTTGAGGAGTCCTTGTTTTCAAACATTGATGAGGGGAGGTCCAGAAAGAAACAAAAGCTAGTTAAAAGATATTCAAGAAAGAAAGATAAGCATAGGAGACTAAAGAGGCATCTGGGAAAAGGGTCGTCTCACAGCCACAGTCATAGTCACAAGCATGTGGACCAACTGCTGATTGATCCTTTTGCTTTCCATGATGAGCCAGGTATTTTTGCAACACCTAATGAAGACACACTCTTTAGTCGTAGTCAGAATTGGAGGCAATCACCATTTTCTGCTAAGATACTGTCCGGAAACCTTCCTAAGAGGTTTGACAGTACTAAAATAGAGAAATACGATGGGAGCAAAGACCCAGACAACCATCTGGAATAGTTTAAAATTTTTATGATGAATTTTGATGACGATGACAAAATTCTGTGTAGGGCCTTCTCCCAATCCTTTACGGGAAGTGCTCTGAAATGGTACAACAGTTTGTCACAGGGTTGTATCAGAAACTTCGACACATTTTGGGTTGCCTTCCGAAGGTAGTTTGTGGGAAGTAAAGAGGTGAAGGGAAATGAAGATAATATTATCCATTGTGCCCAAGAGCCAAATGAGTCACTAAAAGACTATATAAGCCGGTTCGTAAATATTAAGAATGGGTTAGCTGATTGCTTTGAGCAAGCAGCAATAGCTTCTTTGAGACAAGGGTTAAACCCTGAGAATCTAGCTGATTCAGTAACAAGGAAGAAGACCATGACCTAGGGTGGTGTGCTAAATCAGGTGGGAAAGCAAATCAATGTGGATGAAAAAAAAAACTAGGGTAAACAGACAGGTGAGGTCTGCCCTAGCTGCACCAAACCAGAATTATTCTGGATACAAGGCCAAAGAAACTGGACAGGGGTCCAACAGGGCCAAACAAACTCAATCCCACCCAAATCCAACTCAGAGCTAGTAGTCTAGAAATAAACGAGGACCTTGGGTCCAACCGAAGTTGTTTGCAGAGTTAAAGGAGAATGTGACAATCATTTATGACAAAACTAAAGATGAGGTTCATTTCCGGAAACCGGCAGCACTCCAATCCCCCAGGGAAAGTCGTAATACTTGTTTTTGCCAGTATCATCATGATATTGGCCACAACACCGAAAACTACATTGCTTTGAAACAAGAGGTACCGAATCTCATCGAAAAAGGCAAGATGGGTGCATATGTCAAAATAAGAAGTAGGAAGAGACCTGACAATGATCTTGGAACAAGCCTGACAATGCTCTTGGAACAGGCCCTACGAACAATGCAGGAACATCAGCTCAGGAGGGGGCAATGATGATCCATAAAATATTTGATGTGGACTCATAGTATTTGGAACCTGACCCAACTCGCAATAAGGTAGGGGTCATAACAGAACAAGTCAAAACAGTGTCCGGACTCATTAGTTTCTTTCACCCACTTACTATTTTTGGAGGGGACACCATGACAGCACCCACTCCTTCATCAAGGAAAATGCAAGTCCATAATCTAGCTACTCGGTTGGAAGGGGCATGTCTTCATATCAGTCCCAAATTCCTTTTCCATTTATAGTCTTTGACGAGGATGATCTAAGGTACATTTCTAGGCCTCATGAGGATGTTGTGGTAATAGGAGCATCTATAAGGGGTAACGACATTAGACGAATTTTGATTGACACTGGCAGTTCAGCCAACATTCTCTTTTTAAGTTCTTACAAGCAGATGAAAAATTGCCCCCAAGGGGGTAGCCGAGTTGGTTGAGTATGGCATTCTTATGACCAAAGGGTCATGAGTTCGAGTCCCTCTACATACGCTTTCTCGGCTGAGCCTGTCACCTTGTGTGGTTTAACTTCTGGCGTTGGTTTGCAGGCTATCGCGTCAGACTGAGGGTTTACCCTGTGCGCACTCATTGCACTCTTAGTAGCGGCTGCGGGTTCCCTCCGAAAAAAAGCAGATGAAAAATCCGATAGTAATTTAACGTTGAAGGAGTTGCACCTAACTGATCTTCAAGAAACTTTTGCCAACTTGACAAAGGTTAATGACATTGCGGCCAGGCTTTTGATGAAATAAAGAAGCACTTGTCTTCACCCAAACCCTTTTTAAGCCTGTTGAAGGAGAAACACTTTATGTATACTTGGCTGTGTCAGAATATGCTATAAGTGTAGTGCTAGTAAGGGAGGTGGACAATCTGAAGCCAAGAAGGACCAGTTGATCAAATACGTATTCATTCATAAAGAAGTAGCAACTAACTTAAAAAATGTTTGCTATGAGCATAATCCTAGATCGGAAAACACGTTGGCAGACTCCTTAGCAACCATAGCATACTCTGAGTCCTACCCATGGATTCATGTACAAGAATTCCCATCCATACAATCAAATCAGAACAAAGAAGAGGATGAGAGCTTGAGTGTACAAGTAGTTCAATCCAAAGATTGGAGATTCCCCCTTCTTCAATACATCTCTGATGGAATTTTGCCTCCGGAGAAAGATATGGCTAGGAAAATGAAACACAAGGCTCGTGGTTTCTTGATCATAAGAGAGGTTCTTTATAAAAAGTCGTTCAGCAGACCTCTACTGTGTTGTTTGGGGGCTGAAGAGTCCCAACTTGTTTTATCCGAACTACATAATGGAGAGGGATCATCACACTATGGCTTTAGAGCTAACCTGGAGGGTTTCATTGGCCGGATACTACTGGCCATCCATAATGGCAGATGCTAAGGATTTGGTGAGAGAGTGTGACCTATGCCAAAGGTATGGTAACAAAATTCATATCCCAGCAATTCCAATGAAGCTTATTTCTGAGCCAGTGCCTTTTGCTCGTTGGGGACTGGATTTAGTTGGACCTCTACCAATGGCGTCCGGAGGACGCAGGACTATTATTTTAGCCATTGATGATTTCTCAAAATGGGTAGAAGCAGCCCCCATGGCAGGAACTACTTCGAAAGCTGTTATAAAATTTATCTTGTCTAACATTTGCTGCAGATTTGGGGTTCTACAAAAAATAACCACAGATAACGGGCTACAATTTGATAACAAGGATATGGAGAGTTTCTGTGCTTCTAGCGGCATTCAACATTTATTCTCTTCTCTTTTCCACTCACAAGAAAATGGCCAAGTTTAAGTGGCAAACAAGACCATTCTGTAAGGGCTGCATGGAAGTGGCCAAGCTATTTGCAAGAAGTATTTCGGGCATACCGGACTACTCCTAGGGCTGCTACTCAAGAATCTCCTTTTGCCTTGGTGTATGGGATGAATGCAATTACTTTTATAGAAGCAACCCTACCATCATACAGGGTCCACAAATATTCCGAACAGGCCAATGGGTTGGCAATTAGGAATCAGTTGGACTTAATTGAAGAAAAAAAAGGTTAAAGCTCATCTTAGAACAACCCAACATCAAGGATTGATGATGAGCAGATTTGCTTCCAAGATCAAGAGAAGGGATTTTCAACCACGTGATATAGTTTTAAATTTTTTTTCTTGCATACTAAGGAAAAGAGGTTTGGTAAGTTGGCTCCAAACTGGGAAGGCCCTTATGAGGTCTCCGAAAAGCTTAAGCCTGGGACATATAGGCTTCAGGACAAAGATGGAAGAATTTTGAAGCACCCATGGAATATTGAACACCTCAGGTTATATCTAGAATGAAAGTTGTGTAATTATTTACTTGTTTAAAGTCAATATAAATATTATGGGGCATACTCGTTCCTACTCTTGTGGCGCGAGAGGTTTTAATGAGGTGTCTGGTTTTTTTTCAATAAAATATGATGCCTTCTTAAAACATTCGGTGTGGTTTGATTACAATTCTTTTTAAGTCTTCAATTTAATACTGAGGATCTTTGACAGATCAGATTAATGTGGTTGAATGATGACCATTAAATACATGTCATCAGAGATATTAAACACTCTCACCTTAAATGTTTTGAAGTAAAGTAGGGCTCTTTAACCATTAGCCATTAAAATTGAAAGCAAGAATGGAATAAAACAAAATTTGACAGATAAGCCTGTCCGGGTATGAATTAGATAACATTACTAAAATGCAAACAAAATGCCTTGGCCATCCAAGGACTTTAAGTATTGTGAAAGACTTATCCGTACTCAGGCCGGATACGATTACAAAAATGCATTGGCCATCCAAGGACTTTAGTAGTTCACAAGATTAAGAAAACACAAAAGATAGTTAAAAACCTCAGGGATTATTCCCTTCGGATGTTCGTGCATCACCTCATTTTTTGGGGTTTCTGAGTACAACACTTGAAATCTCATCGGTTCCTTCCTATTCATCGGTAGTAGAGGAGATTACACTGGAGTAGTTCTTTTTATCACCATCTGCCATGGTATGGAACAAAATGTCTTCATACTCCACATATTTCCATAATGGATCAAGTGTCCTCTTCGGAAATGTTTCATGGAAAAACAACACCATGCCAGACTTCACCTTAGCATACCTTGCTTCCAAGGAATCTATCACTCGTTGGTGTATTTATCAATGCTGGCCTGAATTTTATGTTCCTTCTCCTTCTCCAAGTCTTCTTTCTCCTTGGTTACCTTAGACACAACATCTTCTAGGGAAGTCTTCTCACCGGACAAGGTCTGGCTGGCATTATCTTTGGTTTTCATGTCCACCCTTAAGGTTGAAAGATCTTTCTCCAAACTAGATCATTTAGTTTGGAGCTCAGTATTAGCATTTTCCGAAGTGGCCAACTTGGTTGACAGACCTTCCTTACCTTTCCTCAATTCTTCAAGCTCTTTCTTCAATTCTTCTATGCTATGGTTAACATTGAGGAGATTGGTTGACAAAGACTCCTTGTCAGTATTGAGGGTGTTGATAAGGGCGGACTGGTTTTTTACATGCATCTCCAGATCGAGCACTGGTTGGATATGACCTAGTAGAGAATGGGCCATTGTATCTTGATCTTTGGAAATAGAAAAATACTTACCGTTGTAGGTCACCATGTTGGAAGAGCCTGAATGACAGAAAGGACTAACAAAGTCATCATTCTCTGAGTCGGTGAGGTAAAGGCTGATGTCCTAACGGGCTCTGATGTCTACACCATCAATCCCTTCTCCGGTGTCGTCTCAAAGTTGGAGATCTGTTGAAATTTTTTCTGCCAAGGTGGGATCGGTAAGAGCTGTTGGAGGAAGAAACTCCGAAGGGCGAAGAGTTATTTCTCCCCCTAAGGTGACATTTTTCTTCTTGGCAGCCCTTTCATCACTACTTGCCCCCCTTTTACAATCCTTCTCGAGAGGCTTCGGTGGATTTTATGGTTCCCTGCCTTCTTAACAGTCTCATCTTCAACCACCTTGAGCAAAGAGGAATCGATCCCTCCTTGGTTGTTCAGACCAGTCTCCTCTGTGGCATCCCGGACTACTTCTATTGCAGTTCTCTTCTTCTTCCCCTTCATCCTGCTGGGAGCCTTGGATCTAGAGGGCAAAACCAGTTTATCATCTTTTTCCTTTGTCCGTTTGAGGATGACACCTGAAGGAGGGGGTGTGGTCAATTCTTCCCATGTAAGATCTCTGCAACCTGTGGCATTCCACAGATGAGATCTCACCATATTGCCAGAGGTGAAGCATTGTGGAAAGCATTCCCCCAACGTTCTGCGGCCCACACATTCAGTTTGGCACATGTAGTCTACCCCTCCTCCAAATATCCAGTATACTCCTTCGGTAATACTGAAAAAGAAGTAATGAATAATTCAGAAGTGGAATATTTGTGAAGTGAAAATGATAACATGAAAAACAAGATTGAAGAGCTTACATGTACTCTTCCACCTACTAGTAAGCATACTATGGTTGGTCTTGGCTTTGATCTTCTTCCTATTTTCCCATGACCGACTGATGAATAAGAACTGAGTTCTTCAATTCTTCTCCGACTCCAACAAGTCATCTACCACTTTGAAGTTGTTTCCCATGTTGTGGTGATAGAATGAAATATGGTGATTCTTGCACAGACTTGCCACCACGACAAATTGCTCCATAGGGAGAGGGATTTTGGACAACCTTGATGCCATTATGCAAACAAGGAGAGAGTGCCAAGCATTTGGACTTAATTGGCTTGGGTAAAGCTTTATCAGGTGGAAGTACTTGACAATCTCTGGGTCTAATGGGAATCTGAGCCCCCAGTTGAACATTTCGGTGAAGATGACCACTTCATTAAGTTTGCAGTCCATCGGAGTCTCTGGAGTGACATGTATTCTCACCTTCACTGACTCTGGGATCCCCAACTTTATCCGGATCCGGCCCAGCTCGGCAGTATGAGTATAGACATACTTTATGTTCTGCATGGCCAACAAATACTTAACATTGACTTTCTGAAAGCAAGGCCCTACCTTGCCCTCCAAGCATTCCGGGAGATCCGGATGAGCCACTTCAACCTTCACTTTGCCTTTTCCTTTCCTATTAGAGGCAACATCCCCAATTTTCCCCGAGGCTTCAGTTTTGAAGGGGGTCTCTTTAATGCTGTCCTCCATCACTTGTTCCATCATTTTGGAAGGTTTATCAGCTGTTATGAATGGAAGGGTGTTAACTTCTGATTCTATTGTCTGTCCGGATGAATGAGCGCCAGTTGTTTCCAAAGGCCTGGTGTCCGGTTAAGGCTCAGTTCTGGAGGACTTCGCTTGAGAAGATACTTTAGATGCCTCCGATCCGGAGGGCTTATCTCGTGGGGCTCTTATAGACACCTCCGATCCGGAGGGTTTATCCTTGGATGTTGGTTTAGAGGCCTCCGATTTGGAGGGTATTGAAAGTGAGGCAGTTGCTTGGGCTTTCACCAAACGAGTTGTCCGACATGAAGTTGATTTCTCTGGAGATTTTTCAATGTCTGAGCCCATTGCTATGAAAGGGAGGGTTTCCTAACACTTAACACCGTTTTTTCTTGAGCAGTGGAGGGTTGGGACTCTTGAACAGAAGAACCTGATGGAATTGGTGAGAGGTTTGGTTTGAACATTTGTTTAGGCTTTAGGTTTCTGGTGGAGGATGACCCTTGGTCAGTTTTTGTTGGGATGGTTCACCAAAATTTTCGCTTGGGGAAATCAAGAGACCAACAGCGATGCGCTTCTCTCTTTCGACTTTCCTTGCTTTCTCTAACTCAGTCAGGTTCAACCAGCCGCCTTTTACAAGAGCGTTTCTAGCCGTGAACATAAAACTATCCAAGAACAGGTTTGAAAGAAAGGGTGGAAAGCTTTGTCGAAGGTTTTTTTAGTGATGAAGATAATGAAACAGTAAAAAAAATGATTTATATATTGATAGAAAAAGGTAACTGATACCTAGGAGAAGACGAAGAGGTTTTTTGCAATGATTAAAGACGGCGCTGGCGTGAGAAAAATTAAATGCATAGGCTACTTTATATGGTTAGTGGGAGCGCCAATCTAGGTAAAAAAACGGCTGGTAGGTCGAATCAGATTGTGGCACGTGTCCCACAATACAAAGAAAGACTCTTAAAATTCTGGGAAAAAGTCAGTTCGGACAAACCTCAACCTAGATACACAAGCGGGTCGGGAGATGTTGTCATTGACTAAGTGAATTTTTTAGTCATGCCAAAGATTTTTGACAAGGCCTAAAAAAGGGACTACTGATGAGTCCAGATAACTTAACCACTGCTTATTGAGATTTCCGGACAAGGGCAATTTGGACAAAAACTTGCCACTGAACTATCCAGAGAGGACAAAAGTAAAAAAATGACTAAACACCTTTTGACAAAGCTATATGCTAATCAGCTTAATAAGTAAATGGGTCCTTACACTTGACCCAGTTCCATATTTCGACCCGAAAGCCCATGAATCCATGATTAAGGGTATAAATACCCCCATTTACTTTCATTAATGAAGGTAATGGACATTTAATACAACCAGGGAGCTCAAATCTCTCACTACTTCATACAAAAACATTTAATACTCGTAAAACTTTCCAAAACACTTGACAAAATTACCCTCAGCTCAAAATAAACCCCACCAGTGGTATCTATGAAAAAATGATTTAATAACATGCATCAGTTTAAAGTTTTATGCTATATAATATTATATGGGGATGTTTATAAAATCTATTTTTTTTTATAATTTGTTTGTTATCTATCTTGTATATCGATTCAATTTATTAAACTTTAACTAATCTATAATCAATAAAATTTACATTTCCCGAACAAAGTTGGAGGAGATTTATCTAGTTATATCTCTTTTGCGATTAGATATGGTACCATAAACTTAAAGGCGGAGCTATTTTCCCATCAATTTTTTTATTTCCCCCACAAATAAATAAAAAATCCACTTTATTATTTCCTCTATAAAGGAAATAACATATTTACATTTTTCTTTATTTTTATCCCAAAACTCATTCATTCTCCAGCACCTCCACCGATTTCTACCACCATCCCAACTATCTCCCACTCTATTAACTTCCGCACACCAAACCAACCCTATTAGTTTATATTCATCAATCACACATAAAGCATAACCCTAGCCTAGCTAGTATAAAGACGACCTCCTCTTTAGATTTCTCTTCTAATCTTGAAAAACAACAAACCCTAGTCACCTACTCGATTTCTTTTATGGTAATGAAAAACAAGGGGAGCTTCTCTCGAATTCATCTAAGTAAGAAATCATTTATTTAAAAAAAACAACACTGAAAAATGCATCATTGTTTATTAAAACAAATGAAATGCACCTGATTCCGAGACGTCATCTCGGAATTAGGGGCGTTTTTTTTTATATAAAAACACATGATTCTTCGGTGTTGTCTCAGAATCAGGTGTTTTTTTTCTAGAAAAAAGCACTTGATTCCTAGTTAATGTCTCAAAATTAGTTGTTTGCTGCTAAAACCTGCACAAATCGGGATTTTTGAATTTTTTTATATGGATTTTCAAATTACATCTATCTAACACTAAAAAAACAAGATTAAACTACCTTGTTGGTTGATTAGGTGATGTTCTCCAGTGTTAAATCTTTGGTTTGGGTGTCTTCCTCTTCTGTGACTAATCTTTAAGAAATTTAAAGTTTTTTTTTGTTTTTAGGGTTTAATTTTTGAAGCTAAATCATATATATTGGATTTAATTTGGTTTAATCATGTGTTTTTTGATATAAGGGTTTCATAATGGTTAATGACATCAAGTTATAAATTAAAAGATAAAATGAGGGGCAAAATAGTAAAAGAAAGTGATAAGTTTTTTTTTAATTTTGAAATATGGAGGAAATAAAAAAGAGAAAACTACCCATAAATACCTTCTCAAGTATGTAATACCAAACTAGTACACAAAAATTGGGTAGTTTATAAAGGTACCGAAGACATTAGCTAGTGAAGACAATAAACCTAATTTCCAATGAATCGTGTAATCAACCGACTGAAGAAGCTGTCGACAACGCTGGTGAAACCATGAAGCTTGACGACGTCGGTGGAGAACTATTGAAAGACATATATTACGACGTCGGTGAAGTATGTACGTTACCGGAGGTGTAGTTACTATCTGGTTTTACTGGTACACATAATTTGATTTGTAAAAAAAAGATTGAGCAGTGATTTATGGTGAATTACCTCGGTTTTGCTTTTCCATTTCTGGTTTTAGTGGGACTGGTTAATGATTTTAGAAGTTTTATTGTTTGAGTAATTCTAATTTTATCCATGACAGTTCTTTGCGTTACCTTGTTCTTCCTTTGTGGGTTTTTAGTTTAGATGAGTTCAGTTTTGGAATCTGGTTGTGGATGGTGATACTTATTTCGTGGTTGTTAGTTTGATTTGGTTAGTTTTGGTTTGTGGTTGTTAGTTTAATTTGGATGGTGATACTTGTTTCGTGGCTGTTAGTTTCATTTTTTGTAGGTAGAGGATGCTAGATTAGTTTTAGAATTTGAGGTAAATGATACTAGATTAGTTATAGAACTGTAGGTAGAGGATACTAGATTAGTTTTTTAAAACATTTCTAGATAAGACCATAAATGGTAATGCTAGATTGGTTTTGTCATGCTAGATTGTGAGTAAATTCTAGATTAGTTGTAAAACATTGATAGATAAGACCATAGATGATAATAATAGATTGTTTTTGTCATGCTAGATTGTGAGTAAATGGTAGATTATTTTTAAAACATTGCTAGATTAGACCATGAAATCTAGATATGACCATGTAACACATTGCTAGATTAGGCGTGTTAATGATAATGAGATATTATATGTAACACATTGGTGCTTTGTGGTTGCCAATAAAATTAGGTATATGACATTGCGATTTATGACCATGATTGCTAGATATGAACATGCTTCTAACTTTTGCATAACATTGCTAGATAAGAGCATAAATGGTAATGATAGATTGGTTTTATCATACTAGATTTGAGTAAATTCTAGATTAGTTGTAAAACATTGCTTATATAAGACCATTGATGATAATGGTCGATTGGGAATCACTCATTAACCGGACTCTGCCATTGGGAATTACTCATTAACCGGACTCTCTTTACCCCACATATGAGAGCCAGCTTAAGACCAGCTATCGTTGCTTCATATTCAGATTCATTGTTTGATGCTCTGAAACCAAAACATATGGCATGGTACATATTGCCACCATAGGGAGAAGTTAAACAAATTCAAGCCCCACAATCTATAGTACTCGATCCACCATCAGTTCGAACTACCAATTCTTTCTTAGATTGATTTTCTGACATCTGTCAGGAGGATCTCTCAGCATGAAATTCTACCAAGAAACCAGCCACTAACTGGGTTTTAACCGCCGTTCGGGGGGCAAAATCAATATCATAATCACCCAACTCCACTGACCATTTGGTCATTCTACTTGACACATCAGCTTTCTGAGAATACTTTTCAAGAGAAAAGAGCTTGAAAGTATCGTCTCATCTTTCTAGCTACAATTACCAAGGCCAACGTCAGTTTTTCCAACTTCAAATATCTTTTTTCAGCATCCAACAGACTTTTGCTAATGTAATACACCAGGCGAGGGTGATTATCTGGTTCTCTCACTAGCACAACACTTATTGCATACTCTGCTACATCTAGATATACATAGACCTTTCCCCCCGAACAGATTTGAAGAGAGTCTTAGGTGAAGACAAATACTTCTTGATTTCAATAAAAGCCTGACCACACTGTGGAGACCAATTAGTTTCTTTGGCATTCCTCAACACTTGGAAGAATGGAGCACACTTGTCTGATGATCTTGAAATAAAGATGTTCAACGCAGCCAATCGTCCTGTCAGCCTTTGAACTTCTTTGGTGTTCCGAGAAGGGTCCATAACTAGCAAAGCGTTAAGTTGATCCGGATTAATGTGAATTCCTTTCTCACTTATTATGTAGCCCAAGAATTTTCCAGATCGGACCCCAAATACACACTTTTCAGGGTTCAATTTCAAATTTACAGCCTCTAAGTTAAAGAATGTTTCTTGAAGTTCAGATACATGTTCATCCTCTTCCAAGCTTTTAACCATCATATCATCTATGTAAACTTACAGGTTTCTGCCAATCTGATTAGCAAAGGCTTTATTCACTAATCTTTGGTAAGTGGCTCCAGTATTTTTCAATCCGAACGACATCACCTTATAACAATAAAGACCTCTGTCTGTAATGAAAGTAATATGGTATTGATCCTCCGGATCTACTTGTATTTGGTTGTATCCTGAAAATGCATCCATGACTCACAATAACTTATTTTCAGAAGTTGAGCCCACCAACTGATCTATCCGAGGATCTGGATACAGATATTTGGGGCATGTCCTGTTAAGATCAGTAAAATCAATACACATGCGCAATTTTCCATTATGTTTCTTGACCAGAATAGGGTTCGCAGTCCAAAAAGTGTACTGAGATTTAATGTGACCCATCTTGGTCAAACGATCAACTTCCTGAACAATCACATCTGTTTTTTTCCTTAGAGAAATACCTTCTCCTTTGTACAACTGGTGCAATATCAGTTCGTATGGATAAATTATGAGAAATAATGTCCGCTCGCATTCCAGTAACATCATTATTGCACCACGCGAAGACATGTTGATTATTAATAAAAAAAGACAACAGCCGGTGTTTTAAACCTGATGCCAACTTGGTACCAATTGTAACATTTTTTCCCTCAACGAGGGAGTGGGTTTCAATCTCATCAATAGGTATTATGATAGTGGGAGCCTCCATGGGATCATAAATTTCATTCTCATTAGTGGAAGGCCCCAATAGTTTCTAATCTCTGTCAACCTTGACTGCCTCTAAAGACTTAAAGGCAAGGGCTGTTGCATAACATTTCCTGGCTACTTTCTGGCTGCTCCGGACAACACCTACTTGTCCATGGGTAGCATATTTCAAACATAGGTGGACCGTAGAGGCCACAACATGCATTCTGGAGAGCCAAGAACTCCCAAATATTACATTGTAAGATGTTGGGCAATCCACCACAACAAACAGTATTCTTACCATTTTCTTAAAGGGTCTTTTTCCCAGCAACACCTCCTCTTCGAACTCCCCAATCAGATATGCAGAAATTCTTGTGAAGCCTACAATGGTTCTGATCGAACGTTGTATAACTGAAGGGTTTCTCATCTGCTTGTATGAGCTCAAAAACAGGATGTTTGCAGAACTGCCCGCGTCAATCAGGATTTAACATATATCATTTTCTCCTATTGATGCCCATATTACCACAACATCCTCATGATTCCCTGTTATATCTCTCAGATCATCCTCATCGAAAACTATAAAGGGAGATATGGATTGATACAGGTAGGTGGATATCCTTCCATCCAATTGGGTAGCCAAACTGTAGACATGCCTCTTCCTTGATGAACTAGAAGGTGTTGTCTCCGCAAATGGTTAAGGAATCAAAAAAGTTAATCATACTGGAGATAGTTTTGGTCTTGTCCCTTATTACCCCAACCCGATTTCGACTCGGATCTGGATCAAAATACTCAGATTCTATATCGAATCTTTCAATAATTACCATTGCACCTTCTTATGCAGTGTACTCTGGTTTTCTTAGTCTACTCAACATTGATTTGTTTCCTCACCTGATTCAACAAACCACCCAGGTTATAGCCTTCTTATAAGTCACTGAATCAACTAAATTACCTAGATTTAAAACTTGTTTGAGGGAAGCAATTTCAACTTGTTCAAAGTAATCTACTAGCCCATTTTTGTATTCAAAAACTGGTTGATGGACTCCTTTAAAGATTCATTCGGCTCCTGAGTACAATGGATAATGGTGTCCCCAATACCCTTAAGCTCCTTACTTCCAACGAATTACCTCCGAAAGGCAACCCAAAATGTATCAAAATTTCTTATACATCCCTAAGGGAGACTATTGTACCATTTAAGGGAACTTCCTGTGAAAGTTTTGGAGAAGGTCTTACACAATAGTTTGTTTTCATCGTCAAAATTCATCATGAAGTTCTTAAACTGCTCAAGATGGTTATCCGGATCTCGGCTCCCATCATATATCTCCATCTTGGAGCTATCAAACCTCTTGGGAAGATGTCCGAAGAGTATTTTTACGGAAAAAGGCGGTTGCCTCCAATTCTTGTTACGGTTAAAAACAATATCTTCATTTGGAGTAGCAAAAATACATGGTTTAGACTGAAAAACAAATGGATCAATCAACAACTGGTCAATGCTGGTTATATGACCCCTTACTCTTGCCATGGTGCTTCTTAAGTCTGCCATGCCTATCTATTTTTCTTGAATGTTTTTTAGTCAACCTCATTTTCTTTTTTGACCGTCCTTCATCACTGCTTCTTCAAGCTCTTCTTAATTAGATGAGCTGCTCGAGGACCCAGATGTAGAACTCTCCACATGTTTATATCGATGTGTATTCTTGGAACTTAGATGGGTCTTTAAAGGCTGCTTGTTATCTTTGGGATTGTCAGTGTGATGAAGTACCAACGCACTGGATTTTTCTTTAACTCCTTTCCCTGCTTGTTTTATTGCACTCAACGCTCAACTAATCGCGTTCCTCGATAATATATTCATTGTTTTCCTTTGAAATTTCCACCTCAGGATGTGGAATACTCTGCTCATTCGGCTTCATCCGAGCAAATTTGTTTGCTGCTTTTGAATTGTGAAATTTAGGCACCATCGTGCTCCCACTATGGTCGCCAATTTGGTGTGATTTATTTTTGTTTGAGGGTAAATTTGTAAAGTGTTTTGGGAATTTAATGTTTAAGATAGAGAGTAGTGAGATAATTAAGTTGTGTGCTTGTATTAAATTCTGATTACCCTTATTAATGAAAGTGGTTGAGGTATTTATACTTAATTAGTGACCCATGGGCTTGTCGGGTCGGATTGTGGAGTCGGGTCAAGTTTAAGGACCCATTAGCCCAATATATGAGGTGACCAACACCTAGCTTAGTCACACTCCATTACATTAGTCATGTTCGGTTTTTTTATAGTAGTGGTTAAGTTCGAACAGCCCTACGGATAAAAGCAAGTTACAGTATCTAAAATATCCGATCTCATCAATATCTAGAAATCATGGTTATATCTAGTAAGCATGGTCATATCTAGCAATCATGATCGTATCTAGTAATCATGGTCATATCTAGAAATCATGTTCATACCTAGCACTGTTATGCAACAATTATAATTATGGTTATATCTAGCAATCATGGTCATACCGTTAACACATAAATCACAATTTCGTGTACCTATTCCCAAATCACACCCTCTTCAACTAAACTCGCATCTTGTTCATGCACCTCTAAAATCTGTACCCAGGTTACTGGAAAGCGTACAAAACCACGATTATACAATAAATACAACTGTAAACACTCTTAAAACTCATTTGAACTTATAAATCAACTTAAATGAAAGAAATTGTGATGTTAAGATTTCAGTTGAGCTGGAAAAAAAAACAATGAAGGTATCACCAAACCTGAGACGTGGCTACCGGTGATGAACGAAACAAGTTGTTGGATGGGAAAAGATTACTCATAAATCAAAGCTATTGTCTATTTAATCAATGTTTCGACGTTAAAATAACTGAAAATTTTAATTAAACGTACCGATGGTTGACGGTGGTGGATATCAGTGGCTGACGGTGGTGGATGGGGTGCACAGTGGTAGCGGGGTGGTTGCCGGGTGGGTACCGGTTTGTCACCGGAGATTTTGTTTTTTGAAAATAAGCTTCTCTTTGGAAAAAGAGTCTTTTTTTAGGTTAAGAGAGAGAGGGTTGGTTAGAAATTCAAAATTCAAAAAATCTAATTGGGTCAAAATATCATGCTTTTCTTAAAAAATGTCTTATATAATTGGTTGAGGGTAGTTAGGGTATTAAAAATAATTAGGTATTGAATGACAGTTATTTTAATGAGTTGGGTATTAAGTAAGCATAAACCCATTTTTGGATACTAAAGGACAATAAGTTTGGTGAATAAGTACTTAAGGTGTCATTTCCCAATAAAAAATTTGATGGGGAAATAACTTCACCCTAAACTTAATATTTTCTCTCTTCGATTAATGATATATTTGTAAATAAATAAAGGCTTTGGCTAAATTAGTGCCCAATATTTGTTAACCACTCCCAAATTCTAAAGAATCATTGTAATAAATAATATTTTACGGTTTTGCCCTTTGACTAATAATTTTTTTTTGCTTTTAGTGGATTTTGGGTATAGTTAACCAAAAAAATGAAGAACACAAAATTATTCCTCCCAACAACCCTCTTATACTTGATACTTACCAAAATTTCAAAAAACTCAAAAATTTCAAAAATCTAAAATTAACCCTCAAACCTCCCAAAACACTCCAAAACCCCACAAATCTTCTAAAACACCCAAATTATTGAAGGATGGATTCAGGACATGAGAAGCTTGCTGAGGAACATGGAACTCCAAACTTGGTAGTCTTTCTAAGCAATCTGTTACGAAAAGTTTCCTTTTTGGTAGATCTTCTATAAATAAAAAGCTGGACCCGACCTCCCCCGCTGGTGGAGACCTATTCAACCGGCGGGATAAAGAACAAATATTTTTCAAAATGAACCTCCCCCACCGGGGAAGGCCATCTCTAACCACCAGGGCAATCGATGCCCAACCGTCAGCGGAGTTAGATTTAAACCGCCGGTGTTTAGCATCAAACCAGCCGGTTTTGAACCAAATTAATTTGTTAGGTTTGAAGTTGGTTTTTGAACTAGGTCTCGGGCGGGGCTACGAACATCAACCGTCGGTTTATTGTTTCTAGATCGCCAATGTAATGATTGTCAACCGACGGTTGACATACCTTATTTTAGTTGCACATGTAATAAACTTTTAACGTTCACCCCCGCTAGGTGAGCTATTATCAATCGGCAATTGACAATGTCCCCGACGGTGGAACAATTGTCAACCGCCAGTTCGAGTAAGGAATTTTGTTTTTGTGTCACATTGCCATAGTTTATGTTTGTTTTATGTAGGAGGATGAGGAAAAGTTAAATGATGATTTATATGATTCGTGCATGGTGAAGGAGGAGGAAATGACAGAGCCATGCTCCGTCGATTATAGCCACTTGTTCAACACCAAATCTCACTACACTCAAGTAGAGTTGATTGAATGGGTTAAGCAAACCACATTAGACAACGAGTTTGTGGTTATATTACGTTGATACGATAGACTTGCTCAAAAAAACTCTGAGATTAGTTTTTACCTGTGAAAGATTTGGAGTTTACACAAAATTGGTAGATCCGAAGCATCTAAAAAGGAAGTCTACCAGCATGAAAAAATACGGATGCCCTTTCATCCTTAAAGGAAAGAAGATGGATGATGATTTGTGGGGATTAGAGGTCGAATGCGGCGTTCACAATCACGATACTACATCATACAAAGAAGGTTATTCGTACTTAGGACAATTCAACAAAAAAGAGATGGATTTCATAGTTAATTCTATGAAAGTGGGATCCCGTCTTCGCAACATTCTCGGCGGGGTGAAAAAAATTTAAACCTTAAGAATTCGTCTTTAATGCACACGTGCACAACGCTCAACTAAAACACCGCAAGATTGAGAAAGGTGGTCGGTCGCAATCCCAATACTTGTTCGGTGAACTGAAGAGGTTAAACTACTACGAGTTCCATAAAAAGTCGGAAGACGGAAGCGATGTCATAGGCGAGATTTTCTTCGTGCACCCGGTTAGTTTGGATTTGTTAAGAACATTTCCAAACGTTAATGAAATGGATAACACGTACAATGTAATCAAATACGGGATGTCGTTGTATGGGGTCGTCGGAGCCACTAGTACCAGGTAACTCACTCCACCGAACTACCATCCATTGTTTTGATAGATGAAGACTTAGCGCTTGTCAAAGCAGTGGAGGAAGTGTTCCGCAATGCAACACACATGTTATGGCGATGGCACATTAACATGAACGTCTTGGGAAAAATGAAAAAAATCATAAAGGAGAAGAAAGTGTCCAACGTCTTCATGAAAGTGTGGAATCAAATAATGTTAGCGGAAACGGAAGTAGCCTTTAACGACTATCAGTCCGAATTGCACAATGACTTCAAAGAGTATCAGAAAGCAATTGATTATACCAAAAGTTGCTTAGGCCCATAAATTGATAAGTTTGTCACGTGGAGAACTGACAAGTGGATGCATTTTGGTAACCAAACCACAAACCGCGTGGAGAGCGCTCACTCGAGCCTCAAGCGTTTCATCAGTACAAGTAAAGGTAACTTCGAATATTTTTGGTTGAAGTTGCATACTTTGATAGAATTTCAACACAAGGACATTAAGGGTTCATTTGAAAAAAGTCGCTTGTTAGCTAGCCCTACACAAATTCACAAACATTGTGTACGGTAAACTAAAAAGAAACGTCTCCCACTATGCTTTAAAACTTTTATCCGGAGAAGTGGATTGTGCCCGCAATATGACAATCGCGGCATGGATGCCCTGCGGTTGTGCAATACGAACTACGCACGATATCCCTTGCGCGCACGAAATCTACGAGTTTGTTGCCAAAGGCATAGAGGTGCCTCTAGAGTTATTTAACGAACATTGGAAGAGGTTGGACATTCTAGTTCGTACCATTCTCATAATGATCGAGTAACTAAAAACCAAAATTGATAAACTAGTATGCGATGTCATGGAATCCAATGGCGAAGTACGTATAGAGCATGTTTATAAGAAATTGTTTGCCGTCGTCCATCCCGAAACAACTTCCCTATTGGATCCATTGGTGAAGCAAAAAGCACGAGGTCATCCACCTATCAAACGTAAGTTGTCTATTTCCGCATCCGAATCATCCACTAAACGCGACAAAAGTGGGCACGAGTATGTGATGCGATTCGAAAAAAACTAGTTCACCATCATTTTCTGAAAAGTTCAAGCCTCTGACTGCAACCTCAAGTAAAGGGAAAAAATATCGGGTCGGAAACGTGGTTGGGAAAGCCTCACTCCGAAGAAAGGTAGCGTTATTCTAACACAAGAAAGTGGGATGATGCTTTCTAGTGGAATGGTCGGTTGTAGGTCAAGCTCTACGATGCCAGCTAAAGCAACTTTAATAGACCCCAAAGGATACTTAAACCAATCCCCTATATACGTTAGAACTTTCGTAGAGTCCATTAGCGGCGTTAAATCCGATGGCCATTGCGGGTACCGCTCGATAGCGTTTGCATTAAACGAGCAACAAGATGGGTGAAGGTTGATAATGGATGACCTTTATAACGAGATGATGGATTATACATCCGTGTATGTTAAGATATTTACAAGCATGGAGGAATTGATTGATGTTGCGGAGCGTGTGAAGTGCTCTAGTAATGTGGGTACTAGAGACCATTGGATGTCCATGCCCGAGATGAGAGTCGCAATCGCTTCTGCATTTAACTGCATTCTTCTTTTCATAGGACAATACCGAACTACGGATGTTGGGTTCACTTTTCTTCCATTCAGAAGTGCACCCCCTCAGATGCCAAACCGCATGGAAATCGGATTGGGTTGGGTGAACTTTAACCAATTCATGAGCGTAAGTATTTAATTCCATTGAAGGTTAGTTTAAATAGAAATTCATTTAATTGTGTTTTCATTATTCAGCTTGGGATTAAGTCGGGGGACCCATGCTCAAGGATACATCCTTGTTGCCTAAAGTTGCGCTCACCAGAAGCGGAAGGTCGGTCGATTTTCTCTCGTTGCAAGAGATACGAAGAGCTTAGAAGTTGCAACTCCGAAGTAGTCGATTTATCCGCATTTGCTTAAGCACGATATCATTACCTGTACGATTTAAGGAATTTTAAAAGCTGTACGTTTTCTGCTTCAGAATGACATTGTATCATTGTAATTTAGGCTTTGAACAGTGAGTCGTCCCTCGACTATCGCGTTTGGTGGCAGATAGTCCCTGGACTTTCAAATGTCCGTTGGCAGTCCCTGGACTATCGCGTTTGGATAAAGTTAGTCCATAGGATCCTCTGATCCACCAGATGCTGCCACCTGTCCCCATACTCCTCAGGTTTTTGTGTCACCAGTAGTCCCTTGACTTTAGATCAAACCCCAAACTTAGTCCGCGACATTAAATGACCCAACTACCCTTTCAATTTCCACCTTGACATTGAAAATTAAATCAGTTTATCCATGTGGCATTATTAGCCTACGTGTAATATTTTGCCCCAAAATCATTTATAAATTTATCAATCGGTGCGTTAAATTTTATGTTTTAATTAATTTAATTTAATTTATTATAATAATTAAACCAAATCTAACCCTAGATTTTCTGCAACCCTGAACAGACTTAACTCTTTTCGAATTCCAATCCATCGACTTTCTCATCTCCCCTCTCCCTTGTTCTACAACAAATCCCCAAATCAAACCCTAATCTAAACCCTAAATCTATACCCAAATCGAAACACAAACCCTAAATCTTCTTTCTTAATCTTAGTCTCCACATCCTAAATCTATACCCAAATCGAAACACAACCCCTAAATTTTAGAAACCAAACAAAGAACAATACTAATAAAATTAGTTCTAATAAAATTACTTCTCCATAACCGGTTCTTACATTGCAAATTAAACCAAACATTACATTGTTTATCAAACCAAAAATTACATCGCTGTCTCTTAGTTCTTAACAAGACTAATAAAAAAAAACAGACAACAAATGCAGCAAAACAACATTAACAAACTATTTTTGGTCTTCAGACTACCATTCTCACCTTCAATCTTGAGTATCTTTTTCTTCAACGACATAAATAATTCTTTGGAATGATGAGGAACTGGTGAATCCACCCACTCAAAAAACCCACATTTTCCTTCAATACTCTATAACATTATATCGATTTAGGGTTTTAAAAAACTAGGGTTCTAAACATAAATTAGGGTTTTAGAAGATTTAGCTTAGATTAAACTTACCCGATAGTTTCTGCATCCATAAAATCTCCTCTCTAGATTCGATTCTGTCCATGAGGTACAAATTACCAAAGGTTTCCCACAAAAACAGATCGACACCGAATCTCCATTATTTTTATAAAGGAAAGAGGTAGAGCTGGTAGACATTTATGGAGGATGTAGATGAAATAATTTTACTGGTTTTAGGAAACGAATAGAAGGAGAAGGAAGAAAGAATAAGAAGAAAGCAAATATGAGAGAGGAGAAGCTATTCGAGTCGAGGAAGATGAAATTATGAATATATGTAAGGGTGTTTAATTATTAATTTAACCTAATTAAATTAGGTGATTAAATGACACATAGGATTTATTTAATAGGTGTCACGTAGGAAAAATTTGCCATCTCACCAACAGCTATGCCAACAAGGATTTTGGTCGAAGAGCAAAATCGTACCTAAAGTCAAGGGACTACTGGTGACACAAAAAACTGAGGAGTATGGGGACAGGTGGCAGCATCTGGTGGATCAGAGGATCCTCTGGACTAACTTTATCCAAACGCGATAGTCCAGGGACTGCCAACGGACATTTGAAAGTCCAGGGACTATCTGCCACCAAACGCGATAGTCGAGGGACTACTCACTGTTCAAAGCCTTGTAATTTATAATGATGTTTAACTTAAAAACATTGTGATTTTTTCGTCTTAAACTTAAGTTTCGCATAAATTTAAGTTATTACACAATTCAAAATAAATAATTAAAAATGCATAACTAAAAATACATAACTAAAAATACATTAAGGAAGATAGTAGCCCCTATTTGACATAGAAGACTCACTTTCATGAAGACGGATAGTTCCACCCATACTCGAAGCGTTTCTCAGACGAGTAGTCCTCATCCTCGCTAGATTCTTTAGGAGTTGGGTTCAGTCTAATGACGGTCTCTATCGCGTCAGCTCTCTCCTGAATTCGCTGCAAAGCATTTTCCATCATCTCTTGAGTAATAGTACTTTGAAATGCCATACTAAATATATTGCGCGATTCAGTCCGCACTTCGTAAGTAAGTGACACAATCGGTATTACCACGGTTTTGAGATACGCTAACCTATCGGCCATTTCTTCGCGTCCTCGCGGTCGGGGCATTACACATCCGGGACACAATGCCAACATACCGTGGTTGAAGAACATTCTGCATAAAACAGCATCGGCAAAGCCCAGACTCTCCTCTTGAAGCGTGCCTTTCACAAACTCAAATACATTCAGAAGGTTCGCATCTTCGTGCACGTTCCAGCTAGAATCACCCATTCTTATTCCTTTGAAGTGTAATGATACATCTCGGTGATACTACTTATAGTAGGGTAGTTGGAGGTTACATTCCCAAAAGCTTAGCGGGAAAAAACATTCCATTCGCGGGTTAATATGTTTTGGCGCAACGTAATAAAAAATAATATTATTTCATCCCTTATTGTCTAACTGCCGGTTAAACAATTTTCAACCGGCGGGGAAGTAATCAACCGCCAGTTAAACGATTACATTTCAAAGTTGGTGTGAGATTAAGTGTCAAAGATCCTAACCGACATTGGACTATTTTTTAACCAGCGTTTGACTACTTCCCCGCCGGGGTGCTAGCATCCCCAGCGGTTGATAATTCTCGACCCGCCGGGGATGTAACCCATAACCATAGTCAACTTTGACTTATGGAAATGAAATGTCACCTGAAAGTGGACTATTTGTCAACCGTCGTTAAACTACTTCCCCTCCGGGGTAGTAACTTGCCCAGTGGTTGAAAAACAATTCAACCGCCGGTCACTACACCAGCAGGTTATAGATCCCAAACCGGCAGGCAAGTGCCCCGACGGGCTAAAATACCTCAACCGGCGGGGAAGTAGTCAACCGATGTTTGAAAATTATTCAACCGATGGTTCAATAGTCATAAATCCTAGACTCATGTTAACCTTCATATCCCCTCTTTCAACCGGTGGTTGAAAGCAAATTGGAATTTCCTAAGTCTTATATTGGTAACTTGGTTAAAAAAGAGAATGTATATAAAAACGATACAAATTATAATGAAAACCAATTACTAAACATTCATTTGTAAAAACATCTGAATCAACGTCTGAGCCCAACATTAAAAACATCTATATACTAAGTCTAAAACATCAAAACATAGTCAAGAAAACTAAAACATCATACAAACAACAAACAACAGTAGCATTACAACAAGCCATGGACTAGTGAGGTCAAGCACATTCTTTACAAAAGACATTAGTTCTTCAGGTGTCTCGTCTAATGGCCGAACATGATTGATCGTGTTCACCACATCCACCGCGGAGCGCTCACTAAGGATACGAGGGGTAATGTTGAACCAACCGTGTTTCTTGACGTACAGTTTGTACTAGGGGGATGGCGTCCACATACTCTCTTCCAAGGGCCGTGTGTACCTATCGATCACGTACATATTCTCCCTCCAATTGGTCCAGTGCTTATAATGTACCAAGTAACGGCGATTGTCTCCTATTGATAGACCGATTCTAGGAACAAGCAGAGCCATCAGTTTCTCTTATATCCAACCAAATTGCCGCATCACTCGGTCCGGGTGGTACGCCTCGCTCACCAACATTAGCCGGATAGGATTGCGATACAACCATATTTATTTCTTCGAGAACACTGCACGAACGTCTTTGTAAGATCGGAAAATAACTCACAATAAACATTTAAACATGTTAACATTGTATAAATAAACACACATTTAGTTTCATGAAAATAAACAAACTTACATTTGTCTCTATTAGCCCCGAGAGAATGTCACGGTAGTACGGTTTCCCGCGAATAAGGGCTCCTGTCAGCTTTCTCGGTGCCCAAGCTAACATCTTTGGATCGGTGGGGCTATAACCAAGATTCAGAACCGATCGTAAAATGGGGAAGTGATCGTACAACCCAACTCTCTAGTAACACCAAAAAACCAACTAGGCTCTTCAATGAGTGTTTATAAATGCCCCCAAGCTCTTGTATAGCCATACTAGTGCGCACGCACCCCACACGTACTCGTCAAACTTCTCCAAGTTCTCAATATGATGGAGAAAATCGCATTGGATGTTCTTTTGGCTAGTGTTGGGGAAGATGGTACACCCGAGGATTAACATGATGCAAGCCCGAACGACTTGTTTCTTTATGTCTGTAGCGATGGCGGCATTGGTGTCTAAATATGCGGCCCCAAAGAAAGTATCTCTTAGCCATCGGAGGTCGAACCCACTCCCGTCATGCGCCTCCATATCCTGCTGCACGACTTCCACCGAAACTCCCAACAGATATGCATAGCGTGCATATGTCTCATCTATCGACTCCGTCCGAAAGACGTATATAATTCTCCCCTCTACGGCGAGGCCGGTGATCACGTGCACGTTTTCCAATGTGATGGTCATCTCGCCGAACGAGAACTGAAAGATGTTTGTATGTTGGTGCCATCTTTCAATGAAAACCCTGTCCAACTGTGGGTGCGATTCGAACTTTGGCAGATGACGTATTAGTAGCCAAAACGGGGTTTCTTCCAATAGAGCCCTGAACCCCAACTGTTTGGTATGGTCCCATTGAACGAGAAGCCCATATTTGGATCAGACTGTGATGCCGGATCGGGAATGAAAAAAATACATGGAAAAAACACTAAATAACATATTTACAGTTAATTGTAAATATTTAATTCCAAAATTTAAAAACTTACGTCGTCCATGAACGTGAAGTAAGCCTCGTGCTGCATGTAATCGGGGAAGAGAATGATATTGTTATGTTCTAGGAAAAAGTTCCTCCATCCCTCCGGATCGGTTTGACGACCTTGTGTACAAACCTCACGTGGAGGTGATGGCTCAGGCCCCCCCTCCCGCTCTTCCTCCTCGTCTATGAGTACATGGCGTTGACCTCTGGTGGATGAGATTGTCGAACTCCGTGCTCCCTTATGGTGTCGTACTTTTTATGCCTCGCCGAGCATTCCGTGTGCACCGTACGATCCCCATGTTCGGCCCTATCGTCCTTCGGCCGACTACTACCATCACCTTTTTTCGTCAGTCAGACTTCTTCTCGCTCACGCCTAGCCTCCTTCTTCTCTCTCTCTTTGATGGATCTAGATACCTCGCACCTGCAAAAGATACATAGTTATAAAAAACACGGTTCAACCTAAAAAAACGACTAGGTCCCTGTCGGGTGAGACTGCGTTTACCCGACGGGATAAAAAATAGCCCTTTTCTGATGCATATCTACCCCACCGGGTAAACCCAGCCTCACCCGGCGGGGTTCATGAACTACCTGAGAAAATTGATATACCCCGTAGGGTGGACTAGTTCTCACCCAATGGGGTTAAAAAACATTCTGCAAAAAAAGGGCTACCGCGCCGGGTCGACTAGCTCCAACCGGTGGGGGAGCATGAACACAATCAACAAAGGACCAGTAAAACACCTCGAACCCAAGTCCAATTTAACCCCAAAACAACTATTCAACCACAAATCTAACCTTTTAACATCAATATAGAACTTAAAACACCTAATTAAACATGCATTTGCCTATTCTAACACCATAGCAAGCATAAATCTAAAAAAAACAATAACTAGAAATAGAAAAAACAAGATTAGATAAAACAAGATAGAAAATCAGTAACTCACTCTTTCCCTTTTCCCATTAGTGCTGTTGAATGAGTTTGAGTCTCTTAGATTACTTGTAGAAAGATATATTCGTGAAATAAAATTTTGATTTTGTGGGTAGTGAGAAGTTTGAAGAAGGAGAAGAGAGAGAAATGTTTTTGTTTGAGGGCCGATTTTGTTGTGGGAATGGTTAGTCTTTAGAGTTAGGACTTAGTAAAAGTAATGGGGTGTTTTTGGTATAAAAATAGGGCTAGGCTAAAATGAGACCCCTTTTGGCTATAATGAGACCCCTTACTCTAATTTTTTTTCCTGTAAATGTGAAATGGCCATTTTACCCTTCATATATAAAATAAAAGTTCTAACAAAAGAACATGGATTTGAGCTGCAATATGGATAATTTCTTGTCGGAGGAGGATGAGCCTTTGGCGGACCATCTCCAAACCCAAGAAGAGTTACCTTTTGGGTTTTTGAAAATTCCAGTACGAATATAGCACTGTGACCAACGCTATGAATATCATGAATTGTAAAGAACATTGTGTTTTATTTTGTCAAAATTGGGCGCTGGGAGCGCGCGAATTGGACAGTATTGCGAACACGGGCTTCGCGATTTTGTCAAAATTGAACGCTGGGAACGCTACGATTTTTCAGGATCTCGGTCTATGAGCTCAATTTTAAAAAAATCAGACACTCCGTGCTCGCGATTTCGGCTAAAGTGAACACTTTGTAATTTTTCATTTTTTTAGTTTACGCCTTCGAAACTCAATTTTCTTTTCACCAATATAGTACATTAGTAATTTTCAATGAATGGTGTAAATTTTAAACAAAAAAAACTCAAAAAATATGGTAAAAAACACATTGAAACTAGCTTTAAACCGCCGAGAAAATACACTAGAAATCCATAAAATAAAACGGACTTTCGGTTTGGTTCAGTTCGGTTCGGTCCGATTCAGTTCGGTTCCAGTTCCAGTTCGGTCCGAGTGCGGTTCGGTCCGGTCCCGTTTCGGTCCGTTTCGATTCGGTCCGGTTTCGGTTCGTGGACTGTCCGGTTTGATCCACTTAAAAAAATTAAATCCAGTTAAAATTTGATTTTTAATTTTTTTATTGAAGTAAATGATATAAAAACTAAAGTTTATAAGTTAATTTTTTGATTTTGTTAAAAAAATTGGTAATTAACTATTAATTTTGGCACAATAATGTATAAATGAATAAATAATAATAATAAATAATATGTTCTAACAGTTTTATTAGTCCGATTTTCTATTGGTTCTACCGGTTTATCGGTTCTATTCGATTCTCTATCGGTTTATCGGTTCTATTCGATTCTCTATCGGTTTATCGGTTTCACCGGTTCGATTTCATATCGGTTTATCGATTTTATCGGTTCTGTAAGCGATTTTTTGTTTCGGTTCCTTATCAGTTTTTTGTTTTTAGATTGAAACCGCGAACCCAACCGTTAAAATTCGGTCCGATTCTCGGTCCAGTCCTTATCGGTTCGGTCCGGTCTGATTCTCAGAACCGTTGACAGCCCGAGGTTCGCTGAAAAAATTTGACCGTTATTCAAATATTAACCCCCCAATGTCTTCAACTAGTTAGCGTCCACTACTTTCCGGTCGAAGAAAAGCAACAATTTCACTGTACTGAATAACTAGATCGAACAGGTCACTCTGGCCATGGATAATACCAGGGCAATCGTCAACTACGGCATCATCGGAGTCGGTATGATGGGAAGAGAACATCTCATCAACCTTTACCACCTCAGAACCGAAGGTGTTCGAGTCGTTTCTATAGCCGATCCACATATCCAGTCCCAACAACTTGCTCTTGAGTTAGCACAATCCTTCGATTGGCCGCTTAAGGTATCGTCAAATTTTATTCTCGACTGAGTTTTAGTTATGGAATTTAGCGGTTTATGACATTTAGATAGATGTGAAGGTTTTTTCAGGCCACCAAGAGTTGTTAGACAGTGAGATGTGTGATGTCATAATTGTTTCAAGTCCGAATATGACTCATTATGAGATCCTTATGGATATTATCCGCTATCCTAGACCACATGATGTGCTGGTAGAGAAACCTTTGTGCACTACGGTTACGGATTGCAGGAAGGTCAGTAGCTGTTTTGCTTATTTTCGACTGTTCTTGAGTTTTTGTTTGAAGTTTATGTCTGTCTCTTTCTCATTTTCTTTCTCAGTTAACTAATCTACTAGTTGTAGTGCGTGTGTATCTTGATATTAGGTTATAAATGCCGCTAAGAAGAGGTCGGATATGCTGGTACAAGTGGGACTAGAGTACAGGTACATGCCACCGGTTGCGAAACTCATAGAAATAGTTAAGGGTGGAAGTATAGGACAGGTGAAGATGGTATCAATCAGGGAACATAGATTTCCATTCTTGGTTAAGGTAAAATTACTTCAGTTTCATTGATTTTTGGTGTATCCGCATATTATCTGACTTGAACATTCTTGTTATAGGTCGGGAATTGGAACCGGTTTAATGTTAATACTGGAGGTACTCTTGTCGAGAAGTGCTGCCACTTCTTTGACCTAATGAGGCTGTTTGTAGGTGCCAATCCTGTTCGTGTGATGGCTTCTGGTGCTATGGATGTTAATCACAAAGATGAATTATATGACGGGAAGGTAAATTTATCTGTTTCAATTTTTGAAGTACCAAAGGGAGAAACTGTAAAATTTTGTTACAATGATGCAGAAGCCTGGTATTAGTATGCTTAAAAACTATTTATTTTGATTTCCCACGTCGAGTATTTATTTACGCTTTTTTACTTCTATTCGAGTACTACAGGGGCTGTTGGAAAATAAGTTTTCATCATTTTGGTGCAAACATATATCTTTTCTTATCTGCTTGGAAAATAAAATCACCTTTGTATTCTTTTTTACATTGTGCGCTTGTATTTTCACCTTTTAAAGTTGTCTCGTTCCTTGATCTATCTCATCTTATATACAAGTGATAGTGTGATACAGAGATTCCTATTTCTTTAGATGGTTTATGGGTAGGTTGAATGTGTTATTGAGCATGGAAAAGGTTCATTAGAGATGCTTAGAAATGCTGGTCTTTGTATTCTAGATATCCGAGTTGTTCAGTAATGAAGAATAACTTATTCTGTAATCTTGAGTGTTCTCCTTCTAAGTATTTACTTTGTCTCAGGTACCTGATATCATCGATGATGCATATGTCATTGTGGAATTTGATAATGGCTCTCGAGGGATGCTTGACCTGTGCATGTTTGCTGAAGGGAGTAGAAATGAGCAAGAGATATCTGTTGTAGGTGACATCGGGAAGGTCTCTCTTTGTTTCCATCATCAATGTATTACCATTTATTGTTTCCTGTTTTATTTTAAGTCGATTGTGAACTTGTAACAGGGCGAAGCCTTTGTCCCTGAAAATATTGTGCGTTTTGGTACTCGACAAGGAGGGAGGGACGGTGTTCAGACTTTGAAACCCGTGGATAACAGAATAAAGTAAGTTGTGTTTTTTTCTTGATTGAAGCTGTTACAAGTACTAAACCGGAGCTCTAACTTTGTTTAGGGAAATTGCAATTTACTAATTTCCTAATCCTCGACATTATAACTTTTACTGGTGCCAAAAACTCGGTTGTGAATCATCCGATTCGACAGCAATTGTGTGACTTCTAAAAATTAAACCAAAACCCAAGCCAGATATGAATCAATATTTTCCCTTTCTTAAGACTAAAAAAGGTGATAGGACAAACTTTTGACACCTCTCATTATGCCGCATTTGTTTCGGTTTTGTAGATATGATGGGCTACACCATGGATCAAGCTACTTGGAACACCTTGCTTTACTCTCATTGATCAGAGAAAAAGGTTCACGAGCACCTGCAGTAGATTTGCAAGATGGGCTTATGTCGGTTGCTATTGGAGTTGCAGCTCAGCTCTCTATCAAAAAAGGTCGGTTTGTAACAATTAATGAGGTCATGGATGAACTCAGCTAAATAGCTTCTGAGGAGAGGCTGTTGTATTAAGAATATCATTACCAAACAAACACTTCTATGATTATTTGTACAAAACCAAACACAGAGACGTTTTTAAACTGTTTGTACTTTGATGGTGAACTAAAAACCTTATAATGTGATTTATAGGTCGCTATAGACAAAAAAAATCATTTTTACTATTTGCGGTGGTACCTAAAAAAATGTTTATTTATATATTTATGGTTTTTATTAAATTTTGATAAATTTCACACATAAATTAGAAGGCTTAAATCATTCAATAGTATATCGATTATCTTTTTTTTTTAACAATCTTTCGATTTTATAATTATTTTCTTAGGTTCATGGAAAAATCTATAAATTTAGTTTTTGAATTTAGAAAAAAAACCACAGACTAAAGACTATAAATACCAAATGTAGGACTAAAATTATAAATTTTGTCAATACTGTAAACTAAGTTTATAAATTTTGTCAAGTCTGTCTATCTAGAAGAATGACTTTGAAGTCAAACAACAAAATGGAAAAAAATGGGATAATCGAGAGCTATCTTCTTTCCCTGCATAATCAAACATTGTTAATATTCAACAATCTTTTTTTCGACAAATCCACCTATAACACTCAATTCTAAGATGATTCTTTTTATCGACAAATCGACTTATAACACTCAATTCTAAGATGATTTGTACAATTTTTCTTACTTTTCCTTCTTTAAAGAAACCTATAAATCAATTTTTTGTTCCTTTTTTTTGTTAGGTTTTAAGATTGCTTAATGTTGTTTGGTGTTAAGTTTTAGAATCTATACATGTAAACGATTACGGTTATCGAATAAGATGAATATTTGACTAGTGTCTTGCTAAAGATCTGGAAAAAGAATGACAAAATTGTATTGAGAAATCAGATTTCGCAAATGCAATTATATATTTATTTTAAATCCATCGATATTATTTAGAAAGAGAAATGAAATAGTTTAGTTGTTTCATGTGAAGTTGTTAACATTTTTAACTAACAAACAGAAGTAGTTCAGTTTATTCCAAATAAATTTGTGTTAGAAAAGAAATTCTACCTACCAAAATGCAAACCAAAATAAGTGGATTTTTGCTTTAAGTTTACTTTTACAATAAAAGAAATGAACGTTATATATTTATATTATATAATATATATATATATATACACACACAATTTTTTTAAGATTATGTATAAATTTTGCAATATATATTGAAATTTTGAACCTGTTATTCATAAGCTTTATATGTTTGTTTGTCGTGGTTTTTAACTTTATATCTCTAGCATAATTGTCGAATGATATTTTTTACTCAAATTTTTTATTAGCTCTATTTTCTTTGTATTTTGTACCATAAGCTTTGTGCTTCACGGTATGAACCTACCAACATCAACTGGTTTTGTTTCTTTTTAGGGCGATAAACGAATTCCCATTTTTTATTTTTTTTGCAAGGATTTTATTTCTTCATTTACATCAGTTTTCCACATTGGATTATTATATACATAATGATTCATGCGATGTCACACTTTACCAGCAAGTTTGGAGTTCATATATGCATTTTGTAATACCCATATTTTGACGCGGGATAGATGTTTTTTTGGTGTTCTTTCAGTCGGTTGATTCTTAGCGTGCGACTCGTTTGGTGTATGAGTAGTTTGTCATGTAAGAAATTCAGATGAAGATTAATCTCCAACTTTATTTTATGGACCGTATTCGTCACCTTTATCACCATTATGGTATAAATTTATACTATTCAAATCTTAATCACTAGATTTATGATATTATATATATATATATATATATTATATTTATTACAAGGTTTAAATAGTTTCTTTATAAAACATACAAATCAGACTCTAGAACTTGAATTTCTTTAAGATACTCTCATTAACATTTAGGATCAGAGAAAAAATACATTGAGTCTTCATTACAATAATTATTACAAACATATTTTTACATGAAGAGTGATAACATCGATACCCTTTTTGATAAACAAGATACCGTAAGAAATGCATCATAATATTCGAAGTGTCTTATTGGGTGAATTTTATGGATACTTGAAAATGATACAAAACTAAAGACACGGCGAGGTAAGTTTAAAGCAACAGAAGCAACAAATACTTTGATGTGAATGATGAGGTAAGTTTAGAACACCAGAACGAACAACTACTTCAATCTGAATCTGGGACGATACCCAATAGTAGTACTAGAAGGCACCCGGTTGATAAAATAGGTTAAATAAGTAAGTGCATGCCCATAATAAGATAAAAAATACTTATATCAATTGGGTACAAAACAACCTCTAACATGTGAAGGTTTTTTGCATTACAACCACATGTTTTTGGGGTATAAAAACAAATAGTTTGAGAAATGATTTCATGGGATTCTATATAACATTTTACTTATAAACTTAAATATTCAACTCCATTACCATTGCGGAGAACATGAACCTTTCCATTGTATTTGTTACAAATTATTTTATAGAATTTTCAAATAACAAGTTCACTTTACTTTTTAACTTCATTAAATATCCCAAATCATCCTTTTACAATCATTAATAAAAGTAAACAAGTTTCATTTTTTCAAAGTGATAAGGATATAGAATGTTGAGGGCTTTCATGTAATGAATTAAAGTCTTATATGAACAATTCTATAGTTGTAAGATAGGTTTTGGACCGTTTGTAAAGATGGAGGACTAAAGTGCAATTAACCCTTACGTGTAACCAATTATGTTACACTAAGTTTGAACGCCTATAAATAATGGCTGAGGTTGTGGATAAAGACAACAATACTTTCATTAGCTGAATCTTACTTTTCACTTTTACTTTCTCTCTCTAAAATCAAACTCTCTTTCTTTTACTTTCAAGAACTAGATTCACACACTACAAATTGGCTACCATAGTTGGAGATACAATCGTTCAGTACCTTGATTTCATAATAAAAAACGAGAGATAATTAAATTTTTGATCTGTAATTGCTGTTCTTAATCGATAATGGAACCAAGAAATGAAAATGATCATTTGGTTGGAAAGGCAATCAAGACGTTGAAATCTGATTTGTGAAGAGGAGAAAGTAAAAATGATGATAAAATTCCAATTCAGCAGACTCATTCAGACATTGAAGCTTGAATGAATTAGTTGCTGGATAAAATCACAATTGTAAATGAGAAGAATGTTTTAAAAAATAAAATATTCAATCAGGTAGGTTAAAATATGAGGTACGACAAGTGAAGGAAAATAACGATTTAAACAATCAATCTGACCGATCTCATACAGCTCGCCAGATTCGAAGTGAGCGGATGAAAACACATTTTGAATCTGATAAAGAGTATCGTACTTCACGAAAAGAGAAAAAAAGAAAATAATATGTATGTTACACACAGTGATGATGAGTTTGACAGTTTGATATCTGAACATATGAGGTATCGCGGATCTTCGAAAGAAGAAAAAGGCTGGTCTCAAAAATCGCGTAAAGAATATAGATAAAAAAGAGACAATGTGCCTCATTGCTTGAAGGAAACATAATGGTGTGTCGGAAATACATCGAATCAATACACAGGTTTAGATGATCGGAATTCGTACGCTATTATGGGAACATGAGGAGATGACCAGTACGTACAAGGAGTTGACTGAAGAAATTCTCCTTTAACAACTAAGATAAGTTCTATTACTCTTCCGAATCGGTTCAATATTTCTAAGATCAATAAATTTGATGGGATGTAAGATCCCATAATACAACTTTTCGACGATAATTTGTGGGAAGTAAAGAAATGCGAGAAAATGAAGACACTATAATACAATGTAAGCAAGCCGTGGAAGAGAAGTTGAAGGATCATACCAAATAATTTGTGTTAACAAAAGCAGGGTTAGACAATTGTGAAGATTTGGTAGCTATGGATGCATTTCGACAAGGTTTGTTATCATATGATTTAGAAAATGAAACAAAAAAGAGGAGAGCCTTGACTTTTGGAGCACGGATGGCTCAAGTCGAGGATCAAATTAAAGTGAGGATCAACTAAAGTTTGAAGAATGGTTGAACCTAGTCTAAATAATTCAGGACATGTGTCAAATAATCAAGGACACTCTTTGAATTTGACCCAACCATCTCATCCAAAGAATAACAATAATTTTCCTCCTCGAACTGGAAGGTACCCAACTCAAGCTACAGGGTATCAATTTCAAAGACCAATTCCAAATCAATGGATAATGCCAGAATATTTTGCTGATTTAAGTTAGAATGTTGCTCCGATGTATGGAAAGGCTAAATGATACGTGGGCTTTAAAATTCCAGCTCTGATAAATAGACCAAAAGAAGAGTGCAGCAACATGTTATGTAAGTATCATAATACATAAGCCATGATACTGCAAATTGTATAGCTTATGAAATAGAAGGTGTCGGTTTTAATCAAAAGTGGAAAGTTAGCTGCTTTTATTAAAAGGCAGAACAGTGGATCAAAGGCTCCAAGTGCATCGACTTCATAAGCAGAAAATCCGAATTTGAAGGAAGAAAATCTGATGATTCTAGATTTTAACATCGACGAGTTAGACGCAGCTTCACAATATTTGGACACAGATCCAGATCGGTTAATTTTGATTGATGTGGATGAACCGGTAGAGCAAGGATGAGTTCGAAGCTTATGTGAGTATTTTGAGTCATTGACAATATTTGGGGGAGATTCTATGACAAGTAATACTAATAGCTCCAGAAAAAGGCATATGGTAAGTTTAGCTACTCAAATAGAATGAATGATGTCTACCCACTCGATGGAAAGAAATATATTTCTTTTATTCTTTTTGATGAAAATGATTTGAGAGGCACTGCAGGTCCTCATGAATATACAGTGGTTATTGGAGCAGAAATAGATGAGATTGAAATCCGACGTGTATTGATGGATACATGAAGCTCTGCAAACGTTTTGTTCAAGTCAACATACGATATGATGCGTAATCCACCTCGAATTTGTCAAACAGACTGTACTATAATTGGGTTTACATGTGTGACATCTCTAGTGATTGGAGAATTCGAGGTTGAAGTGTGTTTGAGATAAAGGCCTTTAAAAAAGAAGGTTCAAGTTTCATTCATGTGGGTGGATTTTTTTGACTAGTTATAATGCTATTTTTGGGAGATCATGGCTTTCGAGGATGTATGCAGTTGTATTCACCACTCATCACTGTTTGAAGTATATCATCGAAGACCATGTTGGGGTGGTCCGAAGTGATCAAAAGGTAGCCAGAGAATGTTATGCAACAACTCTTCGTATCCGAGGTCCTAACAATAAAGATCGAATGGCTGAGTAGCAATCAAAGGGGTTGACCTCAGAAAAAAAAGAATGAATTGATGATCTGAGGGAAACCCCGAGTTCTCTAACAGTAATTGAAGGCATATAAGAGTCTTCTTTTCCTAATGGAAAGATTCTTCGAATAAGGACATTACTGTCACAAACTCTGGGTCATCAATTGTTACAATTTATGTTTGCTAATTTGGATGTTTTTGCTTGGAAAATAGAGGATGTAGTGGGGGTTCCATCTGATGTGATATGTCATAGCTTGACTATAAATATGAGGATCAAACCAGTTATTCAAAAAAGATGTGCCTTTTCTGTTGAAAAATCAGAGGCTATTGTTGTAGAAGTCGATCGTTTGTCTAGGGTCGAACATATTAGAGAGGCACAATATCTTTTATGGACAACAAACCCAGTGTTGGTTAAAAAGAAGAATGGAAAAGGAAAATATGTGTTGACTTCACATATTTGAATCAAGCTTGCCCTAAAGATCCATTTCCTGTTCCGTGAATAAATCAGATGGTTAATTTCACTTCAGGAAATAAAATTTTGTCTTTTATGGATGCTTTTGTAGGGTATAACTAGATTCAGATGGATCCAAAAGACAAAGAAAGCACTACATTTGTCACTGATCAAGGCTTACATTGTTATAGGGTTATGCCATTTGGGTTGAAGACTGCTGGAGCAACATATTAAAGGTTGGTGAATAAAGCTTTTGATTCTTAGATTGGGAGAAATATGGAGGTATATATTGATGATATGTTAGTTAAAAGCCCAGATGATGATAGGAACTTGGAGGATTTAAAGGAAACTTTTTTAAATTTAAGGGCTATTCGATTAAAGCTAAATCCTGAGAAATGTACCTTTGAAGTTCGATTAGGGAAATTCTTGGGATATATTATTAGTGAAAAAAGGATAGAGTCTGACCAAAGAAATTCAAGGCTTTAATCTCAATAACCTCACCTCAAACTATTAAGGAGGTGCAAATCTTCACATGAAGTTTAACTGCTCTTAATCGTTTTATCTCGAGGTTTTCTAACAAGTGTTTTCCTTTTTTCCAAGTGTTACGAAGACCAAAAGAGTTTGAATAGACCTCGGATTGTGAAGTAGCATTTTCAAGGATTAAGGATATTTTTTTATTACCAGAGATATTGTCCAAGCCTCGAACTGGACAGCAGTTGTTATTATACATAGTAGTCTCCGACTTTGATGTGAGTAATGTTATAATAAGTGAAGATAAAGGAATTTTGAAGACAATTTACTATGTTAGTAAAATTTTGTTGGCATTAGAGAAAAGGTATTTGAGAGTTGAAAAATTGGCTTTGGTTTTAGTGGTGGATGCTAGGAAAATGCACCCTTATTTTGAAGCTCATAATATTGTGGTTCAAACTTCTGGAAGGATGACCAAGTGGTCAGTAGAGTTGGGAGAGTTCGATATCACTTTTGCTCCTCGAACAGTTATTTAGGCTCAAGCTTTAGTTTATTTTCTTGTTAAATTTCATTCAAGCAGATCAGATGATGAGACATATAAAAAGGTCTTGCCAGAAAAGTCGATGTGGGTGGTTTGAACTGATGAGGCCCTCTATTTTGAAACGAGCAGAGCAATGTAAATATGATGAGGACGTATTTGTCACTTCAGATACAATTCAAGGTGATTGTAGGTCTGCTATTCTTAATTTTTTACTAAGGGGTATGTTACCTCAAGATCCGCAGCTGGCAAAAAAAAAGATATAAACCCCATGGTTATGTTGTATTGGATGAAGTGTTATACAAGAAATCTTTAAGTAGACCATTACTATGTTGTTTGGGGAAACAAAAGTCTCAAGAGATCTTATCTGAGTTACATGATGGTGAGGGTTCAACACATTGCAGTTTCAAGTCATTGACGCCTCAGATTTTTTTGGCAGGGTATTATTGGCCTTCAATTATGAATGATGCTAAAGTTCTAGTTCAAGGCAGTGATACTTGCCAGCGTTTTGCCCATTCCATTAACAAACCACCAGTACCACTTATGTCTATTTCCGAAGCTATCCCTTTTGACATATTGGGAATAAATTTGGTAAGACTATTGCCTATGGCTTCTAGAGGACGTCAAATGATCATTGTGGTTGTGGATTACTTTTCGAAGTGGGCAGAAGTTGAACCATTGGCTAGAACAAAGGAAAATACTGTTATTAAGTTCACTATGAACAATATTTGTTGCCGCTTTGGAGTGCCTAGAAAAATCACTACGAATAATGGTCCTCAATTCAACAACAGAGAAAATACTTCTTTTTGCACTTCGAAACGAATAACAAAATATTTTTTCTAAACATTTTCATACTCAAGTAAATGATCAAGTAGAAGTGACCAATATATTTATAGTGGAAGGTTTGAAGAAGAATTTCACAAGTGTTGCAGGGAAATATCCTAATTATTTCCAAGAGGTGTTGTGGGCTTATCGTACAACTCCTAGAGATGCTACTCAAGAAGAACCTTTTGCCTTGGTATATGGTATGGTTGCTGTTAGTCCAGTAGAGTCTACTTTACCTTCTTATAGAGTACTTCAATATTCAGAAGAGGTGAATGAAGAGGCAAAAAGAACATAACTAAATTTGATCGAAGAAAAAAGAGTTAAAGCTCATTTGAATATGACTCGTTATCAAAGTTTGATGAAGAGTCATGATTCGAAGGTAAGAAGAAGGGATTTTAAAGTGGGTGAAAAAGTATTAAAGAAGGTATTCCTTTATACAAAGGATAAACGACTTGGAAAGATGGCCCCAAATTTGGAGGGTCCTTATATGGTGATAAAGAGAATATAATCGGGCACATATCGCCTTTGTGATGAGCAGAGGAGGATGTTTCAACATCCTTGGAATATAGAACATCTGAAGTTATACTGGGAATGATTTTCTTGTTTTGAATCTTTTTTGAATAATTGGCACTCTTTCCTACCCTATTAGCCCAATAAGGGTTTAATGAGGTGTCATGTAAATATTCGAAGATATTAATAAAAGTGTTTTTTGGCCAATAGTTGTTTTAAACAGGATTATTTGAATAATTTTGGTAACTAGTCAAAGACTGATCATCTTTGAAGTTGTTGACCAAGAGTAATAAATCTAAAGTGTTGAACGTTCATTATCAACACTTTTCGAAGAAATAACCATATTCGAGGTGCTACATTCTCTAAACGCACTGTATATATTTGAGGTGTTAACATTCTTTAAACAAACCAACTGTTATTCGAGGTGCTATATTCTTTAAATGCACTATATATATATATTCGAGATATTCATATTATTTAAACACACCAATTGTTATTCGAGGTGCTAAATTCTTTAAACACACTTTTTAAGGCACTGTTGATATTCGAGGTAAAATGACTTTATTTTTAAAATTATAAGTTTTTATGATAGGGCAAACGAATATAGAGAAAGGAGAAGCACTAATTCATAAAAGACAATCCGAACTTACAAAAACATGTTCTGAATGCTGAATAAGCAAGCATTCACTAAAAATAAGTCATCATACAACATCAAGTGACTTGGACAAAAAAGGAAAACAACAGTTATTTTTCTTTGGAATTTTCTTGGGGTGAATCTCCTTGATCGGTATCATTATTTTCTGATTTTGTTTCTTTCGAGGAGTCAGTTGGAACGGGATCAAAGGCCTCGTTGGGTCAATTATCTACGTGAATTAATTCCCAAAAGCTTGATAGATTTACCTTAGGAAACGTTGTGTGGATCTCACGAAGCAAATTAATCGATTGCTGCTCCTCAACATTTTTTATTGCAACTAATATGTCTTTTCCACACTCAGTGTTGGCAGCCTTCACAACAATTAATTTTTCTTTTTCAAAAGCAGTTTTGAGATCAGCCATATCAGTTTTCAGCTTTTCTTTTTTTCTTCACTTTTATTTAAGGATTCTTGAAAAAATCGAATATTTTTGCTGCTCCTCGGATAATTCATTGGCATATTTGGCTTTAAGATCCTCTATTGCAGCATGATGAGAGGTTTCAATTATTCCATTTTTTGATCATGGACATAGCATAGATGACGTTATAATTGGATGGCTCCATGACTATATTGCACCCTATCAACTTGGAATAATTGAAATTAACGCTAGAGTTGTCGGCCAAATATTTTCATTTATTCTTTTCTCTGCAGCAACATTGTTTTTATATCAAACCATCTGTTTAGCAATGTTTTTCAAATGGCTTCGAGAAGAATTTACTTCTGTGCATAATGTTTTTGCCGTTGCTTCAAGGTTGGAGAAATGTTGTAGTGCAAGTAAAACCTCATCGGATGGCTTTTAAACAGGGATGAACCTTTGGTTATTAAAGGATATAAGAGCCGACGAGGAAGCCATGTGAGTATCTGAATTCATTGTTTCATGTAAGAGAATAGTAATATCCTAATGGTCAATTTGTCGAAGTTGGTCCTAGATTTGTTGAACCTTCGGATCCATATATTTGTAGAGAGCTTGAAGCTCTTTTTCGCTATAGGCATCGTTAGGAAAAAATGGTCCTCTCCTCGGTGATCTTCAGCCGCCTCTCGTCCTTAGTTGTCATCTGTTGTAATTCCTCCTTGATTATTATATGTTGTAATTCATCATCGATGATCTTCTGGTACAATGTTTTTAGTTTCGGTAGGAGGAACTTCAGAGGTAGTTTCTTCAGATTGATAATTTGTTATCTTAGCAGAATAAGTTTTCGAGGTGCTCCTTTTCTTCTTTGGGGAATTTTTTTTCTTTCTCTTTGAGGAAGGTTTAGCCTCGATTCCTTCTTCACTTGTAAGAAGGCTGGTGCAGTTGTCTTCATTTTTTCCTTCTTCTGAGGGCTCAGATTTTCTAAAGGGTTAGCTGTTTTTTTCTTTTTCCCTTTCTCTTTTGCGAGAAGATGGATATCAAATCTGTTCTTCACAGGAATAGTCACCTTACCATGAGGTACTACCAGTCTCTTCACAGCCAAATTTTGATTTGGTGGCTCCATCAAATATTCAGGGAGGTCTGGACCCAAGGTGATCCTCCACAAGTGGCTGTTGATAAAATTTATAGGCAAAAAAGCTGAGTGGAACCTATTGCCCCGTTCTTTTTATGCCTAGGTGGCCAATTTCATAAAGATGTCTTTTGCATCTTTCTTGCGAACCTTGAAGCTCTTCGAAATTTCTGAGTACAGAAATAGTATATATGAAAATTTAAGTACAGGTTACATAGAGTAACGAAAAAGATGAAACGATAAAAAGCTTACTGTTACTCCTCCAGACGAGGTTGAGTTTTTAAAGATTCTCCTCAGATATTTTCTTCCCATTTACCCAAGATCTAGAAATGAAGACAAATCTTTGCTTCAAGAGTCAACTTCCAGTAGATCATCGATTATTTTAACGCCATCTACAAGGGTTAGATAGTAGAAGGGCAATACCGGTTCCTTCAAAATCCCAATCATGGCAAGGAAGTCCTTGATGGAGAGGGGGAGTTAGCTTAGTCTTGAAGCCATAATTACTGATATAAGTGTGAACCAAAGATTTGGCGTTGCTTGTAAGAAGAGGTACATGAATTCGAAGTATTCCACTATCATCGAATATAATGGGAACCGAAGACCCCAATTGATGAACTCTGGATAGGCCACCAGTTCATTTTCTCCTCAGTCAAGTGAAGTCTCCCCATCCTTTGAGAGTCGAAGTGTAATATTATCCGTCATTCCCTATTATTTTTTGAGACGATCAACTTGAGCTTTGTTATAGTATATGTATGGTACATTTTTTAGCACTATGACATATTCGGGAAGAAGTGGTTTCAGGTATACACTAATGAAGGCAACAACGTCCTCAAGAATAACAATTGGAGATTTTTTTTCCTTAATAGCTAAAATAACTTAATGGAACTTTCTCCAAACCATGGGGGAACAAAAAATATAATGGAGATTATAGTCGTACCTTGAAATTTGAGGCTAATCCGATGCTTTTTAATAAAAGAAGATATAAAAAATCGTTGGTAGATTCTTGTACTTTTTGCACATTAGACTAGATCTTATTTATGCATTGAGTAGTATTAACATGAAAATATCATGATTGGACGTCACTCAAACACCTCAAAATTCCGTTAAAAACCCCTTAAAATTATTTGTAAGCTTTCAGATTTCATTCGGATCCAAATATCATTCGTGAGCCTCTTAATAACAAATAGTATTAAAAAAATCTAAACTTTATCCATAAGCTACCAAACAATATTTGTAGATCTCAAAACATCACTCGTTTGAATATCGACGTCTTTTCCTAGCCTATATACATCATTTGCAGCATCCTCACAGCATTTGTAGAATCGAGACATTATTTTCAAGCCTTCAGAAATTATTCACAAACCTTCAAACATCATTTTTTGTATAGTAGATATCATTCGTCAATTTATTTATATTTTATTTGGAAGCATTAGGATGTCATTGCCTTAAACGTCACTCGAAAACCTCAATCCAAATATAATTCCAGTAGTTTCAAATTTAGAGCAACTAAATTGAGCTTCTGATTTTTTCAACTAGAATTGTTCACTAAAAAAACAAACAAAATCAATTTTCTAAATTTCTCAACGAGAATTATTCACTAAAAACAACCAAAACGAGTATTTTAATGAATTTTACAATTTACAATTAAAAAAGTTATAAAAAATAAGATTAGTTTAAGTTGGTTAAAACCATATAAAAACATTTAAAAAAATATATATTTTATAATTTATTTTCAAGTGATTTTTGGTGTGGGTTATTAGTGATTGAGGGTAATTTTGTAAAGTGTTTTGGGAGTTTAATATTTAAGGTGAAATATAGAGAGATAATTAAGGTGCGTGCTAGAAGTAAATTCTGATTACCCCTATTAATGAAAGTAGTTAGGGTATTTATACTTAATTAACGACCCATGGGCCTTTCAGATTGGATTGTGGGCTTGGGTCAAGTCTAAGAACCCATTAGCCCAAGAGATAAAAAGACCAGCACCTAGCTGAGTCATGTTCCACTAATTTATTTTGTTCGGTTGGACATGGTACTGGTTTTGTCCGAACTACCATTCGAATTGATATAAGGTGTAGTGATAACATTATCCGACCTTATGAGTAGCCCCTTTAGGTCTTGCAAAGAATCTTTGGAGGAACTAACTTAAAAATAAAAATCAACGCATTTTCATATGATCTGTCTTTTGTATCTGAACTGAAGAGATTAACTTTACCGTTAAGAATTCCAAGAGTCATCCTGATCGGATTTTGAAGAGACTAGCTTTACCATTAAGAATTTCAAAATCCATTTTTCGACATGGGACACGTGTCGAGTTCTGGTTTGACCTCTCAACCATTTTTCTCCTAGATTCATCTACCTATTTGGCTAAAAAGTCACTTAGGGTGTAACCCCCATACCGCATAGCCCCTAATAATCACTTTGATCAGTTTGTCTTCCCTTAGGTAACTCCCACATTTTCATATTTATATAAATTGGTTCCACTGTTCTATTATTTTTAAGAACACAAACATTTCTAGAGAGAGAAATCTTGCTAATCTTTTTAAATTGGGTCTGGGTAAATTTATGTTTATAGCAAGAAACGCGTTGGTAAAAGAAAGTTGGCTAAATTTATTTGATTTGGAGAAAGCAAGAAAAGACGCAAGAGTTGTAGCTGGTCTCCCTACCTCGTCGGGCGAAGAAATCAATCAACCAAAAACAAACACAAACTAAGGCTCATCATCATCGAAGACATCAAAGGTCAGAAACTTACCTTTTGTCCAAACCCTATCTCATCTTCAGTCAGGGTCTTCTGTTCAAGAGTCCCAAAACCCCATACCTAAAGAAAAGGTAGTCTCTATTGTTAGGAACCCTTCAAGTTTCCTGACAATGGGTTCGGATGCTGAGAAATCTATTGAGAAAACCACCCCTCGCAGAGTAACTCGTCAGTCCAAAGATAAAACTACTCCTAGTTCTTCAAAACCTGCTAGTTCGAAGACGGTAAAGCCCCTAGCAGATACTAAACCATCCGAACAGCAGTCAAGCGTAATGGAGGAGACCATGAAGGATATTATAAAATACTGTCCCTTTGAGACGTTCGGACAGACAAAGGACACTTCCGGAGTGCTTAGAAGGGAAAGTGGGGCCCAACTTTCAGAAAGTCAGCGTGAAGTACCTAATAACCCTCCAAAACATAGGTTATGTGTATACCCATACTGCTGAGTTGGGTCGTATCCGGAAAAAGTGGGGCTTCCCCAAATCTGTTAAAGTGAGAATCTCAATCACTCTAGAGACTCATATGGCCTGCAATTCCCATGAGCTAGTAGTATACACTGAAGTGCTGAATTGGTGACTCCGATTCCCTTTGGATCCATAGATAGTTAGGTACATTCATCTGGTACGTTCATCCCCGAATTGGTGACTTCGGTTCCTTAGTTTCTAGACACTATGTTGTTATTCTGAATTGATGGTTGTGTTTCCTTGTAGTTTTTCCGAAGAAGTTTTCGAATTATTTAGAAGCAGGCCAAATTACCTGTGTTAAGCTAAATGAATCGGCATAAGAGAATTAGGGGAACAGTTTCCACAATTGCTTTACTTCAGGGAACTTCGTACGGTCTCACCTATAGAACCCTTCAGGGAATAGAAACCTCAATTGGGAACAACTGACCACTCCCCCACTGCAGATGTCATCTTAAAATTAAATGAGTCTAACGATGCCAAACTTTATTTTCCTTCCAGAGTCAAAGCCCCTAGCCACCATGAGAAGATTAAGAACAACAACAAGAAGAATACCATAGTGGATCCATCTCAGCAAGTCACCAAAGGGGTCAGTTCGGAAAACCAAGGAGGAATCAATGCTGCTTTGCTGGAGGTAGTTAAAATTATAGTCAAAGAGGCTGGTGGATCAGATGATCCGCCTCAGATCACAAGGAAGGATAAGAGACGCAAGGCAAGCAGTGACGAAAAAACTACAAAGAAAAAGAAAGTTACCATGGGATCAGAGATAATTCTGCGTTCTTCTGAACTCCCTCCTATTCCTACTGACCTTACATTGCAAGAATAAATTCCACCTAACCTTCATTTTCAAACACTCCTTCATCCCGAACAGCCATGTGCTGAAGAAGATGTCAATCTAGATGCGTTTCAGAACATTAATATGTATTTTAGTGATCTGGACAAGGATGATTTTGCGGGGCGTTATCCTCATGTCAATTTGGCGAACGCTGTAACCCATAACGGTGAGACATACATGATATCAAGCGAACAAGACACTATGAGTCATGCCCTCTTAGGTTATATCCGTCCGGTGGTTGAATTGGAAAGGCAAGTGAGGGAACAAACAACTACCATAACCTTCCTGATTACAGAAAAGCAGAGCTTGACGAACAGTCTCTCTACTGCTCAGCAAAATATCGAATCCTTAAAGAAGGAAAAATAGGATTTAGCTTCCAAACTGCGCAAGTCACATGATGTTCAGAAAGATCTCAAGACCAAGTATTCAGGACTAGAAACTTCTTCTTCTAATGAGATCAAAAGTTTGAAGGAGCAACTAGATGCTATATATAGTACTGTCAAGACTTTATCTGAAGATAAAGCCAACTTGGAGAATCTTCTTAAGAAGAAGACAGAGGAGAATACATCTTTAGTAAATAAGCAAGTGGAATAGATAGTTGCAGGGATAGAGAAGTATACTTCTGAAGTGGTGGACTCTTTTGAGAGAAGAGATGATGGGATTGAGTCTGACACGGTCTTACTATTTCATGAGACTTTTCCGAAAAGGACACTTGGTCCTTTGTGGAAATTCATGGAATACGAAGACCTTCCTTTCCATACAATGCGGATGGTGATTAGCACAACTACGCAAGCGGAGAAGACTCCGAAGATAATGAAGGAACTGGTGAGAGTTCGAGTGCTGAACTCAAAAGTCATAAGAAAGGTAAAAGTGGTGAAGAAGCCGAAGGGAAAAAGCCCTAAGGTTGTGAACTGTGGATCGGGTCTATTTCGATCAAGTTTTAATATCGTACCTTTCTCTGTATGAATCTCGTTTATCTCTTTATAGGCAATGTTTAAATAGCTTTCAATATTTCCGATTCGTTAAATAAGTGTTTAATAATCATTAAATGATTCCAATCACAAATGTTTAAGGATCGTGATCAAGTGTTTAAAAAAACCGATCAAATCAAAGATATTTAAGAACTGGGGTGTTTAATGGGTATTTAATATCCGATCACCTTATACGATGGTTATGTCAAGAAGAATTTTACACCAGACTTTTGAAGAAGGCATACGATATTATTAAAAAAACTCGGATACCTCATTAAAACCTCCCCGCGCCACCAAGGTAGGAAATAGTATGCCCCCTAATATTTACATTATCGTATAAAAGAGTAAATATTTACAACAGAGTTTTATTCAAAGTATAACCTGAAATGTTCAACGTTCCAAAGGTGTTTTAGTATTCTACCCTCTTTGGCCTGAAGTCTATATGTTCATGGTTTGACTTTTTTAGATACCACATAAGGACTTTCCCAGTTCGGAGCCAGCTTACCAAACTGCTTCTCCTTAGTGTGCGAAAAGATTTTTTGTAAGACTTTGTCTCCGAATTGAAAATCTTTTTTTTTTAACTTTGGAGGAAAATCTACTCCTCATTAGACCCTGATAGTCTGCCGTTCTTAGATGCGCTTTAACTCTTCTCTCTTCAATCAAATCCAACTGATTTCTAACTGCCATATCATTTGCCTATTCAGAATAGTTCTGGATTCTGTAAGATGGTAAAGTAGCTTCTATAGGTGTGATTGCATCAATCCCACAAACAAGGGCAAAATGGGATTATTTTGTAGCAATCCGAAGAGTAGTTGAGTAAGCCCATAGTATTTCTTGTAGATAACTTGGCCATTTTCTTGCAGGTCCCTCCAGATTATTCTTCAGCCCATACAAGATTGTACGATCAACAACTTCAACTTGCCCATTGGCTTGAGGGTGGAATGGAGAAGATAAACAGTGTTGAATTCCTCTAGAGGTACAAAACATTTCCATGCCCTTATTATCAAATTGTGCCCTATTATCTATGGTGATCTTCTAGGGAACCCTAAATCTACAACATATGTTGGATAAAATGAATTTTATAATTGGTTTAAAAGTGGTTCCAACTAGGGGAGCTACCTCTATCCACTTAGAAAATAGTCAATTACAACTATGGTTGTTCGACATCCACCGGATGCCATGGGAAGAGGCCCAACCAGGTCCAACCCCCATCCATCAAAAGGTATTGGTTCAGATATGGACTCCATAGGAACTGTTGGCATATGGATTTTGATTCCTATATCTCTGGCAAGAGTCACACTTATTTACCATATCTCTGGCATCTTCCATTATCGTTGGCCAATAGTATCCTGCTAACAAGACTCTTCCGGTCAGGGATTTGTAGCCACAATGTGCAAAACCTTCCCCATCATATAGTTCGGATAACACATTTTTGGATTCTTCAGATCCTAAACAACGCAAGAAGGGTCGGCTAAAAGATTTCTTGTAAAGAATTTCTCTTAATACCAGGAAACCATGAGCCTTATATTTGATTTTCTTAGCCAGGGCTTTATCCGGAGGTAAAATCCCATCAGAAATAAACAAAAATATCATACCTCCAGTCCTTAAGTTGAATGAAAAATATACTCATACTTTCTTCATTCTCTTTACTTTTATCTTGGCCTGCTTGTATTGATGGACACTCTAACTTCAGAATCCAAGGGTAATAATCAGAATAAGCTATGGTTGCCAAAGAGTCTGCCACAGTATTCTCTGATCTAGAGATGTGTTCATAGTGGATACTCTTGAAGCTTGCAGCAACTTCTCTCAACATAAGCAAACATTTTATCAGTTGTTATTTCTTTACCTCAGATTACCCCTGAGCATGATGAATAAGTAGTTGGGAGTTACTCATCAATCAGACTCTTTTGGCCCCACATATAAGGGCTAGCTTGAGACTAACTATAGTTGCTTCGTATTCAGATTCATTGTTAGAGGCTCTGAAACCAAAACATATAGCATGGTACATAGTATCACCATAAGAAGAAGTTAAACAAATACCATCCTCACACCCTATAGTACTAGATCCGCCAGCGGTTCGGACTACCTATTCTTTCTTAGATTGGTTTTCTTGCATTTGTCCGGGGGACATATCTGCATGGAATTCTACCAAGAAATCGGCCACTGATTGGGCTTTAATCGTCATTCGGGGCGCAAAATCGATATCATAATTACCCAACTCAACTGACCACTTGGTCATTCTGTTTGATACGACAGATTTCTGGAGAACATTCTTCAAGGGAAAAGACGTTCAGACGACAATTGAATGAGCTTGGAAGTATAGTCTCATTTTTCTTGCCGCAATTACAAAAGCCAAAGCCAACTTTTGCTAACTTCAAATATCTTTTTTCAGCATCAACAAACTTTTGCTCATATAATAAACCGGACGAGGGTAATTATCCACTTCTCTTACTAGCAGAGTACTTACGATATATTCTGATACAACTAAATATATGTAGAGATTTTGCCGGCATTGAATAGTAAATCGTCCCTCGACTAGTGCGTTTGGTGCCAGATAGTCCATTGACTTTCAAATGTCCGTTGACAGTCCCTGGACTATCGCGTTTTGATAAAGTTAGTCCACCAGATCCTCTGATCCACGAGAGGCTGCCACCTGTCACCATAGTCCCCATATTTTTGTATCACCACTAGTCCCTTGAGTTTAGGTCAAACCCAAAATGTAGAATATTACGAAAAAATAAAATCAAGGGACTAGTGGTGATACAAAAATCTAGGGACTATGGTGACAGATGGCAGCCTCTCATGGATCAGAGGATCTGGTGGACTAACTTTATCCAAACAAGATAGTCTAGGGACTGTCAACAGACATTTGAAAGTCAAGGGACTATTTTCCACCAAACGCGATAGTCGAGGGACGATGTACTGTTCAAATCCAGATTTTCCCCCTGAACAAGTTTAAAAAGAGTCTTAGGTGAAGATAAATTCTTCTTGATTTCAAGAAAGACTTGATCACAATGTGGAGACCAATTAAAATCTTTTTCATTCTTTAACACCTGGAAAAATGGAGTCACTTTATAACAATGAAGACCTCTGTCTGTAATAAAAGTGGTGTAATCTTGATCCTTCAGATCTACTTGTATTTGGTTGTACCCTGAAAATACATCCATGAAGGACATTAACTTGTTCCCTGAGGTGAAGTCCACCAACTGATATATCCGAGGCACAGGATAAAGATATTTGGGACATGCTCTATTAAGATCGGTGAAGTCAATACACATGCGCCACTTGCCATTATTTTTCTTGACCAAGACATGATTGGCAGTCCATAATAGGTACTGAGATTCTTTGATGTGGCCAATTTCGATCAAGCGATCAACTTCTTGAACAATTACATCTGCTTTTTCTTCAGAGAAGGACCTTCTACTTTGTACAACTGGCCCATGCAAGACAAATTACATCAATTGGAACTCCGGTAATATCATCATTGCACCATGCAAATACATGTAGATTATTCATTAAAAAAGATAATAGCCATTATTTCAAACCTGGCTCCATCTTGGTACCGATTTTAACACTTTTTCCCTCAGCTAGGAAATGAACTTCAACTTCCTCTATAGGTATTATGACACTGGGAACCTCCCTAGGATCATCAATTTCATTCTCATCGGTGGAAGACTCTAATAGCTGCTAATATTTGTTAATCCTGACTACCTCCACAGACTTAGAGGCAAGAGCTTTTGTATAGCATTCTGTAGCTACTTTTTGACTGCTCCGGACAACACCTACTTGTCCCTGGACAATGTATTTTAAACACTGATGGATAGTAGAAGCGACAACATGCATTCTAGAGAGCCAAGACCTTCCAAATATTGTATTATAAGATGTTAGGAAATCCACCACCACAAATAATACTCATACCATTTTCTTAAAAGGTCATTTGCCAAGAATACTTCTTCCTCGAATTCTCCAATCACATCCGCCAAACTCCCTGTGAAGCCCACAATATTTCTATTTGAAAGTTGTATGACCAAAGGGTTTCTCATCTGTTAGTAAGAGCTTAAAAAAAGATGTTTGTCGAACTACCTGTGTCAATCAGGATTCGACGTATAGAATTCCCTCCTATCGATGCCCCTATCACTACGGCATCTTCATGAGGTCATTCAATGTATCTTAGGTCATCCTCATCAAAAACTATGAATGGAGCTGGAGTTAGTATAGGTGTGTGGACATTTTTGCATCTAACTAGGTGGTCAAACTGTTGACATGCCTCTTCCTTGAAGAATTAGAAGGTGCAGTCACATTGTCCCCCCCCCCCCCCAAATGGTTAAAGATTCAAAATACTTGATCAAACCAGAGACAATAGTACTTTTGTCTCTTATTACCCCCACCCGATTCCGACTTGGATCCGGATCAAGGCATTCAGAGTCTATATCAAATCTTTCAGTAATTAACATAATATCTTCCTCTTTAGACGTTCCGGGATTTCTTGAAGGAGTAATTCGGGGAGTGTTAGCATTGTATTGTACATTACCCGGTCTACTCCCTCCTTGTTTTTTAACATAGGCCCCCAACTTACCTATTTTAATGAGGTTCTGGTAGACTGCAACGCTGTTGGTTTTCTAAAATATACTTTATTTCTAGTTTTGGCATATATTGTACCCACACTTTCCCCCGATTTAGCAAGCCACTCAGGTTGAACCGAACGTCCCCTTTATTTCTAACTTGTTGGTTTTGGTTTTGGTTGGACTGATTTTGCCTTGATCGGTTAGATCCCTGTCCAGTCTGCTTTGATCTGTAACCGGACTGATTAGCAGCTTGAGGTGTTGATACTGTAGTGGTGGACCTAATCTGGCGAGGCACTCTGGATTTTTTTGTTTCCTCAACATTAATCTTTTTTCCAACCTCATTTAACAACCCCCCCGGGTCATAGGCTTCTTCCGAGTCACTGAATCAGCTAAGTTTCCCAGATTTAAACCCTGTCCGAGGGAAGCAATTGCAACTTTTTCAAAGCAGTCTGTTAACCCATTCTTTTTATTCACAAACCCACCGATGTACTCTTTTAGAGACTCATTTGGCTCTCGAGCATAATAGATGATGGTATCCCCATTACCCTTAAGCTCTTTTCTTCCTACGAACTGCTTCTGGAAGGCAACTTAAAATATGTCAAAATACGTTATAGATCCCTGAGGGAGAATACTATACCACTTGAGGGAACTTCCCGTGAACGTTCGGGTGAAGGCCCTACACAACATTTTGTCGTCATCGTGAAAGTTTATCATAAAATTCTTAAGCTGCTCAAGATGGTTGTCCGGATCTTTGCTCCTATCGTATTTTTCTATCTTAGAGCTGTCAAACCTTTTAGGAAGATGTCTAGAGAGTATATTTGCAGATAAAAGTGATTTCCTCCAGTTTTTTCTACGACTAAATATCTTCATTTGGAGTATCAAAATTACATTGTTTAGACTGAAAATCAAATGGATCAATCAACAAACAGTCAATATGCTGATCGGCTGAACCTTTTATCTTCCCATGATGTTTCTTTAGCCTGCCATGTCTGACCCTTTTTCTTGAATGCTTTTTAATAAGCCTTATTTTTTTTATCGTCCTTCATCTCTGCTGGATGAGACAGACTCTTCACGTTCTGCATCATTAGATGAGCTGCTGGAGGATTCCGAAGTGGAGCTCTCTATATGTTTAGATTGATGCGTTTTGTTGGAGTTGAGATGAGTCTTTAGCGACTGTTTGTTCTCTCCAGGATTGTCAGTATGGTGAAGCACCGATGCATCATATTTTTCTTTAACCCCTTTTTCTGCTTATTTTAGTGCTCTCAATGCCTTTATCTCAGCCCTCAACTGATCGTGCTCCTCAACAATGTACTAATTGTTTTCTTTTGCTACTTCCACCTCAGGAGGTGGAACATTATGTACATTCGGATCCATCCAAACTACTTTGTTTATTGGTTTTGAATACGAAATTCAGGCACCGTCGTGCTCCCACTATGGTCGCCAATTTGGTGTGGGTCATTTCTCATTGAGTGTAATTTTTTAAAGTGTTTTGAGAGTTTAATGTTTTAGGTGAAATGTAGAGAGATAATTAAGGTTTATGCTACAGTAAATTCTGATTACCCTCATTAATGAAAGTAGTTAGGATATTTGTACTTAATTAACGACCCATGGGCCTTTCGGGTCGGATTGTGGGTGGGTCAAGTCTAAGAATCCATTAGCCCAAGAGATGAAAAGACCAACACCTAGACGAGTCATGTTCCACTAATTTATTCTACTCGGTTGGACATGATTCTGGTTTTTTCCGAACTGCCCTTCTGATTGATATAAGGTGTAGTGTCAAAATTATCCGATCTTATCAATTTTAATGACTAAAATATTTTAAAAACAATACTAATATTAATATTAAAAAAATAATTTATTAATTAAAGTTATCACTTTAAACAAAGGTATTTTTATATTAAAAATTTATTAAAATACTAATAATAAATAAATAATTTAAAAGAAGTTGAATGCCATTTAGAGAAAAGTTCTTAAAAACTCTCCCAGAACCGCGTTCTTAAATTTAGAATATTATCGTCTTTGTCCCCAAACTATGAGTGTTGTAAGACGGATATCTTCAGGTTATCACATGATTACCGGAGAAGATTCATCATCCAAATCACCACTGCACCCCTCACTGCCGTTAAAATCTGTCAAAAACCAATCAACCAAATCAATTTCTTCATCCACTGTTTTTAATAAAAAAGTACCAACCCATACACAATTTACTCTCCACTCTAAAGAAGACAATAAAGACATGGAATTCCCACATATGTCTCAAAAATTACATAATAATAATAAAATGCACCTTATTAATCATGGCCAAATCACAGATGTTGGAACCAATTCTATATTCGATCAAAACTATATCCAACAATTCAATTCTCAAAACCTACAGCAAACCCAAAATATAAGATTCCTTACCAAAATATATGTAGAGGCCACATAGATTTTATGAAAATAAATTCTACATGAAAAAGTTAAGATCCAAAACAAAAGTGACCATATGTCAATACATTTCGTGGCACAAGAAAATGAAAACCTGATATCTAACTCAAAACATATGTTAATTGGTAAGTTGTTGAATAATAAACCCCGATTAACTATTATTCAGAAGTTCTTGATAAATTTTGGTTCTTTGGTAAGTTTAGTCTAACCCGTGTGATCCTAGACATATTGTGATAGATTTGGATCTTCAGGAAGATCTTAAGAAGCTATGGAAAAGGAATGGAGGGATCATTGGTCAACATACAATGAGGATTCTAAAATGGAATTCCTTCTTTCATTTTAAGATCGAATACCCAATAACACAGTGTAGATCACACTTCTAAATATACCAGAATATATGTACAATGAAGACACAATTAAGTTTCCAGCCAAGTCAATATGCAATCCTCTAGTAGTTTAGGTCTTTTATAAGAAAATAACAATGTTCAATTGTTGCAAAGCATGGATAAAACTGGATGTCTCAAGGAACCTTCTAACTAAAATATGGATAAGATGTGGATAAAATGAAGGGTTTTGGCAAGAGATCTAAATATGTAGACATGTCATATTACTGCTCTGATTGCTTACATATAGGTCATAAACAATCTGATTGCAAGAAATATATGACAACTAAAGAAGGCCATAATGCTAATAAATTCAAGGATCAATCAATATCTCTTGCTAAAAATTCTAATCGAACAGAAAATAGGTCACTAAGGTGAAATCTATTATTATCAAGGATGAGAGTTCCAAAGGAACATATAGCAAACAAGAAGATCACATGGACCAGAATTCAATCAATCAAGATTCAATAGATAAAGGTACCAAATCAAAAATAAAACCCACTCTTCACAATCGCCACCTCTCAACAAAAAAAGAATTAAAAAGAGCTCATCAATAAAACAAATAATAATAAAGATATTACAGAGATTCAAGATTCATATATCATTGAAGCATTACAGTCTATTAAAACAGGTGTATTATTTTCAGTTACCAATGGATTGGAATTCTTTAATATAGAGACAAATTCTCCTAAATTAAGGTCCACTAGAAGTCTTTATTCATCTTATGTCCTTGGTAACATTGAGGAAGGAAAATATTTCAAGAAGATCCTAATTGATAAAATATAAAATGCCAAAATTAAACCTCCTAAATTTAATTACTACAAAAGCATTTCATTATTAAAGGTATGCAAGGCCTACCAATGGATCATCAAAATGACTATTATAATCTTAAGATGGAATGTAAGAGGTGTTGAAAACAAAAGAATAATAAAAATGCTTAAATTTATCATCAGAACTAAAAAAATATGATTTTTAGCTATCCAAGAGCCCATGATATTTGTGGATAATCTAGAAAATGTTACTCGAATTCTTCGCTTTCAAGTTGACGTTGATAACATTATTAATAAGATATGGATATTCTGAAAAGAGGACTTTATATTAGAAACTAGCACAAATCAAGAGAAATTTCTACACTTAAAAGTAAGGCATTCTTCATTGGGAAATGATTTTCTAGTCTCTGTGCTTTATGCAAAGTGTATAAGAGAACAAAGAAAAGTTCTCTGGGGTAGTTTAAGAGATTTGACAGATCATGCTCTACATTATTCTTGAGGAGCATAAATTACTTTAATAATACTATTATTGTCTGCCAACTAAAATATGCTGGTTATAGTGGCTTAAAATTTACTTGGAGAAACATTCGTAAATAGAATAAGCTTGATAGAGTGTTGTATAACTGAGCTTGGATGAACTATTTTGAAAACACCAATGTCAAACGCCTATTAAGAACATGATCTAATCATACCCTTTGTGTATAACTATTTATGATTCTCGCAATAGAATTGAAACCTCATTCAAGTTCTATATGGACCTTACACCCTGATTTCTTAAATATGGTTGAGCAAAACTGGAAATAAGACTTACATTGTTTACCTATTCAAATATTTTGGTAGAAAATTAAAAGATTGAAACTTAAACTCAAGAGTTGGAATGATTAAGTATTTGAAAAATGTGATTGGTGCCATTGCTCAATCAGAAGAAGAAGTTAAGTTTTTAGAGAACTATTTGAAAGAAACCAAGAGTATACATGACAAAATTAAGCTATCCAAAGCTCAAACTATCTATCTTCAACTCTTAGCTAGATAATAATCATATTGGGAACAAAAAAAAAATACTAATTGGCTAAATAATATGGATAGGAATACTACAAGTTTTCATAGCTATGTTAAGAAGAAAGGAAAAAGAACAAAATTCACAGAATCTTGGATGAAGATATTTGTATTGAGGATCAATAGGCTTTTGGTAAATCAGCTGATGAGCATTTGAAGTCTCTATTATCTGCTCAACCTAACCCAAGGAAACTAGAGGACTTCATAGCAGTATACCAAAGATCATTACAGATTTAAATAACAAAAATCTTATGGACTTATCTCCTAAAGAATATATATTTAATTAAGTCAAAAGTTTGAGTTAAAAAAGTGTTGATGGGGTGGATGGCTTCAACACAGAGTTTTATAAACATTATTGGGCTATAATTTCTAAGGATCTTTGTGAAGAAATAGTAACATTATTCAATGACCATCATGTTCCTCAAGGTATATATGCAACAATAATATGCTTAATTCTTAAGGTGGATTCTCCTAAACCCTGGAATGAATTAAGACCAATTAGCTTATGCACAGTTTTAACAGAATTATATCTAAGATTTTGAATGAAAGGTTATATGCTCTTCTTCATACGATTATATATGGGGAACACAATGGTTTTTTTAAGGGAATGAATATTCATGACAATATATTGCTGACTCAAGAGATAACTCATTAATTAAACTAGGAAAACAGAGATGGTAATGCGATTATTAAGATATACATGTCCAAAGCATTTGAAAAACTCTCATTCAACTTTATACTAAGAATCTTAAAAGATTTTGGCTTTGATAAAAGGTTTGTAGATAGGATTAAGAAATCCATCAATTCAATGGTTTTCAATTATAGTAAATAAAGAACTAAAAGGTTATTTCAAGTCTTCTAAAGGAGTTAACAAGGGGATCCTGTTTCCCATAGTTTGTTTATAATTGTTGAAGAGTACCTTATTAGAGGTATTAAAAATAAATTTGAATATAACAAAGGAATAGGATACAAAACCAATAGTTCAATGGTGGAAGGCTAATCCTTATACAATCTGTCATGTTGGCTATTCCAATTTATATATACAAAGTTGCCTTTCACCTAAACTAGTTCTTATAACAATATAAAGGATTTGTAATATTGTTTATGGGGTACTACTGAAACCAATAAGGCAATAAGCTCGTCAAATTGGTTGAATTTATGTAAATCTTATAAAGAAGACTGTTTAAATATAAAAAGGCTTGATGGAATCCAAAATACTTTCTCTAGTAAACTCTGGTATAAGTTCAGAGAACACAAGACATTATGGTAAAAATATATGCACTTTATATATTGCTCTACTTACCATCCTTCCAAGTTCAAGCTTCACTCAAAAGTTCAAAAATCTAGAAAAAGTTACTAAATATTAGACGCACAACAAAAGGTTTTATACACTGGAAATTAGGCTAGGGTGAAAGAGAATTGTGGTTAGAGAAATAGTGTGATACACAACCATTCATTCTTCTACATGGTGATGAAATTAATTATTGGTATGCTTAAGAGAATATCATCAGCTTTTGGTATCAAGGTAGTTATAATATATACAAATTAAAGATTATTGTTCTTTCTTCTGATATAGAAATAAAGAAACTTACAATCAAATATATAGAAGAAGACAATAAAATGCTTTATATATGCAAATAGGGAATACAATACTAAAGACACATGGACCATAATAAGAGAAAATAGTCCAAAATCTAAGCTATTCAAGAGACTTTGGAACAACACCACACGTGAGAAGTGTTCATTTCTTCTATAAAGGCTGTTGAATAACTGGATTTCAGTTGATACAATACTACAAAAATAAATTCTTCTCAGCATCTAAATGCCAGTTTTGTGAAGATATTGAATCAATAAACCATCTTATGGGAAGTTTGTAAATATTTTTTCTGGTCTATTTGATTTGCTAATAGGTAGATATATGATCATACATCATATTATTATAAGTTGGTATTGGTCAACTGAGAAAGAGGTCTACATTTGAACAATTTTGTCTCCTATAATATGATGGGTTATATGGTTATCTATAAATAAAGTAAGACACCAAGAGAAATACACTTCTGTTAAATATATTATTGAACATATTAAGAACATTATTATAAGGTGGGATTGTGCTAACCTACTCAAAAGATAATTCATAAATAAAGACTATGCAATAGCCTATGAACTTGGATGCTTCCAGCATTTAAAGAATCATAGAAAGGGTATAAATCTTTAGTGGAAACTATCTATAAGAAACATAATCAAGCTTAACACAAATGGATCTTGTAGCTTATCTGGTGAAGCAAGTGGATGTACCTTTTAGAGATAATATAAGTGACATTTTAGTAGCTTATGGTTGGATTTATGGTAAACAAACTCCTATCATTGCTGAATACAAGACTCTCTTAGATAGTCTTCTATTATGCAATGGAAAGAAAATTTTCAATCTTGATATTAAGACTAATTCAATTATTCTTACATAAATCTAATGAAACAAAAATCTTCTTGGTTTATGTCCCCTGTTATAGATTGTTGTAGGAACCTAATATCTTATCGTATGTCTATAACTAATATCTACAAGGAGAAAAATCACGCAGTTGATTGGTTGGCCAATTAGACTCATAATTGTAACATGAAACAAGATTTCAATCATAATCAGGTCCCTATTAAGAGCAATTACTCTTCTCGAAAGCTTAAAGGTAGGCTATAAGGGTGATGATTAACAATTAAACTTATACTATCAATTCTTATTATCTAAAACAGCAATTGCGGATATATCAGAACATCATTAAATAGCTTACTAGATTTCTTGACGGGTTACTTAGTCTTCTTTCAATTCTCCACTATATACTCTTGTAGAAATGATTTTTTTACAGGAAGCTAGCTCTCATCCTCATCAAGCTCTATTTATAGATATAATCTTCATAAATCTATCAAAAATCACATGAGTCAAATTGTTACTAAACAATTAATATAATCTGAATTAGATTGAACTTTTGCTATTAATGATCTTTTAGCAGGTAGTATTATTTGAGTTATGTGTGAATGTAGAATTTAAAGCTTCGTGCATCAATGAGAATCTCAGCTTCATTAGGAAATTTATAAAAAAAATACAGAAGAATAAGCTAAAGACAAAAAGGATTCAATAAATCAAAATATATAATAAAAGAAAAAAAATGAGTGCGGTAATTATCAAATAAAAAAACAGATTTTTATTACATAATAAAATAAAATGAAAAAAAAAATCAAAAGTATTTATCGGTGCTGCATCACTTGAAACTTTTCATAATCAATACTACTCCCTTTAGAATATAAATATGGCTTTACGAGAATTTGTCCATTCAAAATCCAAATAATTTAAATTCTTTAGATTTTCAAAATAATAGCGCGTTTTTTTGAAATAAAATCAAAACTAGCCCTTAAATGTTTTTGGAAATATTGTGCTAATGTATTTGGTACAAAGTAATACATAGTTTCATATAAAATATGGTCCTTAAATTTTGATTTTTTAATTTAATACAATTGGTTTTTGGATAAAACAATAGTTAGAAAAACACTTTTCTTTTGACGAACCAACGTCAATATCTTTTCCTCATTCTCGAAACTAGATTTTCGTATAAAAAAATCGAAGCTCTTTTTTATTTGATTTGATTTCTATGGATCCTTATCCTATTTTATTTATCCATATTTCAAACATAAAGCTCTAAAAGATAATTGAGTACAAATTATTTTGAACTTTACCGATTTTATCATTATAACTAATAATATAAATTGTAAAAATACTAGTGAAATTAGGTCAAATTTAATTAAAGAAAGATCCTCCTTGGGTGATAATAGTTTAATTCTTTTAGGATTTTTGGAATCAAATTTTAAATCAATTGATTAATAAAAATACTTATATAAAACAAATTTAAAAAAAAAAGAATAATCACATTCAGTAAGTAATATTTTTATAAATAATAAAAATGTAAAATATATTTTATTAATAAAAGTAGTTTATAAAACCTATCACACTTTTCCTATGCAATGTAAATGGTAAATTATGCATATTTTTATTTTTTTATAAAGTAGAAACAAATATGATTATTTAAAAATTCAATTAAAAAAATTAATTTTTTTGTTCTTATTTTTGAATATTAACATAAACAAAAATTCATACAAAACATTTAATGGGAGGAAGAAAAAGTATTAAATAAAAAAGTTTTAAATAAAAAAAATTCGTTCTGATTCTTATTCTTCTGGTTCATATAAGTTTTTTTAAGTATTTTTAAATAAAAAAGTAAAACTCCAAATTCTACTCGGGTGTCAAAATCTCAAGATTGTCAACCTCTGTTTCGTAGATGATGTGGTGAATTTTGTCATGGTGACAATAACTCCCTCAATCTTATTAAGGATGATCTCAAAGACTACTTTAATCGTCATGTCAACACATAAAAGAGTCATATATTCTTCTTTGGGGTTAATCGCTCTCTAAGATCCGAGTTGATAATTATCATGTGGTTTAATGTTGGTTCACTCCTAGTTAAATATCGTGGAGTAACATTCTCGCTGGTAACATTACTGCCCATATCAGCTCTTGGACCTCCAAACATCTTTCCTATTCGAGAAGATTCTAGCTCATTAAAAATATGTTCTTCACAGAACAGGTTTACTGGTCTTCTATCTTCATCCTCCATACAAGAGTTCTTAAAAACATGCTATCAGCCTCTCCGTATTTTCCTCTGGTTTGGCCATAAAATGAAAGTACGGGTGCGAATGTAGCTTGGTTAGCAATTACCTTGTTCTTTGATTAAGGGTAAATTTGGGATTCTAGAACTAAAATCTTAAAATTAGGCGGTTGATCTCAAACAACTTTGGTCAATAATTAAAGTAGCACCGATTCAATTTGGTGTGATTGGATTAAAATAGAAAATATTAAAAATTAAAACTTTTATAATGTAAAACTTGATATTTCCGCAACATAGATCTATAGGAAGATTCTCCGTCTGAGGCATATTACTTGCAATATGTATAAAATAGAAATTGGTAATGGAAGTTCAATCTCATTTTGGGTTGACCTTTAGACTTTGGTACTTCTCTTGTTAATCATAATGGTCTGAATATTATTCGTGCTTTGCGTTTAGATACTAATTTTAAGGCGTCTGATATTATTGTAAATGGTTGTTGCTGCTAGCTAACTAAAAGCAGGTCGGGTAATGGTAAGAAACACTCGTTCAATCACTCCATCTACCCAATAATGAGTTTAGCGATGTCCGTTGTTGGACCATTAAAAATAAGAATATTGATTCATCATTAGGGATACTTATCATGAGATCCACTCGCCTTATCCTTGTACCAATTCAGTGGATTTGGTTTGGAATAAATATAATATCACATGTCATGCTTTTATTATATGGTTTTCTATTCAAGGTAAGTTAACATACCAAGATAAGCTCATAAGTTGGGGGGTTTGAATGCCCCCTTGAATGTGTTCTTTTTCATCCGATGCTAAATTTTTAAACCATATATTTTATGATTGTGTTTTTATTCATAGCATCTAGGATGCGACGAGCGTTAAGTTTGGGTTCACACTTATGGGCCATGATCGGCCTAGTTGGTCTTTGAAGGCTGCTAACTGGCATCATCGCAACATCTTCACCGATCGTAAACTTGCTTCCGGGTTATCATCAACCATGTATATCGGAAGATGAACTTAAGAATATTTGGTTCCTCTTCCGCCCCTGCCTCTAATATGCTTTTGGATCCCACTTTTGCATTGTTTTTGGATTTTTTATGATATTTTTGTTGGAATGTCCAATTTCCCTGACGATTGTTGGTATTCAGAATATTATCTCTTTGAATCAGATGGATCGTATTATTCCATTTCATGGATGTATTTGAGGTATTTTGGCTAATGTTATGCCAGTTTTCAGACCCACTATACTTGAGTTTTGCTTGTAGACTTCTCTGGACTCTCCATACCGGGTTGTGATGCCTTTTGGTTTATGCTTCATACCTCTCGCTTCAGGATATTCCACAATTACTTATAAAAATCATTTTATTCATTTTTAATACTTTAAATTTTACCAAAAGAATGTTCGCGGTAAAGATTCCGTTAATATTTTAATTTAAGATAAATATTTGAAATTTTAAGCCTACTGATATGGATTGTAGTAAATGTTTTTAAATGAAAACCTTATAACTAACTTATACAATATGTAGAATTACAAATCGAAGTATTTTCATAAGTGGTTTTTCCATATCTTTGCAAGTAAACAAGAACCTATACCTAACATATTTCCTTAAGTGCTTTACTATTATTTTTGTAAGTTCAATACATATACAAAAATAAACATTTCTGCAAGTGGTTTTATCATATTTACGCAAGGGCCTCCAGTTACACAAACATGTACTATTTTTTACGAGAAAAAATATAGAAGTTGAATGTCATTGTAGCTTATGTTTCCAAAATTTTATCAAGAATGTAGAGCTAAATAAACAAAAACAATTACAAACCATATTATTTTACTGTGAATCGATTCGATTTGTATATATCAAAAAAAATAATTAAGACTATAAATTATAGAAAATCTTATAATAAATATATTTGATCGAAATTAGAGATAAAAATCTATTTAGGAACTCGGAAGGATGGAGAGAGATCAGACGTAAAATCACTTCAATTTAGAGAAAAAATAAGTGAAGAGAGATTTAACAAGGAAAGAGAAAAAATAGAATGCTAATATTATATTGGTCTAGTTACCATCAAATACATAGTCCAAAATGCAGTTACAAAGTACAACCCAAAAGTACAAGCTACTACTACTTAGATACTTGGATAATATTCTATACTACTACTAGAATGCTAATATTATACATTCTCTTTTATTGTTTTTTATTTGTAATTTAAAATTTTAAAAGCTCGTATATTTCAAACTATAGCTCAGAAGAAATAACCAAAAGTACCATTGATTTTGTTTTTAAAGATGAATAAAACTAAATTTATGAATCATATTTTTTGATTTTATGTATTTGTTGATGGGAATATTGTTTAGAGATTTCCAGATAAACTCTGAAGTCTTGTTTTAACAATTTCAGATTGAAATTATTTTAGTGGTTCTCCAAAATTTTCAACCGGATAAAATCAGAGCTTTTCTTTTGATCAACGATAATGAATTTTTGTTGTGTTTTCTCTGTTACATAACCATACTTATTTATTCAACCAAAATACTCCAACTGTAAAACCGTTTTATGTCCAAAAACGGTTAAAATTTCAAATGATAAACTGACTAAAAATTCAAATTCAAATTTAAATTCAAATTCGAATTATTTTTCCAAATTCAAATTTCCATGAATTTTCATAATAGATTTATCATTCAAAATAAATCTAACCCGAACAAGGATCCGTCCATTGATCCCACTAATCATAATATATTCTAACAAGCGTGTACTCCACACTCTTCGACTTGCTCGATAATATATTATGACTACATTGGTCGACTAGTTAATCCAATTACACTAAAATATCCAACAATCTTCCCCCATTTTAGTGCAATTCATGATTAACTAAAACAAAATCACAACAAATAACAAATTTATGCATAAATGAAATATCGTGACGATTGAATTTCATATTAGTATATTACACATTCCAAATAGTCGAATATCAAGGTATCACTAAGGATTGAACCTTTACTATCCATAATGAATACTCGAAGATAATATACACATAAATTTACATTCTCAAATGTTCTTACTTGACACTATCTCTTACTAGCCTTGTGTCCTTATCCTTCTTAAGCATATCAAAGCCAAGTCCTAGCTTCTTGAAGCGGCTAAAATTCATGCTTAAATAGGTAGATCTTTTAGTCTTGCACATGCATATGCAATTTTTCAAAAGAACTATTAAGAAGATAAACTTCAACCTCCACAACTTGCATTTCTGAACATATACTTTGGGATAATACTAATAATGTGTTCCAATCTCTAGATGTTAAGCTTTCCACATTGAATTCAACGCCTAATGTTATATTAGATGGGAGTTGGGTATCTCAACATGAGAGATTTTAAATGGACTTTAATCTCATCCCAATAGCCGATTTGTGCACAAAATCTCTACTTAACCCTCTGGTTAAATGATCAGCTAAATTATATTGAGTTCTAACAAACTCTACTGAAATAACATCATGCGTGATGCGCTCATGAATCTTAATTTGTCTAACACCTAAGTGTCTAGACATGCCTTCGTAAACATGTCTATAAACATTAGCCAAGGCAGCTTCACTATCACATCCGATAGAATTAGGTGGTATCTTTTGGGCCACAACAAAATTTCATGCATTAAATTTCTTAGCCACTCACCTTCTTTACTAGGTGTTGATGCCACAAACTTTGATTTCATTGTTGAATCAAGTAATACAATTTTGTTTCTTAGATGCCCAAGAGATAACAAGTCCTCCTAGTAGAAATACACATCCACTTGTGAAAGAGTGGACTTCCATATTCGAAATATAACTCGCATCCGATTATACTAATAAGCTTTCCAACAACAAATCCAATATCCGCCCTAGTGCTAGTCATGACATACATATACGAAGAAGCTTCTTGACTTACTCCAAATATTTTATCTTAAAACTAGATGATAAGTATGTTTTGGTTTCATCAACCTGATTTTGGTCAGTACTAAAAATCAACACATAGACAAACTATAACTCCTTTACGAGAATTATCAAATATACTATATACACATTTGTCCGCTTGATTAAAAATAAAACCATCCGATAATATCACATTATCAAATTTGTTATGCCAATCTTTCGGTACTTGCTTCATATAATATATTTTTAAATAAACTAAATATAACATTTAATGCTACATACATTGCACTACTATTATATTTAAACTACATAAAAACTAATGCAGATTTTCCACTATGTTAATATAATAAACTGCACTTCTATTACATTTAAACTCGTAAAAAACTAATGCAGATTTTCTACTGCATTTGCATTGTTTTATACAAGTGCAGAAGTACTTGTTAACAATGATTAAATCTTAGCCTTTAAATTTACATGCAGTTAAAACATAAAATCAATAGAATGCATGTGCAGCTTTCAGACACATGCAAATGCAAAAATAGTCCCATTTTCAAATAAATAAACATGCAAATAGGCATACGTTTCTTAGTTTATATTTTTCATGTAGTTCTTTTGCATTAGTTTGTGTAACACACGTAATTTCCTTCAAATTTAGACCAATCAGTCATAAGGTATCTGGTGCCCGGAACCCGCACTGCTAAGTCCGATATTGCAGTCATACCATTTTTACCGATTGCAAGTCCATAGCCAATGGTCTTTGCCTTTTAGAAACTCCATAATAGGATAGAAGCAATGGACTTCTTCCATGTAAACGTCTAGAGGGTGACCCAGACGCCCCAAACATTTTTCTGCTCGACGCCACAAATTTGTTACCTTACGAATAGGCACACGCCGAGCAGTGGGTCATGCCTAATGCAAGCACCAATGTGCTGCCACAGGACATTAATCTTGTCCACATTCTTTGGGTCATGGATGGTGTGGATAAAAGTAGCCTGAGGGTAGGCTGGTAATTTTAAGTGGAGTTTTAAGGCGGCGTAAGGGTGTTTCACGGTGGTGTGGTGGTGTTTAAGGGTGTTTTGATATATTTCAAGGTGTTTCAAAGTGTTTCAAGGGTGGAGAGAGAATTAAGCAGCCTGGCAGCAGTTAATTTTTCTTACCCATAGTTAATGCTGGTGGTTGGGTATTTATAGTGTGAAATTTGGGCCCTTATGGGCTTTCGGGTCAAGTTTAATGGACCCGGGTCATGTTTAAAGACCCACAAGTTTTAAGTAAGTGAATAGACAGCTTAGTCAGATAGTGTTTAGGTATTTTAGTACTTTAGTCATAGTTCGAACTGCCTTATATTTGCAGTGTTCAAAATCATCTGTCCGGTTCAACTAGTGCTGTTCGAATTGAAGTCATGGAGTCTGTTCGGTTTTACGGGGTGATTTACTTTGGACTACCCTTCCGGGGAGCTCTTCGAATTCGGACTCATCAGGAGCCCCTTTTTTAGGTATTTGAACAAGTGTCCTTGTTAAAGAACTGAAAAACAGTCCGATTTGAGAAGTGGTTTTCCGATTCGAAGAGAGTTGAGACAGGCCCGGACAGCCCAACCGTTACGATTTCCAAACGGTTCTTTGTCAGAAGTAGTGGGACACGTGTCACCCTCTGGTTGGTCACTCCAGCCGTTTTTCTACCTCGAAAATTACACCACTTTATTGAATAAGTAACTTGTTTAAATGGTTTTGATGACGTCAGCGCCGTCTTTTAATCATTGCCCAACTTTTCGGATTCTCCTAGGAATCAAACCCCTTTTTTACATTTACTATAAATACTATTTGTCTTTCACAGTTTCACTTTCACTTTTACTCTACCATTTCACTCAAAACTTCATCTCTCTAAAACTTCAAATTTTCCATAGTTGTTTTATGTTCACAGCAAGAACAGCTCTAATCAAGGGTGGCTGGCTCAATCTTTCAGAACTAGAGAAAGCTCAAAGGGTTGAAAAAGAGAAGAGACTTGCAGCAGGGCTTCCAGCATCGCCTGTTGAAAAACCAGCCCCTTCAATCGAAGAATCTGATAGAGGTTCGTCGTCTTCGAAAGGTACGAAACCTAGAAAACTCTTTCAATCAACACTCTCTCCCATAGTTTCTGGCTCATCAGTCCAAGAGTCAATCCCCACAGTCGAACCGGGGGTCGCCGTTACCAGTGTTAGGAAGAAAACTACTTTTATTGCTATGGGGTCCGACTCCGATCATTCTCCAGACAAGTTGATCATGAAAAGACCGAGTAGACTGGTTAAAGGACTCTCCTCGAAAAACACCAGTGAGTCAGGGTCCGGGACAACTGTTAGGACCCTCCGGGAGAGGCCGGTCGGCCCGGAGGCTAGTAGTCCACTACCTCCAAAGGAAACTTCGACCTCAGAGACTCAAGCTGAGGTGAAAACCCAAAAACATACAACGAGCCGCCAGTCCGGAGGATCAGCTGTACCAAGCTTCATCCCTCCCCGGGCTGTTTCTGCAGAAGCTCCCCCAACAGTAATGGAGGAGAGGATGGAAGACTCCATAGAGGAGGCTAGGTTTGAGTCCGAGTCTTCCGGACAAGCTGACACTGCCATAGTTGTTGCAAAGAAAGGCAAAGAGGACTTATACCTGAGCCGTCCGGATCTGCCGGAGAGCCTTGAAGGGAAAGTTGGTCCCTGCTTTCACAAGGTAGAATTTAAGTACCTTTTGTCTTTGTTAAAAACCAAGTACATGTTTATTCACACTAGGGATTTGGGACGGCTTCGCACTAAGTGGGGGATCCCTGAAAATGTAAAGATTCGAATTCCCATCGACCCGGAGACCCCGATGGATTGCAAGAGAAACGAGATTGTCTTTTTTACAGAGCTGTTTAATTGGGGACTCAGGTTCCCATTGGATCCGGAGATAGTGCGCTATTTCCATTTGGTCAAGCTATGTCCATCGCAGCTGAGTCCCAACGGATGGTACACCTTGATGTCATGCATAATGGCCTCCAGGCTGTCCGGAATCCCTCTTCCCATGGAAGAGTTTGCTGCTGTGGCAAGTCTATGCAAACATCACCAGTTCCCCTTTTATCACTTTAATATGGGGAACAATCTGAAAGCTGTCGATGATCTCCTGGAGTCGGAGAATAAGTGGAGGAGCAAGTTCTTGTTTATAAGTGGCTCATGGGAGAACGGGAAGAAGATTAAGGTTGGGGAGAATCCTAGCCTTCTTCGAAGTAGATGGAGGAGCGATCGTAAGTTCTTTCCTTAAGTTTCTGTTCGAATTTCTCTTCTTTAAGCTTTCACTAACTTAATTATTCTTTTGTTTTGCTAGAACTGCCAAAAGAGTTCGGAGACTATGCGAAAACCGGACAGGTTACCTGTGGCAAAATAAACACATGGGCCGCAGAGAACTGGGAGAACCGGTTTCACAAGGCTCTCACTCCGGGAAACTTAGCCAGATCTCACCTGTGGAACACCACAGGTCGGAGGGATTTAACATGGGAGGAGTTCTCCACCCCTCCTGATGACGACATAGTGCTGAGAAGGTCTCATGAGCTCGATGGGACCCTTTTCCTCCCTGCCCGGGCCAAAGCCCCAAGTAAGATGAAGGGCCAGAAGAAGAAAGGGAGGAAAACAGCAGGAGATTCAGAGAAAAAGGCCCTAACTGACACAGAGGTGCCAATTCCAGTTCAAGTTGATGCAAGCCTTCTACAGGTGGTAGAAGTGGAAAGTAAGAAACACGGAGAGACTCCCTCAAAACCTACGAGGGTCTCCAAACGAACCCGTAAGCAAGTAAGCGAGGGTGCTGAGAGAGAAGTAAAAAAGAAGAAAACTTCTCAAGAAGAAGAATTTGCTCTCCGGGACCCGGAGCCCACTTTTCCAGTTGATCCTACATTAGCCGAAGAGATCCCAGAAAACCTTAACGAAGGGATTCCAGGGGAGCTTCACACTGATGATATTGAACAGGGAGAGATCAACATGGATGAAGTGGATGTCACCGGCCTGGGTCCTCTAGGTGACTACTTCCTTGGTTTGTCAAGAGATGAGTTTGCTGGGCCATACGTTCCTCCAAGTAGTTCCAACACAGTGAACTTTAATGGCAAGACTTTCTTGGTTTCCAGCGAAAGGGACATTATAGCTCACTCCCTCCTTAGCAACGTGCAACCTGTGCTCACCCTGGAAAGGCAAGTCCGGAGTCAGACAGAAACCATTAAGGAGCTTAAGTCTGAGAAGGAGAAACTGTCCGGTGACCTCCGGGGTGCCACTACCTAGATTGACTTGCTTAAGGAGTCGAACGAACAGCTGAAGAGGAGTAAAGATGAAAGCAACACAAAAGTTGCCTCTTTGGAGAAAACCCTAGAAGATCTCCGGGCTAAGCTGTCCGAGTTGGAGAAAGACTTGAAAACCTCAAAAGATGAGACTGCAGCAAAAGAAAAGATTGTCACCAACCTGACTACTGACAAACTTACTTTGGAGAATGCAGTGACTCAGGCTGTTGGTGAGAAAGCTGCCCTGGTGAAGGATCAAGAGGCCATGATCAAGGCCAAAATCAATGCTTATGCCAAGGAGATGCTACGGAGTGAGGAATTATTGATTGAGAAGGTGAAGTCCGACATGGTCCTCCTATTTCACGAGAAGTTCCCGAAGAGGAGACTTGGGGACTTATGGCGTTATGTGGATGATGATGATCTTCCATATTGGACCATGGTTGATGAAGGGTATACTGATATATCCTCATCTGGTGACGAGGAGGAAACCGGAGAGAGTCCGGGTGAAGAAGAAACTGACCCTAAAGGCAAGAAGGTCATTGAGGACAAAAGTAATGTTAAGACCAAGGGAACAGATGAGGGTGAGCCATCTTCAAAGGCTCCACCTTAGTTGGTAATTTGTTTTGTTTAATGTTTGTTTGAACCAAAGTCCTTGGAAGGCCAAGGCACCTTTTTTGTGATGCTGTCCGTTTTGACCGGACAGATTTTTGTATTGCGTTTAAACTTGTTCACAAAGTCCTTGGAAGGCCAAGGCAACTTTAAGTTTATTGAATGAATGTTTTATCTTGCACAACCTTTCTCTTATTCCATAGTTTGTTTAAGTATTTCGTATTGTGAGAGTGTTTAATTTCTCTGGCTAGAATTTAAATAGCCCTTAGATCTTTCAGTCCGAATGGTATGACAATCACCAGAATTTTGTAAAAACTTAGAAAATTGTTTAAGAAGGCTTCAAGTTTTATTGAAAGCTCTTCGTGGCGCCGAAGAGAGGGAGTGGTATGCCCCCAAATATTTACATGGATGTTTAAACAAGTAAATATTTACATAAGTTTTATTCCAAATACATTCGAAGGTGTTCAATATTCCAAGGGTGAGTTAAAACCCTGCCATCTTTGTCTTCCAGCCAGTATGTGCCAGGCTTGATTCTCTCAACCACAGTATACGGACCCTCCCAAGTTGGGGCCAGTTTTCCGAAGAGTTTTTCCTTGGTGTGCAAGAAAAATTTCCTCAATACTTTATCTCCTGGTTGAAAGTCCCTTCTTTTAACCTTGGAAGCAAACCTGCTTCTCATCAAGCCCTGATAGTGTGCCATTCTAAGATGAGCTTTTATTCGCCTTTCTTCAATCAAATCAAGCTGATTTCTGATTGCTATTTCATTAGCCTGTCCGGAGAAGTTATGAACACGAAAAGAGGGGAGTGTCTTCTCTATGGGAGCTACTGCATCCATCCCATAGACCAAGGCAAAAGGTGATTCTTGTGTGGCAGCCCCAGGCGTTGTCCGGTAGGCCCACAAGACTTCCTGTAAATAACTAGGCCACTTCCCAGCAGCCCCTTCCAGATTTTTCTTTAAGCCGGACAGTATTGTTCTATTAGCCACCTCAACTTGCCCATTGGCTTGTGGGTGGAATGGTGAAGAAAAGCAGTGCTGAATACCCCTTGAGGCACAAAAGCTCTCCATTTCTCTGTTGTCAAACTGTGGCCCATTATCTGTTGTTATTCTCTGAGGGACACCAAATCTGCAACATATGTTGGATAGAATGAATTTTATAACAGCCTTTGATGTTGTTCCTGCTAAGGGGGCTGCTTCTATCCACTTCGAAAAGTAGTCGATGGCTACAATTATGGTTTTACACCCTCCGGACGCCATAGGAAGAGGCCCAACTAAGTCTAATCCCCATCGAGCAAAAGGGATAGGCTCAGAAATCGATTCCATAGGAATGGCTGGTACATGAATTTCATTGCTGTACCTCTGGCATGGATCACACCTTCTTACCAGTTCCTTGGCATCTTTCATTATTGAAGGCCAATAATATCCGGAGAGAAGTACTCTTCTTGTTAACGCTCTAAAACCACAATGGGCTGATCCCTCACCATCATGTAGTTCGGAGAGAACCATTTGTGACTCATGATCTCCTAAACAGCGTAGGAGAGGTTTACTATAGGACTTCTTGTACAAGACCTCTCTAATCATGATGAAACCATGAGCCTTGTGCTTTAACGTTCTGGCTTGTGATTTAACCAAGGGTACGACGCCATCGGACAGATATTGTATAAGTGGAGACCTCCAATCTTGAGGTTTATTTACTTGTATTTCAAAAACTTCCTCTTTCTTCCCTTCATCAAGTTGAATAGAAGGACTTTCAAGCACATGGATCCATGGATAGGACTCCGTATATGCTATTGTTGCCAATGAGTCTGCCAGTTCATTCTCTGCTCGGGGAATGTGCTCATAGACAACAGCTTTAAACTTCATTGCCTCATTTTTCAAGAGAAGTAAATACTTGATTAACTGTTCTTTTCTAGCTTCTGATAGGCCCAAGGCATGGTGAACAAGCAATTGGGAGTCGCTTAACAGCTTGACCCTTTTTGCTCCACAAATGTAAGCCAATTTTAATCCAGCTATAGCTGCTTCGTATTCGGACTCGTTATTGGACGCCCTAAAAGCAAAACAAATAGCTTGAAACATGTTGTCCCCATAAGGAGAGGTAAGACATATTCCTGCCCCAGATCCTATGGCACTGGATCCTCCATCTGTTCGGACAATCCACACTTTTTTGTCTTTTGAATCAGCAGGTTGTTCTGAGTCCCTATCAGAATGGAATTCGACGAGAAAATCTGCCACAGCTTGAGCCTTTACTGCTGTTCGAGGAGCAAAGTCTATGTCGAAGTCCCCCAACTCTACTGACCACTTTGTCATTCTGCTCGAAATATCCGCTTTCTGTAGGACATTTTTTAAAGGGAAAGATGTCCGGACTATGATAGGATGAGCCTGAAAATAAGGCCTCATCTTTCTTGCAGCTATCACCAAGGCCAATGCTAGTTTCTCGAGTTTCAAGTAACGGCGTTCAGCATCAATCAGGCTTTTGCTGATGTAGTATACTGGGTGAGGATACCCATCAACCTCTCTAACTAACACAGCACTGATAGCACAACTTGAGACAGCCAGATACACAAAAAGAGTCTCCCCAGCAATTGGTTTGAATAAAGTCTTCGGAGAGAACAGATGCTTCTTAATTTCATTGAACGCCTCATCACACTGTGGTGTCCACTCAAACCCTTTTGCACCTTTCAAAGTTTGAAAGAAAGGAGCACATCTGTCCGAAGACCTAGAGATGAACCTGTTCAAAGCTGCTAACCTCCCCGTTAACCGCTGCACTTCTTTAACATTTCGAGGAGGTTCCATTTGAAACAAAGCATTGAGTTGGTCCGGGTCGGGCTGAATTCCATGCTCACTTATAATGTACCCTAAGAACTTCCCGGACCGCACTCCGAACACACATTTTTCAGGATTTAACTTTAAATTTACCTTGGCCAGGTTGGCAAAAGTCTCCTGGAGGTCGGACAAGTGTAGCTGCTCATCCACACTTTTTACCATCATATCGTCGATGTAAACCTCCATATTTCTTCCGATCTGATTAGCAAATGCTTTGTTGACTAACCTTTGATAAGTAGCCCCGGCATTTTTCAAACCAAAATGCATCACCTTGAAGCAGTGTAAACCTCTATCAGTAACAAAAGTGGTATGCTCTTGATCTCTTGGATCCACCTGGATCTGATTATATCCGGAGAAAGCATCCATGAAGGAGAGTAGCTTGTTCCCAGAAGTAGAATCTACTAGCTGATCTATCCGGGGAACCGGATACAAGTCTTTTGGGCAGGCTCGATTGAGATCTGTGAAGTCTATGCACATTCGCCATTTACCGTTTTTCTTTTTTACCAAGACTGGATTGGCAGTCCACAAAGGATACTGAGCTTCTTTAATGTGCCCCATCTTTGTGAGTCTGTCAACCTCTTGTACAATGACATCAGCCTTTTCTTTTGAGAAAGCTCTCCTTTTTTGCACCACTGGTGCTACGTCTCTCCGGACAGACAAGTGATGAGAAATCACTTCTGATGGTACTCCAGTTACATCAGCATTGCACCAAGCAAAAACGTGCTGATGGTCTTTTAAGAATTTCAACATTTCTTCTTTCAACACTTGTGGCATTTTGGACCCTATTTTGACGATTTTTCCTTCTTCCAAGCAGTGTGTTTCGACTTCCTCAACCGGGATTAACACTCCGGGGGTCTCTCTGGGGTCATCAATTTCACCCTCACCCCCAGAAAGGCCCTCAAACTACTATTGGTCATTCATACGGACTGCCCCCAGCGTTTGTGGAGCCAAGGCAGTGGCATAGCATTCTCTTGCAACTTTTTGACTGCTCCGGACAACCCCAACCTGCCCCTGAACAGCATATTTTAGACACTGATGAACTGTTGAGGCCACTGCATGCATCCTAGAAAGCCAAGATCTCCCTAGAATAGCATTGTAACAAGTGGGACAGTCCACCACAATGAAAAGTATTCTGACCGTTTTCTTGAAAGGGCCTCTGCCCAACAATACTTCTTCTTCGAACTCACCAATTACATCAGCTGAACTGCCCGTGAAGCCTACAATCGATCGGTCTGACTTTTGAATCACAGCTGGATTTTTCATTTTCTTGTAAGTATCTAGGAAAAGGATATTGGCAGAGCTCCCAGTATCTACCAGGATTCGCCTTATCTCATTGCCCCCTATCGATGCTCCTATGACAACATCATCTTCATGAGGGCCAGCAATGTCTCTCAAATCATCCCCATCAAAGACAATGAATGGGAATAAATTTGACGATTGATAAGAGGTCATGCCCCCTTCTAGTTGGCTTGCCAAATTATGGACATGCCTTATTCTTGATGAAGTGGTAGGAGCCGTTACGGTGTCCCCTCCGTAAATTTTCAAGGACTCAAAGGATTTAATAAGCCCGGAGACCGACCTGGAACGCTCCTCTATTGCACCCACTCTGTTCCTTGTTGGATCAGGATCCAAGTATTCAGATTCCACATCGAACCTTTCAACAATTACCATAGCCCCTTCTGGGGCAGCATTAACCGGACCAGCCCGGTGAGTGTTGTCAGGTCTATTGCCTCCTCTTCTTTTGACGTATGCACCCAATTTCCCTCTTTCAATCAAGTTCTGAACCTCTTGTTTCAAGGCTATACAATCATCAGTAGTATGGCCAATATCATTGTGATATTGACAAAAAGAACTGTTTCGATGTTCTCTGGGAGACTGCAGGGTTGCCGGTAGTGTATTTCATCTTTAGTTTTCTCGAAAATGGTTGCCACACTTTCTTTGAGCTCTGCAAACCACTCCGGTTGGACCCACGGCCCTCTTTTGTTTCTAGATTGTTGGCTTTGCGCTGGGGCAGCTGGTTGAGACTGAGCTTTCCCTCTTCCATGCCCCTGTCCGGTCTCTCTAGCTTTGTTTCCGGACTGGTTTTGATTGGGTGTTGGTGTTACCGGGGTGGATCTCACCTGCCTGTGCACCCTGGTTTTTTTTTTGTTTCATCAACGTTTATTTGCTTGCCAACTTGATTTAGCAATCCACCCCAGGTCATGGCTTTCTTCCTTGTCACAGAATCGGTCAGGTTGCCCGGGTTCAAACCTTGTCTCAGGGATGCTATTGCCACTTGTTCAAAGCAATCAGCCAGCCCGTTCTTTGTGTTCACAAAACGACTTATGTACTCTTTCAACGATTCATTTGGCTCTTGGGCACAATGGATTATGGTATCTCCATTGCCCTTGAGCTCCTTACTTCCCACAAATTGCCTTCGAAAGGCCACCCAAAAGGTATCAAAGTCTCTGATACAGCCCTGAGGAAGGCTGTTATACCATTTCAGAGCACTCCCCGTAAAGGACTGGGAGAATGCCCTGCAAAGTAGTTTATCATCATCATCAAAGTTCATCATGAAGTTCTTGAATTGCTCCAGATGATTGTCTGGATCAGTACTGCCATCGTACTTCTCCATCTTAGTGCTATCAAACCTCTTGGGGAGGTTTCCGGATAGGATTTTAGAAGACAGCGGAGACTGCCTCCAATTCCTTCCACGACTGAACACGGTATCCTCATTAGGTGTTGCAAAGATACCTGGCTCATCATGGAAAGCAAATGGATCCACCAGCATCCGGTCTATATGTCTCCGGCTGTGAGATGATCCTTTCCCAATGTGTCTTTTCATTCTTCCATGGTGGTCTCTTTTTCTGGAATACTTTTTAACTTGCTTTTGTTTTTTCCTGGTTCGCCCTTCGTCACTGCTGGAGGACAAGGACTTTTCATTCCCCTCACTGTCCGAAGAGCTGTCCGAAGATTCTGAACTTGAGTCAGAACTCTCCACAGGCTTGGACCGGTGAGACTTTTTAGAACTAGCATGTGTCTTTTTAGTGCTCACATGAGTCTTTGAAGCCTCATGCTCTCGAGGGTTATCAGAGCGATGAGCAACTGATGCTTTGGACTTTTCCTTCATGCCCATCTTGGCCTTCTCAGCCCTCAGAGCTTCTATTTCAACCCTCAACCTGTCACGCTCTTGGACAGTATATTCATCGTTCTCTTCCACCACTTCGAGCAAAGCCGGTGGAAGCTCTGGATTATCCGGATTCATTCGGACAGAATTCTCTTACTTGGTTTTGAATGTTTGATTCAGGCACCGTCGCCTCCCACTGTGGTCGCCAATTTGGTGTGGATAAAAGTAGCCTGGGGGTAGGCTGGTAATTTTAAGTAGAGTTTTAAGGCAGCGTAAGGGTGTTTCACGGTGGTGTGGTGGTGTTTAAAGGTGTTTTAAGATATTTCAGGGTGTTACAAAGTGTTTCAAGGGTGGAGAGAGAATTAAGCAGCCTGGCAGCAATTAATTTTTCTTACCCATAGTTAATGCTAGTGGTTGGGTATTTATAGTGTGAAATTTGGGCCCTTATGGGCTTTCGGGTCAAGTTTAATGGACCCGGGTCATGTTTAAAGACCCACAAGTTTTAAGTAAGTGAATAGACAGCTTAGTCAGATAGTGTTTAGGTATTTTAGTACTTTAGTCATAGTTCGAACTGCCTTATATTTGCAGTGTTCAAAATCATCTGTCCGGTTCAACCAGTGCTGTTCGAATTGAAGTCATGGAGTCTGTTCGGTTTTACGGGGTGATTTACTTTGGACTACCCTTCCGGGGAGCTCTTCGAATTCGGACTCATCAATGGACAACTTCACCATTGTTCGTCAACCCATGATCTTATAGAAGAGTCCGAGACTCTTAAGTCGTAGAAAATAAACTAAGAGGAGGACTGCACCCATGGTGTGTGGTGGCAGTTTCTGGTTGCCAACACAAAGATCCTGGGAAACTGTTTCCAGAACCATTACGTACACCGCGGCACCAATAGGACGGCTGGGTAACTGGCGCTCATATTCCCGAAGGTCAGACATTAGCGCATATGATATGACAGAGAGATTTGATGCATACGGAAGAAACATTTGTCAATACAGTCTTTTTCGAAGATGTGCTCGGCAGCACATCGCACTAACAGATCTTCCCGTGATGGGGACAGATCAAATGCAAAACCAAAATCTTTGGGTTGCGACACTATTTCATTCCAAATGCTAGTTGCTTACCCCTTCTCTATTTAGTTTTAATTTAAATATTATATATAATATAATTAATAACCTGCACGTTTGTATAAACCGTATTTTCCCGTGCAGCAGTTAAAATTTCTTTTTAACTGCATTTAAACCTGTAAGAGCATCCCCAACAGCTACTCTAAAAATTTGGTAAATATACCTAGAATTTTGATACTGTAAAATTTTAGATTATCATATAATCCAACAGCTATTGTATAATTAAGGTAGTTTTTATTTCACCAGGTGGAAGAGAAAAAAAAGGAATAATTATAGAGAGTGGGTAACTTCCACTCTAAATATACCTACCTAAAATTACGCAATTAAATATAACTAGCCTAATAGATTATCTGTTGGAAAGAAAAAATTGGAGAATAATCTCCAAATTTGCTATCTAGTCCCATATACCTACTCTGTTGGGGATGCTCTAATATCATTTAATTTGCTGACACATTCATTTATGCTTTTCTTGCATAGACAAACCGATTTTAAACAAAAATTTAACTGTTAATTCGAAGCAAAATGTTTTACAAGAAGTTTAATAAAGTCTCATTCTTAAAAACGAAAATAACAATTAATCTAATTCAGAGATTATCACAATTTTCATAATCTCAGAAAATAGACAGCCACAAACAAATCATCCAATAACAAAAGGAGAAAAACTTACATGACGATGATACCATAATCCATTGATGCTTTAAAACTTGATGCTCATACATTGATGGTACCAAAACTTTATATTTAATATCTCACCACGACATTGAAGTGCCTTGTCCAACTTTACAAACTTGTTCTTAATTCTCTACTTTTATTTCAATTTTCATACAAATTTTTTTATAAAACAAGAACATATAATTTCAATCTTTTGTTGGAGAATATTGTTTAGAGATTTCCGGATAAACTCTGAGGTCTTGTTTTAACAATTTCAGATTGAAATTATTTTGGTGGTTCTCCAAAATTTTCAACTGGATAAAATCAGAGCTTTTCTTTTGAACAACGAGAATGAATTTTTGTTGTGTTTTCTCTGTTACAGTAAAACAATTTTATGTCCCAAAACGGTTAAAATTTCAAATGATAAACTGACTAAAAATTCAAATTCAAATTTAAATTCAAATTCGAATTATTTTTCCAAATTCAAATTTCCATGAATTTTCATAATAACCTTATCATTCAAAATAAATCTAACCCGAACAAGGATCCGTCAATTGGACCAACTAATCATAATATATTCTAACAAGCGTGTACTCCACACTCTCCGACTTGCTCGATAATATATTATGACTATATTGGTCGACTAGTTAATCCAATTACACTAAAATATCCAACATTTGTTTGCAAGACCAGTTAACCTTGATTTCACATTTCACATGACCCTAGTTTGGTTTCTCGCACTTATGCAAAATGAAGTTTCAATTTTAACTATGCAAAATGAAGTTTCAATTACGCCAACATGCGTTGCTTATCACTTAAGCATAAGAATAGGGAAACATTTGTACTAAAATCGAAGATTTTCAGATGTGTACAGTGGCCGAAGGCCCGGCCACATACTTTTGGACCCTAAAATCCATTGTTTGGATCCCCAAAAGCTTGTTTTTGTATTTTTTGGGATAATTTTACGATTTTAAGAAATTATTTCAATGTATATAGTAATCAAAATTTGAAGATATTTTATTTGGTTGTATTTGTTTTATTTTTTTAATATTTTATTTCAAGCATCTACTATATAAACTGATTATTTTTATTAATGAAAATTTAACAACTGTATCGTTTATTCTATCTCTCTTACTTAGGGGTTTTATCCTCTTGATACTATAATAGATGCATTCGAATATATTTGGTTTTGGATATTTATTGATACATTATCTATTATATTTATATAAAAAATTATAATGAATATTTTAAAAACTCGATTTTTTTATTCATTGATAATGGTGTATTTAGTCTGGTCCAAATGTACTGGCCCATTAGCAAATCCAAGACACAAATATCTAAGAGATTTAGTTAAACATACACTTAACTCCAAATCTAAGTAGTAAGAAATATTTAACATATTCTCCCATACTATATGAGAGATATTTATTATAACAAAATACCTATATATAAAACTCTAAGAATCATTAATAATGGAACATATCTTTTACTTATAATTATTAATCATCTATATTCCTAAATATCTTCACTACACTATAGATCTAGTTTCTACTTCAACTCGACCTGATGACTTGGAAATATCAACATCAATTGACGCATTCTGTGAGAAACAATATTTTTTACTATTGGAATCGTAATAATTCAAGAAATTCAATTACCCGATGTTAAATTCCGATGATATGACCAACCTTTCAATGGGCTAGGGGTTGGAGGTGGAATATCTAAATGGATAACTTAAGCTTCGACAACCAAAATAGATCTTGCAATGCCTTCGACCGAGATCGACATCTAGCTTACGAGTGAAGGAAGGAATTGACTAAAAATTTATTATTATTGAAAATAATTTTTTTTATTGTAGAAACCCAAACTTAAGTTCGTCATCCAGACAGTAGATAAGGATGAAGAAGATTATGTAATTTCAAGAATACTCTCTTGAAAAAAGAAGACGATAAGAAAAAGAAACCATACAAAAAAAAACTCACAATGAAGGAGGAATAACTGAGATCGAGGATCCTCCAACATAGACAATAAGTGATGAAAACATCGTAGGAACATAAGGAGGAGGAAAACACACACCTTCAAGTATGGCTGAATAGTGGAAATGAGCAAAGATCCTAGGATAAAAGAAGAAAATGAACCGATTTTTCAACCAACTATGAACACTGGAGTACTACCAACTATGGGGACATTGTTGGGATAACTCTACATGGCTCTACCAAGCTATATTCAATACCATAGATACCACCCAACTTATCACTAAAAGTAAAACGTTTCTCCAGATTTTCCTTAGAATACATATGGAGTGTCATCGGGATATCCAAAAAAACTCACACAAGTGTCGTGGAACCATAATAAGATACATAAATGGAATCAAGACGCTTGCAGATGTAACCAAGGGACATACACCCAAGTCAAAATTACAAGGAAAATAGATCGACACACATTACTACGTCTAGGACTAAAAAATGGGAAAAACAAGGGTTCTTGCATGATTATTTATTCAAGGATGGTATAAACAATTATTATAAAGATGAATATGCTAATCCAAACGAGGAGTTCCCACTGGCCTCAGAAATATTATTTTGCATTACGCCTATATACTATGATAACCACAAAATGCACAAGTACTATGGAAAATGAGATATGGAGCATCATATCCAATAGCTCAATAGCGAGATATTTCAGTATGGAGCTGATGATGGGATCAAGTGTCAAGCTTTTTCCATGACCCTCAACATAAGTGCAATGGAATGGTTCAACATTTCCCGAGAGGTTGCGTAAAAAACAAAAAGATAATGTAGACGACATTAATAAATCACTTTGTGGGTTATAAATAAATAAAAGAAGACATAGATTACATAATCCATTGTAAGTAGCGGGCTAATGAGAGCTTTAGGAAAGAAATTAAATGATTTGTTGAAATAAAATAAAAACTACAAGATTGCCACGATCCGGTGATCGTAACAGCATTTAGGCAAGAAGTTTACGAAAGAATTATGTTTGATGCAATAATAAAAAAAGAACATACTAAATTCCGGAGATCTATTGGCTCAGGTTGAACGACTCACCAAAGTGGATGAAGTGGCCATGGCAAATAAATTAGGAAACACAAAAAATACGACTGAATGTGCTTTGACCAGCAAAATAGACACTATCCCGTAAATCAAACAAAAAGATGATGTACCAAGAAACAATAATGCTTCGGATTTTGCCAGGCCAATGTCCAGTCAGTCCCAAGAATACAAGGGAAAATAAAAAATTGGGAGCAACACAAGTAAATCGGCCGCTAAAAGGACCATTCATACAACTAACCAAGTCGCTGGCGACGATTTATGAAAAAACTAAGGATACAATCAAATATAGTCGGCAAAAAAAGCTGTTTGAACCAAAAGAAAACATATATAAGAATATATATTGTAAGTTCTATAATGACATAGGTCATTTCACTAAACATTATTGAGGGTTGTAGGATCAAGTCAAAATATTAATAGATAAAGGAAAATTGAGTGAGTTCGTTACAGGAAAAATAAAGGAGGAACCAAGATAAAGTTAAATAGATGCTGTGAAATAACCCTCGAGCATAAATGAAGCTCAACGGGAAATGAATACAAATAGCGTAACAATCATTGACCAACACGAAAAAACAGAATTATTTAGACCTAGATTCTATGAGATAAACCAAATGAGTAATTTTTGGGAGAGATCCATATTTCTAGAGTGACAAAAAGATAAGAAAAAGACACACAAATGAGATTAAGATAGTATCAAAAGGGAAAACATACACATACTTGTACATAAATATGTAACCAAATATATCTTTCTCGAGTGATGATCTAAAAGAAGTGGTGTCTTCATACAAAGATGTGGTGTTGATTATAGTGGAGCTGGCAGGTGTAACGATCAAGAGGGTGATGATCGACACTAGTAGATCAACTAACATCTTATACGTATGAACACATGAAAGAATGAGAGAGGAACCAGTCATAATCCAAAGTAAAAGAGTGTTGACATGCTTGACATGTGTACCTGTAGATGTACTGGTATAATTGAGTATAGAAATGGCCCTCATGATACAATATTAAAAACAATGTACAGTGTCTTTCATGACGTTAGATATAATATTTCTATTTAATATAATATTGGACCGATCATGGCTCGATCAAATGCATGCCGTAGTATCCATGGTCCATGAGTGTTTAAAATACCTTATAAACAGAAAAGTAGTCATGATAAGAGGAAACCAGGAAAAATCTAGAAAGTGCTATAAAAAAATTATGGCTCTCGAAGCATAAGAAATAGAAAGTAAATGGGTCATCTCATAGGAGGTAGATGACCCCAGAAAAGGGCATACTGGTATAGACGGGTGAATAAAGAGAAGAAGTAATGATTAGAAAAATCATTCCAATCGATCTTAGGTACAATGTTTTGATTTTTTTGAAAAATAACTTAAATACGATTGTGTGGAGTACACATGACGTAACTAGACTCTCAGTAGAAATCATATGTCATCAGTTAAATATTAACAACAACATTTTCCGGATAATACAAAAAAGAAGATAATATTCCTAACAAAAGAAAGAGGTTATCGTTGATGAGATAGACATGCTGAAACCGTAACACACATATGAAGGTCCCATTACCCAATATGAACGACTAATCCTGTTTTGGTAAAAAATAAAAATAAAAATTGGAGAATGTGCGTAATTTTACGGAGTTAAACAAGTAATGTCCGAATGATCTCTTCCCACTACTAAGGATTGATCAATTCATAGATGCAACATCATAAAATAAAACGCTATCCTTCAGGGATGCCTTTCCGGGATAGAATCAGATCTAAATGAAAGAAGAATACCAAGAACACACAAGGTTCATTACTGAAAGATGGATACATTGCTACAAATTAATGTCATTTAGACTAAAGAGTGTTAAGGCAACATATTAAAGACAAGTAAACAATATATTCAAAACTCAACTAGGGAGAAATATACAATCATATATGGATGATATGTTGGTAACAATCCTATGTGAAGAAGACCATTTGATAGACTTAGTTGAGACATTTGACAATCTTAGGTATATAAATTTATAGTTAAACCTATAATAATGCAAATTTTGGTATCCGGTTTGAAAGATTTTTTGATTCATGGTGAGTGAAAGAGAATCAAAGAAGATCCAACACAGCTTGCCAATCTAGCAGCAATCGACCCCTCAAGGAACACGAAAGAAGTCCAAATTCTGACGGCAAAACTAGAAACACTTAACATGTTCTTATCAAGATCTTCAGACAAGTGTCAACCATTTTTCCAGGTATTAAAAGGAGTATGAAAGCTCCAGTGGACTCCAAAATATGATGAGGCGTTCAACAATATTAATATTTTTTTAACTTCTTCCGAATTACTAAGTAAGCATAAGTTAGGAGAAATAATATATCTATACTCATTCGTCTCAAACTATAAAATTAACATAATATTAATAAGGGAGGAAAGAAGAGAATTCAAAGCCGTATACTATATAACTAAATCTTTACTACCAACATAAACTAGATACTTACAATCATAAAAAACTTGTAATAGCTTTTGTAGTAGTGTCTAGGAAAACAAGACCATATTTTCCAACATATACTATAATTGTTAGAACCTTCTCCCCTCTAAGAAATATACTACATAAGTATGATGTCTGGGGAATATTGATACACTGGTCAATAGAAATAGGAGATTAGAAACCAAGAACATCGATATAGCCTTTAAGACTAGCGGATTTCCTAACAGATTTCCAGTCAGGTAGACATATTACAATAAATGATGAGTATGAAAACACATGAAGAGTCAGAATCGATGGAGGAAGTAAAAATCAAGGATCAACGATGCTCTATAGGAATTTCTTGGTCTCCCTCTTCCTTACTATGAAAAGTGAAAAACTTAATTGAGAAGAAATATAAGGCGTTAAGAGACCATATTGTCCTAACACTAGACACTCTAAGATATTTTCCAAATCTATTCCCAATATTGAGTCATGAGATAGACAAATAAAAAGCATTCTAAACAACTCTTCAACCAGGAGTTCCACATGAGAAAGAAGGGGCTGCAATTGGTATTGAATCTTCTACTCGTACATGCAGTTTTGATCAGATTTGTAATATGAATACATTTACGCGTTGCTGCGATATAAGGCTCCATTTAAGGAACCACAACTGTAGCATTATAAACTGTATTGTGACTTTTTCTTCAATTAAGATAAATCTAGCCCCTTCTCATATTACCATAATGATCAGGAATCCATCTTGTATCTCCAATATGAGATATCTTAAATTAATCCATCAAGTTAAATTTTCTAGAATTTAATAATGAAGTTGAGTACAAAGTTGCTATTACGAGATTTCACCTAAAAACAATTGTGGGGGCACAAGTGGTACAACTCTTAACTCACTCATAGTTAGTGGTTAGTCAAGCAACATGGCATGCTAAAGAAAAAAATAAAAATATAAGCCACTAATTGAAAGAGTTAAAACGTACTATTTCCCAATTCAAACATTTCGGATTCAAACAAGTCATAAGAACAGAAATTGCAGTAGTCGATGCACTCGCCTCTTCGGCTTGTACATCTTCGGTAGTAGGAATAATATTACAAGAAAAAACTTCCATTAAACTACCAAACCAATTCTTTTTAACCTTCACATTTGGAGGAACGATGTAAATAAAAGGGGAAAAAGAAGAAGAGTATTTGCAAAAACCAATCAAGAAATATATGATGAAAAGATTGCTAGCCATAGGTAAAAAGAGGCACAAAACATAAAAATGAAGTCCACAAGGTACATGTGGACAACAAACATATTGTATAAGAGAGGACTAGCCAAACCCTTACTAAGGTTCTTAGGTACATAATAAGAAAATTTTATCATGAACTAATTATATGAGGGATAAAGCAGTACCCACCGCAGTTACAAAGCATTATACAAAAGAATATTTCTCCAAGGCTACTGTTGGCCAACAATTTTAAAAGAGGTGAGACAAAAAATAATGACATATAATACATACGAAAGGTTTGTAAATTTGATAGAAGTCCCAACAGTATTATTGAAGATAATATCCGAGACATTCCATTTGACAGACGAGGTATGAATATTGCAAGACCGCTGTCAATGACCTTAAGAGGAAGAAGAATCGTAATAATATTCGTAGACTACTTCTCAAAGTGATTAGACACACAGGTTGTGCAGAATATAATGACAATATAGGTGACGGCGTTTCTAAAATTAAGTATATATTACAGATATAAGATCTCGAGGGTTATCACTATGGATAATAACATCAGTTCCAAAATTATAGCGCCATAAAGTTCTAGGAAAAAAAGAGAAAAAACAAATATTATCTACTCATTTCCATTCTTAAGCTAATGGGAAATTGGATATGACTTACAAAATAATAATTAAGGGCATCAAGAAGACTTTAGAATTAGAAACATGAACTTGGTTGGATTCCCAACAAGAAGTTTTATGGTCATACCGAGTAATACCTAGTATTGAAACTAAAGAAACACCATTTGCCATGGAATAAAAAAATGAGTCAGTAGTGCCAACAAAGATATGCTTCCCATCCTATATAATAGAAACATATGACGAAACAAATAATAGTCAAGATAGAAGAATAACAGTCGACTTAGTTAAAGAAAGAATGGTGAAAACTCATATTCGATCAACTTATTAAAAGGTACTAATGAAGAATAAATACAATTCCTTTGGTTCATGAATTTTGAACCTAGAGATAGAGTGCTACAAAATATTTTCCAATATACACAATATTTTGTTTAAAAGACTAGCCCAAATGGGAAATTATCATTCACGACAAGGCCGAAATAAAGCCAAGAACCTCGACATTGTTAGACGATGAGGGAAATCCAGTTCGACACCCCCGAAACGTATAGAATCTAAAAATCTACCATTTTCTTGTGGACTAATTTTTTGTAACTCACAACTCTTGTTAAACATATTTATTAAATCATATGGATAACTCTTTCCTCTTTCGGTGGCGCAAGAAGATTTGAAGAAGCCATCCATTAATAAAGTTTTGGAGCAAAAATATAGTTTATTTATTTTTTACATAACACAAGATAACTAAAAAACATTAGGAATAATACGCTAAAGTAAAAACGCCAATAATTACTTAAGCAATAAAATTCTCCAGTTGAAATAACCACATTTCTTGAAACAAAAATTTAATATGATAAGATGATAAGAATCATCATAAGTTAAAAATAATAAATAATAAATTTTGGATGACCAAGAGTCAATCCTTAGAAATACAATATACATTTTCTTTAACAAAGAAGAAGAACCTTATCAAGGAGTTATGAAGCATGCCTATACTTAAAATAGAGAAAGTAAATGTTTAATAAAACAATTTTATCCTTATTGAAATTGATCAATCAGTAATAAAAAATAGAGAATACAAAATATATCTCAAACACAAAGACTCGTTCATATAAAAAATACTTATTAAAAAATTCTTACACATATAACAACTATTACATTGCTGATTAAAATTAATAAAAATCAAGGTTGGAAAAAATAAAGTTCATAAAATAATAAAAGGCTAAAGAGTAACATTTGTAGGCGCAACGTCGCCAACAACATCTTCAGGCTTGAAAAAAGTCACTTAGGCACCATCTACCCTCATTTCACCATCTTCTCCATATTCGGCAATCATTTGATCTATACTCTTCTTCTCAAGAAGATCACAAATGCGTTTGTCATATTCAGTTTATCTTGATAAATAGGAAGAAAGTCAGAAAACTTATCTGTCCAACCAATGATCAAGCATATGTTTGGAATGCTCCTCATGGATATCCAACACTAATATGGAACGAGCTTCCATGAAAGCTTCTTTCGTAGTGTAAATCATAAAAGTATGATAATTTCTTAAAATATTGAGAATGAGCCTTACGCTCAGCAGCAAGTTGCCTCAACATAGTATTATATTTAACTATCATAGCATCTAAATTCTTTTGCACCATATATTTTGCAGCCTTGATTTTCATTTAGGCATCCAATTCATTTTGCAACTTTAACTTAAAAATCTCAGATTTAGTTTTGGTATCCAAAAGTATTTTTTGAAACTCAATCCACATAGTTTCAGAAGTAGTAATTTTGGATGTACAAGCCATCAAATCTTCTTTACATTACGATAACACAAAAGATTTATTCTCCAAAATATTAGCTTGAGACTGGAATTCACGGTATAATAATCTTTCCCTCTCTCGATTAGCATCAAGTTATGCTTGCATGTGCTTTTTATTTTGGATTTTAAATTAAAAAGCAACATTTAAACGAGTTTTCTTCTCTATGGATTCGGATGGCCCATTCAAAAGGCCCGCAGATCTAACATATGAGCATAATGATTAACATTGGCTTGATGAAACATCATTAAAACATTAATGATGAGCTATCACAAATATACGATGAATATCATAAAAGTCAGTACTAAACAAAAATAAATAAATATATTTTTTCGTAAGTCTTAAGTTTAAATGACGATTCACAAGTTCCAAAGTAGAGGGATAAATGAGCAACAACTTTTGGTTGGCCAACATAACAAATTGAGTAATTATTTCAAGAATCTGCCAAAGAAAATAAAAAGAGGAGGAGGAGAAGCAAAAGCGCCACCTAAATATGTACCCGAGGAACATGAAGAATTTGGGTACAAGTTAATTCTAACAGGGGTGACACTAACAATAAAATTCATTGGAACAACATCCTTAAACAAGTTAGATATATTGTCAAGAGGAATAAAGAAAACAATTGAGTGAGCCCAAAAGTATGGCCTTATTTTTCTAACAGTCACCATTAGTGCTAGTGCAAGATTTTCTAACTTTAATTACCGAGTTTCGACGTCGAAGAATAATTTTCTCACGGTGTAAATGAAGATTTACTAAGATGTTAGTATGGTCAGAGAACTACAATGTTAGTATGGTCAGAGACCACTTGATATAAGTATAAAACTTGCCTAAATTAAACTTTAATAAGATCTTATGGGAGGATAAATTCTTTTTTATTTTTATGAATGTAGCATCTTATTCTCGGGTCCAATTGAATTATTCGACCTCATTGAGGATTTTGAAAAATGGAAACATTTATTAAATGATCACAATGAACTTGTTGAGTGCAACCAACCTTCTTATTAAGAATAGAACATTTTTGATGTTGTGCGAAGGTTCCATAACCTATTAGGTAATATATGTGTGTGATATGCCTTAATTCTTTTTTTGTTGACCAACCATCCTAGAAACTTCCCTGAACAACAATTTTATCGAATTAGCTTTTATTTCACCGTCTGAAATTTTTTAACGGTTTCTACGAGGTTGGCCAGGTGGTTAGTATCCTGATTATTTTTAGCATATCATCAATGTAAGATTATAGGTTTTGTTTAAACTTACTGGAGAATATTTTGTTTACCAATTTTAGGAAAAGTATTCTTGCATTATTGAGCCTGAAAGACATTACCTTGAACCTGCTGAAATCTTCATGTAATATCCACATATTCATAAATTTTAAAGAAGATTTGCACCTGAATATATTGGATGAAATCTTGTTAATGAGAAGAGAGTGGTCTGAGAAAGTCTTTGTTAGATGAATCACCCTAGTTTTTTCAAAATAATTAAGCCAATGGTTGTTGAATAAAACCTTATCCAACCTTCTCCATTTCCGCCCATTAGTCCACGTAAATTTAGGCCCAGAGAAACCAACGTCTGTAAGGTTACAGTCTGAGATAAAATAGTTGAAGTCATCAATACTATTTAAGTAAGATTTAGAAAAATTAAGTTGTTCCTCAGTACAAGAAATAGTATTAAAATCCCCCATAATAAGCCATTCACTGCAACTATCATCTAGACTTCCAAGCTTACCCCATAAAATTTGTCTTAGTTTCCTATTGCATTTTGCGTATACAATAGAGACTTTAAAGCTTTTGTTAGGGCTATTGTGTTTAACATTCAGGTTAATAAATTGCTCATCATTAGCAATAGTTTCAACAATAAAATCTTATTTCTAAAACACCCAAACCTTATTACTGATATTGCTTGAAAAACCCTGAAACCCCAACTTTTAAGCAGTAGAAGGCAGCTTAGAATTGTCTACCATGGGCTCTTGTAAAGCCATAAAAACAGTTTTCTCAGATCTTTTGATAGCCTTTAGTCTTCGAATCGTTTCTTTGTTTCCAATTCCCTGAACGTTCCAATTAAGAATCGAGATAGTCATTTTGAATTGTTGATTTTAGCAACACCTTTGTGTTGCAATAGTTTGGTAGATAACAGCCCTTTTGTATTCAGAACTTTTAACTTACGAGATTTTTTGTGAACAACTTTCTTAAATTTTTTATTTTGACTCTTATTCCAACCTTATTTCTTTGTAACAGAGGAACAATGAAGACTTCCTGAATGAATTAAATCTGGACAACTTAGAGCTTGATGCAGCTTATCTAGAATGATATCAGATCCCAGGTCAATTGTATGCAAGGCACCAATTATTTTAGCATTGGTCAATTCAGTAGTATCATTCTGAAGAACGAGGTTAACACAATTATTATTCTGTAGATTAGTATCCATAAACTTTTCAATTATGGACTCTTTAATAACATTTTATGTTCGTTGTTGTGAGTTTGCTTCTTGATCTTTCACTATTAAAGATTTTATACGATAATATTCACCAATTGCATTAACTCTTGCAGCATTATGAACATTGCTAGAGAACTGAGAATTAACAGAGCCTTGAAGATTACCCGGAATAACTAAAGGAGCAGCTTTCCAACAAGCAGAATCCTGATGATCCAAATGGTAGCAGTGGCTACAATAATGAGGGTAAGCATCATAAACTAACTCTTGCCAAAGCCCTTCTTCTCCAAAGAAAACCAATAGTTTCTTAGGCATAGGTTTAGATACATCAATTTCAACCCATATTCTGCAGTAGTTAAACCTTGCCTTATTCTTAGTTAGCACCCAAACACTCAAGGGAGATCCAAGGCATTTAGCAATTTCAAGAATTTTATTCTCTTGATACATAAATTCTGGTAAATTAGGCAGATCGATATGGACAGGAGTAATAGGATTTTCCTGATGAGGATTAAAGTTAGGTCCCCATTTTAAGATTCTCATTGTCTTACTTCCTATAACCCACACATTCCTTCTCCGCAGCCTAATAAGATCTTCCTTTAGCTCAAATTAAATAAACACATGTCTAAAGTCTAGTTGCGTTAGACTGAATTCCCCTTTAAACTTGAAACTTCCAAGAAATGACTTAATTGAGTCCATTCTAGGTTGACCAGACCCAAATTTACCCACAATTGTGTGTTTAGAGTTGCTCAGAAGCTTATTTTTATCTTTCTTATCAAAATGAATAGTAGAATGATCTGCATTATGAGAGTAAGAGACGTTCTCATGGATTATTTTTTTACTCTTAGGCTTGAGACAATCAACAAACGATTTATTAGGATAGAAATTTTTCTAGATCTTTGAATTGTGGTTTTCAAAACTCCTTGAAGTATCTTCACAGATAGGATTGCTTCTTATTCTTGAGTTGATATCTAATTTAGAATGATTGAGAATATCAACAGAGGGAAATCTGATTCAAAGAATTAAACCATTTCTTCAGCACCACGATTGCTTGGTGATAAGTATTCACCTTCCTCCATCAAATTAAAAAAGAATCCAAGCAAGAATAAGGCAGATTAAATCCGTGAGTGAAGATGAAGATCAAGTTCTTGTAGCTTTTTCATTTTGCATGATCACGTCATAATCTAATTCCTAATCACTTATATCACGTATTTTGTTTATATAGAAATATAATTTATTAAAATGGCATAAATTTTATAATTTATGAAAATTGAATATGGATGATGAGGTATTTGAATTGGAGACTTACTACTAACTTTCGTGAGATACAGAGCTTTTAGTTTTACAAAAAAGATTCAGCGAAATATATTAGTTTAATAATTATCTAACTTAACTTCTTCGTTTTCTTTAGCAAACCTTACAACTTTTTGAAAATAAAAAAATGCTGAGATAAGAGTTATGCCGAAATTAACCTAGTCTATAACTCAATAGGTAAACCTCGTTATGGTTACAGATTTTGTGTTGGGTTTTTGGTGGCAGAATATAGTATTGTCAATTGATAGTATATATTATTAAAATAATATAAAACAATACATAATCATGGAATTATGTATACCCTAATTTGAAAGTTTGTGATCATGGAATTATCATCTCAAACGAATAATCATTTACTTAATTATTTATAGCTAAATGACATAAGTAATTTTTAAATGGATCTTATAAAAGCTAATTCGAAATTCAGACCTCTCCGTAATAGACTAGTCGACAACGGCAAAGAAAATAGTCATAGTCATGAACTTTATAAGGTATAAACATGTCAAATATACAAAATAAACATTTGAGTTCCAGAACAAAACGGAAATCACAGTGATTAGGAATTGCGACATTGATCATACTCTACCGAATCTATATCAGCTCTTGCTGAAGCTGTCTAGAACAAATATATAACAAACACAGATAAACAAGCCTCTAATTGATACTAACAGTATTGCAATCAACAAACAAACAAGATTAACAGTCATGCGGTGTCAAAAAGTGAGGACATCTTTACCTCAAAGACCAGATTCCTTTCGCTTCAAAAGTACAGGATATTTCCTTCCAGCAAACTACAACCTCGGCCGAGTTGATGCCGAATTTTGAAAAACTTGGGATGAATAAAACCCAAAAATTAGAATCCAGCAAAATTATGTAGGGATGAATCGTATAAGATCTTGAAGAATCTTCTGTCCAAACATGTATAGAGTTGGTCTTATATTGCTTCGGCTCATTAAGTTTGAGAATGGAAGCATAAATCAGAAGCAAATATCAAACTCAAAACAAGCAATAGAATATCGCCCTCTAGACCTGAACCGGAGATCAAATTGAACAACTATCTGATTTTCTCATTAGGTCTATACTTTCAGCTATAGTAGACCCAGCTGTACCCACAAACCCAAGCGAAGCACAGCTGCAAACTGTTTCCTCTATATGTAAAAGCACATCAGGCAATCTACGAGACAGGGAACAATGTTTCTTTATCTCATTACTTCTTACAAAAGATCCAACTCTCAAGCCATGGCCTGACGCTGAAACTCTATTTGCTGTTTCTACAACTAATTGGTCTTGTTCTTTCAAAAAATACAACTTATAATTATCTAAATCTCTAGCCAAATCCCCTAAATAAGTACTGCTCCAGTTACCTTCAGGAAGATCAGTCATCACGAATACATGAATAATCTGCGAACTCGTTGGCTTTAAGGATTCTAACTTTTGTTTTAAACCGAGAAACGTACTCTCCCAGTGATTCTTGAACTGCCCATCCAACAATCTAAGCTGTGCGCAAAGAAAAGGAGCTTTTATAGTTTCTAAAACAAATTCTTTTCCTGCCCTTACAATTTCAGGCGCAAAGGGAAGAAACTGAATCTTCTCGATTAAAGATTGAATTTTTCGATCTCGTGGAGATTTACTAATATCTATGTATGATTGCGAACCTTTGTACGGAGCCGTGAAAAGACTCCCGAATGCAAGAACAGTAGCTGATTCCGCTCCAAGAGCATTAAAGACATCTCTACGCCTTCTTACATATGAAAATTTCTTTTTCTTCTTGAGTTCTTTGTCAGGTTGAAATGAATCTAGTACCCCATCATGCTCACCGTTCAAGTATGTCCAAACTGTTGTTCTACAATCTTCATCTACAGTGTATACGCACTTGTCTATATTACCATTTGCGCTAGATAAGAGAGATCCACATTGCTTTAGGGTGTTAAACAAAATGGAATGTGCATTCAAATCATTAGAGCAGAGAAAATCTAAATCTACACCACACCATAGGGATGCAAACACCCTGAGATCGATGACTCTAACAGAAGAAGATGGCACCAAAGATGAAAGATCAATTATATCTGCCATAGACACATACCTGCAAAATTTATAGACATTATAATGAAGTCCAACAATCAAGTACCCAAATCAATATAAATTCCAGTCTTTACAATCAACTAGATTAAATCCATCTCTGGTAAGATCTTGGCTCTACTATAAATAAACAAGAACATCATACTAGCAGTAAATTTTATCGAACAAGAGAACTCCGATCAAAGCAAGACATCGTAACATGTATACAGACACAAAATTTACCTCCCAGTCCTGAGGAGCTCGATGACATGATCCCAAACGGAAAGCAAAATCGCTTTGGTATCCAAAACCCTAAACTTGGGACAACTTCCTAAAGCCACAGCGTGGTGATCAAGAACCGGAGGCAGAATCAAAGTCCGATTCAAAATCCCGGCCATCAGAATGGCGTTCTTGAGCTCCGATACCTGATTGCTGAAGCCACTGTGAGGCGCGTACCAGAGAAATTTGCGTCCACCTAGGGTTTGGGTCAATGTCTCGACGGTGCATTGGTGGTGGGTGGGTGTCAATGAAATGGAGTGGAGAGAGATTGGAATGTGAGTGTATGTGAGGAAGAAGACGAAGATGAGAGAGAAGAAGAAGAAAAGGTATTTGACTGAGGATCTGTATTGGGTTTGTTTCTTCTTGTTTAACATGCCTGTCTTTTTTTGGGGGTCTTCTGATTTCTGGTGCTGTTCTTGTTCTTATTTGTGAAACGAATGAAGTTTCGATTGATCGATAAAGTTTGGGGATGAACTCAGGTTTCAGTGTGTTTTTAATTTTTATATAAAGCAGTCTAATTATGAGAATTTTTAGTTTTCATTTTAGAGGTCTCGATGTAAGAATAAAGTGTCTTATAATGAATTGGAATTTTAAATAGGATGAACAATAAATATTTAGTTTTTTCTTTTAATTCAATAAAACACATTGCTAATTCGAAAAGAATATTACCGTTCCAAAATACATAACGTTTTAAGATTATGTACAAATATTTAAAAAAAAAAGTAATAGTTACTTTTTTGTTCATAAAAACATTGAAAATAAGGGAATTAATAAGTTATACGTAATATATAATATTAAATCTTGCACATGCCAGAAAGACAGGCATAAATCGTTGTTTCGTCCCTCGACTATCACGTTTTGTGTCATTTAGTCATTCGACAAAAAAATCACGGTTGAGGGTCCCTCGTCTATCAAAAATCTATAAATTTAGTCCCCGCGCGTGGTTTTTGCTGTAATACTGCCACGTGTCACTATAGTTAAATGGTTTGCGTTCTACAGATAGTCCTTCGACTTTTAATTCCATTTTTACCCTTCGAATTTAATATTTTTTAAATATATATTTTTATTTTTAGTTTTTAGTTTTTCTCAAAACAGAGTATAGCAAAATTTGCTATACTCTGTTTTTTTTCAACTACTTTAGTTGGATCTTGTAGACATCGTGGGTTGGTCCCTTTTGAATCCCCGCTTCGATTTCATCAATCATTATTGGCTCATTATCTCTTTCTTTCATTATCTCTTAAATTGTGAATACTGAAAACTATTGGTGGTTCAGATCTAAGCCATGGGCGGGAAGGAGAAGGTTTGCATTCATCATCTTTTAGTATTGGTCCCCTTTCTATATGCTTTTGATTATACCTCTCGAATCCCGAGTAGAAAGATGCTAGCTTTTTCAGAATATGTTCCGATTCCTCTATTTTGTTTATAGTAAAAAAGTCTCTTTCTGATCTTTGATGTCAAAGAATATACACTGTTAAGATGCTTTTAGATTGATTGGATCATATTTAGATGCTCGTATGGTAATGCCTGTATGAACCCAACACTAATCCATTCGATCCAACAAACAGTAATCAATCGCTACAAAATTTCGATCTCCTCCACAAACCACATCTTGGTCACTCTCTCGTGGTCCGAAACACAATCGAATCAGGGTCTCACCATTTCAATCGGCGATGATCTATCAACATTCAGCACCATCAAGCTCACCACAAACTCAAGATTGTCCAGGAAAAAGAAAGGAAGCAAAGCTCTCGAATTAAACTCCTCCAAAATCGAAGTGTATTGGGATCTTTCGACAACCAAGTACGCAAACACAGGTCCAGATCCTGTTGCTAACTATTACATTGTTGTTCTCGTCGATTCAGAACTAGGACTTGTTATTGGTGACACAACGGAAGAAGCGGTACCCAAAGCCGTGAACAACAACAAAAGCAATAGTTTTTCGAAATTCAATCTCGTTTCTTGTAAAGAATATTATTCGGGGAACACCCTTTACACAACCAAAGCTCGATTTTGCCCGACCGAAGCTTTACATGATATAACGATTCGATGCGGTGAAACTGTAGGTTCGAAGAACCCGGTTTTGTCTGTTTGTATTGATAAGAAGACTGTAATGAAGGTGAAGAGGCTGCAATGAAATTTTATAGAGAACCAGACGATTTTCTTTGATGGGTTGTTGATTGATTTGATGTGGGATGTTCATGGTTGGTACTTTAGTCCTGTTACTGGCTCGACTGTCTTCTTGTTTCGGACAAGAAGTGGATTAGACAGTAGGTTGTGGTTAGAAGAGAAGATGATGGTCAAGAAAGATCAAGACAGGATTGAATTTTCATTGTTGTTTATGCTTCCAAAAGTAAGTTAGCACTTTCAAACCAAAGTGAGGATTCAAAAGGGACCAACCCACGATGTCCACAAGATCCAACTAAAGTAGTTGAAAAAAACAGAGTATAGCAAATTTTGCTATACTTTGTTTTGAGAAAAACTAAAAAATAAAATAAAAATATATATTTAAAAAATATTAAATTCGAAGAGTAAAAATGGAATTAAAAGTCGAAGGACTATCTGTAGAACGCAAACCAATTAACTATAGTGACACGTGGCAGCATTACAGCAAAAACCACGCGCGGGGACTAAATTTATAGATTTTTGATAGACGAGGGACCCTCAACCGTGATTTTTTTGTCGAGGGACTAAATGACACAAAACGTGATAGTCGAGGGACAAAGCAACGATTTAAGCCGAGAACGACATGTATTATGAGACAAAAATTATTTTCTAAAAGCGCATATAGTTTGGGACGGAGGAGTATGTTGGGTTTGACTAAATATGTTACGGAAATAACAAGTATTGCCACGATTAAGTTACTCGGATTTTAGTCAAGAAAGAGATAAGGGAAAAAAGGATCGTCTTATTCATGGATAGGTTCTTTCTATTTATAATGATACGAGTTAGTGGGCGGTTACACACGTTTACACTTAATGCTCCACTAATTCACTAACATCACTATCCCTATAATCTTGGAGTAAGTAATTAATACGCTTTGACTTTTTTGGAGTAAGTAATTAATACGTTCTTGGAGTAAGTAATTAATACGATTTGACTTAAAAGTCAAAACGTGCCTTACATAATTAATAAAGAAACGCCTTGTCTAATCTGTGCATCAAATCGAACTAGGTCATCCCTTGAGTGCGATCAGATCTGTTCTGGCTTGTCGAGGTCGAGCTCATTGATCTCGCGGTCGACTTATCCTCTTTGAGCTCGCGCTCAATCTTGATCATATGTTTGTCGCATCCTTAATATGGTCGATCAACTCTTCTCTTAATGCCTTTGAGCTCGATCTGAGTAGTCGTTGATCTGCCTTCGTGCTTATCCTGACTCTAAGCTCATCAACGTTGTTGAGCTCATCCTTTTTCTTTATTGCTCTTCCTAATCCAAGTTCACGGTCCTCTTGCTCGTTCTCGCACTTACTTGGGGGGTTCCTCCCTTATTAGGGCTCCCCCTAGTTAGGGCTCATTGCGTAGCTTAGATAACTTGTGCCCTAATAGCATATTCGCGGCGAGGTCTTATAGACCATATTGCGTAGTCTGTTTTAGACTTGGTCTTTGATCAGTTCACGATATGGCCGTTATGTAGCCCGTAGGCGTGGCCAATTAGCCCGTTCGTGTTTATAGACACTTAGTCTGGACTCAGTATGGTCCGTTGCGTAGCCAAACATGGCGTGGTCATTGACCCATTCACTGATTGTAAGGATGAAACTTGCAACAAACACACAATGTTGAAAGCATAAATTATATTGAAAAAATCAAAGAGTTGTTCTTAGATACCTCATTAAAAAACCTCCCCGCGCTATCAGGGAGGAAAAATAGTGCATCAATACAACTTAAACATTATGGAGATACAACTTTAGGTGATTGACATTCCAGAGATTCTTGAGCGTGCGACAATCTTGATCTGCCAATCTGTAGGCACCATGGTGCCCTGTTGAAATAACTGTGTATGGGCCCTCCCAATTTGGTCCTAGTTTGCCACCTGTTCCACTACCGGACCCCTGAAACACCTTCGTTAAGACTAAATCTCCCTCTTTAAAAGAGCGCGGCTTCAAACGAGCAATAAATCGTCCCCTCATTCGAATTCGATAGTGTTCTGCTCATACTCTTGCCTGATCTTGTCACTTGTCTAATAGGTCCAGGAAGGTCGACCTGGAAATAAGGTCTGCCTCCTCTTTGTAGTGCTCAATTCTATGGCTTGGTACTATGATCCCTGCTGGAATACCCGCTTCTGCACCGTACACCAAAGCAAATGGTGTATCTCCTGTTGTGGAGCAGGGGTTGTTTGGTACGCCCATAACACATCTGCCAACTTGTCTGACCACTTGCCTTTAGCCCCCTGCAACTTTTTCTTAATTCCTTCTAGTAGGGTCCTGTTAGTTATTTCGACCTGACCGTTTTCCTGAGGATAAAAGGGGGTGGAGAAGTGCTGGAGAATCACATATCATTTTCACAAGTTGATAAGAATTGAATTTTGGAATTGTGGGCCGTTATCTGTCATTAAAATCCGCAATATTCCATATCGGGTTAAAATTTGATTACGGATGAAATCACATACCTCTTGGGCGCGCGTTCGGAACAGAGCTTTAGCCTCAACCCATTTGGAAAAATAATCTATTGCGACAATAAGGAACTGTCTTTTGCCTGTGGCCATTGGGAAATGACCTACCAGATCTATTCCTCATTTAATCATATAGACATGGAACGGGAATGTTTTGCATAGGTTCACTGGGTTTATGCTGTGTATTCGAATACTCTTGACACTTGTGACGTTGCAATACAAGATTCTCTGCGTGACTTGCTAGCTCAGGCCAATAGTACCCGACGAGGAGAAAACGGTAAATCAGTGTTCGGTGTCCATAATGAGCCCCTACTTCTCCTGAATTTGGATCAGCCAGTATTGAACTGGCTTCCACGCGATCAAGGCATCAGAGCAAAGGTCGGGTTGAAATCTTCCTATACAGAACATTGTCGAGGACACAGTATTTAGCTACTTTGATCTGCAATGCGCGAGCTTCATTTTCACTTGCAGGCAAGGTACCATGATTCAAGTACTGTAAGTATGGAGTCCTCCAGTCGACATCATTAGATATTGAATTGTTGGTCGCTGCTGCTGATGCAAGCTCTGTCATGGGGAGTTGTTGGAGTAAAACTGTGGGATGCTCTCCCGAAGCTGCGGTCTTAGCTAGAGTATCGGCTGCCGAGTTATCCTTTCGCGGGATCTGCTCATAGAACACACTGGTGAATTTAGACTCGTACTCCTTGAGCATCACAAGGTACTCCTTGATTCCTTCCTACCTCACATCATAAATACCATGTGTTTGATTAACCGCCAATTGAGAGTCGGATCAAACCTTGATGTTTTGAGCTCCACATATCAAAGCTAGCTTCATGCCACAGAGGGGCGGCCTCATACTCTGTGGCGTTATTTGTTACTTGGAAATTAAAACGCACAGCTTGCTTGATCTCCTCACCACTTGGAGTCCGAAGTATAACACCTACTCCTCCACCCGACGTAGAAGATACACCGTCGACCTCAACCATCCACTGATCTGATTCGATCATTTGCATGTCGTCTTTGTCAATAAGTTGTTCTCTGGAGGAGGTGAATTCGGCTAAGAAATCGGCGACTGCTTGTCCCTTTATGGCTAAGCGTGGCTCGAACCAGATGTCGTACTCGTCGAGCTCGATGCTCCATTTGATGAGTCTTCCCGAAACATATGGCTTCTGCAACACCATTCGTAAAGGGAATGTTTTCTGCAGCGTAATTATATGCCCCTGGAAATATGGCCTCATTCGTCGAACTGCAACAACCAAACTTAGAGCGAGTTTTCGAGGTTCAGATATCTTGTCTCCACATTTGTTAGCGTTTTTCTCGTGTAATATATTGGGCGTTGTACCATATTCTGATCACGTACGAGGGCCGAGCTTACAACAAATAATGATACCGCTAGGTAAATAAATAGGGGTTCCACGGGGGCGGGAGCAGACAAAATCTCAAGGGAGGTGAGATATTTATTGAGCTCAACGAAAGCTCTGTCACACTCTTCTATCCAGGTGAACTTCTCAGCACCTCACAACACTTCAAAAAAGTGATGGCTCTTGTCCGATGCACTGGAGATAAACCATGAGAGGGCTGTTAACCTTCCTCTAAGATATTGCACTTGTCTAATATTCTTTGGTGGTTTCATTTTTAAAAATGCATTCAGCTAGACCGGGTTCGCCTCAATACCTTGTTGACTTACCACATAGCCCAAAAACTTGCCCTTAGCGACACCAAACGAGCACTTATCTGGGTTAAGTTGGTGATTAAATCTGCGTAATAGATAAAAACAACTAGTAATGTGTTCAGGTGTTGCGCTTCTTCATGAGTTTTGATGATCATATCGTCAATATACGCCTCTAAATGTTGTCCCAAATGATCTTGGAAGATGTGATTGATCAACCGTTGATATGTTGAACCTGCATTCTTCAACCCAAAAGACATAAGTGTATAGCAGTAGAGACCCCTCTCAGTTTGAAAGGTTGTGTGCTCCTTGTCAGATGGGTGCAGGCGGATCTGATTATACCCAGAGTATGCATCCATAAAGGATAAGAATTCGTAACCCAAGGCTAAATCGACTAGCTGATTTATCCTTGGTAATGGGAAAGCATCCTTAGGGCATGCTTAATTTAAGTCGGTGAAATCCACGCACATTCTGCATTGTACGTTCTTCATTTTTACCAGAACCAGGTTGGTTATCCAAACCGGGTACCTTGCCTTTCGGATGTGCCCCAACCGGCTTAGTTTGGCCACCTCAGCTAATATAGTGGCCTATTTTTCTGCTGAAAAAGACATGCGCTTCTATCGCACCGGTATGGTGCAAGGGTTGATAGCTACTTCATGGCTTATGATCGAAGGGAATACTCCCAGGACATCAGCTGCCACCCAAGCAAAGACATCTATTTTTTTTGCTAATAAAGCGATAAAACATAGCTTTGAGTCCTAGGACAACTCCTTACCCAACCGAAGCACTCTACTGTCAGCTATGAATGTGTCCACGATTGTAGTATCTGCAGTTGCTGGATCCTCATTTTCTCGTGGATTTTCCATTGGGTCTGGCGAGGTGAGATCTAGTGTTCCTTGCGTAACATCCCCCTCTCCATTTAATTTATATTGGAGAGGTTTTGATGGGTCCAACGCGATTGCATAACATGTTCACGCAGTTCTTTGGCTGCCTCCTATTGTTCCTACTAACCTGCCTACCGGATATTTAATGCATTGTCGAAATGTACACGGCGTCGCCTCCATCCTATAAAACCATGGTCGTCCAATAATGGCATGGTAAGGGCTCGGTGGGCTGGAAATTATGAAACAGTGTTTTTAGTTCCTTTTTCGTGGCTCCGCGATCAACATTTACTAACAACTCCACCTCCCCAACACATTGTGAGGTTCTTCCTTCGTAGCCGACCAACGTCCGCTGAGTAGGCCGGTATGGGGGCACGTTCTGCATACGGCCAAAGCTACTTTTGAAAACAAGTATTTCCATGATTAAGTCACTGGGATTTTAGTCGAGAAAGAGATAAGGAAAAAAGGATTGTCTTATTAATGGATACGTTCTTCCTATATATAATGCTGCGAGCTAATGGGCGGTTACACACGTTTACACTTAATGCTCCACTAAGTCACTAACGTCACTATCCCTATAATCTTGGAGTAAGTAATTAATACGGTTTGACTTAAAAGTCATAACGTGTGTTACATAATTAATAAAGAAATGCCTTGTCTGATCTGTGCTTCAAATCGAACTGGGCCATCCTTGAGTGCGATCAGATCTGTTCTGGCTTGTTAATTTCGAGCTCACTGATCTCGCGGTTGACTTATCTTCTTTGAGCTTGCGCTCAATCTTGATCATATGTTCGTCGCATCCTTAATCTTGTCGGTCAACTCTTCTCTTAATGTCGTCGAGCTCGATCGGCCTTCGAGCTTGATCTGAGTAGTGATTGATCTGCCTTTGTGCTTATCCTACCTCCGAGTTTGTCAACACCGTTGAGCTCATCCTTTTTCTTTACTTCTTGTGAAAATCCGAGTTCGCGGTCTTCTTGCTCGTTCTCGCAGTTACTTGGGGGAACCCCTCTTTATCAAAACCTAGTACATTATTAGACCTACTGTTCTAATGAATTTGCTTATTTTTTTTATTGCTAGATTGAAGTGTAAAGCGCCAAATTACATAAAAAGTTAATTCATGAGAAAATCAAGTTTAAAAAGACAGCTAAGGAAGAACGAAGAAGCATACAGAGAATTTGTAATCATTTAACCCTATAAAGTTTGGAGCAGCTTGTTTAAGTATTTTTTTAATCTGTTTTTTTTATAAAACAAAAGTAATATATATATATATATATATATATAACAAAAATGAGTTTTCATACACACACAAAACGTTGGAGTCTAGTGAACATGAAAAACTTTGTAATAGGATTACTGATTAGGAAAGTAAACCTATTACAAACACATTACAAAAGAGGTAGCTACAAAGTTACAAAAGATATGAGGTAGCGCAAGGGCTACCCTGGCCAGGGTATTTTGGTGTCATAAAAGCGACAACGAAGCTCAGAGAGGACATGATTGGATATGGATGAATTTAGAGAGTGAGAGTCTATAAAAATCCTACATTTCTCTCGTTACAGTAGATAACGAAGTAGAAGGTTGAGCGCCAGAGGTGGCGTGAGTTTCCAACAGAAGAGGACCATGAGCTAACGGCATCAAGCCAAGTTGGCCAGTTGGTGAATAGAAGGAGGATTCCCAGCTTTCTAGAAATAGAATCTAAAATGGGTTTAAATTAACTTTAATATATGAGAATGTGATCCACGGTCTCGGGGCAGAATTCACACAGGCATAATCGGCAGAGGAAATCAAAGCCCATGAGATGAGTTTGTCTCTAGTAGAAAGCTTGTTTAGGATATCAAGCCAGGTGATAAATGAATGTCTATAATTGTTCTAAACTAGGGGGGCCTAAGGCACCCTTGAGCCCGTGGGCCTAAGGCACCCTTGAGCCCGTGGGCCTAAGGAAGTTGTAGGTGTTGTTAATGGAGAAGCTGGAGCCAGAATGGTTAGGGATCCACATAAAAGAGTTATCAGCGGAGGTATGGGTTAGGAGGTTATCTATAACATTTCGAATTTCTAAGAGGTAGGGTTGGTGAAGTCGACGATGAGCATGCGCGTGAAGTGGCAAATGCCAATGCCCATCCTCGATAATGTCAGATACCAACATTTTACCTCGCATACGAGCAAAACCAATTATAGAGGAGTCGTAGCGATCAACCAGATAAGTGGGAAAAAACTAAGGGTCAAACCAAATAGAGGTCGAAGAACCATTTTCGATGGAAACTCTATAGAGGTGAGCGACACAACTGTGAAGTTTGAGGATTTTCCGCCATCTCCAACTAGAAGAAGAGCCTAATGGAAGGGTCTATAAGAATTTGTCCTTTATCTTTTCAGAAAAATCCATCTAGTCCATAATGAATCTTGATTCTTAGTCAGTATGGACCAAAAATTCTTTAGTGCAGTTGCCTGATTCCAAACTTTTAGGTTGATAATCCCAAGGCCACCCTCATCCGAGGGGAAGGATAACTTGTCACACGCTAATTTAGCGCCAATAATCTTCATATCATGGTCCGACCAGATGAATCTTCTGAACAGTTACGAAAGTTCGTTTTAGACTCTGACTAGGAGGATAAAAACAAAGGACCAGTAAACCTGAGTAGCAAAGAGCTCAAATTTTACTAGGTGGAGTCTTCCGGCATATGAAAGATGCTTAGAAGTTAAAAGTTTATGCGATTAATGACTTTGAAGAAGAGTAGTCTGCAGTCATTGTAGGAAAACCTTGAGGTTATAAGAGAGACGCCCAAATATCTTACCAGAAGGGAGCCAACCCTGAATCCCAAAGCCTTTGAAGTATGGTTGCGAATCCCACCATGATGATTGATTGGATCTTACAATGTATCTCCATCCCTTCTTATGTTGTATGCATTAATTTTGGTATCTTTGGGTCTTTCAAAGGGAAAAAGGGCCTCCGCCAAGGAGACATTCTCTCCCCGTATCTATTTAGGATTGGTATGCAGGTCCTCTCTTGCATTCTTCATGAAACAATCAGGCCGTTTCGTTCGGATTTCACTAAAAGTGTATCAACCTCTATTTCGCGGACGATCTTATGATCTTTTGTCGTGCGAACCTCACCTATGTCGTCCTCATCAAAGAGGGTATGCATGAGTTTGCCTAATTATCTCGACTATCCCTCAAACCAAAAAAATCCATATTTATCTCTACGGAGAGAACGTCAAGAAGAATCCGCCAACGAACATTGTCGAAGACTTTCATAAGGTAAAATGTAATGACACATCTTGGGCCTTTGCGGTTTGTGTGGTAACCGTGCATAAGATCTTGGGTGAGAAGAATATTATCAGTGATGCTACGACCCAGCACAAAAGTGTCTTGGGATGAATCAATCAAGGTATGGAGGACCGACTTAGTTTTTGAGGTTAAAATATTGAAGATAACCTTATTTTTTACATTATAATAGGCAGTCGGCCTGAAGTCAGAATAATAGGAGGGAAACTCTACTTTAGGTATAAGGGAAATGAAATTTGTATTCAAGAGGGGTCTATTTTCCCAATTTTAGAAGAAATATTTGACCTTCGCACAAATATCAGGCCCAACAGTGGACCAATAGGCCTTGAAAAAGCTGACGCTAAAACTATCGGGACTTGGGACTTTGTGGCTATCGATATTGTTAAGGCCGTCAAATAATGGGCCTAATAGTCGGGCCAATGGTAAATAAATAAAATAACTATGTATAATTATTCATAGATTGTAATAAACATTTGAAGGAAGGTATAACCTCAAATAGCAAATAGAAGGAAAATAAGGGACTAAGATGCAATAATAAATATTAAATTAGGAGGAGTACAAGGATAGAAGAGAGGGGTCCACTTTTCTTATTATATAAGGGAAAAAAATTTGGAATGGGGAGACACATTTAATATAATACTTTCTCTTTCTACTATCTCTCCACCTTTCGAATTTTCATTCTCGTTGTGCATTATAGCACCAGACCTAAGTCCGAACCGTTTTAGCTTTATCATTGGCGCTGTCTATAGAAAAATGAGGTGATACTTGGAGGTAATTCTTTTTCTTCAAAATCACGATACAACAAGAGATGAATCCAGAAGGATTTGAAGGTAGAGAGACTGGGAAAAGTCCAGCTATGACTAATTCATGTTCTGAAGACAGACGATCTGATGAAAGACACCCCGACCACGATCATTACGGTCGGGATCGAAGTAAACGATCGACTCTAATCATGACTAGGAGGTAATTGTTGGATGACATATCTAAGATCCATGCCGAGAAGGAAAATGCTCTGGCTGAAAGAATGATTAGAGAAGGAAAATGCAGAGAACGACTACTTGATGTTGATAGAGGATTCTTCAGATGAGGGACAAAACAAGAATTATATCCGCAGGGATAAACGTCACAGACTGAAACAAGTAACAAAATCATAAATAAAGGTCAAGTTTCCCTCAAGACAAGATTACAACAAGTCCACTGATTTCACGTCAGATGAATCCTCAGAAAAAGAAACCCGACGACGAAAGAAGGATACAAAAGCTTACTAGAAAAATCGAAGCCCGACGCAACAAATCACGTTTGTTTGGGTTATCGAAACATAAAGAGAATAGTACCGGAAAGAGAGAGTCAAAATCTCATGAGAAAGAATCAATATTAAAAGTCAGTAGAGAAGAGTGAGTTGTTTTACCGCAGGTGCATTTTCCTTCTGGAAGTGAAAGTCATGGGTATAGGATCTGGAGTCAGTTTTCTAATCCAAATGAAGAAGATCTGTATGGTATCCCCACTGAAGTTCTAGGAAGTCGTGCTTATAGATTTGGACACAATTGGAGGTCCTCCCCTCTATCAGACGACATTTTATCAGGACATCTCCCGAAGAGATTTAACATATCGAAGTTAGACAAGTATGACGGGAAGAAAGACCCCGACAATCATTTAGAAGCATTCAAGAATTTTATACTGAGTTTCTAATGACGATAAGTTGTTTTCTCTGGCGTCTTCGATGACTTTCAAGGATCGGGACTCCAAGTGGTATAATCAATTGCCGCAAGGTTGCATAAAAAACTTTAGTATGTTCTGGGTCATGTTTCGACAACAATATGTTGGAAGTAAGAATTTCCTGGAAAATGGAGACACAATTGTGAACTGCCAACGAAAGGTGGGAGAAAGTCTAAGAGATTATACTAGACGATTCGTAGATGCCAAGAATGACGTTGATCATTGTGAAGAAAGTGTGGCTTTAACATGCTATAGGTTGGGGCAACTCCCTGGACCCATGAAACAAGCGGTAACTAAGAAACAAACTTTCACTTTTTCCGCACTACTGGCCCAGGTAGAGAAGAAAATCTTAATTGAGGAGAGCAAGGCTTCTGAGTTGGCCGCACAAGTACAACAGAGCGCACAAGACGCGGTTGTAACATACCAGCAGAACCTGTTAAAATATAACCCAGTTACGCAGCCACAACTAATAAGTACTCTGCCACCCGTGGCACAATCTCAACCGACTAAGGTACCAGCTCCTCATCCACAGCGAGCCAAGTAAAACAATCAAGTAATCACCCGACCTATCTCAAATAAATGGATCTGACCGCTCATTTCGCCGATCTTACGAATTGTATCTACCATTTTAAAAAAAGAACGTACATTTCCGTAAACCATTCCTGATCCAGATTCCAGGGAAAAATCACAATAATCGGTATTGTAGATATCATGAGGATGTAAGACATGACACCAAGGATTGTATCACCTTGAAAAATGAGATACATATATTGATAGAAAACGAGAAGTTGACTAATTATGTGAAAAAGCAAGTGCAACAAAATGCGGCTTCTAAAGAAATTATAGCAGTACCAAAACCGGAAACAACAATGGAGATTTACAGATGTTGCCGACTTATTTGATGTATCTATACAATATTTAGATCTCGACATGGATCAAAATATCATTGGAGCAATAGTGGAAGAAGTCATGGAAGGCAGGAAAAATGTTAGTAGCTTGTGTCGGTTTTTTAAATCTTTTACGATCTTTGGGGGTGATTCAATGACAGGAATTATCAATTCTTTTTAGAAACGACAGATTGTGAATTTAGAAACTTAGTTGGAAGTCAGAATATTGCCTCATTTACATGGAATTCCTTCCATTTATTATGTTTTAACGATGATGATATAAGGGACATCGCGGGGCCACATGAAGACGCAGTCGTTATTGGAGCTACAATCGCAGGAGAGAAAGTTCGAAGAATTCTTGTTAGCACTGGGAGTTCTGCCAACATAATCTTCTTGACTACTTTCGCTCAGTTAAAAAAACCGTTGGTCATTTCAAAATTGGACAGGACCGTCATAGGATTCACATGATCGACTGTTGTGGTGGTTGGTGAATTCAAAGGCTTGGTTCAATTAGAATGAGGCCCATTTTAGGGTCACAACCGGTAGATGATCTCCGAGAGCCCTCCATCTTGTTGACCACAAACGAAGATTGTGAGAGTTATGAATTTACAAAAGAGAGGTCTTTAAAGATTGGTACAAATTTGTCGTTTAATTTTTGTGAAAAGTTAATTTTGTTTCTGAAAGAAATGTTACATCTATTGTTTTGGTGCTTTGAAGATGTGACATGTGTTCCAGACAGTTTGATTATTCAGAGTTTGGCAGTAAATCGAAATGTCCGACCAATTTTATTGAAGCGCAAAGCTTTTTCGCCAGAGAAGACCGATGTAATACTTTCTAAGGTTGAAAGAATGATCAGCGTCATGCACATAAGAGAGTCCCAATACCCACGGGGACGTCGAATCCAGTTTTGGTAAAAAATAAAAATTGCAAATGGAGAATGTGCATGGACTTCACCAACCTAAATAGAGCATGTCTAAAGGACCCATTTTTATGCCAAAAATCAACTTGGTAGATTTAACGTCGGGAATTTGACATAGAGTTCGAACCGCAAACCGCTATAAAGGGCCAGGTTTTGGCAGAAGTTTTGGTAGAGTTCCACTCTAACAGGCCCGAAGAAATGGAAACTCAAGAAATTAATAAGCTCGAGGAATGGGTCGTCCGAACAATGGAGGATCAAGTATGAGTAGATGCGGGGCTAGTGTTCAAATCACTACGCCTTTGGGTATAATGATGCATCAGGAAATTCGTTTCGGTTTTTCAGCTTCAAACAACAAAGTCGAATACAAGGCGACGTTGGTAGATCTAAGGTTGGCTCAGGTTTGTGGATCCAAATACGTTCGCTTGATAAGTGATTCTTAATTACTGGTTTATCATGCGTCAAGACAGTCTAAAGCTAGAAAAGAGCATCTGGTTCAGTATTTAGCTGCTTTGTGGGTCTTGGCTGCTTCTTTTAAGAAAGTTACTTATGAACATATCCCTAGAGCAGAAAATGTAATCGCTGATTCCTTGGCATATATCTCGTATACAAATAACTACCCCTGGATCCTGACTCAGGAAAGCCCATCGATTGTTAAAAGAGCAGAGTTGGGAAACCGACCTAAAATCTCATGCCAAGTGTCATCGATAACTTTATCAGATTAGCGGAAATACAACACGAATTGCTTAGCCGAGCATTCGTTTCACGAGGATAAAATGTTGGCAAGAAAAATACAAAACAAGGCTCGGGGGTATGTGCTTTTGGGAGACGTATTTTACAAAACAATCTTTCAACAGACCTTGGTTAAGATGTTTAGGAACCAATGAATCATAGATGATTTTCTCCAAACTCCACGACGAAGAAGGAGTTGCCCACTGCGGTTTTAAAGCATTAATAAAAAGAGTTTTGCTTGCGGGTTTTTATTGGCCAACAATGCATCTGACGCAAAAAATATGGGGAAAACATACAATATTTGTCAAAGATTTGTGAACATAATTCATACTCAGGCAACTTCATTAGAATCAATTTCAGAAGGTCTCTCATTTGACAGATAAGAGATTGATCTGGTCGGGCCACTTCCGACAGCATCGGGGGGAAAACAAATGATAGTGGTCGTGGTAGATTACTTTTCCAAGTGGGTTGAAGCCAAACCGTTAACTAGGACAAAGGCTAAAGATGTGATCAAATTTATTTGGTCGAACATTTGTTGTTGATACAGAATCCCGAAATGATTGACTATGGATAACGTCCCTCAATTTGACAGCAATGAAATGAATTTTTTTTGTTCGTCTCATGGAATTAGATAATGTTTCTCAGCACATTTCCACCCACAAGCTAACGGGCAAGTAGAGGTTACAAACTTGGTGATCACAGATGACCTCAAAAAGAACTTAGAATGGAAGGCCAAGAAGTGGCTAGACGATCTCCAAGAAGTTCTATGGGTCTACCGGACAACTTCTCAGACGATGATCCATAAATCATCCTACGCCCTTGTTTATGGTAAGGATGCGGTGACCCCAACAGAGACAATTTTTCCTTCTTTTAAGGTCGAGAAGTACAACGAAGGCATAAACTGTGAGGAACAATCCTTATCTCTTGATCTAGTTGAAGAAAGACGAAGTCGAACACATTTAAATTCGTTACATTATTAGAACTTGATGAGAAGTCGATACGCTGCAAGAGTCCGTCGAAGAGAGTTTAAGGTAGGAGACATGGTCTTACGAAGAGTTTTTCTGCATAGCAAGGACAAGAGCTTCAGGAAGCTAGCTCCAAATTAGGAAGTCCCTTATCTGGTGGTTAAAAAAAATAAAGAATGACACTTACAGACTCAAGGACAAGCGTGACCGACTTTTGCGACTCCAGTGGAACATCGAACATCTTAATTTATAGTTAGATTAAATTTTATAGTTTAGCTATATTTTATTCTTATCATCTTGTAAAAACTTTTGATCGGGGGCACACTCATTTCTACCTTGGTGGCGCGATGAGGTTTTAATGAGGTGTCCATGGAAACCGGTCTATTTAATTTACTTTTTTGCCTTTATTAAAATGAACGCACAATGATCCTGAAATATGAGATCTACAGGAAAGTTCACCGACTGACGAGTTGGTGAACACCATCCTTAAGCTCGATAATACAAATATTTCAGCTACAACTGATCAACAATTTTTGATAAAGTCAGACCTTAAGGGTTTTTCAGTTTTGAATTGATCTACACTATTTATCTCGAACCTTAAGGGTTTTTCAGTTTTGAAGTGATCTATACTATTTATGCCGAATCTTAAGGGATTTTCAGTTTTGAACTGATCTACATTATGTATCCCGAACCTTAAGGGATTTTCAGGTTTGAACTGATCTACACTATTTATGCCGATCCTTAAGGATTTTTTTTTTCAGTTTTGAACTGATCAATAATATTCATCCCGAATCTCAAGGGTTTTTCAGTTGTTGAACTTATCTGCAAGAGTTTCTCAGATAAAACTAGCGATTAAGAACTGTGATAGTGACAAATTGGTATACCAAAATCCTGTCGTCGCCTTCGGGATATACAAGTAGTGCCGATCTTTTCAAAATAAAAAAACACAAGTTACACAAAGCGAACAAAAAATTACAGATAAGCACACCAATAGGGGCGACAAGCACAAAAACTACCCTAAACCACAACCTCCTCAAGCGGGTAATCCGACAGCGATTATGGCTTGCCTTTTTTCTTCCTCAAACTCGTACAGATTGAGCCAACCTCCTTTGACTAAGAAGTACTCGCCGTAAACAAACAAACATTGAAGAATACTAGAAGATCGATTTACAAAGAAAGAGAAATCTAGTTTGAAAATTATATATTTTCTCTCTCTAGAATCGTAGATTAAACTATTTCTCACTATAAAAATAGAACTGTAAAACAATTACCTTTATATATGGGTAAGGGAGACGCACTTGAGTGTTTTACTAGGGAAGATGAACCAAAAGTAATAATTAGAGAAGGCTATTAAATGTAGCCGTTTTCTTTTTTGGCAATAGATACAATTACCAATGGTAAAACCGTTCAATATGTCTAATGACTATATGAGACGTGTATTGAAAACAATAACCGTGTTAAAATCGTGACCTTTTAATAAAATTAAATTTTAATAACATCATTTAGACACAATTTGGAAATCATATACAATGTTAGCTCTCTTGAAATGCTTTGGAAAGAGCTAATGGGGCTAGATAATAGGGCCAGATTATGTTGGAGGACCCAAGCAGTAAAGTAGGTCGGATTTCTCTTAGAGGGGTAGTTCCGACCTAATAGCTAAATTCAATTCATAAGTAGTATGCTTAATGACTCATTTAGTTTTATAATACATTTGCTTATGGGCTTGAGGGCTCGTTAGATTGACCCAAGCATATGACCTGACCCGAATGGCCTATGGATCGAGAAAGTGTATAAATAGTTCAACAAATAGCATTAAATGGGTTAGACTTTTTTCCCTTTCTATTAAATACAAGTAGCTTTTTTCACTATCTATCTCTTACTAAGAATTTAATACCATACAAACTTAATAACTTCCCAAACTACCTCTAAATCTGATTTTACAACCATCAATGATGGTGGTCATGGTTCGTTTTAAAGTGCTACCACGAGAGCATCAAGATCATAATTAATGCGACATTTTTAACATTAATTTTAGTCTCAAAGAGGCGAATTGCAGTTATACTATTTGAAAACACATAGTTACGAATATCTTATTGCCTAACGGGGTAATTAAAACCCCTTATATTCCAACAAGAAATACACATATTAATAATAAAAACATAGAAGATTACAAGTAGGAGAATAACTAGCATGAGGGAGGTTACTCCCATACCTACTCACAATATCCTGCAGGGTAGGTTGTCCGACTTGAATAATTGACAACGTAACTTCACTTACGAAGAGGGTTCATATCTTCTAATCTCGATCTCATTTGACCAACAACAATATCATTGCAAGAGTTGATACCATGGCAGACTTTCAAGCCTTCCCCTTACATGCTTATGTGTAAGTCATTGTAGGAGGACAATGGTGGAGAGTGATTCTTGCTAGAAACAACAATCGAGAGATCAGGTTACTCAACAACAGACTCTTGTCGGGCTGTCTGTGAGCCATCTCCAACATCATGTTTGAGAAAGTAACACCAGTAATTTATGTTGATTGTTCTCAGGGACGATCTGAATTTTTTCATATAAAGAAATATTATTTCTCGAACAAAGTTGTTTGGGAATAATTTGCAATAAAAATAAAAATATAAGGAGTGAGTATAAAAATCAATATATAAATACTTAAACCCTCGTGACTTAAACTATATAAGAATGGTAGCGCAAAACAATAAACCCATAAGAAAATGCCCACGATTAAGGCGAATGAAAGACTAGTGATTGGTGTGGATTATTTTCGACTGAGGGTAATTTGGTTAGGTGTTTTGTGGTGTTTCAAAGGTATTAAATATTTAACTGTGTTGTAGTGAGAGATTTAAGCTGCATGGTTGTATTAAATGCTCATTACCCTCATTAATGAAAGTGGTTGGGTATTTATACCCTTAATTATGGGCCATATGGGCTTTCGAGTCAAACTTATGAAACCGGGCCGAGTTCAAAAATCCATTAGTTTATTAAGAAGATTAGCAATTAGCTTAGTCAAAAAGTGATTAGTTATTTAGTACTTTTGTCCTGTTTGGATGGTTCAGTGGGTGACTTTTGTCCGAATTGCCCCTGTCCGGTTTCTACAGTGAGCGGTGAATATTTCCGGACTCATCAGTAGCCCCTTTTTTAGGATTTGTTGAAGGCCTCTAGCAAGGCCTGAAAAATCCTCTTAGGCACTTGCAACATTCTCCGGACAGCTTAAGTGTTCAGCTAAGGATTTTGCCGGACTGAATACTTCTCAGAAGTTCAAAAGTTTTGTTATGGATCGTGGGACACGTGTCATCTTTTGATTTGCCTCACCAGTCGTTTTTCTCCTAGAACAACGCTCCCACTAATCCAAAAAAGAAACCTCTTCATTTAATACCCATGACATCAGCGCCGTTTTTAATGATTACTTTTGTCTTTTCATATTCTCCTAGGTATTTGGTAACTCTTTTTGTCTCATTGGTATAAATTGCTTCTTTTCACTGTTTTACCATCTTCATTACACTCTCATTTCTCCATTCCAAAGTTTCCACTTCTCCTCTCAACATTTTCCTTGTGTAGGTTTATGTTCACGGCAAGAAACGCATTGGTAAAAGGCCGGTGACTTAATCTTTCGGGGTTAGAAAAAGCGCAAAGGGTTGAGCGAGAAAGACGTATTGCTGTGGGTCTTCATGTTTCTCCAAATGATAAACCCGAAACACCATCTTCAGAGGCTGATCGAGGTTCATCTTCTGCTAGAAGTTCCAAACCCAGGCGGTTATTTCAACCAAGTCTTTCGCCTATTATATCTGGCTCCTCGGTTTAGGAGTCACAACCCACTATCGAACGGTAAAAATCCGTAACAAGCACAAGGAGACCCTCTCCATTTATAGCTATGGGATCAGATGTCGAGAAATCCCCAGAAAAGGTTACCCTTCGCCGAACAAGCCGCCTAGTAAAGGGTCAAGCTGTTGTTTCACAGTCTAAGTCCCCGAAATCAGGGCCTCCTAAGTCTGGGGCCAAGGGCAAAGCTACAGAATTAGGGGCATCTATCAGAGTCCCAAAGGATAAATCCTCCTGTCCGGAGGCCACTGGTACTAGGTCTCGAAATGAGCCCTAGCCGGACACCAGACCCTTAGGAGAGGGTGATGCTCAACAGTCCGGAAAACTTACAGAGCCTGCCACCAACATTCCTCCACCAGCAACAACTAACAAACCTTCCATGGTGATGGAAGAGGTGATGGAGGACAACATAGAAGAGGCCCCATTTGAGACCGACGTCTCCGGACAGACAGGGGAAGCTGTCACTCACAAAAAAGGCAAGGGTAAAAAGAAGTTGTGTTTGAAACATCCGGACCTTCCGGAGTCCCTGTAAGGTAAAGTGGGACCCTACTTCAACAAGGTGAGCGTAAAGTATCTGCTAGCCATGCAGAACATCAACTATGCCTTCATTCATACTGACGAATTAGGTCGGATCCGGACGAACTAGAGGATCCCTGAATCTGTCAAGGTGAGGATACCAGTCACTTCGGAGACACCAATGAACTACAAGCTGAGCGAGTTAGTTATCTACACAGAGCTGTTCAACTGGGGGCTCAGATTTCCCTTGGACCCAGAGATCGTCAGATACTTTCATTTGATAAATCTCTGTCCAAGCCAGCTGAGTCCCAATGCTTGGTACACCCTCATAGCATGCATCATGGCCTCTAGGCTCTCTGGAATACCACTTAAGATGGAGCAATTTGCTGCTGTGGCTAGCCTCTGCAAGAACCACATCATCCCTTTCTACCACTACAACATGGGAGATAACTTTAAAGTGGTGGATGATTTGCTTGAATCGGAGAAAAATTGGAAGACCCAATTCTTGTTCATTAGTGGGACTTGGGAAAACGGAAGGAAGATTAAAGCTAGTGTCAACCCAAGCATGCTCACCAGCAGATGGAAAAGCACGGGTAAAAATTTCATCATGTTTGTTTTTCTTTCCTTATAAAAAATATGTTACTTAATTGCTCTCCTTTTTCTTTGGGTTGTGCTGCCGAAGGAGTTCTCCGACTACTTAAAGGAGGGGCAGACAACTTGTGCCAAGCTGAATGCTTGGGCTACTGAAAAATGGGGAAATCGATTCCACAATTGCTTTACTGCCGGTAATTTAGTGAGATCCCATCTTTGGAACACAACTGGCCGGAGAGACCTTACTTGGGAGGAATTGACCACACCACCTCCTCCGGGTGTCAACCTGTAGAGGACAGAGGAGAAGGATGGGAAGTTGGCCCTGTCTGCCAGAGCAAAAGCTCCAAGTAAAATAAAGGGCAAGAAGGGTAAGACGAGAAAAGATGTAACTGAGGTTGCTCAAGGTAGTGCTGAGGAGATCGTCCCAGCAAATCAGGAAGTGCAGGGCCAAGGAAGAATCAATGCTACTCTACTTCAAGTAGTTGAAGATGAGAGTATCAAATAGGCAGGTGGACCTCCAAATCCTTCAAAGGCTCCCAAGAAGGATCGGATCGGGGAGCGGATGATGGAGATAGAGAATCCAAGAAAAAGAAAATCTCATCGGGGGATGAAGTTGCTCTCCGGCCTTCAGAGTCTCTTCCTCCGGCTGACCCAACAGACCACATATTGGCTGAACAAATCCCAAGTGACTTTCACACCAGAGAGGGTACTGGAGGGGATATCAATATCGATGAAGTTGATATCAGTGGCCTCCAAAACATAGGCCTTTACTTTGGAGACCTCGAAAACGACGACTTTGCTGGCCCCTACCTTCCTCCAAGCTCCTCAAACATGGTTACCTTCAATGGTAAGTCTTTTTCTGTTTCAGGGGAGAATGACATGGTGACTCACTCCTTGCTGAGAAACATTCAACTGGTGCTCAACCTGGAGAGGCAAGTGCGAAGCCAATCTACTCTCATCAACACACTCAACGCAGACAAAGAGAGTTTATCTAAGGACCTGGTCAATGCCAATCAGAGTGTTGAGGCATTAAGGAGAGAGGTCGAAGAGTTGAAGAAGGGGAAAGAGGACTTGGCCACCAGGCTGTCCGCTTCGGAGGTGGTTAGCACAGAACTCCAAACCAAGTGTTCTGGCTTGGAGAAGGATCTCTCCACTTCGAAGGAGGAAGTGAAGGCCAAGGATAACGTCATCCAAACCCTAACTAGTGACAAAATTTCTCTCAAAGATGTTGTGCTAGAGTCACCCAGGAGAAAGATGATTTGATAAAGGAGCAGGAGAAGACAATCCAGGCCAAGATCGATGCATACACCAACAAGGTAATAGATTCCCAAGAAGAGAGGTATGCCGAAGTCAAATCTGATATGGCCTTGTTTTTTCATCGAACATTTCCGAAGAGGACGCTCAGAGATCTATGGCGATATGTGGAATACGAAGACCTCCCATTCCACACTATGGTAGATGGTGATAGGCACAACTATTCTAGTGGTTATGATGACACCACTGATGAAGAAGAAGGGACCGGAGAGAGCCCCAATGATGTACCTAAAGACCCAAAGAAGATACAAGACAAAACAGGAACTTCTAAGGGAGTCCAACCCTAGAATTTTAACTATCTTTTGTTTTTATTTTATGCTCATGTCAGACTAAAGTCCTTGGATGGCCAAGGAATTTTTGTAATCGTGTCCGACTTGTGCCCGGACAAGCCTTTACTTTTCAAACTTCAAAGTCCTTGGATGGACAAGGCATTTTTACATGTTTTAATATCATTTGCCGGTGCTAGCCGGGCATCTTTATTTTGCATAATTCTTGCCTTGTTTTATTTTTGCCCTGGTTGATGTTTAAATAGCCCATAGTTATTTTATAAGTAATTTAAGGTGAAAATGTTTAAATTCTCCGATGACAAACGCTTAAATGGTCATCATTCCACCAGATCAATCTGATCTGTTAATGATACTTAGAAGATTTTAAAGAAACCACCCCGAATGTTTTTCAAGAAGGCATCAAATTTTATTAAAAAACCCGGACACCTCATTAAAACCTCCCCGCGCCACCAGGGTAGGAAAGAGTATGCCCCCTAATATTTACATGGACTTTAAACAAGTAAATATTTACATAAGTTTTATTCTAGATACAACCGGAGGTATTCAATGTTCCAGGGGTGATTTAAGATTCTTCCATCTTTATCTTGAAGCCTGTATGTGCCAGGCTTAAGATTTTTGATGACCACATAGGGTCCTTCCCAATTTGGAGCTAGCTTGCCAAACTGCTTCTCCTTAGTATGTAGGCAGACTTTCCTCAACACTTTATCCCCTGATTGAAAATCCCTTCTTCTGACTTTGGAAGCAAACCTGCTTCTCATTAACCCGTGATAATGGGTGGCTCAAAGATGAGCCTTAACTCTTTTTTATTATATCAAGTTGAGTTGACTTCTGATTGTCACTTCATTAGCCTGTTTGGAAAAATTATGGACTCTGAATGAAGGAAGAGTTGCCTCTATAGGAGCAATTGCATCCATACCATATACTAAGGGAAACGAGGATTCGTGTGTAACAGCTCCAGGAGTAATCCGGTAGGCCCATAGCACTTCTTGTAGGTAACTTGGACACTATCCTGTAGCCCCTTCTAAATTCTTTTTAAGATCGGAAAGGATGGTCATGTTCGCCACCTCTACCTGACCGCTCGCTTGTGGGTAGAAAGGAGAGGAGAAGCAGTGTTGAATGCCTCTAGAGGCACATAAATTTTCCATATCCTTGTTATCGAATTGTGGCCCATTGTCTGTGGTTATCTTCTGTGGAACACTAAATCTGCAGTAAATATTAGATAAGATAAATTTTATAACAGCTTTTGAAGTAGTCCCTGCCAGTGGGGTTGCTTCTATCCACTTCAAGAAATAATCAATGGCAACAAAGATAGTTCTGCACCCTCCGGACGCCATAGGTAGAGGTCCCACTAGATCCAGTCCCCAACGAGCAAAGTGTATTGGCTCAGAAATAGACTCCAAAGGCACATCTGGGATATGAATTTCATTGCCATATCTCTGGCATGGATCACACTTCTTTACCAATTCCTTGACATCTTCCATTATGGATGGCCAATAGTAGCCGACCGATAAGACTCTGCGGGTTAAAGTTCTATATCCACAGTGTGCTGACCCTTCACCATCATGCAGTTTAGACAGCACCACTTGGGACTCTTCCATCCCCAAACAACGCAAGAGAGGTCTACTAAAAGACTTATAGTAAAGAACGTCTCTTATGGTTAAGAAACCACGAGCCCTATACTTAATTTTCCTTGCTACTGCTTTTTCCGGAGGCAAAATGCCATCTGAAATGTATAGAAAAAGAGGAAACCTCCAGTCTTTAGGTTGACCCACTCAAATATTTAAACTTTCCTCCTCTTCCTTGCTCTGATTGAGTTAAATGGATGAGAATTCCTGCACATGAATGGATGGGTAGGATTCAGAGTAAGCTATGGTCGCCAGGGAGTCTCCCAATGTATTCTCTGTTCGGGGTATGTGCTCATAGGTGATGTCTTTGAAGTTAACTGCAATTTCTTTAAGAATGAATATATATTTAATTAACTGTTCCTTCTTGGCCTCAGATTGACCTTGTGCATGATGGATAAGAAGCTGAGAATCACTCATTAACCTGACCCTTTTGGCTCCACAAATCAGGGATAACTTCAAACCAGCTATAACAGCTTCATATTCAGACTCATTGTTAGAAGCCCTGAAAGCAAAACATGTAGCCTGATATAGTTTGTCGCTGTACGAATAGGTTAAACATATCCCAGCACCACAACCCATGGTACTTGATCCACCATTAGTCCGGACAACCCATACTTTTTTACTCTTTTCATCTATTGCTTATTTAGTGTCTTTGTCCGAATGGAATTCAACTAGGAAATAAACAATAGACTGAGCCTTGTCTGCAGTTCGAGGGGAAAAATCAATATCATAGTCCCCCAACTCCACTGACCATTTGGTCATTCTGCTTGATACATCTGCCTTTTGAAGAACGTTTTTCAAGGGAAAAGACGTTCAGACAATAATAGAATGAGACTGAAAGTAGGGTATCATCTTCCTAGTAGCAATTACTAAAGCCAGTGCTAGTTTTTCAAGTTTCAAATATCTATTTTCAGCACCCATCATGCTTTTGCTGATGTAGTACACCGAACGAGGATAATTATCCACCTCTCTTACTAGCACCGCACTTATGGCACATTCGGAGACTGCTAAATATATGTACAGTATTTCTCCATCAGTAGGTTTAAATAAGGTTTTGGGGGAGGATAAATTCTTTTTTATTTCATCAAAAGCCTGGTCGCACTGTGGAGACCAGTTGAATTCTTTGGCACCCTTTAAAGTTTGGAAAAATGGGGTACACCTATCCGAGGACCTTGAGATAAAACGGTTTAGAGCAGCTAACATCCCTGTTAATCTTTGTACTTCTTTAATATTCCGAGGAGGATCCATCTGCAATAAAGTACTAAGTTGGTCTGGATCAGGCTGTATCCCTTTCTCACTTATCACATACCCTAAAAAATTGCCAGACTGCACTCCAAACACACACTTTTCTGGATTCAACTTTAAATTAACTTTTACCAAGTTGGCAAAAGTCTCTTGAAGATCTGCCAAATGTAGCTCTTCTTCCACACTCTTTACCATCATGTTATCAATGTAGACTTCAATGTTTCTTCCAATTTGATCAGCGAAAGCTTTGTTTACCAACCTCTGTAAGTAGCCCCAGCATTCTTTAACCCAAAAGGCATCACCTTGTAACAATGAAGGCCCCTATCAGTAACAAAAGTGGTGTGTTCTTGGTCCTTCGGATCCACTTGAATCTGATTATAACCGGAGAAGGCATCCATGAAGGACAACAACTTGTTCCCATATGTGGAGTCCACGAGCTGATCGATCCGGAGGACTGGATATAGGTATTTTGGACAAGCCCTATTAAGGTCAGTAAAATCGATGCACATACGCCACTTTCCATTTTTCATTTTTACTAACACTGGATTGGTTGTCCATAAAGGGTACTGAGATTCATTTATGTGCCCATCTTAGTAAGCCGATCAACCTCTTGAACTATGCCATCAGCTTTCTCCTTAGAAAAAGCTCTTCTCTTCTGTACAACAGGTGCTACATCTCTTCAGATGGATAGCTGGTGTGATATAACATCTGTTGGTACTCCGGTTACATCAGCATTGCACCAAGCAAAAACATGCTGATGGTCTATTAAAAAAGATAACACTTTGCTTTTTAGTTCGGCTGTCATCTTGGATCCGATCTTGACATTTCTTCCTTCAGCCAGAGAGTGAGTTTCAACCTCTTCAATCGGTATTAAAACACCAGGGGTCTCTATGGGGTCATCAATTTCACCCTCTCCCCCAGAGGGCCCCTCTAACTGCTAATCTTCACTGATCCGAACTGCCCCCAAAGTTCTAGGGGTCAGTGTTGTTGCATAACACTCCCTTTCTATATTCTGACTACTTCGGACAACTCTCACTTGTCCTTGCACAACGTATTTTAAACATTGGTGGACTTTTGAAGCCACAGCATGCATCCTGGAGAGCCAAAACCTTCCCAAAATGGCATTGTAGCACATGGGACAATCCACCATAATGAAAAGTACTCTGAACATCTTTTTAAAAGGGCTCTTGCCCAACAAAACCTCCTCTTCAAACTCCCCGATCACATCCGCAGAGCTTCTAGTGAAACCCACGATTGACATGTTCGAACGTTGAATCACTGCTGGATTCTTCATTTGTTTATAGGAAGTTAAAAAGAGGATATTGGCTGAGCTTCTAGTGTCTACTAAAATCCGTCTAATGTCGTTGCCCCCAATGGATGCTCCTATTACCACAACATCTTCATGGGGACCAGCTATATCCCTCAAATCATCTTCATCAAAAACAATGAAGGGAAAATGAATTTGTGATTGATAAGAAGTCATGCCTCCTTCCAATTAAGTAGCCAGGGTATGAACATGCCTCTTCCTTGAAGAAGTAGTTGGTGCAGTCATGGTGTCGCCTCCAAATATGGTAAGTGACTCAAAAAATCTTATGAGGCCGGACACCGTCTTGGTGTGTTCTGTGATTACGCCCACCTTATTCCAGGATCCAAATACTTTGATTCCACATCGAATCTTTCAATTACCACCATAGCCCCGTCTGGAGCCGACGCCCCTGCGTTGTTTGTTGGGCCGGTCCGATGAGCATTATCAGGCCTATTCCCACTTCTTCTTTTAACATAAGGACCCAATTTTCCTCTTTCAATCAAATTTTGCACCTCTTGTTTCAAAGCGATGCAGTCTTCTGTGTTATGACCAATATCATGCTGATATTGACAGAAACAATTATTATGACTTTCCCTGGGAGATTGAAGCGCAACCGGCTTCCTAAAATGTACTTTGTCTTAGGTTTTGTCATAGATGGTTGCCAAATTTTCTTTCAATTCACCAAATCACTCCGGTTGAACCCAAGGCCCTCGCTTATTTCTGGATTGCTGGCCCTGTTGGGACCCTGTCCGGCTTCCTTAGCCTTGTACCCGGACTGATTCTGGTTTTGATTTGGTGCAGCTGGGGCCGACCTCACTTACCTATGCACCATGGTCTTCTTTTTTTCATCCACATTGATTTGCTTTCCCACCTGATTCAGTAAACGCCCCACGTCATGGCCTTCTTCCTGGTTACTGAATCAGCCAAATTGCTAGGGTTCAAACCCTACCTTAGAGAAGCTATTGCTACTTGTTCAAAACAATCAGCTAATCTATTCTTGGTGTTCACGAAGCGACTTATATATTCTTTCAAGGATTCATTTAGTTCTTGGGCATAATGGATAATAGTGTCTTCATTGCCATTCACCTCCTTACTTCCAACGAACTGCCTCCGGAAGGCCACCCAAAAATTATCAAAATTTATGATGCAGCCCTGTAGCAGGCTATTATACCACTTCAGAGCACTCCCCGTAAAAGATTGGGAGAATGCTCTACAAAGCAACTTATCAACCCTCAAAAGCTGGTTCATTGTTAGAAGTGAATTCTAAAGAGAGAAAGAGCTAGAGAGTTTTTAGAGAGAGAAAATTCAAGTAAAAATGATTTTTCAAAGTAAAGTATTCAACCCCTTTATTAGAGTAGCCTTGCCCTTTATATAGAGGAGCCAAGACTTAGTCTTAAACTGAAATCTGTTACAAAAGATGACTAATTGCTATTTAGTCCTCGACAATTATACATAGTTACAAATACTCTCTAAAACTTATATCACTTATAATTTAAGGATAAAACTTACATTACTTATAATTAAATCCTTAAATTTACATTATTTACAATTTAGTCTTCAAAATCCTATTTCCATATCAGACATAATATTGTGTGTTCCATGATAAATGACTATATATTAACAATACTTCAGATACCATTTATTGACTAAATATTATATATATAATAGAACAAATAAAAATACTAACGAGTAAGAGGGAAACACAACCAACTACTCTTCCAGGTTTAGTTTCATGACAAGCTATTATTGAATTCATCAACTTTTCTCGGATTGCTTCAACCCAATTGTAGTTGTTTATTTTGTCAAGGTGTTCTACGTAATACACCATAATAGAAGCTACTACATCTCTATGTAGAGAAAAACAAAGTAGAACAGGCTAACATTATAAAGAGTATCACAACATTTTTTATTACCTCTTGTCTATGTGTTTTTTGTGCTTTATTTATAGCATCCTACCAACAACAAAAACATTTTTTATAAGGGATAGATGCGAAACCTATGCTAAAGTCAAACACATTTAAGTGATAGTTGCGAAACCTATTGAAATGTGAAAGAGAAGTTAAAACGATAGTTGCGGAACCTATGTATATGGTAAAACGATAGATGTGGATCATGTAATAATATTAGTTGATGCAGAACATAGTTTAATGTGAAACAGGTCTAACGTTGTAGATGCAAAACCTTGTTTAATGTGAAGCAGATTAAAGAGATAGATGCGGAACCATATGCAAATTTTAAAAAGTAAAGCAGAAGTAGTAAATGAGAAACCTATGCAAATATGAAAAAAGTGCAAAAATTCAAGAAAGTTAAAATTGCAAACCTTTATCAGTTTGTTAGTGATTGGTCTTGCTCGGCTTTTATCAACTTTTCTTGATGTCTTATCAGAAAAGTACTTCTTTGTTATCCTTGATTTTATTCGTCTTCTGATTCTGAAAACTTAGGTTCAAAACTCTTGGCTTGTAGTGACATAATTTCATTTCCATGTTTTAAACCAAAGATGATCTTTATGTCATGGTTTGTAAGTTGTAAAAAATTTACCCCCAATTTAAATGCTTTAATATTCGTCATTATATGCCATTGTTATCTGCTCAATTACATCCCAATGCTTTTTGTATGCAGTCTTCTTCGTTCGAAGATCATAGGCTGCCTTTAAAATTGAGTAAAAAGGTGTTTTTTTGTTGCTTCTATATGTTTTGGTCTCACTTTTGTCTCTTCCATCTGTTTTAATACTACAAAGAGGTCGGACCTGTAGAAACATGTTTTTGGTACCATTTTACCTGTAAAAGCAATAAATTAGAAAAATATATCAGCTGTGATGGATGCGAAAATTATAGAAGTTAGATAAGTGCTAGATGCGAAACGTATGGAAATTTGAAACCATTATAAATGTGATGGATGCGCAACCTTTGAAAATGTTAACACATGTGTTAAATAGATAGTTGTGAAACCTATGTTAATGTATATTCATTGAAATACTGATAGAGAAACCTAAGGAAAGATATAATCAAAATATACTGGTAGATGCGAAACCTATGTTAAGTATTAAGCAATACACACTGATAGATGTGAAACCCTATAAAGTCATGCAATTATGACAAAATGATAGCTGCGAAACCTATGTTTATGTAAATACATTGAAACACTGATAGATGCGAAACGTAAATAGACCTATAACCAAAATACACTAGTAGATGCGGAACCTATATAAAAACCTACAATTATAGTTAGAAGAAGTGGGAGTGGAAGGGGGATAAAAAGGTTATATGTGTTTAAAAACGGATATTTATATCGGGGGTAATTTTTGAAGAAAATTTGTAAAATATTTTAGACTTTTATTGGTTATAGCTTTGTGTAACAGTTAATCTCTTTATATATATTAATATTATATATATTGATTTTATTATTATTATTATTATTATATATATATATATATATTAATTATGATGTATTTATTTAAGAGTGATCTCTAATCGATCAAAATATATAGGCCAAAGCTATTTCCTCCATGTTATTTTTTATTTCCTCCATCTTTCAAACTTTCAAAAACACTAGTGATTTGTTTTTACCAAATTACCCTTATTTTTATTTCAAATTTATCACTAAATGCCATTTATCTAATAGATAGTCTTATATGAAAAAAACACAACATTAACCTAACTTTAATCCAAGATATATGATTTTATCTCTAAAATTAACCCTAAAACAAAGAACTTCAATAATTGTGGTTTAAATCTCGAATAATTGTGTATTATTATGCTAAAAAGTGTTTACACCATTATTTTATAACTTGTTTATAAAAACTTCTTTAAGTCAGTATAAGAAAACATGGCAACATATCAATCACACACTGTTCTTCAAATAGGATACAGCTGGATTGAAATTCGGAAGAAAACAGAAGCGGAGACAGTGAAAGACTTGCTATCGCTTTTGGATTGTTAAATACAGATGCAGGAACTCGACTGCAGGTAATGAAGAACCTTCGTGTTTGTTCTGAATTTTTTTTTTGAACACTCAGCATGTGATTCTGAGTGGGCCACTCGGAATCACATGTTTTTTTTTAAACCGAGCAGCAACTGATTCCGAGAGGGCCACTCGGAATTAGCTGCTGCTCGGTTTAAAAAAAAAGCATATGATTCCGAGTAGGCCACTCGGAATCACATGCTGAGTGGGCAAAAAAAAATTCAGAACAGTAGGATATCCCAAGGCGAACCCAAAATCAAACCCTAATCGATTCTAATAATGAAATCAAACCCCAAATGAAACAAAGAAGATGATTTCGTTATCTTATCCCAAATTGAACAACAAAATCTAACTACAAACCCTAATCGAAAAATGAAGAAACAAAGAAGATGATTTCGTTATCTTACCTTCGGCTACTCTCTCTCGGAATTTGTTCTTTGTAAGGTAGTTCTCTAGGGTGAATAATGAGTTTTGTTGTTAAAGTAGTTCTCTAGGGTGAAGAATGAGTTTTGTTGTACGGAATAGAATGGATATGTTAGGGTAATGGTTTTGTGAAGAAAAAATGGGTAAAAGGACAATTTTGTAACTTCCTTTATGGAGGAAATAACATCATGGAGGATTTTTCAAAAGATGGAGGAAATAAAAAATAACATGGAAGAAATATATATTATGAGAATCAAATCCGACTGATTCGAAAATTTTATCATTTATTTAGTATCTAGGGATCCCAAATACCAAAACGAGCCGAGCTGCTCTGAGCCCAACCTATTACATTCCCATCCCTAATCTTGTAAACCCAAATATTCTGGGAATCTAAAAGTAACGAAAAAATTATAGAATATACTTTGAATTTTGGGTTTAGATATTTAAATGGGACGTTCACTTTTTTCACTATAAATGTCATAAATTTTGAATTGTTTTAAAATTTAAATTTAAAACTAACCCCTAATTTTAAGATTCGATTATGATATCACACTATCATCCTTATATCTTTTTGAAATTTTGTTGTTAATAATATATAGAATGTATATTTGATTTTCTAAAAAAGTCTAGAAGTAAAAAGAAGAAGATTAGATATATTTGTGAACTTCGGATCTCGTCGTTTGATTATAGTCGAATAACTCTAACTGATTCGGTGGTTTGTTTTCTAAAACCTAAATTGCGGAATAAAACAAGAACAGAGTTATGGAAAGTTTCGAAAACCTAAACCGTAAAATCAAACATACAAAACTCAAGTCATTGAATATCAAATCATCCGAAAAAAGGATACTAAATATATAGAGTAAAACCAAAAAAGAAAATAAAAAACAATCTATTAAGCTAAATATTGGAAGTAGTACTAATTCTAAGCTTTAGTTCGAGTGGGGGTGCTCCTCGGTTGATCATTATCGGCACCGGAACTGTTCTTTTTGAGTACTTGTTTGGCGCTCTTGTTGGCTTCTTCTTGCTTGCCCTTGATCGCTGCATCCTTGCTCTGGACCTTAAGCCAGGGGCGGGGAAAAGCAGATTCATCCCCCAAAAAGTCCGCCAAAAGTGCAAGCTCTAGAGAAGCAATAAACTGAGCCATCCCAATACTATCTTTTGATTTGATTTACGAGTGTGAGGAGAGTGAGAGAGCGAGAGAGATTATTGGTTTAGCTAAAGCAAAGATAGATTAATAGTTTGAATGTGATCTATAAGCTGAGAGACCTAGTTGTATATATAGAGAGAAAATAGGAAATAGATTGAAGGCAACTAAAATCCCTATACAAAGGGATTTCTATTTTCGTTTGGATATTTATTTCAAAAATAATATATCTCCGGATATATCTCCTTCTTAAAATACAGTGTGAGCAATTAGGATATTTTTAGAGCTAGAGAATATTAAAAATAGTTGATTGAATTTCCAAGATATCTATTTAATTTTAATAATATCTATTTAATGGTAAAAACTAATAACTATAAAAAATAAATATATTATTATTATTTTATATATATTATTTTTAGAGCTGAGAGATTTTTCTACTTTCAATGCGATTCTCGCACACACTATACTTTGAACATGATGGATTGCGAATCTAAAATTCGTGAATAGATTTTTAAAAAAAATTCAAAATTCCGAAGGGAGACTTCTCGATTTTGACGAAATCGCGAGTAAGCTATTGGCAATTTTGTCAAAATCAAGAAGACTCCCTTCACGATTTTGAAGTTAAAAAAAAAAAACAATTTCGAAAATTGGATTCAAATCGTGTGTTCGGTTTAATTAAAATTATGAAGGTTTTTATATAATTAGCGCATACCATTTGTAGGGACAGAACCAACCGCCATGTTCGATGGCCGATTACACGAAAATATTTACTACAGATACCTTATACACTAAACCCGATTTGGTCTTATGGGTTGAATTTGAAAACAAAAAACTAGGATTCATTATATTACGTAGTAAAGACGACGACGGTAGCAAAAGTGGGAAAACTCCTTGGATGTATTTTAGGTGCGAGAGACACAGGGTTTACAAAACTAAGCCCAATCCGGGGTATGTTAAGAAGTGTCGAGATTGTTCATCGAAAAAATGCGGGTGCTTGTTCTATTTAGGGGGAAAATTGGTCTTACGATTATTGGAAATTGACCAGTGTTAAACAGGAAACACAACCACAAACCGATTTTGCACTTGGATGGTCACTCACAAGCCACTAGACTAAAATTAGAAGAAAAGGCGTTTGTTCGTAGTCAAACAGAAGTCGATTCTCGACCAAGAGAGATATACTACGGTTTGAAGCTTAAAGACTCGGAAAATGTGTAGCATGCGCACGATCTACAACATGCGTCAAAAACACGATTTGGTCGATAAATCGGGAAAACCCCAAATGCAATACTTGTTTGGTAAGTTAAAACAACACTAGTATTGTGTTTGGGAGCGGACTTGCGAACGAACGGACGAGAACCTTGAGTTGTTTTTTGCACATCCTAAAAGCATCGATTTCTTGCGCACTTTTCCTCAAGTTCTTATAATGGATAGAACATATAACACTACAAGTTATAAGATTCATTTGCTAGAAATAGTTGGCCAAACTTCGACGAAGAAGACATTTTGTGCCGCTTTTGTTATTTTGAGATCCGAGAAACAAGAGAACTACACTTGGGGATTTAGTGTTCTAAGGGACGTGTTGACGAACAACATGTGTCCATTGCCTAATATTATCGTGACCGATAGGGAGTTGGCCTTAATGAACGCTATCGATGATATATTTCTAGATGCCACTCATATGTTATGCATTTGGCATATTAGTAGGAATATTTGTTCCTACGCAGGGGAAGTTTTGCCAGATGCAAACATAGCCTATGAGTTCGTCGATCTTTATAAAATGGTTCAATATTCAGCCACGCTCAAAGATTATAACAAAACCTTGCTGATTTACACCACATGTACGTATTTTGTCCACTGGTTATCGATTACGTCATGAAGTAATGGATAGACAATTATGGACACAAATTTCTCAATATCGACACAAACAAGTTTAAATATTTGGGCAACCATACTAGCAATCGGTGAGTTATATTACCGTATCTATACATTAGTATTTAATATTAAGTATTAAACTACTAATTTATTGCACTATCTTACGTTATAGGGCGGAGAGTGCTCACTCGAGCCTCAAGCGGGCAATCGGCAGTAGTCTATGCACATTTGAGCAATTTTGGAAAAGTGTTCATGCATTGCTTACCGCTCAACACTCTAACATATTCGAATCGTTCGAGTGTAGTACGTTTCGTCCAAGAAACTCAAGTAGGGGGGGGGGGGTTAATGCATCTATCTATAAGGAAATCAAAGGTAAACTTTCATGTAAATCTGTGGAAATAATAGAGGCAAATCTTAAAACGTCCTTGGGAATATGGTTCACTCTCGGGATGTGTGGTTATGTAATTAGGAAAACTCATAATTTACCATGTGCATGTGAGTTAGCTTTGATTTATAAAGAAGGTAAGGTGATTCAAAATGATGAGTATGACGTTTATTGGAGTACTTTAAAGATCAAAGCTAAGGATGAGGTTGGTATCGAATATGAGCTTACAAGAAAGCTATCCTTAATAAATAGCACCATCTGCGGTTACGGTGCACACATCCAAGATCACATCATAAATAGGATGATGAAAATCCTAGATCCCACTAGGAGTCATGTTTTGGAACCTAAGGAGCCGATTCTCACTAAAGGTAGGAAGAAAGCCGTTCGGGACAAATCAACTAAACAAAACCCATCTGAGTGGGAATAGGATAGTAGTTTAGGCGCTAGTACTCCCGGTATTATAGGTAGCACGACCGCCTCGGTAGCTAATCTAGCATTTTTAGTACCAAAAGATAAAGAGAATGCAAAATCGAAAACCAAGACGCAATCCAAGAAGGAGAGAGCTACTCGTCGAAAAAAGCATTGAAGAGAAAAGATTTTAGCAGCTACGAGAGTTGGTTTCCCAGCTATTTGCATGAATACATTTCTAGCATCAAAGACGTGTCTCCCGACGGTAATTGTAGATTCTGGGCCATTGCTTTAACCGTCTACGACAAGTCCGATTCATGGGACCAAGTTAGATGGGAGTTGATCGACGAATTGCAAAATCAACGCGACCTATGGGAGTGAGTGTTTGATAGTTCACAACGTGTAGATTATCTAGTAAGAAGGTTGGACATTTTGGAAGTGTATGGAAATGGTAATTGGCATTGGATGCCGTTACCCGACTATAGTATATAGTGATAGCCACTAGATATCAATGTATCGTATACCATGTATCGCTGCACCAATCCTATACGTACCTACCTTTACACGGTGTGCCTCCTCGATCGTCTCTTAGGATGGTAGTTGGTATAGGTTTTGTACATGGTAACCATTTTTTGAAAGTAAGTGTCCCTATTAATCCTTTAATATTATATCTTATTTTTTTGTACGTAAGTGTCCCTAGGATGGTAGTTGGTATAGGTTTTTTTTTATTTTTGTACGTAACTTATTTGTGTTTATTTCATCATAATTGCAACTAATACAGTAGCAAATTCGCGAACGCAATAAGTTAAATTTCATCAAAATGACGAACACATTACGCCACGATTTGTAAAAATTGCGAATAACGTGTTCACAATTTTAGCACAATTGGGCCTCCTGTGTTCGCGAATTACCCAAAAAATCAGATCATCTATTCGCGAAACCTACTGGAAATTCGACATTTTCCGTTTTTCGCATGTTCCTGAATTCTAAACTCGATTTATTTTGGACAAATATTATACTCTAGTCATTTAACTCCATTGGTGTAAATTTTAGGGAAAATAAAAATAAAAATCTTCCAAATTCAGGTAAAAAAACAACTTCAATCTAGCATTAATCAACGAAAAAGTACACAAGAAATCATAAAAAATAAAAATAAAATATTGAAGGAAACTTATTCTAAAACAAGAACTGAAGAAAACATTAACTCCTAGTCAACGAAGTTTATCTATCAGGCCAGTTCCATTTCATCAACTTCCTTTCATCTTTTGCGATCTCGTACTCCTTTGCAGCAACACGCATTTCTTCTTCCTTGATGGTAATAATGTCCGAATGGACATGATCCAGCTGATCCTCCGTGATAGTTGGTGTGGATTATTTTCGACTGAGGGTAATTTTGTCAGGTATTTTGTGGTGTTTCAAAGGTATTTAATGTTTGGGTGTTTTGTAGTGAGAGATTTAAGCTGCCTCGATGTATCGAATGTTCATTACCCTTATTAATGAAAGTGGTTGGGTATTTATACCCTTAATTATGGGCCACATGGGCTTTCGGGTCAAACTTATCAAACCGGGTCGAGTTCAAAAACCCATTAGTTTATTAAGCAGATTAACCAAGTCTTTCACCCATCGTCTCAGGCTCATCGGTTCTAGAGTCACAACCCACCGTGGAACGGGAGAAAGTTATTACAAGCACAAAGAGACCCTCTATGTTCATAACTATGGGATCAGATGATGAAAATCCCCCAGAAAAGCTGACACTTCGATAAAGAGGCCGCTTAGTAAAAGCCGAGGCTGTTTTTCCACAGTCTAAATATCCGAAATCAGGGCCCCCTAAGTCTGGGGCCAAGGACAAAGCTACAGGGTCAGAGCCACCCATCAAAGTCCTTAAGGATAAATCGTCTCGTCCGGAGGCTACTGGAACAAGCCTTCGAAATGAACCCTCCGGATCTGAGCCCCAGCCGGACACCAGACCAAAAAGTAAAAGTGATGCCAGCCATCCGGACAGCTCACTGAACCAACCACCAACACTCCTCCACAAAATACAACTGACAATCCTTCCATGGTGATGGAAGATGGGATGGAGGACAGCGTTGAATAAGCCCCTTTTGAGACTGATGTCTCCGGGCAGACGGGGGAAGCTGCCAATGCCAAGAAGAGTAAGGGTAAAGAGAAGCTGTGTTTAAAACATCCGGACCTGCCGGAGTCCCTTGAAGGCAGAGTGGGACCTTGCTCCCATAAGGTGAGCGTAAAGTATCTGCTAGCCATGCAGAACATTAACTACGCCTTCATTCATACTGCTGAATTAGGCCGGATCCGGACGAAGTGGGGGATCCCAGAATCAGTCAAAGTGAGGATACCGGTCGATCCGGAGATGCCAATGGACTGCAAACTGAGTGAGATAGTTTTCTACACAAAACTGTTCAACTGGGAGCTCAGATTTCCCTTGAACCCAGAGATCGTCGGATATTTTCATCTGATAAAGCTCTGTCCAAGCCAACTGAGTTCCAATGCTTGGTACACCCTCATGGCCTGCATCATGGCCTCTAGGCTCTCCGGAATCCCACTTCCGATGGAGCAATTCGCTGTTGTGCCCAGCCTTTGCAAGAATCACATCATCTCCTTCTACCATTTCAACATGGGTGACAATTATAAAGTGGTGGATGATCTGCTCGAATCAGAGAAGAATTGGAAGACCCAATTCTTGTTCATTAGTGGAGCTTGGGAAAATGGGAAGAAGATTAAAGCTGGTGACAACCCAAGCATGCTTACCAGCAGATGGAAAATCACGGGTAAATATTTTTTCATAAAAAATTTGTTTACTTAAATCTTTCCTTATAAAAAATTTGTTTACTTAAATGCTCTTCTTCTTCTTTGGGTAGTGCTGCCGAAGGAGTTTTCCGACTACTTGGAGGAGGGGCAGTCAACTTGTGCCAAGCTGAATGTTTGGGCTGCTGACAAATGGGGAAATCGCTTCCACAATTGTTTTACCGCTGGCAACCTAGTGAGGTCCCACCTCTGGAACACAACCGGCCGGAGAGACTTGTCTTGGGAAGAACCGAACACCCCACCTCCTCCGAGTGTCATCCTATAGAGGACAGATGAGAAGGATGGGAAGTTGGCCTTGCCGGGCAGAGCTAAAGCCCCAAGCAAGATGAAGGGCAAGAAAGGCAAGAAAAATCCAGATGCAGCTGAGGTCAATCCAGGTGGTGCTGAGGAGATCGTCCCAACAAACCAAGATGTGCAGGACCAAGGGGGAATCGATACTGCTCTGCTTCAAGTGGTGGAAGATGAGAGTAATAAAGAGGCAGTTGGACTTCCAAAACCCTCAAAGGCTCCCAAAAAAGACCGAAAACGGGGAGCAGATGGTGGAGATAGGGAAGCTAAGAAGAAGAAAATATCCAAGGGAGATGAAATAGCTCTCCGACCTCAGGACATGGTTACTTTCAACGGTAAGTCTTTTTCTGTTTCAGGGGAGAAGGACATGGTGACCCACTCTTTGTTGAGCAATATTCAACTGGTGCTCAACTTGGAGAGACAAGTGCGAAGTCAATCTACCATCTTCAACACACTCAACACAGACAAAGAGAGTTTATCCAACAACCTCCTTAACGCCAACAAGAATGTTGAGGCATTAAGGAGAGAGATCGAGGAGTTGAAGAAGGGGAAAGAAAACTTGGCCACCAGGCTGGCCACTTCGGAGGGGGCTAACAAAGAACTCCAATCTAAGTGTTCTGGCTTGGAGAAGGATCTTTCCACTTCGAAAGAGGAGGTGAAGGCCAAAGACAATGTCATCCAGACCCTAACCAATGACAAAATTTCGCTCGAAGATGCTGTGTCTAGAGTTAACCAGGAGAAAGATGATTTGATAAAGGAGCAGGAGAAGACAATTCAAGCCATGATCGATGCATACACCAAAAAGGTGATAGATTCCCAAGAGGAAAGGTATGCTGAAGTCAAATCAGACATGGTCTTGCTCTTTCATTAACAAATTCCGAAGAGGACACTCGAAGATTTATGGCGATTTGTGGAATACGAAGACCTCCATCACCACACTATGGACGATGGTGATAAACATAACTATCCCAGTGGTTGGGATAGTACTACTGATGAAGAAGAAGGGACCGGAGAGAGCCCTATCGAGGAACCCAAAGAACCCAAGAAAAAACCAGATGAGGCTGGAACATCAAAGGAAGCTAAGCCTTAAAGTTTCAACTATCTTTTTATTTTTCTTTAATTTTTGTGTTAGACTAAAGTCCTTGGATGGCCAATGCATTTTTGCAACCGTTTCCGGCCCTTGTCCGGATAAACCTTTTTCTTTTAGAATTTTAAAGTCCTTGGATGGCCAAGGCACTTTACATATTTTAATATCACTCCCCGGTGTTAGCCTGACAATTTTATCTTACATAATTCTTGCGTTGTTTTATAGTTACCCAATTTTGATGGCTAATGTTTAAATAACCCTTAGTTATTTTACAAGTATTTTAAAGTGAGAGTATTTAAATTCTCCGATGAGAAATGTTTAAATGGTCATCACTCCACCAAATCAATCCGGTCTGTCAGTGATATTTTAAAAGGTTTCAAAGAAGCTATCAATCAAACCACTCCGAATTTTTCAAGAAGGCATCAAATTTTATTAAAAAGCATGGACACCTCATTAAAACCTCCCCGCACCACCAGGGTAGGAAAGAGTATGCCCCCTAATATTTACATGGACTTTAAACAAGTAAATATTTACATAATATTCATTCGAGATACAATCGGAGGTGTTCAATATTCCAGGGGTGATTCAAAGTCCTTCCATCTTTATCTTGAAGCCTGTATGTCCCAAGCTTAAGCTTTTCACTGACCACATAGGGTCCTTCCCAAGTTGGAGCTAGCTTGCCGAACTGCTTCTCCTTAGTATGTAGGAAGACGTTTCTCAACACTTTATCCCCTGGTTGAAAATCCCTCCTTCTGACTCTGGAAGCAAACCTGCTTCTCATCAAACCCTGATAGTGCGTGGCTCTGAGATGAGCCTTAACTCTTTTTTCTTCTATCAAGTCAAGTTGACTTCTGATTGCCACTTCATTAGCCTGTTCGGAAAAATTGTGGACTCTGAATGAAGGAAAAGTTGCTTCTATAGGAGCTATTGCATCCATACCATATACCAAAGCAAATGGGGATTCTTGTGTAGCAGCCCCATGAGTAGTCCGGTAGGCCATAGTACTTCTTATAGATAACTTGGCCGTTTTCCAACAGCCCGTTCTAAAATCTTTTTTAGACCGTACATGATGGTCATGTTCGCCACTTCAACCTGACCATTCGCTTGTGGGTGGAAATGAGAAGAAAAGCAATGCTGAATGCCTCTAGAGCCACAGAAGCTCTCCATATCCTTATTATCGAATTGTGGCCCATTGTCTGTGGTTATCTTTTGTGGAACCCCAAATCTGCAGCAAATATGAGATAAGATAAATTGTATAACATCTTTTGAAGTAGTTCCTGCCAATGGGGTTGCATCTATACATTTTGAGAAATAATCGATGACAACTATAATAGTTTTGCACCCCCCGGAAGCCATAGGTAAAGGTCCCACCAGATCCAACCCCCAACGAGAAAAAGGTATTGGCTTAGAAATTGACTCTAAAGGGACAGTTGGGATATGAATTTCATTACCATCTCTTTGGCATGGATCACACTTCTTCACCAATTCCTTGGCATCTTCCATTATAAAGGGCCAGTAGTATCCGGCTAACAAGACTCTTCTAGTTAAAGCTCTATAACCACAGTGTGATGATCCCTCACCATCATATAATTTGGACAGCACTATTTGGGACTCTTTAATCCCCAAACATCGCAATAGAGGTTTACTAAAAGACTTCTTGTAAAGAACGTCTCTTAGGATTACAAATCCAGGAGCCTTATACTTCACTCTCCTTGCTACTGCTTTTTCCAGAGACAAGGTGCAATCTGAGATATATTAAAAAAGAGGATACATCCAGTCTTGAGGTTGACTTACTTGTATGTTTAAACTTTCCTCCCCCTCTTTGCTCTGATTGAGTTGAATGGATGGATATTCTTGCACGTGAATGCATAGGTAGGACTCAGAATATGCTATGGTTGCCAAGGATTCTGCTAGCGTATTTTCTGTTCGGGATATGTGCTCATAGATAACGTCTTTGGAGTTAAGTGCCACTTCTTTAAGAATGAATAACTATTTAACCAGCTGCTCCTTTTTTTCCTCGGATTGAGCTTGTGCATGATGGATAAGAAGCTGAGAATCACTCATTAACCTGACCCTTTTGCCTCCACAAATTAGGGCCAACTTTAAACCAGCTATAACAGCTTCATATTCGGACTCATTATTGGAAGCGCCGAAAGCAAAACATATAGCCTGGTACATTTTGTCGCCGTGCGGAGAGGTTAAACATATTCCAGCACCACAACCCATGGTACTTCATCCACCATCAGTCCGGATAACCCATAATTTCTTAGTCTTTTACCCCGTTTCTTGCTTAGTGTCTCGGTCCGAATGGAATTCAACTAGGAAATCAGCAACAGACTGAGCTTTGACTGCAGTTCGAGGGGCAAAATCAATATCATAGTCTCCCAACTCCACTGACCATTTGGTCATTCTGTTTGATACATTTTCCTTCTGAATAACATTTTCAAGGGAAAATTCGTTCGGACAATGATAGAATGAGACTGAAAGTAGGGTCTCATTTTCCTAGCAGCAATTACTAAAACCAGTGCTAATTTTTCAAGTTTTAAATACCTCTTTTCAGCATCTATCAAGCTTTTGTTGATGTAGTACATCGGACGAGGATAATTATCCACCTCCCTTACTAGTACTGCATTTATGGCACAATCAGAGACTGCTAAATATAGGTACAATGTCTCTCCATCAACAGGTTTAAACAAGGTTTTAGGGGAGGATAAGTTTTTTTAATTTCATCGAAAGCCTGGTCGCACTGTGGAGACCAGTTAAATTCTTTTTCACCTTTTAAAGTTTGAAAAAACGGGGCACACCTATCCGAAGACCTTGAGATAAAACGGTTTAGAGCAGCTAACCTCCCTGTCAATCTTTGTACTTCTTTAATATTCCGAGGAGGCTCCATCTGCAATAGAGCACTAAACTGGTCTGGATCAAGCTGTATCCCTTTCTCACTTATCACATACCCCAAAAATTTCCCGGACTACACTCCGAAAACACACTTCTCTGGATCCAACTTTAAATTTACTTTTACCAAGTTGGCAAATGTTTCTTGCAGATCTGCCAAGTGTAGTTCTTCTTCCACACTCTTTACCATCATGTCATCAATGTACACTTCCATGTTTCTTCCAATCTGATTAGCGAAAGCTTTGTTCACCAACCTTTGATAAGTAGCCCCAACATTCTTTAACCAAAAGGCATCACCTTGTAACAATGAAGGCCCATATCAGTAACAAAAGTAATGTGTCCTTGATCCTTTGGATCCACTTGAATCTGATTATACCTGGAGAAGGCATCCATAAAGGACAACAACTTATTCCAATATGTGGAGTCCACTAATTAATCGATATGAGGGACCGGATATAGGTATTTTGGGCAAGCCCTATTAAGGTCTGTAAAGTCAATGCACATTCGCCACTTCCCATTTTTCTTTTTTACTAATATCGGATTGGTTGTCCATAAAGGGTACTGAGATTCCTTTATGTGCCCCATCTTAGTGAGCCGGTCAACCTCTTGAACTATGACATCAACTTTATCCTTAGAAAAAGCTCTCATCTTTTGTACAACAGGTGCTATATCTCTCCGGATGGATAGTTGGTGTGATATAATATCTGTTGGTAGTTCGGTTACATCAGCATTGCACCAAGCAAAAACATGTTGATGGTCTGTTAAAAAAGACAGCATTTTACTCTTCAGTTCTGATGTCATCTTAGATCCGATCTTGACGTTTCTTCCTTCAGCCAGAGAGTGAGTTTCAACCTCTTCAATTGGTATTAAAACAATACGGGTCTCTTTGGGGTCATCAATTTCACCCTCTCCCCAAGAGGGCCCCTCCAACTGCTAATCCTCACTGATCCGAACTGCCCCCAAAGTTTGAGGGCCAGTGCCGTTGCTTAACACTCCCTTGATATCTTTTGACTACTTCATATAACTCCTACTTGCCCTTGCACAACGTATTTTAAACATTGGTGGACTGTCGAAGCCACAACATGCATCCTGGAAAGCCAAGATCTTCCTAAAATGGCATTTTAACATGTGGGACAATTCACCACAATATAAATTACTCTGACCATCTTTTTAAAAGGGCCCTTGCCAACAAAACCTCCTCCTCAAACTCCCCGATCACGTCCGCTGAGCTTCCAGTAAAACCCACAATTGACCTGTTCGAATGCTAAATCATTGCTGGATTTTTTGTTTGTTTATAGGAAGTCAAAAAAAGGATATTGGCTGAACTACCGGTGTCCACCAAAGTTCGTCTGATGTCATTGCCCCCAATGGATGCTCCCATCACCACAGCATCTTCATGGGGACCAGCTATGTCCCTCAAATCATCTTCATCGAAAACAATGAAGGGAAAAGGAATTTACGATTGATAGGAAGTCATGCCTCCTTCCAGTTGAGTAGCCAGGGTATGAACATGCCTCTTTCTCCAAGAAGCAGTCGGTGCAGTCATGGTGTCCCCCCCAAATATGGTAAGTGACTTAAAAAAGCTGATGAGTCCGGAAACCGTCTTGCTGTGTTCTATGATAACGCCCACCTTATTTTGGGTTGGATCAGGATCCAAATACTCTAACTCCACATCAAATCTTTCAATTATCACCATAGCCCCATCTGGAGCCGATGTTCTTGCGTTGTTTGGGCCAGTCCGATGAGCATTATCAGGCCTATTTCCACTTCTTCTTTTAACATAAGCACCCAACTTTCCTCTTTCAATCAAATTTTGCACCTCTTGCTTCAAAGCGATGCAATCTTCCGTGTTATGACCAATATATTTATGATATTGTCAGAAACAATTATTACGATTTTTCCTCAAAGATTGAAGTGCAACTTGCTTCCTGAAGTGTACTTCGTCTTTTGTTTTGTCATAGATGGTTTCCATATTCTCTTTTAACTCGGCAAACCACTCTGGTTGAACCCAAGGCCCTCGCTTATTTCTGGATTGTTGACTCTGAGCTGGTGTTGGGCGGGATTGAGCCTTGGCCCTGCTGGGACCCTGTCCGGCTTCGTTAGCCTTGTACCCGGACTGATTCTGGTTCTGGTTTGGTGCACCTGGGGCCGATCTCACCTGCCTATGCACCCTGGTCTTTTTTGTTTCATCTACATTGATTCGTTTCCCCACCTAATTCAGCAAACCGCCCCACGTCATTGCCTTCTTTTTTGTTACTAAATCAGCCAAATTACCATGGCTCAAACCCTGTCTTAGAGAAGCTATTGGTACTTGTTCAAAACAATCAGCTAATCCATTCTTGGTGTTCACAAAATGACTTATATATTCTTTCAAGGATTCATTTGGTTTTTGGGCACAATGGATAATAGTGTCTCCATTTCCGTTCACTTCCTTACTTCCAACAAACTGCCTCCGGAAGGCCACCCAAAAAGTATCAAAATTTCTGATGCAGCCCTGTGGCAAACTATTGTACCACTTCTACGCACTCCCCGTAAAAGATTGGGAGAACGCTCTACAAAACAACTTATCATCATCGTCCAAATTCATCATAAAGTTTTTGAATTTCTCCAGATGATTATCTAGATCTTTACTCTCATCGTATTTTTCCATCTTTATGCTGTCAAACCTCTTAAGAAGGTTTCCGGACAGTATATTGGAAGATAATGGAGATTGTCTCCAATTACGGCCATGACTAAACACAGTATCTTCATTGGGAGTTGCAAAGATACCTGGTTCATCATGAAAGGCGAAAGGATTCATCAACAGTCGGTCTATATGTCTCCAGCCATGGCTGTGACCATGAGATGACCCTTTTTCTATATGCCTTTTCAACCTTCCATATCTGTCCCTCTTTCTTCAATACCTTTTGAACAACTTCTGCTTCTTTTTAGAATGGCCTTCATCGCTGCTGGATGATAGGAACTCCTCAACTCCATCTTCGTTCGAGGAGCTACTAGAAGATTCTAAATCTGAATCTGAGCTCTCCACTGGTTTAGACTGGTGAGACTTCTTTGAGCTAGCATGAGTCTTTTTAGTACTTACAGGGGTTTTTGCTGATGGGTCATGCTCCCTTTGGATTGTCACTGTGGTAAACGACTGACACTTTTGATTTATCTTTTAAGCCCATCTCCACCCTTTTAGCAGCTCTCAAGGATTCTATCTCGCTCTTCAATCGTGCATTCATCATTCTCTCCCACCACTTCTGCCAAAGTCGGTGGTACTGCCTGCTCGTCCGGATTCATCCGAACAAGTTTTTCTTGATGGTTTCGAATGCTAAATTCAGGCACCTTCTCCTCCCACTGTGGTTGCCAATTTGGTGTGGATTATTTTCGACTGATGGCAGGTAGTTTGTGGTGTTTCAAAGGTATTTAATGTTTGGGTGTTTTGTAGTGAGAGATTTAAGCTGTCTAGTTGTATTAAATGTTCATTACCCTCATTAATGAAAGTGGTTGGGTATTTATACCCTCAATTATGGGCCACATAGGCTTTCGGGTCAAACTTATGAAACTGGGTCGAGTTCAAAAACCCATTAGTTTATTAAGCAGATTAGCAATTAGCTTAGTCATAAGGTGATTAGTTTACTTTTGTCCAGTTCGGATGGTTCAGTGGGTGGTTTTTGTCTGAAATACCCCTGTCCAGATTCTACAGTGAGTGGTGAAAATTTCCGGACTCATCAATAGTATCCGTGAGTCGGTAGTTGAACAGGTTAAATGCAACATGACGTTCCAAGTCGTTGAGGTCGGAAACTAGATGTATACGAAATGTTTTTATAACGTACCATCAGGCTTTTACCTCATCCAAACGCCTCGAAATCTTAGGCGGCTGCACACTATCCCCATCGTATAGGAAATACATCTGGCATAACATTTCCTCCCAGTAAGGTTTACCCTATTCTTGTGTGTAGGTTTTACCTACTTTGCTAGACGTTTTCGTCAAATATTCATCTTCCAACTCAGTCCAAAGAGACACATTTGTCTAGGTTATTTTTAGTGTATATTTTAATGGTTTGATAGTGCCTATTTATTGGCCATTTCGTATTTAGATAAAGTAATCGAAGTACACCACTTAGTACATGTAAGATAAGGATAACGTAATCCAAGTACACCAATCAATGCACGACATTTGTCAGATAAGGATAATGCAATCCAACTAGACCAATAATTGTGTGACACCTAAGACGTACAAAAGTACAGACATCTCATTGAGCATTATCAGGGGTCTGATTATAGCGTAGGTTCCATTATTAGGGGTCGCGCTATAACAAGACCTACTATCAACTCTCGCCAAATGGGACTCCCGCCATATAAGGCTCCCGCCAAAAATCAACTCCCAACTACCGCCAAATGATATGTAGGTCTCATTATAGTGTATATGTTGATTTTCCTTTTTTGTTGTGTTCTCACAACGTAAGATACGTAAAATGATATAGTATCATATGATGTTCGTCAATAACACGATGAACCTAGCCAACATTAAAGCATAAAAACAAAAACCTAGGACAACATATAAACAACATCACAAGAACAATCAATAAACGACACATAAAAACAGAACATAAAACAACGCTAACATAAACTCTAGTAGTCGGAGTCATAACCCGTGCTGTCTTCAACATCGACGTCGTTGGAAATATCATCCTCCCTACATGCAATTCTATCCTCCAGATACAGTATGATCTCCGTAGTTATGGAATCATTGATCGTCACATTCCACACACTTTTTGCTTCTTTCATAATTTTAAATTGGAGGAACATCAAACGCTCGAGCGGTTGGACAACTAAGTACCTGGTCTTCACTTCATCGCGGTTGCGCTATGTAACTAGTTACCCCAGATATACCGTAATTGAAATAAATCCTACACAAGACACAACTTTAACCACTTGAACTAAATAAATCCTACATGCCTTCCATGTAGCCTCATCCCACAAACGGCGTATGTTAACACGCCTTCTCCGCTCATGTGGTAAAATTGGTCGCAATACAGGTGGTATATCCTGAACATTCCCAAGATGTCAAGCGACCCGCTGTGGATAGGACGCCTCAACTATGTCGGAAGCCTTCAACATATTGTCTACCCAGGCCATGTTGCAGAAGGGGAAATTATCACGGATAAGCTTGTATGCCATGAACCAGACCTACAATACAATAAAAGAATAATTGATCAAAACTAAGTGGTAATAAAAGATTGATTGAAAAAATAAAGAAAATGTAACTTACATTATGCTCTCTCAATGTATGACGGGTATTCATACGAGTCTCGTCATCCACGCGAAAAGGTGGAGGCGCATATCTGCACAAGGTAGGCATCGAAGGCTCGTAGAGACTGTTGCCCATGGTCACAAACGGGGGGAAGTGATTGTATCACGTCTCAAACAGATCAACAAAACTAGTAACCCCAAGCGTGGGATGCATGGACAATTTACCTCAATGGTGATACAACTGAGCTAATAAATGTTGGCCCCAGTTGTATCTAACTGACGTCCTATAGTGCTCGACAAACTACAAGTAATCTAAAGAGATATTGTTCCCAGTCTTGTTGGTCACAATACAACAACCTAGCATGTGGAGAAAATAACCTCTAGTGACACACACCACCATATCATCAGAAATAGAATCATCTATAAAAAAACTCTGGATGTACACCTCACAGAGAAACTGTAGCCTAACAGATCTAAAAATAGAAGCTCTGTTACTCTTTAACTCCTCCTTAAGAACATCGACATGCATATCTAGTGAATAAGAATACCAAGCTAAACACTGTCCATCACTAGGAAAAGTTTGGAGGTCGCACTGTCACTTATAACTGGTAGACTAGTTATAGCGTGTACGCCATCTAACGTAACCGTCATATCCCCGAATGACAAGTGGAATTTATTGGTCTCCGACTGTCACCTCTCTATAAACACATCAACCATGTGCACGTTGGTAGGCCAACGCTCGAAGCAATCGATGAGGGGAGCAAAACAAGACATCATCACCTGCTCACTCACCTTGCTCTGACCGGTGAGATACCATTCATAATGGGTACCACACATCGCCTATCATCGTGTGGGTCGACAAGCCTAAACAATATTTAAGTAAGTTAGACAATATATAAAATAATATTTACTACACGTTAAACCAATCCAAAATATTGCTGGTCCAGAGTCCCACGTGTAAGGGAAACCACAGGCGCACGAGTGTCGGGGCGACGCTGCTGCCTGATTGACCATGAAGTATGCTCACACTCGGTATCAGTGTCATCATGGTCTGATCCTGAATGAAGAAGAGGAGTACTCTGTTTGTGAGGCATGCTGAAAATAAAAAACAACACATTGTTATATACCAAAACAAACCCAAAAAATTACCAAACACCCTTCTATATGTTTAAATGCAAGACATAAACTAACGAGATGAATATGCAAGTTAATTTGGGGTCTAAATTTCTTAATTTAATAAAACAAGGAAAAACTTCAATACAATATGCCCAATGTTGGTGAAATTACGAAGACGTTGCACCCAATTTTTGGCAAATCGCGAATAGACTATTCGTAATTTCACCAGCAAAATTACGAACAACCTCTTCCCAATTTTGGGAAAATCGCAAATAAAGTCTTCGTGATTTGCCCAAAATTGGGAAGAGGTTGTTCGCGAATTCGCTCGAGACAGCATCCTCCAAAACCTGCAAACCCTAGAACCCTAATCGCTGGAATCTAACCCAAATTAAAAAAAACATACCAAAACGTTGACAATCACTAAACTAACACATAGATATAACTAACTTGCCAACAACACAACAATAATTAGATGAAGTTCGAGTTTTTCGGCAGAACCTATAACTCTAAATATCACTAAAATTACCTAACTAAAATTCAAAAAAATAACATCAATAAGTATAGGATTCATACGTTAACGTGTTTGTAAGTTCGGATTTGAGAAATCTAGAGTTTTGTTTTCGCTGATCTTGAGAGCTTTTAGGGTAGAAAAGAGAGAAAAAAGGAAGTTTGGGCTGAAATACAGCTTTTATATCAAGGGTATTTTGGTCATTTTCAGGGTCTCATTATAGCCAAAGGAGGTCTCATTATAACAGGGTCTCATTATAGCTAAAGGGGTCTCAAAATAGCTTTGCCCAAAGAAGAAATATCGCTCACTGAAGTCCTCAGTTGCAACATAGTAAGCTAAGAATGCAAGTGCTCTTCTAAGCCATGTAAAAACAAGAACACAAAGAGGCAAAGTACTAGGGTTCATAAATAAACAACACGGGTTGAGCTCTCTCCAATATAAAACTATAAAGCTTCAACCTTCTTCTTCACTCACTAATAAATTTTGGGTAATTTCAAAATGTGATTCTTTCTTAGAACACTTGTTGTCTTGTAATGTCATGATACTATTTATATAGTATTTAGCAGCAAGAATAAGACTCTAACGCATGATTGTTAACAACTTGTTATAAGCCATATTATCCTACACCTCCATTTGTATCGGAGTGAACGGTCACTCTAGAGCACTTGTGTCTGTTTTATGAGGGATTTATTCTTGTTAAGATTGATAGTTTGGAAATATCTAGAGCTTAGATTTGTTGATTTCACTATTAAAGAAGATAGAACAATAAGTAAGAGAGACAAATGCAATATTGTAGAGAGAAATGTGTCAGAATAATAATATATATTAAAAATGTACTTGTCCTTAAAAAAATAATTTTCTTATATAGTGATAGTGGTGGGGCTCATTTTACATAAGTGGTCCCCTTGACTATATTTTTCCCTTTTTACACCCTTACTTCTCCTATTATTAATTAAGTCCTTGTTATTTCTAGATCTATCACTATAGTTACATATATAATTACGAACATATAGTAACATGATCTATTTATGTCGACCCAAAATGACCTGGGTATTTATCGCCCTTATTAGTAGCCCTCCAGTCTTTACAAAAAGATGAGTGAAGACTATCCAGTCTTATGGTCGAAACATCTTGTGGTTCCTGGTGGAATCCGAATGGGTAAGCTTAATTTTAATGTATCCAACATCACATGGAATAGTAAAATGGTCCATAATTGCTTCAATGTGTTTTAATTGAGTTGTATCTTGTAATGGAGTGGAGTATAGTATGAAATCCTTCAAAGTTCTGAAGCTCTACATTGGGATTCCTGTGAATGCCACTATTGGTTCACTAAAAGTAGTTGGCGACGTCTTAAGTGTTATTGTTTTGTTTGTAATCTATCTGATGTTTATAACATTTTTGGATAGAGGAGACTGATGAGGCTGTGACGGAAGCGCTCGACGGTGGACTGCACATGGAAGAAGAGTTAGAGATGATACTAAAACCTAATTCAAACAGACATCTCTCAAGATGACAAGCATTGTAGTTTGGGTTTCATGTTGGAGCCTAGACATAAAGAGAAAATAAAATAAAGCGTTTGTACTATAAAGTCTTTTTTTGCAATATGTAGACAGATCTGAAAGACTTATTTATTTATGTGTTCCTCTATTATAACCAGGCATATAACATTTATGAATCTTCAAAGTATTAGTTCCACTAGTTTTCAAGTATATTATTGTGCATTATTTGTTTTGTTTTTATCTATTGGCCATAGAAATTCTTATATGAAGTTATAGAGCATTGGGAGCCCAATGCCTAAGGCCTTTAAGACTAGATTAATAGATCGGTGGATAGAACCGGTCGTATTGTTGTATTTTTTTATTCTAATCTTATGTATTTGTCAATATTATCAGGAATAAAAATAATAGGAATAATATTACCAAAAATAAAAATAATAAAAATAATAAAAATAATAGTAATAATATTACCAGAAATAAAAATAAAAATAATAAAGATAATACGAATAATATTACTAAAAATAAAAATAATAAGAATAATATTATCAGGAAATAAAAATAAAAAAGAATAATAGTTAACTTCATAAAAATATTAGTAAAAATATTAGCAACATAAATAATATTGTCGAGATTAAAAATAATCCATAAAAATAATAATATTATAAAAATAACATAAATAATAGTAACAACTATAAAAATAACTTAAATAATAATGAAAAAATAAAAAATAACAGAATAATATTACGAGGACAGAAAGTAACCATAATAACAAAATATAATAGTTAACTTTGTAAAAAAACAAGAATAATAGTTAACTTCATAAAAATAACGTGAATAATAATAATAATAAAATATTATCAGGAATAAAAATAGCAGGAATAATATTATCAGAAATATAAATAACATGAATAATATTATCAGAAATACAAATAATAGAAATAATAACAATAATTTTTGATGATCTAGTAAGATTCCTTCTTGTACCAAACATGAGCGTATTTTTTCATATCTGAATCCGATAAGAAGATCACCGTAATCATGAACTAAACCCAATCATAAAAACATTATAATCTAGATGTTGGACATGAAATTCTTCCAATATATATAAAACGTTGATACCCAACACACGGAAAGTCGAATTCGAGTTGGTTAGCATAAAGAAAGAAAAAAATACTCCAATAATTTTAAATTGATACGCTCGAAGTTATATATCTTCATTTCTATAAAGGTGAAGACATGTGTATCTCCATTTTATTTATTTATTTATTTAATAAACAATAAATTGTGGAAAAAAAGTTCTCTTTCGGCACGCTTGGACATACTTCCCTCCACTTTTTTCACTTTTGGCAAGTAACGCATCCCTTGTTTATTTTGGAAAGTCCTCTATAATTTCATATAAAAAACAATTTTTATTCACTCATGTTGGATTACAATCAAGTGATGATTTTTACCATTAATACCTCAATAATTATTGTCTTTAATCTTGGAGTTCAATTTTTACCAAATGGAGATATTGCAAGTGCTTTCTTGTTAATCTAATTCTGGAAAGGGAAAGAAACCAGTGTAAGATTTTATAAAATTTAAGCAGATATTCCACAATGAACCCAGCTAAGGGCCACCGGTAAAGTGGCGACATATACCAAATATCCAACGGGTTTCCATTTGCATAGTTAATACAAACATTTGAGCTGTCGGAGATATTGCAACTTCTTGCTTGAGGAGTACTTGGTATTATGATTCCAAATTTGAAGCTTTCTCTTCTAATTTAAATTCCAGAAAAAGAAAGAAAGTAGTATAAACTTGTATAAAAGTTAAACAAAGGCTCCACGATGAACCGAGCTAAGGGCCACCAGTAGAGTACAAGATGGCCACATATAACACATAAGCTTTGAAGATTTCACTTCGCGTAGTTAATACATACTTGATACTTTTGAATTGAGCCTTCAAACTTATCTACTTTGGCCTCTAATTCTCCAAGATTTTTGACAAACTTCCTTTTTCCGACTATCTCACAGGTATAAGTCTGCTTTGCTTTTGTTGGTTTTTGTGTTTCTATTAGCATCAAATCCTGGACAAAATAATGAGATCATCATATAGAGCTCTTAATGATAAGCATGACACCAACTCCTTAGAATGACACCAACTCAGAGAATAAGAATAACACTTCTACTAATTAATTAAGACTGAAATTAGTTAAACAATAAAGTGCGTCTTTGACAAGTTCTTAATGAAAGCTGAAAACACGAGTCTTTTTCTGATTTTTGTTCTTTCGTTCCATATGGTGACCATGTTATCCAGCCCATCAGAAGCAAGAAGATGATTTGCAGACAAATATTTTAGGACCGAATGAGTAAGGTGAATGACACAATATTGAGTAAAATAAACTTCAATGTTAAGAAAGTAAGCGAGTATTAGGTCTAGTTTGGTTGTAGACTAATATATGACCAAAAACATAATACGAGATACGATGAGTGGTCGACCAATGAATGGCATTGACAGGCTTGGGGTGACCATCCAAATCATTGGGAGCCCTCCAAGTAATATGTTTCGCTTTTTCATGGCCCTTAATTTGATATATTAGTGCTTAATAAACATATTTAGAAAAAAATAAGTTTGAAATACTTCCCACGACTCAGAGTAATGACCAATGAAAACACCTATTACACAATATGTAATCCAAACCTCATTTGCACGCAAAAGAGGTCCGATCTTGATACAAGTTAAAGTAGGCAATTATTGTAAATTATTAGTTACTTTCTGAATTTTGTTAATTTTAGTGCAGTTGAATAGAAATCATATAGTTATCAAAGAAATAAAACCTTCTAGCCAATAAGTAAGATGCAACGCTCCAAATTTGCAAAAAAACAAAAGCAAAACATACATATATACACTTGTAACATCAAATAAAAGCCCACAACCGAAAATGAACAGATATATGGAATGTAAAAGCTCTCAAGATAAAGAAAGAGATATACTAACTGAACTCGGTTTCCGATTTGTAACTTGGTTCGGGTTTGGATTTTTAACCTGGAGAATGGTCCTTCTCTTTTGGAGATGTATCTCCCACGAAATGTGGCTTTTTTTTGAAAACATGAAGACTCATTGTAGCTCCGATGAGTCGCCACCTGATACATATAACCCGATCAACAATTCAAAAAATATTGTTCCAGAACCATATCATTGATTGAATAAGCGATTAAAAGTGATTTTTACTTGAAAAATTAAAAAAGATATATAGAATAAATTTGTGAAAGAAACAAAATAGACGATGTGTTTGGAATTTGAGAGAGTAAACTAATATTTTTCTATTTTACTTGGATGTATTAGTAAATATGATTTGTGATCATATGGATCGGTAAATCTCAACAAATTTTAATCCCAATTCGTAAGTCTTCCAAATCAAAAATTAATTTTCTATAAAACTAAAAAATTAACTTCTAAACTTTAAAAAAAATTGAAAACCAAATTATAATTGAATTTTATATTTTTTAAAAGTGGACCGGTCCAATGACAGACCCAACCGAAAACGTATCGAACCAGACCAGAAATTTAGTAGTCCAGTCCAATTCTAAAAATTAAAACCGAAAGCTTAGTGGTGCGATCCCAACCGATACGCTTAGTAGTTCGATCCAGTTCCGTCAATATCCGGACCGAAAACCATAACAGCCCCAACGACAGTAGATAAATCGTGTCATATCTAAACTTTTAACCGGCTCGAAAAGTATAAAAAATAAATTACGGATGAAATGACCGCTGGATTGTTCTGTTTGGGCTTGTTTCTTCTATTTTATTGGGTCCAGTGATTTTTTTTAATAAAAATTTGAAACCAGTTACGGGTAGTAATTTAAATAATAATTTAAATATACTTATCTCATCCTTTATCCGTTATGACCGGCCAAATTTTATCGGATCGAGCTGTTGAAACAATTTTACATCCTAAACAAATGGTATCCAGAAACTGGTCCAAACGGATTGGCAAGAGATCAGATTTAAATTTAAAAATATAAAATCCAAAACAAACCAAATCAGTCTTATATAAAAGAACCAAGTCGATTGAATCACTCAAACCCATACGAATCCTAGTCCAAACCCAACCTATTTCCTTTCCTATAATCTTGTAACCGAAAATATTATACCATCATAAAAGTAACAATATACAATATACTTTAATAAAAAACCTATGCAATATACTTTAATTTCTGGATATAGATAAACGTCATAAATTAAACACTTAATTTTGAGGTTTGTCTATTGATATTATACTATTAATCTGATATCTTTTTGAAGTTTTGTTGTTAATAATATATAGTATAGTTAGATATATTTGAATTTATGTAATAATCTGGAATTAAAATAAATAAATAGAAGATTATATATATAATTTGTGAACTTCGGATCTCGCCGTTTGATTATGGACAAATAACCCTAACTTATAAAAGTTTCCGAAAACCAACTTAACTCATTGAATATCAAATCATCCGAAAAAAGGATACTAAATATATAGAGTAAAACCAAAAAAGAAAATAAAAAACAATCTATTAAGCTAAATATTGGAAGTAGTACTAATTCTAAGCTTTAGTTCGAGTGGGGGTGCTCCTCGGTTGATCATTATCGGCACCGGAACTGTTCTTTTTGAGTACTTGTTTGGCGCTCTTGTTGGCTTCTTCTTGCTTGCCCTTGATCGCTGCATCCTTGCTCTTGACCTTAAGCCAGGGGCGGGGAAAAGCAGATTCATCCCCCAAGAAGTCCGCTAAAAGTGCAAGCTCTAGAGAAGGATTAAACTGCGCCATCTTAATGCTATCGTTTGATTTGATGTAGGGGTGTGAGAAAGCGGGAGAGATTATTAAGTTAGCTAAAGCAAAGAGAGATTAATAATTGAATGTGATCTATAAGCTCAGAGACCTAGCTGTATATATAGAGAAGATAGGAAATAGATTTAACGCAACTAAAATCCCTAATACGAAGGGATTTCTATTTTCCTTTGGATTCTTATTTCAAAATAACCTCTCCAAATATATTGCCGTTTTAAATAACTGTGAACAATTAAGATATTTTCAAAAAGGTAGATAATATTTAAAGTAGTTGAATGAATTTCCGATGGAATCTAATTTGATATAAATTTCCAATAAAATTTATTTAATGTATTGTTAAATGTCAGTAACTAAAAAACTAATTTTATTACTAAATAAGAGAATTACGAACTAGTTGGACTCAAATTAGAGCCAATAAAAGGTAGTAGCCTCTTTTTAAATATAAGATTAAAATTTAGGCGCCAAAACTCCTCTCCAAAAAAAATAAAAAATAAAGTGAAAATTTTGTTTAAAAACGAGGAGATTTTTCACAAAAACAGAACAAAACCACCGGCTGCTCTATAACAGCTTCTTCGCTCACCGACAGCTGACCATCAGTCACAATACAAGAACCTAGCATGTGGAGCAAATAACCTTTAGTGACACACACCACCATATCATCAGAAATAGAATCATCTATAAAAGAACTCTTGATGTACACCTCATGGAGAAACTGTAGCTTAACAGATCTAGAACTACCCGCCCTGTTACTCTTTAACTCCTCCATAAGAACATCGACATGCATATCTAGTGAACTAGAATACCAAGCTAAACATTGTCCATCACTAGGAAAAGTTTGGAGGTCGAACCGTCACTTGCAACTGGTAGACTAGTGATAGCGTGTACATCATGTAACATGACCATCATCTCCTCGAATGAGAAGTAGAAGTTGTCGGTCTCCGAATGCCACCTCTCTATAAACGGATCAACGAGGTGCACGTTAGTTGACCAACGCTCAAAGCAATCGATGAGGGGAGGAAAAGAAGACATCATCACCTGCTCGCTCACCTTCCTATGGCCAGTGAGATACACTTCACGATGGGTACCGTACATTGCCTAGCATCGCGTGGGTCGACGATCCTACACAATATTTAAGTAAGTAAGACAATATATAAAATAACATTTACTACACGTTAAACCAATTCTAACTTACCTCGCCCTTAAACACGTTATATGCCTCATGAAGTCTGTAGTCTAGATGACTATATGGCACGTGGGGATTCACTCTCCAGAATTTCTGGTCCAGAGTCCCACGCGTAAAGGAAACCACAGGCGCACGAGTGTCGGGGTGACGTTGATGCCTGACTGACCGTGAAGTAGGCTCATGCTCCGTATCAGTTTCATCATGGTCTGATCCTGAATGATGAAGAGGAGTACGCTGTCTGTGAAGCATGGTGAAAATGAAAACAATAAATTGTTATATACCAAAACAAACCCAAAACAATTACCAAATCTATATGTTTAAATGCATGACATAAACTAACGAGATGAATATGAAAGTCAAATCGGGGTCTAAATTTCTCAATTTAATAAAACAAGGAAAAAATTCAATACATTATGCCCAATCTTGGTGAAATTGCGAACACACTGTTCCCAATTTTGGGCAAATCACGAATAGACTATTCGTAATTTCACCAGCACAATTGCGAACAACCTCTTCCCGATTTTGGTCAAATCGCGAATAGGATCTTCGCGATTTGCCCAAAATTGGAAAGAGGCTGTTCATGAATTCGCTCGAGACAGCATCCCCCAAACCTGCAAACCCTAGAACCCAAATCGCTGAAATCTAACCCAAATTCAAAAAAACATACCAAAATGTTGACAATCACTAAACTAACACATACCTATAACTAACTTGCCAAAAACACAACAACAATTAGATGAAAGTTTGAGTTTTTCGGCATAACCTATAACTCTAAATATCACTAAAAATACCTAACTAAATTGCAAAAAAATAACATCAATAAGTATGGGATTCATACCTTAACGTGTTTTTAAGTTCGGATTTGAGAAATCTAGAATTTTGTTTTTACCGATCTTAAGATCTTTTAGGGTAGAGAAGAGAGAAAAGAGGGAGTTTGGGCTGAAATATAACTTTTATATCAAGGGTATTTTGGTTATTTTTGGGGTCTCATTATAGCCAAAGGAGGTCTCATTATAACGAGGTCTTATTATAGCCAAAAATGGTCTAAAATAACTTTTCCCAAAGAAGAAAGATCGCTCATTGAAGTCCTCAGTTGTAAAATAGTAAGCTAGGAACGCAGTTCTCTTCTAAGCCATGTAAAAACAAGAACACAAAGAGGCAAAGTACTAAGGTTCATAAATAAACAACACAAGTTGAGCTCTCTCCAATGTAAAACTATAAAGCTTCAACCTTCTTCTTCACTCACTGATAAATTTTGGGTAATTTCAAAATGTGACTCTTTCCTAGAACACTTGTTGTCTTGTAATGTCATGATACTATTTATATAGCCTTTAGCAGCAAGAATTAGACTCTAACATGATGAGTCCGGAACTTTTCACCACTAACTGTAGGAACCGGACACGGGAAATTCGGACAAAAGCCACCCACTGAACCATCCGAGCTCGACAAAAGTACTAAAAACTAATCACCTTTTGACTAAGCTAATTGCTAATCTGCTTAATAAACTAATGGGTTTTTGAACTCGACCCGGTTTCATAAGTTTGACCCGAAAGCCCATGTAGCCCATAATTAAGGGTATAAATACCTAACCACTTTCATTAATGAGGGTAATAAATATTTAATACAACCAGACAGCTTAAATCTCTCACTACAAAACACCCAAACATTAAATACCTTTGAAACACCACAAAACACCTGACCAAATTACCCTCAGTCGAAAATAATCCACACCATAACACATGATCCTTAACAACTTGTTATAAGCCATATTATCCTACACCTCCATTCAGTATTGGAGTGAACGGTCACTCTAGAACACTTGTGTCTGTTTCTTGAGGGATATATTCTTGTTAATATTGATAGTTTAGAAATATCTAGAGCTTAGATTTGTTGATTTCACTATTAGAGAATATAGAACAATAAGTAAGAGAGAGAAATGTAAGATTGTAGAGAGAAAGGTGTCACAATAATAATATATATTAAAAACGTACTTGTCCCTAAAAGAGTATTTTTCTCATATAGTGATAGTGGTGGGGCTCATTTTACATAAATGGTCCCTTTGACTATATTTTCCTCTTTTTATACCCTTACTTATCCTATTATTAATTAAGTCCTTGTTATTTCTAGATCTATCACTATAGTTACATATATAATTACAAACATATAGTAACATGATCTAATTATGTCGACCCAAAATGACCTGGGTATTTATCGCCCTTATCAGTAGCCCTCCAGTCTTTACGAAGAGATGAGTGAAGACTATCCAGTCTTATGGTCGAAAAATCGTGTGGTTCATGGTGGCATCTGGATGGGTAAGCTTAATTTTAATGTATCCAACATCACATGGAATAGTAAAATGGTTCATAATTGCTTCGATGTGTTTTAATTGAGTTGTATCTTGTCATGGAGTGAAGTTTAGTCTGAAATCCTTCAAAGTTCTGAAGTTCTACATTGGGATTCCTATGAATGCCACTGTTGGTTCACTAAAAGTAGTTGGCGACGTCTTAAGGGCTATTGTTTTGTATGTAATCTATCTGATGTTTATAACATTTTTGGATAGAGGAGACTGATGGAGGCTATGACGGAAGCGCTCAACGGTGGACTGCACAGCGAAGAAGAGTTAGAGATGAAACTAAGACCTAATTTAAACAAATATCTCTCAAGATTACAAGAATTCCAGTTTGGGTTTCATGTTGGAGCCTAGACATAAAGAGCAAATAAAAAAGTGTTTGTACTATAAAGCCTTTTTTTTGTAATATGAGAGATCTGAAAGGCTTATTTATTTATGTGTTCCTGTATTATAACTCGGCATAATACATTTATGAATCTTCAAATTATTAGTTCCACTAGTTTTCAAGTTTATTATTGTGCATTATTTGTTTTGTTTTTATCTATTGGTCATAGAAATTCTCATATGAAGTTATAGGGCATTGGGAGCCCAATGCATAAGGCTTTTAAAACTAGGTTAATAGATCGGTCGATAGAGCCGGTCATATTGTTGTATTTTTTTTATTCTTATCTTATGTATTTGTCAATATTATCAGGAATAAAAATAATAGGAATAATATTACAAGAAATAAAAATAACAAGAATAAAATAATAGGAATAACATTACCAGAAATAAAAATAACAATAATAAAAATAATATGAATAATATTACTAAAAATAAAAATAATAAGAATAATATTATCAGGTATAAAAATAAAAAATAAATAAATTTTTTTATAAATATAATAATTTTATAAAATAATATAAATAATAGTAACGATTAACAAAATACTATAAATAGTAGTAAATAACTAAATATTATAAAAATATTAGTAACATAAATAATATTATAGAGATTATATATAATCCATAAAAATAGTAATATTATAAAAATAACATAAATAATAGTAACAACTATAAATTTAACTTAAATAATAATGACAAAATAAAAAGTAACAAGATAATACGACGAGGATAAAAAGTAACCATAATAACAAAATATAACAGTTAAAAATAACAAGAATAATAGTTAACTTCATAAAAATAACATGAATTATAATAATAATAATAAAATATTATTAGGAATAAAAATAACAAGAATAATATTATCATGAATATAATTAACAGAAATAATAACATGAATTTTTGATGATCTAGTAAGGAAAGAAGATCACCATAATTATGAACCAAACCCAATCATAAAAACATTATAATCTAGATGTTGGATATAAAACTCTTCTAATAAAAAGTATATATAAATACGTTGATACCCAACACACACAAAGTCGAATTCGAGTTGGTTAGATAAAAACAAATTTTAATAATTTTAAATTGATACACTCGAAGTTATATATGTTTATTTCTATAAAGGTGAAGACATTTGTCTCTCCACTTTATTTATTTATTTAATAAACAATAAATTATGAAAAGAAAGTTCTCTTTTGATCGACATATTTCCCTCCACTTTTTTCATTTTTGGCAAGTAACGCATTCCTGGTCTTTTTGGTATCTCTATGCAAGAACGGTAGAACATTGATAAATTATATATAGGTACCAGATAAATCAAAAAATAAGTATAAAGATTATTCAAAAGAGGAGAATCTATAACTTCCATGCAGAACTCTACTCGAATTCTGATAAGATAAACTAAAATTTTAATTCATAGAGAGAGTTAAATTACTGCCATAGTTTTAAGTATAATCTCATTTTAAATCACTTCCATAGTTTTCAGTATAATCCCATTTTCTGGAATTCTCTGTAATTTCATATAAAAAACAATTTTTATTCACTGATGTTGGATTACAATCAAGTGATGATTTCTACCATTAATACCTGAATAATTAATTTTTATTCACTCATGTTGGATTACAATCAAGTGATGATTTTTACCATTAATACCTGAATAATTGTTGTCTTTAATCTTGGAGTTGAATTTTTACCAAATGGAGATATTGCCGGTGCTTTCTTATGTAGTAGTTTATTTTCAATTTCCAAATTTGAAGTTGTATCTTCTTAATCTAATTCCGGAAAGGGAAAGAAACCAGTGTAAGCTTTTATACAATTTAAGTAGATATTCCACAATAAACCCAGCTAAGGGCCATCGGTAAAGTGGCGACATATACCATATACCCAAGGGGTTTCCATTTGCATAGCTAATACAAACCTTTGAGCTGTTAGAGATATTGTTATTTTTATTTCAAGTTTATTATTGTGCATTATTTGTTTTGTTTTTATCTATTGGCCATAAAAATTCTGATATGAAGCTATAGAGCATTGGGAGCCCAATGCCTAAGGCTTTTAAGACTAGATTAATAGATCGGTGGATAGAACCGGTCGTATTGTCGTATTTTTTTTATTCTAATCTTATGTATTTGTCAATATTATAGGAATAAAAATAATAGGAATAATATTACCAAAAAATAAAAATAAAAATATTAAAAATAATAGGAATAATATTACGAGAAATAAAAATAAAAATAAAATAAAATAATACGAATAATATTACTAAAAATAAAAATAATAAGAATAATATTATCAGGGAAATAAAAATAAAAAGAATAATAGTTAACTTCATAAAAATATTAGTAACATAAATAATATTGTCGAGATTAAAAATAATCCATAAAAATAATGATATTATAAATATAACATAAATAATAGTAACAACTATAAAAAGAACTTAAATAATAATGAAAAAATAAAAAATAACAGAATAATATTACGAGGATGAAAAGTAACCATAATAACAAAATATAATAGTTAACTTTGTAAAAATAACAAGAATAATAGTTAACTTCATAGAAATAACATGAATAATAATAATAAAATATTATCAGGAATACAAATAACAGGAATAATATTATCAGAAATATAAATAACATGAATAATATTAATGAGAAATACAAACAATAGAAATAATAACAATAATTTTTGATGATCTAGTAGGATCTTTTTGTACCAAACATGAGCATATTTTTCATATCTGAATCCGATAAGAAGATCACTATAATCATGAACTAAAGCCAATCATAAAAACATTATAATCTAGATGTTGGACATGAAATTCTTCCAATGAAGATATATAAACAAACAAACGTTGATACCCAACACACGAAAAGTCAAATTCGAGTTGGTTAGCATAAAGAAAGAAAAAAATATTTCGAGTTGGTTAGCATAAAGAAAGAAAAAAAAATTCAATTATTTTAAATTGATACACTCAAAGTTATATATCTTCATTTCTATAAAGGTGAAGACATGTGTATCTTCCCTTTATTTATTTATTTAATAAACAATAAATTGTGGAAATAAAGTTCTTCGACATATTTCCCTCCATTTTTTTCACTTTTGGAAAACAAAATATCCCTGATCTTTTTGGAAAGTTCTCTGTAATTTCATATGAAAAATAATTTTTATTCACTTATGTTGGATTACAATCAAGTGATGATTTTTACCATTAATACGTGAATAATTGTTGTCTTTAATCTTGGAGTTGAATTTTTACCAAATGGAGATATTGCAAATGCTTTCTTCTTAATCTAATTCCGGAAAGGGAAAGAAACCAATGTAAGATTTTATAAAATTTAAGCAGATATTCCACAATGAACCCAGCTAAGGGCCACCGGTAAAGTGGCGACATATACCAAATATCAAAGGGGTTTCCATTTGCATAGCTAATACAAACCTTTGAGCTGTTGGAGATATTGCAACTTCTTGCTTGAGGAGTACTTGGTATTATGATTCCAAATTTGAAGCTTTCTCTTTCAATCTAAATTCCAGAAAAAGAAAGAAAGTAGTATAAACTTGTATACAAGTTAAACAAAGGCTCCACGATGAACCGAGCTAAGAGCCACTAGTAGAGTACAAGATGGCCACATATAACACATAAGCTTTGAAGATTTTACTTCGCGTAGTTAATACATACTTGATACTTCTGAATTGAGCCTTCAAACTTATCTACTTTGGCCTCTAATTCTCCACGATTTTTGACCAACTTCCTTTTTCCGACTATCTCACAGGCATAAGTCTGCTTTGCCTTTGTTGGTTTTTGTGTTTCTATTAGCATCTAATCCTGTACAAAATAATGAGATCATCATATGGATCTCTTAATGATAAGCATGACACCAACTCCTTAGAAAGACACCAACTCAGAGAAAAAGAATAACACTTTTACTAATTAATTAAGACCGAAATTAGTTAAACAATAAAGTGCGTCTTTGACAAGTTCTTAATGAAAGCTGAAAACACTAGCCTTTTTCTGAGTTTTGTTCTTTCGTTCCATATGGTAACATGTTATCCAGCCCATCAGAAGCAAAAAGATGATTTGCAGACAAATATTTTAGGACCGAATGAGTAAGGTGAATGACACAGTATTGAGTAAAAAAAATTCAATGTTAAGAAAGTAAGCGAATATTAGGTCTAGTTTGGTTGTAGATTAATATATGACCAAAAACATAAAACGAGGTACGATGAGTGGTCGACCAATGAATGACATTGACAGGCTTGGGGTGACCATCCAAATCATTGGGAGCCCTCCAAGTAATATGTTTCGCTTTTCATGGCCCTTAACTTGATATATCAGTGCTTAATAAACATCTTTAGAAAAAAATGAGTTTGAAATACTTCCCACGACTCAGAGTAATGACCAATGAAAACACCTATTACACAGTATGTAATCAAAACCTCATTTGCACGCAAAAGAGGTCCGATCTTGATACAAGTCAAAGTAGGGAATTACTATAAATTATTAGTTACTTTCTGAATTTTGTTAATTTTAGTGCAGTTGAATAGAAATCATATAGTTATCAAAGCAATAAAACCTTCTAGCCAGTAAGTAAGCTGCAAAGCTCCAAATTTGCAAAGAAGCAAAAGCAAAACATATATATATACACTTCTAAGATCAAATAAAAGCCCACAACCGAAAATGAACAGATATATGGAATGTAAAAGCTCTCAAGATAAAGAAAGAGATATACTAACTGAACTTGGTTTTCGATTTGTAACTAGGTTCGGGTCCGGATTTTTAACCTTTGTAATTGAACTTGAGAATGGTCATGTATCTCCCACGAAATGAGGCTTTTCTTTGAAAACATGAAGACTCGTTGTAGCTCCGATGAGTCGCCACCTGATATGTATTACCCGATCGACAATTCGAAAAATACTGTTTCAGAACCATATCATTGATTGAATAAGCGATTAAAAGTGATTTTTACCTGAAAAATTAAAGAAAAATATCCATAGTAAATTTGTGAAAGAAACAAAATAGGCGATGTATTTGGGAAAAGAAAGATGAAGTCTATTTTTGGAATGTGGGAGAGTAAACTAATACTTTTCTATTTTATTTGGATGTATTAGTAGTATGATTTGTGATCATATGGATCGGTAAATCTCAACAAATTTTAGTCTCAATTCGTAAGTCTTCCAAATCAAAAATTATTTTTTTATAAAAATAAAAAATTAACTTCTAAACTTTAAATTTTATATGGTTTATCTAGGTAAAAAAAATGAAAACCAAATTATAATTGAATTATATTTTTTTAAGTGGACCAGTCCAATGACAGATCTAACCGAAAATGCATCGAACCAGAACCAGATCGGACCAGAAATTTAGTAGTCCAATCCAATTCTAAAAATTAAAACCGAGAGCTTAGTGGTACGGTCCCAACCGATACGCTTAGTAGTTCGATCCAGTTCCGTCAATATCCGGACCGAAAACGATAACAGCCCCAACGACAATAGATAAATCGTGTCATATCTAAACTTTTAACCGGCTCGATTATAAAAAATAATACTTTATATTAAATATAAAAGTATAAAAAATAAATTACGGATGAAATGACCGCTGGATTGTTCTGTTTGGGCCTGTTTCTTCTATTTTATTGGGTCCAATAATTTTTTTTAATAAAAATTTGAAACCCGTTACGAGTAGTAATTTAAATATACGTATAATATAACTACAGACCTCTGAGTATGTGCACAATTATGAACAGGTTGCTTTCTGCCCTCATTAATAGGAGAATATCACTCATGCTACCTAGAATTATATCTAGAGGGCAGAGTGCATTTGTGAAAGAAAGATTGATTCATGACAATATTTTGACAATAAAAGAAATGTTACATAACATAAGGAGAAAGCCTACTAGATGCAATATTATCCTACAACTGGACATGTCTAAGGCTTTTGACAGGCTGTCTCACACATTTCTTATTAAAACTCTAAAATGTTTTGGGTTCTCAGAGGGCATTGTTACACTAATATATAGTCTTATTTCAAATGTCATGATATCAGTCTTACTAAATGGGACTTGTAATGGTTATTTCCCTCAGAAAACAGGATTAAGACAAGGAGATCCATTATCTCCTTGCCTTTTTATCCTGGCAGAGGAAGCTCTATTAAGGGGATTAGAGAATTTATACGTGCAGAATAACAAAATGCAGTTTTATGTTAAGTCTGGAAGTATCTTACCATGTTTGGCTTTTGCAGACGATGTTATTGTTTTCTCTAACAGTGATCCATCATCCATCAAGTGTCTAAGTAACCTGCTAAACCAATATAAAAAAGAGTCAGGGCAACTGATTAATAGTGAGAAGACAAAGGTTATTACATTTTCTAGATGTTCAAATGCAAACTCTGCTAGAATTAATGCAACTTTGGGTTTCAAGACTGATAATGCACCTTTCAGTTATTTGGGCATCACAATAGCCTCCAACAACACAGGGAAGAATTACATTGCTCTTTTAAGTAAAATCTATAACAAGATTAGTGAATGGGATTTAAAGAACTTGTCTTATAGTGGTAGGCTGTCACTTATAAGACACGTTCTTTATCCCATCATATTTTTCTGGATGCAAAACTGTATTATACCAAAAACAATACTGAATAAAATAGAACTCTGTTTTAACAAGTTCCTTTGGAGACCAAAAGTTAATGAAAAAGAAATTCATTGGACTGGTTGGAGAAACCTTTGCAAGTCCTTTAAAGAAGGTGGGTTGAATATCAAACTACTGTCTGATATTCAACTCACATTTGCTTATAAACTTTGGTACTTGTTTAGGAAAGGAAATTCACTCTGGTCTGACTTAATTACTAACACCTACTGTAAGGATAGACATCCACTATATGCTAAATGTGGTGTAAATGACTCTATTGTATGGAAGGGTCTTTGCTCTGTTAGAGAGAAGGCTGACCCTTTAATTCAATGGAAAGTAGGTAGAGGTGATGTGGATTTCTGGAGAGATTCATGGCTTAAGTCAGGTCCTATTGTCACTGATCAAAATTCATGGTATCTTCCAGGTAAGGTTAAAACATTTTGGAGACAAGATAGTTGGGATAGTTCTCTTGAATCATTCCTGACACATGAAAGATATCAACAAATATGTTGTGTCAAGATCAATCATGAGCAGGATGATTGCATAGAGTGGAGTATTTCTAAGAATAAAAAGTTTTGTACAAAAGTCACTTGGGAAAATATCAGAGTTAAATACATCAGTTCTTTATTTTTCAAAAAAATCTGCCATAGCTTTATACCAACAAAGTTCTCATTCTTAACCTGGAAGATACTTAAAAATTTTGTGTCTACTGACAGTGAACTCACCAAGAAACATTTAACTATTGTGTCGAAATTTTGCTGCAACTGTGAAGATACAACACACCTCTTCATCAGTTGCAGCTATGCCTGGCAAATATGGAATTACTATAGGGTATTGTTTAATGTTCCAGTGAGACGATTCATGACAATAAGACATATGTTATTCATATGGTTTAGGGCAACTTCCAGTAAATTCCATGTTAATCATATTGTTCCACAATTGATTTTATGGACAATATGGTTCAACAGGAATCACAGTAAGTTTAGTAAACCAACTGATAACATTTACAATGCAATATGCAGAATTAATAGACTAATTTTGGCTGTGGATTTGAAGTTAAAACCTAAGCACTGGCTAAATGTAATAGATGCAGGGGTTACGATAGGAGCTATGTCTATTTGTCAGAGGAAGGTGACTTACCGGATGTGGAGGGCTCCAACTTTGGGCAGACTGAAGATCAACACAGATGCTGCTTGCTGCTATACTGGAGAAGCTGCCGGTGGATTAATTGTACGCGATAAACAAGGAAACTGTGTTGAAGGAGCTGGTTTCCTTTTTGGGAAGCTTAGCCCTCTTCAAGCTGAAAGAAGAGTACTGTTGGAAGCGCTTCTCCTATGCAACAGAAGAGGGTGGAGCTGTGTTGACATTGAGTCTGACTGTTGGACTCTGGTCAGTAGACTCAATGTCAACACTAATGAGATAAATACTGATGAAGAAAAGATATGCAGAACCCTAATTCGCCCAGCTATGAAAATCAGCCACATTTCCAGAATGGAAAATGCTGTGGCTGATTGGATATCGAAATGGACACTAGAGAAGAAAGTGAACCATTCCTTCTCAATTCAAGAAGCACCTAACCAGCTTCGTGCGATTATTGTACTCGAGAGCATTGGAGTAGGGTACATAGACCCATGTTAGGTTTGGTGGTTCAAGGTTTGAAGTGGAGAGCTTTAACAAAAAGAAGCTGATGTATGAGTGGAGGGAATGGCTGAAGAATTGAGAAGTTGTGTTTTAAGGTTTGATGTGTTAATGGAGGCGTAAGATGAAGGAGAGAAGTCAGACAGAGATGATAAGAGCTAGGGTTTCCAATTTGGGATTACCATGTTCGATTTGGGTCTAATTACTGGTCCTGAATTGGGTTGTCTTATTTGGGGCCAAGTCGGATTTTGATGTTGGGTCCTAATATGTTGGGTCTTGTTTTATGCTTTAGCCTGATTCTATTGGGCCTTGATTGTAGAACTAGTTTCTGATTAATACAATTACCAATTAAAAAAAATATATACGTATCTCATCCTTTATCCGTTATGACCAGCCAAAATTTATCGGATCGAACTGTTGAAACAATTTTACATCCTAAACAAATGGTGTCCAGAAACTGGTCCAAACGGATTGGCAAGAAATCAGATTTAAATTTAAAAATTTAAAATCCAAAACAAACCAAATCAGTCTTATATAAAAGAACCAAGTCAATCGAATCACTCGAACCCATACGAATCCTAGTCCAAACCCAACCTATTTCCTTTCCTATAATTTTGTAACAGAAAATATTATACCATCATAAAAGTAACAATATACAATATACTTTAATAAAAAAACTATACAATATACTTTAATTCCTGGATATAGATAAACGTCATAAATTAAACCCTTAATTTTGAGGTTTGTCTATTGATATTATACTATTAATCTGATATCTTTTTGAAGTTTTGTTGTTAATAATATATAGTATAGTTAGATATATTTGAATTTATGAAATAATCTGGAATTAAAAAAAAATAGAAGATTATATATATAATTTGTGAACTGCGGAGTTTGATTATGGACAAATAACCCTAACTTATAAAAGTTTCCGAAAACCAACTTAACTCATTGAATATCAAATCATCCGATAAATATACTAAATATATATAGAGTAAAACCAAAAAAGAAAATAAAAAACAATCTATTAAGCTAAATATTCGAAGTAGTACTAATTCTAAGCTTTAGTTCGAGTGGGGGTGCTCCTCGGTTGATCATTATCGGTACCAGAACTGTTCTTTTTGAGTACTTGTTTGGCGCTCTTGTTGGCTTCTTCTTGGTTGCCCTTGATCGCTGCATCCTTGCTCTTGACCTTAAGCCAGGGGCGGGGAAAAGCAGATTCATCTCCCAAGAAGTCCGCTAAAAGTGCAAGCTCGAGAGAAGGAATAAACTGCGCCATCTTAATACTATCCTTTGATTTGATGTAGGGGTGTGAGAAAGCGAGAGAGATTATTAATTTAGCTAAAGCAAAGAGAGATTAATAATTTGAATGTGATCTATAACCTCAGAGACCTAGCTGTATATATAGAGAAGATAGGAAATAGATTTAACGCAACTAAAATCCCTATTTCGAAGGGATTTCTATTTCCTTTGGATTCTTATTTCAAAATAACCTCTCCGAATATATTGCCGTTTTAAATAACTGTGAACAATTAAGATATTTTCAAAAAGGTAGATAATATTTAAAATAGTTGAATGAATTTCTGATGTAATCTAATTTGATATAAATTTCCAATAAAATCTATTTAATGTATTGTATCAATAACTACCCAAAAATAAATATATATTTTATATATTATTTAAATTATTCTTTATAATCTATTATTTTTTAATCAAAACCTAATTTTATTACTAAATAAGAGAATTACGAACCAGTTGGACTCAAATTAGAACCAATAAAAAGTAGTAGCCTTTTTTAAATAGAAGATTAAAATTTAGGCGCCAAAACTTCTTTCCAAAAGAAAAATAAAAATTAAAGTGAAACATTTGCTTAAAATCCGGGAGATTTTTCACGAAAACAGAACAAAACCACCAGCTGCTCTATAATAGCTTCTTCGCTCACCAATAGCTGACCAAGCCACGAACCTTATACTTCTCACGGATGAATGCGTGCGTTTGATGATGAGGAAAAAGATTATGGGCCTGAACCTCTACCTGTGGCGAAGCAAGAGAAATAGAGTTTTGCATCCAGCGATAGACATACAGTCTCTGTTGCAATCAAGAAATCCACAAACCTCAGCAACATTACGAACATCAGCATCCAGCTCCAATCAACAACAACGATACTGAAACTCCAGCTAGCTAGCAGCACCTCCTTAGTCAAGGAAAGACCAGTGATGTAGCGAAAACTGTGGACAGACTAGTTTCTCTCTCAAGTATTCGAATTGGGTCAACAGGTACTCAAATCGAAGATTTCGACGAGCCCGTCAAATTTAAAAACTGTGACTATGTCACAAAGTTTGATACTCAAATTCTACCCGTAAAGCCCTCGAAAACCAGTTTAAATATTTTAGCGTTAATTTTATTTATTTATTTTAAAACATTTATGTAATTTCCTTTATATGGAATTTGGGTTTTGGGTAGTGCTATATAAAGCATCCTATACCTTATTTTGCCGTCTTGATTAATTAAATTTTGGGAATTATTTATTAGAGCTCAGAAATTCCTGCTACGTCATGTTCCGGGTACCTCTTGATTTGAAGGCTAGAATAGAGAACGACATCTTCAAGTCTACCTGCACAATTGGAGGAAGAATTTGCAAATTTATAATTGATGCAGATATCTATGAGAATCTAATTTTAAAGGAGGCTGTTCAGAAAGTGGCGTTGAAGACTGAAGCTCTTCCATACTCGTACATGCTGCCACGATTGATAGAGTACAACGAGGTAACAGTTTCGAGACGCTGTCAAATTGTATTTTCTGTTGGTAATTACAAAGATACAACATGGTGTGACGTAGTTCCTATGGACGTTTGTCGTCTAGTTTTCGGACGTCCATGGCGATTTAAGAGAAACTCTACTTATGATAGTAGAACAAATCGATACAGTTTTTTGAAAGATGGTATCAAGTTTATATTAGTGTCATCTAGAGTAGTGTCTCCTAAACCACCACCAGCTAAGGAGTTTCGTGCTCAAATTGCACCACCTGCAGATCTTAGTTGTGATGCTAAAACTGTGTCTGACTCCGTATTTGACAAGCCAGTTTATGATAAAAATATTTTTGAAGATGTATCTGGGTCGATATTTGACAAACCAGTTTACGAAAAGCATGATGATGACTGAGATGATGAAGATCTAATTAATTTTGAGGAGAAACTTGTAGATCGAGATATTGTCTCAGGCTTCAGTACACCTATATACATCGCTTCAGAAGTTCTATTGAAGAAATACCGCAAAGTAGCAGCTTTTACTGTGGAGATGCATCTTCCATGTAATTTATGTTATTCTAAAATCAAATCTTTGATTCGGTTTTTTGTGGATACATGTTTTCGTATTGGAAAAATGAAAGATGGTATTTTTGTGTTTGAGATTATAAATAAATTGATAGAAGAAAAGACTAATGTTTTAATGGATAAAATATTAGGTTTTGTAATAGAACATAGAGGAGTTTTAGGTGATGATTGGGGAAATAAAAGAAAGAATAACAAATTAAAAGTAGAAGATTGCAGTGTTTTGAATCTGGTGGTAGAAATATACTCTGAAGAACTTGAGAAGCCATCTAATATTCAACAAAGAGGAATTGTTCCTTTTCTAACAAGGGTCTTGATGTGATACAACAAGCACAATCTAGAACTGGAAAAACAACAACTTTTTACACGCGCAAGGGTGTTGTTGTGCGTGTAGGTGGGTTGATAAAGATGACATAGATCAACTTAATATTGCTAATCACAGTAATGCTGATGACATGATAAAAATGGACAAAGTTAGGAAACCACTTTTTGACCAAATCCAAGGTGAAAACGTCAATGTTTTTGCAGTGCTTTCAATGTTTCAACGTTTTGAATTCGAGGTCGAATTCTTCCCAACCAAGGAAAGATGATATAGTGAAGACTGCGGACAGACTGGTTTCTCTCTCAGGTATCATAATTTGGTCAAACAGGTACTCAAATCAAAGATTTTAGGGTAACAAAGATTGAAATTTTCAGAGATAAAAAATAGATTATTCCAAAAACTTAAAATAACTTAAGGTATATGAGGCTTTATATAAAGCTTGTCAACACCCTTAAGTTAGAATACAAGGAAATAAAATAAATATTGTAAAATCAAATCAAATCAAATCTTAATATAATTAGATTTGAATAGTATAAGATATTTGAATAAAATAAAATAAAAAAAGTTTGTGTTTGGACTTGCTGGGCTACATCATCCTCTCCTAGTTGATAAGAATTCGTCCTCGAATTTACAGCACCATCACCATCAACAACCAAAATTATTTTATTTTATTTTTTTTCAATTGTTACATTGGAAATTCTAATTACTTACCTTATCGAATAAGATAAATTCTTCTTGAATGTTCCTTATTCGAAGTTACATTGAAACCATCCAGTTGATGAAAAAATGATTTTGAAAACCTTTTCATAACCTGAAGACAATATCTCCATGTCCAGTTGATGAAAAAATAGTTTTGAAAATATCTCCATAGCCTGAGACAGCATCTCGATAAGCAATTTTTACCTTGATTCGACGATTGGTAGCCAATTTGAACTCCTTCAGTAATCGGTCAACACGATCGTCATTGAAACGGCTGGTATGTCTACTCATACTAAAACGATCTTCCCGATCTTCTTAACCATGTGTGTTGTTCTCTTCTTTAAACCTTGAATCAGAATAGTCAGGCTTTAGAAACATGCTTCCTCATAGTAGGAACTGAGGCTCTAATACCAAACTGATGACGCGGCAGAAATAGAAGAAGCAACGATAGATGAAACCCTAATCTAAGAGTAACAAAGATTGAAATTTTCAGAGATAAAAAAATATATTATTCGAAAAACTTAAAATAACTTAAGGTATATGAGGCTTTATATAAGAGCTTCTCAAAACCCTAAGTTAGAATAAAAAGAAATAAAATAAATATTCTAAAATAAAATAAAATCAAATCTTAGTATAATTAGATTCGATTTGAATAGTATAAGATATTTCGATAAAATAAAAAAAAATAAAAAAAGTTTGTGTTTGGAATTTCTGGGCTACATCAACCAGACCCCACCTTCAGCAGCTCTCCAACTAGCTATCTACAAGTAAAAAACAAGAAGACAAGAGAACTTTGCATATCTTATTTTCAACCAAATAAATATATCCCAACCCAATGCTCTCAAGATAAATGATGGTAAGAAGAGGAACAAGAGCATTGAGTTGATTGAATTGAAGATTATTTTTGCAAGTTAAAGTCCATTTCGTTGTCCAATCAGCAACCTGATTTTGGACACGTGAAATGTACTTTAACTTCATAGTCGACACTATGAGCTTCCTACAGATGGAAAGAGTAGAGGAGAGAAAGAATGGTAAGCTTAATTTTAATGTATCCAACGTCACATGGAATAGTAAAATGGTCCATAATTGCTTCAATGTGTTTTAATGAGTTGTATATTCTCATGGAGTGAAGTTTAGTATGAAATCCTTCAAAGTTGTGAAGCTCTACATTGGGATTCCTGTGAATTCCACTGTTGGTTCATTAAAATTAGTTGGCGACGTCTTAAGTGCTATTGTTTTGTATGTAATCTATCTGATGTTTAAAACATTTTTGGATTGAGGAGACTCATGGAGGCTATGACGGAAGCGCTCGGCGGTGGACTGCATAGGGAAAAAGAATTAGAGATGACACTAAAACCTAATTCAAATAGACATCTCTCAAGATTACAAGCATTGCAGTTTAGGTTTCATGTTGGAGCATAGACATAAAGAGCAAATAAAAAAGCATTTGTACTATGGAGTCCTTTTTTTTTTGCAATATTTAGACAAATCTCAAAGGCTTATTTATATATGTGTTCCTATATTATAACTGGGCATATAACATTTATGAATCTTCAAAGTATTAGTTCCACTAGTTTTCAAGTTTATTATTGTGCATTATTTGTTTTGTTTTTATCTATTAGCCATAGAAATTCTCATATGAAGTTATAGGGCATTGGGAGCCCAATGCCTAAGGCTTTTAAAACTAGGTTAATTAGAACCGGTCGTATTGTTGTATTTTTTTTATTCTTATCTTATGTATTTGTCAATATTATCAGGAATAAAAATAATAAGAATAATATTACGAGAAATAAAAATAATAAGAATAAAAATAATAGTAATAACATTACGAGAAATAAAAATAACAACCTAATTTGATTTATGATGAGCAGGGTGGTTTTGTGAAAGGAAAATGTATTCATGATTCAATCCTTATGGCTCAAGAGCTTTGCTTTGATATTAACCCTAATAGAAAGAAAGGGAATGTGATTATAAAGACTGATATGACAAAGGCTTTCGACAAGTTGAATCATGGTTTTCTTTTCAGGGTTCTTAATCTGTTTGGGTTCAATGATAAGGTCTCAGCTCTTATTAGAAGTTGTATTAGTCAAGTTTGGTCTTCAGTTTTGGTTAATGGCGAGTTAACTGGTTTCTTTGCAAATACTATTGGTTTAAGACAAGGGGATCCACTCTCCCCAAGTCTTTTTATTATGGCAGAAGAATATTTGATTAGAATGATAAAGAAGGTTTCTGATGATAATGTTAGCTTTCGTTTTAAGAATAGAAGTTCTCAGAATGTGGCTTGTCTGGCATTTGCAGATGATTTCATGGTCTTTTTGAGTGGAGACATGGATTCAATGAAGGCTATTAAGACTACAATGGACCACTATCAGACAGTATCTGGTCAGGAGATCAATCAAGCTAAGTCAAAAATCATTGTTTCAAATAAAATGTCTTTACAACAAATTTCTGTTATTGAAAATATCTGGGACATTAAGCATACAAATTTGCCTTTTAGATATTTGGGTGCTACCATTACAATTAATACTAGAATTGCTCACTATGAAGATTTAATTCATAAAGTCAGATGCAGAATCATGGATTAGGATAGACTTCACCTTTCCTTTGCTGGTCGAATGCTGTTGATTCAGACAATCTTGGTTGCTTTTCCTAATTATACTTTGCAGCATGCTACGCTTCCTGTTGGAATTGTTAATAGGCTGGAGATCTTGTTTGGTAAGTACCTGTGGGGTACAAAGGAGGACAAAAAAGCAATTAGTTGGGCTAAATGGGAGAAGCTTTGTAAGCCTCTAAATGAAGGTGGTTTGAATTTTAAAAGTCTTAAGGATGTGCAGAATGTTTATGCATTAAAGCTGTGGTTCAATTTCAGAAATCAGCAGTCATTCTGGGCTAGATACATGATGTCTGTTTATTGCAGAGATAGAATTCATCCATCTCTTGCTATTTCTCCTAATAGAAAGTCGAAACCTTGGGCTAGAATGATTGGGGTTAGAGAAAGTGCTGCGGATTTTCTTTTTTGGTTGCCTGGTTGTGGTAATATTAACTTTTGGTATGACAGATGGTCTTCTGCCAAATCATTTATCATAGTAGACAGTGATAATGATAGGAGATTTCTCAGGGACAGTGAAAATGTTTATGTCAAGGATTTCTGGATTTCTGGTTCCTGGGATTGGCAAAGACTTATTTCTACTGTCACTACCACTGAGATTACTAAAATCAAAGAGGTAAGTTTAACTGATAAGAATGATGTTCTTTGCTGGTCTCTTTCTAAAGATGGATTGTTTAACTTTAAAGAGACTTGGAATCACACAAGATGCAAAGGAAACAAATCAAGAATCTATGATATGACATGGAATGCTGTTACTCCTAAAAAGTGTTCATTTTTTCTTTGGAGGGCTCTTCATAACTGGTTACCTACTGATTCTGTGATGCAAGTTAAGGGTTTTCAGATAGCTTCTAAATGTGTTCACTGTGATAATGTAGAAACTACTCAACATGCCTTAGTTCAGTGTTCTCAGGTCTGGTCGGTTTGGTTACATTTCAGTCTTCTTTTCAAGGTAGATATTCAATCATATATGACTCTGCCTCACATTATTATGAAATGGTATTGGTCTGCGAAAGGTAAATGTAATATATATTCTATTCTACCTGCTATTCTGGTCTGGTCTATGTGGGCTGCTCGGAATAAGAAAAAGATCAGTAACATATCTACTAATACTGCTACAATTATTCAACACGTTATCTACATCATCACGAGTCTCGATCAGGCTAGGATCTTAACTAAAAAGCACTGGGCTGGTTTTGTAAAAGAAGGCACTAATCTGGGGTGTGTGAATCAGATTAGTGCTATGAACAAACCAATGTTTTTGAAATGGAAATGTCCTAAGCGTGGCAGATACAAGATTAATATCGATGGGGCTTGTACCTTTGAGCATGAAGCTGGTGGAGGTGCATTGATCAGAAACAGTAATGGTGGTCTGATCTTGGGCATTGGAAGACTTTATGGTAAAGCCACTCCCCTGATAGCTGAATGTCGTGCATTGTTCGACGGGTTGAAGCTCTGTAGGCTATTGAAGTTGAAGAATGTTGATGTGGAGGTGGATTCAACTGTGGTTGTCAATCTCCTTCTTCATGGTTGTTCAATCTGGTATCTTGAGCCACTGTTAAGATGTTGTAGGAGCTTAATTGGTTCTCGAATGGTAGTGAGACATGTTTATAGAGAGGAGAATAATGGTGCAGATTGGTTGGCTAAGGAAGTTCTAAAGGTTCAAAGAAACATAGAATTTAATGAAGAGGATGCTCCCCCTAGTTTGAAAGCGATTTTGCTGTTAGAAAGCTTGGAGATTGGTTACTTACGAATTTGATTTAGGGTTTGGTGATTTGGGGATTTCTGAGTGGAGGGAAGGCTGAAGAAGATGAAGTTTTTTTATTATTATTCAATTTGTTGTAACATTGCAAACATGGGTCTGGATTTTCTGAAGTTTTAATAAAAAGCCTTTTATTAAAAAAAAAAGAGAAATAAAAATAAGAGGAATAATATTACTAGAAATAAAAATAATAAGAATAATATTATCAGGAATAATTTTTTTTATAAAGATAATAATATTATAAAATAATATAAATAATAGTAACAATTATAAAAATACTAAAAATAGTAGTAAATAAATAAATATTATAAAAATATTAGTAACATAAATAATATTATCGAGATTAAAAATAATCCATAAAAATAATAATATTATAAAAATAACATAAATAATAGTAACAACTATAAAAGTAACTTAAATAATAATGACAAAATAAAAAGTAACAAAATAATATTACAAGGATAAAAAGTAACCATAATAACAAAATATAACATTTAAATTTGTAAAAATAACAAGAATAATAGTTAACTTCATAAAAATAACATGAATTATAATAATAATAAAATATTATCATGAATAAAAATAATAAAAATGATATTATCAGGAATATAAATAATAGAAATAGTAACATGAATTTTTATGATCTAGTAAGGAAAGAAGATCACCATAATCATGAACCAAAACCCAATCATAAAAGCATTATAATCTAGATGTTGGACATAAAACTCTTCCAATAAAATATATATATAAAAACGTTGATACCCAACACGGAAAGTCGAATTCTAGTTGGTTAGCATAAATAAAGAAAAATATTATTCCATAATTTTAAATGATACGCTCGAAGATATATATTTTCATTTCTATAAAGGTGAAGACATGTATCTCTCCACTTTATTTATTTATTTAATAAACAATAAATTGTGGAAAGAAAGTTCTCTTGCGACATAAAGGCTTCGACATATTTCCCGCCACTTTTTTTACTTTTGGCAAGTTACATCCCTGGTTTTTTTAGAACATTGATAAATTATATATAGGCACCAGATTAATCAGAAAATAAGTACAAAGATTATTCAAAAGAAATTACTCAATGGTATATAGAGGAGAATCTATAACTTTCATGCAGACTTCTACTCGAATTCTGATAAGATAAACTAAAATTTTAATTCATAAAGACTTAAATCACTGCCATAGTTTTCAGTATAATCCCATTTTCTGGAATGCTCTTTAATTTTATATAAAAAAACAATTTTTATTAACTCATGATGGATTACAATCAAGTCATGATTTTTACCATTAATACCTGAATAATTGTTGTCTTTAATCTCGGAGTTGAATTTCGGAGTTGAATTTTTACCAAATAGAGATACTGCAAGTGCTTTCTTATGGAGTAGTTTGTTTTCAATTTCCAAATTTGAAGTTGTATCTTCTTAATCTAATTCTGGAAAGGGAAAGAAACCATTGTAAGCTTTTATACAATTTAAGTAGATATTCCACAATGAACCCAGCTAAGGGCCACCGGTAAAGTGGCGACATATACCAAATATCAAGGGGTTGGAGATATTGCAACTTCTTGTTTGAGGGCCACCAATAGAGTACAAGATGGCCACATATAACAGATAAGCTTCGAAGATTTTACTTCGCATAGTTAATGATGACGCGGCGGAAATAGAAGAAGCAGCAACGATAGATGAAACCCTAATTCAAGTGTAACATGATGAAATCCTAATTTAAGGGTAACAAAGATTGAAATTTTCAGAGATAAAAAATATATATTCCAAAAACTTAAAATAACTTTAAGGCATATAAGGCTTTATATAGAGTTTCTCAAAACCCCAAATTCAAATACAAGAAAATAAAATAAATATTTTAAAATAAAATAAAATCAAATAAAATCAAATCTTAATATAATTAGATTTGATTTAAATACATAAGATATTTGAATAAAATAAGTTAAAATTAAAATGGATTTTGTTTGGACTTTCTGGGCTACATCATCCTCTCCTCGTTGACAAGAGTTCGTCCTCGAACTCACAGTATCATCACCATCAAGAGCCCAAATTATTTATTTTATTTTATTCAATCGTTACATTCGAAATTATAATTGTTGACCTTATCGAAATAAGTTGACCTTATCAAAATAAGATAAATTCTTCTCGAGTGTTCCTTATTCGAAGTCACATTGAGGTCATCCGGTTGATGAAAAAAATAATTTCGAAAACCTTTTCATAACCTGAAGACAACATCCCCATGACCAGTTGATGAAAAAATGGTCTTGAAAATTTTTCATAGCATGAGAAAACATCTCGATAAGTAATTTTTACTTTTATTTGACGATTAGTAGCCAGTTTAAACTCCTTCAGTAACCGGTCAATACGATCGTCATTGAAACGACTGGTATGTCCCCCTCATACTCAAACGATCTTCCTGATCTTCATGACCATGTGTGTTGTTCTCTTCTTTAAACATTGAATCCGAATAGTCAGGCTTTAGAAACATGCTTCCCCATATGATGAAACCCTAATATAAGGGTAACAAAGATTGAAATTTTCAGAGACAAAAAATATGTTATTCCAAAAACTTAAAATAACTTAAGGCATATGAGGCTTTATATAAACGCTTCTTAAAACCCTAAATTAGAATACAAGGAAATAAAATAAATATTTTAAAATAAAATAAAATCTTAATATAATTAGATTTGATTTAAATACATAAGATATTTGAATAAAATAAAATAAAATTAAAATAGCTTTTGTTTGGAATTTCTAGGATACAACAGTTAATACATACTTGATACTTCTGAATTGAGCATTCAAACTTATCTACTTTGGCCTCTAATTCTCCAAGCTTCTTGGCCAACTTCCTTTTCCGACTATCTCACATGGATAAGCCTGCTTTGTCTTTGTTGGTTTTTGTGCTTCTATTAGCATCAAATCATGTACAAAATAATGAGATCATCGTATGGAGCTCTTAGTGATAAGCAGGACACCAACTCAGAGAATACGAATAACACTTCTACTAATTAATTAAGATTGAAATTAGTTAAACAATAAAGTGCGTCTTTGACGAGTGCTTAATGAAACCTGAAAACACGAGCCTGTTCTGATCTTTATTCTCTCATTCCGTATGGTGACCATGTTATCCAGCCCATCAGAAGCAAGAAGATGAGTTGCAGATAAATATTTTAGGAACGAATGAGTAAGGTAAATGATACAATAGTGAGTAAAAAAATTCAATGTTAAGAAAGTAAGCAAATATTAGGTCTAGTTTTGTTGTAGACTAATATATGACCAAAAACATTAAACGAGGTACGATGAGTGGTCGACCAATGAATGACATTGATAGGCTTGGGGTAACCATCCAAATCACTGGGAGCCCTCCAAGTAATATGTTTCATTTTTCATGGCCCTTAACTTGATATCTTAGTGCTTAATAAACATCTTTAGAAAAAATTGAGTTTGAAATACTTCCCACGACTCAGACTAATGACCAATGAAAACACTTATTACACAGTCAGTAATCCAAACCTCATTTACATGCAAAAGAGGTCTAATCTTGATACAAGTTAAAGTAGACAATTACTGTAAATTATTAGTTACTTTCTGAATTTTGTTAATTTTAGTGCAGTTGAATAGAAATCATACAGTTATCAAACCAATAAAACTTTCTGGCCAATAAGTAAGATGCAAAGCTCCAAATTTGCAAAAAAACAAAAACAAAACATATATAAATACACTTCTAAGATAAAAAAAAGCCCACATCCGAAAATGAACAGAAATATGGAATGTAAAAGCTCTCAAGATAAAGAAAGAGATATACTAACTGAACTCGTTTTCCGATTTGGTTCTAGGTTCGGGTCCGGAGTTTTCACCTCTGTAATTGAACTTAAGAATGATCCTTCTCTTTTGGAGATGTATCTCCCACGAAATGGGGCTTTTCTTTGAAAACATGAAAACTCATTGTAGCTCCGATGAGTCGCCACCTGATACGTATAACCCGATCGATAATTCGAAAAATACTGTTTCAGAACCATATCATTGATTGAATAAGCGATTAAAAGTGATTTTTACCTACCCAGAGTAAATTTGTGAAAGAAACAAAATAGACGATGTATTTGGGAACATGAAAGATGAAGTCTATTTTTGGAATGTGGGAGAGTAAACTAATATTTTTTTATTTTACTTGGATGTATTAGTAAATATGATTTGTGATCATATGGATCGGTAAATCCCAACAAATTTTAATCCCAATTCGTAAGTCTTTCAAATCAAAAATTAATTTTCTATAAAACTAAAAAATTAACTTCTAAACTTTAAAAAAAATTGAAAACCAAATTATAATTGATTTTTTTTTTAAGTGGACCGACGGACCCAACCGAAAATGTATCGAACCAGACCAGAAATTTAGTAGTCCAGTCCAATTCTAAAAACTAAAACCGAGAGCTTAGTGGTGCGGTGCCAACCGATACGTTGAGTAGTTCGGTCCAGTTCCGTCAATATCCGGACCAAAAACGATAACAGCCCCAACGTTGTCGTGGATTATAAAAAATAATACTTTATATTAAATATAAAAGTATAAAAAAAATTATGGATAAAATGACCGCTGGATTGTTCTGTTTGGGCCTATTTCTTCTATTTTATTGGATCCAATAAATTTTGTAATAAAAATTTGAAACCAGTTACGGGTAGTAATTTAAATATACATATACGTATCTCATCCTTTATCTGTTATGACCGGCCAAATTTTATCGGATCGAACTATTGAAACAATTTTACATCCTAAACAAATGGTATCCAGAAACTGGTCCAAACGGATTGGCAAGAGATCAGATTTAAATTTAGAAAAATAAAATCCAAAACAAACCAAATCAGTCTTATATAAAAGAACCAAGTCGATCGAATCACTCAAACCCATACGAATCCTAGTCCAAACCCAACCTATTTCCTTTCCTATAATCTTCTAACCGAAAATATTATACCATCATAAAAGTAACAATATATAATATACTTTAATAAAAAAACTATACAATATACTTTAATTTCTGGATATAGATAAACGTAATAAATTAAACCCTTAATGTTGAGGTTTGTCTATTGATATTATACTATTAATCTGATATCTTTTTGAAGTTTTGTTGTTAATAACATATAGTATAGTTAGATATATTTGAATATATGAAATAATCTGGAATTAAAAAAAAAATAGAAGATTATATATATAATTTGTGAACTTCGGATCTCTCGCCTTTTGATTATGGACAAATAACCCTAACTTACAAAAGTTTCCGAAAACCAACTTAACTCATTGAATATCAAATCATCCGATAAAAGGATACTAAATATATATAGAAAATAAAAAACAATCTATTAAGCTAAATATTGGAAGTAGTACTTGTTTAACAATTAATCAGAAAGGTATGGATGAGTTTAATAGTTGTATTATGGATTGTAACTTGATCGATGCTGGCTTTACAGGTTGCCCTTATACATGGTCTAATGGTCATAAGTGGAGAAGGTTGGATCGTGTGTTGTATAATTCAGCATGGTTAGATTACTTTGATTCTACTTCAGTCTCACACATGGCTAAAAGCTGTTCAGATCATTGTCCTATTTTGATTAAGGTTACTTCTAATCTAGAAAGATCAAAGCCTTCTTTTAAATTCCTTAACATGTGGACTACTCATCCACATTTCTTAAAGATGGTTGAGGATACTTGGACTGATAATGGTGCAGTTGTTGAGACTAGTAATCCTATTATGGCTTTTTGGATTAAGCAACAGCATTTGAAGGTGGAATTGAAAAGTTGGAACAAGAAAGTTTTTGGTAATATTTTTGATGCTCTTAAACTGTCTGAAGAGAGTATGATTAGTAAGGAGTCTTTGCTTCTTAATGATGTTAATGATGCTAATAAATTGGCTTTAGAAAAGGCTAGACAACATCACTTGATCTTGCTGGACAGGGAGGAATTGTATTGGAAACAGAAGGCTCATACTGATTGGTTGAGGGATTCAGACAGAAATACTGCTGCATACCATAGTTTTGTGAAGAAAAGAACTAAGAAAAATAGAATTGATAGAATTAAATCTGGTGAGAATTGGTTGAATGACAAGAAAGAAATTGGTGATTCTGCTGTGGAGTTTTTTAAAGAGCTACTTTCTCCTATTACTAATGATGTGTTGGAAGGGGATTTATGGAATGTTATTCCTTCTCTGGTCTCTGATGAGGATTGTAATGATTTGGTTAAGGTTCCTGATGATATTGAGATTCATGGGGTGGTTAAAAGCTTAAGGTCTGAGTCTGCTTCTGCGCCAGATGGTTTCAATGCTGTGTTCTACAAGGCTTGTTGGAGTATTGTGGGGAATGATTTTTGTAAAGCTATTAAAGGCTTCTTTCAAGGTCATAGGCTGCCTAGAGGAGTAAAAGCAACTGTAATCTGCTTGATCCCTAAGATTGAGAATCCTAATAAGTGGAAAGAATTTCGACCGATTAGCTTAACTACTGTCTTTTCTAGGATCTTGGGAAAGCTTATCAATAATAGACTGGCTAAACTTCTTCCTAAATTGATTTCTGATGAGCAGGGTGGTTTCGTTAAAGGTAGGAATATTCAGGAGTCAATTCTACTTGTTGAGGAGTTATGTTTTGATATTGATGGCAACAGCAAAAGTGGTAATGTCATTGTGAAGACAGATATGATAAAGGCTTTTGATAAGCTCAACCATAGCTTTCTTTTAAATGTTCTTAAAGCTTTTGGCTTTAATGCTTCTGTTGTTGGGATGATTCATAATTACATTAAGGATGTTTTTTCATCTGTTCTTGTTAATGGTGAGGTTACTGGTTTTTTCCCTAACTCTCAAGGTCTTAGACAAGGGGATCCACTCTCCCCTAGTTTGTTTATCTTGGCTGAGGAATACCTTATTAGATGTATAAAGATGAAAGCCAATGAGCAGTCTATGGTTAATTATAAGACTAGGAGTGAGGTGAAGATCTCTTGTCTTGCATTTGCTGATGATTTCATGGTTTTTACAACTGCTGATGCTACTACTATGGAAGCTATAAAAGGCATTCTTGCTCACTATCAAGCAATTTCTGGACAGCAAATTAACAATGCAAAGTCTAAGCTTATTGTTTCTAGAAAGATTGGTTTTCAAAAGATCAAAGTTATTGAAGACATTTGGAAGATCAATCATATATGTTTACCTTTCAATTATTTGGGTACTACAATCTCAAATAATACTAGAGTGGCTAACTTTGAAACTATTATTTGTAAAGTCAGGAGCAGAATCTTGGATTGGGACAAGCTTCATTTATCCTTTGCTGGTCGTCTGATGCTGATCCAATCTGTCTTGATGGCTTTCCCGGTTTATTTTCTTCAACATATTTCATTGCCTGTTGGTGTCATCAACAGATTGGAGGTTCTCTTTAGTAAGTTTCTGTGGGGCTGTAAAGATGACAAAACAAGCATTAGTTGGGCTAAATGGGGTAGACTGTGCAAGCCTTATAAAGAAGGAGGGCTTAATGTTAATAAGTTGAAAGATATGCAGCATGCTTTTGCAATGAAGAATTGGTTTAATTTCAGAAGACAAAACTCTCTTTGGGCCAGGTTTATGCTTTCTATCTATTGTAGAAATGATATTCACCCTGTTTTGGCCATTTCACCTTATAGAAGATCTAAAACATGGGCTGCCATTATAAATGTCAGGGATGAGACCGAAGACTTTATGTTTTGGTTACCTGGTCATGGTCACTTAAGCTTCTGGTATGAAAAGTGGTGTTCTGATAAACCACTCATTAAGGTTACTAATGATAATGACAGAAGAACTTTATGGGGAAGTGTTAATGATAAGGTTGGTGACTTTTGGCTAAATGGATCGTGGGATTTGAACAGACTTCAAACTCTGGTAACTTCTACTGATATTGACAAGATTAAAAATGTTACACTATCAAATAAACATGACGCTTTGTTATGGTCATTATCTCAAGATGGAGCATTCAGTACTAGAGATACATTGACTTACATCAGAGATAAGGGCAATGTTACAAGACTCTATGGTAAGACCTGGAATTCTGTTTCTCCTAGAAAATGCTCTTTTCTACTATGGAGGGTGTTACATAATTGGATTCCAACAGATGAAGTCATGCAAGTAAGGAAGTTTCAGTTGGTATCAAAATGTATTAACTGTGATAGTGTTGAGTCTACTCACCATGCCTTGGTCCAGTGTCAGCAAGCCTTGACTGTGTGGAGGCATTTTGGTGATATATTCAACGTTCAGGTTCAACCCTTTATGACTATCTCCCATGTAGTAATGAAGTGGTATTGGTCTGCTCAGAAAGATTGTGACATCTTCACAATTCTTCCTGCAATAATAACATGGTGTATTTGGTCAGCTAGGAATAAGAAGAAAATGCAGGGTATTATGACTAGTTCTACTACTATCATCAAACACATTTTGTTCATTCTGACTAGTCTGGATCGAAGTAAAATTTTGAAAAGGAAACACTGGGGCAGATTTACTCGAGAGGCTTTGATATTAGGCTGTATTAATCATATTAATGCTGGTTTTAAACCCATTCATTTGAAATGGAAGAATCCTAAACAGGGCAGGTATAAAATCAACATCGATGGGGCGTGTACCTTAGATGGTGAGTCTGCTGGTGGTGTTTTAATTCGTGATAGCTCTGGTAAGATTGTGGTGGGTATGGGCTGCATTTTTGGCAAGAGTTCTCCTTTGATTGCAGAATGTAGAGCGCTGTTTGAGGGTTTGAAACTCTGTAACAGGTTGCAGTTGAAGCAGGTTGATGTTGAGGTCGATTCTGCTGTCTTGGTTAATTTACTGATGTTTGGTAATTCTCCATGGTACCTAGATCCAATGCTGAAATGGTGTAGAAAGCTTCTTTGTTCTGAGATGATAGTGAATCAAATCTTTCAAGAACAGAATTTAGGGGCAGACTGGATTGCTAAGCATGTTCTTGAAAGGAATTCAGATTTGGAGTTTGATGGGAGCAATGTTCCTTTGAAATTAAGAGCTATTGCTCTCTTAGAAAGCGTTAATCTTGGCTATTTGAGGTTACGAAATTAGGGTTTCTGGGCTGTTTGATGTCAAGAGGTTGAAGATGGTGTCTAAAGGTTGAAGATGGTGTCTAAGGGTTGAAGATGGTGTCTAAGGGTTTCTGGTAGCGCGAATGGATTTAGGGTTTTGTTTAAATTTGTGTAAAATTGCCTATAGGGCTTGTATTCTTCTTTAGTTCAATAAAAGGCATTTTCATTAAAAAAAAAAACTTTAGTTCGAGTGGGGGTGCTCCTCGGTTGATCATTATCGGCACCGGAACTGTTCTTTTTGGGTACTTGTTTGGCGCTCTTGTTGGCTTCTTCTTGCTTGCCCTTGATCGCTGCATCCTTGCTCTTGACCTTAAGCCAGGGGCGGGGAAAAGCAGATTCATCTCCCAAGTAGTCCGCTAAAAGTGCAAGCTCGAGAGAAGGAATAAACTGCGCCATCTTAATACTATCCTTTGATTTGATGTAGTGGTGTGAGAAAGCGAGAGAGATTATTAATTTAGCTAAAGCAAAGAGAGATTAATAATTTAATGTATTGTTAAATGTCAGTAACTACCCAAAAATAAAATATATATTTTGTATATTATTTAAATTATTATTTATGATCTATTATTTTTTTTTAATAAAAAACTAATTTTATTACTAAATAAGAGAATTACGAACTAGTTGGACTCAAATTAGAGCCAATAAAAGGCAGTAGCCTCTTTTTAAATATAAGATTAAAATTTAGGTGCCAAAACTCCTCTCCAAAAAAAATAAAAAATAAAGTGAAAATTTTGTTTAAAAACGAGGAGATTTTTCACAAAAACAGAACAAAACCACCGGCTGCTCTATAACAGCTTCTTCGCTCACCAACAGCTGACCAAGCCACGAACCTTATATTTCTCAAGGATGAATTCGTGCTTTTGATGATGAGGAAAAAGATTATGGGCCTGAACCTCTACTTGTGGCGAAGCAAGAGAAATAGAGTTTTGCATCCAGCGGTAGACATACAGTCTCTGTTGCAATCAAGAAAGCCACAAACCTCAGCAACATTACGAACATCAGCATCCAGCTCCAATCAACAACAACGATACTGAAACTCCAGCAAGCTAGCAGCACCTCCTTAGTCAAGGAAAGACCAGTGATGTAGCGAAAACTGTGGACAGACTGGTTTCTCTCTCATGTCTTGGAATTGGGTCAACATGTACTCAAATCGAAGATCTCGACGAGCCCGTCAAATTTAAAAACTGTGACTATGTCACAAATTTTGATACCCAAATTCGACCCGTAAAGCCTTCGAAAACCAGTTTAAATATTGTAGCGTTAATTTTATATATTTATTTAATTTTAAAACATTTATGTAATTTCCCTTATTTGAAATTTTGGTTTTGGGTAGTGCTATATAAAGCATCATATACCCTATTTTTCCGTTAGACTTTGATTAATTAAATTTTGGGAATTATTTCTCCGAGTCTCCTGATTTCTCTAACCTAGGTTTAGGGTTTTATCGTTGCTTTCTCTTCTAATCTTCTGTCACGCCATCAGTTGGTATTAGAGCTCAGCAATTCGTGCTATGCAGATACAAGAATTATGTTCTTGGTACCTCTTGATTTGAAGGCTAGAATAAAGAACGAAATATTCAAGTCTACCTGGACAATTGGAGGAAGAATTTGCAAATTTGTAATTGATTCAGATATCTATGACAATCTAATTTCAGAGGAGGCTATTCAGAAACTGGCGTTGAAGACTGAAGCTCTTCCATACCCGTACATACTGCCAGGATTGATAGAGTACACCAAGGTAGAAGTTTCCAGACGCTGTCAAATTATATTTTATGTTGGTAATTACAAAGACACAACATGGTGTGACGTAGTTCCTATGGACGTTTGCCATCTAGTTTTAGGACGTCCATGGCGATTTAAGATAAATTCTACTTATGATAGTAGAACAAATCGATACAATTTTTGAAAATATGGTATCAAGTTTATATTAGTGCCATATAGAGTAGTGTCTCCTAAACCACCACCAGTTAAGGAGTTTCATGCTCAAATTGCACCACCTGCAGATCTTAGTTGTGATGCTAAAATTGTGTCTGACTCCGTATTTGACAAGCCAGTTTATGATAAAAATATTTTTGAAGATGTATCTGGGTCAGTATTTGACAAACCAGTTTACAATGAGTATGATGATGACTGGGATGATGAAGATCTAATTAATATTGAGGAGAAACTTGTAGATCGAGATATTGTCTCAGGCTTCAGTACACCAGACTACATCGCTTCAGAACTTCTATTGAAGAAAGACCGCAAAGTAGCAGCGTTTATTGTGGAGATGCATCTTCCATATATTTTATGTTATCCTAAAATAAAACCTTTGATTCGGTTTTTTGTGAATACAAGTTTTCTTATTGGAAAAATGGAAGATGGTATTTTTGTGTTTGAGATTATGAATAAATTGATTGAAGAAAAGAATAGTGTTTTAATGGATAAAATATTAGGTTTTGTAATAGAACCTAGAGGAGTTTTAGGTGATAGTTGAGGAAATAAAATAAAGAATAACAAGTTAAAAGTAGAAGATTGCAGTGTTTTGAATCTGGTAGCAGAAATATACTCTGAAGAATTTGAGAAGCCATCTAATATTCAACAAAGAGGAATTTTTCCTCTCTACAAGGGTCTTGATGTGATACAACAAGCACAATATGGAACTGGAAAAACAACAACTTTTTACACGAGCAAGAGTGTTGTTGTGCTTAGTAAGTGGGTTGATAAAGCTGACATAGATCAACTTATTACTGCTAATCACAGTAATGCCGATGACATGATAAAAATAGACAAATCTATGAAACTACTTCTTGACAAAATCCAAGGTGAAAACGTCAATGTTTTTGCAGTGCTTTCAATGTTTCAACGTTTTGAATTCGAGGTCGAATTCTTCCCAACCGGGGAAGGATGATGTAGCGAAGACTGCAGACACACTGGTTTCTCTCTCAGGTATCAGAATTGGGTCAAACATGTACTCAAATAAAATATTTCAGGGTAACAAAGATTGAAATTTTTAGAGATAAAAAATATATTATAACAAAAACTTAAAATAACTTAAGGTATGTGAGGCTTTATATAAGAGCTTCTCAACACCCTAAGTTAGAATAAAAGAAAATAAAATAAATATCGTAAAATAAAATAAAATCTTAATATAAATAGATTTGATTTGAAATACTATAAGATATTTGAATAAAATAAAATAAAAATTGTGTTTGGACTTTTGGGGCTACATCATCCTCTCCTGGTTGACAAGAATTCGTCCTCGAATTCACAGCACCATCACCATCAACAACCAAAATTATTTTATTTTACTTTTTTCAATTGTTACACTGGGAATTATAATTGTTGACCTTATCGGAATAAGATAAATTATTCTTGAATGTTCCTTATTCGAAGTCACATTGAAACCATCTAGTTGATGAAAAAATGATTTTGAAAACCTTTTCATAGCCTAAAGAAAATTTCCCAATGTCCATTTGATGAAAAAATGGTTTTGAAAACCTCTTCATTTGATTGCTGCAACAGAGGCAGTTTGGGTTACTGCAGAAGAGACTGCTCCAGGGAATATAGTAGGGATCGATGCTATCTTACTCAAGGTAGTTGAAGATGAAACTGTTAAGGTGGCAGGTGAATCGCAAAATCCACCAAGGCCCCCTAAAAAGGACGAAAGAGGGGAGCAAGCAGCGATGAGAGGATTGCTAAGAAGAAAAAGGTCACCTTAGGGGAAGAAGTAATTCTTTGCCCTTCAGAGCATCTTCCTCCAGCAGACCCAATTGATCCCACCTTAGTAGAGAAGATTCCCACCGTACTGCAATCCGGATACGGTACTGGAGGGGAGATTGATGGAGCAGACATCAGTACCTTCTAAGACATTGATCTTTATTTCAATGATTCTGAGAAAGATGACTTCGTTGGCCCCTACCGTCATTCAAGCTCTTCTAATATGGTGACTTACAATAGCAAGTCCTATACTGTCTCCGGGGAGAACGATGTGGTGCCTCATTCTCTTCTGGGTCATACTCAACCAGTACTAAACTTGGAAATGCAAGTGAAAAATCAATATGCCCTCATCAACACCCTCAACACAGACAATGAGACTTTGTCAACTAATCTCCTTAATGCTAACCAGAGCATTGAGGCACTGAAGAAGGAGCTTGAAGAGTCTGAAGAAGGACAAGGAAGATCTGTCAACCAAGTTAGCCACTTCGGAGAAAGCTAACACAGAGCTCCAAACTAAGTGCTCCGGTTTGGAGAAAGATCTCTCCACCTTAAAGGAAGATATGAAGACTAAAGATGATGTCATTCAGACCTTTTTTGGTGATAAGACTTCCCTTGAAGAGGTTGTGTCCAAAGAAACTAAGGAGAAATAAAACTTGGTGAAAGAGTAGGATCATAAAATTCAGCCCCGCGTCAACGAATACACCAACGGGGTGATAGATTCCCTGGAAAAAAGGTATGCCGAAGTGAATTCTGACATGGTACTGCTTTTCCACCAAACATTTCCGAAGAGGACACTTGGTATCTTTTGGAAATATGTAGAGTATGAAGACATCTCATTCCATACAATGGTAGATGGTGATAAAAAGAACTACTCTAGTGGAATTGATGACACTACTGATGAAGAAGAAGGAACCGGGGAGAGTTCAAGTGCTGAGCTCAAAGGCCCCAAGAAAGGAGTTGATGCAGGAACATCCGAAGGGAATAAGCCCTGAGTTTTTTTAACCATCTTTTTTTTGTTTTCTTAATCTTGTGAACTATTAAAGTCCTTGGATGGCCAAGGCATTTTTGTAATTGTGTCCGGTTTGAGTCTGGTTAAGCCTTTTCAAAACTGAAAGTCCTTGGATAGCCAAGGCATATTCTATGTTCTAATATCATTATCCGGTTTTTACCCGGACGGGTTTATCTTACTCAATTTTTACTTTGTTTCATACTTGCTTTCAATTTTAATGGCTATTGTTTAAAGAGCCCTTATTTACTTTACAAATATTTAAGATGAGAGTGTTTAAAATCTCTGATGACATGTGTTTAATGGTCATCATTCAACCAAATTAATTCGATATGTCAAAGATCCTTAGTAAAATTGAAGACTTGAAATTAATTGTAATCAAATCACTCCGAATATTTTAAGAAGGCATCATATTTCATTAAAAAAACCAGACACCTCATTAAAACCTCCCCGCGCCACCAGGGTTGGAAAGAGTATGCCCCCTAATATTTACATGGACTTTAAACAAGTAAATATTTACACAAATTTCATTCCATATATAACCGGAGGTGTTCAGTATTCCACGGGTGATTTAGGATTCTTCTATATTTGTATTGAACCCTATATGTCCAGGCTTAAGTTTTTCGGAGACTTCAGAAGAGCCTTCCCAGTTCGGAGCTAGTTTGTCGAGCTGCTTTTCCTTAGTATGCAAGAAAACCTTTCTTAATACTTTATCCCTGACTGAAAATCCCATCTCTTGATTTTGGAAGCAAATATGCTTCTCATCAAGCCTTGGTAATGGGTGGTTTTGAGATGAGCCTTAACTCTTCTTTCTTATATTAAGTCCAACTGACTTTTGATTGCCAACTCATTGGCTTGTTCGGAATAATTTTGGACTCTGTATGATGGAAGATTTGCCTCTATAGGAGCAATTGCATCCATCCCATACACCAAGGCAAAAGGAGATTCTTGTGTAGCAGCTTCAAGAGTAGTCTGGTATGCCCACAATACTTCTTGCAAATAGCTTGGCCACTTCCCTGCAGTCCCCTCTAAATTATTTTTCAGACCGGACACAATGGTCTTGTTTGCAACTTCAACTTGACCATTTGTTTGTAGGTGGAAGGGAGAAGAAAAGCAATGGTGAATGCCCTGGGAGGCACATAAATTCTCCATATCCTTGTTATCAAATTGTGGCCCATTATATGTGGTTATCTTTTGTGGAACCCCAAATCTGCAGCAAATGTTAGACAAGATAAATTTTATAACAACTTTCGAAGTAGTTCCTGCCAAGGGGGTTGCTTCTATCCACTTTGAGAAATAATCAATGGCTATAATAATGGTCCTGTACCCTCTGGACGCCATTGGTAGAGGCCCAACTAAATCCAGTCCCCAACGAGCAAAAGGCACTGGCTCAAAAATCGACTTCATATAAACAGTTGGGATATGAATTTCATTACCATATCTTTGGCATAGGTCACAAATCTTCACCAACTCCTTGGCACCTACCATTATGGATGGCCAATAGTATCCGGCCAATAAAACCCTCCGGGTTAGAGCTCTATATCCATAGTGTGTTGATCCATCTTCATCATGTAGTTTGGATAAGACGATTTGGGACTCTTCAGCCCCCAAACAACGTAGGATAGGTCTACTGAACGACTTATTATAAAGAACCTCTCTTATAATTAAGAAACCACGAGCCTTGTGTTTTATTTTTCTTGTCACAACCTTCTCTAGAGGCAAAATCCCATCAGAGATGTATTGAAAAGGGGGAAATATCCAGTCTTTGGGTTGAACCACTTGTATGCTTAAACTATCTTCCTCTTATTTGCTCTGATTTGGTTGTATGGATGGGCATTCTTGTACATGAATCCATGGGTAGGACTCAGAGTATGCTATGGTTGCTTAAGAGTCTGCCAGCGTGTTCTCCGATCTAAGAATATGCTCATAGCTAACATTTTTGAAATTGGCTGCCACTTCTTTAAGAATAAACAAATATTTGATTAACTGCTCCTTCTTGTCCTCAGATTGACATTGATAATGATGGATAAGAAGCTGAGAATCACTCATTAATCTGACTCTTTTAGCCCCACACAGAAAAGTTAACTTTAGACCAGTTATTGCGGCCTCATATTCGGACTCATTGTTAGAAGCCCTAAAATAAAAGCATATAGCCTGGTATAATTTATCGTCATTGGGAGAGGTTAAACATATCCCAGCCCCACAACCCATTGTACTTGATCCACTATATGTCCGGGTAACCCATTCTTTTTTAGTTTTCTCTTCTGTAGCTTGTTTAGTACTTCTGTCCGAATGGAACTCTACCAAGAAATCAGCAACATATTGAGCTTTGATTGCAGTTCATGGGGAAAAATCAATATCATAATCACCCAATTCTACTGACCATTTGGTCATCCTTCCTGATATCTCAGCCTTCTGAAGAACATTCTTCAAAGGAAAAGACGTCTCGACGATGATACAATGAGATTGAAAATATGGCCTCATTTTTCTGGCAGCAATCACCAAGGCTAGTGCCAGTTTTCAAGCTTTGGGTACCTCTTTTCAGCATCTATCAGACTCTTTTTAATGTAGTACACCGGACAAGGATAATTGTCCACCTCTCTTACCAGTACTGTACTTATAGCATATTCTGACACAGTGTTTCTTCGTCAACAGGCTTAAAAAGAGTTTTGGGAGAAGAGAAATGCTTCTTTATTTCATCAAACGTCTGGTCGCATTGTGGAGACCAGTTAAAGTCTTTAGCACCCTTCAAGGTCTGAAAAAACGGGGCGCATCTATCAGGAGACCTTGAAATAAAACGATTCAATGCAGCCAATCTTCCTGTCAACCTTTGTACTTCTTTAACATTTCGAGGAGGGTCCATTTTTAATAAGGCGTCGAGCTGGTCCGGATCAGGCTGTATCCCTTTTTTCACTTATTACATACCCCAAAGATTTTCTGGACTGCACCCCAAATACATATTTTTCTGGATTCAATTTTAAATTAACCTTTGCCAAGTTGGCAAAAGTTTCTTGAAGATCAGCTAGGTGCAACTCTTTTTCTAAGCTTTTCACCATCATGTCATCAATATATACTTCCATATTCCTCCCAATCTGATCAGCAAATGCTTTGTTCACCAACCTCTGATAAGTAGCCCCAACATTTTTCAACCAAAAAGGCATCACCTTATAACAATAGAGGCCCATATCTGTAACAAAGGTAGTGTGTTCCTGGTCCCTCGGATCCCCCTGTATCTGGTTATAACCGGAGAAGGAATCCATGAATGACAATAACTTGTTTCCAGATGTGAAGTCTACCAACTGATCTATCTGGGGGACTGGATAGAGATCTTTTGGGCAAGCTCCGTTGAGGTCAGTAAAGTCGATACACATACGCCATTTCCTATTCTTTTTATTTAGTAACACTGGGTTGGATGTCCATGAAGGATATTGAGACTCCTTTATGTGTCCCATCTTGGTAAGCCGGTCAACTTCTTGAACTATTACATTAGCTTTCTCCTTAGGAAAAGCTCTCATTTTTTGCACAACAAGTGCAACATCTCTCCGGATAGACAGCTGGTGTGATATAACACTTGCAGGTACTCTGGACATCAGCATTGCACCGAGCAAAAACATGTTGGTGATTTTCCAAAAAGGACAACAATTTTTTCTTCAATTCTGATGCCATCTTGGAGCCAATTTTAACACTCCTTTCTTCAGCGAGAGAGTGGATTTCAACTTCTTCGATTGGTATCAAAACACAATGGGTCTCTCTGGGGTCATCAATTTCACCCTCACCCTCAGAGGGCCCCAACAGCTGCTAATCTTCATTAATTTTGGACTGCCCCCAGAGTATTAGGGGCAAGTGCAGTTGCATAACATTCTCTTGCTACTTTTTGGCTACTCCAACCAACTCCTACTTGTCCTTCAACATCGTACTTTAAACATTGATGGACTGTTGAAGCCACAACATGCATCCTAGAGAGCCAGGACCTCCCTAAGATCGCATTGTAACATGTGGGACAATCCACCATAATGGATAGTACCCTGACCATCTTCTTGAAAGGGAATTTTCCCAACAATACCTCCTCCTCAAATTCTCCGATTACGTCCGTGGAGCTCCCTGTGAAGCCCACAATGGATCTGTTCGAACGCTAAATCACTGCTGTATTTTTCATCTGTTTATAAGAACTTAAGAATAGAATATTAGATGAGCTGCCAGTGTCAATCAAAATTCACCTGATGTCGTTGCCCCCAATCGAAGTTCCTATCACCACAGCATCCTCATGAGGCCCAGCTATGTCTCTTAGATCATCTTCATAAAAAACAATGAAGGGAAAAGGAATTTGGGATTGATAAGAAGACATGCCTGCCTCTAACTGAGTAGCTAGAGTGTGAACATGCCTCTTCCGTGAAGAAAGAGTTGGCGCATTCATAGTGTCCCCTCTGAATATAGTAATTAACTCAAAAAAGCTTATGAGTCCAGACACTGTCTTAGTATGTTTTGCTATAACCCTCACTTTATTCTGGGTTGGATCAGGATCCAAATACTCTGATTCGACATCAAATCTTTCAAGGATTACCATAGCCCCGTCTGGAGCAGACGTCCCCGCATTGTTCGTTGGGCCAGTCTGGTGAACATTGTCAGGCCTGTTTCCGCTTCTTCTCTTGACATAAGCTCCTAGATTCCCCCTTTCAATAAGATTATGCACTTCTTGTTTCAAAGCTATGCAATATTCGGTGTTGTGGCCAATATCATGGTGATATTGGAAAACACAAGTATTACTACTTTCCCTAGGAGATTGAAGCGATGACGGCTTCCTAAAATGAACTTCATCTTTTGTTTTGTCATAGATGGTTGCCACATTCTCTTTTAACTCAGCAAACCAAATAATTTTAATAAATTATTAAAAAAAATTGTGTATAATTCTTTATCAATTCTTCTAAATAATCTTAAATCTAATTTTAAGTATTTTTTATTTTTCGTCGTCGTTGATTCGTTGTTTTTATTATCTTTTCCGCGTCGATTTTTTAACTCAAATTTTTTTTATGGAAACCGAAAACGTAAGTGTATATTCGAACAATTTTATTTGGAGATCAAATTGTTTATTTTAATTATTTTTTCAAAAATTGAATTCGATATTTTTTTAGTTTTTTCAATTTTAAGTTTCTAAATATTGTGCGACTTGTTTGAGTAATTATGTAGAAAGTTGCAATTTAGTTTGCTTTCATGGGTTTAAGTCGATTTTGTTGTGTTTTTTTTTCTTTTTTGAAACGAAAATGATATTGATTTATATATTAAAATATATTTAGCGTTGGGAGAAAGATGAAGTATGGCATCTCGCATCTCGACTGAGACGTGAGAAAGCTAAAACCTAGGTATAGTAGTAAAAAAAATTAGAATTTTCAAATGCGAGATGTGATATCTTTAAGAAAAATTCAACTACGAGATGTGATGACTTAGAAAAATTTCAAATACAACACACGATACCATTGAAAAAATTCAATTGTGAGTTACATTATTCATTTGATTTTTTAACTGCCAAATGCATGTACACAATATGTAGGACTTGAATCTGTATTTTTAGACTAAATGGTGAAATTGCAATCCGTGATCTTAGTTAGTTTGAAGACTTTGAAGGTATTCTTTATTTTGTTTACTAACTCGGATGTGTTGGTTAAAAGTAATTTCAAATTAAGATATTATTGTTGCGGTGACCTCAAGAATTGTCTCTTGAGTTGTGATGGTGATGTTGTTACTATGGTATCATTTTTTGTTATTTTGGGTTGTCAACTATTACTATTGATATATATATATATTGATGTTCTTGTTGAATAAAATAGTAGAGAAACTGCTTTAAGTTTATTTGAAGCTTCATAAGAACATTTTGTTATTGGAGAAAGTAGTTATAGTATTAGTCTTTTTATCATAAAAACCAACAACTTGCTACTGTTGGTTGGGTTGATGAAATTAGTGGTGTTGAGAAATTTTTTGAAGAATGTGTTGTAACTTTAAGATTAGCTATATCTCGGTTTGATGAAATTAGTGGTGTTGGGAAATTTTTTGAAGATGAGTGCTTTATGATTGTTGGTCTTATGTATTATAATTTAATATAAAGAAAACCTTTTATAAACAACTCACAAGTATGTAATATAAAGTGACTATTTTGTACTCCCTCTTTTTCATAATGTAAGATGTTATGAGAGAAAAAAAAATATGTTTCATAATCAATTTGGCTTGTGAATTCAACGTACATTAATTACACCTACTTTATTGTTTACCAATGAATAATTTAAAATTATCTACTTTATTATTTGTTGACAAATTAAATTAATTTCACTTTACTTTTTCTATAAGTAAAAGCAGCAATTATTATTTTTCTTAATTTGTGTGAATAAACCTTAAACGTCTTATATTATGAGACGGAGGGAGTATAAATAGTAAACTTGATGAATGAACTACAACTTGTAATTTATTTAGACATATGAGACCCAATCAATGTACTATAAAAGTACACCACCTCTTTTGGAGAAAAATGATTGACTAATGATTAGAGAATTATTGCTTGGTACTTTCTCTCTCCAAACTGTGGAACTTTTCTCTCTAAAACATCTATAACTATCGATCCTAAGTATTTGGTCCTCCAAACATTGTTTTACAAACAAGTTCTCTCTAAAAGATTTATGGAACTATGAGAAATGTTATGATAATTGGAAATGATTTCTAGAGATGTTGAAACCTCGTTTGTTGGATCGTCACTTAGGTTTAGTTAATGCAATTACTGCTTTGTTTCCAAATCACTATGATGCATACTTTATATTTCATCTTATTTTGAATGTGCAGTATGATTTGAGTGGTACATCCACCAAATTTAGGGCTAAGATAGTTTATATTTTAAAACTTATCCTTATTTCCCCGACTCAAAACATGTATAGTGAATATATAGACCATTTTATAAATGAGTGAGGTCATAAAGTTATGCCTTTTGCAATAATTTACCTTCAGATAAAAATATGTGTGGTTTTTAAAAAAAGAAGTGGTACGGTTCCATTGTTTATACTCTAACGAATTCTTTCAATAATCATATTAAATAATATTGTACTCAGTCTATTCTAGAGTTAACTCACAAGTTTAAAGTTTTACTTATAAGTCAAATTATGCGGATGAGCTAGGTTGGACTAATGATTTATGTTTAAAATCCGAACTTGTTATAATCGATGATCTTATAGGTTTTAAAATATTCTTATGATATATTTAAAATTAAGTTTTTCTCATGCCCTAATGTTTTGTTTCCATATTTTATATTGATGAAAATCCCATGAAATATATTGAGTCATTATACTCTATAAGATCTTATAAGTAAACCTATTCATATAGCATACCCACTTTAACTAGTTTTGGTGAAGCATCTACTTCTTCAAATTCTCCTTTAATTCTTCTTCTAGATTTGACAAGAAAAGTTAGAAGACCTAAAAATAAACGTAATCTATATAGAGGAGAAATAATTATCAAAAGATGAAATGTAGTGCGTGTTCGAATTCGATCATAATAGACGATTATGTCAAAAAAAATTGTAAGATCAATGTAATTTGATACTTTTGTTAATAAGGATTATGTAATTTGATATATTTTTTTATTATAGTGATGTTTTTTTTGTTAGTGTTTTTTGGACTTTTTAATTTTTATATCATTGCAAGATGTGAAACCAATAGGAATTGTATATCCGATATGCGATAACAAACTACATGCGAGTTGCAAGGTGCGAGATGGTGTATGTGGTACTAGGCTTAACCAACTACATGCGAGTTGTAATATGTGAGACCAAATCATAATTACTGTTAAAAGAGATGCAATACATGTCATAGCTAAATACATGCAAGGTGTGACGTCAATTCATAATTAAATTTAACAAAACCAATTCATAATTAACTATATGCGAGGTGTGAGATGCGAGACCAATACATAATTAACTTTAGCAAAACCAATTCATAACCAACTACATACAAGGTGCGAGATATGTAACCAATTCATAATTAACTTAAATGAGACCAATTCATAATAACTACATGCTAGTTGCGATGTGCAAGACCAATTCATAATTAACTTTAGCAAGATCACGTCATAACTACATTGAAATTATAAGTTGTGATATCTGAGATAAATTCATAATTAACTTCAGCGAGACCAATTCATAATTTATAACTAACTACATGCAAGTTGCGAGATGCTAGATACGACATACGAGACCAAGCATAACTAATTACATTAAAACAAATCACCAAATGCAAGACAATTTGTGAGATACGAGACCATACTATATTACAACATACATACAAATGGTATTCAAATTTAAAAATTCAAAAAGTTACAACATACATACAAATACTAACGTTAATCAAGGAATTCACTAGTGTCTTATTGTGTTTATATAATTAGAGAAAATATAAAACAACCCAACTCTTCTTAGTGATGTAATTTTATCTTCATTTTTTATTTCTCATGTTTCAATAAAATATCTAGCTTACTCGTAAACTAATATGCCACAATCAAAAGTTCAAATTCTTTATTGTGGCATATCTCTTGGATTTTTAACTTTAGTTTTGGTTTTTATTTCAAAAGATTGTTCTTGACGAGGTATTACAATTGTAAGTTATAAGTTTAATCAAAATAAAAATCCAGAAACTTCATGCGAAATGAGGCATATTATTAAACGTGGCATGCAAGATGATGCATAACTACATACAAGATATGAAATGCGATATGAGACATACGAGACCAAACATAACCAATTTTATATGAATCTAATTCATAACCAACTACATGCAAGATGTGAGATGAGACCATGTATAATCAAATTCATATGCGACCAATTTATAACCAACAACATGAAAGTTGTGCAATGCGAGATGTGACATGCAAGACCAAAGATAACCAACTTTATGTATAATTCAAAACCAACTACATGTGAGACGCAAGATGCAATACCATGTATAACCAAATTTATACGAGACATTTTTATAACCAATAACATGCAACCTGCTTAATGCAAGATGCGAGATGTGAGGCCATACACAACCACTTTTATGTGAGTCTAATTCATAGCAAACTAGACGCGAGATACGAGATCATATATAAACAAATTCATGCAAGACCGGTTATAACTAACAACATTTGAGTTGCGCGATGTAATATAAGAAACCAGACCTACCATAAAATTGGAACCATGTAACACTTATAATTTTTTGTAGTATTATTTATTTATTTATTGTGTTTTTGCAACGTGACACCAGTGGGTTTAAATTTAATGTTGCTCTGTTTTTTAGGTTCTACCACGTTATAGTCGGTCTCGTATCGATGGTCTCTAATAGTCATTTTCCGATTTTGTCTGGCTGGCCTATGTTGCTTGTCTGCTCTTCGATCTGGATCATGGCATCCTAGTTTCCTTCTCAATTAGACTAACCTCATATTTATAAAAAGGTCTCTGACCCGAGTTCGTAATGGTCAATAGTTGTTGGGTGGCTATATTGCTCCTTTTTGGCTAAGTCAAATATGATGGCCCGGGTAGGTCCTCCTTTATCGGGGAGTTGGAGGACACGACCGACCAGTTTCCTGTTGGGCATCAAAAATGTTTTTTACGACTTGCACCAACTTGTTTAATTCCTAGGCTAGATCTTAGACGATTGGGTTATCGTCTTCCTATTTCTTATGAGAGACGATGAAAGTAACGTTATCGGATGGAATTGCACAAAGCATCATGGTTGGTCCTTCTTACTGAAGACTTCCAAGATTAGTGGGAGGTCAAACTCGTCTTTAAAACCCACCTCTATGGGCGAGGTTAGTTATAGTGTGTGATGTACCGAAGACTACGGACAGACTGGTTTCTCGCTCGAGTATCAGAACTAAGACAAAATTGGTACTCAAATTAAATGTCTCGACGAGCCCAACAACTGTCAAAAGCGTGACTATGTCATGAAATTCGGACTCCAAATTCTACTGTTTAGAGTCTGAAAATCCTATTTTACTGTTTTTGATATTTTATATTATTATTTTTAAAATCAATATTTTAATTAGTGAATCAAATCTAATTGCATTCAAATTATATTTGATTTTTATTTTTAATATTTTTATTGTATTTTTTAGAATATTTTATTATGATTTTGGATGTCTCATATATAAAGCATCTTATACCCTATTTTACCGTCAGACTTTGATGAATAAAAAATGAGATTTTTCTTTGAGTTTCTTTTTCACTCTAGCATAGGGTTATAGATAATCTATTCTCTGTTTTCTCTTCTTCTCTTTGTGTTTGCCGTCGTTTGTTCAACCTTATATCTCGGCACTACCAGTGTAGGTATATTTTGTCTGGTGGCGGACATCCTTCGTGATCTCAGATATATAATATTTTTATCTTTTTAATATCTTTTGTTAATTTTACTTATTTATATATAAAAATTATTCATATATATATATATATATATATATATATATATATATATATATTATAGAACATTTGTTCAACTAGTTATGATTTTTGAAGCTAGAAAATGATCTCAAATTAGCAAAAAAACTCAATGGTCGAGTTAGAAAATAATGCATAGAATGATGGTAGAACGACCTTAGCCTAATATTAATGTATTTTTAAATATAATATTTTGTTATAGATATTTGATTTAGTTTTAAAAAACAACTACACCAAACGTCTTAATTCCTTAACAGATTCACTGAATATAGTGTCATATAAATCTTAAAACCAAAATCGCAACAGATAAATATAGATTTCAATTCAATTAATATAATTGATACAACATAAATAAGTCTAAGGAAATTAGTCCAACCAAAAAAAATTCACCTAACCATGCGACAGCACTCGACGACCATGAGGGACTTGGCCGGAAAACTAAGCTTAAACTCAAGAAGCTCGACATCAGTGTAAGGTGAAATCAATTGTGTTGGATGCACAGACTTAAGCAACCAATTAGTCACTTAAGGCCTAAAGATTCTGCTGGACTCCTTGGCCTTAAGTGGCAAATAAGTCGCTCAATCTCGAGTAATTTTCTTCATAAATCCTAACTAACTTGGCCAAACCTCATTTGGCCCCTGGGTGCGATCCGAAAAGAGAACCTCGCGGGTCCGCACAACAAGCTTGGAATGAGCATGCAGTCGGCATCCCTACGATCACTAGTCAGCTATCACTTAGCCATCGTCGGTCTCCCCTCTACCAAGTCCTGTTAAAGTGTACAGAAATAATTTCTGACAACGTACAAAAGCTTGACCTGACATTGTATGATAAAGCAGTCTCAAGGACATACTTCTGCTTGAAAAGCACTTGAAATTCCAGAAAATAATGCACCATTAAGAAGACACCAACCTAAGACCCCTCCAAATCAAGACTACTATATAAGAATTTAATGTTGGATTTGTGAGGTAGGTGAAAGTTACAGAAAATAGTAGCAATAAAAAGATATAATATTTTGTAATCCATATCAGAAAAATAATACAAATGTTCCTCACATAATCATTCAAAGTTCTTCATATCTTTTTATTGATACGACATAAATAAGTCTGAGGTAAATTAGCCCAACTGAAAACCAAATCACCCGACCATAAGACATCATTTGACCAATAAGAACTTGGCAGGAAAACCAAGCCCAAACCCAACAAGCTCGGCCTCGATGTGAGGCGCGGCCGAGCATGCTGATGGCACAACCTTAAGCGACCAATCGATCGCTTAAGTCCTAAGGAGTCAACTTGGCTCATTAGCCCTAAGCAAACAACTAAGTCTTTTAAATCTTGAGAAACCATCTTCATGAAGTCTAACAGACTTGGCCAAAACTTAATTGGACGTTTCGTGCGATATGAAAGAAGCATCTCACAGGTCCGCACGATAAGTTCGCAACGTCCATAAGGTTACCACCCCCTACGATCATTAGCCAATTAGAACTTAGCCTCTGTCGGTCTCCCCTCTACCAAATTTCGTTGAAGTCCACAACTAATCACGTCTGACAACATATAGAAGCATATCCTGACATTATACAATAAAACAACCCCCAATGACATATCTTTGCTTGAAAAAGAACTTAGAAGTCCGGAAAAAACTGCGTCAATGAGGAGGCAATAACCTAAGACCCCTAAAAATTAAGATCGTTATATAAGAAGTTAACATTTCATTTGTGCAATAAGTGAAAGTTAGAGAGAATAATAGCAACCAAAAGAGATATCATTTTATAGTCTAAATCAGAAAAATAATGCAAGTGTTCTTTACACAAAAAATTATTCCAAGTTCTTCTTATCTTTTTACCGTTTATCTTTGTTTATCGAATTTATCCAATTGTCATTTTTGTCTTCACTAATAATATTTTTGTTTTTGAAATTTAGTATTTAAATTATATATTTCATCCTCCATTATCAAGATAAATATAATATATTAAAACATAAAAAGTAAAAAAATTTACCTAAAAAAGAAATTTTAGTTTATCCTTTGATTATATCTTATTTTTATATAGCGGAATGATGTATGGAACTTATAAGAGAAAAATATTTTGTTATGATTTGCATGATACCTGATTTTTCCTACGTCATTAGTGTTTTGATCTCATTCATGTCAAATCCAGACTAGTCGCATTGTCATGCACTCAAATGGATCATGAGATACTTGAATGGCTTATCTGTTGTAAGATTGTGTTACAATATAGTACTAAAATGGTATACATACTACGATTATGCAGGCTACTTCGACACAAGGAAGTCTACTTTAGGTTATCTGTTAATTGTCCTTCAAGGAGTGGTTAGTTAGAAGTTTTGTATACGGAATTTCATTACATTTTCGCCTACGGAATTCTAGTATATGGATACTATGGAATCCGTCAAGGAAGTTATTAGGTTGAATAGATTGTTGAGTGAAACTAACTTGTGTGGAGAAAGATGTGATTATGTTTTCTGACAATACTACAACTATCCGTTTAATAAGAAATCTAAAGTTCCAGAAGTGAACTAAACTTGTATATATTGAGCTTCACTTTATAGATACGTGATGGAGAAGGGGTAAGTGAAGGTGGATAAGATTTTTAACGAAGAAAACCCTTTGTATGTTTTGACCAAGGTATTGCCAATTTCAAAGCTCACAGACTGCATGAGACTAGTGCAAGTTTAGATACAGATGAGCTAGTCTCTAAAGAGTAGAAATAGTAGGTGCAAGAAATATTGGAGCTATTATAATCCTATGTGGATAATTGTTAGGTCTATTAGTAACTCGTAGACAGATGTATTACTGAATGACTCATTTGTATTGGATCTACCTTTAAATGTATATGAAAGAATTGTTAAAACTCTATGGTGCTTCAGTCGTAACTTAGTTGTATACATATCTAATTACCATAAGAGATGATACAAGATGTAGAAGACTAGTGACCATTGGGTCAAAGAAAATATATGTTGATTTAAAGTAAGACTGGTCAAAGCGGGTTGGTCGATGCAAGATGTCTAAAGCAGGATGGTCAAAACAAACTGATTTGAAGCATCACTCTTATCCAAAACACGTTGTAGCACCATTAGGCCTAACCATAATATTATATTTACTTGGTCTTCGATGTTAATTGAGCTTTCCTATATTAATGTAGTATGAGTTATTTCATTTGTTGATTAATGAGATTTAATCTAGATACTCTAATGAAGAATTTGGGTTTTGCATAAAAATATAAATTGAATAAGATATTGATATGTAATGTATGGTGTGACTGTGATATGACGCGGTTGTAATAATAGAGAGACAATTATGTGTGAAGATATTTCATGCGAGAGTGAAATAACTGGAAGTATTTTGAAAGATAAGTGAAATGAGAGATAAACACTTAATAGAGGGTTCCGTGAATCAAGTTATCTTTCATTAAAAATAGTGATTAAGTATTTTGTGTTTTATAAATATTTATGTCACCTACTTATATATAAAAGAGTGCATGTTTCCTGTAGATTTCGGATTTCTTCACAATCGGAACCACTTTAAATATCGTGTTATGTGCTTGGTTATAATACGCTTTCTTTTATTTGTTGATCATCGTGTACATGAAAATTAGATCATTCTTTGTAGGTTTGTTTAATCATATATTGGTTCTTGCCATGATAGATTGGTATAATATTTGAACCTCCAACACTTTGTTTTTACTCCAAGTTTATATCAAAGAGAATTTTCCTTAACCAAAGAGCTTGATTAACTGCAGTTGTTGTATCTATAAATTATTCATCAGTAGTAGATTAAGATAACGTTTCTTGATTCCTTAGTCTCCAAGAGAACACGTCTAAGGTAAAAAGTAATAACCATATGTACTCTTAATGTCATCAAGTGAACCACCCCAATCACTATCAGATAAACCAATTAGTTTCATGTCTTTGTGTTTTAGAATTCTCACTCCATAATTCCAGGTTTGTTTATGTATATGATAACTATCTTTAAGCTCTCATGTGAGTCTCATTAGAAAAAATCATGATTTCAGAGAAAATACTTACAGAATTTAAGATGTTAGGTCTTGTTGATGTTAAATACATCAGAAAATTTACCAAACTCCTTAACTCAACTTCAATAACTTTAGCAGAACCATCATTTTTTTACCAGCTTCTCCTTTTGTTTCATAGAAGTACTCATTGTTTTGCTATCTTCCATGTAATGTTTTTGAAGTATCTTCTTTGAGTATTTCCTTGAGATGTATATACTTTGTATTGGCTTTGTTTGATCTCAATGCCGAGAAACTTCGATATCAAATCAAGGTCTATCATTTTGTTGACTTTCTTCATTTTTAGTTTAAACTGATTAATTTTTTTAAGATTGCTTCCTACAATTAATAAGTCATCTACATAAAGAAAAATAACTAATTTATTTATAAATTTATGATTGACATACATTGGGAGCTCAAATTTACTTTTATGAAAGCCAGGACCCATAAAATGGTCATCAATTCTAGTATACCATGCTCATGGAGCATGTCTTAGGACGTATGGATCTCTTTTCAACAAGTATAATTTATCTTCATTTTATATGCTTACAAAGCCTTCAGGTTTCTTGGCAAGAATTTATTCTTGCAAGAATTTATTTAAGAATGCAGATTAAATATCTAGCTGGAACACTTTCCAACTCTTTTGAGAAATAAAAGAGTGCAACAGTTTTATTGTATCAATCCTGGAAACATGTGGAAATATTTTAGAATAGTCAACTCCAAAGACTTGTGAATATCCCTTCATAACATGTCTTGGTTTGAATTTGTTAAATGAACCATCTGGATTTAGTTTTATTCTTAACACCCATCTTACTCTAATTATAATTATGTTTTGAGGTCGATCAACCAACTCCTAATATTGTTTTACCTTTGAAACCTCTGCATGCATTGCAACCATCTAATGTTGAATTTTTTTTACAACATGGAACCTTGCATGTTTACAAACAACTACATTACACATTTTATTAATATAAGATAGTGACCTTGTACCTTTGTCAGGTGCATCATCAACCAAATCATCTTGTCATTCATCTTCAGGCTCCTCTAACATGTTACTAATGAATGAATTTTCTGATGCATTAGATATATGGTTCATAATAGCTGAGTATTACTAATTCCATCGCTTATTTTCAATAAAATAAACATCTCGACTCACAATAACCCCAGCATATATGGTTGAAAACCTTTGTACGCTTTAGAAATAATATTATACCCAATAAAGATGTCAGTTTTTTCTTTTTATCAAGCTTATCACTCTTCACCTGTTGAATTTTAGTGAAACAAATGCAGTCAAATACTCTAAGGAACTTTAAAGAAGGTTTCTAATCATACTAAGCTTCAAATAGTGTAAGGTCCTTCACAACTTTTATTGAAATACAATTATGTAACTACACATTGGTGTTTACTGTTATTCCACAAAATAATTTTGGAAGATTCTTCTCATGAAGAATGCATCTCTTCATCTTTAATATGAATATATTCCTCTTTTCACTGATCTTATTCTGTTGAGGAGATTATGGTGCTGTCGAATGATGTTCAACTCCAGTATCTTCACAAAAACTGTTAAAGATTTATGAAGTGTACTCCTCCTCATTATCGGATCGTAAAATATAAATCAAGCATCCACTTTCATTCTCAACTTTAGTTTTGAATTTCCAAAATACATCAACAACTATTTCCTTTTGTTTTAAAAAAATTCAACATATTATTGTTAGATCGTCAATAAAAAATGTAATAGATTTTACCATTTAATTATGATGTTCAATGGGAACCACAAATATCAATATTAACTAGCTGTAATTTTTTTGAGGCTCTCAATACTTGTTTTCGAAAGGAATTCATATGTTTCTTCCTAAATTACAAGCACGAAAAGAGGTATGTTATCATCAATGTATGTGAGTCTTTCAACTAACTTATTTAACTGCATCTGAAGCAATTCTCAATAATGAAAATTCTCAAGTGTTTTGTGCCACATCTCAGTGACACTAGCTTTAGTAAAGGTCATTTTATCTTTCCCCATTGGATTTAGAACAAAGATTTTTCCTTTCATTTTGATATTTAACAAGTCTTTGCCAGTATCATCACTTGTTGAGCACTGTTTATTCTCACACAATACTTTATAGGATTCATCGAGTAAGTGGCCTATACTTAGAGAGTTTGATCAATTTTATGTACAAACAAAATATTTGAAATAAACTGTGTAACTTTATAGCTTGTTATAACTATTATGTATTTTCCATTAACTTTTAAGTGTTCACCATTTCCAATCACCACTCTTTCCAATTCAGTATTTCTTAATTCCTCGAAGATCTCCTTGTCGTGTATCATGTGATTTAACTATCCACTATCAATCATCTTTATTGAAAACTAAAATGAAATGACTAGGTTTCTAAGTTTCATCGCTTGATGAATTCCTCAACGAGATGGACATATATCGACCAACATTGTAAGCTCTCAATAAGAGTACCAAATGATATCCTCACAATATCCGTTATGTCTGCTATCGATGTCCCATACTTGAAGTGTATCTTATAATAAAAATGCACCATATCAAAACTCAAACTTAAAAACATATGAAAATAAATCAATAACACAGTTGACATTTTTATTTAAAAATATAGTTTTAATTAACTGATGTCCTCGTGAAGATGATGTACGCCTCGTGATATACGTATTCTCCATATAAATTAGAACGTGAGATAAGGCATTACAAAATATTATGTCATTGTTCAACCGTGAAGGACTGACCGAAACACCACGAATCAACTTTCCTCCCAGTTTAAAATGACGATAAGGAGAAGAAGTACAACCCTCAACATACAATTCCCATACAATTTAACGATTATGAATTTATGTACTATAAGAAAATAAACCACCTACGACTAATGGTCGTGACTCAGGCTCAATAATATCCGACTTGTTACCTCGACATAATACCGTTAGAATATATAGCTGATGGAGCAACCAGGAGCCACACTTTTGGAAGGAGAAAAAACAATTAGTGTTAGAATATCCAGTATATTAAGTTTCCTTGTATAGGCCTTTGAGTTCTCTATATATTGAGAGCCTTACTTGGGTTTTAAAAAAAAGATTCTCTAATAAACACAAAACCCTAGCCACTTCCTGCAGCTACTTCTCTATTTGTTTTTAACAAAGACAACAACTGAGATGATACGTAGAACATGTGCATGTTGACATGGTATCAAAGCACTTGTGATTCTGGGAATTCTAAACATCCTCAACAAAGATGGTTGGCAATGAAGTCGTGGTCAGTCAAATCCCTGATGAATTAACAATACAGATTGCTGCCATTCTGAGAAATGGTCTCGGAACACAACAACAAATAACTAACCCCGAGAATTTATCCCTAAGGATTAAACTCGGTGGTGAAAACTATGTCCTATGGGCAAACCTGATGAAGAAAGAAATTGGGGGAAGGGGGAGAGGTTCTCACATTATAGGGGAGCCGACACCTCCATCCAAAACTGACAAAACATATACAAGGTGGGAACAAGGTGATCAATTTGTTTTCATATGGATTATCGAGAATCTTGAATCCAGCTTGGTGAATAATATTTCGCAATATCCCACTGCAAAAGCCCTCTAGGATGGGTTAGCCACCACATACAGTTCTGGTACAGATTCTTTACAGATGTTTGACCTTCATAAGAGGGCTAATTCATTAAGGCAAGGGTCCGATACACTAGAAGACTTGTGGAACAAACTGCAGAACATCTGGATGTCTATATATAGGCGAGATCCGAACCCTATGAAAGACCCAGAAGACATTCAGATCTACAATAAGAAAACTCAAGAACAAAGACTCTATCAATTCCTAATGGAGATTAATGACAAGCTGGAATAAGTCAAGAGAGATATCCTGAAAAAGGATCATCTTCCTTCCGTGGAAACACCATATGCTACAATACGAAGGGAAGTGGCCAGGCTTAATATACTAAAATCAAGTTCTTCTGATAGTGACTCGATTAAAATTGGAATGGGTTTGGCTGCTAAAGATTCTGCACATAGGTTTAAATGCTGATCCAAAGAGAAAGAAGATAAATCCAAGTTGTATTGCACTCATTGTGGGATGAAGAAACACACTAAAGAGACATGTTTCCAGCTGGTTGGCTATCCAGAATGGTGGGATGACGGTCATAAGGAGAAAAATAACCAGCGTTTCAGATCTAATGTCAAACGAGCTTCGTCTACAAGTGACGGTGAAGATCCGACTAAAAATGAGCAAGGAAGTGGTACTTGTTTTGGAGGAATGGCGGCGAACTCCTATGAAAAACTTGGAGGTAAAGGGTTTGAGAAATCAATGAATTAGATCTTTGATTGCGGGGCTACGGACACCATGTCTTATGATCCTAAAGACTTTGGTGACATGTCATCTCCAAAGAAATCCCATATTGAGACTGCTAGTGGAGAAATTTGTGAAGTCAAAGGGGGAGGTTTAATTATTTTTTCGGAAAAAATGGAAATTAAAAACCGCCTCTACATTCCTTCACTATCCTTAAAGTTATTATCTATTAGTCAAGTGATAAAATAACTCAACCGTGTGGTTCTTATGTATCCATTTTTTTGCATTTTAGAGGACATTCGTACGAAGGAGATCATTGGGCGTGGTACTGAACAAGGAGGTCTCTATTATGTTGATGAGGTAGTTCATAAGGGGCATGCCATGCTTGCTCACGGAATAACCGAAAGGAAACTTTAGTTATGGCACCGACGACTTGGTCATCCTTCTTTTAGTTATCTTAAGAGTTTGTTTCCTAGCCTTTTCTGAATAATTCCATTCATGAGAGATGTGAAACCTGCATTCTTGCAAAAAATCGTAGGGTCTCATTTAATCAAAGTAATACTAGAGTTGATTATGCTTTTTCGCTAATCCATTCTGATGTTTGGGGTCCATCACCAAAATTCCACTAACAATCAAATCAGATACTTTGTTTTATTTGTGGATGATTTCTCAAGAATGATTTGGATATACTTAATGAAACATAAATCGGAAGTACTAGAAATATTTGTTTGTTTTTACAAAATGATTTTGACTCAATTTGAAAAAAAAAACAGATTCTCCGTTCTGATAATGGAACAGAGTTTGTCAATCAAACAATGCATAATTTTTTCAAAACAAATGGTCTTATCCATCAAACCACTTGTCCAAACACACCTTAACAAAACGGGACTTCAGAACGAAAAAATCGTACTTTACTTGAAAAAACTCGTGCTATTATGATTGAATCTAGAGTTCCTCATTCTCTTTGTCCAGAAGCTCTTGCTACAGCTACGTATCTTGCAAATCGTCTACCAACTCGATATCTAGGAAATAAAACTCCATTACAAGTGCTTGCCACCCGAGTTATAATTCCATCTGTTATGACCTTACCACCTCGTGTCTTTGGTTGTTCGGTGTTTGTTCATATCCCTAAAACTAGTCGAAACAAACTTAATCCTTGTGCTGAAAAGTGTGTATTCGTTGGATACAATGTTCATTAAATGTGATATCAGTGTTATAATCCAGTTACTCGTCGAATCTATGTCACCATGGACTGTGACTTCTTAGAATCCGATTATTTTTTTACCACCAATCTCGTGCTCAGGGGGAGAAAGTAAGTGAATCACTCGAATGGTTGCTATATGAAAGTTACTTTTAGGATGTGCCTATAGAGTCTGTAGATGGCGCCACCAAACACGCCTCTTCCCACATAAAGGAGACTGACGAGGCAGTTCTTGCCACCAATGATTCTCCCGAAGACAATGTCCAACAAAAAATAAATTCCATGAATACTACAAGCGAATCAGCCGAAGAAAATGTTCATCAAGAGGTAAACAATTTACAATGTCATAATTCATAAAATACTATTGACCATGACATTTCAGGAAGTTCATTTGTTGAAACTCAAACTCCGGTTCTTCCCCCAAGAAAAAATAGAGGGGTTCCTCCTGACCGGTATTCACCGGAACACGTTCCTCGTGCTTCTACATATCCGGTAAAAATTGACAGGAAAGGAATGACAAAGATTGCAAAATCATTTTCAGCTACTATTCTCTCTGAACAAATCCCTAAAATAGCTCAAGAAGCTAAGAAGATGACTGAATGGCATGAGGCAATGAATACCGAAATGGAAGCTCTAAAAAGAAATGGTACATGGGAGAATTGTGTGTTACCACAAGGGAAGAAAGCAGTCGGGTGTAGATGGGTGTTTAATATAAAATATAAATCTGATGGCACCATTGAGCGACACAAGGCAAGATTAGTTGCCAAAGGATATACACAAACATATGGTATAGACTACTCTGAAACGTTCTCTCCGGTTTCAAAGATTGACACTATTAGAGTTTTACTTTCAATAGCCACGAATAAAGATTGGCCTCTTCATCAATTTGATGTAAAGAATGCTTTCTTACATGGAAACTTGGAACAAGAGGTATATATGGAACCCCCACTCGGGTTCTCTAATGGTTTCAAGAAAATGAGGTATGTAAACTGAAAACGGCATTATATGGGCTCAAACAGTCTCCTCGTGCTTGGTTTGGGAGATTTACAATGGCAATGAAGCAGTATAGCTACAAACAGAGTAATGGGGATCATACCTTATTTTACAAAAAGAGAGGAGAATTAGTCACTTGTCTTATAATATATGTCGACGATATGATTATAACGGGGAATGACGAAGAAGAAATTAGCTCTCTTAGGAAAAACCTCTTCAAGAAGTTCGAAATGAAAGACCTTGGGGGATTGAAGTATTTCCTAGGAATCCAGGTTCTTATGTCAAGAGGAGGGATTTATATCTCCCAACGGAAATATATATTAGATTTATTAGCTGAAGTTGGCATGGTGGATTGCAAACCAAATGACACTCCTATGGTTGTGAATCACAAACTAAAGATAATTGAAGGGGGCAGACCAGCGAGTAAAGAAAGGTACCAAAGGTTGTTGGGAAATTGATTTACTTGGCTCACACTCGACCCAACATTGCATACGCGGTGGGAGTAGTTAGCCAGTTCATGCATCATCCTCAGGAACACCATATGGAGGCAGTAATGAGGATTATTCGATATCTTAAAGGCACGCCAGGAAGAGGCATATTTTTTAAGAAAAATGGACACCTTGATGTTGAAGTATTCACAGATGCTGATTGGGGAGGGAATCCTAACGACAAGCGATCAACTGTTGGCTACTTTACTCTTCTTGGAGGTAACTTTGTGACTTGGAGGAGTAAGAAACATAAAGTAGTATCACTGTCAAGTGCTGAATCAGAATTTAGAGGAATCGTTAAAGGGATTACCAAGATACTTTGGTTAAAGAAGATAATGAAAGAAATCGGATCCCCTCTAAAGTGTCCAGCTCAGGTAATGTGCAATAATAAAGCTGCGATTAAGATTTCAGAGAACCCGGTACAGCACGATAGAACAAAGCGCGTTGAAATAGATAGACACTTCATAAAAGAAAAGATTGAAGATGGGACAGTTGAACTTCCGTTTGTTAGATCCGAAGACCAACTGGCAGACATCCTGACAAAAGCGGTTGCTGCAAGAACATTCGAATCAGTTTTATCCAAGTTTGGTATTGGTGATCCCACTACACGACTTGAGGGGGAGTGTTAGAATATATAGCTGATGGACAACTAGGAGACACACTTTTGCAAGGAGAAAAAACACTTACTGTTAGAATATTCAGTATATTAAGTTTCCTTGTATATGCCTTTAAGTTCTCTATATATTGAGAGCCTTACTTGGGTTTGAAAATAACAAAAAAAAAGATTCTCTAATAAACACAAAACCCTAGTCGCTTCCTGCGACTACTTCTCTCTTTGTTTTTAACAAAGACAACAACTGAGATGCTACGTAGAACATGTGCATGTTAAAAAATACTGTTACAAGGTTTCTACAGGGAGTCATCTTGCATAAATAATCAAGAATTAAAAAACAAAAAACAAATAGTTTTTTCAATCAAAACAAAAACAACATTCATAAACACAAACTACCTAATATTTAACGAATATATGGTGGAATTAGTATAAACCTATCACATAATATATCATACTCAAACAAAAAATTAAATTGAACACCATGTAAAATTCACATTGTAAGGTGTGAATTGTTTAAAAACATACATGTTACCTGCAGAGATGTATTGTCATATTTTAACAAACAGTAATGTGTGATAATGTTTTTCACCTTTGCGAGGCCTTACATAGACGGGCACAAAAATAGAATAACATTTAACCGTACAATAACCTCAAAATTTTCCCAAATACGATGTATAAAAATCCAAAAAGTAGATTCACTACAACTAACGAACATAAAACAAACAGCTCAAAAATATTCAAAAATAACTTTTCAGTTTTCAAAACATAAAAAGTAAAATAAAAAATATCTTATACCATATCAATTGCAATACCTATCTTTAGGTAGCTATGATATGCGGTTTGAAAAAAACTTTTGAAATTGATACTTTTGAGAGCTTTTAAGTGAATATGATTGCATAGGTGAGTTCATTTCGATAGATAAATTATATATATATATTTCAGAAAATAATAAGAATGTACGGTGAGGGATAATGAAATGTGAGATATAACAAAAACATGACGAGTTATAAACTAACCCACAAAAATATTGTTAATGTTATATATATATAATTTAAATATCTAAGAACTTTACTCCAAAAAATAGCTTCTTGTCTTGAGCTTAGCCCGATGCTACTTTATATGGCTGAGTATTAATTTCTAATGGTAAATATGGAGAACAGGGAATGATCAATCATCGCTTTACTTTTGTCTTTCATATCATCATCAATCCTACCCTTTGCCAATAAAAAAATATCTACATCATCTGTTTTAAAAAACAGAGGAACCTCACAAAGGTTACTGTCAATCAACCAAAACCAAAATAAAATGGATTATGAGTCTCCATTTTAGCCAAAAAATAAATAAATATAACAAGAATGACAACAAAATAAATAATCAATCTAGATCTAACCAATATATTGAGTTAAAAAATAATCATATTATTAACCTTACAGCGTTTACAAATAACGAAGGGTCACCTTATAAATCTTATAATAAGATAACTATGGCCTCAACTAAAAAAACTTTACTTGAAAATGATGGGATTCAAAACCGAGACGACGATATGTTCATTTAATTTAGTGCTCAAGATAAGAATAAACTTCTTGCCTCTTCAAAATCAACTATAGTTGGAAAACTTTCAAAAAGAAAAACTCAACTAACCAATCTACATAAATTTTTGAAATGTTTTAAGTTTGTGGGCAAGGTAAACCTATCTTCATGGAATTACAAACATATTATGTTAGAAACTTCTCTTCAAGAGGACCTATAAAAGTTGTAGAAAAGGAACATCTGGTCGATTGAGAAACATTCAATGTGGTTGCCTAAATGGAACCCATATTTTAATCATATTATTTGAAACTCCCCATCATCCTAGTTTGGAATACATTTCTAAACCTTTTAGAGTTTTTTTTTCAACGAGAAAAAAATTAGGACAATGCGTTCGTCAATAGGTAAGCCACTTAATGTATGGATTCTTGATAAGCATAAGGCTAAGCTCAATTGCTGTAAAGCCTGGATTGCGCTTGGCGATTCTAAAAACCATATTCACAAGGTCTGAATAGGTTTTAAGGATAATGATGGTTGTTAGGTTGACATAATGTATTGAGATATTCCTCTATATTATCCTGAATTTCTACACTTAGGACACAAACAATCATCTTATAAAAATATTATGATACCAAGCAAAGAATATACTGAAAGGAATTATCAATCTCGAGCTATCTTTAATACTAAACCTACTAATCAAACTGAAATATGGGTTCCAAAAGGGAAGTTTATTATCCTAAATAAAAAATATTTGGACAAGCAAATTACCAAATATAATTAATCAAATCATTATAAGAATAATGAAGATCTATTTGAGCAGAATTTCTATATCCAATCTACATCTCCGGAAGGATCTCCTACAAAGGATAAAAGTCAATATATATTTTTTATTTGATGGCATACAAAAGACTATCAAGACACTTGATAGCATAGATGAATCACTAAAGGTTAATTCACTGATTAAAGCGAAAAAATCATTGAAGCTCTCGAGATTATTGAAACATGTGTAATACTTCCAACTACAAATGATTATGAGAACTTGGACTATAAGCAACATTCTTCTATTCAAAATAACATCGGAAGTCATCCTTCTTCTCTTATACTTAGTAAACTGGAATTTAGAAAATATTTCAAGAATATCTTAAGTAAGTAATTGAAGAAATCTAAGCCTTAATCTAGTAAATGCTCAATTGCTATCAAACCCCTCCATGTTAAAGAGCCACTCATGTCCTCTGCTGGTAACTCTAAATGACTATTACAATACTCAATTGGATAATGAAGAGAGCTTACTTTGACGTTTTTTACAAACAACTCTCAGAATCTAGTTACAAACAACTCTCAGAATCTAGTTACAAAAAACTCTCAGAATCTATTTACAAACAACTCTCAGAATCTAGTTACAAACAACTCTCAGAATCTAGTTACAAACAACTCTCAGACTCTATTTACATACAACACTCAGAATTTAGTTACAAACAACTCCCATAATCTAGTTACAAACAACTCTTAGAATCTAGTTACAAACAACTCTCGGTATCTAGTTACAAACAACTTTCATAATCTAGTTACAACAAACTCTCAGAATCTAGTTACAAACAACTCTTAGAATTTATTTACAAGCAATTCTCAGAATCTATTTACAATCAACTCTTAGAATCTAGTTACAAACAACTCTTAAAATCTAGTTACAAACAACTATCATAATCTAGTTACAAACAACTTTCAGAATCTATTTACAAACAACTTTCAGAATCTAGTTACAAACAACTCTCAGAATCTATTTACAAACAACTCTCAAAATCTAGTTACAAACAACTCTTAGAATCTATTTACAAACAACTCTCAGAATCTAGTTAAAAAAAATCTCATAATCTGTTTCCAAACAGCTCTCGGTGTGTCTGTTACAAACAATTCACAACTTCTACGCTTTAAAACCCCAAACAATTCCTATCCTTTCCCAAACACTGTGCAAAGACCTGGTTAAACATGTAAATCAAGAAAATAACATAAAAATAAGTAGTTAGATGCATTCGATATAAAAACTACGAAACATCAATTTGTCAGCTCTACCTTGATGATAGGTGTATAATGAGATTAAAAACTACAAAACATATATTTGAGGAACGAGTGAGAGCAGATCAACATTATGAATAAGAAAGTTAAAGACATAAGATGATGAAGAGAACTTACTTTGAAGGTGTTTATCCATATACATGCATCAACGAAACCAAGCCATAAGCGAGCAATATACATTTTCATATCTGGTGGCTGCCATGAGCGACTCATGGTTGGTCTCAAAAAAATGATCCGTAAAAAAGGGTTTGTTTAGGGTTTTAGTTTGCTAAAAGGAGGAAGAAAACAAAAAATTCTCCTTATATAGTTGGTAGAGGGTAGTATAGGTATTAAGAAAACGTTGAATATTAAGTGTAAATTAAATAGTTAAGATGGATATTAGGTAGTAATAAAAGGAAAATTGGGTATTAGATGGTAGTATAGTAGTTGAGTAGGTACTTTGGATGTATTTTATCTTTAAAATATTTTTAAAAATTCTTTTTTAGATTAGTTTTTTTGTTCGTTTTAAAAATAAAAGGGATGTTATAATATCAAAAATATTTAATAATTAAATTTACAATTCTATTAAAAAAGGCTGTAAAAAATATAGTTTCCCATTCGGTGGCAAAACAAATAAAAAATCATTAACTAAATTGTCTTTTAGATAAAAATACCAAATCTTTCGAAACTAAAACACTATTAAACAATTATTAAAAAAATTCTTTTTTTCAAGAAAGAAAAGGGGATTTTTTTTTCTCTTTGGTTATAATCAAATTTTTTATATAATTTTTTATTATTAATTTGAATTATTAATTAACTATTTTTAATATTTATTAGTTAATTAAGAACGTAATAATAATAATAATAATAATAATAATAATAATAATAATAATAATAATAATAATAATAATAATAATAATAATAATAATAATAAAGCTGTATCTTTATAATTTATATTGAAAACATAAATTACGATATGTTAAAAAAAATTGTCAATGTTCATGTCTAATTAATTACTAACTAAATTGCGGTTACAAAACGTTACTTACATATTAACAATTCTCCTAATTACAAAACAATTTATTGGCTAATTTTAATATATTACATATTACCACTCCTTAATCTATTAACTAATTTTACCCATGAAAATACATATTAACATAACAGTTTCTCAATGGAGATCAACACCAAAAGTTCTTAGTTTTGTTTGTTCCTTTTCTAATGTTAAACTGCATTTAACTGGAAACCATGTAAGGTAGCACTGCAGATGTAGAAACCTAAACACCTAATGAAGAAACAGTGCCCCAAAACCAACAACCCCAACAAACAGTAAACAGTTCAACATATAACACTACTAGTAGGCAGCCTGTGCCATCCAAGAAAAACACTACTCATACACAGCCTCTGCATTCCCAAACCTGCTACATATTCAATCCTGCAATCAAAAACCAGACCTACATGCACCCAGGCCAACAAAAGCACGACTACTCGAACCTGCGCACAAGCCTGTGTCGTACCAAACCTGCTGCATATTCCTGCATTTAAACAACCAGACCTACCTGCGCACAAACCAACATCTGTACAAAAGCATTTTAAACTTCGTAGTCGAATCAGGAAGAACTATCAACATCCACCAATGACTGACCTGTGCAACTAAGCCTATAACTCTCGAGAGTTGAGTCTTAGATTCTAACTACTGATCCATCTAACCGTGATCGTTTGCCACCTCGCTGTTGGAGTTGCATTTGTGAATGATCCATCGGGGAACAGCTCAATGGTACATGAGAGATAGTAGCAATAAGCTCTTTGAGTTGGATGAGTTCTTCAGGAATTCTATTTCCGAGATTAAATTCTTCTATGCATCCAACTATGTCTCTCAGTGAGTTCTTTCGGTATTTTTCTTGGGATTCTCTCTACAACAAAAAAAATTGATATGGAGACTAGCCTTTTTACAATAAAATCTATGAAACCTTTAAATGAAACGAGTAAAAGAAAAATACCAGATTTGAAGTTTCAAGCGAGTTATTCTCCTTGTTCGAGTTGCAAACCGATCTCTTTAAATTCTCAATCTCCTTCTTGATAAGGGATGCAACCGGAAACTTGTCTGTTAAGCCAAAGGAACTAATAAATCTCACAGCTCCTATGTAATGCTCTTTTTTTATAAGATCCTCAATGATATCTGTTACAAGAGGCAAACCAAGTATGAGCTGCTAATATTAAGTGATTAGAGACTAGATGTTACCTAAAGGCATTAACAATTACTCACCAGGCACTTCATCCACAAAACGAAGGACTATTTTATAAGCATGTTTGTATTGAGCAATACTCCTTACCATTTGGAGCAACTCATCTCTATTAAACCTATCGAGTAATCTATACACAGCTAATATCAACAGAAAAACTGAAATCTCCAATGGGTTTTGACTCATTTCTCTTTTCCACTCATGTGCCAGCTCCATGGCACCATCTCGCACCTCGTCTTTAATTTGCAGCGATTCTTGATTGATCAGCTCTTCGAGTAGGAAAATAAGATCCTTAAGGAACTTCTTTGTAAGCAACATCCCGTTCACGCGTTTATGCTCCATGTCTTGTTGCATCACCTTCAAAACAACCTCTGCTGGGTCCTGAGAACATCGAAAGCCATCCAAGATCTCTTTCCGTCTGGCTTCGTGCTTGTCCTTGAGTAATGTCGAACACGCAAACGCCGTTATGTTGCATGACTGAATATTTTGTGAAGGGGAAGCACTTGACACATCGTCCTGCAGCTCAGTCTTTACTTGATAGGATACGTCGAACCTCCCTAGAATATAGAATACGAATCACAAAACATGCTTGAATTTCGAGTACTGAAAATAATGTTTTTACCTTACCCGACATAACTTTAGTGGAGCAATCTTGAATTCTTTCTTCGAGAATCTTTAGTTCTGTCTTTTTGGACTCTAGTTCGAGAGAACACTGTCCTATAGAACCCACAATAGAATCGTATATCTCAGTTACTTTTTGAAGTTCTTTGTTGCGTTTCTCGATTTCTTCTGTCTTCGATTGAAGCTCCGATGAAGAATCTGCAACCCTTCTCTTCGATTCCTCTAATTCTTCCTCTTTTAATCTAAGCCGAGACTCGCAATCTTCGATTGATCTCTCAAGTAGACATAATTTATTGTCTTTCAGCTTAATCTCGTTGTCTTTTTTCTCCAACTCGATCTTACTACATTCTAGTTCCTTCCTAGATAGCTCAACCTCTTTAGCTTTCTTTTCACCGTTCGATTTTATGAGTTCTAAATGGGTCAACAAATCGTCCCACTTAGACTTTAAGATAAGTAAATCAGCGCACTGCGGTGGAGCTTCATCAAGTGTTTGGCCGATATCATCGGCTCGCGATAAACCAGTGTTTCTAACCTCGATTTCTGAGTTCAACTCCATTTATAGGAAAGGGTTGAAACAACCAACTACAAAGTTGAAAAAGAAAAGTGCAAAATCGATCTATGGAATTCGAATTTGTACGAGACCAAAAACCTGTAGCTAGTGTTTTGTTGTAACTAGAAGAACCTTAGAATCTCATCGATGGTGAAGTCTTGTGGAGTGGTTTTTTATGTCCATAGATCCCTGTGATTATTGCATGTCCAGCAGCAAGGAATCTTCACTTTCTTGTGGTGGGACCAACACTAAAAACCGACTTAGGTTAGACGTCCAGCAAAGGCCATTTCAGGGAGGGTGCGGTACGCATACTTTCTCCCTTGGAACAGCTGGCTGCTACTTTGAGAGTCACGCATACTTTCTCCCTTGGGAACAGCTGGCTGCTACATTGAGAGTCACGATGTAAAATAGCCAATATGGGAAAGGGAGAGGGAAGGGCTATGTAAAATGAGATTGGTGTTTTTTTAAAAACTTAAAAAATAACACTTTTACTATTTAGAGAAAAGTACTACTAAAATACTAGTATCCAAATTTTGGATGGGTAGTTTGGTGCTTCAATCTGGACAAAAATACCCCTAATTATATGTATTCATTTTCCGTTTCAAATCCAATTTTTTCCTCTTCTCATCACCCTATCAAACACGTCTAATTTTGTAGAAACAATAAAAAAGTGTTCGACTTCTACAAACCTTTCTACAGAGAAGCCCTTCTAACCTTCAAACCAAAAATCAGTCGTTTTCATCAGATTTCGACCGGTCACCGTCTTCTACTCCATCAAGCTAGCAACCAGCAACCGTTCGACTACTTGCCGTTAAGTCTACGCCGACCGGTGAAGCAAGAACGTGTTACAGTAACCAGGTACGTCTCGATTGTGGAAAATATCTATTTTTTTGCGTTTATGGTGACTTCGAAGCATTTGTTGTTGTTATTTGACGATCGACATTGATTATTTATACCAAAATCAAGTATTTAGTATTGGCAGTTGATATGTTAGTTTATGGGTTTATCATTTCTGGGTTTATCGTTGAACACAGTAATTTCTTAGTTTGCATGTAATGTTAATATTTTTGTGCGTGTTGGGATGTATATTAGATGTGTTTTAAGTGGTTGTTTATTGGTTTTGGTGTTGTTTCCATATTTCTCATATCTCTGCAACGTGCATATAAAAACTAGAACAATTCGTGTCCTGCTTCATGTGTATTGTAGTACAATTCGCATCTTCATCATGTATGAATGCAAACAATTTGCATCTTCATCGCTGTTAAAGTGGCAAACAATTCGCATATTCGTTGCATTTTATATTCCACACAATTCGCAGCTTATATTTGCAAACAATTCGCATGATATCCTGAGAGTTGTTTGCAACTACAAGCTAATAGAATCCCTTTGTGGGAACAATTCGCATGCAGCTGATGTTTTATGTTTTTGCAGGAAGTATGACAACAAAACCAAGCTATTACATGTCAGGATCGGTGAGCCTTCTGAAACTGCTGAAAGAGTATCGTATTACTGTTTCCCACATCGAAGCTGCAAAAAATATACCCTTATACACACTTTTGTAAGCAGTGTTCGACCTCCGGAATGTGGCAGAGCTGCCGAAGAAGAAGATTTATTCGAACATTCAATGGGTTGTGGAGGTGTTCTCGGTCGATAAAGACGCATTCCGATTTGGGTCAAAGTTTGTGAAGTTAACGACAAACGATGTAAAGGTCATTTTCGAGCTAAAGCACGACACAAAGGAAATGCCTTTAACAAAAGCCGGAGCATTCCACAACAGATACGTAAACGGGGAGGATAATGAATCAAGGATGATGAAAAATACTTCATGGATGAAACGTCGAGGAAGATAGGACCGACCAATAGTAAAACCATCACGAACACCATTTTAAAGGTAGTTGTTGGTGAGGTTTATTTTCGCGTAAGGGTAATTTTGTCCAGAGGTTTGTGGTATTTTGAAGGTGTTTAATGTTTGGATAGAGTGTAGAGGGAGAATTGAGCTGCATTGTTCTATTTAATTTGTATTACCCTTATTTAATGCAGGTGGTTGGGTATTTATACCCTTATCTTTGGGCCACATGGGCTTTCGGGTCGTGTTAATGGATTCGGGTCGAGTTTAAATACCCATTAGTTTTAAGTAAGCAAGTAATTAGCTTAGTCATGAAGTGATTAAGTTTTTAATACTTTAGTTCTGTTCGGACAGTTTAGTGAGTGGAGGTTGTCCGAACTGCCCCTGTCCGGTTAGGTGGATGTTGTCTGAATTGCCCCTGTCCGGTTCTTCTAAAGAGTGGTGAAAAAATCCGGACTCATCAGTAGCCTCTTTTTTAGGTGGTGTTCAAAGGCCTTTGGCAAAACCTAAAAAATAGCTTGTATCCGGATAGATTTTCGAACTGTGTAAGGGCTTTATCCGGACTGAAAAAGTTCTCAGAAACTTAAACGATTTTTTGCCATAGATCGTGGGACACGTGTCCTTCTCTGATTCGCCACACCAGCCGCTTTTTTCCCTAGAACGGCGCTCCCACTTACTTCAAAAAACAACCTCTTCGTTTAATGAAGATGACATGATCGCCATTTTTAATCATTGCAACCCTTTCGAATTCTCCTAGGTATCGAATCATTTTTTGTTCCTTTACTATAAATTAGTCTTTTTCTACTATTTTACCATCTTCATCATCCTTGCTCTGTTAAACTTCAAAGCTTTCTCTCTAAAAAACAAACACTTTCTTTTGTTGTGAGTTTATGTTCACAGCAAGGAACGCTTTAATAAAATCTGGGTGGCTCAATTTGTTGGAGTTAGAAAAAGCTCAAAAGGTTGAACAAGAAAGGCGCCTTGCTGCAGGCCTCCCTATGTCCCCTATCGACAAATCGGAAACCCCAAGCTCAGAGCCTGATCGGGGCTCTTCTTTAACTAGAAGTGCCAAACCTAGGAGGTTGTTCCAACCCAACCTTTCACCAATTGTTTCGGGCTCATCGGTTCACGAATCAGAGCCTATTGTTGAACTAGGGCAGACAGACACCAGCTTTAAGAAACCTTCCCCCTTCATTGTCATGGGGTCGGATGCTGATACCTCTCTAGAGAAGTTAGTAGATCGGATAAGAGGTCGCTTGGTGAAAGGGCAAGTTCCAAAAGCTACATCTTCCAAATCGGGGGCTAAAGATAGCAATACAGGTTCAGAAGCACCCATTAAGATTCCTAAAGACAAGTTGTCCGGACCGGAGGCATCTAGTTCAAGTCTCCGAAAGGAAACCACTGCATTTGAGCCCTATCCAGAGTCCTGACTATAAGAAGCCAGTGATGTCCAACAATCCGGAGGGCCTGCTGAGCCAACCTCTAGCTCCCCTCATCCGAAAACAACTGATAATCCTTCTATGATAATGGAAGAAGTGATGGAGGATTCTATCGAAAAAGCTCCCCTTGAGTCCGAAGTCTCCGGGCAAACAAGTGAGGCTGTTGCTGCCAAGAAGAACAAAGGCAAGGAAAAACTATGCTTAAGGCATCCAGATTTGCCGAAGTGTCTTGTGGGAAAAGTGGGACCTTGTTTCCACAAGTTAAGTGTCAAATACCTGCTAGCTTTGCAAAAACTTAATTATGATTTCATCCACACAGCCGAACTGGGTCGGATGCGAACAAAATGGGGGATCCCGGAGAATGTCAAAATAAGGATTCCGGTGGATCCGGAGACACCGATGGACTGCAAGCTCAGTGAAATAGTTTTCTTCACTGAGCTCTTCAATTGGGGACTAAGGTTTCCCGTAGACCCGGAGATAGTCAAATACTTTCACCTCATCAAACTTTTCCCAAGCCAAAGGAGCCCCAATGCCTGGTACACTCTTATGGCCTGTATTATGGCCTCCAGGCTCTCCGGAATTCCTCTTCCAATGGAGCAGTTTGCAGCTCTGGCCAGCCTCTACAGAAACCACCTTATTCCCTTCTATCACTTCAACATGGGTGACAATTACAAAGTAGTGGATGACCTGCTCAAGTCGGAAAGGAATTGGAAGACTCAATTCTTGTTTGTGAGTGGCGCCTGGGAGAATGGGAGGAAAATTAAAACCGGTGTCAACCCGAGCCTCCTTACCAGCAGATGGCGAAGCGATGGTAAGAACCCATCTCACACTCCCATCTTTACTTATCACAAATTTATTTATCTGACTTGTCTTTTTTTTTTTTGCTTCTTGGTAGTGCTGCCTAAGGACTTCAGTGACTACTTAAAGGCTGGGCAGACCACTTGCACCAAGTTAAATGCTTGGGTTGCTGAGAAGTGGGGAATCACTTCCAAAATGCCTTTACCGGAGGCAATCTAACAAGGTCCTACCTTTGGAACACAACTGACCGGAGGGACTTGTCCTGGGAGGAGCTGACCACCCCACCCCTCCGGAAGTAACCCTCAGAAAAACAGATGCACCGGACGGGTCGTTGTATCTGTCTGGTAGAGCCAAAGCCCCAAGCAAGATGAAGGGCAAGAAAGGGAAAGGCAAGCAGAGTATGGTTGAAGCCAATCCCACCGAAGTGGAGGAAGTTGCCCCAACAAACCAAGAGGGGCCAAATCAAAGACAAATTGATGCCGCTCTTCTACAAGTAGTAGAGCATGAAACTACTATGGAAGTGGTAGGATCTCCAAAATCCTCAAAGGCTCCCAAAAAATATAGAAAAATAGGAGCAGAAGGCAAAGACAGGGAGGCCAAAAAGAAGAAAACCTCCAAGGGTGATGAAATTTCCCTCCAGCCTCTGGAACCTCTTCCTCCGGTCGATCCTACTGACCCCACTCAAGCAGAAGGCATCCCTGGGGACTTTCAAACCGGAGGGGGTGCAGGAGGAGATATCAGCATTGATGGTGTTGATATTAGTGGTCTCGAAGAGATCGGTCTTTACTTTGAAAACCTCCCTAAGGATGATTTTGCTGGACCTTACCTCCCCCCAAGCTCTTCAAACATTATTACCTTCAATGGTAAGTCTTTCTCTGTCTCAAGTGAAAGAGATGTCAGCACTCACTCTATATTAAGTAATATTCAGCCAGTGCTTAATCTGGAGAAGCAAGTACGAGGTCAATCAGCCATCATTAATGCCCTTAATTTTGAAAAAGAAAAATTGTATGGCGACCTCCTCAATGCCAATCAAAATGCTGATGTTTTGAAGAGGGAAAAAGAGGAGATGAAGAAGAATCGTGAGAATTGGGCCACAAAGGTAGCCACTTTGGAAGATGCCATCAAAGAACTTCGAACAAAGCAATCCGAGTTGGAGAGAGATCTCTCTTCAACCTGAGAAGAGGTGAAGGCTAGGGACAAGGTCATTCATACTTTAACCAATGACAAGATCTCGCTCGAGGACTCGGTGTCCAAGGCTGCACAAGAAAAAACTGATTTGCTAAGGGAGCAAGAGGCAAAAATCCAAGCTAGGATTGATGCTTATACCAACCAAGTGATAGACACTCAGGAAGAAAAGTTTGCCAAAGTGAAGCCGGACATGGTCTTGCTCTTCCATGAGAAATTCCCGAAGATGAATCTGGGAGACTTATGGACTTTTGTACAGTATGAAGACCTCCCCTTCCACACGATGGCTGATGGTGACAAGCATGACTACTACAGTGCTGACTCATCCGATAAAGAAGAGAACACCGGGAGAGTCCGGATGAGGAAAATGACGACCTCAAGAAGAATAAAACTAGTGAGGCTGAGCCATCTAAGAAAGCTCAGCCTTGAAGTATTAACTATCTTTAAATTTTGTGCAATCAAACCAAAGTCCTTGGATGGCCAAGGCATTTTTGTAATTGTGTCTGACTCCTGTTTGGATAAACCTTTTCGTTTGAAAACTCAAAATCCTTGGGTGGACAAGGCACTTCGTATATTTTAATAGGTAGCTTTATTTTGCAAAACTCTTGCATTCTTTCATAGTTTTTAAATTTTGGTGGCTAATGTTTAAACAGCCCTTAGTTATTTCATAAATATTCTAAAGTGAGAGTGTTTAAATTCTCCAATGACAAATGTTTAAGTAGTCATCACTCCTCCAATTTAATGTGGTCTATTCGAATAAAAATTTCACAAGAAACTACTAAGTGAAAACACTTCGAAGTTTTAAGAAGGTATCAAATTATATAAAAAATCCCGGACACCTCATCGCTACCAAGGTAGGAAATAATATGCCCCCAAATATTTACATGAACTTTTAAACAGGTAAATATTTACATAATTTCTATTCCAAGTACAACCGGAGGTGTTCAATATTCCAGGGGTGATTCAAAATCCTTCCATCTTTGTCTTGGAGCCGGTATGTCCCAGGTTTAAGCTTTTCAATGACCACATAGGGTCCTTCTCAAGTTGGAGCTAACTTACCGAATTGTTTTTCTTTAGTGTGTAGGAAAACTTTTCTCAACACCTTATCCCCCTGTTGAAAATCCCTTCTTTTAATTTTAGAACCAAACCTGCTTCTCATCAAACTTTGATAGTGTACAGCTCTAAGGTGAGCCTTAACTCTTATTTCCTCTATTAAGTCAAGCTGGCCTCTGATTGCCACTTCGTTGGTGTGTTTAGAAAAGTTATGAATTTGAAATGAAGGGAGAGTAGCTTCTATGGGAGCAATGGCATCCATCCCATATACTAAGGCAAAAGGAGACTCTTGTGTTGTAGCCCCGGGAGTGGTCCGGTAAGCCCACAAAACCTCTTGCAAATAACTAGGCCATTTTCCAGCAGCCCCTTCAAAATTCTTCTTCAGACCGGACAGTATTTTCCTGTTGGCCACTTCGACCTGACCATTTGCTTGTGGGTGGAACGGGGAAGAGAAGCAATGTTGTATGCCTCTAGAGGCACAAAAACTTTTCATTTCTTTGTTGTCGAACTGTGGCCCATTGTCTGTTGTTATCTTTTGTGGAATTCCAAATCGGCAACAGATATTGGATAAAATGAATTTTATAACAGCTTTCGATGTTGTACCTGCCAACGGATCTGTTTCGATCCACTTCGAAAAATAATCAATAGCAACGATTATTGTTCTACGTCCCCCGGATGCCATGGGTAGAGGTCCCACTAAATCTAACCCTCATCGAGCAAAAGGTATTGGCTCATAAATTGACTCTAAAAGGATGGCTAGGATATGAATCTCATTGCTATATCTCTAGCATGGGTCACACTTTCTTACCAACTCCTTAGCATCTTGCATTATGGAGGGCCAATAGTACCCAGCTAACAAAACTCGTCTTGTTAGAGCCCTGAATCCACAGTGAGCTGATCCTTCACCATCATGTAACTCGAAGAGCACTATTTGAGACTCGTTGACCCCTAAACATCGTATAAGGGGTTTACTATAAGACTTTTTATAAAGAATATCTCTTAGGATGACAAAACCACGAGCCTTGTATTTTACTTTTCTTGCTACTGATTTTTCCAGAGGTAAGATGCCATATGAGAGGTATTGAAGGAGAAGAAATCTCCAATCTTGAGGTTGTTTTATCTGTATATTGAAACTTTCTTCTCCCTTATCCGGATTGATTTTAATGGACTGACACTCCAGCACATGAATCTAAAGGTAGGACTCAGTATATGCTATGGTTGCCAAGGAGTCTGCCAGTATGTTTTCTGTTCGGGGTATGTGCTCATAAATAATGCTCTTGAAATTGAGTGCTACTTCTTTAAGACGAAGTAAGTATTTAACCAGCTGTTCTTTTTTGGCTTCGGATTGACCTTGCGCATGATGGATAAGAAGCTGAGAAAAGCTCATCAGCTTGACTCTTTTGGCTCCACAAATAAGAGTTAATTTCAAACCAGTTATAGCAGCTTCATATTCAGACTCATTATTAAAGGCCCTGAAAGCAAAACAAATAGCCTGGTACATTCTGTCACTATACGGAGAGGTCAAACATACCCCAGCACCACATCCCAAGGTACTTGATCCACCATCAGTCCGGATGACCCAGACTTTTTTGTCTTTCACATCAGTCGTTTGCTTAATGTCCCTATCTGAGTGAAATTCAACTAAGAAATCTGCCACTACTTGGGCTTTGATTGCTGTTCGAGGAGCAAAATCAATATCGAAGTCTCCCAATTCCACTGACCACTTATTCATTCTACTTGAAACGTCAGCCTTTTGGAGAACATTTTTCAAAGGAAAAGACGTCCGGAAAATGATAGAGTGAGCTTGAAAATAAGGTCTCATCTTCCTCGCTGCAATCACCATAGCTAATGCTAATTTTTCAAGCTTCAGATAGCGTTTTTCTGCGTCTATCAAGCTCTTGCTCATGTAATACACTGGACGAGGATATTTATCTACTTCCCTTACCAATACTGAACTTATGGCACAATCAGAGACTGCCTAATATACGAAGAGAGTTTCTCCATCAACGGGTTTAGACAAAGTCTTGGGGGAAGACAAGTGCTTTTTAATCTTATCGAAAGCCTCATCACACTGTGGGGACCAATTGAAATCTTTCGCACCTTTCAAAGTTTGAAAAAATGGGGCGCACTTGTCTGAAGACCTTGAAATAAAACGGTTTAGTGCAGCTAGCCTCCTAGTCAATCATTGTACTTCTTTAATATTCCGAGGAGGCTCCATCTGTAGTAAAGTATTAAGTTGGTCCGGATCAGGCTGTATTCCTTGCTCACTTATCACATACCCCAAGAATTTGCCGGACTGCACTCCAAAAATACACTTCTCGGGGTTTAATTTCAAATTCACTTTCACTAAGTTAGCAGAAGTTTCTTGGAGATCTGCCAAGTTTAGCTCTTCTTCCATACTTTTCACCATCATATCGTTGATGTAAACTTCCATGTTTCTTCCAATTTGATCACCAAAAGCTTTGTTTACCAGCCTCTGATAGGTAGCCCCAGTATTTTTTAAACCAAATGGCATCACCTTGTAACAATGAAGGCCCCTATCGGTAACAAACATAGTATGCTCCTAATCCTTTGGATCAACTTGAATCTGATTATACCCGGACAAGGCATCCATAAAAGATAGCAGCTTGTTCCCAGATGTGGAATCCACCAACTGATCAATCCGGGGAACTGGGTATAAATCCTTTGGGCAAGCCCTGTTGATATCTGTAAAATCGATGCACATACGCCACTTGCCATTTTTCTTTTTTACCAATACCGGATTGGCTGTCCATAAAGGATACTGAGACTCCATTATGTGCCCCATTTTAGTAAGCCGACCGACCTCTTGAACTATGACACCAGCCTTTTCCTTAGAAAAAACTCTTTTTTTTGTATCACAGGTGCTATGTCCCTTCGGATGCACAGTTGGTGTGACATAATATCTCCTGGTACTCCGGTAACATCAGCATTGCACCAAGAAAAAACATGCTGATGGTCTTTCAGGAACTTTAACATCTTTCCCTTTAATTCCGATGTCATCTTGGATCCTATCTTGACACTTTTTCCTTCAGCCAAAGAATGTGTTTCAACTTCTTCAATCGGTATTAAAACTCCAGGGGTCTCTCTGGGGTCATCAATTTCACCCTCACCCCCAGAAAGCCCCTCAAACTGCTATTCCTCATTGATACGAATTGCTCCCAACGTCCGAGGAGCCAGTGTTGTTGCATAACACTCTCTTGCTACCTTTTGACTGCTCCGAACAACTCCCACTTGTCCTTGCACAGCATATTTCAAACATTCGTGGAATTTTGAGGCCACTGCATGCATCCTAGAGAGCCAAGATCTCCCCAGAAGAGCATTATAACAACTGGGACAATCCACTACGACGAACAGTATTTTAACCATCTTTTTAAAAGGGCCTTTGCCCAACAAAACCTCCTCCTCGAACTCCCCGATCACATCTGCTGAGCTTCCAGTGAAACCCATAATTGACCTGTTCGAACGTTGAATTACTGCTAGATTCTTCATCTTTTTGTAGGAAGTTAAAAAGAGAATATTGGCCGAACTCCCAATATCCACCAAAATTCGCCTTATGTCATTGCCCCGATGGATGCTCCTATGACAACAACATCTTCATGAGGACCAGTTATATCCCTCAAGTCATCCTCATCAAAAACGATGAAGGGAAATGTAATCTGTGATTGATAGGAAGTCATGCCTCCCTCCAGTTGGGTAGCTAAAGTATGAACATGCCTCTTTCTCGAAGAAGCAGTGGATGCTGTCATGGTGTCTCCTCCGAAAATTGTGAGTGACTCAAAAACGTTGATAAGTCCAGACACCGGCTTACAATGTTCTGCGATAAAACCCATCAAGTATTCTGACTCTACATCGAACCTCTCGATTATCACCATAGCCCCTTCCGGAGCCAATGTGCTAGCATTGTTTGGACCAGCCCGATGAGCGTTATCAGGGATATTTCCTCTTCTTCTCTTAACATATGCTCCCAACTTTCCTCTTTCAATCAAATTCTAAACTTCTTGCTTCAAAGCAATACAATCCTCGGTGGTGTGGCCAGTATCATTATGATACTGGCATAAACAATTGTTACGGATCTCCCTAGGAGATTGTAACGCAGCCGACCTTCTATAATGTACTTCCTCCTTTGTTTTGTCATAAATGGTGGATACGTTTTCTTTTAATTCTGCAAACCACTCTGGTTGAACCCAAAGTCCTCGTTTATTTCTAGATTGTTGACTATGTGCTCGAGCAGCTGGCTGAGACTGAGCATTGGCTCTGTTATGACTCTGCCCGGCCTCCCTAGCCTTGTTCCCGGACTGGTTTTGGTTCGGATTTGGTGCAAACGGAGCAGACCTCACCTGCTTGTGCATCCTAGTTTTCTTTATTTCATCTACATTGATTTTCTTTCCGACCTGATTCAGCAAGCCTCCCCATGTCATGGCCTTTTTTCTGGTTACTCAATCAGCCAAGTTTCCAGGGTTTAGGCCCTGCCTTAGAGAAGCTGTTGCTACTTGTTCAAAGCAATCAGCCAACCCATTTTTGGTATTTACAAAGCGACTTATGTATTCTTTTAGAGATTTGTTTGGTTCTTGGGCACAATGGATAATTGTGTCTCCATTTCCCTTTACCTCCTTGCTTCCAACAAACTGTCTTCGAAATGCCACCCAAAAAGTATCGAAATTTCTGATGCAGCCTTGTGGCAAACTGTTGTACCACTTCAGGGCACTCCCCGTAAATGATTGGGAGAATGCTCTACAGAGCAACTTGTCGTCATCATCGAAATCCATCATGAAATTTTTGAACTGTTCCAAGTGGTTATCCGGGTTTTTACTGCCATCGTATTTTTCCATTTTTGTACTGTCAAACCTCTTAAGGAGGTTTCCGGACAGGATTTTGGATGACAATGGAGATTGTCTCCAATTCCAGCCACGACTGAAAATGGTATCCTCATTAGGAGTTGAAAAGATACCTGGCTCATCATGGAAGGCAAAAGGATCCATCACCATCCGATCTACGTGTCTCCGCCTATGAGACGATCCTTTGCCTATATGCCTCTTTAACTTTCCATGCCTATCCCTTTTTCTTGAGTATTTTTTACTAACTTTTGCTTCTTTTTCGAACGGCCTTCATCACTGCTGGATGACAGGGATTCTTCGACTCCATCTTCGCCTGAGGAGCTGCTGGAAGATTCTGAGTCTGAATCAGAGCTCTCCACCGGCTTAGACCGGTGAGACTTTTTTGAGCCAGCAGGAGTCTTTTTCGTGCTCACATGGGTTTTTGAGGGCTCATGTTCCCTTGGATTGTCAGTATGATGAGCTACTGACGCCTTAGACTTCTCTTTTATGCCCATCTCTGCCCTCTTGGCAGCCTTCAAAGCTTCTATTTCAACTTTTAACCTATCTCGCTCCTCAATGGTGTATTCATCATTTTCTCCCACCACTTCGGCCAAAGCTAGTGGTACTTCCTGCACGTCCGGATTCATCCAACTGGTTTTTCCTGATAGTTTTGAATGCTAGATTTAGGCACCGTCGTCCTCCCACTGTGGTTGCCAATTTGGTGAGGTTTATTTTCGCGTAAGGGTAATTTTTTCCAGAGGTTTGTGGTATTTTGAAGGTGTTTAATATTTGGATAGAGTGTAGCGGGAGAATTGAGCTGCCTGGTTCTATTTAATTTTCATTACCCTCATTTAATGCAAGTGGTTGGGTATTTATACCCTTATCTTTAGGCCACATGGGCTTTCGGGTCGTGTTAATGGATTCGGGTCGAGTTTAAATACCCATTAGTTTTAAGTAAGCAAGTAATTAGCTTAGTCATGAAGTGATTAAGTTTTTAATACTTTAGTTCTGTTTGGACAGTTTAATGAGTGGAGGTTGTCCGAACTGCCCCTGTCCGGTTAGGTGGATGTTGTCCGAATTGCCCCTGTCCGGTTCTTATAAAGAGTGGTGACAAAATCCGGACTCATCAGTTGTAAACGTAGTTTCTCTTATAAGCAGGATGCTGAACTTTACTAACATAGCATGGTGTGGTGGGTTTTACAGGAAGGTATAACAAGAGTCATCAGCTCATACCTCACATGCCAGAGGAAGTAGGTTGCTAAGAATACAGAGCTAAGGACGTAGAGCTTGTGAGAAGGAAGTGGCAGCGGAAGAATCTAGACTTACAGACGTAGAAAGCCGTGAAGATGTAAGTGAATCTGAAGTACACTAAGATTCAAATATGTTAATATATTGTTGTGATTAAATTGTCTACTAATGCATATTATTGTATACATATTAAAACAAAATCAGGGTATGTATTTAAAACAATTCGCGTATTGTTATGCTCTATTTTTACACAATTTGCTATATGTTCACTTTCAAACAAATCTCAATACTGTTACGTCAGTCCATACAACTCTCATGATTTCCTAAGAGTTGTTCGTTGTTTTATTAAATTGGGCTATCATACAACTCCCAGGAGTTCCTGAGAGTTGTTTGATATTCAATTAAACTGGGGGGTATCAAACAACTCTCAGGTTATCTTGAGCGTTGTTTGCAACTTAAAGTACCGTGATGTCTGACACAAATTCATTTTTATTTTGTATTTTGTATGAAATAGCATGCCGACAGGCAACACCCACAAAAAGAACAACAAAATCAAGGAGAACAACAACAACAACACCTAGCCGAAGAAGAAGAAGAACAACAACAACAACACCCATAAAAATAACAAAAAAATCAAGGATAACAACAACAACACCTAGCCGAAGAAGAAGAAGAACAATAACAGCCACAAGAAGAAAAACAAAATCAAGGAGAACAACAACAACAACAACACCTAGCCTTGACAAATAGAGAAAGGCTAACATAGACTGGAGATGCACAAGACGTAGCTCCGGAAGATTTACAGTCTGTCAATCCCTGTAAGAAGTCGGAACTACTTAACCAGGGAGAAGCACCGATATAAGACAAAAAACGAGACGGAGATGTACCTAAAAAATAAAAAATAGCCTATGTAAAGTCATAATCACTAAGCCAAACTGAAATTGTATGACCAGTACCGAATCAACCGCAAAACATAGAAGGCCAAGCTACAGACTCGACCGATACGGATGATAACATACTACGTTTACCAGATGTATCTATTGATGGTTTTTGCACTCAAGTTTCACAAATTTTTTGAAATGAAATTGATAATGCTGAGTACGATGTGGCCATACAATGGTCTTTGAAGAATATGTCTGAGGATGTGATATATGATTTTTATCGACGGGATCCGGAGATTATGACGGAGCAGTCAACGACATTGGTTGTCGCCGACCGTGTGGTAAGCGAAATTTCAAATGATTTTGCAATGCGTGTATTAAGATTTTGTGAGTGTTTCGATATTTGCATAACAATTTTATAACAACTCGCAGCATATCATGAGAGTTGTGTGGATATATATTAAGAGTTAGAAACAACTCTCAGGATATCCTAAGAGTTGTTCGATATTCTATTAAATTGTGGTATCAAACAACTCGCATGTTATCCTGAGAGTTGCTTGCAACTGATAATATTATGATGCCTGAAACAAATTATTTTAAGTTTTTCTATTTTATATGTTCGAGTCAAGGGAAGAGACAGAGAAGGAGGATGACCTTATGCCTAATTTTAATATACTGACATCATCACAGCAGCCAGAGGCAAAGGTAAGTGTGGCAGAAGCCCCAAAGGCACAAGTAACTCTCACCGACTGGCTAAAGAGAACACGGACAACTGACAGGATCGATGTCCGTGAATACCACAAAATACAGATAATTAAAGCCAATGAAGACTCACCCGATCCAGCAGTATGGTATTTACCAATGTCCTAGTTTTCCTATAGAATTAACGTGCAAATGACTGATTTGTTGGCGCTATCTTTTGAAAAGGACCTGGACTACAAGGTATCCAATTGTCAACCAACTCTCATGAATATTTCAAACAACTCCAATATATTTGACGTAAATAAACAACTCGTTTCATAGATTGTGGATGCTTGGATTCGAAAGATGCTTAGATAAGTAAATTCGAAAGTTCCATGCAAACCTTTTCCTCAAGCGAAATTTGACTGCATATACATTTTTGGCATGACTACGGTAAGTTCAGCTATAAACTAAAAAAACCTTGCATGTTCTCATTGTAATGTACTCTTCCTTGAATGCAGCATCAAATGGAAAAAGAAGAGCCAATAAAAAATGCAGTGGACGATGTTTTTAGCAAAACGTCTAAAAACACGAACCTTATGCTCATTCAAATATGCATCAATAAGAAAGATACAATCAACCATTGGACGTTTCTCCTCATTGATATAGACGTCAGGATGGCAACAAACTACAATCCACTCCTGCCTAAACCCCAAACAACGAACTACACAACCAAGACACTTGTACCGCTGGTAAGACACCTAACTGCTACAATAACTATAAAGCACATTTAAAAAACAACACTCAGGATAATATGAGAATTGTTCCCAACTCAGTTGTTTGTAGTTGCAAACAAATCTCAGGGTATCCTGAGAGTTGTTTGCAACTAAACAATCCTGAGATTTGTTTGAAACTCTAATACGTTGGAGTAGTAAACAACTCTCAGGTTTTCTTGAGAGTTTTTTGCAACCAGAGTATAAGAATTTGCGTTGACCCTTGACACGAATTATTATAACCATATTATTTAGTCGATAATGGATTTATACCTGCTTCAAAGACCGGGTACAAGGTGAGAAATGCAAGAAAAATTCCATACAAAAAAGGCACCCTCGACTGTGGTGTTTTCATCTGTCAATACGCCAGAGATATTATCGAAAAAGGATACGTGCAGGAGACTTACCGTAAATATATGATAACAAAATTCAGAGTGGAAATGTTTTTTTAAATGATGTTAACACCGACTCATACAGGTGGTAATAGTTTTTATGTCGACAACTGTGGAGGGAGCCTTTTGGATATATTCATTTTACTTTTTGGGTGTACATATATTCCTTGTAATTTTTTGATGTATATATAGAGTTTTTTTGTTTCAGAAATGTGCAGTGTATGATATTTTCGAACTCACTTAAAAAAACAGTGGGTATTTGGGCACAATTCACATCATTTCTTGATATATACAATAAACAAAATTATTACTAAGAAATTCCCAATGTATACAAACAACTACTTCTACACAATTCTCAAGAGTAAACTACAACTAACAGTTCACATCTTATCATAATATATATTAAATGATTAGAAAAATGCCTGCAAAATACGAACAGAGTATGATGTATGCCTTGGTAACCGTTAAGTGTATTGAGCATGTAAAAATCCATCTAATCAAAACAGCCCATTAATTGTTGATTGGACAGAGTATGATATGTAATGATTAATATAGCCACACCACCACCTAACTAAGACTCCCTCCATGCCTATATATAATACTAGTAACCAAAGGCTAATTTAAAAACAAACTATATATTTCAAACACTCATAACATCTTCAACATCCAATCACCATGTCTACCTCCGGTTCTTTAGGTGACTTTTGGTCTTCCATAACCACCAACAGAAGCTTTGACTTAATCACTTTGGCGGCACCGCCATACATTTTTTTAATGCAAACTAACAAATACTAAACACGGTAGTGTTTATTTCTAAGTGGTTAGTGCATGAAGCCTGTTATGGCTATGTAATCTCTTTTTTTATAAACTTTTAATCACCGTAAAAAGTTTATGAAGTATTTTTATTTTGAAAACAAATCTCATGGGAAGTACATGCAAACAATTCGCATCCTCATGTGTGTATGTGAAACAATTCTAATATTTGCAAACAACTCGTAGTAATACCTGAGAGTTATTTTCTTATATTATACCCAAATATTGGACATGCAAACAATTCGCACCCTATTAATAGTTGCAAACAACTCGCAGTAATACCTGAGAGTTGTTTTCTTATATTATACCCAAATATTGGACATGCAAACAATTCGCACCCTATTAGTAGTTGCAAACAACTCGCAGTAATACATGGGAGTTATTTTCTTATATTATACCTAGATATTGGACATGCAAACAATTCGCACCCTATTAGTAGTTGCAAACAACTCACAGTAATACCTGAGAGTTGTTTGTTTATATTATACCCAGATATTGGACATGCAAACAATTCACACTCTATTAGTAGTTGCAAACAACTCACAGTAATACCCGAGAGTTGTTTGCTTATATTATAACCAGATATTGTATGAAACTGTATAAGTTGGAAAAGCAAACAATTCATATCAACAACGATTGCAAACAACTCTCAATAATACCCGAGAGTTCTTTGCAATATGATACCCATATATTGTAAACAATTCTCCATAGTACATGCAAACTGCTTGCAACTCTCAGGTTTTCCTGAGAGTTGCTTGAAACTATGTTCCTGACAGTTGCTTGGGAAAACTAACTTTATTAACAAACACCTAGCATTTCATTATTATAATACAAACAAGAGAAATGTGTGTAAATGAACAAACAACTCTAAAAATGTTTATTGTATTGTCCACAATAAGTATAGTATTACAAATCAATGCAGCCAATGAGAATTATCCACAACAAGAGTTGTCTTTAAACTGGAACCTCACAATTCTTCATGTTATGACCTGATTTCGAACAACGGCCACACCTCAAATGCTTGGTTAAAGCTTCTACTCTAGAGGGGAATCACTTTTTCTTAGGCCTTCTGGGCGTCTTTTAACGTAGAAGGCAGAATTTCTACCTCTGAAGGATTATGAGCGCTTGATCCTTCGCCGAAATCGGTTATCTCCGGTATGCTGAAAGTGTAATTTTCCCTGTAATTCTTAACCATGAAGAGCGACTCTATTATAGTAAAAAGACCTTGGCCGGTAGACTGTATTGCCGCTAAAGCATGAGGACATGGAAATTAATTTTGTTGCCATAATCCGCAAGAACATTTAAAATTCAACAAATTAACAACCGCCACAGGATCTGAATAGATTTCGAACATGGCTGCAACTGACTTACGTACTACCTAAGTTCGACACATGTCAACATTCTGCTTTAGCTTCTTCTCATACTCGGGGACCAAATTAGCACTACACCGCAACCCCTTTTCGTATCTTCGTGAAACTTGAATCATAAGCAACACTCTGATCTAGTCAATAAACTCAACAATGGGTAGGCCGCAATATTTTTTGATCTGATTGTTAAAGGATTGGGTCGCAGTAGAATCTATAGACCCGTATCGTTTCCCTTTAACGTAAGCCTGAGCACACTTATCCGGAGGTAAATTACCAAGAAAATTGCTAATTCTATCACCACCTTCACATAGAAAATCTGTTAGTATATCATTAAAAATCTCTCGAGTGGGAGCATAAGCAAGACGATGGAAGAAACACAACATCCTTTTTTATAGTCTATGTTAGTGTGTTCCAATTTGGATTTCAAATTCTGCATGAGATAGAAATAACTGTACGCATGATAGCAGTTTGGATACAAGACAGAAACAACATTAACGATGCCAGAATGACGGTCCAAAATAAATGTGATTTGGCGCTGCAACAAATGACGTTTCAAACACCCTAAAAACACATCCAATTGTCACAATCCTCAATGCTAACTATACCAATTGCAATATGGAATAGTCTGAAACAAGACATCTCAAAGGTTAAATATAGAACTCAGGCGTGAAAAAAATGTAAACAATTTGCAATAGTGCCTGAGAGTTGTTTGTAAATCTTGTATTTCCAAAGAGTTGTTTGCACTCTCAGGATATCGTGGGAGTTGTTTGCAAGTTTGATATTTTCAAAGAGTAGTTGCAACTCTTGTGTTTCCAAAGAGTTGTTTGCAACTCCAGGCTGCGAGTTGTTTACAACTCTCAAGATATCCTGGGAGTTATTTGCAGGCTACGAGTTGTTTATAATTTTTGCACTAATAAGATCATAATCCTTCGGATTAAAAAAATGAAACTAACCCTTGTTGTCGTCCTTTTCTACCGCAGTAAACAATACACCCTTATACTTGCCATATAAGAATGTTCCATCGACGAACAATATTGGAAGACATGAATGGAAACCCTGAAGGGATGAACCGAATGCTATAAAACAACGCTTGAAGCAGTTTCCAACTGATAACTCTAATCAGCAGTCTGTAGTAATATCGCGACTCTTCAATCGTTTGAAGTACCCGCTTAGTAAACTAAAAGAACTTGAGCGATCTCCGAAAACTCCCCTCCTTGCCATCTCTAAAGCATTCCATGATAAACGGCATGAGATATCTAGACCGTAATTTTGTTTGACAATCGATTTTATGGTTTTAGCTATGAACGAATGGCAGGTCCGGATGGAATCATAAATTTCCTCTGCAATCAAATCCGATGTCAAATGCCTTTGCCACTTATGTTTTTGGGAGAAAACAGGACTGCAATTATGGTGAGGAACATATTTTTTGATTGTCATTAAGCCAGTGTTGGAATCAATAGATGTATAAAGTCTCCATTTACATCCGCTTGTGAATTTATTTTCATAATAAGCAGTGATCTTATTTGCTGTGTTGTGCATGTATTTGAAATAAAATCCATGCTCTAAAGCATATTAGCACAAAGATAACCTTAGACCTGCAACACTTTCTTCGAAAGCTTGACCAACTCCTGTAATAGCATCAGCCCAACCAGTAGTAGTAAGTTGTTTTTTTCTAGATCAGAATTAACTAAACCGTTACTACTCTCCCCGCTAATTAGTTGATTAAGAGATGGTTCTCCCAAACTTATGCTAGATTGTTTATGCTTTAGACCAGAACCTTTATCACCAAAACTCTTATCACCGGAACACTTATCACCAGGACTTTGATCAAGGACTTATTGTTCTATGAGAAAACTAGCCCGTTTTAAACGCTCCAAATCAAGATATAATACTAAACCAACAAAATCATTATGGTTATTAAAGAAACAATTCTTGTGATCCCCGCAAGAGTAGGTAATTAGGTAGTCACTTGTGACCAGCTCCTCCCATGTGATCTCCACATACTCTTGGATACTTTGAAAGCTTTCAAACTCCACGAAAGGTAAAATTACAGTTTGGTGACCATGTTCAAAAATAAAAACTCGTGATTTAGACATACCTTACCATGCATTGAACAATCAGTGGAACAACTCGCATCCTCTCCTGAGAGTTGTTTACAATTATAAGATGCGAATTGTTCGCAGTTTTATGTCTACTGCACCGGAGTTACACAATCCGCATCTTATTTTAGCACTCAAGCATGAACAAAATGTATACAATTCGCAATAATGCCTGACAGTTGTTCTCAACTCTCAGGAGTACCTGAGAGTTGTTTGTAAATCAAGTATTTTAGCACTGAAGCATGAATAAAATGTAAACAATTCGCAATAGTACCTTAGAGTTGTTTGTAACTCTTGGATTTCCTGAGAGTTGTTCGCAATTCGCATCTTCTATGTTAATAACCATAAAACAATTCACTTCTTTGTCGGGAATGTCTGGACAACTAAAACTCATAGTCTACACACGTTTCACGTTCAAAATAAGCATTTAATACACTAAAAATCAGTATATAACTAGTTAACAAGGATTAACAACATAGACTAACATAATAACAAACAATCGCTCGAATAAAAAAACAAAGAAAAAACTCAAACAAGATTTACTAACAACCGAAAGAGTAGAATAACACATATTCTGACTCAGAAATCCAAGAAATAACCTCGAAATCAGTAGTTAAACACCATTACCTAAAATCAACACGTGAAATCAAAATAACAGAGATTCCAAAAAACTCGAATAATGTGTGATCAGCTTTTGTACGTAGAAAGCAGTATTTAGATGCATTTTATACCGAGCTGACATAAATATACAGACCTTTAACTCTTCGATCACCTGAAATGAGGATGCTTTCTTGATCTCCAAGAAAGCTCATTCTCTCCTCTTTTTCTAGTAGTTCTTTGAGACCGCTCTCTGTTTATTTATTCTTCATATCTCTTTCTTGCTTCTGAATTTTTATATTTCGATGCATCCTAGTATTCCAGGTTAATTCAGTCAACCATCAATAGATGAATTCCCCACTCTTCAAGAAATATCAAAACCTCGGCAAAGGATAAACAACACTTTTAGAGAAGAAAAATCAGAAAAAATTGCATAAACAGGAGTTTACATCAAAGAAAGGAAACAATCATACACAGAAATTGTAAAAAATCTGAAGCAAGAAATATGTCCATTCTTTACTCCCACGAGTGTTATAGAAAAGTTAGATCATATCTCTATACAATTTTCTCAACAAGTCCAATATCAGCTAAAGGATACCACAAAATTCACAATTATTGGTAAATTTACTCAAGGATTTCCAAAGAGAAATCAACTAATTTAATTTCTTCAATCTCATAAATTTGAGCTTGACTACAGATACTCTATATGGGATTCTAGACACATATTATTGGAATTCGACTCAAAAGTAGACTGATGCAAGATCTGGTTCAATACTGTATGGACAATAGGTAGTTCTATGATGAAGTTACTTAAACCGACAGAGAAATTCAACACTAATCAAGAATGTTTAATAACTCATCTATGCATCATAATAGAGAAATTACCTGAATTTCTCTATAACGAGAACATCATCAAAAAACTGCAACTGCTAGTGGTGAATCATTACTTATAAAAGTTCTTGACATAAATAGAGCATTATACTATGCTTGTTATGCTTAGGTGGAAGTGGATGTATCTAAAAACTACAACATGATATATGGATTAGATTTGGAGATAATCAATTTTGTTGGGTGACGATTAGCTAAAAAATATCCCACAATACTATCAAATCTACTTTCATCTCGGATATAATCAACATAACTGCAAGAAAGCCTCTGCAACATTACAAACAAACTCTGGTAATACTCAGCAGCTTCAAGGAGAATCAAAACAAAAAAGTCAAAATCAATAGACCAAACTACAAAAGAACAGAAAGATAAAGACCAACACAAGGACAAAATCAACTCCATAACTATTATCCTAAATAAAAGAAAGGAGTAAATCAACATAAATCAGTAAAAAATAGACATGTTTCCTCCTTAAACAGTCCTAATAAAGGGTCATAAAGTAAATGTCAAAGATGATGATCATTCAAAGAACAAATATGGATTTAAGACTCCTGAAGAAGGATATTATTGAAGCCTTACATGTTCAAGACTATGGCTACAATATTGCTACAACATTAGATTACGAGAATCTAATTTCTCGAAATACTACACCAAAGTAAGATAATATTGGAAGTATCCTAGCTTCTTCTATTTGTAACAAGGAAGACGATGACAACAAAAGAATCACTCCTTCATCTTCAGCATTCAACATGAAATAAGATGATAGAAGTTTTAAAGATCTTATCAACAAGAAAATAAAAGATGCCAAAGGAAAGAAAAAACTAAAAAGAGGATCATCAAATATCTTCAATTCGTTGGAATAAGTAAACTTAAAAATTCTACTTCTAAGAATGATTAAGCCGCTTAATTTGAATATCCGTGGAATAAGAAACAAATATTTAATTAGAAGACTCAAATATATTATTTTTAGGGATCAAATAAAGTTTGTGGCCATCCAAGAGCCCCTTTTGGTAGTGAAAACATTGCTGAAAACCATCGTTTAAAGAACTTTAAAGCATATATTTTATATAAAAATGGAACTTCTGGAATGAGGACTTCACTATCAATATTTTTATTTATCATCCACAATGTCTTCACTCTAAATTTAGATATTCTTATATGAGTCAATGTTTCCTTTTAATTGTTGTTTATGCAAAGTGCCAAAGAATTAACAGGATAGATCTGTGGAACACTCTTATGATCATCTCAACAACCACAAAAGAATAGATGGTTATGAGATATTTTAATATTGTTGCATCAATGGATGAACAAATTAGATGTTCTAATTTTTGTCAAAACAGTATTGATGATTTTAATGATATGATGATTGAATGTCAATTAGATGATACAGGTTTTAATTATTCTAAATTTACTTGGTCTAACAACTCTAAGTGGGAGAGATTGGATATAGTTCTCATCAATACTTCTTGGTCTGTCTATTTTGGAGAAACTAAAATAATCCATATGGACATAACTTGTTCTGGTCATATGTCTTTATGTATCTTCATATCTAAATAATGTCTTAACTCTAAAAAAGCTTCAAATTTCTTAATATGTGGACTATGGATAAAGATTTTCTTAGCTTTGTGGAAAACAATTGGAACAAAGAAATAAATGACTAACCAATGTATATATTTTGGCACAAGCTAAGAAGACTCAAAGATGGTATCAAGATTTGGAACAAAACAAATTTTGGTAATATATTCAATAAAGTGCAGTATCTAGAAAAATAAGTTAAAATGTTGGAAATAAATCAAGTAAACGACAACCTGGCTTCCAAACTTGATCTTTCAAAGGCTAATTTTTTACTTCCATAAGCTCTTAAGATGGAGGAATCTTTTTGGGTCTAAAAATACTATGCAAACTGGATAAAAAAGGTGAGAGAAACACTAAGATGTATCATAGTTATGTCAAGAAGAAAAGAAAGAATAATAACATCACTAGTGTTAAAGATGGGGATTATTGGATTATTGAAAGACCTCAAATTGGTCTCTCCTTTGAATCTTACTTCAAAGAGACTCTCATTGATCATCATTACATTAGAAAGCAAGATGAAGTGTCTAAAACAAATGACTCAATATTCAACAACATTCCTAAACTTATCATTGAAGAAGACAATACCTTATTGATGCTTCCTCCTAATGAAGATGAGATTCTTGGTAGAATTAACAGCATGAATCCCTCAAGTGTAACAAGAATGGATGGCTTCAACTATTATTTCTTCAACACCTGCTGAAACATCATTAAAAATGATCTTTGTCAAGTCATAAAATCTTTCATGTTATGCTATAATATTTTACATTGTATTTTAGCGACACGTATGTGCCTCATTCCTAAAACTATTAACCCTACTCGATTAAAGGATATTAGACCTATTAGCATGTGTTCTCTTCTCAATAGAATCATGTCTAAAAATTTTAACAGCAGAATATCTAAAATTCTTCCTAAATAATATATGATATTCAAGGTGGATATCTATTAGGAAAATCTATTGATGATAACATCCTAATTGGTAAAGAAATTATCTTTAATCTAAAAAACGTTAAAGCCAAAAACATCATGATTTAAGTTAATATGTCAAAATAATTTGAGAAGGTGTCCCACAATTTCATTAATAATGTTCTTATCAAGTTTGGTATTCTTTTAGATTTATAAAATCGATCAACAATCTTATAAATTATGTTTATGTTTATATTAGTATAAATGGAGAAGGAGTAGGATACTTTAAAACCAATAAGGCCCGAGACAAGAGGATCCTCTATCCCATAGTCTTTTTATAATTAAAAAAAAGGTCTTAATAAGAGGATTATACAAGTTGTTTGACACCTATAAAACTATAAAATTCATTAATATAAATGATATGTTTATTCATTTCTTGGCTTTTGATAAGTGCATTTCATGTCACTCATTACGCTTCCATTATTCTTAAAATCGTCGCCGGTTCTCAAGTATTCGTTGTGCTTTAACGTGTTTTTCCAGCATTCTTAAAGGCGCGTTTGATGATGATAAATCTGTTAATCTAATCATGGAGTTGTGTGCGGGTAATGCTCTTTTCGATCAGATTATTACCAAGGGGTCTTATAGTGAAAAGACTGCTGCTCCGAACGAGAATTTCGCGCTGTTTTCATTGGAGTTTTGGTTTTTTTAATTGGAACCTTTTCCACATACGCGAGATTTATCCCTTACATAAAGAAAAACTATGACTACGAAGTTTTAATATTTCTATTGACCTTTAATTTGATAACTGTTTCGAGTTTCCGGGTTAAAAATGCATCACGTCCTCCTCCTTTGTCGATCGACACATCAGCATTGCGAGAGTGGAAGCTAGGCAAAAAAACATACCATCAATAATTCAGACGAAATAGCTGATTATTTTTATGTTGGACCAACGACGAAATTTCCTGCTGAACAAAATATTTATGTTGGGCCTAGACTTCGAGCTCGTTAGTGCAGCTCTTCAGGGACCCGGGTTGGTTTAACCCTAATTTTTTATCTTCAGTACATTCAAACTTGGAAATTCACTTGGGGGCCCAGTAAAAAGGAATTAGAAAATAAAAATTGGAGAGAAAATGAAAGAAAAAAAGGAAATTGGCTTCAACTAGGGTTTTGGACAGAAGATATAAATAGACGAAAAGGAGAGAAGAAAGAGAAGGGTGTTGTTTTTGGGTTTTCTTTCGGCAACATACAACCAGATGGCAGGAGGCAGATAGTTGCTTCAGTTTTTTTTAGAGGCAGCAGGTGACAACTACTGTCGTTTTCGATCGGCAGTTGAGGTAACGGCTACGATGTTTTTGATCGGTAGTTTATGTATCGCTCGAGACAGGTGACTGCTACTTTTTTTCCGTTGTTTTTCGATCGGCACTTTACAGATTTTTTTTGTCAGGCGATACTTGGTGGTTATTGTTCGGTTTGACGTTCTCTAAACGCTTATTCATTTATTTACATTCGTCTTAGAGATATGTTAACTTTTGAGCCCATGATGATGATTCGTTCGATTATGAACTAATCGTTGTCAGGGAACTCTAACGGATTTGTTTGAATAATACTTATGGTTTGATTGATTGATTGATTTGTGAGATACGTTTATCGGTTACCTATTATGGTTGTGCTTATCGTCAGATGCGTCGCGAACATCTAGTTTGTTAATCTTTAATGAATGCGAAAGTGGATTTAAGGGTTTAGAACTTGCCATGCCAGCATAGGTTCTTAAATGATTCGTATTGTGATTGTTCATGATTCGTAATATGTCACTAACCATATCATATTACCATATGTAATCGAAATAGATAACTTGTGCTTAAAACTAATTGTACCTCAATTCGTATAAGCATATAGGATTGTCATGCAAGCGGTGTCTGCTTAACTGCTATCTCTTTTGTGGTTGTTTAAGTGGTTTGGTTTACGTGTACTGAGAGGTAGCGTATACTGATTTCGTGTTATCTGATTAGTAATCGTTGTTATCATACATATTGATTAAGTATATTACTACTCTAAGTAAAATAAACAATGAAGTTAGGGTTCCATGTTTTCTCTCGCATAAGTAAACTCGTTAGTTAATCTCGTTAGTTAATTTGCTTAGTTATAATCATTCACCCAAACTTTATTACTCGTTCAAGCATTAGTTTAATAATCATACATTGTTGCATAAGTAAATTCTTGTCAAATACACTTGGTCATCGTGAACTTACTTATTACTTGTTATTATTTGACCACGTATACTTGCGTGAGAAGAGGACTAACAGCTTTTGCTGATGATATTGTTATATTCACTAATAGTCTTGACTCTAATATTGATCACCTTAGTAAGTTCTTAAAGTATTGTCAAGAGGTTTCTGGCTAGGTGATTAATAAAGACAAGACAAAAATTGTTACTGCTACAAGCATGAATTCATCTGCCACCTACCATCTGCCCACTGATTATCTTGGTATAACATTAAATACCAATAAAAAATCGAGCAACTTCAGGAACCTTTTCAATAAAATAAACAATAAAGTGAAGGAATGAGAAAACAAACATCTATCTTATGGAGGAAAGTTAACTCTTATAAATTATGTTTTAATGAGTATTTCCATATATTGGGTGCAAAGTATTTATCTCTCTAAAGATATCATTAATATGATGGGGAAAAAATTCAATAGGTTCATTTGGGGATCAAACAATTCAGAGAAAAAAATCCACTGGTCTATTTGGACTTCAATTTGCAAACCTTTTAATGAAGGTGGCCTAAATATCAAAAACATTTTTGATATTCAAGATTCATTCTCTTATAAATTGTGGATAAAATTTAGAGAAAACAAGACTATATGGCTAAACTAATGCATAACATATACTGCAAAGGTCTCCATCTATTACATATCTCCTATTCTCAAGTTAGATCTCTGACTTGGAAAAGGCTGGCCAAAATAAAGGAATATGCTGAACCTAACACAAGTTGGGACCTGGGAGCTGGTAAGGTGGATTTTTGGCTTGACAACTAGTTTAACCACTATCCCTTAATCATTATGGATGACAAAATAGATAACAAATGGTATAAATCTGAAATGGTGAACTCTTTCTCGGATGGAAATGCTTTGAATATTAACATATTTAATGGTTTTTTTCCTAAAATACTACCAATATGATTAATATTTTCTCTGTAAAAGATAATAGAGATGATGTTATAATTTGGAATCTATCTAAAAATGGAAAATTCACCTCAAATGAGATTTGGGAGCACATTTGATGCCATCAAAATAAATCTAACTTGTTTAGTATAATCTAGAATGCAATAACTAATAGGAAGTTCTCTTTATATTGACGCCATAATGCAAAAAATACATCTAATCATGGTTTCTTAATGCCAGTTTTATGATTCTTATGGACCCTTAATCACATATTCATATCTTGTAATTTTGTTTGGTCTATTTGTAGATATTTGCAGGAATTTTCAACATTCAAATCAATAAATACATTACCATTGCACAGATGACAAGAAAATGGTTATGGTCCTCTCAAAATGAAGTTCATGTTAGGTATATTGTTCCTACAATAATATATGGTAATTTGGAAAAACAGGAACAAATCTAAGTTTAAGCGTACTCATATATCATATATATCTGCTATTAATGAAATTAAACAGGTCATGTATGGTTTGGATTACTCTAATTTGCTTAAGACTAAACACTAGTATAAAGGCTTGAATGCAACTAAATAAATAGGGTGCTACAATCATTTTTTTATCAATAAGAACAAACCTATTTAATTGAAATGGAATCCTCCAACTTCTAGTATGATAAGGTCAGATTTCTTTGACACTGACTATTGTATATATTCGGAGGGTGGTTCTGACATATCCAATACCATGCCCACCGAACATAATAAACAAGTGGATTGTGACTCGGCTAGTTGCTAGTCACTTCATCTTATGCCTATGGGCTTTTAAACTTGACCCAAGGCCATGATCCAACCCGGAAGGCCCATAGCCCATTAAACAAGTATAAATACCACAACTACTTTCATTTAGAAGGGTGATAAAAATTTACTGTTAGCACACACCTTACTTATCTCTCTATATTTTACACTAAACATTAAAATCCTAAAAATATTTCCAAAACTACTCTTAGATAAGAAATAATCCATACTAATTTGACGACCACAACGGCAGACGAAGTGCCTAAATCACAAATTCAAAAACCAGTGATAACAACCAGTTCTGATGGATCCGAATGCACATAATACTCCACCTCTAGAGGTGGTAGGATAAAAATAATAATAATGAATACACTATTGAGGAGCGAGATAAATTAACAGTTGAAATTGAGGCTTTGAGGGCGTTAAACAAGCAGAGAAAGGAGTTAAAGAGAAAACCGGTGCGTCGGCGCTTCACCATACTCATAATCCTGGTGAGAACAAGCAGTCATTGAAGACTCATCTTAGTTCCAAGGAAACGCATTGATCCAAACGTGTTAAGAGTTCCACTTTGTAATCCTCCAGCAGTTCCTCTAATGATGCAGAGCTTGAAGAGTCAGTCTCATCTAGCAGTGATGAAAGACGGTTAAAAAAGAAAATATGGCTTACTAAAAAGCATTCAAGAAAGATGGATATACATGGTAGGCTCAAAAAGTATTAGGGAAAAATGAAGGGTTCGGCTGATCAACATATTGACCGTTTGCTGATTGATTCCATTGCTTTCCAATCCAAAACATGTATATTTGCTACTCCAAAGGAAGATACCGTGTTTAGACGTAGCCAAAACTGGAGACAATCACCTTTATCTGCAAAAATACTCTCCGGAACCTTCTTAAAAGATTTGACAGTTCCAAGATGGAAAAATACGATGGGAGTAAAGATCCGGAAAACCATCTTGAGCAATTTAAGAACTTTATGATGAACTTGACGATGACGACAAATTGATATGTAGGTTTTTCTCTTAAACATGCAAGGGGAGTGCCCTCAAATGGTATAATAGTCTCCCTCAAGGATCTATAATTTTTTTTGACATATTCTAGGTTGATTTTCGGAGTCAATTCGTTGGAAGTAGGGAGCTTAAAAGTAATGGAGATATGATCATCCATTACACCCAGGAGCCAAATGAGTCTTTAAAAGAATAAATCAAAAGGTTTGTAAATACAAATAATGGGTTAGCATACTATTTTGAACAAGTGGCAATTGCCTCTCTTAGGCAGGGATTAAATCCGGGGAACTTTGCTGATTCCGTGACCCGGAAGAAATTTATGACCTTTAGGGGGTTGTTGAACCAAGTGGGGAAATAAATTAATGTTGAGGAGACCAAGAAATCCAGAGTGCCTCGCCATATCAGATCCAAAACCACGACATCAACACTTCAAACAACTAGCCAGTCCAGTTACAGATCAAAGGAAACTAGACAGGGATCTCACCGGTCCAGGTAGAGTCAGTCCAACCAAAACCAGAACCAACAGGTTAGAAATAAAAGAGGACATTGGTTCAACCTGAGTGGTTTGTTGATTTGGAAGAGATTATAGCTACGATATACGATAAAACTAAAAAATGAAGTACACTTTAGAAAGCCAACTGTATTGGAATATCTAAGAGATAATCGAAATACCCGTTTCTGCAAATACTATAATGACATTGGGCATGATACCCATGATTGCATAGCTTTGAAACAAGAGGTGCAGAATCTCATTGAAAGGGAAAAATTGAGGGCTGGCGTTAAGAAACAAGGGGGAGCAAGTCGGATAATACACCAACCAATGTTAATATTTCCCAAACTACCCCTTCGATCATTCCTGGAACTTCTAGGCAAGAGGATTCTATGCTAATTATTGAAAGATTTGATGTAGATTATGAGTACCTCGATCCAGATCCAACTCGGAATCAGGTGGGGGTGATAATGGACATGACTGGTTTGGTTAAGTATTTTGAGTCTTTAACCATTGTTTGCGGGGACACTATGACTGCACCTTCTATTTCTATAGGAAGAGGCACGTCAACAGTATGACCACCTAGTTGGATAAAAGAATGTCCTCACATCTGTACCAAACTCCAGCTCCTTTCATTTTTTTTTGATGAGGATGACCTAAGAGACATTGTAGGACCTCATGAAGATGTCGGGGTGATAGAGGCATTAATATGAGGAAATAATATACGTTGAATCCTTATTGACACAGGTAGTTCAGAAGATGTGATTGGAGAATTCGAGGAAATAGTATTGTTGGGCAAAAGGCCTGTCAAGAAAATGATGAGGGTATTATTTGTTGTGGTGGGTTTCCCAACATCTTATAATATGATATTTGGAAGGTTTGGGCTCTCCAGGATGCATGTTATGGCTTCTAATCCAATTCTTAAAATATGTTGTGCAAGGACAAGTGGGTGTTGTCAGAAACAGTCAGAAGGTAGCTAGGGAATGCTATGCAACAGTCTTTGCATCGAAATCTTTGGAGGCAGTCAAGGTTAACAAAGATTAGCAATTATTGGATCCTTCCATCGATGAGAATGAAATTAATGATCCAAGGGAGGCTTCTAGTGTCATAATACCTATAGAGGAAGTTGAAATTCATTCCCTAGTTCAGGCAAAAGTGTTAAAATTGGTACCAAGTTGGCACCAAGTTTGAAACAAAGGCTAGTATCTTTTTTATGAGATAATCTACATGTATTTTCATGATGCAATGATGATGTCACCGGAGTGCCTACTGATGTAATTTGTCATAAGCTCTCGCTACGAGCTGATGTTGGACTAGTTGTACAAATAAAAAATAGATGTAATTGTTCAAGAAGTTGATCGTTTGACCAAAATGGGCCACATCAAAGAACCTCAGTACCCATTATGGAATGCCAATCCTGTTTTGGTCAAGAAAAAAAATAAAAAATGGCGTATGTGTATTGACTTCACTGATATTAATAGGGTATGTCCCAAAGATCTTTATCATGTTCCTCGGATAGATCAGTTAGAGGACTCTACTTCTGGGAACAAACTATTGTCTTTCATGGATGCATTTTCAGGATACAACCAAATACAAGTAGATCCGAATGATCAACATCACACCACTTTTATTACAGATAGAGGTCTTCATTGTTATAAAGTGATGCCATTAAGATTGAAAATGTTGGGTGCCACCAATCAACGGTTAGTAAATAAAGCTTTTGCTAGTCAGATTTGTAGAAATATAGAAGTTTATATAGATGATATGACGGTGAAAATCCTTGAACAAGATGTACACATATTCGATCTTCAAGAAACGTTTTTCCAACTTAAAGGTTGTGAATTTAAAATTAAACCCTGAGAAATGTGTTTTTAGGGTCAGGTCTGGAAAGTTCTTGGGTTGTGTAATAATGGAAAAAATAATTCAACCCGATCCGGATCACCTCAATGCTCTATTAGTTATGGATCCTCCTCGAATCACTAAATAAGTTCAAAGATTGACCAGACGATTGGTTGCGTTGAACAAGTTTATATCAAGATCATCAGACAAATGTGCTCCATTTTTCCAGGTGTTAAGGAATGCCAAAGACTTTAATTGGTCTCTGTAATGTGATCAAGAATTTCTTGAAATCAAGACGCATTTATCTTCATCTAAAACTCGTTTTAAACCTATTCAGGGGGGAAACTTTCCATATACTTAGTCGTATCAGAATATGCCGTAATTGTTGTGCTAGTAAGAGGAGTGGATAATTACCCCTGCCCGGTTTATTATATTAGCAAAAGTCAGTTGGATGCTGAAAGAAGATATTTGAAGTTATAAAAGTTGGCCTTGGCATTGGTAATTGCTGCAAGAAAAATGAGACCATACTTCTAAGCTCATTCCATTATCGTTTGAATGTCTTTTCCCCTGAAAAATGTTCTCCAAAAGACTGATATATCAAGCAGAATGACCAAGTGGTCAGTTGAGTTTGGTGATTATGACGGGTAGTTCGAATTGATGATGGGTCTAGTACTATAGGGTGTGGGGCTGAAATTTGTTTAACTTCTCCCTATGGTGATACTATGTACCAGGCTACATGTTTTGGTTTCAGAGCCTCCAACAATGAATCTGAATATGAAGAAGCTATAGTTGGTCTCAAGGTAGCCCTCATATGTGAGGCGAAAAGAGTCCGATTAATGAGTGACTCCCAACTACTTATTCACCATGCTTAGGGGATCTCTGAAGCAAAGAAGGAAAAATTGATAAAATATTTGCTCATGTTGAGAGAAGTTGTTGCAAATTTCAAAAGTATTCAGTATGAACATATCCCTAGATCGAAGAATGTTGTGGCAAACTCTTTAGCAACCATAGCCTATTCTGAATCTTACCCATGGATTCCGATGCTAGAGTCTCCATCAATACAAACAAGCCAAGAAAAGGGTAAAGAGAATGAAGAGAGTATGAGCATATTTTTCATTCAACCCAAAGACTTGAGGTATTATATCTTTCAGTTTATTTCTGATGGGAATTTGCTTCTGGAAAACGTCATGGCTAAGAAAATTAAACACAAAGCTCGTGTTTCCTGGTATTTCAAGAAGTTCTTTATAAGAATTCATTTAGCATACCTCTCTTGCGTTTTTTGGGATTTGAAGAGTCCTAAAATGTTTATCTAAAACTCCACGATAGAGAAGGTCCTACACATTGTGGCTATAAGGCCTTAACCAGAAGAGTCTTATAAGCAGGATACTATTGGCCAACAATAATGACACATGCCAAAGATATGGTCAAGAAGTATGATCCTTGCCATAAATATGAGAATGAAATCCATGTACCAACAATTCCTATGGAGTCCATATCTGAACCAATACCTTTTGATAGGTGGGGGTTGGATTTGGTTGGGCCTCTTCCCATGGAATCCGATGGATATCGAACGATAATAGTTGCTATTGACTATTTATCTAAATGGATAGAGGAAGATGGAACCACTTCTAAGGAAGTTATAAAATCCATCGTATCCAACATATGTTGCAGATTTAGAGTTCCCGGAAGATCACTATGAATAATGGGCCACAAATTGATAATAAAGATATGGAAATATTTTGTGATTCCAGAGGGATTCAATACTGTTTTTATTCTCCATTCGACCCTCAAGATAATGGACAAGTTGAAGTTGCTAATCGAACGATCTTGGTCGGGCTAAAAAATAATATGGAAGGAGCTGCAGGGAAATGTCCAAGTTATCTGCAAGAAGTATTGTGGGCTTACCGAACTACTCCTCAGATTGTTACACAAGAATTCCATTTTGCTCTCGTTTATGAGATGGAAGCAATCACACCCATAGAATCTACTTTACCATCTTTTAGTTACAAAAGCTATTCTGAACAGACCAATGATATGATAGTTAGGAACCAGTTGGACTTGATTGAAGAAAGAAGATTCAAAGCATATTTGAGAACAACACAATATCAGGGTTTAATGAGGAGTAGATTTGGCGTCCAAAGTTAAAAGAAGAGATTTTCAATTAGGAGACAAAGTATTGAGGAACGTATTTTTGCACACTAAAGAAAAACAAATTGGAACGCTGGCTCCAAACTGGGAAGGTCCTTATATGGTATGTGAAAAAGTCAAGCCAGGGACATATAGACTTAAAAAAAGAGTAGACCATTAAAGCACCCATGGAACATTGAACATCTCAGGTTATATTTAGAATAAAATTCTCTTGTAAATATTTACTTTTTTCATACTTCAATGAATATATTAGGGGGCGTACTCTTTCCTACCCTGGTGGTGTAGGGAGGTTTTAACGAGGTGTTCGGGTTTTTTAATAATACCTTATGCCTTCTTCAAAAGTATGATGTAAAATTCTTGACCATAGTATGAGGATCAGATAAATTAAATACTCATTATACACCCCGGCTCTGAAATGAAATATCTTTGAGTTGATCGGATTTGTTAAAAAAATTGATCATATTTATTAACACATGTGATTGGAGTCATTCAATGATTATTAAACGTTTATTTAACAAATCAGAAATATTAAGAGCTATTTAAAACATTGACTGTAAGAAGATAATGGGATTCATACAAAGAAATATGCAATAATAGAACGTTATCGAAAAAAGTCTGATCCACAATTCACAAAATACCTTGACCATTCAAGGACTTTGGTTCATAAGACAAGAATTCAAAAAACACAACAAAATGCCTTGGTCGTCCAAGGACTAGTTTTAAACACAAAATAACATTAAGAACTTAGGGATTTTTCCCTTTGGCTTCTTCATCACTTTTACCTTTCTTAGGACTTTTGAGTTCAACACTTGAACTCTCACCAATTCCTTCATCAGAATCTTCTCCACTTGAATAACCATGCTTGTCACCATCCGCCATGGTATAGAAAGGGATCTCCTCGTAAGGTACATATTTCCCTAAAGGACCAAGGGTCCTCTTCAGAAAAGTCTCATGGAATAGGAAACTATGTCTGACTTAACCCCATCGTCTCTTTTCTCCAAAGAATCCATTATTCCAATAGCATACTTCTCTATTCCTACAGCAATTCCTGGGTTTACTTCCTTATTAATGAAGTATTTTCATCTGTCTTCCCCTTCAGAAGCTTTCCCAAATTAGTTTTTTCTTCGGATAAAGTTCTGATAGTAATGGCACTAACAGCTAGTTTCTCCTTCAAAGTTTTGATCTCAGTAGAGACAGAAGTTTCCAGTCTGGAATACTTAGTCTGGAGATCTTGTTGAGCATCTTTTAAATGGCGCAGTTCGGTAGCCAAGTTCTCTTTTTTTTCTTCAAAGCCTCTATACTTTGCTGAGCAGTGGAGACATCATTCTTCAAGCCCTGGTTTTTTGTGGTTAGAGAGGTTATGGTCATTGTTTGTTCTCTCACTTACCTTTCTAAGTCAACAACCAGACGGATATAACCCAAGAGGGCATGGCTCAGAGTATCTTGCTCACTTGATATATCGTACGACTCATCATTATGGGTAACAACGTTGGCCGCAGAGGCATGAGGAAAAGTATTTTCAAAATCGTATTTATCCAGATCGCTAAAGTACATGTTCTGGAATTCATCTAGATTGACATCTCCTTCAGCAGTTTCATGTCCGACTGGCAGGAAGCTTGAGCAAGGAGGGTTAGGTGGAAGGTCTTCTTATGGAAGAGGATCAGTAGGAATGGGAGGACGAAGTTCGGAAGGACACAAAATTATCTCTGACTCTAAGCTACTTTTCTTTTTCTTTACAGCTCTTTCGTCACTGCTCTCATTGCGCCTCTTATAATCTCTCTAATGCCCATTTGTTTAGCTTGGTACATGTAGTTTGGCGTGCCTCTAGGTGCTCTGGGAACGTTTTTGGAAATACTACAACAAAACACAATAATTAGTTCGGAATATTAACATAGCATTTAGAAACTAATAAAAATGCGAACATGTATTACTTGAACTTTTCCAGCGACTGGTCAACTGGCTTGGATTTTTAGTAGAGTTTATCTTCCTGCCATTTATCCACGCCCTGCTAATAAAAAAATAACTGAGTCCTCTATGGCTTCTCGGACTCCAACAGATTGTTTACCACCTTAAAATCATTACCCATGTTGTAATGGTAGAAAAGAATGCGATGGTTTCCATATAGACCAGCCACAAACTCATCCATGGGTAGACGAATTTTTGGCAATCTAGATGTCATTATACCAGCCAACAACGTATACCATGCGTTTGGGCTCAGTTGACTTGAATATAAATTTATCAGGTGGAAATACCTGACGATTTCAGGGTCCAAAGGAAACTGAAGACCCCAGTTGAGTACCTCAGTATATACCACCAACTCGTGGGATTTACAGTCCATGGGGGTTTCCGGAGTGACCGGAATTCTCACTTTAACAGAATCGGAAAAGCCCCACTTTGTTCAGATCTGACCCAACTCAACAGTATGAGTGTATACATAAGTAATATTTTGGAGAGTTATCAAATACTTAACACTAACCTTTTGAAAGTTTGGCCCAAATTTCTCTTCAAAACACACGAGAAGTGAAACAGGATTGGATAAGCCCACTTTCACTCTGGTTGTCTGATCTGCTGCATTCTGTCTGTCCGGACGTCTCGAAGGGAGTGTCTTCCATATTGTCCTCCATATTCTCCTCCATTATGTTTGACTGGTGTTCGGACGGTTTAGTATTTGCTGGGGGGCTTTATTATCTCCATACTGTGTCATCTTCTCTAAGTTTTAATTTTAGCAGGATTTTTCTCACTAGTTTTTTGAGATTTCAAAAATTATTCATCATTTTATCATAAAAAATTCGATTTGAAGACATAAATAGAATACATATTGTTGGAGGCGAAGCTCTGTTTTATCCTCAGGCTATCATTAGTTGCAGTATCAAATCTACTCTGCATTTATCTTGCTGGTCTTAAAAGAATTTCTTCGTACAGTTGCTACTCTTCTCAAAGATCTAACATGAGATCTATATATGTATTCCTTTAGCGCCTTACATTGGTGCCCTTTTCTTTTATATTAAACTATTGTAGCTCTAAGTTTCTAATATTATTTTTTTAATTAAAAAAAACACCACCTTATTATTTTCTCCACAAGGATAATCCTATTTTATTCTTTTTTAAAATTTCCATCAAAATATCAACTTCTACCTTCTAATTCTAGCCATCTAATTTCTAACCCAAAAAAGCAAACCATAGCCACCATAATGAAGTAACTCATACCCAGAAATTCATACCATTTTACTCTCTTTGCTTTTTTTTGAAATCCATTCCATCAATTGTTCATAAAACCCATTTCCATGAACTTTTTTTTCTTCTGGAAATCGATTTCATAAAACTTTCGGAAACTTTGTTTTTTTTTCTTTTCTTTTTTTTCTGAAAATCGATTCCAAACATCTCTCAAAGGTTCAGGGAAATCCAACCCCTTATTTTTTTTAGAAAAAATAACACATGATTCCGATTAGGCATCTTAGAATCATGTGTTATTTAAAAAAACAACTAATTTTAAGATAAAGACTCAAAATTAGTTTTTTTTTTATAAAATAACACATGCTTCCGAGTTAGCATATCAAAATTATGTGTTTTTATATATAAAAAAACAACTAATTCTGAATGTTTGTCTCGGAATTAGTTATAATTTGTAAAAACAACTAAATCCGAGTGTGTATCTCGGAATTGAATTTGTAAAATCAGGATTTTTAGTTTTGGTTTTTTTTTCAACGGATTTTGATGTTAGATGAATGTACAACTAAAATATAATATTATATTACCTTGTTGGTTGTTTGGGTTACTCTTTGGTGTTAAATCTTTGGTTTAAATGTTTTCTTCTTCCATTAGGTTATGAGTAATTTTTTTTAAAAGAGTTTTTTTAGATTTTTAAGGTTTAATTTTAGACTTTAAAGGATATATGTTGGGTGCAAATTGATTTAATAATATACAACTAAACCTGAGTGTATCTCAGAATTGAATTTGCAAAATCTAGATTTTTAATTTTGGTTTTTTTTCAACGAATTTTGATGTTAGATTAATGTACAACTAAAATACAATAGGAAAAAAAGCCAAAACTACTCTGCGAAGTCGCATGTTTTTTATTTTCAATATTTACAAAAATGTCACTAACCAAAAAATCCTTGGAAGTCAAATTAATTACAAGTCAGGCCATTCTAGAGTCCAAAATACTCCATGAAGTTGCAAACATAATTTCAAACCTCAACCTTAATTCATCTTCTTCAAACCTACTAAAAATAGAAACTAAACAACCAACAAAACCCATTTTCTCAAAAACTTCAAAACCTTTTACAACATGGCCGGAAAAGAGTCGGAAGCATTTCCCACGTAGAGCAGCATGGTCGCTGAGGAGGTACATTGCATTTCCCTATTTCATTTTCGCGAAAAAATAGACTTTCAGAAAAAACCCGTTTTTGTTGTTCTTCGCCACCCTCTGGCGTGGACTACACTGCGTACACCAATGCGAAAGCGTAGGACAGCATTTCCATACCGTCTTTTGGCGTGGGGGACTTTGCATACGCCACACGTGTGGCGCATGGCGGGTTCCCTACGCCAGACGCTGGCGTAGAGATGGTGGCCTACGCCAGACGTTGGCGTAGAGATGGTGGCCTACGCCTTCTAATTGGCGAAATGGGCTTAACTTATCCAAAATGCCGGTTTAATTGGTTTTTCTACTTCTTACATATTTCAGGAGGTGACCCAATGCGATATTTCGCTTGTTTCGGACTACGCTCACCATTTCACCACTCACGAAGAGTATAGCCTAGACTCGATGACCGAGTGGGTAAAACGTAGGGGGAAGACGTTTGGTTTTTCGATAAACGTAGCATCGAAGGAGGTAGAGAAAAGGGGGAGAACACCAAGAGTGGATTATCGGTGCAAGCGATCCGAAAATTTCGGTAGGCAATCCTAGTAAAATGAGACGATAAGTGGGCTCTTAGTGTCCTTTCCGGGAAGCACAACCACGAACCGATTAAGTATGTCGAAGGGAATTTGCAATGGTCCAAGTTAAAACGGAAGGAAAAAGAGCTCGTTGATCTTTTGACGTGAACGGGACAAGTCCGCGACAAATATTTGGTGCTTTGAATAAGGCCGATTCGGAGAATGCTTCAAATATCCGTCACGTTTACAATCACCGTCAAACAACGAGGATGGTTGAAAACGACGGTCGATCCCAAATGCAATGCTTGTTAGTTAAATTACAATTGCACAAGTACAAGTACTGGGCACGGGCGGGGAATGACGGCTCTAACGTCATAACCAATTAGTTTTTCGCACATCCTCTTAGTATTGATTTACTACAGACCTTCCCACGCTTGTTAATCATGGATAGCACGTATAAAGTTATTCGTTACAGGATGCCTTTGTTCGAAGTAGTCGGGGTAACATTGACCAACAAAACGTTTTGCATTGGTTTCACGTTTATCGTGAGTGAAAAACAAGACAACTACGAATGGTCATTGGGATGCTTGAAAACGGTAATGGAGGAGAATGATTGTGAATTACCTTGTGTTATCGTTACGGACCGTGAACAAGCCTTGATGAATAGCATCGACAAAATATTCCCTAGTGCTAGTCACATGTTATGCGAGTGGCATATCAATAAAAATGTTAGCGGGAGAACGAAAAAAATGTTTCAAGACGGGAATGTGGCTGAAAACATTTTGGCGGCTTGGAACGACGTTTTTTCATCCAATACCATTGAGGTGATGAACTAGAGGTTGGCTAAGATGCGGTCGATGTTCAAAGACCAAGATAAGGCGGTGGATTATGTGGTTGACTCGTGGATTATGCTTTATAAAGAGAGGTTTATTCACGCTTATACTAACAAAATCATGCATTTCAATAATCACACCTCTAATAGGGCGGAAAGCTCTCATGCTACATTAAAAAAATATGTCGGATCTAGCCGATTGGATTTCGATGGGTTTTGGGATAAAGCACATGCCTTGTTAGCGATGCAACATTTGACCATTAAAGAATCAATGGAGCTTAGCAAGTGCCGTCTAATTCACAAATTCCAAGATTTTAAACCGTTCAAATTTTTACGGGGGTACGTTTGACCTATTGCATTGGCGATAGTATACGCTAACTATGTTGATAAAAGCGGCGGTGAAAAATCTTCGTGCGTTTGCACCGATCGTATGATCCATGGTTTGCCGTGTTCCCACGAACTTGAGGCAATCCGAAGAGTGGACGGTCATGTACCTACTTGGATTATAGATGAGCATTCGAAAAGACTAGATATCGTTCGGCGAGCTCACCGGTGAAGAATAGGTAAAATTTAATTTCGCAAATCGAAATGCGAAACTTGAAGAGTTTGATGTTTACGAACAAAGTCATTGGCTCAAACAATTTCAACAAATTTAGGATCCGTCGACTACACTCCTTTGCAAACCCCTCGAGAAGGTTAAAACCCGCGGTAGAACTCCCAGACGTGTTGGAAACCGTGGTCGTAGACGGGGTCGGGGTCGCGTTAAAGGTAGCAAAGTCCAACGTGATTATTCTACGAAAAGGGATCCTTCGTATCACGAATACGTCGAACAAGAAATATTCGAGTCCCACAATAGTGCCGAAACTCCACGAGTGGTAACATCCGCCACTAGTATAGCAACCCCGGTCGACACTCTCGGTAGCACCGCAAGAAAGGTCGCCGCACATACTCCTACTAATTCTGGAGCAAAACCGCTAAAAAATAAAGCCAAATGGGTTCAATGCGTTGGTTTAGGCACTCCGGTTGCGTGGAACCACATCACCGTTTATACCGTCATTCTCGGCTAAACCATTCCCCGCGAGATTACCAAATGTCTTGGACTCGAGATTTTCAAAAGACATACCTCAATATATGCATCCTTTCATAAGCCGAATTACAAATGTAATGCCCGACGGTAATTTTGGTTTTAGAGCCATCGCACATGGTATGGTCGGTAACGAAAGTGGATGGCTAATGGTTAGAGAAGCCTTGGTTCACGAGCTAAAGAGCGGGTTGCATATTACGACGATGAAAGCGAAGTCGATAAGGAGATAAACCGGTTGACTTTTAATAAAGAGAATGCACCTTTCGTAAATTGGATGTCCTTGCCTAGTTGCGGAAAACAAGTCGCAACGACATTCAATTGTGTTTTCTATTGCCTCGCTCTCGGTGGAAGTACGACTTACCTACTAGTGAAAAATGCACCGCCAAATGATGGTTCTTTAAAGGAGATCGGCGTGGCATTCGTCAATAAAAACCATTTTGTTCACGTGAGTAAATAACTTTTAGTTTCGCACGCATTTAATCATTTATTTTCTTAACGCGCATTGATATTTAATGTGTATTTGTAGATTGACTTGGTTAAAGGGTCACCTTTACCGATAATAGATCCAACGTGGATGCGAACGGAGAGAGAAGACACTATTTCTTGGTCGATCCCTTTGCTAGATAGAGTCCGTATATTTTCAGGACTGCAAAATCTCACACCGACACATTCCGTTGAATTTGATGACCCCATGGTGGACTTAACCAAAGATTGATATTTGAGTTGGTGTTGTAATATTTAGTTTCGAATCGAATCTATTTTGTGGTTGATTATGTTGTTTTTTGTTGTAAACTCATTTTGTATTGAATTCACAATTTCATAGGTAGACGTTTTCGCCGCCATGATGGTGTAACTGACAACGTGCATGCCAACAGTTGACGTGTGCCGACGTCTACACGCCAATCGTTGGCGTGGGAATACTACCGTACGTCATTTGGCTGGCGCAGACGACTTTTTTGGAGCCTTTGTTCTAAAAGGACAGAGAGCCTTTAAGATTTAACCCTATTGCCGCCACACGTTGGCGAAAAGGGCTTCCCTACGCCATTGTCTGGCGTCAATATGGTAAACCCTAAATTCCATCGATTATGTTGTTTTTTTAATCAACTGTAATTTTAATTTAATTTGAGGTTAATTAAATTAAGTAGACGGCTAATGTTAGCAACTTTTAAAGTTCGAATTTAAATTTAATTGTTAATTTCAAAAATTGTTCCATGAAGTTAAACAAGCTGAAACACAAACTAAAACATAAAAGGGAACATGACCTGAAACATTAACTGAGACATAAACCGTAACATCAACTGAAACACAAACAGAAATACAAACTAAAACATAAAAGCGAACATAAACTGAAACATGAACTTAAATATTAACTTAAACACAAACTGTATTAATAACTCAAACTTATCTATTAAGCTAGTTCTATTTCATCAGCTTCCTTTCTTCTTTTGCATCTTGGTAGTCACTGATTTCCGCTAAGCGAATGTCGATAATGTCAGAACGGACCGCATCGAACTGATCCTCTGTTATAGAATCTGTGACCTGGAAATTGAAGGTTACATGCAACACGACTTTCAAGCTTGGTGAGGCCAGAATCTGGATGACGACGAAATGTGAGTAGGATTGACCACCTAACCTTCACCTCATCAACACGCTTTGAAATTATTGGCAGCTGGACACCATCCCTTCCGTATAAGAAGGACATCTGGCATAGAAATGCCTCAAAGTATGCTTTACGCCCCTCTTCCATGTGTGTGTTCTCAACTTCGATCGATGCTTTCATCAGATATTAATCTTCTAACTCATTCCATGGACACATTTTTTGTTCGGTTTTTCAACTTCTTTACCCTTCTATGTGTGGATAGAACATTTATTTATAGATAATTTTGTTTTCGAATAACGTAATCCAGTTAGACGAATTAAAACGTGGCACGTGTAAAGTTAGGGGGAAGAAAGATAAGGATAAGGACGAACGTCTAAATTATGTTTCAATTACGTTTCAACTTTCCTTCAATGTACCATAGTTTTAAAACAACCAAAATATCTAAGCAGTTGCGAAAATATAGATATATAAACTTCAAACTGAGTAATCACATAGTACGTGTATCAAAAAACAAACAAACCATCAAAGTAACCGACAACAGTGTTAAAGTATCATAGAAACAAAAAATACAACATAGTGTCTAAGCAAGTCTCCTGGCAGTGGACAAAACATCCTCGTAAGCCCCAGCCAGACGATCAAAATCATGATCAAACTCACAAACTCCAGAAAACAACGAGATCCTTGCACATACCAGCACACAAATTTTTGATGATAGCTCCCTCATGCACATAGTCATCGAGCGAGTAGATTGCAGTGTTGATGAGGTCAAACCAGTTAATTATTTGATGAAGGAGAAGGTACTCAGGCTCACAAAAAGACTCCATCTCGTCTCCCACCATCGCTCCCCAAAAAGCCTGATGCAACTTGTTGCTCTCCCAGTTCTCCCAATCATCCGCATCGAATGCATACACCATCGTCTTCGGTTTTCTCCTTGACTTCGACTGCATATCTACCAAATAATGCGCGATACCCCTCTGGACACGGCCAAAACTGTCGCTGAACTCACTCTGGATAGTATCCCTGAGAGTTCTCTACACCACATATGACATTTGGAAACCATGTTATTTGTATCGAACGGGAAATGATCGCGTATAGTACGATAAGGATCAAACAATATCTGCAATACAAACGGATATGAACATAAACACATAAAAAATAAGTTTTGGGATCACTAAAGAATAAGACTTACATTGCTCTCTTCCAGGTTGTTGACGAAGATACAAAGGTTCAGCTTCGTCCGAGAGTCAGATACTACTACAACTGTATCCTATCTACCAATAGTGGGCTGGCACTCAGTGTAAGTGGAACGAGTAACAGGACGGAGCATGACAAAATGATCCCGTATCCATGTGTCCAGCAAACCGATACATCCGGCTATAGTCCTCGTGTCGTGAAGGGAGGCCCCACCCAGATAGTGGTACAAGTAAGCGAGAACAACACTATCCCATGAGTACCTACCGACACCATCCTGAGTCAAATCGCACAACAAAAACATATATTTGTAATTGGAGTACATGTTGCTCTTGTCCGGGAATATGACCGTCCCGAACATATGCAATATGTAGGTGCGGGCAGCCGCATCTACCATCTGATCACTGAGACCAGGGCTATCATCGCGGAACTCTGGCCCACTAAACCTACTCTGGAGCCATTTAAACCCCAAACCAACGCTCTTGCATTTCTCAACCTCCGTCACGAAGGAAAACTCATCCACCATAAGCAGTTCAGCGCACTCGTGCATGGCCATAGTCTTGTCAGATATAACGGGAGATACAGCAAGCTCACCCTGAACTGGGAGTCCTAAAATGGTGTGGACGTTGTCAAGAGTAATCGTCATCTCTCCGAACGAGAAATGGAAAGTATTCATCTTCATATGCCACAGCTCTAGAAAAACCTCTGTCATGTTGGAGTGTGTGTGCATGTGATAGAACGACTCTATGAGACAACCGAAAAGAGTGGCGTCAACTACGACGCGTACCCTAGTCTGTACAGCCAAACTCCATGCTCTATGACTAGGATAATGGGCATATAACCGCATCTCTCGCTCTTGAAAATATTTGTTCGAATTAGCATACGATAAAACTAAACAGTCATAAAATGTCAAATTGGAATTTCGATATTACCTCTCCCATCCAAAGGTGGTATGTAGTGAGGGAGATGAAATCCTCGCCGAATAGCGGTGGAAATCTGGACGGGAGAGGAGCTCTATGCTGCCTTGTAGGTGGGAGAGGATGGCGTCGTCCGCGGGAAGCGGAAGCAGAAGCAGAAGCAGAACTCGATCCAAACGCATGCTGTCTCGATACTATAGGCAGCTCATCCATCGGAACTGCTGAATCGGCAGCTAAAACGGGTTGACCAACTTCCTGTACCCTATGCTGCTTTTTT